>OX621240.1:37615045-38942128 GCA_951640165.1 Pseudoips prasinana | reverse complement strand
GGAAAGGCCAGCTAAATAGTGCTAAAAAGTGCACATTCCATGAAAAAGTTGAACACTAAGAAGTGATTTTTTATAATAATCACTGCGTTAAAAAACATGCAATTGACTTCAAATTGAGATGTGACCACCTCAAAAGCATTTTTAAAGAATGCCGTCGAATTATCAACTAGTACATTCCTTTTGTTCCGTTCACAATTTACTTAACTAGATAACGTAGCGTCTGTTTCACAAGATAACAAAACTTACCAATACAATTCCTCGGTCCAATACCGAAGGGCATGTACGCGAATGTGTGAATTTTGTGTTTATTTTCTTGAGAGAACCGTTCAGGGTCAAATTTGTCAGGGTTTGGGAAATATTGAGGGTCCCGATGGAATGCATAAGCTGGGAAGGAGATGGCTGTGCCCTTGCGAACCTGTAAAGTAGGCAATCATTTAGGACTTTTATCTCAATCCCTGAAAATGATAAAATTGGAGTGCCTTTATTAGAGTTACCACCATTGTGTTGTGTTTTTCGCCAATCAGCCCATTACCTACTGAACTTAAAAAATATATATTCTAGAAGTAATGGAATCAGGTGTTACTTTGCGGAAATCCATAACAATCAAAATACAAAATCAATATGTAGTGTTAATTATGCAAATTGTCCGTTTAATCATGCCGGGATGCAACTTGCACCGCAAAAATATCGAGTGTCGAATGCTCAAATGAGACTTAGTCATTCGAGCACTCGACGAGTTAGTAGCCCTTAATAATGGTTCGTGGAGGACTGACACGCGTATATTGTCCTTCTTGCATATGCATATTTTTGCGGGCGAAAGGGTGGTGCAAACTGCACCCCGGAATGATTATTTATTGGTTTTGTATTTTGATATATTCTAGAGTAAATTAATTAAAAAAGACATTTAATAGCTGCTACTGAGAAGATATTATGTATTCTTTATATCTTAAGTAATATAAGTATATTAGTTTTCATGTATTCTTTATTTCCAAACAGATGAAAAAGAACTTACGATGAAATCTTTTTCAGCCTTGTCGTTAGGTTTGCCCAAATTGTAATCTTTTACACATACTCTGTCTAGAGCAATCACTGGTGGCCATAGTCTCAGGAGTTCTGCAATATTTAGTAGCGTTAGCATAATATATTAAATAATATATTAGGACCAGATGGGCGATAGATAAACTTACCTGAGACTACCATATCCAAATAAGCCATGCTCTGAATAGACTTAAAATCGAATTTTCCATCGTTTTCTTTGTCTTGATTCTTAATTTCCTGTGCTAGCTTTTCCTGGACATCTGGGTTGACGGCAAGTTCATATAGCAGAAAAGACATGCCGGAAGACACAGTCTCGAAGCCGGCGAGGAAAAATAATACCGCTTGGGCTATAAGATCCACGTCAGACCATGCTGAAAAGAGAAAATACTAAATCGGGTTCCAAAAAGGCTGTAAACATTCATTCCCAGTCCCAAGCGACGTGGATGACATTATTAGTTAAGAGTTTGGGTTATATTAATATTTTAAATTTGCTTTTAGCTGTGCATGTCACATCCTTAAATATTTAATTTTTATTTAATTTTGTGTAGCTTTAGACAAGTTATTATTATTATGTAAGGTAGATAAATAATAAAAAAAATCAATTGATATTCAGTAAAAGTTGGTAACTGTAGTTGTTACTACGTGGCCCACAAAGTGCCCTTGTGATATGCCACAAAATAAACATAAAATACTTCTGATCAATCTTAATACATAAGCTGACATGTATTAAATATAGAATTTTAACAATTTGTTTGTGTGTCAACAAGTATTAAAAAAATATTTTTGCGCGCATTAATATATTGAAAAAAAAAATCAAAGTACACGACAAATGTTAGAGCCCCTACTTACAAAATTTCATAAAATCCCTCTGTTGCAAGGAAACGATTTGCATGTAAGTGTAAGTGTAATCCGTTATTATTAAAATAAATTTATATACATGTGAGCCAATACAGGTGCACTTTCTATAATAATAATAATTTCTATTATAATAATAGCAATCATGCTATAAATCTAAAATCTGCTCCATAATCGAGTACTAAATTTGATACCTGCGTCATGTAATACTTTTATAATCATTCATTTATCTAATGTGGCAAACAAACACTATAATGACTTTGTTTACTATTATGACGATTATTAGAAAAAATATGACTGAACTGCTTTAATTACTTTTTGGTGAACAGATTTTGGGAGTACATCTACTTCTGTTGATTACTTTGACACAAGATGTTTACTTCGTTGATCGAGTAAAAATATCATGATTAGTCTTACTTCTATCGACTTCCTTAGTTCCAACTGATGATTCATCGACGGTGGCAAAACCTGCTGCAACATCGTTGGATTTGATCTCATCATGTGTAAGGTGACCTGAAAATATAACGCGTGAAATTAATAACGCTTTATTAAAAATATTATTATTGATTATGAGTATGAGTGTTCATGGAAACTTTGTATTAAGCTAAATGTGTGATTGTTTTAGAGTACCCCGTGATGGGGTTTTGAGTTTTGGCAGTGGGAATGTTCTTTGCCATGGATTAATTCGTGATGCTGTAAAAGACTACATTATTTTATATAGTTTATTTGGTTTTATTTTTTACATGCATTTACGAGTATAGTGTGTAGCGGGGTATTTTAGTCTTGATGAACTAGGTATATGTCATATATTTGTGATTATATTCAAATGTATGATCTAATTGAGCTTGAAAGTGAGCTTTCTCGTATTAGAGAAATTAATCAAGCACTTCTGAATGAGGTTAATTTTTCAGAATCTTATCCGGAAGTGATTGCTTGGATGTTTGGATAGAAACAGTCTTAAAACACTTATCAATTTCATATAGTTCTTAAACTTTCATTTCGTTACTAAGTAAAACATTATAGAAATGAAGGAAAGTAAATTTTTTTTTTATTATTATTTATTCAATTAAAGGCCAACAAGGACCAATTATAAAAATACACTAATACAATACAATACTTAAAATAACATACAGAACAATTACATTACAATACAATACAACAAAACAATCAAAACAATATTTCGACATCATCCCGTACAAGTAAAGCATGAGAAGGAAAGTTGACACAATATTAGAGATTTTTCTTCTACTAAACAGGTGACGAGCCTTGTTAAGAACGTCGATTTACCTTTCCTGGCTTCCATGAGCAAGTGTATCATGTCTGGTCTGATGATGCTGCGCACTTCACGGTCCTTCATGGTATCTAGTACCAAACTCTTAAAGAATGCTTTGGAATGTTCCGACATGAAGTCCCAATTTAACAGCTGCGAACGGTAACTCCTTTAATTATATAAAGTACTAAAAAGCTAACGGTAACGCTAATAAATAAATAAAACTGCCAAATGCAAGTCTGAAACGCGCACCGAGGGGAGTGTTTTGTACCTCACTGCGATGTTTAAATTTTTGAGTTACTAACTGTTGAGGATAGAAAAAATATTTAATTTTTACTGAAATATTTAATGAAATAAACATTTAACAACTTTAAATATTTCAGATGATTTGCGTGACTATCTTCTAAGATATTTTAGAAATTGTCTTTTTGAAGTATTTAATGAAGGGTTATAACAGGTGAGATAAATTCTATAAATATACAAATGAAGCCCCCTAAGACGATAGCCCGTTTGATACCTAAGCTTTAAAATATTGACGACGAAACTTACCTTTCCAAGACTGGGGCAGTTCATTGTCAAGAAAAACATGAGCATCTGACGGAAGTTAAATGTAGAAGTGGCTTTACCAACAGAATAAAATTCATTGTCCACATTAGTATGAGAGTCAACTTTTAGGCCGAAGGCGCAAGAGGCGATGACGTCATTAGCATAGCGAGTCGTCAAATCCTTACATTCAATGTCGACGTAGTCAACTGTAAAAAAATAGTAAGATAAGAGACGGCACAGTAGTTCCTCATAAACGTCTAAAGTAAAGCAATTTTAGCAGAGAAGGTCAAAGGTAATAGCAATTTCATTAAGTAACATTTGCGTAAATGTAAACCGATAACTTCATATAAAATTATTTTTGAAAGGAACATTCGAAAGTCAAATTTATTTTATTTTATTGGCACACAAAACAGAATATTATCAATACATGACAGAAAAGTATACATTAAGGTTTAGCACTAGACAGTATTCCTAAACAAGTGTACACAGCATGACAATTTGAGTGGAACTAATAGTGACGCATGACATAAAGTAAAATTAAATAATAAAACTAATAGATTTGAAGTTCACCGAAGCACGATCCGTAACACCATGATCAAATCGAGTCGCACCTAGGTGAACATGCACCTTAAGCCTAATTAATTAAAACTAAAATCTAATAGTTTGAAGCTTAAGTAAATTTGATTTTTAACTTTTTGACATGATATGTCTATCTTTCCTTTTAAAAGTTTGGATTCCGAAGTTGAAAACATCTAATTCGTTGCTATGTTGAAGCAGGAGCTCATTATAAAGACGATTTATAAAGACGAGAAATTATAAATGTTACTTTGAAATTTTACTTCTATCGAAGATTAAATGCTTCGTGAAATTATATCTTACTTGTTATTGAATTACAAACTGGAATTTGAGCGGAGTGTATTTCTAATAAGCTTTAGAAAGAATACTTTTACCATTTCCTTCTTTAATTTTTTGCTTCAAAGTGAGGATCATCTGATCGCCCACCTCCATCATGAAAGGCACCATAAGACGGATCTTGGAGCTGGTGAACGCCGGGCTCAGAGTTGAACGCATATCTTTCCATTCGTGGCCTATACCAAAATATCAAATTAATATGGACATATATATATTTTCCTTCCATAAATTCATGGATTCAAAATCTGAATAGCGTAAAAAGAATATGGACATGTTTTTTATGAAGCTTCTCATATTAGAAACCGAGCATTATGCGGTGTTTGACGCACTACTGTATTTGATGCAAAGCTACATGATAACAAGCTTGTGTTTATACAAACACAGTGGAAAAGCTATAGTTTTTGCCGAGTGAACCGAGTTTGAGGACTTTTAGTATAAATGTCCAAAAAACATGTCCAATTAGCACACTCTTTGTCTCTCTGATGATGACATACGTTTAGCCAATCACATCGATGACACGTTGTGATCGGCAAAGCATATTATTGCATAGGTTTAAAGACTAAATGTTTAAATGAAAAGTATCTAACCGAGAGTTCCAATTACCTTGTTCTTTCAGCAAAATGTATCATTATTTTAGAAAGGGGATGTGATATGATTCCCTAAAATAATTTGAGTGATTTTTTCTTTTAAATTTGTTATGAATTGTAAAATGTTACCTTTCAAAGAGAACAAATTCCTGGTAAAGAATGAATTATCGGCCGTGATAAAAGTACGGTGGTCAATGAAATACTCGAAATCTTTGACAGCAAGCTTCTTGACCAGCTCGATGTCACGAATTATTACCATCTCTTTCATGAATTCGTATTTGCCAATAAATCTAAAAAAATAAAGTTATCTCATCGCAACAAAAATCCTTTTTATCCACTGGCGTCATTGCATTGATAGCTTTCTGGACACGTTTCCTAATATTATATTTAGTTTCTAACAAGCTTCATCGCTTTCTAAATCGGCTCAATATGAGAAAGTGTAAGGAGTGATGGGTCAATAGGTGCGCTTTCTCATATTCACCAGAATGCATAATGGATCACCCATTCTTTGGGTTGGACCCAAGGATTAGGTTATCCATTGTGCCTGCTAGCATTCTTAGGATGCCGTTAATGATCCACGAACCAGGTTTATGATTGAATATATATTATTTATGTTTGTTAAAACGTTACCATTCGTAAAAGAAAACTATCAATTGTTTCACTTTTAGATTTTTTTTTTCATTTTAATAATTATATCTAGGGACAACGTCACACAGATTATCCTAGCCCAAAACTAAGCAAAGCTTGTACTATGGGTACCAGGCGACAATATACATACTTATATAGATAGATAAATACTTAAATACATAGAAAACATCCATGACTCAGAAACAAATATTCGTGCTCATCACACAAATATTTGCACTTACCGGGATTCGAACCCAGGACCACCAGCTTCGTAGGCAGGAGCACTACCAACTAGGCTACGGTGATCGTCTCCGTCTCAGATATTATAACGGAAATATTAGATACTAATTACTATAATATTCATAACCCTATCCGGTATGACATGGCAACCTTCAAGAAGCGAGCCTGTGTATTTTCTTAAGGCTTGGAACGTACTTGCTGCCCGTCTAATGTTACGTGTGGCCATGGGCAGCCCTGATCACTTACCATCAGATGACGTCGTTTGCCTATCTAGCTTTAGAAAAAAAAAAATGACTGGTCACTTAATAAGATTATTGAATCATCTCATAACTATTTGGATCGGGCTATCGGGTTATAGTTTTATCTACTTTAGATTGTATCAGAGACAATATTAGTTTGTAAAAAAAAAACAGATATGTACTTACCTCTCTTCCGGAAAAGAATAATACAAATCATTTATATGATCTCTTAAATGTTCAACTCGTAATAGGATCCTTCCCATATTACCAATGAATGGAATAGGCTTTTTGTGTTTGACGCCATGTTTGGCAAAAGTTGAGTAGAGTTGGCGGAAGTACTGGGACACGGCCGCAAGGAGTACCACTACCCAAACGATTAGTATAATCATGATCTGAAAAGGAAAGACATATAGATTTTCAGGAATCATTTGCATAGCTATATGAAAATGATAATAAAATAAACTGTATTATCCTGGGATTATTATTATCCTAGGACATTATTTACACACGGCCATCTGATACCAAATTAAGCAGAACTTTTACTATGGAAACCAGATAAAACTACTTTTCTTTTGTAAATACATACTTATATAGATAATTGCACCCAGACTCAGGCATGTTCGTGCACACAAATATCTGTCCTGGGTGGGAATCGAACCCACGACCTCCGGCGGGAGAAACAAGCATTTGCCAACGACCGTCAACGACGCCAACTGGCTCGTCCACCATTCAATATTATTTGTCTTTAATGTCTATAGTGTTTGACAATATCACCTTCATGGTCGTATTTCAAGTCAATGACACATTCAGACACATATAATACGAAACGAAATGAACGAAACCATACCGCCATTCAACCGTTGAAACAACGCCATCTAGTGAACTTTGATGTAGGTAACTAAATGATAAGGCTGAATACAAGTATTATTACTGTAATGATAAAAAATCTAACTTATTGAACTTATAAAAAATAGGTACATGGTGTTTCCTTAAGAAATAGCATTCATTTAGACATACTGCATGTGAATAAACTGACTGTGAAATTTAAGGGCATAGGATAGCCGATGCCCTTTGCCGATGATTTCCTCCACTGTTATGTTATACCTTGTCAATCATCTTTGGGGGTTAATCTGTATACCTTGTTTAATTATTGTTTATATACAAGCGATTTAAATTTATCTTCGTAAATCCAAAGTTTTGAAGTTATACTTCATTTGGCGCGATGGAGAAAAATGATGAGAGTGAATTATTGCGATGCGCGCGCACACCGACACCAAAAAATTTAACAGCATGAAGTTAGTTCTAGGTGGTATGAAAATTGATAACTATGTTCAAGTTGTATATTAAGAAGTATAACTTCTAACGCGTGTACATAAGTACACACAAGTTTTTTTTTTATTCTATTACAACAAAGCTGATGTGAATACAACTCCATTTAGAATAAACATGTAAATATGTTCCTATTAAACGGATTCATCACGTAAGATATTGTGAACAAAATAAAACAGATTCCCACTATTGTCTTAGGGTGACGTCAAAATCTGCTTCAATTCAAGGACGATCGCAAGCTAAACAATCTTTTGGTAATTGATCCCGTGACTCACCAATTTAGGGTTGTCAACAGAATAATCATATTTTTTTCTGTATGGCGTATAGTATACATTTAATGGGTGAAATGATAATAGGTTTAAAAAGAAAACGGACTAAATGGGCACTGCTTTTTTTTAATTACGAAAGGTTTTCAGTTACGTAGACTTTAAAAAAGCGCTTGTAAATAGTCAAAACATGTTTGTTATAATTATTTCTAGGTACATATAGATATTTAGGTATACGGATTGTATGAAAACATTTACAATAATTAAAAAAAATGTTACTCTAGTGAGTAGTTTTAGTAGTATCAGGTGGGCATCCAAATAATATATGGAGAATACCCTCGAGCACTTACCCGGAAAGTTAGGACCTCAATATCTGCGGTTAAATGGGCTATCAGTTCCAATAGAACGCAATCAAAATTATACCAGCCCATATCCGTCTCTGCCGGAATTTTATTTTAATAGTTCCGGATATCATTATTGAGATCAACGTTTTTTATCTATGCAATTATAGTAATTATTTCTGTGTAAGAGCAGGATAGAATTTAATACTGCCTCACTTCACTCGGGTAACTAACGCGTGTTGCGTGACAACGTTTAAACTCGCTTGTTACTGTAAAAAATTGCTGTAGAGTACGCTGGTGAATCTAATGTTATTTTATATGAAATGAAATAATAAAATAATGAAATTTATTCAGCACTTGGGTATTAACATACACTTGTACTTGTCAAGTTCACAATGGAGTACATAAACATAGTCAAATACAGTATAAAAATTACAAAAATATAATTAGTCTAAAAAAATTAATCTATTATTTTGAAATTTAGTTGTACAATATTAAAATTAAAGAATTGAAGGCAATGAGCATTTGGCTATAGTTTTATTAAATAAAACACACATTATAGACAAGACTGATAGAAGATTGGGAACCAACAAGTCAAACACGCCCAATGTGGCAGATTACTTATTGAAACATATAATGCTGCCAGTGCAGTGATATGGAACCTCCAACAGTCACTAAAGTAATTTTTCGGTCGGTATTGTTGCATCGCTCCTAAAAGTGACGCTTAAACTGATCATTTTACTTTCTCAGCGCAAATATTTTGTTAATTTAGTAAATTCATCATCAATTTGTAGAATAAAGAACAATGATTTAAAAGAAAATTATGGTCAGTGTTTCTTTTTTATAGGCCACAGCGTTACATTCCTCTTTCAGCTATAGACCCCACCCACTAACATTTGCAATAAGTTAGTTATTATTTAATTATATTTGTGTTCATTTGTTTTGTCTATTATCTATATCTATACAAATAAATAAAATTGGATGAATATTGAAATAACCGGTTTTTACTACATTAATATGAATATATATACGGTACATACACAAAAATGACAATTTTTACAATTTTTGTCTGTCTGTCTGTCTGTTTGTTCCGGCTAATCTCTGTAATGGCTGGACCGATTTTGACGGGACTTTTATTGGCATGTAGCTGATGTAATAAGGAGTAACTTAGGCTACTTTTATTTTAGGAAAAGTATTTTTTTTACTAAAAAATTCAATAAACTAATTAACACGCGGACGAAGTCGCGGGCACAGCTAGTCTTTAATAAATTCAGCATCGGTTTGATTCCCTATAATTTGCCCCGTTACACATATTAAAATAATTATTGGCATGTAGCTGTATTTAAAAATACTTGAGATTGAATCGCTGTTAATAAACACCATTAGGAAAATGAGATCGAAAAAATTTAAGTTTTTCCTTTTTTATATGATTTCTACCAAGGTTTCGCTGTACTAACCGCCCTGTCATACACTGCATGGCAATGTAAAAATGTATATAAAAAACTTATTCTTTTGATTAGAACGTAGGTATTTATTTTTACTTTCAATATTTTTAAGAAATTCTAAGAGTAAAACTGCACTGTTGTTGGCAGTCGGTTAGAAAAATATTGTATACTAGCTGTGCCCGCGACTACGTCCGCGTGTTAATTAGTTTATTTCGTTTTTTAGTAAAATAAAAGACTTTTTCTAAAATAAAAGTAGCCTAAGTTACTCCTTATTACATCAGCTACCTGCCAATAAAAGTCCCGTCAAAATCGGTCCAGCCATTTCAGAGATTATCCGGAACAAACAGACAGACAGACAGACAAAAATTGTAAAAAAATGTTATTTTGGAGTATGTACCGTATATATATTCATATACATGTAGTAAAAATCGGTTATTTCAATATTACAAACAGACACTTCAATTTTATTTATTTGTATAGATTAAGTACCTATTATTATTATAATTATTGTGCTCAGAGATAATTTGCCCCATAGTTTGAAGTCACTAATGACGTCAAGGCGTTAGCGTTTTATATCGGACCTGAAATTTGTAGAAGCTAGCTGTTATCCCACACATATTGAGGCGCTGATAGCTCCGTAAGCGGTCGGCGAGGTTAAGCAACTAGGCTCGCGCCAGTCCATAGATAGGTGACCGTCAAAGTGGTTTAATTTCTGAGCGTCTCCATGCTTTGGAGGGCACGTTAAGCTGTCGGTCCCGGTTGTTTCAATAGACAACAGTCGTTAGTTAAGCCATGTCAGAGGCCTACTGGACGGCTTGAGCAACTCTGACACTAGGGTTACCACTACCCATAAGATAAGCAAGCAATCCCACAGAAAGAACTAGACTAGACTAGATTGAAGACAGCCATTGTGGTTGCCAAATGCTTGCTGTTCCCGCCGGAGGTCGTGGGTTCGATTCCCACCCAGAACAGATATTTGTGTGCATTAACATGTCTGTTTGTCCTGAGTCTGGGTATAATTTCCGTTTCTGACTGCACGTGTGATGCAGCGGCTAAGATAGTCGCCTCGCCGTTTCGTGTCGCGGGTTCGAGTCCCGCGCCGGACAACTATTTGTGTAACCCATAAATAGTTTTTCAGAGTCTGAATGTAATTTGTGTACGTCTATTATATGTTTGTAAAGTACTCAGCGACACAGGGTTTATTTGCCTAATGCGGGGGTTATGATTAAAAAAAAATATCTATATAAGTATATTTTTCCCAAAAAAAGTCCATCCCATATATCATAGAACAAGCTCTACTTAGTTTGGGATCAGATGACCGTGTGTGAATAATGTCCCAGGATATAATTATTATAGATACTTATTGTTTACATAATCTGCTACGGATCTGTCTGTTTTAGTTTCGTATATCCAAAAATCAATATAAAATCCTATTTGAACTGCCATACATATCTGACGCAGTCACTTAAAGATAAAACACTACGTTTTATCTTTTAGTTTAGCATAGTTAGGCTATTTTATCAAATTTTTTATCAGTTTAATTGTATAGAATAACGATATTTGGTGTTTTTTAGTATTTCATCATTATTACTATTTGAGAAAACTGAAATTAAACGAAATAACTCACTTGTAATAACTGCTTCGCCTCTCTGACACAAATAGATACATACACTAAATAAAAATGATTCTTTTAATTGATTTACCACCAACTTGCATCAGTTTAAACGTACGTCCATCTCAATGGATCCGTGGAGTTCTGCGCATGATCTGTCTTCCAAACTACTACGTTTATCATGTAGCAGGAAACCTTTGGGAAACCTCTTAAGGGTTCAGTGATAGACCCCGTGTTACATACAATCATTAAAAAATAACTTGGCGATTATCTCTGAGAGAAATGTATAAAGTGTATCTCTCAGTCATTCTGATTGAAACATCTCAGTATATATATACGAAAAATCAAGATTCCTTTTGTAAAATAATCAATACTAATAATATGAATGATAATATGTAACACAAGCTTATCTAGAAACTTGTGGGCAATGTATAAGATTATTCAATTCAAATTTCAATGTATAAATTTCCCATCATACAAATGTCAAAAAATAACTTATGATTAAGTGAATCAATGACTTGGAAAACAATATAACTAATATGCTGTATGGCTGAAGACAAAGAATATCATCACCCCATCTTATCCCGTATCCCGTGGGAGGCGTCGAAGTCTGACCGAGGAAATATTAGTGAGAGAATAGATTGCAGCGTTTATCTCATCATATGATGATTAATATTAAGAATAAAAAAATAAGGCTTCCTATTGCGTTTTCTGGCAGAGTTTTGCAGTAGTTGCCACGTCGTGCAGTAAAGGAAGGGTAAAAAAATTGATGCTATCACATAAGTATACGTATTGAAGAGGGTTATGCTCAGATGTTCTGATATTGATTATCTGATGACTATATTTTGTGAGGTGAAGAAACATATCCAGTTGAGCTGTTTTTAGAGCAAAACAATGCTCTAAATATCTGTACATACAATAAAATCGTAGGAAAGTCAAAACTCTACATTGAATATTTTTTTAAAAACGAAATTTTGACGTGTTCTACAATTGCTATCGAAGCCAAAAATATATTTTTTTGAATTTTGGACTGTTTGTTTGTTTGTCTGTATGGATGCCCGGGCTAACCTCAAAAAGTACTGCATGGATTTACTTCAAATTTTGCATGAATATTACTAAGAGGTCGGGTCAACATATAGGCTTCATATTATTACGGTATCACCTACGGGGGAGGAGCTGTCATAATTTATAAAATTTAACGCGGGTAAAACCGCGGGGCACAGCTAGTCTTCAAATATAAAGTTATAAACACATTAATATGTCATATCATCGTCCAGTCGCGTAAGCAAGGCCATACAACTTATCATGGTGGAGGAAGGGTCAGGAACGCGTGAGTGATATCTTATGTGCCATAGGTAACATCAGTTGGACAGTATGCTTATCTGCTTCTTACAGCTGCTTACACCGTATCTAGCATGATGACTATGAGGTTGATGACTCTACTACATTTGACTGCACGGTTGGCGTAGCGGCTGAGATAGTCGCCTTGCCGCTTCGTGCTGCGGGTTCGAGTCCTGCGACGGACAACTATTTGTGTGACCCATAAATAGTTGTTCTGAGTCCAGACTCAGAACAACTTACATTCAGATGTAATTTGTGTCCGTCTAATGTATGTTTGTAAAGTACCCCGCGACACAGGGATTAGATTCCCTAGTCCGGGCGTTGTCTTTTTAAAAAGACAACGCCCGCACTAGGGACAATATGTATTAAAAATATTAGACTTAAACTAGATAATTAAACTTAAACATAATCTCTTGACAATAACTTGATACGAGCTAGCTAAATATAATTGCTGTTATAAAATAAATTTTATAAATGTTTTAATACAATCAATACAATGTGTACCTAAATATCTATGTTACTAGAAATAATAATGTATGCAACTATAATACTACAAACATGTTCTGACTATTTACAAGCGCTTTTTTAAAGTCTACGTGAATAAAAACCTTTTTTATTTTATTTTATTAAAAAAAGAAAGAAATAAGAACTTGTTCGACCAATTATATCACAGAACAACACAATAACTACAAGCGTGGCGATTGTTCTAACGCTCCGCGCTGTTTCGTTCGTTGCTATTTAGGTTTGCCCGGAGTTACCAACAAATGATTTGTTTACATCGTAATATTATTTAAATTGTGTGCCCGCTCCATTATCATTGGGATTTGATTAATAATGATGACTTGTATATTATTTATAAGTATCTAAATTGTTTACGTAAACAGCGAACCCTCGGCAAAAAACAGATGTCCTTTATACGACATGACTGAAGTCAAACTTCAAACGTAACTGGCTATGAGAGAAAGGGAGGAAGAAAATGCTCGCACCAATCTCTCTCTTGCCCCTACATTAATATACGAAACGTAACTTTCTCGTTTCTATCTTCTCTAACTTACATCTCTTGGCCAACTTTCGCTCACTTCTCATCACGTTTCATTGTTTTTTTGTCGATCACATTTTTCGTAACGCTCTCGTCACGCATTCTCCAGCTTACTCCCCATGTCTAAAGCGTGCGTAAAGAAGTTTTACTTAAAAAATTGTAACAGTCATGATGAGGAAGTAATTTTGAATGACCTCAGTGAGCGATGTATATGCTATACTCGTATATGGGTGTAGTGGCCGGTAACTGTGCTTATTACCGTCTACGCATGGTAATAGGTACAGACGCCAGCACATCCAGCTACCCCAATCTGTCAAATTTATTTTATAGATTTTCAACTTTATCACAAAGGTTCACCTTCAATTAGGGAAATTTAGGCAATACGCAGATTGGGGTTGCTTGATGTGCTGGCGTCTGTACAATTATGAATTCAGATTTTTATGAAATCAGATATATGCACTCACTTTTGTGTTGCCATTTTCATGTTTATTGTAAAGACAAAAAGCAACAGTAATTTGGGTTTCCACCATTACCACGAATAACACTATCATAGCAATCAGTTCATCAAAATCACTTTAACGACTGAAGAAAGAGAGAAAGAGCGGTATCATGGATGGTTTGGAGTTGGAGAGGCACTGATTGAAAAACCGAAGTTGTTTTTGTGTCCTGACCCCACTTACCGTCACGTTACATCGAAGAATATCCAGGGCTTTATGTTGTACCCTATGCACATTTTACTGACGAAAAATATTTTTATGCAGGACAATGCCAGGGCTCATACCGCAACCATTGTAAATGAATACCAACTGGTATTATGGTTATGGCCAACAAGCTCGGATATGAATCACATAGAACATACCTATGGGATGAGTTGAAGAGATAAGATTGTGACTCTCATCCGCTACATGAGGAACTACATGCAAGCAGTCGTTGGAGTCGATGGAAATATGAGATTTTGAATGAACTTTTATTTTACCATTTTTATTACGTCGTAGTTTCTAACATTGTAGATTATCTTTTTTGAGGGTGAAAACATGTGTTGAATAATTTCTATTCTTTATATGCCTTGCCTATTTACATAAGGTGCTAACTATATTAATGAAACACTATATTTTTACATCTCCGCCTTGAAGAAGAAAATTACTAAATTTTCTAATCATTCTCTATCTTCCTCTAATGTAAAAACTGGGATTAGTTTGAAATATGAAAAAGATGGTAGGTACTATTTATAATTGTTTTTCAATGTAAAAAGTATACTTAAAGCTTATACTTACGAAAGCAAACTCCAGATGTGTTTCGTTTTTTTTATGAGAAGCGTGTTTCACCTAGTTGCGTATCTTGTCTAGCACAATTTGTTGTTGTTTGATTAATTCATTCAAAACGAGACGGTCCCTCCGTTAATACGGACACATGATAAAACGTGCATGAAGTAAACAAGTTTAGCGAGTTTCTTTTTTGTGGTGTATTTGTGTCAGCGAGTGTCATAGTTTTAAAGTAAGTCCTTAATAATAATTACGTAATATTATTTTAAAGTTATGTAGAAAAGGTTTGTCAATTAGTTTTATTCACAAAAGATACAGACAGGGAGTGCCCCCTGGCACTCCGAATGGCCATGAGCAGCGGTTACCACTTACCATCAGGTGGGCCGCTAGCTCGTCTGCTAACAAAAGCAATAAAAAACAAATACGGGTGTCAGCTAACATCCTTAACGCGCTGCACTGCCACGGCAGCCCCAGCAGTACCCTAAGCGCGTGGTTATATTGGCCATGCAGGTCGCTGTATGCCCTCTGACCATACCTGGTCCGCAGGTTACATGTGTAGTATTGTTTAAAAATTGTTATTTGGACTGATTTTGTACATCGTGCAAACCGAAGTGAGTCGAACATACGAAGGGTTTCATTGTCAGTTTGACTGCACGTTGACGCAGCGGATAAGACAAACTCACCGCTTCGTGTCTTGAGTTCGATTCACTGCGGCGTGAAAGGCAGCGTATCTACCAACCACGCCAACAGGGACACACAACAGGCGTATGTAAAGTTAAACTCCCGGGGCGTTTATTGAAGTAACTTTCTTTTCCAGATAATGATTATCCTAACCCTGTGGGTGGTGGTTTTTCTTGCGGCGGCGTGGTTGTACCTTCGCCAGGTCTACTCAAGCTTCGCCAGGCAAGGCATCAAGTACAAAAAACCGATCCCATTCATTGGAAATATGGGCAGGATCCTGTTACGCCACGACCATTACACAGACCATATAAATGATTTATACTTTGCTTTCCCTGAAGAAAGGTAAGTTCGCTACTATGATTTTACCTGATTTATGTATGTGTAATATACGATAGGTACATAAAACTCTATTAATATATTATATGAGCCGAAGAATTGCAAGGCTGAAGTGACAATGGGTTAGGTTTGAATTCATCATGGTCATATCAGCCGAAAGATGTCCACTGCTCGACAAAGGCCTACCCAAGGATCTCCGCAATAGCCGGTCCTGCGCTGCCCGCATCCAGCGGCTTCCCGCGACCCGCACAAGATCGTAGGGGGCCTGCCCACGCTGCGTCTTCCAGTTTGAATTATGAAATTCATTTTTATACTTAACTCACCAAAGCCTTACAACAATTTTGTGTAAATAACAAACATGTTATTTGCACAAAAATGTAATCAAAACATTGTTTTCTTTTGAATTTAGTAGGTACTATTGGCAAGTACAGTACGGTTATATGCATATTTCGAGTATGAGTGCCCAGTGGCAGTGAGATTGTAATAAGATTTGTGTTGTTCTGCCTAAGAGTGTGTAATACATATTTCTAGCGATTAACTCACTCAGATCATCATCATCATCATATCAGCCGAAAGATGACGCAGCTAGACAAAGGCCTCCCCCAAAGATCATTTGGGAGGATATGCCATAATCGCCACGCTTGGCAGACGGGTTGGCGATCGCAGTAAGATAGACATGGTACTCAGGAGAAAGCTGCTGCCCGTTCTATGGTATATATATTCGGGACGACTTCTAAGTCCCGCCACGGAGTGTGGCGATATTCTTTGTGGCCGTCAACCACACAACTCAAGTCAAGTCAAATATAATATTTATAAATGTTTATTCACATCTCACAAGGAATTACAGAAAACAGCAGGTTTACAAATTGCTTGAAAGTAAAACGGTCCTTGTGAGAGTCTGGAGTCTGAACTAGGGCGAAACCTGTACTACAGATCTCCAGGCTCTCTCCGGAAAATTCTAAAAACTAGGTGCAACGAGTTGTTTTGGGTGATGTGAATGGTTATTATGATATACATACGAAACATACAAAATAATATATATTAAAAGATCCTATGTGAGTGAAGGTATGTGTGTCGGAGTGTGTGTACAGTGTGTAGGGCTGTGTGTAAGAAGTGAGTGAGTGGAGTGAGAACAAGGTAATGTGCGTTGGGTCCTTTGTTTGTCCGACTTGTGGTTCTGGAACCGGTTTGTATTGAGGCAAATTGTGAGATTTATTCTAAAGCTTAATGGATAGTATTCATCAGGTAATATGCGTAGGTTTGTATAGAAATTTGCACCTGTGGCAGTTACCGACGTAACAATATTTGGACTTAGTCTAGTAAATAATAACTATGGCAACTTTTATCACTAGGCGATTGCCGGTCTTGCGCTATCCGCATTCAGCGACTTCCAGCGACTCTTACACTCAGGACAATGGATATTAAATTCCACTGAGGGCACATCTTTCAGTACGTTGGTGGTCCAACCATATACACGTCTGTCGTAGTGAACTAATCTGTTTCTGCCTCTCTTATGGCGTCCATCTGTCTACATTTAAATTCATTTTATTTTTCAGATTCGTCGGTAGATACGTATTCATGACTGAGATGATAATTATTCGCGATACTGAACTTCTCAAGAGGGTAGCTGTCAAAGATTTCGAGTATTTCATTGATCATCGGAGTCTAATCACCTCCAGCGAATCCTTTTTGGCGAGAAACTTGTTATCTTTGAAAGGTAATTTGATTAAATCCACCTAAGTTATGCTAAAATAGTATAGTTAGGTCCCACCAGGTGTAGTTAAGACACAAATGACAGGTGTAAATTAGACATAGACATAGTTGAATACAGTATTAAAGTAACAAAAATATTTTGAATTAGTCCGTCCGTGCGTTCTGTTTCGTCACATATATTTTTTAAATCCTTAAATAAATAATAAATTGCAAAATTACTAAGCTGTTATTGTTACATTTAGCACTACTATTATTAAAATATTTTAAATTCTCATCTTAATGTCAATCATCATTATGTAGTGTTATAGGAATTCATTCTAAAATATTACTCTGCCTAATTCTGCCCTAAAAAGCACGTGAATGCGTTGAATTGAAAAATAATCGCAAAAATAATTGATATTCCCGTAGGACATGAATGGAAAGACATGCGGTCTACTCTTAGCCCAGCATTCACCAGCTCTAAAATCCGCCTCATGGTACCGTTCATCGTTGACGTCGGCGATCAGATGATTCGTTCTTTGAAGCAGAAAATTAAAAATGGAAATGGTTTGTATTGTAAAAACATGTTATTCAATTTATCTTTAACGAGTTTAAGACAGTTTTGGAGAGCAATGATTTTTCATTGTTTCACCATTTATAATTAAATTATACATAGAAAAATATTATGTTTTCTTAAACTACTTTTTTATGATATATATTTTTAAGTTGTTGGCATAGTGTTAGTATTATTGATAGTATTATTTTTTCGGTATCTGGGTGTAATTTATCAAAAATATGTATGTATTTAGAAATACAGATGTACGTTTATCAGTTGCCCGGTTGCTATAGTACAAGGTCGTCCTAGTTTGCGTTAAAATGACAGTGACAGTCATTATTTTTGTTTTATCGTATTGGAAATCAAATTATGACTTTCTGATATTTAAACCTTTCTTCTAATAATAAATTAATCATAACTTGAGCATTAGTTTCAATGAGGTTTTGTGTAGGAATTAATTATGCTATTTGTTAACCATACTTGGCAAAAGAAGAAAGAACGAAATTTGAAAAACCTTACTGTATCAGGTTTTTCAAATTTCGTTCTTTTAATATCTTCTCTAATGTTTTCTATATCACCCTTACAGTTGATTACATCGACATCGATTGCAAAGATTTGACGACCCGCTACGCCAATGACGTGATTGCCTCTTGCGCCTTTGGCCTGAACGTTGACTCTCATTCTGACGAGAATAATGAGTTCTACTCCATCGGCAAAAAAACCACACTATCTACTTTTAATTTCCGTATGATGCTCATGATTTTCTTGTCAATAAACTTCCCCGCTCTTATTAAGGTAAGCTTTATTCGTAAGACTTACAAAATAAATTTCAAAAATGTATTTGTAGTGGAGCTCTTAGAATTTATTTTTTTAAGAATAAATGATAGTCTTAAATACGTATGATGAGTTTTTAATCAGATTATGACAAACAACCTAAAAACGTGCCAGTGATTCACATTTCTTTTTTCTAGCTGTTGAATTGGGACTTCATGACGAAACATTCAAAGGCTTTCTTCAAAAGTTTGGTACTGGATAACATGAAGGACCGTGAAGAGCGCAACATCATCAGACCTGATATGATCCACTTGCTGATGGAAGCTAGAAAAGGTTATTAAGTGGTTATGACCATAATAATTAACTATCACCTTATTGGTCTAGCCATGGTGTCTCCAATCGCAGAAAATGAAGTTCAAGGGTACAAAAAAGTTTGGGATAATTTGCTTAAGAAAAATTCTCATTCCTTAAGTTTGGAAGTTGGTGGTACATACTACGGCCCCGTGCCAGGCAAGCAAGTTAAGTCAGTGGCACAAGTACCTATCTTGCTGGTCGTATCACTAGTCTTCCCAACGAATCACGTGAGAGTGATAGAATGGAAAGTTGACACTTATACAGAGACTAAATGCATCATAATGTTTCGTAATGAATCGTACTTCAGATATTTGATACTAAATTACTAATAACTGCGTTCAATGAATCCAAATGTTTTACCAAGATTTAACTTGACTGGCCAGTTGGCATGGTTGGTAAATGTTTGCCTTTCATGCTGCG
Source organism: Pseudoips prasinana (assembly GCA_951640165.1). Taxonomy (NCBI): domain Eukaryota; kingdom Metazoa; phylum Arthropoda; class Insecta; order Lepidoptera; family Nolidae; genus Pseudoips; species Pseudoips prasinana. The sequence goes on along the minus strand of OX621240.1, from coordinate 38,922,366 downwards.
GGTCATGGGTTTGATTACCATCCAGGACAGATATTTGTTCCGAGTCTCAGTGTAATTATCTATATAAGTATGTATTTACAAAAGAAAAAGTAGTGTATTTCATGTCAGTTATCTGGTTTCCATAGTAAAAGCTCAGCTTAATTTGGGATCAGATGGCAGGGTGTGAAAAAATGTTCCAGTATATTATTAAAAAATACTCAGATATAGAATTCCGATCAGGTGTTAATATTTGCTTTACTACCTTAGTATTTGGGTAATAGATTCTACTGATTTCCCAGCTCTGCCAAATGTTATTCAGAATATTAAATATTATCATCTATTTACAGGTCAACTAACACACGAAGACGTAAAATCAAATGATGTTGCGGCAGGTTTTGCGACTGTCGACGAATCGCATGTAGGAACCAAAAAAGTTAATAGAAGTAAGAAATATTTGCAAATAATTACACATACGATATAACTGAAATGAACAATATTTTAGTTTTATTTACCAATTTTAAATGGGCTTATATGACATTGACAATACGCGATGTCCCAAGAGTTGAAGTTACAATTTGATAAGTTGTTACTAAATCCAATGATTTAGTATATTAGTAACATTATTACAATGTAAAAATCTCTATACCGATTGTATACCGTTGTATACTAACGCATCTAGAAAGGGAAATATTTATATTTGTTATAATGTGGGGGGACGTAGAGGTCGTCCCGAGGGAATATATATTCCAGAGAACGGGCAGCAGCGTTCGCCTGAGTACCATGTCTATCTTACTGCGATCAACCACCCATCTGCCAAGCGTGGCGATAATGGCATATCCTCCCAAATGATGGACACAACTAAACCGCGGCCCCGATCTTGTGCGGGTCGCTGGAAACTGCTGGATGCAAATAGCGCCAGACCTGGCAATTGTGGAGATCTTTAGGGGTGGCCTTTGTCCAGCAGTAGACGTCTTTCAGCTGATATGATGATGATGTTGATGATAGTTAATATACACACAAAACTAACGAACTAATAAACCAGACGACCGGCACCCGTCTACGCGTATTAACGTAGAGATACAGTGGCATAAAACGTCCCACCCTGCAGCTCTCATGGTGGATCTCTGGTGCCGGTTACTTAGATTGGAGTCTAATTTGTTAGAGGGCTTGTGCCCTGCTATACAGTGAAAGCTTCATAAGTTTCCTTCCAAAAGACCTGCCTTATTGTGTATTTTATCTTTCCAGTTTGGTCTGATAATGATCTAGTGGCCCAAGCAGTACTGTTCTTCATCGCCGGCTTCGAGACTGTGTCTTCTAGCATGTCCTTTCTTTTATATGAACTTGCTGTCAACCCCGAGGTCCAAGAAAAGCTTGCACAGGAAATAATGGACCACAATAACAAAAACGGTGGAAAAATCAACTTTAATTCTATTCAGAGTATGACTTATATGGATATGGTAGTATCAGGTAAGTTGTTTTACTGGAATATGATCTTTTTAAAGTGAGATTTTTATTGAATCATTATTGTTACATTTCTTCATATTTCTGACATCCTATAATATACAGGGTGGCCGAGGAGATGACGTTCAAACGTAAAATTTAAATACTTTACGATGAGGAATTAAAGGGTAGAAGCTGTCCATACGGCTGGGTCTAAGGTCTTCAAGGCCCACCGTACTAACAGAACCAAAAAGATCTCTGACTTATGGACAGCAGCTTATGGACGAAAGACGAAAATGGTTCTGACATCCTCTGATGATGCTACCAGATACCGGCAGCTCCACAGACAGATCTCAAAGTCTTTGACTCGCGACACGTGCCAATTTAATGTATTAAAGAAGCCATTGAGCGGAACAAAGGCTCTAAACTGTTTGCAAGAGAACTGTCTGTTGGACAGAGCCGACTGACGAAGCTGAATACTGAGGATGGCAGAATCGTCACATCTAGACCTGAGTTGCTGGCAGCGATCGAGAGGTTCTACGGACAGCTGTATACGAAAACCCAGTCACCTGTCGATAGTTGTGCCGCTCTGCGAACATCTGGTGGCGCTATGCCTGCCAGCGGATATAACATGTGTAGCGGCGTCGCTTTGAGACAACCAGTGATGATCCGGCATGTTTCATTCAAAGCGGTATCCACTAATTTTGCGTGGGCTGAACGACTCCATACGGGGCACGCGAATTCTCCACATGAAAAAGCTAGCGCCAGTCCAGAAGTCCGCATGACATCAGGTGAAGCACCCCATTTATAGCACACAAGACGTTGCAAGATATTATTGCGAGATTGCACTTTCTGCTTGATGTTCTTGCAGTTTTTACTAAATGTGAGTGATCTGTCCAAAGTAACACCAAGATATTTTGGGAAGCAACTGTGCTCGATAGATACACCGTCCCAAACGATGTCAAGTTTTCGACCCGCCTCTCTATTACGAAGATGGAATATGCACGACTGGGTTTTGCTCGGATTGGGCCTAAGCGAGTTAGCGTAGTAGTAGTCAGCCAAGATTTCAAGAGCGCCAGACAAATAAACCTCAATCTCGTCGAATGTTAGGGCCTGCGCAGTAAGCGCCAAATCATCTGCGTAGAGAAAGCGAGACGTATTCGGTATGGATGGCTGGTCGTTGGTGTAGATGTTAAAAAGCAGCGGTGCTAGGACACTACCTTGAGGTAAGCCGTTTTTTTGCGCCCTCCAACGACTTTTGTCTGCGAGTAGATGGACCTGGAAACGGCGGTTATGTAAAAGTTCGCGGAGTATCCGCACGAAGTTTCGGTCGTTGGTCATGGTCTGTACCTTCCACAACAGACGCCTGAGGTTCACCGTATCATAAGCAGCGGATAAATCCACAAATACCGTGCCTGTGACCATTCCTGCTTCGAATCCATCCTCAATGTGTTGCACGAGTTTGAGGGTCTGGCTGCAACAAGACTTGACGGGTCTGAAACCAGCTTGCTCTGGGATAAGTTTTGGGTCAATAAGGACCATAAGTCGTTTCAGCAGGAGTCTCTCGAAAAGTTTGTATGTATGACATAGCAGAGATATTGGACGAAAGTTTTTTGGATCGTCTGCTGCTTTACCCGGCTTTGGTATTGCTATCACCTTTGATTTCCTCCAGAGACGCGGTACAGAAGCTGATTCCAGACAATTGTTGTATAGCTGCAATAACCAAGACACAGCAACTGGGCCCAACTGTTTTATCTGCTCAACCAAGATATCGTCCACCCCAGAGGCTTTACCACACTTAAGTTCCTTGATTGCTGCGACGATATCAGCAAGAATAAAAGGCTTGCTGATATCGTCACAGGTGCCGTCGGGTTTTTGCAGCTTGGGGATTTTACTTGATCGACGTGATGGTTTTCCGTTTACAAGCAGTTGGTGGGCTATCTGGTTAGCGGTTACTTGTCTTGGTGGTGATGGTGGAGGTGGCTCGCCGGTTAGCTTCCGAATAGTACTCCATGCCCTCTTACTATTATGGGTCATGTCAATGGCCGTTACAGTATCAATCCACTTTTGCCGTCTATTTTCACTTATTTTAGATAGCAGTTCTTCACCAGCTTGTATGGTTTCCTCTGAAAAAGGATCCGCATCGAAAAGTGATTCGTATCGGCTCAGTAGTTCACTTGAATCCATCGACAAACCCGGGATGTAAGAAGTCCTGCAGCCCCGTGGGATGTATCTACGAGATGTTTTTGTTACAATTTTTACAAATCGGTCGTAATTTTGTGGGGATGGTAGCACCTTTAGGAGAGCGCAATCAATTGACCGTGAAAACGCCTTCCAGTCAGCCTTACCAAAGTTAAATCGCCGCTTTAGTGGAACATTTATAGGTCGGACCACAGATGCGATGCTGCACATGATAGGCCTGTGCTGAGTGCGAGGAATAGGTGGGCATACGCTTTTCGTGCACTGTGAGCTGATACGCGAACTGACAAAGATCAGGTCTGGGTTATATCCGCGCTTCCAGCGACCACTATTGAAAGACGCCGGTTGTTTAGCATCATGGATTAGAACAAAATCATTACAACTAACCCAACACTTCACCTAAGACATCCCGGACGTCAGCCTGTGCGCGATTATAGTGGCTCTCGAACAGCTTAAGAACAACAAGGCACCTGGTGATGATGGAGTTACGGCAAAGCTTCTGAAGGCGGGTGGTACACCAATACTATGGGCCCTTCAGAAGTTATTTAACTCCGTCATACTAGAAGGTCAAACGCCACAAGCATGGCACAGGGGTGTGGTGGTGCTCTTATTCAAAAAGGGCGATAAAACCCTCTTGAAGAATTACACACCCATCACACTGCTGAGCCATGTTTACAAGCTGTTTTCGAGGGTCATTACGAATCGTCTCGCACGCAGGTTTGACGACTTCCAACCTCCCGAACAAGCCGGTTTCCGTAAAGGCTTTAGTACCATAGACCACTTACATACACTGCGGCACGTTATACAGGAGACCGAAGAGTATAACCAGCCATTATGCTTAGCGTTTGTGGACTATGAGAAAGCCTTTGATTCGATCGAAACTAGGGCCGTACTGAGATCTCTCCAAAGGTGCCAAATCGACTACCGGTATATCGAGGTTTTAAAGTGTATATATGAAAACGCCATTATGTCAGTGCGGCTCCAGGACCAGAATTCGAAACATATCGACTTGCAGCGAGGTGTGAGACAGGGAGATGTTATATCTCGGAAACTGTTCACCGCTGCATTGGAAGATGTCTTCAAGCTTCTGGACTGGAAAGGCTTTGGCATAAATGTCAATGGCGAGTACATCACCCACCTTCGATTTGCCGACGATATAGTAGTCATGGCTGAGACCCTAAAAGACCTCGGTACAATGCTCGATGGCCTCAGCAATCTCATAACAAGTGGGTCTGAAAATTAACATGGATAAGACGAAATCCATGTTGCACCCACTCTAGTTAAGGTTGGAGACTCTGCACTCAAAGTTGTAGAGAACTATATTTACTTAGGACAAACCATCCAACAAGGTAGGTCCAACTTCGAGAAGGAGGTCAATCGTAGAATCCAACTCGGCTGGGCAGCGTTCGGGAAGCTACGTAATATCTTCTCGTCCCAAATACCGCAGTGTCTCAAGTCGAAAGTGTTCGACCAGTGTGTGGAAGGTCCACACACTGGTCTCTCCACCACACTCAGGCGGCTCAAGGTCACCCAAAGAGCAATGGAAAGGGCTATGCTTGGAGTTTCCCTGCGAGATCGAATCAGAAATGTTGAAATCCGCAGGCGAACTAAAGTAACCGACATAGCCGTAAGAATTGCCAAGCGGAAGTGGCAGTGGGCAGGGCACATAGCTCGTAGAGCCGACGGCCGCTGGGGCAGAAAGGTTTTTGAGTGGCGACCACGAACCGGAAGATGCAGCATGGGCAGGCCCCCTACAAGATGGGCCGATGATCTTGTGCGGGTCGCTGGAAATCGCTGGATACGAATAACGCAAGATCGGCAATTGTGGAGATCTTTGGGGGAGGTCTTTGTCCAGCAGTGGACGTCTTTCGGCTGATATGATGATGATAAGGAATATCCGAATTACTACTGCGCAAAATCGTAAAACGTACATACATAGGGGATGTATGTACGTTTTACGATTTTGCGCAGTTTTCGAGATAGAATTTTTTGTAATGAGTTTTGCGTAAATTTCACACATCAGTTTCGATTTTTCTTCTTGTTCGGTTGAACATTTCTGGTTCAGTTTTTTTGTGATAGCATAGTTTAACCTAACACCTTAGAAAGTATGATTTATTTTATCATTGCAAAACTGACTTAGAATTTATTTGAAAGTTCAAGTTCAAGTTATTAGCTCAGGACTCATAAATTTTCAAAGTATCAGAAAATAAAAAAGCGTAGAACATATATAATAAGTACATACAAAGTATCGTAATTTTGCGTTTAAACGTCAACCCCTCGGCCACCCTGTATTATGGGTTATCAGAAAAATGAATAAATGTAACACTTTGTCTTAAGAATTTACAGTTTCCTTATGGTTTTCAAAATGAATTTAAACTTCAGCCAATTATGTTACTCTGTGTTAAGCCATGGTAAAACTAAAGCTGGGGCACGTGGTCGGAAAACCTCCTCGTGGTCCGAGGCTACCGGTCCCATTCAAATATTTATATTCGGTGGGAACGGTAGTTTTTCGGATTGGTGTGCCCTGGGCATGGGCGCTGGCTTTTTCCTGTGCTTGCATGGGGATAAGCCACCGTCCGTGGCAAATATTCCGACATCTTACGCCTCTGTTCCCTTCTATTCACTAGAAGGGGAGTACTCAGAGGCAGCAAACCCTCACGCCCCAAGCTTAGCTGCCCAGCGAGGGGCTGTATGACCAGGGGGCAATCTGGTCCAAAGGGTAGCATTTCTATGTGTTATGAGAAATGTCGGCTTTGGGAAACATATTACCCCAGGAGGGTACCAGCTGCGCTGGAGAATCCCTCCCAGGTCCTCACGGATCTGGCAGCCCCACCGTATCTGGGGGGGGCAACCAAAGCTCTAAAACCGCGGAAGCCGCGGAGAAGGTGCGCACGCCCAGTTTTGCGCACCCGATGGAGGATGACGAAGTGGTGCAGGAAGGGGTTGCACGCGGTGCAAGGAGGAGCAGGCGGACCACGAGGTCGAGGTCTCGTCCAGCCACCCCTATTTCCGCTTGCAACAGCCGAGAAGGCGCCAGTCCCAACAGGGACCAAATGTCCGAGGAGGACACAAGCGGCTGCGCGTCCAGGTCCCGGTCCGGATCCATGCCCGGACAAAGGGATAGGAAGCACAGCGGCTCCTTAAACGTGGAGAACCTGGTGGCCGCAAAGGTCTCCACGGCCCGGAGAGGGAAGGCTCGCGCGGTTCCGAGCGTAGTCATCGCTCGGATGCCGGAGCTTGACGGGCGGGGTCGCTTCGTTGCGGCAGCTCCAGTGGAGCACACGGAGAGCGCGGAGAGCGACGCCGGCCTCGCCATGGCTGACTCGAGCGGAGGCTCCACTGCGTCCCTGCTGGGCAGTAATCGTGCGGAGGCCGCTGCTGCTAGGCGGGCACAGCGAAGGGAAGTCGCGGCTGATGAGGTCAGCGAGTTGGCCCGGCAAGCCCGAGAGCGGCGCTCCGCTCGGATCGCGGTGGCACTTAGCCGCCAGGTTTTGGACGGCGTGGACGTGGTCCTGAGGGTTGCCACTAAATCGGGCAACCTGAAGGGTACGTTCACGCGTGCTCTAAAGGAGGCAGCTGATGGAATCCGCGAGGCGGTTGAGGTCCTCGTCCATCGTACTTGCACGGAGGAGACGGCGAAGTTGTGGGAGGAGAACGGCCGTCTCCGATCTGAGCTGGAGGACCTCAAGCGGCAGGTTGCCGTCCAAGGGACAGCTCCTGCGGTCACTGGGTCCTCTCCTGTGGCGGCCCCACCGTCGGTTCCATCGCCGACCTCATCATCGGCGCGTGCACTAGTGGATGCGGAGGTCGAGAAGATCGTCCGCATCTGCAAAGTCAAAGTCAAAGTCAAAGTAATTTTATTCCGTAAAAATTTTACATTTATGTGGAATCGTCATATTTTTTTTACCCTACCGTGCAGTGCATGACGTGGCAGCTACTGAGAAACACTGCCAGAAAACTCAGTAGGAATCCTTTTTTAAAATAAACTATACTTAAGATTAATTACAATCATGTGTGTTGACTCAGAACAACTCCATCCCAAGCACTTTTATCACTTAAATAATCAGAAATTTTGTAATATGCCCTGCTACACAATTTGGCTTTAATAATTCTTTTAAACTTATTCGTAGACAATTCTCTAATATCATTGGGAAGTTTGTTATAGAATCTTATACATTGCCCCATAAAAGAGTTACTTATTTTGTGGAGACGGGTAGTATGCAGTATGAGATTATTCTTATATCTAGTATTTACATTATGTGTATCGCTCCTTTTACAGAAGGAATCGATATTTTTATGCACATATAGTAATAATATATGCATGATGCAGTGTGGTGACATGGTGGGTGCCCGCCTCGCGGCCATAGAGGGGAGACTTCTCCCGGCAGAGTCCGTCCGCCCTCCCCTCGCCGGGGACGGGCGAAGGGGGGAGGGGTCCAACAAACGGGGCCCGGCGGCCGCGGTGGCTGCGACGGCTGGGGTGGCTAAACCAGGCCGATCGGGGAGGACAGCGGCCCCAAAACCCGCGCCTCAAATGCCCACCTCCCGAACAGCGGGACCTCCAGCGGCGCCTCCGGCGGCTGCGCCTGGGCCTAGCACGGAGGCCTGGTCGACAGTCGTCAAGAGGGGCCGCAAAAAGAAGAAGACGGCGCCGCCAGCACCAACACCGGCACCCCAGAAGGCGAAGGGACCGCCTAAGGTCAGAGCCCCACGCTCCGCGGCTGTAGTGATAACACTGCTGCCCGGAGCCGTCGAAAGGGGCATTACATACAAGGCGGTCCTAACGGAGGCAAAAGCCAAAGTCACGTTCCCTGACCTTGGCACACCATCCGGCTTTAGAATAAAGTCGGCGGTGACGGGGGCGCGGCTCCTCGAGGTGTCGGGTGAGTCCAGTGGGCAGAAGGCAGATATTCTAGCCGCCAAGCTGAAGGAGGCCCTCAACCCGGAGGACGTCCGGGTGTCCAGGCCGGTTAAGACCGCGGAGCTGCGTGTCGACGGTCTGGATGACTCGACCACTCCGGCTGAAGTTGTGGCGGCCATTGCCCGAGCCGGCGGATGTCCGTCTGGCGATGTGCGGACGGGCGAGATTCGCGCCGATGCCTCCGGACTCGGCTTCATATGGGTGCGGTGTCCGGTGGCGGCGGCGAGTAAGGTCGCCAACGCTGGGCGACTATTGGTGGGGTGGGTTGCAGCCAGGGTCAAGCTGGTGCAGCCCAGGGCTATGCGGTGTTACCGATGCCTGGACATTGGGCATGTCCGGGCGCGGTGCACTGCTGAAACGGACCGCAGCGAGGAATGCTATCGCTGCGGCCAGCCCGGCCACAAGGCGGCCCAGTGCTCTGCGGCGCCAAACTGCAGCCTCTGTACAGCTGCAGGGAGGCCCGCGGGGCACAGAGCGGGCGGGAAGGCCTGTGGCGCTACCGCCAACAATAAGAAGAAAAAGGGAGCCAAGGCTGCCGGGGGCTCTTTACCCCCCCGACAGCCTGGCTGCCCTTCGGCCGACTCCCGGCCTGAGAGGGGTGCGGAGGGAATGGACACGGCCTAATGGCGCTGTTCCATTTCCTCCAGGGCAACATCAACCACTGTGCCAGAGCTCAGGATCTCTTGCTCCAGAGCATGGCAGAGTGGTCGATTCGCGTGGCGGTGGTCGCCGAGCCGTACTTTGTCCCCCCCAGGGATAACTGGTTGGGAGACTTGGACGGCTTGGTGGCCATAATTGGCGGGGCTCTGGTCCACCCGTCCCGAGGTCACGGCTGGGTAGCAGCCCTCGTGGACGGCATTGGTACAATTGGGGCGTATTTTTCGCCCAACAAGAGTCTCGCCGACTTCGAGAATTTCCTTGTCGAGTTGGGTGCCGTCGTAGGCCGACTCCACCCTCGCCCCGTGCTGTTGCTCGGGGATCTCAACGCCAAGTCTGCGGCGTGGGGATCTCCGGTGACGGATGCCCGGGGTGAGGTGCTGGAGGAGTGGGCGGTCACGACTGGCCTGACCGTCCTAAATCGGGGGTCGGTCCACACTTGCGTGCGGCAGCGGGGTGGTTCAATAGTGGACGTCTCGTTCGCTAGCCCTGCTGTCGCGAGCCGTGTCCACGACTGGCGTGTCGCCGTGGAGGTGGAGACATTATCGGATCATCGGTACATCCGTTTCGACGTCTCCGCCCAGACCACTGGTGGCCGCGGTCCACCGGCCCCGCGGGTGGACGGTCCACGCTGGGCGCGTAAGCGCATCGACAGGGAACTTCTCGAGGAGGCCGCCATTGTCCAGGCCTGGTACCGGGAGTCGGCGACGAACGGACCCGTCGACGTCGAAGAGGAGGCGCTGTGGTTCCGCGGGGCGATGACGCAAATCTGCGACGCGTCTATGCCCCGGGTTCACACACATACAGGAAGGCGCCAGGTGTACTGGTGGACCGCCGAGATCGCGCAGTTGCGCGTCGCGTACGTGGCGGTCAGACGCCAGTACACCCGATACCGGAGGAGACGTCGTCGGGTCCCTGACGAAGAGGCCGCGCTGTATGAGGTGTACCGCGCGGCGAAGGAGGCTCTGCGGCTGGCCATCGGTGAAGCCAAGACGCGAGCCAGGGAGGAGATGTTGGAGACTCTGGACGGAGATCCGTGGGGGCGCCCTTATCGTGCGGTTCGAGGGAAACTTCGAGCCGCGGCGCCTCCACTCACTGAGAGTCTCCAACCCGAGCTGCTGGAGGAAGTAGTGGCAGCCCTCTTCCCGGCAAGAGCGGATCACATGCCACCGCCGATGGCTTTGCCCACAGCCGCAGAGCCTACAGAGGAGAATGCCATCAGCGTCCCAGAGGTGACACAGGAAGAGTTGAGGGCGGCCGTGATGCGGCTCCGGGCCAAAAACGTGGCTCCGGGGCCTGACGGGATTCACGGTTGTGCGTTGGCCCTCGCTCTGAAAGAGCTAGGTCCCCAACTGACGGGACTCTACACAGCGTGCCTTGAGCGGGGCCAGTTTCCCACTCTGTGGAAATCTGGTCGTCTGGTCCTGCTCAGAAAGGTGGGGCGCCCTGCAGACTCACCGTCCGGGTACCGGCCCATAGTGCTGCTAGACGAGGTGGGCAAGCTGCTCGAGCGAATAATCGCAGCCCGCCTTGTCGGCCACTTGTGCGGAGAGGGGCCGGACCTGGACGAGAGCCAGTTCGGCTTTCGGCATGGGCGCTCTACCATACACGCTGTGTCGAGGGTGAGAGTCCTGGCGGAGGAAGCGGTGTCCCGGGGTGGGGTGATGTTGGCGGTGTCCTTGGACATCTCCAACGCCTTCAACACCCTGCCCTGGAGTTGCATTCGGGAGGCACTGCGATATCATCGGGTGCCTTCCTACCTCCGCCACATCGTTGGGGCTTACCTGGCGGAGAGGTGTGTCACCTACGTGGGACGTGATGGCGGACACCGGCACTCAATGTCGTGCGGTGTTCCACAGGGTTCGGTTTTGGGCCCGCTCCTGTGGAACATCGGGTACGACTGGGTGCTGAGGGGCGAACTCCAGCCGGGCGTGGACCTGACGTGTTATGCGGACGACACGCTGGTCACGGCCCGTGGGAGTTCGCACAGGGAGGCAGCGTTGCTGGCGACGGCTGCGGTCTCACAGGTGGTGAGCCGCATCCGGCGCCTCGGCCTGGAGGTGGCCCTCAACAAGTCGGGGGCCATGATGTTCCATGGTCCCCGGCGGGCGCCGCCGCCCGGATCACACATTGTGGTCGGGGGGGTCCGGATCGCTGTCGAGCCTACCATGAAGTACCTAGGATTGGTGCTCGACAGCCGGTGGGACTTCGGACCTCACTTCCGGCGGCTGGTGCCCAAGCTGATGGGCGCGGCTGGGGCGCTTTCAACGCTGCTTCCCAATCTGGGGGGGCCAAGCGCAGCCTGTAGGCGGCTCTACATGGGGATCGTGCGATCGATGGCCCTGTACGGGGCCCCGATCTGGGCGGCTGACCTGACGGCCGGTAGTATTGCTGTTCTGCGGAGACCGCAGAGAGCTATGGCCGTCAGAGTCATCAGGGGTTATCGCACGGTCTCCTATGAGGCGGCCTGTGTACTGGCCGGATCCCCGCCCTGGGACCTCGAGGCGAAAGTACTCGCGTCACTGTACCGGTGGCGCGAGGAGATGCTGGCGCAAGGCGAGCGGCCGATGCAGCCACACATGGGGCTGCGTCGGTCGCAGCTTCGCGAGGCCCTGGTGGCGGAATGGCGGGACAGGCTCTCGCGCCCAACCGCCGGCCTCGTCACTATCGAGGCGGTCCGGCCGGTACTCGAGCGTTGGATCGGGAGGAGGCACGGCTCCCTGTCGTTTCGGGTGACGCAGGTACTGTCGGGGCATGGCTGCTTCGGGAAGTACCTGTGTCGCATAAACATGGAGCCGGACGCCCGGTGTCACCACTGCGTTGACTGTCGGGAGGACACGGCGCTGCACACGCTGGCAGAGTGTGCCGCTTGGGAGGAGCAGCGCCGTGCCCTCATTTCTGGAGTAGGCAGTGACCTGTCGCTGCCGGCCGTCGTGAATTCGATGGTTGGCGGCGAGGAGTCCTGGGACGCGGTGGTTTCCTTCTGCGAGACAGTCGTCTCGCAGAAGGAAGCTGCGGAAAGGGAGAGGGAGATCACATCCTCCCACCCCGTCCGCAGCAGACGCACCGGGCGTCGGCGGAGGGCGGATAACGCCCTCTTTCGGCCCCCCTAAAATGGGTCCAGGGGCGACGGACTCGGGGGCGTCCGTCGCCCACTACACATCTGGACCCGAGGCGGCGGCGCGACGTGTTCCACGCGCGCCCCTCTTAGACGTTGCGGGGGGAGTTTAACACCTCACTCCCCCCGCTAATGCGAGGAGGCCCGCATACGTGGGCCAGCACCAGCCGGGGGTTGCGGAAGTATCGTTTGTTCCCGCGACCCCCGGCGCAGGTGTGAGATGGAACACCGGGGTGGTTTTTAGTCAGTAGGAGTCTGACAGACCCCTCCGCCTCCCCCGAGGCGGAGGACATCCATGCAGGATTTTCCACCCCGCAAAAAAAAAAAAAAAAAAAAATGGTAAAACTAAAGCTGACTCGGGAACATTAGGCAAATGCTAAAAAGACACTACAATAACTTTTTAGGACCCTGATATGCACTGAAGTTGCCTTCTCACTGAGATACAGAGAGTGGATACGGATACGATAGATATTTCACCCGGCAACTGCGTGTTCTGAGGCAGAACCCCGGGAACTGAAAACTAACGTTGGACAGTTAGGCGTGAGTACGAGTAGGTATACTGTTGACCCCAATCCCAACCTCCTCCAGCCAAATTGGGGTGATGAGAAAGCTGGTCGTAGTATACCACCATATTTTTTGGTTAACTAGACCGCCACACGGCTGGCAGACCCTCGGACAAATACATCTCGGTAAAATAAATACTAAATTAAGAATTGCCGAACTGAAGTGGCAGTGGGCGGGGCACATAATAAACCTGACGGCCACTGGACGTAGTGCTTTTATCCTTTTTGGCTGCTGGGTCAGAAAGATTCTCGAATGTCTACGACGAACCGGAAGGCGCGGCGTGGCACAAGGTGACTTGAATCTTAATAGGGTGGATCTTACGCGGGATGCCGTTGGATGCGGGCAGCGCAAGTCCGATAGTTGTGGAGATCTTTGGGGGAGGACTTTGTCCAGCAGTGATTTTATGATGATAATGAAAATAAATGCCACGATATTTTAGATCAATGTTTATGGTCCTATTGGATTGTTACTAGTAAACCTTTAGGTACAGAATAGTCCGTCAATACACAAAAAAGTCCTACAAAAAAGAAGAGATTTATTAGATGCAACATTTTTATTCAAGGTTATGCGATATCAAATTGACTGTCCGCAATTGTTGAGTAGGTTCACACTCCGTGTGCCCACAAAAAACCCACGAGCTCCTATAACTCCATTACGTCCTCCTTTGCGCAGAACCGTTCTAGGTGCTAACTCCCCTATACCCCGTCTGTGCAAATTATTAAACAACTGCAGTGATCTGGTCGATGTGCACTCTGACTCACTTAGTAAGTTCAGAAGTATTATGTATATGTGAAATCTTTCTGTGAATTCATTTTGGTTACATGTTTGTTTTTATTTTTAATTTTGTATTTTAATTCTTTTTATGATTTTGATTTTTATTTTGTCTGCTATTTGATGTTTCTGCTTACCTAATTTATTTTGATTGTGTATTGTGGAATGTTATTTTTAATTTTGTTATGTTTAATTTTAATTAATATTTTGAATTTATTTAACTTAAGTTTTTCTTTTTTTTAAGATTTTGTTTTAATTAAGTTTTCCATTATTATACATTTCTTCCTCGCTTTTGTTTTTGCCTGTGATCTTAATGTTTTGTTTCAATTTTGTAGTTTTAACTTGGGCTGAGGAGCCTGATTGTTATGTATGTCTAAAATGTCATGTAATTTGATGTAGCTTTTATACATTTAATGAATATGTAATGCATGTTGTGCTTACCTGTAAGAGGTTGATACACTTGACCCGATCTGATTCATGTAACCCATAAATGTTTTAGTGTACTCAATTGTTGGTGAGCCAAATAAATAAATAAATAAATAAATTACAGAGGTTTTTATGATTTTCTGTTGTTTCAAGTGGACCTATTATATTATTGCAGAAATTTTGAGGCTGTGGCCACCAGGCGTCGCTCTTGAAAGAATGTGTGTCAAAGATTATAACTTGGGCAAACCTAATGACCAATCTGAAAAGGACGTCATCGTAAGTATATATTTAATTGTTTTTACATAGTGCTTGTGGCCGATAGAGTGGTAAGTTCTACTCTTTACTGTAAAGAGGGAGACATAGGATATGCATATGCCAATAATTACATCTGTGGCATGCCTAGTGACAAAAGTTATCGTAGTAATTATCTCCTAGACTAAGTCCAAATATTGTTACATCGGTAACTGCCACAGGTGCAAATTTCTATGCAAACCGTCGCTTATTTAACTTTATTATTAATAGTGGATATACGAGTATAATAATAATTTATAATTACATTCCATGAAGATTGAAAAAGAAATTAATCATTTCGAAATGTTTTATTTTTTTGATAAGGGTTGATAAATTGAGCTACTTCTTAATAAATAAATAAAATAGCCTTTATTGCTGCTTCCTTATTCTTATTACGTAATGCTTACAAAGATTGCCTACTCACTAAAATAAAATTCATGCAATATATTTAATAATATTAACCATTATCGGCAACTGGATATTTATCTGGAACGGCTTGTCCATTGACAAAGGTCTCCTCTAAAGATTTCCAAGTATTTCTGTCTCTTGCTATACGGGTCCATGCCGGTCCAGCTATTTTCTTAAAATCATCTTCCCGTCTTTTACTCTGTGTTCCTCTTTTTCTTTTGCCATCTCTTGGGTACCACTCGGTTGTTATTTTAGGCCATTTCTCTTTGTTTTCTCGTAGCATATTATTATGTCCAGCCCATCGCCATTTTAGCAGTCTGTAAGCAATGTGTGCATTTTTAAATTTTGTCTTCAATTTAATTTCGTGTAATTTTACTCTGTCTCTTCGTTTAGTTCCTAAAATACACCATTTTGGCAGACTTTTAATTGGCTTTCTAATTGTTCTGTTAGCGCCCACATTTGACACCCGTATAGCAAGCATGGCATAATGCATATTTCAAATAATTTCTTTTTGCCTTTCATAGGCATATCCTTATTCTTCATGTTCTCAATACAAATAGATAAAGGTACACTGTTTTTAAGTACTTATCATCCATATGTGTACATATTTACATACATATTACAGATTAATCGTGTTCATCACACAAAGGTTTGTCCCGGGTGGGATTCGTCACTAACCAACAGGTAAGTTAATTCAACACGATTTTATTTATGTTCCAGGTCCGCAAAGGCATGAGTATAGTTATTCCAGCTTTTTCCTTCCACCGGGACCCTAAGTTCTTCCCCAACCCTGACAAATTTGATCCTGAACGTTTCTCTGAAGAAAACAAAAACAAAATTCAGACGAGTTCGTACATACCCTTCGGTATTGGGCCCAGAAATTGTATCGGTAAGCTCAATATGCTCACTAGTAATCAGATTAAATCAACAAATGTTTCTGTATCGACCAGTAATCCCTTCGGCTTTGTTTACGATAAGTAATAACTAATAAATATATGAAAATAAATATTCATATTTAAAATTTTTATTGGGGTCAAGTGGTTAAAATACAGCCAATATCGGATACAACATGCGTACTAACTAGTTATCATTTTTTACAGACTACGCAGAAACAGAACATATTATCAGATTTGTGTAACCTGTACCGTTTCACTCTAAAGAGGCTGTCTGAAATGGTACAGGTTATGCATAATATACTCTCACTTTCCCTTCTTTTTATAATCATCTTTTTATAATAATATCCATCTTATAGTGTGATCATATTCTAAGTTCCTCTGTTCTCAATACCTGTAGAAATTATTTGTTTGTTTTTTTAACTCCTTTTAGGTAACGATGTTACTACTCTAGATCTCACAAAGCCATTTAAGCAGTATGATGTAATATTAGGGTTCAACCGCATTGTACAGACGCCAGCACATCCGCTACCCCAAACTATCAAATTTCTTTTATATATTTTCAACTTTATCACAAAAGTATAATGTTCACTTTCAATTGGGGAAATTTGACAGTTTTGGTGTAGCTTGATGTGCAGGCATCTGTACACAATTGAGATTAACAAAAGATCTATCTTAAAATATCAATTAATATCATCAATTTATTTTATTGCGAGCTAACCGAACATTGTCGTAATTCTTTTGTTACCGCGTACTTATTTGCGGGATTTCTTCTCCAGGTTCAAGATTCGCTCTCTGCGAGATAAAAGTGATGGCCTACCAGATACTCCAACACTTTGAGCTGTCTCCTTGTGAAAGGACCAGCATCCCGGCTAAGCTCTCTCCTGAAACTTTTAACATTAAACTTGTAGGAGGTCACTGGTTGAGATTCAGGGTCAGATCATAAACAACAATAAGAAAAAAAAAAATGTTTAAATGTACTAGCAATAAGCTACATCATTTTTAATAGGCCAAATCTATTTATAACACAAACACTCCCATCATCAATTATCAACAACAACATCTATCTAATACAAAAACATTTCAAAGACAAAATAAAAAAAAAAAACTGTAATTTTAAATATACAAGCTAAATAAATCTTTAACAATACTCCTTTGAGTTCACTAAATATAAAAGTAAAACCAAAATTAATTACAAATACTGCCATAATTATGGGTACTATTTATAAATTTTCCAGACAGTTATCTTTTTGGAAAAATAATTATAATATTCTGGGACATTATTTGCCATCTGATCCCAAACTAAGCAGAGCTTGTTTAATAATATATATATATATATATATATATATATATATATATATATATATATATATATGTATATATATATAGCAGATAACTGATATACTGCATATACTACTTTTCATTTGTAAATACATACTTATATAGATATAGATAATTACACCCACATTCAGGACATATATCTGTCCTGGGTGGGAATCGAACCCACGACCTTCGGCGTGAAAAGCAAGCATTTGCCAAGCACGTCAACGGGCCCGTGGTATTAAGCCTTTCACAGATTTTATTCATTTACGACACCTTTTCAAACATAACACACTTATATAACACTTTTATTAGTATCTACCCATATATCTGTAATTAAACAAAATGAATGTTGTCTAAGCAGGGACACACATTATATGGTATTGTTGCATTGTATAATGAATGAACTAATTGATAAAAATAGATTGCGAGTACATTGTGTACAAAAATGTTGCCTTACGTTTAGAAATATTATATTTAGCAGCATTAGGATTATAGCGGTATTAACTCTGTTCTGTAACTAGAATTGTGGATTTATAAATTAGGAACAAGTTATGATATTTTTATATTTATACAAGTACAATGATAATATTAATATTTTTGGTAATGAAATAATATTTTAATATAATAAGGTTAATAAGTGATTAATGTAAAAAACCGATATAGTGCATTAGACATAATTATATTTTAGTATTATACAAATATACATTTATATTAGATGCTATTCTTCTGTCTATGCCATTTGCTAAGAAGTATTACAGGTCACCCATCGATTAACGAAACCCAGCATAGTTAGTAGGTTAAGAAGACTCGTGAGCGTAGAACTACTCACCAAGGTTTGATCACAATCAGGTCATTGCATTGGTTTGGGAACGCATAGAATTCAAGCAATATTTTAGTTATGAATTTTCTTGAGCAGTGGTTCCGATTATGCAAGACTTTTTCAAGCCGCCCAGTAGATTACTGACTTGACTTTACGAATGTTAATTAATAGATTTATGGACAGACTTTGAAATAAAAGAACTTGGAGCGTCACATAGAAACAATAAATGGAATAATGGACTGCCCACGTTTAGAGCTTAAACTTGCCAATAGAGAGTACCGTTATGAAAAGCGGTATTTTAGAGAGGGGTGTGATGACTCTCACAAAGAGGTCTTAGTGGTCGCGGGTAAGTGTTCGCTAAGCCAACGAAGATCTGATTCTAAAAGGTAATAAACCCTACAATTATTGTAATACATCTCAATTATAAAGCTATTAATGGTTAATAAAGAGCCTTCTAACAAACGATCAAGACCAATTTTATAATTTAGTTTTAGCCTACTAATGTTTTAGTTTATGCAATTGACTGGCATGTTGGTTTAGTGGTTAGTGGCCCTCACTGGTAAGCCAGAGGTCGTAGATTCAATTCCCACCTGGAACAAATCATTGTGGGATGAACACAATTATTTAATTTTGTTCTGTGAATGGGTGTAATTTATCTATAATATGTAAATATATATATGTATAGATTTAAGTATTTAAATCATTTTGACAATTTACAAGCGCTTTTTTAAGTCTTATTTAATAAAAATGTTAATGCCACAATTGTTTGAATTTCTACACATTGACACAAATTACAACTTTATTAGTCTCTCAGAACAACTATTCATGGGTAACACAAATGTGTGTGGCACTTGTCACACGTGTAGTCAATTTGTATGTATTCTTTGCCAGCGAGTAAGACCAGGGAATCTGACATGTCAAAACTCAGATTTCTTCATTCTCAGATTCCTATGCAATAAAAAAAAGAGTTACAGTTCGGCACTAAGGACTGTTAAGTTTACATTTCAAGTCCGTGTGCAATCATTGTGTGTATTCTTAGCCTGTGGTAAATACATATGTCGACTTCTTGTTCAATAATTGAAAACAATACTGCAGTTGTAGACTATATAGTGCCGTAAACGAAACGGCTTAAATGTATTATTACCTAATATTATAAAAAAGGCAAGCTTATTATAATATATAACTCACGAAAACAAAAAAAAATACTTGACATGAATACTAGCCAGGTTGCATTTTCAAGAAGGTTGTGTAATTTATAAAACAAATTAGTGTGTGACAGCGTCGTCCCAAGGAAATATGTACCAGCCAGCACATTTATCAATCAGGGTAGCTGGATGTGCTGGCGTCTGTACCAAGGAATGACCAGCAGCGTGTTAATGAGTACTATGAATATTTTATTCTGTCTTCCAAGCGTGGCGATTAAGGCGTGGCGGTGGCAGTCTCTGGCAGTTCTGCTACTCCCAGTCGTTGTAACAGCTGTGGTGGCATGGCGCTAAGGGGTCTTAAGAATCTCCGGCAGATGCCCCGTTACCTACACCGACAAGCTCTGGTCCTCGCAACGTGTAACACTCGTACACTAAGTATTCAAAATTCAAAATTCAAAAGTCGTTTATTCCGTTAAAATATTACATTTGTGTGGAATCGTCAATTTTTTTTACCCTACCGTGCAGTGCATGACGTGGCAGCTACTGAGAAACACTGCCAGAAAACTCAGTAGGAATCCTTTTTTAAAAATATATATTTCTTAAATAAATTTACATTGTATTTAAATGTGTTAATTTAGAGCGACTCAATCCCAAGCTGTTTTGTCACTTAAATAATCAGAAGTTTTGTAATAAGCCCTGCTACACAATTTGGCTTTTATAATTCTTTTAAACTTATTCATAGACATTTCTCGGATATCACTGGGAAGTTTGTTATAGAATCTTATACATTGCCCCATAAAAGAGTTACTTACTTTGTGGAGACGGGTGGTATGTAACACAAAGTTATGCTTATATCGAGTATTTATATTATGAGTATCACTCCTTTTACAGAAGGAGTCTTTATATTTATGCATATAAATTAGATTCTCATATATATACTGACATGCTACAGTCAGAATGTTAATCTCTTTAAACTTCTCTCTCAAAGATTCTCGCGGACCAAGTTTATATATTGCTCTTACAGCTCTTTTTTGCAATACAAATATGGTGTTAATGTCCGCAGCGCTACCCCAGAGAAGAATTCCATAGGACATTATACTATGAAAATAACTGAAATAAACCATTCTAGCTGTATCCACATCAGTAAGCCGTCTTATAGTTTTAACAGCATATGCAGCAGAACTTAATTTGCCTGATAGTTTTTCTATTTGTGGGCCCCATTGTAGTTTTGAATCAATTGTGATACCCAAAAACACAGTTGACTCAACAGGGGTCAATCCAGCTCCATTAAGCTGTACATTGGTAGCCACCTGTTTCACATTAGGTGTAGAGAATTTTATGACTTTAGTTTTCTTGTCATTTAGCAAAAGATTATTAGCATTAAACCAATGAACAACTTTAGAGATTGCGTCATTTACTTCGTCAAAATTGCGTAATTGTCGATTTATTTTAAACGTCAATGAAGTATCATCCGCAAACAAAACAATCTCATGTTTATCCCTTACATAGTAGGGTAAGTCATTAATATAGATTAAAAATAAGAATGGGCCGAGAATCGATCCCTGTGGAACGCCCATTACCACTGGGGATCCCGCAGATTTTTTACCATTTATATCGACCTTCTGAATTCTATTGCCCAAGTAAGAAGTCAAAAGTTCGAGAGCCTTGTTCCTGATACCGTAGTGGTGTAGTTTCCTGACAAGAGTGTCATGATGAACACAATCAAATGCTTTGGACAAATCGCAAAAGATACCTAATGCATCCTGCGAGTCCTCCCAAGCCGCGAATATACTTTTTAACAGATTGACTCCTGCATCTATAGTTGAACAACCCTTCGTGAATCCAAACTGTTTCCGATGAAGTAAATTATGTATATTAAAGTGACTGAGCAACTGGCTAAGCATTAGCTTTTCAAATATTTTACTTAGAGTGGGCAATACGGAAATAGGTCGGAAATTTGAAGGATCTGAAGTATCACCAGCTTTAAACAATGGAATAATTTTACTATACTTCATCAAGTCAGGAAATACGCCAGATGCGACACAGCAATTGAACACAGCAGCTAGATGTGGGGCGATTATAGTTATAATTGATGAAATAGTCTTAACAGATAAACCCCACAGATCCCTAGTGGTTTTCATATTAATACTTTTGAAAGCATTCAAAATATCTTTAGGGTTAACCACCGAGAATTCAAAATCTGTGTCACACTTCTCTACGCTTTGCTGGAGTATTAGCTCAGCAGATACAGAAGAAGACGCAAGAGATTTGGTAACATCGATTGGAACATTAGAAAAATATTTTTCAAACTCAGTCGCCACTTCTAAATCGCTTTTAATGTCAACATTATTTATTCTTAAATTAAAATCACGACTACGTATTTTTTTCCTACCTGTCTCAGTATTAATAATCTTCCAGGTGGTTTTAATAATATTTGTCGAATTTTTTATAATATTTTTTAAGTACATCGATTTAGCAATGGAACAGGCTCTTCGAAAGGTTTTGGCATATTGTTTTACATGTTCTAGAAAAGTCGTATTTTGATTATAGGATCTTTCTTCATACAATTTATATAATTGATTGCGACTTTTATAAATTCCTGGAGTTGCCCAATCACAGAACATCAGACGGTTACTTACAGACAACTGTTTGGGTGTGAATATTGAGCAGAACTCACCATTAATCAAGTTGAATAAAGAGTTGTACAAGTGATCCGGATCACTATGATAGGGCAACAGTGCCAGTTTTCTTGCTATATTATATTTAAATATTCCTAAACGGCTTTCACTATATGGTATGTAACTTATTTGTGTACTTTGAACCTTTGGAGAATTTGAAAAAGTGACCAACTGACCAGAATGATCTGACTGAATCTTATTCATTATTAATTTATTTAAAGGTTTTGCCGAGCTAAATATATTGTCAATGCATGTAGCACTTGTGGCAGTAACTCTAGTTGGTTCTGTAAAGTTGTGATGTAAATTATAGGACATAAACAAATTTAAAAAATTACAACTTGTTGAGTTTTTCTCCAAAATATTTACATTAAAATCTCCACAAATGATAACAGTTTTATGGGTATTAGTTAACTTATTTAAGGCATCCTCCATAATGTCTGAAAAGGTATCAAATGGTGCACAAGGAGGTTTGTAAAGACTCACAACAATAAATCGCTCCAACTCAACACATGAAATCTCTACTACTCGCTCAACAGAGAGGCTCACAACGTCACTTCTTTCTTTAAACTTCAACAAATTATTTATTAATATTAGAGAGCCACCATGAATATACTTTTCTCTGATGAACGAGCTTGCAACCTGGTGATTATTGAAGCTGGAAATGAATTGATGGCGTTGTAGCCAGTGCTCAGTTAAACATAAAATATCAATATTGCTACAATTCAAAAACAACTCCAATTCTAACTCTTTCCCCATCAAACCTTGAATATTTTGATGCACCAGGTTGATACAATTTTTTTGGTTTTTCTTATTGTAGGCATTTATGTTTGATGGGTTCACATTATTTTCCATTACAAGATCTGAACATTCCTTATCATGCTTGACAGTACAATTAATATTTGAATTTGCTATTACGCAAGAGTGATTCTCTATTGTCATATCAGTTAATTTAAATTATCCTGTATACAGATGTCACCATTCAAGCTGGATATGTCATTGTCAGTAGGAAAAGTACTGACATTATCTATAGCATCAGTACATTGCTCAAATATGTTCTTGGCTGAAATATGAAAACAATAACATAGCGACAAAGCTATTTGTCTGGTATAAAAACTAGGCAGATAACAATAGTTATCTTTTGTCATATAAAAGGGTTTCTTAACATATGAGTTAATGTCAATTACATGTAGTTTTTCTCTCATGTAGGTAGATATTGTATGTAATGTCAAATTCAAATTATACCTTATCCTATTTTCCTCCTGTGACAAACTATGGCTATAAGGAAATGTAAACATAACAATTTTACTTATATTTAAACGATCTAAACAATCAATATACTGTATTAGGGTTTTTTTATTTAAATTACCCCTATTTCCCATAAAAAGAATTAGATTTTCATCATTATTAAATTTATAATTAAAGACCTTTTTAAAAATGTGGTGACAAGAGGCACCCGGCATACAAAAATTGATGTTTGAATGTCCTTCTGTTGACAGTAGGCGCCCTAAGTTTTTACCTATTTCATCACTGAATATTGTTATTTCAGGTTTAAAAATATTTATTTCATTCCTTGTGTATGACTTAACTGCTAATGTTTTGTTCATTACAGATTGAGATTGACTAATGAAACTAGTGTTATTCTTATCATTACTAATTTGCAATAAAGCAGAAGTATCCTTTGGTGGTGAGGAACGGCTAAGTGACCGTTGACACATACAAGAATAATTATTGCTGAGCGATTCTAATCTTTCATTATTATAATTGCCAAGGTCAATCAGCTCATTCATAGCCAGAATGTAATGTTGTGTCTGTTTTTCAGATAGTTCATACTTTATTGATAATGTATGGAGTTCATCTTTAAGGGAGTCCATTTTCTTCTGTTGAGCTTCTAAATCACAAGAGTATTTTAAACTAACATTTTTTAATTTCATGGTATACATATTCAATTTTTCTATTAATTCTAATCGTTCCCTATTTTGGCTATCATATTTAAAGAAGAATTTATGTTTTTTTATCAAGTTTTGGGACTTTCTAATAAATTTATTTATTTTTAGGTATTTTTTAAATTTATTTTTGCTACAGCCATCAACCATTGAATTCATTTTAATACAATCATCATCCCTTGTGGGCAGTTTTGTGCTACAGGACTGGTTATTGGCAACAACAAAAACCATGAAAGGATCTTTGACTACCAACTCATCATATAGTGTTTGGTTCTGTGAAGCAATTAAATTATGTTTTAATGATTGTAGTTCAGATCTCAGTAACGATATTTCATTATTAGCCTGTTCAAGTTGTTGTTCTAGGCTATGGGATTTGTTCAATGCATAGTCATATTCAATGCGACATTGATCAAAGCCGTCTATGATGATTTGGAGTCTATCCCGTGAGTCAATGGGATCTGTGTATTGGACATGTCATTGTGACAATTGACTTTTTAACAGTTTCACTTGGACTGATGACTCTAATAGTACTCTTTCATTTTCATCCCGTTCTTTGTCGAACCGATCACACAACTGCTTTGAGGCTTGGAGTTCTTTCAAAGCCTTTTGAAGTTTTTCTTCAGCTTGGCGAGCTATGACACCACGAGTCAGAATACCAGACATAGTTTCTGGATTGTTTACCGATCGATTGAACAAAGAATCGTGTCACCGGTCGACTCGAATGGGGTTATGTTCACGTATTTAATATCTAGACTAAGAAGTAATAACTTTGATTATAAAATAACTTAGTCTATGCCAAATTAAATGATAGTTAATGATATTCGATGTGCAATTACGCGTAAATGCAGTGGTTTTTACCTTTAGAGTCCATATAAATGTGCCGGTAACTGTCACAACACAAATCACTTCACTCACACGAATTTCACATACAAAATACAAAACTAATACGTGGAACACTTTTAATACACTAAATACTCAGTGATTTACAGATAACTGGTCTTATTTACAATGAAAATACAATAATTTTTAATAAAAAATTGAAGACATTCAAAATCAGCTGTTAGCGATAGTGTTGCCAGCAGGAGAATCATCAATAACCGAAGTAGCTCACTTAGGACCCTTAAATTGATCCTCGGTGCTTTTGCAGCTGGCTTCTCTAGTTGCAAATCTCTCATTTTATGAGACTATAGCCTCTTTACATCATTCTGTCTCCCGCTTTGCTCTGGAGGGAAGTGGAACTATTCATTTTCTAACTCCTCCTTTTTTGTCTTTCTGATTAAATTCGTTGCGGGATCCAAGACAGTTAAAGAGATTCCCCGGGACATGCCTGAGCTTCACCGCTCAGTGTCATTTCATTGTGTGCCACTGTTGATCCTGGCTTACAGGAGTTGCAGTGGTGGGTAAGAGGGAGGGACTAGTCCAGGTAAAAAAAAAAAAAAAAAAATAACCGAAGTAGCCTGCAAACTAAAGGCCTTTGCCATTCGGTTGATATGATGGCTGTAACATCCTACGATTTTTGCCTCATTGTGTGGTGTTGTAACTTTTGAACAGTGGGCTATATTTGTACCTGTCCCGCTGGCAAAGAATTCATCCTCAGGCTATAAGTAGGTTTCAAATTGAACGGTTTTGAACTTTATTATAAGCCAGTAGAGATCAAAATGTGCTGGTAACAATATTCCCACATCTTTATGGAGGATGTGATGTCTTACAGTACGTTAAGGCTAAAGTAAATGGGGTAGAATAAAGTATTTGATACGCATGCCATGAAAAAAACGAGTGCTGAAAATTCGACTTAGCGTATGTAGAGATTCGAGATCCGAATCGTTAACGACCATTATATTTTACGTAATTAACTAGATAGTGACTATATACATTTACATTGCGGTGGTTACGTGGCTGCATGCCAATTATTAGAGACCAGATAGACCAGTAGAGTCCAGTTAATCAGTTAAATAATCTTATATTGCATACTACCCGTCATCACAAAATAAGTAGGTAACTCTTTTATGGGGCAATGTAAAAAATTCTATAACAAACTTCCCATTGATATTATTACAACATTTCTGATTATTTAAGTGACAATAGTGCTTGGGATTGAGTTGTTCTGGACCTCCACCATGCAGCCTTTGGTGGGAGAATTGCTCTCGTATAAGTATACACGTTTTTGTGTCCGCTTTCTTCATACACTAATGGGGCATTTTTTGATTGATCAAATAGCCGTTTTAGTCTGCCACCCTGCGTGAATATCCCTTTTTGATGCGAGATTTAATAGACTCCAGTGACTTCGGCTGATTTAACAACTGACTCAGTATTAACCTTGACCTGCCACAGGAAAAGAAGAAATCTTAGAAGGATCAAGGGTAAGACTAGCTTATATCTGATTAATTAGCACCAAGAAGAAAGATCTAAGTAAAACCTTTGACGCATCTAAGAAAAAGTTGTTTTGCTGGGCGAAACGGGTAAGTGGTAGCAATTAGTTTTAGGAAAATAGTATCCACGAAATGCATTAAGGCCTTTTATCCTCCAGAGACGATCCAGACAGGGCTTTAAGGCTGCGTATCCACTGAGGGGGAACGGAGTAGAGTGGAGACGAGCTGTGCCGCGTTGTCTGAAATCCACATCTCTTCTCCACTGATGTGGATTCCAAGCCATGTGATTGGTGAATTGTGGCACAGTTCGTCTCCGCTCTGCTCCGCTCCGCCTCAGTGGATACGCAGCCTTACAATTAAGTCTAGCCATCATCCGTTTCAATATAATGATGAATATCCCGGGTTAATCTGGATTTTCATGGCCACAATCACAATCAAAAACAGTTTAATTTGTGCCGGCCAAATGTCATGTACGACGTGACGCGGTCACCAAACTATACTAGTCACTACACATGACATATAATAAACAAAAGTGCTTAATCGAACCCAATTGCACTCTATTCCTTTTTAATTATAATAATGTCCTCCTAGCCGAATTTCGGTCACGGCGGCCAGTCTCAACAGAGATTAGCCATCTGCACGGGACATATTATAATGCACAAGTGTGTGCGCAAACACAGGAGCACTTTCTATTTCATCACTCTTATGATCCGATGGGACGCCTAGTGACACGACCGGAAAGAGGTCAGGTTCAGGACCGACGACTTTACGTGCTCTCCGAGGCTCGGGGTTATATTCAATTCAATTCTTTATTCACAAGAAACATGGTAAATGGTTACAGATGGTCATGAAAAATAAGTACATACATGTCTCGCCAATTTGGCATGCAAAAAATTACAATTTAATCTACGTTATACTTAAATACCTAATGTTCAATTTACATAATCATATTAATAACAAAATAAAAACAATAATAAATGTCAAACATATAAACAAAATTCTAATAATAATAATGTCAATACTTGTTTAAAATCAATTTACATGTCATTGAACTTACAGTCTAAATACTCTTTGACGCTATAAAATCTATATTGTGACAAGAGCTTGAATAATCTGCATTTAAATATGTTTAGAGACGTTGACTCTCTTACACAATTTGGAATATTATTATATAATTTAATGGCCATACAACTTTTTTGATACAGTGCAGTATTCGGAAATATAATATAATACCGCCAACTCACAGACTTCGGGCTGATGTTGAGATTTTTGAAGTTATACTTCTTTTGGCGCGATGGAGAAAAATGATGAGAGTGAATTTTTACAATGCGCGCGCACACCGACACCAAAAAATTTAACAGCATGAAGTTAGTTCTAGGTGGTATGAGAGTGAATTTTTATGCGCGCGCATCGTAAAAATAACAGCATGAAGTTAGTTCTAGGTGGTATGAAAATGTATGAGAGTGAATTTTTACGAACTGCGCGCGTCGTGCGCGCGCATCGTAAAAATAAAAGCATGACGTTAGTTCTAGGTGGTATGAAAATTGATAACTATGTTCAAGTTGTATACTATATAAGAAGTATAACTTCTAACGCGTGTACATAAGTACACACAAGTTTTTTTTTTTACAGAAAAGTCCCAAATTCGATTTTGGCTCGACCTGAGATTTGAACCCAGGACCTCGTACTCTGCGGCTGAACACGCTACCGCTAGACGAGGCATTCAATTATAATACAATGGGGTGGCAAACCCACACGATTAAGAAGAGATCAGCGCAGGATAGACGGCTTTTCATGCTCGCCTTGACTCTGCTCGTTATTTTTAGTACAAAATTTCTAACAACACTATGGACAGCGGATGCCAGAAATAGGGTCTTTGAGTACCCTTAGTACTCAAAGACCCTATTTCTGGCATCCGCTTTCCGTCAATCCATCTGTCTCCCAGCTGGCTGTCTCTGAAACCGAATAGGTACGCAGTTATAATTTTGACAGCGTATATTCCTATTGCCACTATAACAAAAAGAAATCAACTCTTTTATTTATTAGTATTACGGCAAATAATTTCACCACGTCATCTCATCCCCTGGAGAGAGTAAAAGTCGTCCCGAGGGAATGTCAGTTTTAGGGTTCCGTAGCCAAATGGCAAAAAACGGAACCCTTATAGATTCGTCATAGCTGTCTGTCTGTCTGTCCGTCCGTATGTCATAGCCACTTTATTCCGAAACTATAAGAGCTGTACTGTTGAAACTTGGTAAGTAGATGTATTCGGTGAACCGCTATACAAAAAGAGCAATAATTTTGGGGGGTCCCCATACATAGAACTGAAACTCAATTTTTTTTTCCATCGTACCCATACATTTGGGGTGTCTATGGATTGGTCTTTAAAAATGATATTGAGGTTTCTAATATAATTTTTTTCTAAACTGAATAGTTTGCGCGAGAGACACTTCCAAACTGGTAAATTGAGTGTGGGGGACACTCAATTTACCAGTTTGGAAGTGTAACTTCTAAAATAAGAGAATGATAAAATTAAAAAAAATATATGATGTACAATACCATGCAAACTAACAACGAAAATTGGTTTGAACGAGATCTAGCAAGTAGTTTTTTTTTAATACGTCATAAATCGTAAACCGCAATTAGCTTTCATTAAATCAACTGAAATACTTGCTGCTACGGAACCCTTCATGGGCGAGTCCGACTCGCACTTGGCCGGTTTTATTTTTATATCAGAGGACGACAAATACTCGCAACACCAGAGGAGTCGCGGGTGCGTTGCCGGCCTTGAAAACTCAGCAAACAAGTGTTGGTGAACCTTCCCCCACCCTAATGACCACTGGCGACCTTACTCACACTCAACTTTTTTTACTGTCGCCCAGGGAACGGCCAGCAACTTCTCTTTGTGTACTTTAACCATCGTACTGCGATCGCGAACCATCCTGACAAGCGTCGCGATTATGTCCAAGTGCTGTACATGACATGACATGATTCTAGCACTATATCAACGAAGGCAATTTAGTAATGAACGGGCAAATATCATAACCTCATGTCGTCATTTGTGTTGCAAAATGTTGTTGTTGATTGAGTTCATTCAGAACTAGACGGTCCCTCCGTTAGAACGGACGTACGATAAAACAAATGAGCCACGTTAGTGGTCAATAAATCTATTGAGAGTGATTTTTGTGGTGTATTTGTGTCAGTGAGTGCCAGATATTTAAAGTAAGAACTTAAGTATTTTTATTAACGTTTAAGCTTCTATGGAACCTAATACAATTGGAGTTTCAGCCGTCTTTAGTGTTGTGTTATATTTATTATCATCAAGATTTAATAACTGTGCTCTCGTGAGTGTCTTCCATGCCAATCCATTATTTTAGAGAGAAGCTAACATGGTGATAAAGATAGACTACTTAAAGAATTCACAGAAAAATACACGGGTCTATGTCATGGCTAGATGCTCTCACCAGGGGCGCTACCAGCTAAGTCACTGAACATCATTTTCGTGAATGGCGTTCAAATAAATAAAGGTAAAAAATTACTTAATCAATCGTTAAATCGGCTTCAACTTCGACAAACAATTCCGGACCAATTATGACGTCACATGTGCTCATGGAAGCCGATTTAACAATTGATTAAGTCATTTTTAACCTTTATTTATTTGAACGCCATTCACGAAAACGATGTTCGGCGACTTAGCCGGTAGAGCCCCAGTTCGTAAGTGATTGGTGAGGTTAAGCAACTAGGCTCGCAGTCGGTCTATAGATGGGTGACCGCCAAAGTAGTTTCTTTTCTGACTGTCACCGTGCTTCAGTTACGTTCGTGTTACGTTAAGCTGTCGGTCCCGGTTGTAGCCATTAGGCAACAGTCGTTGAGCCATATCAGAGGCCTACTTGGCGACTTGAACAACTCTGACACTGGTAACCACTGCCCATTCAATATCCTGGGACATTTGGACGGGAAAGTTTGTACTATGGGTACCAGGCGACGATATACATACTTATATAGATAGATAAATACTTAAATACATAGAAAACATCCATGACTCAGAAACAAATATTCGTGCTCATCACACAAATATTTGCACTTACCGGGATTCGAACCCAGGACCACCAGCTTCGTAGGCAGGAGCACTACCAACTAGGCTACGGTGACCGTTATAAGTAAGTAAGTAAGAATAAATGAGTCTTCATCGCTATAGTAACTTATCTGGGCTTAAATCTCTACGTTACATTACGTTATGTACGGATCTCATGTAAAAAAAATAAAGTCGAAAACTGTTTTTGGTCAAAGAATTTCTGTACAAACAATGTTTGCATGTTTTATTGACGCGGTACAAAGATAATATTTTGTTTGGAAGTAGCGTCACTCTCGCAAAAAGCTGTCGAGTCTAACCTGCAATCTTTTGAATTGAAACACAAGATCCGATCCATCATATATTATATAGAATTCTATCATTTAATTTGACTGATGATGAATTTGATTTAACTGCCTCGTTGGTTTAGCGGTAGCGTGTTCACCCGCAGTTAAAGAGGTCCTGGGTTCAAATCCCGGGTCGGGCCAAAAGTGATTTTGGGACTTTTCTGTAAAAAGAAAATTTCACAGCATCAGCCCGAAGTCTGGGAGTTGGCGGTATTATAGGCCGGTATTTATTAGGCCGTGCCTCGGAGAGCACGTAAAGCCGTCGGTCCTGTGCCTGACCTCTTTCCGGTCATGTCGCTAAGGCGTCCCATCGGATCATGGGTGTGATGGAATAGAAAGTGCTCATGTGTTTGCGCACACACTTGAGCACTATAATATGTCCCGCGAAGATGGCCAATCTCTGTTGAGACTGGCCGCCGTGGCCGAATTCGGAGGACATTATTATTATCATTTAATTTCTCCAGTTCCACCTTCGGCAAGATATGTTTTTTCGGTTGCTATCTAAATACTTGCTTGCTTGCTTATCGTATGGGTAGTGGTAACCCTAGTGTCAGAGTTGCTGAAGCCGCCCAGTAGGCCTCTGACATGGCTTAACGACTGTTGTCTAATGACTTGACTTGATTGAACCAGGACCGACAGCTTAACGTGCCCTCCGAAGCACGGAGACACCCCGAAATTAAACCACTTTGGCGGTCACCCATCTATGGACTGACCGCAAGCCTAGTCGCTTAGCCCTTTGGGTACGGAACCCTACAAACATGCTAACATACATGTTTTCGCACATACATATTTGCAATCATGAATTTGGCTATTATAAGTCCTTCAAGAAATAAATTAGTACAATATTTTAATCAGTATGTTGAACACAAACTTAGATTCCAAAGCAAAATTGAGTTAAGAGTAATAAATTGAACAGTCGAATTTAAAAACAGAATAATTGGATAAATTGTCTTAATTTATCTGGCAATGACATAGACAGAACTGAAGGTGAATTAACAGCTATATTTTGTGTTTATAATCTTGCTTGCAAGATTCACTTATAAAAATATAATATAATAAAAAGTACTTCAACATTACAACTGAAAGAAGTCCACTTGCTGGACAAGCTTCCCTCAAGAAGAATTTTGGGGGATATATATAGGGACAATGTCTCACAGATCATCCTAGCCCCAAACTAAGCAAAACTTGTACTATGGGTACCAGGCGACGATATACATACTTATATAGATAGATAAATACTTAAATACATAGAAGACATCCATGACTCAGAAACAAATATTCCTGCTCATCACACAAATATTTGCACTTACCGGGATTCGAACCCAGGACCACCAGAGTAGGTGTAAATTGGGGTTTCTGGATCAGAGGAGATCCAGAAACACCCAATTTACCCATCATTCATAGTATTCAAAGAATGAACAAATAGCTGTTTATTATTCAGAATATAAATATGACAATATTTTCTGTGATCAGAATAAGTTTTTGTACTAGTTAACTTTATGTCTATATTATTATTAACATATTATAGATATCATGAGAAATTTAGATATTCAATTTAAATGCGTACATTTATCTTAATTCGACATTCATGTATGTTGTATGATATGTATATATGTGCATTCTACTTTTCATCGCCGTCAAATAATTACATCTATTCAATACTTCATTCAATAACAGTTAATCAAAAGAATGATGGAGTAGTCAACTTTAAGTCTATTCATTCATCATTAACTTTCAACATTAATATGAAAGTTTCAAATTTTTTATCGTTAAATTATTATATTATTTCAACAATTCAATGACACGCGCATGAAATGTCGAGCAACAGTCGGGATCTGTTCCACACGACAACGAAAATGGAATGGGCCTCACTATTGTCCATCACGCCGCCTTATACATATATAGCGCAGTGGCTACTTACTTTAATTATAATGACGGAGAAATAAAAAGCAAAGTACCTAATATTGATTTATTTATATAGGATGATTATATTATAAATATCAAATACATGATGTTGAACTTAATTTTTTAACAATTTTAGTAACTAAATACTCAGTTTCACTCATGATTTCATCAACATCACTTCGCACTAAATATTGTATATTCACGCTTGCACTATCAGGGTCACTATCTACTTCTTCCATACGACGACCATCCACATCATGGACAATTATTTTTATTATTCGGTGAACATGCCCGGGCTCTTTACGCATTATATAGGATTTATTTTTTAAAGATTTTGATATATTTTTTTTCCTCTTCATTTTTTTCTTTTCTATTTCTTGCTGTCTACTCTCTTTACATGCATTCGCCGCTACTTCAGCGTACCAGCCCTCTCGGTCTTGAGCATAGTAAAATGGATTAAGAACTGGATCTGAGCCCTCTATCAAATTCTGAAATATAAATATTATGTATGATTTTGTGTTATTAAACAACATCAAATATGAATTCAATTGTTACAATCGATGGTTACTGAGGTACTTACGTTACATTGTTGGTCAATTTGATCTAAAACAGGACTGTAGGATGGGGAGCGTGACATACTTAATTCTATGTCTAGACTTTTGTTAAGAACCTAGAAAAATGCAAAAAATGTATTAATATTTTATTTACTTTTAATTATTTAGTTATTCTATCTCAATTCTCGTAACAACTATTATGGTTGAAACAAAGTGTCATGTAGAAATAAATACTCACTTATGTAAGTATGACACCTAGGTACCTATATTAAATAACGATTCTACTGCCTGATAGTAGTATTGGTAATATTTTATTTTTAATTGTAAAAAATACTGAGGAATAATATTAAAACTTACCGATATTACACAATAAAGACAGTTGCCCTCAGTCAGCTGTAGAATTTGAATAGATATTATTTTATTTTTTTATTTATATATCCACATAATTTTAATCTATAGAGTTCAAAATCGTACGTTTTTATAGATATATTATATCCTATACAAACATCGGACGATGAAATTGAATCTCGACACGTGTCGATTAACTTATTGTTTACTAAAAATATCATATATAAAATAAATACCACAATGTGTTTGTTCATTGTATTTTTTTCATACATGCAGTTGAGAAAAATCGACAGGCAAAGTCATTGTATATAGCTAGTATGTCAAACATTATATTTTTTGCAATGTATGTGGTTATTTATAAGGAGAAGATCAAAACAATATACTTAGCAATATCGACATACTATTGTTACGTTCGGTTTCGTCTGCTATTATTGTAATATTTAAGCTTATTTAATTGGTACATCACAAATAGAATGGTAAGTAATGCTTTTTATTCTTATTTGTACATACTATTACGGTTTATAGATATATCTATACTTCTATCAAGATTTGCACGGATTAAACATATTTTATATAATACTTCGAAAACTATCTTTCAACTTTGCTTTAAACAATATTATGGAACATAACAGATCTTGACTTGACTTGATAAAAACCCTCTATAAAAATAACCCTATAAAAGTACCCTGAACCGGCGAGCATGTATGAAGAATATAATGTCAGTAAAGGAAGCGAGGGAGGTGTGCAAGGATCGTGACAAATGGAAGTCCGTTGTCTCTGCCTACCCCTCTGGGAGACAGGCGTGAGTCTATGTATGTATGTATGTTGTTTACTAAAAATATCATATATAAAATAAATACCACAATGTGTTTGTTCATTGTATTTTTTTCATACATGCAGTTGAGAAAAATCGACAGGCAAAGTCATTGTATATAGCTAGTATGTCAAACATTATATTTTTTGCAATGTATGTGGTTATTTATAAGGAGAAGATCAAAACAATATACTTAGCAATATCGACATACTATTGTTACGTTCGGTTTCGTTTGCTATTATTGTAATATTTAAGCTTATTTAATTGGTACATCACAAATAGAATGGTAAGTAATGCTTTTTATTCTTATTTGTACATACTATTACGGTTTA
Organism: Pseudoips prasinana; assembly: GCA_951640165.1. Classification (NCBI taxonomy): domain Eukaryota; kingdom Metazoa; phylum Arthropoda; class Insecta; order Lepidoptera; family Nolidae; genus Pseudoips; species Pseudoips prasinana. The sequence continues at coordinate 38,888,052 of OX621240.1, read as the reverse complement.
TAGATATATCTATACTTCTATCAAGATTTGCACGGATTAAACATATTTTATATAATACTTCGAAAACTATCTTTCAACTTTGCTTTAAACAATATTATGGAACATAACAGATCTTGACTTGACTTGATAAAAACCCTCTATAAAAATAACCCTATAAAAAGTACCCTGAACCGGCGAGCATGTATGAAGAATATAATGTCAGTAAAGGAAGCGAGGGAGGTGTGCAAGGATCGTGACAAATGGAAGTCCGTTGTCTCTGCCTACCCCTCTGGGAGACAGGCGTGAGTCTATGTATGTATGTATGTATAAAAATAACAGTTGATAAGCAAATTACCGTCTTTTGCTTCACGCAGTCGGGTAAAATTAATCATAACACAAATCGTCTGGATGCGGATAGCTGACACTGCATTTTCACAACACGTGCCTCTATCCATATTTGGGATACTGTGACGTAGATTTAGCACTATTTAAGGGTCCTGCTGCTGAAGTTGGACCACAAAACACTTCTTCAAGAGCTAGTGTCATCATCGTGTACGAGTTAATCAGTACCTAGTTTATTTCTATTACAAGTACCTACACCAGTTCTTCGCTGCGCTATTTAAAAAATGTAAGTGACGTTGTTTTATTGCCTGTGTATTCGTATTACCTATTCAAGTATTCTAATATATTCTCTTTTGTCGAGTGCTAGCAATCTTTACAATTGATCATGAAGCCTTGGGTTCGATACCCAGATCGTACAGTGTTGCTAGTATTTCACATTTAATGAGTAGATATAATGTAGTGAAGATATATTATCATATTATGTTATGTAACCATTCTTATATTCAATGATTTATCATTATTCAATCATTCATCATTTAATTTTAATCAAACGATGAATAATTGAATAATGAACTTGAATTAAATAAATGATTCAGAATTCAATATAACGATAATCATTTATCTGTTGTTAAGTTGTTCTATTAATGGAAGGAAAATAATGAGAGGAAATCTTCATAGGTACTCTTACAGATATTCTCAATCATGTTTAAAGCCATTACACACTTACATGCAGGGATTAAACTTTAACAGAACGCTAGCTACTAGATAATCGATAAGAAGATTGATAAATTGTCACTATTATTTATAGTTAATAAAACTTTCTATTTTTCTTTCAGGTCTAAGTGTAATGCAGAGCAGCTTTTCCCGTCTGAGGATGAGTCGGTGTCGGAAACCGTGGCGGTAAAGGCAAAGCCGGAGAAAAAGAAGCGCAAGTCGTCGCATGAGTCCACCAGCCAGCCATCATCCAGCAAGAAAACGAAGCCAACCACTAGACCGACAGCCCACGATTTATTCGGAAGCGATTCTGATGACGATAACTTGCCGGCAACAACGGGTAAAAGCTTTCAACCAATCTACTCTTATATTACACGTAGATTGGCGAACGGTTTTTCGAGGCAAATGGATGAAAACAAATCAGGCAGTTATTACATAGAATTAAAGATATATAAGTGTGATGACATTGAACGAGTGCCACCGCTAAATAGGTGGCGCCACTCAGTCATAACAATTAAAAATAAGTGTGAAAAGGAATCTGAGTCTTGGAAACACTTAACTGAATATGTTAAGAGTGTTAGAAAAGAGTTTCACGACTGTCCATGCACGTTTATTAATTCGTATCAGTAATAATAATCAATTATTTGTCCTACGAACTTATATTATACCTAAAAGTACATGTATACCCAAATGTAGTGTTACTTATTTGTACTTACTTAAAATAAATACCTATGTTATGCTCTATTATAATATAGTTAATCATTATTTACAATCATTATAATTAACACATAATCAATATTGTTTAATCACTATTATATCTTTTTCTATTTTTTCATTAAATATTCCAAGTTACTGTATTTTTTCTTTTCAGTTCAACCACCTGTTAATTCATCATCAAGCGCTAATATTATTTATTGTGATAAACGCAAAATTGAGATCCCAGTACATGAATACAGATATCATAAGAGAACTAATATTCATAAATCAAACTGTTTAATTAAATCGTCATTTTTGAATGTTGATATTATAGCCACAGCGTTTAAAAATAGAATAATGACTTATCGCTTAAATCCATCTCAAGAAGACGAATACCTTCTAGCGGAGGCGTTTTTAGATGGTAAGCGAGACGATGTTTTTAAAATTATTGAATTGACTTTATTGAAACATGACTGTATCAAAGTGAACTTCGAGTTGTTTGCTTATTTTGTGTTACCCGTATCAGGTGAGCAGCAACTGAAGTCATTTAATACAAAATATAAAACCATATACAAAAATACTGATTGTGATGAGTTATATTCAAATATAAAAGAGATTTATATAACGAAATTAACTGAATTTGAGCATTGCAAATCTGGATGGGCATTTATGTCTGTAAGTCATTTAGAAATTAATATTAATAAGTATTCACCCATGCGAGGTGGATCTTATATCGACTTGCCAGCTAAAATTAAGAATACAAAAAGCTGTTTGAACATACAAAATAGTGATAATTGCTGTTTTTTGTGGAGCATAGCTGCAGCGTTATTTCCGGCTAAAAATAACGTCTGTAGACCTAGCTCGTACCCAAATGTGAATTCAATATTTAATACACAGGGTATGTCATTTCCACCATCACATAAAGATATTCAGTTGTTTGAAAAAAATAATTCCGAAATAAGTGTAAATATTTACGGATTAGACAAGCATCATACTGTTACTGGTCCTTTATATGTTACCAATAACAAGAGAATTAAACACGTTAACTTGTTGTATTTAGAACAGAACTGCAGCGCCCATTACTGTTTAATTAAAGACCTTAAGCGTCTAGTCAGAAGACAGGTATCACATCATAAAGGTGCAATGTATTTATGTGAAACATGTCTACAGTTTTATACTAGTGAAACAAAATACGCTTCACACAATTGTTCTAAGATTATAACGATATTACCAGAAAGAGATAGTTTTTTAAAATTCAAACATTATGAGAGACAGCAAAAAATTAACTTTGTTATATATGCTGATTTCGAATGTTTATTATCTGATTTTAAAGAACCAAATCCCGATAAAAGTACTGTAAGAAATAAATGTCACCAACCATCTTGTTTTGCATATTATATATGTTGTTCCCATGACAGGAGCTTGAATAAATTTGTTTCATACAGAGGAATAGATTGTGTACAAGTATTTATCAAAAAAATTATTAAGGACGCACAGTTAATTCATAAGATTTTAATAACAAAAAAACCCATGAAACCAATGACTAAAGAACAAATTAACGATTATTGTAGTGCAACTATATGTCACATATGCAAGCAGTTGTTATTTGACGATAAAGTCCGTGATCATGATCATATTACATCTGAATATAGAGGTGCAGCTCATTCGCATTGTAATATTTCATTTAAAGTATGTCCATTCATACCTGTTATATTTCATAATTTATCTGGTTATGATGCCCACATATTTATCACGGAATTGTCTCAATACGAAGGTGAAATAAAAGTTATTCCCAAAACAAAAGAAAAGTATTTATCCATAACGAAAATTATAAAATCAGATAACAATAGAATGCCTGTACAAATTAAATTTATAGATTCTTTTCAGTTTCTTAGTTCGAGTATTGATACATTGACTAAAAGTTTATCCGACAATGATTTCGTGCATTTGTCCTCCCATTATTCTGACAAGGACCAATTCGATTTAATAAGAAGAAAAGGTATTTATCCGTATGAATATATTAATTCATGGCAGAAATATAATGAAACCGAACTACCATCAAAAGATTGTTTTTATAACAGCTTGTTAATGAAAGATATAACAGATCATGAATATAAACACGCACAAACTGTTTGGAAATATTTTAATATTGGTTCTATTGGCGAGTACACTGATCTATATTTAAAAAGTGATGTACTTTTGCTCTGTGATGTATTCGAAAATTTTAGGAACTTATGTTTAAACAATTATAATCTTGATCCTGCATATTATGTTACTTCACCTAGTTTAAGTTGGGATGCTATGCTTTTTTACACAGGCGTTGAACTAGAGCTGATTAATGATTTAGAAATTTATCAAATGTTAGAAAAAGGAATCCGTGGAGGGCTGGCACAGTGTACTCATCGATATGCTGAAGCCAATAACATTTACTTACCTCAATTTGATGATTCCAAACCTTCAACATATTTAATATATCTTGACTGTAACAATCTTTACGGTTATGCTATGACAAAGAAGTTACCCATATCACATTTTAAATTTATGGAACAGAAGAGTATTGAGAATTTTAATTTGTTCGATATTCCTGACGATGCTGACAACGGTTATATTTTAGAAGTTGATATGATGTATCCAGATTATTTACATAATTTATATAGTGACTTGCCATTCGCTCCCGAAAAATTTATACCTATTGGAGGAAAGACACCTAAATTAATTGCTAATTTGTATGACAAATATAATTATATAATACACTACGTTCATTTGAAGGAATGTCTTAGAAATGGTCTAGTATTAAAAAAAATTCATAGAATACTTCAATTTCGACAAGACAACTTTTTAAAAACATATATAGACTTAAATACTAAATTACGGCAAGCAGCATCAACACCATTTGAAAAAGATTTCTTCAAGCTATTAAATAATTCAATATTCGGCAAGACAATCGAAAACAAACGTAAACAGGTTGATGTTAAATTAGTTACTAGATGGAATGACAGCTCTAATAAAACTAATAAGTCACTGGGAGCAGAAAAATTGATTACGAAACCAAATCTAAAAAGTATTTCTATTTTTAACGAGAATTTTATCGCAGTGCAACTGAGTCATGAAAAGCTTATTTTAGATAGACCGATATATATTGGATTTGCTGTGCTTGAATACTCAAAACAACATTTATATAATTTCCATTACAATTTTATAAGACATAGGTATGGTGATAATGCCAAACTATGTTATACTGACACTGATAGCTTACTGTACTTAATACAGACACCTGATTTTTATAAAGATATGCAAGATAATATAGATGAATTTGACACTAGCAATTTTGACGTTAATAATCCTTACGGCATACCAAAAGTGAACGAAAAAGTACCTGGCTTATTTAAGGACGAATTGGGAGGTGATATAATCATGGAATTTATTGGATTAAGAGCAAAACTTTACTCTATTAAAACGCTGAATACACAAATTAAAAAAGCAAAAGGAGTGTCAAAGCCAATTACTAAAAGTTTGGATACATCCAACTATAAGGAAGCATTATTTAACAATGTTGAATTAAAGCGTAAAATGAATATGATTAAATCCATTAAACATATATTGTATTCACAAGCAGTTGATAAAGTAATTTTGAAAAGAGTTGATGACAAAATACAAGTTCAGTCGAATCAAATAAATACGCTACCTTGGGGTCATTGTGACGGTGTCATGTAAAAGCTTTAGATATAAAATATATACTTAAATCTAATTTGTAAATGTAATATCTGTATGTCTTTTTTTCATTAAATCGATGTAAACACTATTTTTATTTGTAAAATGTTCCTAAAACCCTGTTTAGACTAATATGTTCATTTTGTTTTTAATTAATTTTAGGCATATAAAACGATTATAATTAAATAACATATATTTATCTTTTAAACCTGTTTTTTATTATTGTTATTCATTATAGTGGTGCCCTATTTAATCTATAAGATGAGTATAGTTTGTTTTTGCACTCAAGACATTCTTAAATATATTTTATTTTTAAATTTCAAACTTAATTTATTTGCATAAAATGTGGTTAAAAAGATGGTACATATTTAATATGAAGGTCAGTCACATACGCTAATAAGTTGCATATGCAGGTAGGTATATGGTTAACCTACATCCTCTGTGAAAAATGGCGTGAGTGCATGTATGTAGGTATATATATATATGAATGTTAAATAACATTTGAATTAATCGACAAAATGAAGTTGATCAAGCAACCCATATCCCTAAGTGTTAATAATATAAAATTAAGTGACTCTGTTCACCACATCAGACATAGCACTTTGTTGCCGAATAACATTCGCTGTATAATATGCGGTCCGTCGAACTGTGGTAAAACAAATGTTATGATTAGTTTACTGCTGCATGAAAATGGGCTCAAATTTAGAAATCTATATCTTTACTCTAAGACTTCTTTTCAACCTAAATACCGTTTCTTGACTGAAGTATTGAAAAGAGTACCACAGGTTAATTTCTATGAGTTCAATGATCATAAAGATGTCATTTCTCCAAGTGAAGCTTTAACAAATTCTGTATTTATATTTGATGATGTTGCATGTGAAAATCAAGTGAATATCCGCAATTATTTCTGTATGGGTCGACATAAACGAATCGATTGTTTCTATTTATCTCAAACCTATTCTAAAATTCCGAAACAATTACTACGTGACAATGTTAATTTAATTATAATATTTAAACAAGATGATGTGAATTTAAAACATATTTACGAAGAGCATGTTAGTTCTGATCTACAATGGAAACAGTTCAAAAACATTTGTCAAACTGTTTGGAGTAAGCCTTACAATTTTTTACTTATTAACAAAGAATCATCATTAAATAATGGACGGTATAGGCAGAACTTTGATATATTTTTTAAATTTGACTGATGTTATATAAATATAAGTGTGTTACACACAGAAAAAAATCAGTATTATTTATTCTTTAGCTGAAAGTGGTTGTTATAATATTAAATAGGTATGGAGAAAAATATTAAAATAGAATTAATGAAGTCTGTAGACTCCATAAAGAATAAAATAAAACAAATGAAAAACCAGGAACACTCAATGAATTTGTCACTCGATAAAATGTTAAAACCTGTCACAGATCCCCTTAAAACCCTAGTTGATTCGAATAAAACCATAGAAAAAATACAAAATTTAGAAAAAACACACTCTAATTGTGACGACATCGAATTGGATGACATTAATACTAGCTCATCTACAAAGTTTGAAGACTGCTATGATCCGAAGCTGAAATCGGCACAGTTCACTGAAAAGTCTCCCGCAACGGAATTACTGGAAGATTTAGAAATATCATTAGAGGGTCGTGATATCCATGATATTTATGATGGTGTAAATATACCATTTGGAATAAGAAGTGAAAACAAAAATTTACTAATGGGTAATTCAATAGTTTCATTTTCTAAAATGGATAGTTTGAATGACGATAATGCCATTTTTATTAAAGTTGGTGACAAAAACTACATTTTAACCCCTGGTTTAAAAGAACTTTTACTTCGAAGAAAACCTGATTTAAAACTAATATCGAGCAAAGATAAACTTGTCTATAAGGATATGTTATATTATACAAATGCACATAAGAGAGATTTTAATCCTAATGGGCAAATTAGAGGCGATAAAGGTATAAAATATCGTGAAATAATCAAACCACTGTTTTCCGAATCCTACAATAATGTTATCACTAAAGGAGGAAGCTTACCAACCCTGAAAAAGTACAAAAATAACACTGACTTGGTATATTGGGATAATCCTAACGAACTGGTTGACAGATTGAAGCTATTAATTGCTTCCAGAGATGCTGGTAATACAAACCATGATAATGAAATTTTATCTATAATCGAAGAATTAAAAGAAGCTGACATAATTAAATAATAAATAAATAGTCATAATAATATCCTTTTTATTCAGTATTATAGTTGAATTCAAGACAAATATACCGAATTGTAAACATGAGCAAAGCTAACGTGATTAACGAAATTCATAAAAATGTGAGGGTGAACTATCCCCGAAGACATGTTATTATGAAAGATATAGATGACCTGTGGCAAGCAGACTTAATTGATATGCAATCAATTTCAAAAGAAAATAAAAATTACAGATATATTCTAGCCGTTATTGATACATTTTCGAAATATGCTTGGACCTTTCCTATAAAAAGTAAATCCAAAAAAGACGTGTGTAACTCTTTCAAAACTTTGTTGGATAAAGGGCGTATTCCTAAAAATCTGCAAACGGATAATGGAACAGAATTTTATAATAATAAATTTCAAAAACTTATGAATTCTTATAATATAAACCATTATTCAACTTTCTCAGCAAAAAAGGCATCTATAGTTGAGCGATTTATCAGAACATTGAAATCTAAACTGTATAAGGAGTTTAGTTTAAAAGGTGACTATAACTGGGTAGTTAACACCCTTAATAATGTTATTTACGAATACAATCACACCTATCATCGGACTATTGATGAAATCCCCGCTAACGTGAATAATATTAATAAAGAACGCATATTAGGGAGATATTTCAGGTTGATAAAAACCAATAAGATAAAAAACAAATTTAAAGTTGGTGATTATGTGCGTATCAGTAAGTACAAAGGAACATTTGAAAAAGGATATACCCCCAACTGGTCGACAGAAATATTTAAAATTCGAAAAATACAATATACAACTCCTATCACCTACTTAATTGAAGATACAATCAGAGGTCAGCCCATTTTAGGTGCATTTTATGTACAAGAGCTGCAAAAGACAAAATATCCCAATTTATATCTAGTCGAGAAAGTTCTTAGAAGAAAAGGAAATAGGGTTTTAGTAAAATGGTTAGGTTTGTCTTCTTCTGAAAACAGTTGGATTGACAAGTCGAATATTTATTAAGTGTTCATCCCATGATGCATCAGTCTTATGATGTGTTTTGGAGAGAGTAGTCTTCTCAATTGGCTTATAAATAATTTACCATTTGAATTACATTTACCAGGATACAATTATTGTGGACCTGGCACTAAATTAATAAAAAGGCTTTCACATGGAGATAAAGGCATTAATAAATTAGACGAATATTGCAAAGATCACGACATTGCCTATCATAATTCTTCAAACTTAAAGAATCGCCATAAAGCAGATTTAGTTTTGTTAAATATGGCGAAAAAGCGAGCAGTTGCCCTGGATGCGAGTGTAGGGGAAAAACTTGCAGCACGTTTAGTAAGCAAAGCTATATTAACAAAAATTAAAACTGGTTCTGGTCTAAAAAAAGGTAGCAAAAAGTGTTGTCCAAAAATTACATCTGGAAATGGTTTGAAAAATAAATTTAAAAATGTTATTAGCAAAACAAAAAGACATATAAAAAAATTAAAACCAAAATGCAAAAAGGTGGCGATAGAATTAGCTATGGCCGCTACCAGAGAATTAGCTAATGATTCGTCCATTAAACTTCCTCGTGTTATTCCTATACCAAAATCTGGTGGAGTATTACCTCTGATTCCTATTTTTGCGGGATTATCTGCGGCAGGCGCTCTAGCAGGTGGTGCAGCTGGTATTGCTAAAACCATAAATGAATTCAAGATGGCAAAAAAGTTGTATGATGAATCGAAGAGGCACAATGATAAGATGGAGGCTCTCTGCATCGGCAAAGGACTACACCTTAAACCACATAAAGATGGGCTCGGAATTTTCGTATCGAGAGAAAAAAACTAAAATACCGGCTACCTAAACGAGCTTTGAGTAATTTGGACATTTTGAAGTATGGAAATAATATTCCCTATTTTAGAGGTGTCTTTATGAGAGATGAGCTCCCTAAATATCCTTTTAAAAAAGAATGTGGAGTTATTAATTTAGATAGCTCTAAAAATCATGGTTCTCATTGGGTAGCCTATGTAAAATACAATGATTATATTGAGTATTTTGACAGTTATGGAAATCTTAAGCCTCCAAAGGAATTTATAAAATACGTGGGTTCCAAAGTTCACTATAATTATGATAATATTCAGCGTGATCATCCTTTTAATTGTGGACATCTTTGTTTAAAATTTTTGAAGAATTTTTGGTATAATGAAAGAATAAAATAAACAGAATCTTGCAAAAGAGTTCAGTATACGAGCATGCCTACTACGGTTACCATCTCTGGAAATAAATCGGAACTGGTTACATACTTTCAACCACCACTACATTTATCTGATCAATACGAGTGCGGTTTGCTATACTTTTCAGTATTAAATTCAACACCAAATATTCCCATTGATAACAGCAGTCTATCTGTGATCAGAATTGAATGCGATCTTGTTTACGGTTCCTACTGCAACGGATTACCAACTCATTTCATTCATGAATTTGTATCTGATATTACTCCAGCTCATCAGTGCATAGAAATACCGCAAAACGTTATTTACTATCCAGTAAACAAAAATATAATTTCATCTATATCTGTTAGGATTGTTAATCAATTTGGTCACTGTATTAACTTTGGGGGCGAATATATTCAACTACGTCTTCATTTAAGAAAATCAAAATGATAGTATACTATAAAAACATCCCAGTGAAAACAAAACGTCTTAGTTCTTGTACGATTGCCAAAGTGCAAAGACCTAGGAAAAAAGTTAAGAAATTGACTGAAGCAAATAAAGATTTTCTTATAGCTCTAGGGTTTAAAGTATGAATATACTACAGATTACCGAATTACCGCACTTCGATACTTCGATTGAAAGTTATGAAGTCCATTCATACAATCCCTACAATAACAGCTTTAGAGAAAATGATGAAATCAGAATTCCCATACACCAACAAGACATATACGTGCTACCATCGGCCAGTTCAATTTACATCGAAGGCCAAGCAAAGCTTTTCGGTAAAGATGGGAATCCGATCAAGAAAACTGTTACGTTCACTAATAACCCTGTTATGTATCTGTTTCAAGACATCAGATATGAAATGAATGGTATTGAAATTGACCGTATAAAAAATTCTGGAATAACATCAACAATAAAATCATACATATCATTGAATGAAGCAGAAAATAGAGTCGCCGCCTTATGGGGTTGGAACTTAGAGGGGTTCCAAAGTGATGGGCATTTTAGTGCTGTGATACCATTAAATAAGTTATTAGGGTTTGCAGAGGATTATAACAGAATTGTAATAAATTGTAAACATGAACTTATAATGAATAGAAGTAACTCTAACCTAAACAGTGTTATTCTTACTGATGATATTACTCATTTTGAAATAGATATACAAAGAGTTCAATGGAGGGTTCCCCACATAAAAGTTTCAGATCGAGAGCGACTGACACTTTTAAAACATTTAGAAAGAGATAAACCTATTCAAATGGCTTTTAGGAATTGGGATTTATATGAGTATCCATTACTTCCTAAAACCACAAAGCATTCTTGGTCAGTTAAGACTGCTTCACAATTAGAAAAACCTAGATATGTTATTTTTGGCTTACAAACTAATAGAAAAAACAATAAAACTAAAGACAGTTCAATATTTGATCATTGTGAAGTGACAAACGTTACTCTCTTTTTGAACTCACAATATTATCCATATGAACCTATGAGTTTAAAGTTTCTCGAGAACAAATACAATATATTATATGAAATGTATGTGAAATTTCGTCAGTCTTATTACAACTGTGCTATAGACCCGTTGTTAGATTTAAGGGACTTCAAAGAAAAAGCTCCCCTCTTTGTTTTAGACTGTTCAAGGCAAAACGATAGTCTAAAATCAGGCCCTGTAGACGTGCGTTTAGAGATCGAATGTTCAGCATCAATACCGGATAAGACAACTGCTTATTGTTTGATTATAAACGATCGGCTTATGGAATACAAACCTCTCAGCAACATTGTGCGCAGGTTATCATGAATGCTATTGTAGACGTTCAACGTTTTAAAACAGAATCAAATGAATTTATCTTAAAAGAAATTGCTGTTATATGTGATAAAAAAGTTCAAGTGTTTTTAATCAAGCCTCCGTTTCCGTTTTACAATTTGACAAAACCAGAAAGACGGCATGTCTGTTGGATTGAACGTAATAGAAAGATATGCTGGGGGGAAGGATTTGTGCCTTATTCAAGCCATCAAAATTTAATTGCAAATATTTTAAGAGATAAATGTATCTATACTAAAGGTTTAGAAAAAGTTTTATGGCTAAAAACTATTTTAGAAAATAATAATAAGAATATATATAATTTAGAAGACAGGGGTTGCCCTAATTTCTTAAGCTTGTATGATCAATATAAAGGTTGTAATGATTTGTATAACTGTATTTATCATGACTCTGTATGTGCTTTGAAGAATGTATTGTGTTTAAATAAATGGTGCTTTGATAATAAAATTTTTAAATAAATATTTTCTTGTTTAATTATAAACTTTTTAAATCCCCATCCATATTTTTATGTTAATGCAAAGTAACATTCAACAAATTACCCACCCACATCGTCAGGTGTGCATAAAAATTTTATGGTTTCTGACAGATCTAGCAAAAGTTTTAAAGTTTTCTGAGAATAGATACAGTATATATTATGCGCAGTCGTATTACAACTGTCTAGTGGACCCGTTGCTTAACTTAAAGGACTTCAAGAAAAAAGACCCCTCTCTTTATATTAGACTGCTCAAGGCAAAACGACAGTCTAAAAACAGGTCCAGTTGACGTGCTGTTGGAAATTGAATGTTCTACACCTACGATACGATAAGACCTCTACGATAAGACGACTACATATTATTTAATTATAAACGATCGACTTGTGGAATACAAACCTTTGAGTAATATTGTGAGAAAATTATCATGAACGTTATTGTGGATGTCCAAGGGTTTAAGAATGAAGGAAACGAATTTATTCCCAAAGAAATTGCATTAATACTCGTATGTAACGGTCGTATACAAGTACTTTTAATAGAACCACCACGACCATTTTATGACTTAACGAAGAAGGAAATGTTGCAAGTAGCTTGGGTAGAAAAAGACAGAGGAATAAAGTGGGATGAAGGTTTTTTTTAACTATAAATCTATGCTTTATGGTATGTGTTTAAGAAATAAATCGTTATATACAAAAGGTGAGAAAAAAGTGTTATGGTTAAAAAAAATCTTACAAATAGATAATGTTTATAATTTAGAAAATAAAAACTGTCCTAGTTTAGTAACATTGTATAAGAATTATTCAACTTCTCCTGATATTTTAAGCTGTTTGCAACATAATAATATATGTGCTTTAAAAAATGTGTTCTGTTTAAATAAGTGGTGTATAGAAAATAAGATATTTATTTAAGACTTTTTTAAAGTAAATAAAATCTCTATTTGTATTACTTTGTAGTCTTATTTATGTAAAACCTATAATTTGAACATTAAACAGTGTCAACCGCTCTTCGAACACACATAACAGCCCTTGTCTGTTACCATGAAACTCGATTAATAATAAACAGCTACTTGTTCATTCCTTGAATATTATGAATGATGGGTAAATTGGGTGTTTCTGGATCTCCTCTGATCCAGAAACCCCAATTTACACCTACTCAACAGCTTCGTAGGCAGGAGCACTACCAACTAGGCTACGGTGACCGTCAGATAAGCCATAATCGCCTCGCTTGACAGACAGGTTAACGATCGCAGTTAGATGGTCATAGTAGAAGGAAGCCTGGCCATCCTCTGGCAGATATTCCCTCGGGATTTCTACGTCCCCCATGGACTGAGATGGGCTGATGATATTCTGATATTCGCCACCGTCACCACACAGCAAATTATCTAGAATTACCAAGTACGATACTTACCTAGAATTAACGAGTTAATGAGTAAAAAACAGGTAGCTGCGACTAACGCAGCTACCTGTTTTTTACTCAGTGGTATCAACTGCAAAAAGTGACATAGTAATCATAAAATTAATAAAAACACTTTACTTGCCAAGTTAACTTGTTTGAACTTAATAACCTTGTTTTCCAGATCATGATTATCCTAACCCTGTGGGTGGTGGTTCTTCTTGCGGCGGCGTGGCTGTACCTTCGCCAGTATTACTCAACCTTCGCCAGGCAAGGTATCAAGAACATAAAACCGATCCCATTAATTGGAAATATGGGCAAGATCCTGTTGCGCCGTGAACATTTCTCGGACCATATAAATAATTTGTACCATGCTTTTCCTGAAGAGAGGTAAGTGTACTGAAGTAAAATTGACATTCAGTATAAGACGGAAATAAAGAAATTGTGTGATAACTAACGAAATTATAAACATTTAATCATGTTTAGATAAAGAACGTGCTATACTTAAATATGAGTTCCATAGTAACAGTCGTTTTGCGAGAAAGAGACAAAGCTAGCTAGCTATTAATGATACATTAACTTTTATTGGACTGATAAAAGAGACCATCACAATTGACCCCAAATTCTAAGAAGTATTTACAACGACTATTTCTTTTTCTTTTATAATTTGTTTAAAACTTTTATTTATTTTAATTGTAGTATAATATTCTCTGCTGTTTTTATAATTGTGTTTGTAGTCTAGTTTCGGTCTTGACTGTTTGTAAGTACGGAGAACGCTCAAAAGTAAATTCCTAATCGGGTTTATGTTAAACCGGATTAGTAATTACTTATAAGCGTTCTCCGCACTTACACAAAGGCAAGATCGAAACTACTACACTCATCTGCTTTCCTTCCAATCACGATAACCTATATTGCTTGAAAATTTATGTTTTTCCACAGATGCATCTATATATTTTTCGGTTTCTCTTAATATGTCTTTCAATTTATTTTGTTCATCAGATTCATCGGCAGGTATGAATTCATGACTCAGATGGTAATTATTCGCGACATTGAGCTGGTCAAGAAGATAGCTGTCAAAGATTTCGAGCACTTCATTGATCATCGTAGTATAGTCACCTCCAGAGATTCTTTTTTTGCAAGAAACTTATTCTCTATGAAAGGTATTTTATTATCTATGAAAAGTAACTTGATCTAATATTCTCGGGTCAGAGTTAATCGTTTACTGAGGTAACTACTACCTATACTATAAGGATGTTTACCGGCACCACAGCAACTATATTTTACTAGTAGTGTAGAATTTAATAATTTTAATGCAACGTATCAGTTAATTATACTGGCCCTTGTGAATTAAATTGTACGTATAATTATTTATTTGATATTTTCGAACAGGACATGAATGGAAAGACATGCGTTCAACGCTGAGCCCAGCATTCACTAGCTCCAAGATCCGCCTAATGGTGCCGTTCATGGTGGAAGTGGGTAATCAGATGGTTCGTTCCTTGAAGCAGAAAATTAAGGATGGAAATAGTATGTATTCCAGAGATATCTTCTTACATCTATAATTTACAGGTTTTGGAAAACATTGATTTGAAATAATGATTGCCTCAAAGATGGAAATAGTATGTATTCTGAAGCTATTTTTTACCATCTATCTAAATTTTAGAAAACAATGATTTAAATTGTTGCTTTGATATCATACACATTGAAAACGATTATACATTTTGAAACTTCTCACTTATAATTTTTTTATTGGTTGATTCTTAATTTTCAAAAAACCGTTTGTATTGGAAACAAAGGAATGACTTTTTGATATTTAAACCTTTCTTCTACTGTCTGTTATGCGTACCAAATTTGCTAATGTTAATAATTATGTGCTCTTTATATAATTCACTCTTAATTTCAGCCTTATCCTCATCAAAAATGTTCTCAATATTATCGTTACAGCTGACTACTTTGATATCGAATGCAAAGATTTGACGACCCGCTATGCTAACGACGTAATAGCGTCTTGCGCTTTTGGCCTGAAGGTTGACTCTCAGTCTGATGAAAATAATGAGTTCTACACCGTCGGCAAAGCCACTTCTACCTTTAATTTCCGCATGATGCTCATGTTTTTCTTGTCAATGAACTTTCCCGCTCTTACTAAGGTAAGTTTTGGTATTATGTGAGTGGATTAATTAGATTTCACCGTTTTAAGATACGTAGAACCTATTGCCACAGGGCAGAAAGGTTCTCGAGTATACCACAGCCTTGATGATCTTACTGAGTTTTCTGGCAGTGTTTCTCAGTAGCTGCCACGTCATGCACTGCACAGTAGGGTAAAAAATTTGACGATTCCACACAAATGTAATATTTTAACGGAATAAATGACTTTTTGATTTTGATTGATTTTGATTTTATGAGGGTGGCTGGAAATCGCTGGATGTGAATTATGTAAGACCGGCAATTGTGGAGATCTTTGTGGTCTTAGTTTAGCAGTGGCCATCTTTCAGCTGATATGGTGATGATGATAGTGATGATTTTAAGGCCAGAGCAGGATATTTGTATCTTACAATATACAATTAAAATGTTTTTGTTCAATGAAATTAATTGTTTAAATGATTAATACTGATTAATCAGGATGCTTTTTTATTACCGTTCATTTAATCTATTAGCTAACGGAGTTTATGATTTTAGCTGATGAATTGGGACTTCATGACGCAACATTCAAAGGCCTTCTTCAAGAGTTTGGTATTAGACAACATGAAAGACCGCGAAGTGCGTAACATCGTCAGACCCGATATGATCCACTTGCTTATGGAAGCTAGGAAAGGTAAATACGCAGATACCTAACTACCTTAAATCATTTCGTACAAAATCACTAGTGACTGCCTTCAGCGAGTCTCAAATATTTTAACATGACATATATTTCATAAAAACCTAGTGTTACTTTAATTTAATAGGTAACTATTCTATAAACTTGACTTTCCTCTCTTTTTTAAGTTTGCCGTGCCCAACAGGGTCCATATTTGTATTGTTTCCAATTACTGTAACAACTTTTCTGACATAAGCTGTGCAAAAATGAATAAATAATTGAGAGAAAAACTTCACTTATCATTTTTATATGTTTATATGAGTCGGCAAGCTAATATTGGATATTATTAAAATTAAGTAATATAAAAATATAATCTACAAAAACAACTTCCATCGTCGTTGTGTTGTCACCTTGGGGCGCCTGCGTTACCTAGTCTCCATGGCGAGTCTCACTGTGGGAGGAGGCAGCTGCCCTGCAGTGGGACAATAATAGGCTGCTCACATGGCGACCAAATTTCTACAATCCTATGTGTTCACATGATGATTTATATAAGACGGCAAAATGATGTATTCCCGGTCGAATTTCGGCCACGGCGGCTATTCTCAATGGAGATTAGCCAATTGCGCAGGTCATATTATAGTGTACAAGTTTGTGAGCAAACACAGGGGCACTTTCTATTCCATCACTCTCATGATCCGATGGGACAACTAGCGACACGAGCGGAAAGAGGTCAGGTACAGGTCCGACGGCTGGGGGGGCGAGGCATGGGGGTTTTTATACCGCCAACTTCCAGACTTCGGGCTGATACTGAGAAATTTCTTTTTACGGAAAAATCCCAAAATCACTTTTTGGCCCGACCCGGGATTTGAACCCAGTACCTCATTTTCTGCGGTTGAACACGATACCGCTAGACTAACGAGGCAGTCAAATATATATATATATATAATGCGGCAAAATATCTACCTTTACTTGGCCTTGGCCTAACTACCTTAACTACCCTTACCTGTTTTTGGTGGTTTCGTGAGCTTCGCCAATATTTTATTGTCTTTGAAATCGTAATGTATTTCATATATTTTCAGGTAAACTAACACACGAAGAGATCAAATCTAACGATGTTGCAGCAGGTTTTGCGACTGTCGATGAATCGTCTGTGGGAACCAAAGAAGTTAATAGAAGTGAGCAACTTTTACTTATAACAATACATACCATAGTATTTAAATCTTAGTATTTGAGTTTATGAAGTTAAAATAAAATAAAAAAGGTTTTTATTCACGTAGACTTTAAAAAAGCGCTTGTAAATAGTCAGAACATGTTTGTAGTAATACAGTTATTTTTCTAGTTACATATTACATATATTTAGGTACACGGAATGTTAAAACATTTATACAATTTATTTTATAATGGTAGTGACATTTAGCTAGCTTGTATTAAGTTATTGTCAAGGAGATTATGTTTAGTTGAAGTTTATAATATTATGTATTGAAATTTATATTTTACTACATATTGTCTGAACGGTTCTGTCTAAAAGAGTTGTATCTTGACTGCCATTGCTCGTATCGGTATACTCACAACTAGGTAGAGAAAAAATATCTATACATGGTACAAATGGCAAGGCTAAATTGGCGTCTCCCCTCGTGCAAATTTACACTGAGTTATATTGTTGGAGTTAACAGGCATAAACGCGACTAACCTTGTTATTTTCCCGACGCTTCGACCAAGTTGCATTGACCGTGGTCACGGGAAGGCATACCTGATAACAACATTGTATAATTATGTTACGCAAATGTTAAAAAGTGTATATACACCTCTTCTTATATTTAGGTAGTCTAAAATGAGACATGAAAGTCCTGTAGTTATCTATGATATCAGTTGTAGAGTCTAGATAAATTTGTAAAGGTAATGTATACAAGTAATAACATTGTATAAATGTTTTAACATTCCGTGTAACTAGAAATAATAACTGTATTACTACAAACATAATGTTCTGACTATTTACAAGCGCTTTTTTAAAGTCTACGTGAATAAAAACGTTTTATATTTTTTTAACACATGTTAAAAATAGCGCATGATGTTAAAGTGTAATATTAATTGGCCAATTGGTCAAGCTTTTAGTTACCCTGTTTCCTGATCCTGTGTTCGTAGATTAGATTCCCACCCGGGCCAGATTTTTGTGAAATGGACAAGAGTATTTGTTCTATGTCTGGGTGTAATTTATCTATAATATGTATGTATTTAGTAATATGTAAGTTAGTTTATCAGTTGTCCAGTTACCATGGTACAGGTACATGGTATTTTTGGGAAAATACACTTTGATACAAAAGTTATATCTACGTATCTGTACTACTCTTAGTTGCAAATAAATATCTGGATTTGTACAACACACAATGTGTACTATACCTAAGATAAGATAAAAAACACTAATAAGACTAATTTTACCCTTATACAAAAAGTGATTAAACTCCAAGGTGAATCGGTCATCAAACTCAAAAATATAAAAACCAAACAGACAAAAACAGATACAACATAAATATAGATACCTACTACGTATTAGTGTTAAATTACAAGCCGCAGTAAAATAATGCTTCGTTTTATATAAGCATACTGAGTATAGACATAGCATTCACCATAAAATATATTGACGGTCACCATAGCCTAGTTGGTAGTGCTCCTGCCTACGAAGCTGTTGGTCATGGGTTTGAATCCCGGTAAGTGCAAATATTTGTGTGTTGAGCACGAATATTTGTTTCTGAGTCATGGATGTTTTCTATGTATATAAGTATTTATCTATCTATATAAGTATGTTTATCGTCGCCTGGTACCCATAGTACAAGCTTTGCTTAGTTTGGGGCTAGGATGATCTGTGTGACATTGTCCCTAGATATTATATTATTATTATTCAGTTACATTACCAGCGTCATGCTGTGTGGAGGATACTGTATCTTATTTGTGTTTAATCTATAATTGTAATAATCCACAAATGGAGTTATTGCCCACTTTGATGTATGGAAGTGAAAGTTGGGTATGGCAGAAAAAGAATGAAAGTAAATAAATGCAGTGGAAATGAGAGCTCTGAGAAGTATGTGTGATGTGACTTTGAGAGACAGAATGCGAAATACTGATGTACCTAACCATCTCAGCATACCTTTTTCAATCTTTGTAACTACATCCTCTTTCACACCACAATGCTCTCTGTTGTGGTGTGAAAGAGGATGTAGTTACAGAGATTAAAAAGGTAGGCTGAAATGGTTTGGCCATTTATTAGAAAGGATGAATGAAAGAAGATTGACAAATGAAGTACACCAGGGGCTCTACCGGCTAAGTCGTCGAACATCGTTTTCGTGAATGGCGTTCAAATAAATAAAGGTTAAAAATGACTTAATCAATCGTTAAATCTCTAAATAGAGATAAACTAGAAAATGAACATTAGTATTATAGGAATTAAGTTCATATATGCTTGAACCTGACATAAAATGCTCGCCCAGTCTCGGGAATATAATGTTCAAGCATATATGCACTTTATTCAAATAATTTTAAAGTTGATTTTATAGTGCTTTAGTAAAATCCTCTCCGCTGCGCTCCTCTCTGTCTGCGCTGGCCCTAAGTAGGTATATTATCCAAATAGGTAGATACATTTCCAGTCTGTTATGTAAGGACATATGTATTTACGTTATGCCTATATTGTAGATAATATTAATATGTATGATGAACTATCGTAAAATCGGCAAGGCTTCTAAAGTACCTACTGCCTTCTGCCCCTGACCCAATTGCCTATTGTGAACCTCTTTAGGTGATGATCGGGGTTCTTGGCAATCAAACTAAGCACAGAAATGACAATCGGTACAATGACCGCCGAGTCAACATCCCATATGTCAACAACATCGCGTTCTATTACTTTTGTAATATATCATACAAGGGTATTTTAATACAAATACAACTCATACAGTATATGGGCTACATGGAGAGAAACTTTCGCACAATCCTGGCATGCGCCAGCAAAACTGTCTTCTGCATGTAACTCTTCAGCCAGATATCAAGTCCTTAACTTGTAAGGTTGATTTTCAGAGATTTAGGAATAACTCCATACATAGACTCACGTCTGTTTCCCAGAGGGGTAGGCAGATACAACGGATTTCCATTTGTCACGATCTTTGCACACCTCTTTTGCCTCGAAGTCATTATATTCTTCATACATGCTCGCCGGTTTAGGGTACTCCTGACCTGCCCTTTCTTGAGAACGATTTGGTCAGAGAATGTTCGACGATGTCTTCCCCTTCCAGTTGTCCCATTCACACAGGCCAAGAGGTCTACCGGCTAAGTCGGCGAACATCGTTTTCGTGAATGGCGTTCAAATAAATAAAGGTTAAAAATGACTTAATCAATCGTTAAATCAGCTTCAACTTTGATAATCGATTCCGGACCATTTATGTCGTCACATGTGGTCATGGAAGCCAATTTAACGATTGATTAAGTCATTTTTAACCTTTATTCATTTGAACGTCATTCACGAAAACGATCTTCGGCAACTTAGCCGGTAGAGCCCCTGGCCTGTGTGAATGGGACAAGTGCGCTGCAGAAAAAGATGCAAAAGACAATGTCCTAAATGGCCCTGTGGCAATGAAGAGTATCAGAATATACGATAATTAATCGCCTATTTTATTATATAAGTTGCAAATACTTCTGTATCACGGACTAGCTGTATTCCAAAATGTATTTTTAATAGAATTTAAGCGACTAATAACATTCGCCATCTTCGCCTAATGTCATGTCGTGTCGAAAGTGAAATAGAGATGTCCAATCAATTATAATCGATCGATTGTGTTTTTTTTCTTTATGAATGCAGTCATACTCCAATTTAAATAGGTAGTAAGAATAATATTATACAGTAATCAAAACTTCTTTATTTTTATCTATACAATCATTCAAACATCTAATTCATTATTTACAACAATTAATACAAAAATGACACTTCTTTTGCGGTTCATTAAACGAAAAAATACTTTTACTAAACACATAACAATTAATGTTTATTTAAAAAACTATTTTGCAAACTAGGTGCAGATGTTATTATATATTATTATTACAAGTATAGAAGAGTGTTGATATACCACTGTCCATTCGTGGAGACCTGCGTCTCCACGAATGGACAGTGGCATAATAATATGTAATAAATATGTGATCTTTTTTCAATGTGAATTATTTTCGAAGTGTTAAGTTTAGAGAAAACATCTTGGCTGAGTACTGGTCACATTATTTTAGTTTTATTGACAAATATGTTCAAATTAATCTATTTTATTTGTTTATTCAATATATTGCTTGTTCGCCACAGGGATACATTCTGACAATAGTTTGTTGATACTAAAGCAAGATGAAATGTTTTACAGTGTCTCACTGCCTTTGATGGAATATTAGATGACATTCTGTTCAGTAACTCAGAACAATCATGTCACCAGAAGCAATATGAAGAAGATATAAATATGTTGAATCAGCTATTTGATGACGATCGATCAGCTATGGGAAAAATATGAAACTGGCACATAATTCCAAGTAGCTGTCTTATGATGAATATTTAATTAATGCGATTATTTAATTTTAATATTTAATACATTTTTGCTGTACTTTTTGATCCGAGATATATAGTCTGGATTCCAAACTTGGCTAGCATACTCAAGTACTCGTATGCTGCGCACAAAAGTACAGTACAAGATTTTATATGTTTCTGCCTCTTAAAGCTACTTGATATTCCCATGACAAATCCCAAGGCCTGGGATGCATTTTTCACAATATTGTTCATATGTTCGACTAACAGTAACTTGGAATCGTCATAATCGTGTGTCACACCTAGATCACGTATAATGTTATGATTTGAGAGCTAGTCACCCTTAAGGTTGTATTCAGAAGAGATATTATTCTTTTTCCTGCTATACGTTGCTAGCTGTATCCCGCGGTTTTACCCACTTTAAACTTTATAAATTATAGCCTATGTTAATCCAGGGTGTCAGCTAGCAATGATGTTATAAGTAAAAACCTTTTTACTTATAACATCATTGTCAGCTAGCTCCATACCAAATTTTAGTGAAATCGCTTCAGCCGTTTAGACGTCAAAAAGTAACAAACATACACACTCACAAACTTTCGCCTTTATAGTATAAGTAGGATTACAGTACACTCGAGGGGGTTTAGCTCCAGTTTATTCACTTAATATATACAAGGCAAATACTCTTAAATTGCTTGCCGTTTTTATGATGTCAGCCTACTTCCACGTATAAGAAGTGGCAGGAACTTTCCGTCCTTGGCGGTAAGTTACTCATAAATCTTCGTCAACTTGAAGGTTATACACCATAAACCGCCCAATGACGTCAAAGTCGTAGCCAAATCATACACCAGTGGTCAACCACCGTTAACGAAAGTAAAAATATAAAAGAGCCATTAGCATTACCCACGTAACTTCCGCTACATGACCTTGGAGGGTATTGCCTTCAGTTTAGATTTGAAAAGATTAGAGAGTATTGTTCTTTAATGACGTAGGATTGTATGAGTAGGGAGGAGTTAAAGGTGTTCTTATACTACCAAGTCGGCGAACAAACATACGGCATATCTGATGCTACCCCCCTCCCTTAGTCTTTATTGCCTCTAGTGTATTCTGTGGTGGCCGCTCAGTTCATTCAGTAAAACATAAAAGACAATGTCCTAAATGGCCCTGTGGCAATGAAGAGTATCAGAATATACGATAATTAATCGCCTATTTTATTATATAAGTTGCAAATATTTCTGTATCACGGACTAGCTGTATTCCAAAATGTATTTTTAATAGAATTTAAGCGACTAATAACATTCGCCATCTTCGCCTAATGTCATGTCGTGTCGAAAGTGAAATAGAGATGTCCAATCAATTATAATCGATCGATTGTGTTTTTTTTCTTTATGAATGCAGTCATACTCCAATTTAAATAGGTAGTAAGAATAATATTATACAGTAATCAAAACTTCTTTATTTTTATCTATACAATCATTCAAACATCTAATTCATTATTTACAACAATTAATACAAAAATGACACTTCTTTTGCGGTTCATTAAACGAAAAAATACTTTTACTAAACACATAACAATTAATGTTTATTTAAAAAACTATTTTGCAAACTAGGTGCAGATGTTATTATATATTATTATTACAAGTATAAAAGAGTGTTGATATATGTAAAATAAACCATTGTCATATACTTGTAATGTTAATATGACAAAGTTGATGTAACAGAGAGTTTGTAATAATTTAGGACCACAGTAAATCTTAATTGAAAAAATCGATTAATGGTGTCGTATTACATCCCTAGTTTTGCCGTTTGTTTTGTCTCTTTGGCAGACTTGGCTGAGTTACAGTTCTGTACTGTGTACCTAAGTTATGCGAGGTATCAAAGTAATATCAACCCTCCTGCACAGTTTTTAGACTCTATTTTAATTCGTAATTTAGACGAAGAACAATAAACGTGAAATTAAAATCTGTGTTTTATTTCTTATTCAAATATAATATATATTGTAGGACTATCGGTTTAATAAAATCACTTATTACCATCAATTGGTAAAGCTGGTATCCTATGCACACCGTTCAGGCGTAGGGACGCTGTTTCTAGGTACTCATCTCATTCCAAAACGAATGCTAAGAATTCAGTTGCCTACCTATGTTAATTAGTTTAAATGCATTTTAATTTTGCCCAACTTGCATCCACTTTTTAGAAAAATAACTGCATAGGTACCTACCTAATTATCTAGGTAGGTATTATGATACTTTTCAGTTATGAAAAATCATAGGTAGGTACTAACATTTAATATTCGTTGTCATGGTTAGATTATAACCTCAAAATCTGATACTTCTTTTGAAATATATCTTTTCTGCAGCTAGTCCGCTATAAAAATAAGGTCTTCTAGGAGTCTACAAATGATAGAGAATACAATACATAATTATCCGATGCTCTTGACTCCAGGGCCAGCAATGTATGAACGCAGAGCAATGTCCTTTAAATGAGGGTCTCATCACTTGCACGGGATTACCAATCGCGTGTTAAAGGCCAACGCGATCCTCGCCGCTGAGCAAACAAGGATGACTACTTTAATGACTGCACTACACGTGTAGTCCAGTTTCTTTCCAGTGATTTAGTTTGAAATGTATTTGTAGTAATTTACTCCGTTATGGTATGCCACACGGGCTCATTTTGGGTCTAGAAGTGACTTCGCAAGTACACGGGTGTCTAACTATGTATTTTATCGTTCCAGCTTGGTCTGACAACGACCTCGTAGCTCAAGCAGTGTTGTTCTTCATCGCTGGCTTCGAGACTGTGTCTTCCGGCATGTCTTTCTTGCTATATGAACTTGCCGTCAACCCTGAGGTTCAGCAAAAGCTTGCACAAGAAATTAAGGAGCACGATGAGAAAAATGGTGGAAAATTCGACTTTAACTCTATTCAGAGCATGACTTATTTGGATATGGTTGTTTCAGGTAAGAGTTTTATAAAGAATGTACATTTTATTAGAGAGTTCTTGAAGTATAATGCTAACTATTTCAATATTTTCTCGTTTATAGGCAATTGTTTGTACGATTTTAAACCCTCAATTGAACTATTTTTGTGAAAAATTAATTACCTACTTATATTTTTATACAAACAAATAAAGTCTAATATTTTAAAAATATTCTACAAGGCTGACGTCAAACAAGATAAAAACAAGAAAATATATACCAAACTGCATTGTCGAAACTAGAATAAGGTTATACAAGTAGTACATAGAGTTGCCCCTGTCTCCCAAACTAGGAGGGATCCTGTGTTTGTAGGAGGTTCAGCAATGACAGATTGGTAAAGATTATCATCATCCTCATATCAGCCGAAAAACGTACACTACCAGACAAAGGCATCCCCCAAAGATGTCCAAAATTGCCGGTCTTGCGCTATCCGAACTGGTCCAAATGCTGATATGATCCAACGACTTCCAGCGACCTACACAAGACCATCGGTCTATCTTGTAGGGGTTCTGCCCACGCTGCGTCTTCTGATTCGTGGTCACCATTCGAGAACTTTTCTGCCCCAGCGGCTGGTAAGAATTGATGTAAGTGGCAACCCTTGGTTGAAATACTCCATCTACATTGTCTTTAAAAGATAAGTAATCATTTACCGAGTTTTCTCGCGTAGAATAATGCAGTGCTACACGTCTTTGAACCAAAATTGAATAGGGAGGCGTAACCAGTTGACTTTACTCCGGTTCCCTTCTCCCTGGGGGTGGTCACGACTGATACCTTACCACGATATGCCGTCGTATACTAACATGTTTAGTATATTAAAACTTTCCCATTGCAGAAATTTTGAGATTGTGGCCACCAGGCGTCGCCCTAGACAGAATATGTGTCAAGGATTACAACTTGGGCAAACCAAATGACAAATCTGAAAAGGACGTCATCGTAAGTATATATTTCATCTTCCTTAAATAGCACTATTGGCAGATACTATTGTCACTAAGTTCTACACATGGACTCTCGTAAAACTATAAATATACATGATTAATTTTAAATAAACATTATAACTTAAATAAGCTAGCTAAGCAATAAAATCATCACCGTCTTAGCTTAAACGTTATTTCGCATATACGGACCCACTGTACATATACATATTCGTATATGTACAGTGGGTCCGTTGCAGTTCTAACAGCCTCCAGAAGACTGTGGCCAACAGACTTGACGTGGACAGTACTATTATGCAGCACTGGACACGCGTACAGATAATCAAGGATACCGCAATTACCTATAACCGGTATTTGTAATAGTGGTATCCTGTTATAATAATAAGACTTTATTTTCAGACCAAATTAGTGTCCAATAAGTTAGTAACAATTTTCTTATAAACTAGTGTTATAAGTATTTTCTGGAAATCGCTGGATGCGGATAGCGCAAGACCGGCAATTGTGGAGATCTTTGGGGGAGGCCTTTGTCCAGCTGTGGACGTCTTTCGGCTGATGATGATGATGATAATGAAGTATTTTTAAAATATGTAACAAATTTAATAAATTTACCATTCATCGCTGCGTCATTACATGCCAAATGGCGCAGCAATGATTGACGTAAATACAGTCTAGCCGACAAGCGATCAGACTAAGGATGCTGTTAGTGCTGCCACGTATTCTGCATTATGTACTTAGTTAAAAGTAACTCCTAATATATTACTAACATAGTTTTTTAAGATTACCGTTACTAACACTATGGATTCCGGTCCGAAATATACGGTTTTTTTTATATACTACCTGTAAAAGTTAAGATAGAAAGTGAGAGTTACGATTCTCTCTTATTGTAGGGAGCAAGAGAAGTGCGAGCACACATTTAGAACACCATGTGTGCTACTTTAAAATAAACTATTTATTTAACACGTTTTCATTCATGTTACAGATCCGCAAAGGCATGGGTATTGGTATTCCCGCTTTTGCCTTCCACCGGGACCCCCAGTTCTTCCCGAATCCTGACAAATTTGACCCGGAACGTTTTTCTGAAGAAAACAAACACAAAATTCAGAGCTTTGCTTACATGCCCTTCGGTCTTGGACCTAGAAATTGTATCGGTAAGTTCAATATGCTTCATCATCATCATCATATTAGCTGAAAGACGTCCACTGCTGGACAAAGGCCTCTCCCAAATATCTCCATAATTGCCGGTCTTGCGCTATTCGCATCCAGCAGTTTCCAGCGACCCGCACAAGATCATCGGTCCATCTTGTAGGAGGCCTGCCCACGCTGCGTCTTCCGGTTCGTGGTCGCCACTCGAGAACCTTTCCCCAACGGCCATCGGTTCTACGAGCTATGTGCCCCGCCCACTGCCACTTCAGTTTTGCAATTCTTCGGGCTATGTCGGTGACTTTGGTTCGCCTGCGGATTTCGACATTTCTGATTCAATATGCTAAGAATTATCAAATAATCTAATCAATCAATGTTTACAATTCGAACAGTAATGCGTTTTACGTTAGTAAACTGAATAATAACTATTTTCTAAATCAAAGTTTAATTCCACATCATTGTTGACGGTAACCGTAACCTAGTTGGTAGTGCTCCTGCCTATGAAGCTGGCGGTCCTGAGTTCGAATCCCGGTAAGTGCAAATATTTGTGTGATGAGCACGAATATTTGTGTCTGAGTCATGGATGTTTTCTATGTATATAAGTATTTATCTATCTATATAAGTATGTATATTATCGCCTGGTACCCATAGTACAAGCTTTGCTTAGTTTGGGGTTAGGATGATCTGTGTGCCATTGTCCCTAGATATTATTATAAAAAATAATAATTATATTATTATTTACAATGCAAACCTTCTTCTACCTAAACTTAAAACTTGTAAATCATATATTTAATCGATCAGCAGGGATGGAGTCACCTTTACTTTTACTCTCGGTAGTTTGAGAGTTGGTATCAATATTATTTCAACTTCCACATACAACTGTGTATATATCAACCAAGTTCTTAGACACAAAGCCGAAGGTGGGTACTTTGTATCGTTACTAACTTAGAGCCGGTTTCACCGTTAAAATTAAACGCGATCAATTGACGCTAAACTCAGTTCAGCGTCCTGTAGCTTAGTTTAGCGTCCATTGATCGCGTTTATTTTTATCGGTGAAATCGGCTCTAACGACAACGCGCCAAACCCGGATTGGTATATGGCGTTGAATTAATTCCCGACGTACAAATAAATTCATGATTTATAAATATTTTTTGCCTGATATATGGCTAATCTTTCAGTCAGCTAATGTGGCAGTTCTCCTAGTTCTTATTGGTGCTATTTTTTTCTCCAGGTTCAAGATTTGCTCTCTGCGAGATCAAAGTGATGGTCTACCAGATTCTCCAACACTTCGAGCTATCTCCCTGTGAAAGGACCTGCATCCCGGCTCAGCTTTCTCCTGAAACTTTTAACATTAGACTTAAAGGAGGTCACTGGTTGAGATTTAGGATCAGATCATAAACGAAAATGAAGAAAAATATCTGAGAAATGTTGTAGTAATCAGCTATATGATTTACATAGGAATTGTCTAACCAAAACATGTGAAGTCCTTTCGCATTAACAAGTATTGTAATAAACTAAACATATACATAATTTGATTAAATACGAAACGCTAAATAAACATACATATTTAACTAAAATTTTTATTGAAACGGATTCCTAACTTGAAAACCTACTATAATATAAAAATTAATGTTTCTCCATCATCATCGGAACATTCTATAAAATTTATTTTTCTATAATAGGAAATTATAAATTTAAACTCCGGCTTCGAGATCAAATAATACATTACAAATAATGCTATGAAATTGAAATGTATTCATAACATTTATTTTAATACTGTTCACGGGAATTCCCTTATAAAACAGTATTATATGTTGCTGTCAGTAAACTTTTATAATATTAAGCCTTCATTGTTTAGAAATATTATATTTGCCCATTATGGAACACAATAAGCTATTATAAATTTAATCACTACTTATAAATTTTATTTAATTTATTTTGGTACTGTTCTAGGAAATTCCTTTGTAAAAAAGGCATTTTTATATATTGTCAGCAATTTAAACCTGTCATTGTTTGCGCACATAATAATAGATTGCGAAAAAATAAAACAAATATTGCCTTTCGTTTAAAAATATTATATTTTGTATAGTAGTTTTTATATGTCAGTAGCATTGCCATTAGATTGCCTAGTGAGATTAAATCTCTACCGCCGTTGATTAATGATATTATGGTAGGTATAATTTGATAATTTTACAGTAGAGAGGCTGGGTTGTCAACGAAATGGCGCATTAAGCAAAATCTTTTCCGGCTTTTAAGCCTTTGCAGCAGTAGGCTTTCCCTATAGAGGTGCCGGGTATCACCATCCATTTTACCCCTTTCTTGGGAGCCTGCTGTCCAGCAAACCTCTAGGGGTTGTCTTCAAACATCCAGTGTTTATCCAGCAATTACGTATGCGGAGCGAAACCAAACAGAACAAGCGTATTCGCCCGAAATCAGGTGGGATGAAGCAAAGAAAACATGTCTAGGTGAGGACTGTTGAGTGACCCCAAAATGGACTGTATTTGTGGAGCATTGGTCCAATCCATGGCCCATCGAACATCCTGCTCAGCCTGCCCTGCTACATGTTTTTGCCACTTAAGAATGCTACAAGCCAGGTTATTAGTATGGCCACGTTGTGAGCCACAACATTTTAGTTAGTTTGCCATCGACACCCAAAGAAGAAGTAGAGAGCCTAATGACTATACTGCTATCTATTTATTTATTTATTTAATTAAGGACGTGATCAAACTGTATTTTTACGCGAAGGTAATTAATATTTGAAGGGAGAGTGGGAGCCGGTGGGATGGTTGAGGTTAAGAGTGAACAGTTTCCGAATAAAGAGAACGTTGCAGGTTTTAGTATATATCTGACTAGGTAACAGAGGACAATATATAACTAATACACATGTATCGGCCATGTGACGGAATCTCTCAAAAACATAGGTATATATCCTACCTACTCTTGAGTGTTTAAGTGTACTTAAAGGTAAGATTAATTAGTTCATAATAATACGGCTCTTCCATTTGAACGGACGTACGAATAAAGATCAATTTCTGTGTTTCATTTGTGTAAGTGAGTGCCACATTTTTCAAGTAAGTCCTGAATCATACTTAAGTAGCTTTATTTACGCTTGCCGTGGAAATGGCAGAAAATTAAACCTTTGCTACTTCACTTTAGACAGAGAGGTATATTTTTTTATTCACGGTTCCCTAAACTGGACAAACACTCAAAACTCTCAGAGAATTTGTCAAAAAACTGAACATTAGTGTTCATCCTTCTCGAACTATGATAGCTAAGGCATGGGTGTACCTTACCTAATGATTTAAAACTATTACAAAATCATAATAGACGGTCACCGTAGCCTAGTTGGTAGTGCTCCTGCCTGCGAAGCTTGTGGTCCTGGGTTCGAACCCGTTAAGTGCAAATATTTGTGTGATGAGCACAAATATTTGTTTCTGAGTCATGGATGTTTTCTATGTATATAAGTATTTATCTATCTATATAAGTATGTATATCGTCGCCTGGTACCCATAGTACAAGCTTTGCTTAGTTTGGGGCTAGGATGATCTGTGTGACATTGTCCCTAGATATTATTATTATTATACAAACTTTTAATAAGTAATGTACACACTAATATTATAAAGGCGAAAGTATGAGAGTGTGTGACTGTGTTTGTTACTTCTTTACGTCTAAACGGCTGCTGGAGCGATTTCAATAGAATTTGGTATGGAGTTAGCTGACACCCTAGAGGAACACATAGGCTTTAATTTATAAAGTTTAACGCGGGTAAAACCGCGGGGCACCGCTGGTATCTAATACGCATGAAATCAATTAGACACTATAAATAGTTTTAAAATCAGTGCTTGGGTAATCATCTTCACCTTCTCTCCAAGTACAGTAGATTTTTTTTTTTTTTTTTTTTTATTTCTGAGGTAGACAAACGAGCAAGTGGGTCACCTGATGGTAAGTGATCACCGCCGCCCATGGACACTCACAACACCAGAGGAGTCGCGGGTGCGTTGCCGGCCTTTAAGGGTCAGCAAACAAGTGTTGCTGACCCTTCCCCCACCCCTATGAGCTCTGGCAACCTTACTCACACTCAGAAACACAACATTAACTTATTAATGTTATTAGTAAGGAATGTCTTCTGTAAGGTGGAGGTACTTCCCCAGTCGGGCTGCTCTTCGAGCGAATGAACGCTGTGCCCTACCTCTCTTAGAACGAGATAACTTGAATAGGTTTTGATAGTGCGTGATTAATTATGTTTATTTGAACCTTACGTGTTGTACTGTTTTTATGTTGACGGCCTTGTTGGCGTGGATAGCCTTTCACGCCGCAGGTTGTGTGTTCAATTCCCACCCAGGATAGATATTTGTGTGCATGAACATGTCTGTTTGGCCTTAGTCGTGGTGTAATTATCCATATAAGTGAGTGTATCTTTACAAATAATGCATTTATCGGCGGATATGGCAGTCTGAGAGACACGTGTGTTAGTTATTTACTTTTGGCTTAATAAAACGCACTGGGGGATTTAGCCTTTTTGCGAAATTCTTCCAGTTTGGCAAAGTTCCAACGTGTTCTTTGGATACATTTCATTAGGGATTTCAATAGGAACCTAAATTCCGACAATAATAAGATTTTTTTTTATGTCAGAGGTCGAGAAATGAGCAAGCGGGTCACCTGATGGTAAGTCATCACCGCCGCCCATGGACAATCGCAACACCAGAGGAGTCGCCAGAATCAGCAAACAAGTGTTGCTGACCCCTGCCCCCACCCCGATGAGCTCTGGCGACCTTACTCACACTCAGAAACACAACATTAAATTATTAATGTTATTATTAAGGAATGTCTTCTGTAAGGTGGAGGTACTTCCCCAGTCGGGCTGGTCTTCGAGCGAATGAACGCTGTGCCCTGCCTCTCTTAAAGGTGCTGGTCTAGGCTGTCTGTGAGGAAAGTTATTAGGAATGTGTCTAGTTACTGCGTCTGGTCACAGTACACGTCGTGGTACCAAACTTAAGTAAAACGGTTCCCCGGTTTCCTATAATACCTAGCCGTCTGTTTTTCATAATCACGCGTACAAAGAATATCCAGCAATCGAGAAGAAAGATTTTACACATGTAAAATCCATTTGAAACGACAGTTCCATAGATATATGTACTTAATGATTCCAATATTAGCATACTTTTACAATGTGTATAATTGCGCCTTTCACAGACTTTATCTTAAAGTAGAGTTGTTAAATTAGGTGACGTAGGTTTACAATAAAACCTATGATATTGTTTATTTGTAAGCAATTCAAACATACTAGATGCTTGTTGTTTATAAGTAATTGAGCGACACGTTTCACTGCGCTTGAATTGAAGTACGTGGAGCATATTACAAATTAAACAAATCAAGTTTGTTTGTTACACGCGGAATAAAACAGTGAATTGCATGATAGTGAAGTCACACAAGATACAGAAATTCATATTATCAGTGCGGGCGTTGACTTAAACAATTTCGAAAAATGGCTAGAAATTGGATATTTCTAGCCATTTTTCGAAATTGTTTACGACGATTATTTATTATTATTTTTACCATTATACTACAATTTTTAGGGTTCCGTAGCCAAATGGCAAAAAACGGAACCCTTATAGATTCGTCATTTCTGTCCGTCCGTATGTCAGCTGTAGTGTTGAAACTTGATAAGTAGATGTATTCGGTTAACCGCATTAAGATTGTTACACAAAAATAGAAAAAGAACAATAATTTTGGGGGTTCTCCATACATAGAACTGAAAATCAAAAATTTGTTTTTTCATCCTTTCCATACATGTCTATGGATAGGTCTTCAAAAATTATATTGGGGTTTCTAATATATTTTTTTTCTAAACTGAATAGTTTGCGCGAGAGACACTTCCAAAGTGGTAAAATGAGTGTCCCACCCCCTGTAACATCTAAAATGAGAGAATGATAAAACTAAAAAATATATTATGAAATATTATAAATATATTGCATGGTATATATAATATACCATGCAAACTAACAACGAAAATTGGTTTGAACGAGATCAAGCAAATAGTTTTTTTTTAATACGTTATAAATCGTAAACCGCAATTTGCTTTCATTTAATCAACTGAAATACTTGCTGCTACAGAAACCTTCATGTGCGAGTCCGACTCGCTATTGGCCGGTTTTTTTAATTAAAAGTAAAGTTGCAAGACTTAAATACTATTTGTTTTAAAATTTTGTATGGAGATAAAAATCGAGATATTATTGAGCTGAGTTTAAACCAAACTCTTTCTTAGGCGAGTCATGTAGTTCGTTTCTGACCATACTGCTTCTGAATAGCTGAACCGTCTTCTTCAATTTTGACACAGTGGTAGTGACCATACGCGTGAGTGCATATATCTTAATTCATAAAATCTGATACACCACGGAGTAATAATCACCGAAAAAGTCAAATGACTCATTGAAATCAATGTAAAAGTAAAGATATCAGCTTAATTATATACTATAAAATAAATTTTATAAATGTTTTAACAATCCGTGTACCGTGTCCAATTCCGTGTGTACTATACATATAATAAAATCGTAGGAAAGTCAAAACTGTACATTGAATATTTTTTTTAAAGGATACTTGGGGCGTAATCTACAGTCAATATCGAAGCCAAAAATATAGTTTTTAGATTTTTTGTCTGTTTGTCTGTATGTATGTCCGGGCTAAACTCAAAAAGTACTGCATGGATTTACTTCAAATTTTGCATGAATATTACTTTGAGGTCGGGTCAACATATAGGCTACATAATATCACGCTATTACCTATGGGGGAGGAGCTGTGATAATTTATAACATTTAACGCGGGTAAAACCGCTGGACACAGCTAGTCTATAATAAGTAACTAGAAATAATAACTGTATTACTACAAACATGTTCTGACTATTTACAAGCGCTGTTTTAAAGTCTACGTGAATAAAAACCTTTTTTTTTAGAATTATACTCAACTGAATATTACAAAAAGACGAATGCCTGGTTCTAACATGTTGATCATTTGACATAGCATGATGTTTTTCAGATCATGATTATCCTAACCCTGTGGGTGGTGGTTCTTGTTGCGGCGGCGTGGCTGTACCTCCGCCAAGTATACTCAAGTTTTGCCAGGCAAGGCATCAAGTGCAAAAAACCGATCCCATTCGTTGGAAATATGGGTAGGATCCTGTTACGCCTCGACCATTTCTCGGACCATATAAATAATTTGTACCATGCTTTTCCTGAAGAGAGGTAAGTTCACTGAAGTGAATTTCGCCATACTAACAGTCGTTTCGCGAAAAAGATACAAAGCACCTCTACTTTATCCCTTACGAGAAATTAATAATAATAATAATAAGCTCTTAGCCGAATTTCGGCCACGGCGGCCCGTCTCAACATAGATTAGCCATCTGCGCGGGACATATTATAGTGCTCGAGTGTGTGTGCGAACACAGGAGCACTTTCTATTCCATCACTCTCATGATCCAATGGGACGCCCAGCGACACGACTGGAAAGAGATCAGGCACAGGACCGACGGCTTTACGTGCTCTCCGAGGCACGGGGGTATAATACCAACAACTTCCAGACTTCGGGCTGACACTGAGAAATATCTTTTTACGGAATATCCCAAAATCACTTTTTGGCCTGACCCGGGATTTGAACCTAGGACCTCATTATCTGCGGTTGAACACGCTACCGCTAGACCAACGAGGCAGTTAAAGTAAAGTAAGTTTAAGAGAAATTAAAACGTTTATATATGTATAAAATTATTATCCGTCCATTACTTGTTAATTTATCATATATCATCGTACAGGGTCTACAAACTATTTGAGACACTAATGTTAAATTTATTGAAGATGGCAAACTTAATATTAATTATTATTTTGTTCCTATCAAATACAATAAAAAATAAAAGTAAATAAATCCTAAGCAGTTTTAGATTTATTGATGTTGAATGAAAACAATCTTAATTATTATTTTCTTTGGATTTGAGCCTGATAATAGAGACCATCACAATAGACTCCACTATGTTACGTTACCACACACTATATATATTATTAGTTATTATACCGTGTAGTCGTAAATTGTAGTCCAATATTCACTGGTGTATTTACAATTACGTTTGTAGTGTAGTTTCGGTCATGCTTATATGTCAGTACGGAGAACGCTTAAATATTAATCGGGCTCTTGCAAAGCGCATGTTGGACCATATATAAACGTAGCTACTCAATTCTGCCACATAACTCTGTTACCATCGGTGTGAGATATTCTTGTCTTAAAAATACACGTTTTTCCCAGCATACCGTCAGGACGAATAATTATCAATTTCACCCTCAAATGATGTGTACAGTCTATTACGGTGGTCTATTTTTTTATTAGGTGTCAGAAAAAGTACGAAATTCTACTGCGTAAGAAATTTGCTTCGTGCATATAAATAAAATCAGTTCTCTCGCATATTCATAGAAGAAAACGACTCTTTCGATTTGTTCACGGTTCGGGTTAAGTTGCGAACCTTAACCCGAACCGTGAGCAAATCGAAAGAGTCGGGCTGTTCGTTACTAGCACAACAACATTGACTCATTTCTCTCTTCAGCATTTCGTCCAATCATTGTGTGTGTAGAAAAAACCACCACGTTGACTGCGCTAGTTTGTCAATTCTAGTTATTTGTTTGGACTGCGTTAGTCCAAGCAAATAACTAGAACGTTACTGCTTCATCTTATTTCCTTCCAATAACGATATTTTATCGAAAATAAGATATGCTTCTTTGATGAAGATGCACCATCTGATTTTTCAAATTTTGTTCCCCAGATTCATCGGCCGGTACGAGTTTATGAATGAAATGATAACTATTAGGGACTTAGATCTGGTCAAGAAGATAGCCGTAAAAGATTTCGAGCACTTCATTGATCGTCGGAGTATAGCCGCCACAAAAGATTCTTTTTTTGCAAGAAACTTATTCTCTATGAAAGGTAACTCATAGAACTCTGCTTTGGTAATGATGAACTCGTAGATTTGATGTTCTAGTGTTTATCGTTAACTTAGGTAACTACTAAAATTCGTTGTGAAATAGATTGTGCCTATAAATATTTTTTTGATATTTTGAACAGGAAATGAATGGAAAGAAATGCGTTCAACTCTGAGCCCAGCATTCACTACCTCAAAGATCCGGCTTATGGTGCCGTTCATGGTGGAAGTGGGTAATCAGATGGTTTGTTCCTTGAAGCAGAAAATTAAGAATGGAAATAGTATGTATTCCAGAGATATAATCTTCATCTATATATGATTAAAAAGTTTTGGAAAAAATTGATTGCAAATATTTATTGCTTCAACATTATATTGTACATTAATAATAATAATATCTTAGGACAATGTCACACAGATCATCCTGGCCCCAAAATAAGCAAAGCTTGTACTATGGGTACCAGGCGACGATATACATACTTATATAGATAGATAAATACTTAAATACATAGAAAACATCCATGACTCAGAAACAAATATTTGTGCTCATCACACAAATATTTGCACTTACCAGGATTCGAACCCAGGACCACCAGCTTCGTAGGCAGGAGCACTACCAACTAGGCTACATTGAATATGTTTTTAAGTTTTCACTTATTAAATACTAGCTGTGCCCCGTGGTTTTACCCACGTTGAACTTTATAAATTATAGCCTATGTGTTAATCCAGGGGGTCAGCTAACTCCATACCAAATTTTATTAAAATCGCTTCAGCCATTTAGACGTGAAGAGTAACAAACATACACACTCACACAGTCACACACTCACAAACTTTAGCCTTTATAATATTACTGTGATTTCTTATTGTTCACAAAATCGTTTCATATTGGAAACGAAACAATTACTTTTCGATATTTGAATCTTTATTCTACTGTTTTTGTTTTGAATTTGACATATGTATCAATCTATTCAATATCTTATAACAAGTTATTTTTATTAAATGTTCTCAATCTCATCGTTACAGCTGATTACATTGACATCGAATGCAAAGATTTGACGACCCGCTATGCTAACGACGTAATAGCGTCTTGCGCTTTTGGCCTGAAGGTTGACTCTCAGTCTGATGAAAATAATGAGTTCTACACCGTCGGCAAAGCCACTTCTACCTTTACTTTCCAAAAGATGATGATTATTTTCTTGTCAATGAACCTTCCTATTCTTTTTAAGGTAAGTTGTATTGAATTAGTTTAGACGTCTAAAAGACAGAATCGCTAGCATCTGTCAAGTCAAGTAGAATAATATTTTTTTACGCCTGTTAACTTGTGGAGTAAAATCGTGAATGTGTGACGAAATCGTTACAAAAATTGTGATCGGGCGAGGCGAACGGAAGTTGAGATAACTGTAGGGGCAAGAGAGTTCTGTCTCTGTTTTTCTTATAGTATATTGCGTACAGAAACATATATTGTTACAGTTTACAACGTAAACAAAATGAGTCTATAGGCAAGTTTAATTCATAATTTTTTTTTCCAGAAACCATTAAAATATTGGCATTTTGATGTAACGGGTGCAACAAAATATTATAATGAAATACCTCATTCAAAATATTTAAAAATACACACTAATATTAACATAGCATCGCCCGCAGGATCTCTAGTCTTGCAGTTCTCTGATATCCTTAAGAATAACAATGTACTCCATATTAACCCACAAATTATTCTGTCTGAATATCCATGCGTATAATATGCATACGTCCTACGTGAGGCGGTTACAAGCGAACGCGATTATGAAGCGGTGACACGCGAATTCGATGCGATGCGGTGCGACGCGGTGGCTATGTCCTACGAGCACGCGAACGTCTCGCGTAGCCGCCACCGACGCCGCGACGCCGCAAAAACACGACGACACCGCATCCAGTTCGCACGAAAATATCAAGCCAACTGATCGCGTTCGCTTCATGTCGCGCCGCTCCGCACCGCACCGCACGCGCGTTTTTGTCACGTAGGACACTTCAATAGGTTTCGACTGTTTGTTGTTTTCGCGCCGCGCCGCGCCGCTTCGCGTTCGCATCTAGATTGCTCACGCAGGACGTCGCGTAAATGATTGGCGAGGTTAAGCAAATAGGCTCGCGGTCAGTCCATAGATGAGTGAACACCAAACTGGTTTAATTTCTGAGTGTCTCCGTGCTTTGCTGTCGGCCCCGGTTGTAGCCATTAGGCAGCAGTCGTTAAGCCATGTTAGAGGCCTAATGGGCGGCTTGAACAACTCTGATACTAGGGTAACCACTGCCCACACGATAAGTAAGTAAGTAATGGCTTTCTATTCTCCCCGAATTTTATACTTATCGAAAATGATCGCATCAATGGCCGTGGTGGTGATGTTGTCATAAATTGCATTTTATTTCGTTAATTTATCGACGAGACTTATCGCGCCTCCAGCTGTTAGAAGGGAAGTAGCTAGTGGTGTTGAGAGGTATAAGCAGGAGATCGTTAAAAAACACCCTCTTTATAACTCTACTCCAGCTTCCCGCCGACTGAAAAGTCGTAAAAGTTTCCTGGCCACTACCACAGCTACTATCGATGCACAGAAAGCGAGGGCAACCATATGGCGAGATAAATTTGCTCCTCCTTTGTTTGTCCCGCCAAAGGAAAAATTACCTCCGGGACATAATTTGCCATGGCCAACCTGTAGGATTCTTAATAGACTACGTACCCAGGTTGGTAGATCAAAAGAAAACATGTGCAAATGGGGTTACATTCCCACATCACAAAACATCTGCGAGTGCGGCGTGTCACCCCAAAGTATGGCACATTTATCCGTTTGTCCCTCATGTCCAGTCTCTTGTTCCCTTCAGGACTTGTATGACGCTTCAGCCAAAGGGGTCAGCGTTGCCCAATTTTGCGAAGATAGAATATAATTCTTATCATCAACACGATAAGAAGAAGAAGAAGAT
The DNA here is from genome assembly GCA_951640165.1 of Pseudoips prasinana. Taxonomy (NCBI): domain Eukaryota; kingdom Metazoa; phylum Arthropoda; class Insecta; order Lepidoptera; family Nolidae; genus Pseudoips; species Pseudoips prasinana. Next base: position 38,849,262 of record OX621240.1, on the reverse strand, counting down.
CGACGAAACCACATACATCAAACGCGATGACCACTTATTTTTAGAAATTAAGCTGCTACATAGTAATTTTATACTCGGCGTTTACTATAGCCTATCCCTAAATATCAACTATTTCGCATCTTTTGAAAAAATCTTAACCAGAACGCATCCACCTACAGTCAAATTATCGTCATCACAGTACAGTTAAAAAATATAGCCTAAAGTCCAACATAATCTTAATACCGTCAATAAAATGCGAAAATAATAGAAATGAGTTTCTAATATATTAAGCAACCAAATGTAAGAAAACAAATTTACTTGGAAATTCGTCGGTTCTTTTTGTCAGATGATAAGGTCGCTGATTTGTCTGGCAAAAATACAACAATTTTCTGTGATATGTATTTGTCTAATAGATCTATTAACTAACAGAGTTGATGATTCTAGCTGATCAATTGGAACTTCATCTCGCAAAATTCCCAGTCCTTTTTCAAGAGTTTGGTCCTGGACACCATGAAGGAGCGCGAAGTGCGTAATATCATCAGACCCGATATGATCCACTTGCTCATGGAAGCTAGGAAAGGTAAATAAGTCGTTATTCCTATGAACTATTTGATTAAATCAAGAATCCCGCATGCAAATATTGGATATTATTAAAATTTAGTAATATAACATACACAAATAAAAAACTGCCATCGTCTTTGTGCTATTGTCTTTGGACAAGGTGTCCAGAAAGCTGGCAACGTTACGTCGTTGCATGACAAGACTAATTGGTTGACTTAGTAATGACCTATTCACACGATCATTTGATAAGAAGGCAAAATAATTCCGTTAACTACCTTAATATGTTGACAGAATAGTTTAGAACAAATATTTCATAAATTATTTTATACATTTTCAGGTAAACTAACACACGAAGATGTCAAATCTAATGATGTTGCGGCAGGGTTTGCGACTGTTGATGAATCGTCTGTGGGAACCAAACAAGTTAATAGAAGTGAGCAATATTTACTTATAACAATACATATATGAATTACTTACCATTTATTTTATTTAGTTAAATACAGTGGAGGGACTAAATCATGTACAGACGCCAGCACATCGAGCTACCCTAATCTGACAAATTTCTTTTATAGATTTTTAACTTTATCACAAAAGCATAAGGTTCACTTTCAATTGAGGAAATTGGATAGATTGGGGTAGCTTGATGTGCTGACGTCTGTACTGACGCAACTGAAAATAGAATATATTATTTATAAAAAATTACACATAATATCGCCATCATCATGTCAGCCTAATGACATCTACTGCTGGGCAAAGGCCTCCTCGAAAGATTCCCATGGAGTTGTGTCCAAAATTTTGAGGAATGTGACATAATGCATAAAGTTTGTTTTTCTATTTGTGCAGTATCCATATTTGTCGATCGTTGTTGTTGCAAATCTTTATCTCTACAAAGATGGTGCGAATTCTTATAAATTTCTTGTTGAAAATAAACAGATACCTGAAGATCTGAAGAATATTTCGAATAAATTAGTATAATAAAAAAAGACTTTCTCAAAATTTTAAACAATTGCAGATAATGCAGGACCGGCAGTTTGTCTAGCTGTGGACGTTTTTCGGCTTACATTATGATGATAATGACACTAGATCATATAGGGTCCATCAGTGACTTAACAAGTACATGCGAGTCTAATAATGTAATTTATTTTTCCAGCTTGGTCTGACAATGACCTCGTAGCTCAAGCAGTATTGTTCTTCATCGCTGGTTTCGAGACTGTGTCGGCCAGCATGTCTTTCCTTCTATATGAACTTGCTGTGAACCCTGAGGTCCAAGAAAAGCTTGCACAAGAAATTAAGGAGCACGATAAGAAAAATGCCGGCAAATTTGACTTTAACTCTATTCAGAGCATGACTTATTTGGATATGGTTGTTTCAGGTAAGATTTTACTGAAGAATTAAAATTTTGATAGCAAATTCTCGAAGATATTGCAAAGTATTAAAAGTTTTTCTAGTCTTATTATTTTATTTCCCCAATACCTTCAGATCGAAAAAGTCGAACTATGATTACTTAATATAGTGCTTCACTTGATAGCTGTTACATATTTGAGCCTTTTGAGGTAGAAACATTGAGGACATGGGGACCGGCGGCCAAATTATTTTATAAATAAATAGATGCATGCCTTGTTGAGACGATACGTTACCGGAATGCTGGCGTATTTTGCCCAATAAATAAGTATTGCCATACAGCGTGGTATAAATGCTGCCAGTACTCTGGGAGCGTTACCATCGCGAGAAAAATTAGAATCCTTTTAGTTTCACGTTATACTGTACTGCTTACTTACTGTAGTGCTTACTTGCCATACAATTACTTAAATTACTAAAATCGGAATCAGTCCTTATTATTATTTTACGAACTCTAATAATAATTAGGACTCAAACCGCCAATGAGAAGTTAAACTAGTGAGACAAAGTACCCGTTGTATCTCCTGATAGAAACATGTAAAATAACAACTGTTTAATAGATTACTTTTGCAGAGAATGTGAGGTACTGGGTGAGGCAGGCGTGAGCAGAAGTATACTGTTGACCTCACTCCTATTGTTCGCAACCAAACCCATTGTAGTTGTAATTTATTAAATTAGTTCACTCACGGTACCACTAGATGGCGTTACCGTAGAATTAGATGGCGGTATGGTTTCGTTCACAATTGGAAGTGACCATACCCCATTTTATGTTCAATAAACGAGCTTCAGATCAATAGTCAGTTGTTGTTTTATTATGAAACCCTCTGTCTATACACCCAAACTCTTCGGTGTTTAACACTTATTCTCTTTTCCCTAAGAGTGGTCACGTGACTCCTGGCCACAATGTGCCGTCATATACCAAATTAAATTGTCAATAAAAACTTCCTCATTGCAGAAATTTTGAGGTTGTGGCCTCCAGGCATCGCCCTTAACAGAATATGTGTTAAAGATTACAACTTGGGCAAACCCAATGACAAGGCTGACAAGGATATCATTGTAAGTACTTATAAGTTTGTAATTCCTTTGTGATATTGTTGTACAACTCGACTTAGATTGCATCCTGACTATCCTGAGCAATCCTAATGTGAAGTTTGATATCGACATTATTGTTATTTAGACTCTAGTAGAAACATAGGTACATACAATTATAATGATAAAATCTTATGATACCCTTCACCATTCTTTCTGCCTGTGACTGTGGTTATTCGAGATAGCGTAGTAGTTAGACATTTGGATTGTGGAGTCAGTAGTCTTGAGTTCTAACCTAAGGCACACCGCTGACCTTTTTAATTGATATGAGTATTAGAAATTAATAATGCCGTATTAATAATGTGAAAAAAAAAAATCATGCCTGAGAGTTTTCCAAAATGTTCTTGAAGGCACACATAATAATCGTAAATGCCCTAGACATTAGCTACTATTAAGGATACGAAAGATGACGTGTTATTCATTCATGCCAACATGGATGCCATTTTTTAAGGGTTGGGATGAAATTTGAATGAACACACAAGCTAAATAAATTGCTTTTACTGCTGACAATAGTGTGTCGGGGTTGATTTAAAATAAATTTTAATTAAACCCGTTTTTGTATATGTATGTTCTAGATTCGCAAAGGCATGAGTATTGATATTCCAGCTTTTGCCTTCCACCGGGATCCCCAGTTCTTCCCCAATCCTGAAAAATTTGACCCTGAACGTTTTTCTGAAGAAAACAAACATAACATTATGAGTTTTGCTTACATGCGTTTTGGCGTTGGACCCAGAAATTGTATCGGTAAGTTTAATATGTTTACCGTTAACCAAATCATTCGATCAATATTCACAGTTCGACGAGTTGTATGATTTTACCTCAGTTTACTTTTAATAATTAAATAATTTATAGTTGGATTGATTCCTACTAATAATTATGAAAATGACGATTACCACACCTTTTAACAAACTACATTGGAATTGGGTCAAATGTTTGGGACGAAAAAATCAACTTCTATTAATTATTATTAAACACACAACACATTACATATTATTGTATACAAACAAATAGGCTTTCTATTTGTTTGTGTACACACAGAAATAGGCTTTAAACATAAACAATATAATACAATCTCTGGGATATAAAACATGTATGTCATCTCAAAAATGGGAATGTATGTCAGACAATAAATTAAACTTTCATGAAGACTTGCTTAATCTATAATACATTAAAATATATTTATTAATACAAAAAATCACAAACGGTGTTTGATATATATACATCGATTGACTACAATTAATTATTGTAGTAGAAGTAATGCGGCAGTTCTCTTAATTCTTCTGATTGGTTCGATTTTTTTTCAGGTTCAAGATTCGCTTTGTGCGAGGTCAAAGTGATGGCCTACCAGATTCTCCAACACTTCGAGCTGTCTCCCTGTGAAAGGACCTGCATTCCAGCTCAGCTTTCTCGGGAATCTTTTAACATTAAACTTAAAGGAGGTCCATGGTTGAGATTTAGGCACAGATTATAAATATAGTTGAAAAATTATTTACCTTTAAACAGTGATAAAATTAAAATAAAATATTATTTTATTCTTTGACCTTCCATTTTTGATCTAATGCCATTTATGAACAAACAATTTGTAGATCAGACACTGCTTACTGTTTGTCATTTTTTTATTTAATTACGTTCTTAAATATATACAATGTTTCCTTATATATTTGATACCTTAAATTTTTTATCTCGCGCAAAGTTAGAAAGCACAAACTGATTAGTGTAACTACAAATTATCAATTAGTTTATGTACTCTAATGTACATACAATATACAAAAACAAATGACAATAATTTATGGGACAAATAATTATTGTTTAATTTATTCTATGAGATGGCGATCGACCGCCGTTCGAATATGAGGTGTGCTATCTTCCATAACTATGATTTTTTAAATTGTGTTATTTTAATTTTACTTCGACTTCAATTATGTGCATACCAAATTATACAAAAATTATATTATGCATTTATGTGTTACCATTGTATTAATGATATTTTTATATTTGAGATACTTTTATAAGTACTCAGTACTTTCTCTTTTACAATAATGAGGGCTACCGTTTTTGTGCTCACCAGTCAGCGCCACTGTCGCGGAAGGTCCACTATAACTGTCAAAATCATTGTTATTGTGTGTTAAAGTGTTTCATAAATAGCATGCCGCAATTCCCCGCACAACACTGCGGCATGCTATTTTTATGAAACACTTTAACAGGATTTTAAATATTTTTTCAAATTATTTACAGTCATCGAGCTGTTACTCATTTTGTAATTTATTTAGTTTTAAACCAAATTTTTTTGTTATAATCGCAGTTTTTATTAATAAACAGCGTAACCCGAACAAAAACAGTGTATTTTGACGTTTCGTAGACCTGCCGCGATGCTAGCGCCTCTAGCGGCAAATTGATACGCGGTAGCCCTCATTAGACTGATACTTGACTACGCCTGTCAAGTATCATGTAGCAAAATGTCATAGATCCACAATGGCGTATTAAGTTATTTATTCAAAATACTATTTTTTTTTAAAATTTAAACAGTCCTAATTTGTATGTACTAAAGCCGGCCATTTACAGCTATCTCCTTTTTAAATATTGAGGACGGACTGAGGTTGGTAGATGGGTGCCTTTTACGCCGCAGGTCGGGAGTTCGAATCCCACCCAGGACAGATATTTGTGTGCATGTCATGTGAACATGTCGGTTTGTCCTGTGTCTGGGTGAAATTATCTATATACGTATGTATTTACAAAAGATAAGAAAAGTAGATGTGGTATATCAGTTATCTTATTTCCGGAGTACCAGCTCTGCTTAATTCGGGATCTGGGGCTCTACCGGCTAGGTCGCCGAACATCGATTTCTTAAATGGCGTTCAAATAAATAAAGGTTAAAAATGACTTAATCAATCGTTAAATCGGCTTCCATGATACATGTGACTTCATAAATGGTCCGCAATCGATTGTCAACGTTGAAGCCGATTTAGCAATTGATTAAGTAATTTTTAACCTTTATTTATTTGAACGTTATTTAAAAAAACTATGTTCGGCGACATAGCCGGTAGAGCCCCAGATGGCAATGTGTGAATAATGTCCCAGAATATTATTATTATTATGTCATGGAAAGATTCTTCGGAACTCCATACACTTTGGCGTATTAAGAGGCTCGACTGAGGAAATAATCTGTATAGTTTGACAAAGTTCGAATAAAAAAATCTTGTGTGTACTTATGTACACGCGTTAGAAGTTATACTTCTTTGGCGTATGGAAAAAAAATAACTAAAATGCAGTAGTGATTAACGATAAATATTAAAATTAATCAAAAAGATTTTATTTAAATAAAAATACTAGAATATACAACTTGAACATAGTTATCAATTTTCATACCACCTAGAACTAACTTCATGCTGTTAAATTTAGGTGTCGGTGTGCGCGCGCATCGTAAAAATTCACTCATCATTTTTCTCCATCGCGCCAAAAGAAGTAGGTATAACTTCAAAAATTAAAGATGGAAATGTAAATAGAGGTTTTCAGTCAATTTATTGCTTTTAACTGTACGCACCTATTATTTGTAGTTATAGTTTTATGTTATGTGGTGAAATAAACAATTATCTTATCTTAATTATTCCTAATGATTTAGTTGATACGGAAAAATTGCACCACTCTGTATATTTTGATATGGATATCATGATTAATCACATCTTTATCTGTACCTATATTTAATCTATTATTTCTATTGTAGTGTATATTAGATAACTACAGTACAATGTGTCCAACTTATCTTTCACCTTGTGTAAATAAAGAAACGGACGTTGATCTACGGAAACGAAAGCTTTAGGCAGATCACAGAAAACTCCCAGCATGTCCCAAGAAACCATCACACACATCCATGAAGATGGCTGCAAAGAATGTTGCAATCTACACTTTTAAACATTCGCGAATCATAATTATACAACATTTAATAGGTACTAGCTGTGCCCCGCGTTAAATTTTATAAATTATCACAGCTCCGCCCCCGTGGGTGATAGCATGATAATATGTAGCCTATATGCTGACCCGACCTCTTAGTAACATTCATGCAAAATATGAAGTAAATCCATGCAGTACTTTTCGAATTTAGCCCGGAAATACATACAGACAAACAGACAAAAATTCTAAAAACTATATTTTTGGCTTCGATATCGATTGTAGATCACGCCCCAAGTATCCTTTTACAAAAATATTCAATGTAAGTACAGTTTTGACTATCCTATGATTTTATTATATGTATAGATTAACATGACTAACGTTTTAACTGGCAGACGATCCCGTGACCACGATGAATTCAACTTGATCGAAACGACGGTAAGATAACAAAAAAAGGTTAATTAATACGACTTTACTCTTCTTCTTCTCCTTAGCGAGGCGATGGCAATATAAAAGTTAACATGGCAATATAAATGTTATATGATATTTTTATATACTGTGGACACGGGTCTCATCGCGATAAAGATTTAGGTAAATCATTACCTTGGTTATCCGAGGTTTCGGCATGGATTGCACCAGCCGTGGTCACGGGTCGACTGGTGTGGCTCGGCAACGTCGTCTCCGTGAAGCTCGGGTTTCGGTATCTACCCTCGCATGGTCTTGATATCGGGTAACCAAGGTAATGATTTACCTAAATCTTTATTGCGATGAGACCCGTGTCCACAGTATATAAAAATGTGTACAAATGGCGAAAGTTTAAAAACATTAATGTTATATGATAGTTGCAATGTTTTGTTTTTTTTTCTGATTCATTTGTTTTAACAGATACTTCCCATATCAATTAAAAGAACATTTGTTGGTCCCGAGGATTTCTCTTATTTGCTGTTCAGATTGCCTGAACGGCTCATGGCATCGTTAAGCTAAGTCATTATTTCTAGTTACATAGATATTTAATTACACGGATTGTATGAAAACATTTATAAACTTTATATAACAATAGCAATGATATTTAGCTAGCTTGTATTAAGTTATTATCAATGAGATTATGTTTAGGTTTAGTTATCGAAATTTATAGTTTTACCTATATTTTACTACATATTTATTTCATGGTTCTGTCTATATTAAGGTACGAATTCAATATTATTATTATGGCAGACCTCGTGTTTATAACGACGGTCGCGCTTTAATGCTACCATCGGATCCAATGCGCCCCAACTGAGAAGACCCAGCGAAACAAACTCAGCGGGTTCATTTACTACCGGTTTCAACGCCGCCCAGTCGAGACGGTCCGGCGAAACATACTCAAGCGGGCATGAACACGGGATTTGGTCAACTTAAAGTAATTATTTAGTAGGCAAACAGAATATCTGCTCGATCGGTTGATTGAATGCTTATTATTTTAGATTATATTTAGGACTAGCTGAGCCCGCGACTTCGTCCGCGTGTTAATTAGTTTATTTAGTTTTTTTTTAAACAAAAGACTTTTTCTAAACTAAAAGTAGCCTAAGTTACTCCTTATAACATCAGCTACCTGCCAATAAAAATCCCGTCAAAATCGGTCCAGCCGTTTCAGAGATTAGCCGGAACAAACAGACAGACAGACAGACAAAAATTGTAAAAAATGTTATTTTGGTGTATGTACCGTATATATGTTCATATTTATGTAGTAAAAACCGGTTATTTCAATATTACAAACAGACACTCTAATTTTATTTATTTGTATAGAAGACCAAATCAAAACAATAGAGAAGATAGAGAAGCTGTGATGAGAGAGTGTGGCGCTGGCATAATAATAATAATATCTAGGGACAATGTCACACAGATCATCCTAGCCCCAAATTAAGCAAAGCTAGTACTATGGGTACCAGGCGACGATATACATACTTATATAGATAGATAAATACTTATATACATAGAAAACATCCATGACTCAGATACAAATATTCGTGCTTATCACACAAATATTTGCAATTACCGGGATTCGAACCCAGGACCACCAGCTTCGTAGGCAGGAGCACTACCAACAAGGGTACGGTGACCGTCGGCATATGTTAAACATTCAGTACTCTGTGTGGTCTAGTAGCCATGCCAGGAAATGAGACCAGGGAGGACTTGGCTATTATATTAAAGAGGGACTCTACAGTCAAACGCACCGATTAACTGTGAAACCTACTATTACAAAAAACTGACCGAACTTGAATTATGTCACTCTAGTCATCAGTTATTAGTAACCCTGACTGCTGAGCCAGAGGTCATGGGTTCAATTCCCACCCAAGACAAATCATTATAAATAATAAAAATAAAAAAGGATTTTATTCACGTAGACTTTAAAAAAGCGCTTGTAAATAGTCAGAACATGTTCTGCCTATTTACAAGCATGCTCGCATGCCAAGCGCGGTGACTCCGGCAAACCCCTCCAAATGGGCAACGTTATGGGGAGGCGTATGCCCAGCGGTGGACGTTATCAGGCAGATAATAATCAAATAATTATAACCATTTATTACTATTATGTTTGTCCTTCTAGCTATCAGCACATCTAGATATATGTACACGCGGCGAGTGCATAGATGGGCGTGGTGTGATTACATTTATTTCGTACTTTAGCAACAAAACATTAGTCTGGGCGGCTGTCAATAAACTATAGTAGTAAAGTCGTGTCAGAGAAGTACATATGTGTGGTGTGACTTTGAGAAACAGAATACGAAATACTGACGTAAGAGACCGTTGTGGTGAAAGAGAAGATGTAGTCACAAAGATAGACGGTCACGGTAGCCTAGTTGGTAGTGCTCCTGCCTACGAAGCTGGTGGTCCTGGGTTCGAATCCCGGTAAGTGCAAATATTTGTGTGATGAGCACGAATATTTGTTTCTGAGTCAAGATTTTTTTAATGTATATAAGTATTTATCTATCTATATAAGTATGTATATCGTCGCCTGGTACCCGTAGTACAAGCTTTGCTTAGTTTAGGGCTAGGATGATCTGTGTGACATTGTCCCCAGATATTATTATTTGTCTATAACTAGCTGTGCCCCGGGGTTCTACCCGCGTTAAACTTTATAAATTTTAGCCTGTGTTAATCCAGGGTGTCAGCTAACTCCATTCCAAATTTAATTAAAATCGATTCAGCGGTTATGACGTCAAGAAGTAACAATCATACACACTCACAATCTTCCGCCTTTATAATATTAGTGTGATAATAGTATTTGTTTACAAATACATAAGTATGTTGACAGACAAATTACATTTACCAAAATTTTTAATTTATAAAGTTACTTTTATAGTTATTATATTTTTGTATTTATATAACCCATTTCTTTTTTTTTCTATTGTTATTTTTTATTTAATTTGACATGTTTGTAATTTAATTTGGTATGTAGTTTATATTGTACTTTATATTGTATTTTTTTTCTATTGACGTGCATAAGTGTATGTAATGTACCTAAGTGCAATAAATAATATTGATTTTGATTTTATTAGTTGTCTGGTTCCCATAGCACAGGCTCTGCCTAGTTCCGGATCAGATGGCAGTTGTCCCAAGATATAAAAAAGCGGTGGCACTGTTAATCTTCCCAGGCCGGCGACCACACGGCTCAATATACCAAAAATAAAATAAAAATAAATAAAAAAGGCTTTTATTCACGTAGATTTTAAAAAAGCGCTTGTAAATAGTCAGAACATGTTCATAGTAATATACCTATAATTAATTTATAATTATTTCTAGGTACATATAGATATTTAGGTACACGGATTGTAGGAAATAATTTACAATAAGATTTATTTTATAACAGTAATGATATTTAACTAACTTAAATTAAGTTATTGTCAAGGATCATGTGTAGGTTTAATTATCAAAATTTTAAATTTTAGCTATATTTCAGTTAAATCTATTTTGCCCGTATCTGTTATCGTATACAGGCGGGATTGGCGTGATAAAGCGTTTCCACGTTTGATGTTGTCACCTCTTGCAAACTTAATGTGATTCAATCACACTATCTAAGTACAGAGGCCAGCACGTCAAGCTGCCCCAATCTGTCAAATTTCCCCAATAGAAAGTGTACCTTATGCTTATGTCATAAAGTTGAATATCTATAAAAGAAATTTGACAGATTGGGGCAGCTGGTTGAGCTGGCGTTTGTACAAGCACGTCACATTTGAGGCTTTATATTTTTTTTCAAATTTATATAAAACTAGCTGTGCCCCGCGGTTTAACCTGCGTTAAATTTTATAAATTATCATAGCTCCTCCCCCATAGGTGATAGCGTGATAATATGTAGCCTATATGTTGACCCGACCTCTTAGTAATATTCATGCAAAATTTGAAGTAAATCCATGCAGTACTTTTTGAGTTTAGCCCGGACATACATACAGACAAACAGACACACAGACAAAAATTCTAAAAACTATATCTTTGGCTGCGATATCGTTTGTTGATCACGCCCCAAGTATCCTTTAAAAAAAATATTCAATGTACAGTTTTGACTTTCCTACGATTTTATTATATTATTATGTATAGATACATGTAATTTATGACTTTAGATCATCGATGATATCGATACAATAAATAATCAATAGTCGCTACTAATTTATTGGTACAATTGATTACATACCCAACATGTTTACATCGCTATGCAGTATCAGAATAACAAAATGGTATCTATCTAATGGTTTTTATTATAAATTTGTATATTATTCGTATCTAACCTATTGTATGCCAATTTCGCGGGTCATAGCGGCACAACTCATTCTGTAACATCTATAACACCTATGTACCACATTAAAATTATTTCATTTCATTTCATTTCAAAAAAAACTTTTATTAAATAAGTGAAATAAATAGAGAAACCAAATATTATAAATCAAATTGAGAAAGGATGAATGAAAGGAGTACTATTCACAAAGGCTAGGTAAGCCTGTGTGAATGGCATAACCGGAAGGGGACGATCTCGTCAAATATTCTCCGACCTAATCGGAGCTGCTCTCAAGAAAGGCCAGTTCAGAAGTATCTTAAAAACAGGCGATAATATAATGAGAGCTAATGAGACAAAAGAGTTGTGCAAGGATTGTAACAAATATAAATACGTTGTCTTTACGCACCCCTCTGGTAATTAGGCGCTCTATTTAAGAATTTAAATTTAAAAAATCATCTATATACATATAATAAAATCATAGGAAAGTCGAAACTGTACATTGAATATTTTTTAAAAGGGATACTTGGGGCGTTATCTACAATCGATTTCGAAGCCAAAAATATAGTTTTTAGAATTTTTGTCTGTTTATCTGTTTGTCTGTATGTATGTCCGGGCCAAACTCAAAAAGTACTGCATGGATTTACTTCAAATTTTGCATGAATATTACTAAGAGGTCGGGTCAACATATAGGCTACATGTTATCACGGTATCATCTAAGGGGGAGGACCTGTGATAATTTATAAAGTTTTAAGCGGATATAACCGCGGGGCACAACTATTATATATAATTGGCAAATGCCAGCATGATTAACTAGCGTCTTGATCGACAGTTAAAACCCGCGGGAATTAGGGAAGTACACATGGAGTATATTACGTGTGATGGAGTATTTTTCAATTGCCTCGTTCAACCGCAGATAACAAATTCAAATCCCGGGTTAGGCCAATAATGATTTTAGGAATTTTCTGAAAAAAACTTAGTATCAGCCCGAAGACTGAGAGCACAGCTAGCTATCTATAAGTTAATTGAGGTAGCCATGGGTGTTCAACTCATCAATTGCGGGGTATTTGGTGTTACAATAAATTGAGTTATTGTGAAGGCAGACGTGATTGTAGGCTGTTAGTTTTACTACGTACGATTTATATAATAGGATGGCAAACGAGCAAGTGGGTCACCTGATGGTAAGTGATCACCGCCGCCCATGGACACTCGCAACACCTGAGGAGCTGCAAGTGCGTTGCCGGCCTTTAAGATAAAAATAGGCTCGCTTCTTGAAGGTTGCCATGTCATACCGAATCGGAAATACCTCCGCAGCTAATTGATTCCACAGAGCGATAGTGCGCGGCAAAAAGTTTCTTGTGAAACGCACAGTGGTAGATGACCATTCAAGATAAGATAAGGATGAAATTTCCACTCTTGGCGAGAGGGTTTGTGGCAGAATGTGGCGGCAGGTATAAGCTCGAACAATTTCTCTGAACACTCCCTGTGATAAAAGCAGTAGAGGACACATAGAGAAGCCACGTCTCTCCGCAGGGTAAGAGGATCAAATCATCAAAGCATCTTAGTTTGAAATAAGGTGATTTGATATGCCAAAGCTTTGTCTGTTGGGGATTTATTACGAGTTCAGCGTCGTGACACCTCATGCTTAATTTGTCGATGTATTTGGAGTATGGTCATTTTCTGCAATTACATACATGGCAAGTTTCGTCAGCAAATTGGGACGATTTGCAATTCTGTAATACTTGCAGCACTTGCGGCAAAATGTATGGGTCCACATAGGGTGCACAAATGACTGAGAGTGCCTCGAACGGGCCTCATTTAATATATTACGTACATACATACATAGTCGTGGCAGATGATTACGTACAAAGAATATACATATACTTACTGGTTTCATCTTAAATTCCGAAATGGACGTGAGGAATATATTTGTTTAGGAAAATCGTAAGTACGAATAGCCTGAGACGCTCATAGGTAGTTTCTCACACTGCTTTTTAGTTGATTGGTGTAGTTGTGCGCCTAGATTCGCGGTCACCCTATAAGAGGGTGACCGCTGGAGTAGAATAGTATAATATGTAGTACATTAGTTATATCTTATCTTGTTGGGGAGTAACGAAAAGTGTGATCGGGCGAGGCGAACGAAAGTTGAGAGGGAGATATCTATACATATAATAAAATCGTAGTAAAGTCGAAACGTGATCTACAATCGATTTCGAAGCCAAAAATATAGGTTTTAGAATTTTTGTCTGTATGTCTGTTTGTCCGTATGTATATCCGGGCTAAACTCAAAAAGTACTGCATGGATTTACTTAAAATTTTGCATGAATATTATTAAGAGGTCGGGTCAACATATAGGCTACATATTATTACACTATCACCTACGTGGAAGGAGCTGTGATGAATTATCAAATTTAACGCGGGTAAAACCGCGGGACACAGCTAGTAACTAATGAAGATAGAAAGAGAGAGAGAGAGTTATGTTTGGTATATTACTGTAGAGGCAAAGGAGATCGGTGCGAGTACACAATTTCTTTATGTCTTTACCATCACCATCTCAGCATTTGCTGGGATACTTACATCCAGCGCTGATCTTCCGTTAGTACTCGTGACAATCACGGAATGGTAGTGCAAACTAGTGTGTGGGGAGTTAATATATAATTAAGTATACCTAATTAACATACTTGTTATTTAAAAATCTACGATCAAATAAGGAAATATATGTGCAAAATTAAATAAGTACTTAAATAATATAATATTATTAAGGTCTCATATAAAAGCCACCCATTTTACAAATTGTGTCTTCATAAAATTGCAGAGGTTAGCGTTAATTGCTTCAAACTGAATTTGATAATTATATAGCAATCGTTTTAACTGTACTCTAAAACTATAAATACTTTTGTGGTCAATGATTGGTGGCGGTAGATTATACCAAACTTTGAAGGTTGCGTATCTAAATCTACCGCGGAAAGCAGCATCTGTGCGTGGGAATGGCTAATTGCTGAGCGCAACGTCTGCTCATACGCCCGTACAATCATACTCATACAATCACCGTCAGTGATTGTTCACCCACGTGAACGTTGAATGGAGGTATGATGGGCACTTACTTCACAATTACACCGCAAAGAAGGCAAGCAAGGTGAAGCTTTCTACGAACTTTAATTTTCAGAATGCTTTGTTTATTTAAATAATTTGTTACGTGGCCCTTAGGTGGAACCAAAGTCACCGTCATGCCCAAAAAATTGCAAAACTGAAGGGCAGTGAGCGGGGTACATAGCTTGTAGAACCGACGGCCGTTGGAGAAGAAAGGTTCTCGAGTGGCGACCACGAACCGGAAGACGCAGCGTAGGCGGGCCCCCTACAGGATGGACCGATGATCTTGTGCGGGTTGCTGGATGCGAATAGCGCCAAACCGGCAATTGTGAAGATCTTTGGGGGAGGCCTTTGTCCAGCAGTGGACGTCTTTCGGCTGATATGATTAGAATTAAATAGAAAACCATGAATTATATTTAATTTATAAAGAACCAATACCTAATATTTATGGTTGATATAATATGATACATTAGTATAAATTAATAATGATATTTTTTTTTATATATTTAACCTTAAACTATAGCCCTCTTTGTCCCTTCTGCATTTGCTGTGCCAGACATAAGCATATACACTCGGGCGCTCAGTGCCAGATGCTTCCACCAGTCCGTAAGTGATTGGCAAAGTTAAGCAACTAAGCTCGCCGCCAGTCCATAGATGGATGACCACTAAGGTGGTTTAATTTCTGAGCGTATCCGTGCTTCGCAGGGCACTTTAAGCTTTCGGTCCCAGTTGTAGCCGTTAGACAACAGTTGTCAAGCCCTTTCAGAGGCCTGCTGGGCGGCTTGTACAACTCAGACAGTTAGGTAGTATTCATAATGATTCATGTATTATTTTAACATCTAATTGGCATTGTGGAATGCAAATCAAATACTGAGAATTGAGTATTAATCCGCAAGAATGCTGTTGGAATAGCCCCCCCTCCCCTAATTTTAATGTATTAATATATAATAATAACATAATAGTGTCCTGGGACATTATTTACACACGGCTATCTGATCCCAAACTAAGCACAGCTGGTACTATGGAAACCAGATAACTGTTGACACAGCTAGAATGGTTTATTTCAGTTATTTTCATAGTGTAATAGAATTCTTCTCTGGGGTAGCTCTGCTGACATTAACACCATATTTATAGTGCAAAAAAGAGCTGTAAGAGCTATCTATAATCTTGGCCCGAGAGTGTCTCTAAGAGAAAAGTTCAAAGAGGTTAACATTCTAACCGTACCATCTCAGTATATATATGAAAACTTACTATATATGTGCATAAAAATATCGATTCCTTCTGTAAAATGAGCGATAAACATAATGTAAACACTAGATATAAGAATAATCTCATATTGCATACTACCCGTCTCCACAAAATAAGTAACTCTTTTATAGGGCAATGTATAAGATTCTATAATAAACTTCTCAATGATATTAAGGAATTGTCTACGAATAAGTTTAAAAGAATTATTAAAGCCAAAGTGTGTAGCAGGGCATATTATAAAATTTCTGATTATTTAAGTGGTAAAAGTTCTTGGGATTGAGTTGTTCTGAGTCAACACACATGATTGTAATTAATCTTAAGTATATTTTATTTTAAAAAAGGATAGCTACTGAGTTTTCTGGCAGTGTTTTTCAGTAGCTGCCACGTCATGCACTGCACGGTAGGGTAAAAAAATATGACGATTCCACATAAATGTAAAATGTTTAAGGAATAAATGATTTTTGACTTTGACTGATATATTACCTATACTACTTTGTTTTGTAAATACATAGTACTTATATAGATAATTACACCCAGACAAACAGACATGTTCATGCATATAAATTACTGTCGTGGGTGGGAATCAAACCCGTGAAAAGCAAGCATTTGCCAACCACGCCAACAGGCCCCATGTTTTTGTTCTATAGGTAAACCTAACTTATTCTATGCTTCCTAGTAAAGCGTAAGGCAGGATAACTACACGGCAACGAAGTATACATTTTAGGTGCGTTTAGGGACGCGGAAATGAAGAATACATTTGTATATTGAAAAGGTAATAACAATCATTGATAAGACGTGTTCCTTAAGTAAGCGAAAAGGGTTCACGCACTACGACGGCTACCGCGCGGCAGCCGCGCGGTTCCGCCGTGGTTTTCGCCGCGCAAGCTAGCAGCTACGCGGTGCGACAACATATACTGAAATTCTATTTTAAATATACTGTTTAACAATTTTATTAAAATTATATATTTACACGATTCCCACAATTAATAATTTTGCCTTTAAATAGCATTTAACAATTCATACAAAACATAGCAGCATTAAAAAATTCAATTACTTTTAAGACACAACCACAATTAAAGGTTTTTGGCATTAATAGAAGAAACAAAAAAATATGATCGTTAATTCCGTAACTACAACAGTACTCAGGATTTGAGGACATTAAGGGTATCTGCTTCTTATTAGAAAGAAAGAAAGAAATAACATTTATTTCTTCACTAAAACGATGAGATGATAATAATATGACGATGACAAAGAAACATTATTTCTCTGTAAGATGCCTAGATTTGTTATATCTATAATGTGTTTTGATGCAGAAATAAATGTTATTTCTTTGTTTTTGAAAAGTGTATTTGCGTCTTAAAATAAATATAAAATCCCTGAATGGTAGCTGCGGTTGACTAAACGTATAGGAGTGTCACAAACTACCGCCGTTGCCGCAGCGGTGGCCGTCGCAGTAACAGCCCAGTGCGCAGATACACGAAAACAGATTAGATTATATATTTCTATGACAAAATCTGTCAAGGTATATGTAGTTTTCAGCGCGACTATTTAGATTCACTCAACGCAGAACAGTGCAGTAGTGTCAGTGTAGTGTAAGCGGGTGCAAGTTATTAAAGTAAGTTAGGAAATATTAACTTATTTTAAAATTCTACAGTAAACAGTAAAATCTACTAAATATACAAGCTCCAACATAATTAATTTATTTTTATACTAACATAGCTCCTTAAGCTTAATTTACTAACAATACTATGGATGCAATTACCTGAAATAAATGTGTTATTTTTATTATTATTATAAATATCGGAGGAAAATTAAGGACAAATTTAAGAAAACCAGTAAAATACATAAAACATTATTTTGTTTTGGAGATCCCCATACATAATTCGTCAGCTGATCGGCATTTTTGTTTGGGATGTTTTTACCTTGTAACTTGATGCTCTCCACATTGTTCAGTTTCATAGACAAATTATGTGTCGTCCACTTACACCGGCCTGGTTTCATATCCAGGGTCGGACCGAAAAGTGATTTGGGGATTTACCTGTAAAAAAAACATTTTAGTATCAGTAGCCGAAGTCTGAGAGTTGTCGTTACTAACACAAAAAGTTGTCGGTTCTGTACCAAAAGCACGAAAAGCCATCCGTCAGCCAGATAGCAGATTGTAGCAAACAAGGTAATATAATTAATTCCCTAAGAATTAGAATTCTTTACGATGAGCAAAATAATAATTAAACAAATAGAAATGGTTTATTGGATCTTAAAATTTCAGTTTACAATATTATGGATGAGGTTGCCGCACTAAGCCAAAAATATTTTAGTTAAGCTCCTTGCTTCTTGACAAGTAATAAGGAATTAAAAACAAAAATAAAAATAATTAAAAATAAATACCATGTTAAGTTTAAATATTGACAGCTAAGCTAAGTGTATTGTGTGTATATTTGCCATATTAAAGGTACATATTACATAAATATTGGAGGTAAGTTTCGGCGCACCCCTGAAAGTGAACAAATAACCACTTTGTGATAAACGATTTTTATTGCTTCAAATACAAAATTGTTTAGTTGATAAGTATGAAAGTTAATTATTTGTGTATTTAGCATGTTTATGTGTTACATATTATTTAGTTTAATACGTAGATTAGGTTCATTTAGTTACGTCCACTATTTAGGTAAGTTAAATTAACAAATCAAAATGTAGCATAGTTATCAAGGACCGATGATACTTCAATATTTTAAACAATAAGACCCTTTATTCTTACTAGGATAATTACGATTAGCGATTTATTGTTCCTCTATGACGGGTAGTGCCTTTATGTCAAGCAAATGTTATAAAAAACTAATTTGTAGAAAATCCAACTACTAAATAAATAATAGTTTAAAAAAACAAAGATCACGCTTTTATAGAAAACTAAATTAAAAAAAAAATTGTAAAAAAAGTGTGGGGTTCATGGTTTCAACGGTTTTCAGGGTTATTATTTTAATAATATCTTAAAAATCACCCTAAGGTTTTTTTACAACATATTGGTTTTCTATAATGTTTTCTTCTGTATGTAAATTATTGTAAATAAGTAATAATCGCGTGCACTTCGATTTGTGCTAACACGTTTGCTATAGAATTATTATCATATTTGTTTATGCGTGGAGACCTATTAATGGCTCTCTGTTACGTATAACATATAAAGCAAATATGTCGCTGAAAGCTGTTGGTCTTCCTAAGAAAAATAAATAAATAAATAAAAATTTAAATAAAAATCAGTAATTATTTTATGTCTAACATTTCTTTGACAGCCATTATTTTTTATTTCAATAAGGTTTGTAACGCATTCTCACTTTATCTTGAACGCCCCTTATTTAATCGCAGTAACCGTAAACTAAGCCGTCATATTTTATATTATAGTATGATGTAATTTTTTTAGATTGCGATAAGAATCATGGAATTATTTCATACCAATTGTGACCGATGAAAGATAACAAAACGAATGATCTCATATTTTACTCTACATAGTACCTACATACATATCTAATCTATCAAACACTGGAGTGTACCGGTAGCTATCGTTATAAGTAACACTCCACGTCTATTCCGTCGTTATAAGTTTACAATGTTAGATACTTATCGTATACATTGGATCCGGTGTAGCATTAATAATAACAATAATAAATATGTTTATTTACTTCTCACAAGGAAATTTACAAAACAGCATGTTCACAATTAGTACTACAATAACTAATTGTGAACATGCTGTTTTGTAATTTCAAGTGTGTTATAAACACAAGGTCCACCATAATGATAATATTGAATTCGTACCTTAATATAAACAGAACTATTCAGACAATATGTAGTAAAATATAGCTAAAACTATAAATATCGATAATTAAAGTTTAACATAATCTCTTTATAAAATTAAGCAAATTAAAAATTTTGAAAAAAACCCACGACGGTAAAAATCTCGTCGAAAAAGAATAAAATAACTCAAAACCCCCGACTTAACCCAATTTTATGTAACGAAATATTATAATAGACGTAAAAATACTTTCTAAAAAAGAGTTGATATCTCGAGAAATCGGTAATAGATATACTTAATTACCTAAACAATGAATATCGATGTTTACAGTTTTTTCCTAACGTGTCTGTTTCTCGAAGATATACTTAAATGTAGCGATAATAATTTTACCATAATACATAACCGAGGAATATCCGTCGGGGGCTGCCATTAACCCAGCTAAAGTTTTTCTAGTGACGTGAATACAATGATTAAAGAATTGTAGACGTTTAATGACGACATTAAATACACTTATTAGTATGATTAAATCTTTGTTGCAATTTCATATAGGAAAGGCAGCCATCGACGGATATTCCTCGGTTATGTATTATGGTGAAATTATTATCGCTACATTTAAGTATATCTTCGAGAAACAGACACGTTAGGAAAAAACTGTAAACATCGATATTAATTGTTTAGGTAATTAAGTATATCTATTACCGATTTCTCGAGATATCAACTCTTTTTTAGAAAGTATTTTTACGTCTATTATAATATTTTGTTACATAAAATTGGGTTAAGTCGGGGGTTTTGAGTTATTTTATTCTTTTTCGACGAGATTTTTACCGTCGTGGGTTTTTTCAAAATTTTTAATTTTGCTTAATTTTATTTCAGACTTTTTAGAGAGCATGTACGAATTATAATGTATATAATGTGTAGGTAAGATCTCGCAAAACAATTAGTGTGATTCATCCTACCACATAATATTAAGTTCCTTATTAAATATTATACAGTTGCTTTCTGTTGGTTTTTGTTCAGAATTGGTGCCAATACTCTTGAGACTATAATAGTTGTGTTTGAACTCTGAATTCAAAGATGACATAAGCTGGGAGTACCTCCACGCGGTGAAGGCGGAAACAGTTCCTAATACTGGCTAAAACTTCCTAAAACACTATGAATGTCGATGCCTTCGGGCTTATGTTGTTATAATGTGTTTTCGAATGCGCTTTGAATGCAAATTAAATGCGAATTGGATACGCTTTACAGACCTGGAGAGGCCTAGCTCCCAGTGTGCTGTTGTTTCATCTTCTTTTTTTTTAACTTACGCGTTCTAATTTCATTAATAAGTTTGATACAACATTATTTTACTTTTTAATTATAATTTTGTAAATATTGTAGGTCTACTGTGTAACTAGGAACTAGGTAACTAGGTCTGCTTTGTGGTGACGGCGAAAAATATCAGAATCAGAATATCACCACCCCATCTCATCCCGTGGGGGGCGTAGAAGTCGACCCGAGGGAATATCTACCAGAGGATGGGCAGCAGCTTCCTTTTGATTACTATGACCATCTTACTGCGATCGCCAACCCGCCTGCCAAGCGTGGCGATTATGGCATATCCCCGCAAGACGATTCTTGAGGGAGGCTTGTCCAGCAGTGGACGTATTTAGCTGTAATGATGATGATGATGATGAAATATTGTAGGTTAGTTTTTTAAGTCGAATAATATTGTTTAATATTATTTTCCCATCATTATAATTTGATTTATTTTTGTTATTGGTTTAAACATAATATTTTGAGATTTGAGTTAGAATTAAATTTTGGTTGTAGAGTTAGGTACATACTGAATTTTATTTTTAGTTTATTTCTTGAATTTTGCATTTTCGAATAATAATTTGGATTACACAGATAGATCCGTTTTATTATTACTCGAGTTTTATGATCGATTTTATAGTTTCAGTTTATTATATTGCTACCATAAGAATATTATTTTATTTTAAATTTTTTATTACAAATTCGTATCTATATTTTTTAAATAGGTACTTACTTGTTATTGAATTTTTATTTTTGATTTCAACATTAAATTTGCTTGTTGCTTCATTCGAATATCCCTCGACCTTAAGACGGCGTACTTATAACTGACTTTGATCAAAGGTAACTTTTTAATTACCCACATAATAGCATAGCGTTGGAAGATTTAGAACGATTGAGAAGCACTTTACGCCGATCGCAAAGTGATGATGATAAAATAGAAGAAAGCTCGTAAGGGCTCTCAAATCCATTACAAATACGCCGTCTAGGTATCGCTATGCATTAATTTTGAAATGTCACTCAGACTGTTACATTAAACATTGTTAAAAGTTACCTTTATAACACTCATCTGAGAACATGCACCAATCACCCAGGAACTCATTCCTGAAATCCGCATTGAAATCGGACAATTCGTTTTAATATTATTCAATATTATTTTGCACTAATATTGTAGCACCCTCTAGTGAGTTACAGACGTAATTATTATTATTTGGGAACATGCATTAAGCTACCACGTACACATTGCTGAAAACAGAATTGTAATCGGACATTTCGTTTTGATTATATTGCAACATTGTTTTGCATTAATATTGTGGCGCCCCCTAGTGATTTATAGCCATGACACCTGTCTAAGAATATGAACTCATCAAATACAAACCCGTTATTGAAAACCGCATCAAAATCGGATAATTAGTTTAGAAGATAGGTGGGAACATTACTTTGCACAAACGCACACACAAACATCTCTCACCCTAAACGCATATACCTGCTCCGTTCCGTCGTGGGTAAAAAATAACTTAATACGAGCTAGCTAAATAACATTACTATTATAAAATTATTTTTTTACATGTTTTCATACAATCCGTGTAGGTACCAAAATATATTTCTACTTAGGAATAATTATGTTAACTTAACTATATTACTACAAACATGTTCTGACTATTTACGAGCGCTTTTTTAAAGTCTAAGTGAATAAAAACCTTATTTTTATATTATGGGCAGTGGTCACTGCCCATAATATAAAAATAAAATGAAAAGGTTTTTATTCACGTAGAGTAACCCTAGTTACACCAAAGTTGTTCTAGCCGAACAGTAGCCCACACATCTTAACTCTTTCAGTTACGTTTAGTTGAATTTTGCGGTAACGTACATTTATTCGCGCTTATGATTAAAAATATTGGGAATTGGGTAATGAAGCTTATTTATTGATTCTTTGTAACTCAATGTATTTTTAGGAATTAAAAGGATTTGTTAATAAAAAAGAGGTTTATTCACACTTCAGAATAAATAATTTAGAAATAAACAACAATTTTCTTATGACAAATCACTTATGACGAGAAACACTGTAACCACTGCACATTACACTAAGGATTCAATCGATACGCAAACCAGCAGAGCTTCCGCACGCGACGACGTCTGGGCCCGAAAAGAGAGAGCCAGCGGTAGACTGGGCCTTATATAGGCAAAGTCTGACGTCACTCGTCACCCATCTTGAAAATTCCTCACACGGCCTCTCCTGACTTCGCGTCGACCACGACCGCGCTTCTTCAGCAGCACCAGGAGACACGGCGAAGCTATGATCGCCAGCTCCTACTGCATTAGACAGCTCACCGTCATCAGAATCATCATCTGCGTAAAAAACAAACAGTTAATTATCATGGCAACTGCACAAAGATGCCTATTCAGTCATCCACCTCACACTCAAGGCAATCACAATAACACAACACTCAAACTCAAAATACTTCGCTTTCAAATGTATGCAAACATCTCTTGTAAACTTCTGTCATACTCATAATTGAACAAGTTATATCGGCAAACGTAAAGTTATAGCGACACACGTCAAATATTGCGACAAACGCAAAGTTATAGCGACAAACGCCAAGTTACAGCGACAAACGCCAAGTTACAGCGACAAACGCCAAGTTACAGCGACAAACGCCAAGCGACACGCCTGAGTGCATAGTACCATAGCGACTATCACTTATAACTCATTGACCACACTATTCACGCGTACTGAGCGCACGTCTTCACACATGCGTACAATAAACAAAACAACATTAAATAATTCGGTTGAAACTTATTACCAGAGTTGCGGAACAAAACTCAAAACGTAAAGACTTCCTGCCAGCCAGCCACGCGCGCCAGGTACACGCCTACCAGATCAGACGCCTCAGGACTTCAGCGTCGAAGGCAGCCACTGGGCCACGCAGACAGTTTGTTCCAAACAGCAAGGCACTCACTCGCCTTTCTTCGACACGCATATACACCATTCATATGTGTAACATGAAATAAAATTAAAGAGGTTTGGTTAAAAAGTTACTATCAAAACATGCTCACCAACTTTAGGGTTCACGCATTTCCGGATCCAACAATTTGTACATATGAATGATAGTGTACATCACCAAACGTGAACTCTTTTGGTTACACTTTAATGAAAATCGAAGTAAAATTAAATTGAACCACGTGGAACTAAACTCCAAACTCCGTCTCGGCCCCACCTGTCCATAACTCACTTGTCATAAGATTGCTTACATGACTCTGATCACACTTTGATAAAACTCAATTTGTTCTCTATTTGACCTTGTATTTTACAAATCATAATTACATAATGATGAACGTATAATTGGGGTACACAAAGTACATTCAGACTATTTCAGACTCACAACAACAACTTATGGTTCACACACATAGATTTACCGTGCCGGAACTGAACGTGGGACATGGAATTCACAAGGCGACGGTCTTAACCTCTACGACACACGTGCAGTCAAACTTCAAAGGTTGACTTCAAACTTATGTTGATAACTCCGCTGCTAAGAAGTAGCTTGAGAACATGCACTGCTATTATACCTACTAGGTTTTAAATAACAAGTCATTTACATTGTAGAATGCAAATAACACATTGAGTATTAAATAGAAAAAATGATAAGACTATCAAGGGTTACTTAGTAAGTTTTGTCAATACCTTCTATCATAGGCTTTTCAGCTCCTCACTCAATCCTCACACTACCATTAGGCGCAAAACAACGGCATGACATTTTATATAACATCGTGATGTCAAACGTTTCAGGTACCATTCCTCAGCGGTGGTCAATACCTACTGCTATATAATATGGCTATCATGCAATGTACACGATACTGAGCGGCGCCGATGACGGCTAGCAACGCTTGACGATTTCTGGTCGAACTTAGATCGTAACACACGTCGCAAACTACCTTTTTTTTTACATGACGAATCGGTTAGCATAGGAGGCTTTCACTGCTTCACCGGACTATCGCAAACTACCGTGCGACAAACTAAGTGAATGGTTTCGCGCCCTGATATGGGATCCACCTTTCAAGAAATTTTCTTGATCGGCCACGTGAAATACATCGCGGTATTTCACAAACAAAGCAATAAAATTGTACTTACGTAAATCACAACACAAAAATGTAGTAAAATAAATTTACACTGGGGTAGAATTGTTCCGTTTAGGTATACACTTCGTAGACTCTTTTTACAGTTATAACATCTAATAAAGGCTTGAACAAACATTCTTTGTCGTCACAATAATTCAGTGTATGAGCACGATCCAACCCGTCGCTTAATAATTGTAAATTGTGAAGAGATCGACTAAAATAAACACAATGACGTAATGGTGGCTAACACGACTCAACTATCGATGGAATCGTGTCAACAATTGCCTGAGTAACCGAACTACCCACATTTTTTTAGTTTATTTGACAGATGTAAAATTACTTTCGATAATTTCTTAACTAATCATGATAGTATCGAACGTACGGTGTAGATTTTATTGTGCCTTGGAAGACACTTCAGGTTCACACTTACATGAGCAACACAAGGAACGTAAACGGAAATCGTCCCGTTTTTGACAAACAAATACGCCTACGTGATCGGTTATTCACTTGAGAGCGCGACTATGATTGCGATCTCGACCGCAGTGTACAGGTAGGGCGTCCGGGGCTACTGCCACGTGGTCTATTAGACGCACTTTTTTCTGACTCACGCTACCAATCACAATCCTTAAGCACACGATTACACGAGATATGCAGCGGCGTTGGAATTTCACAACACCATAACACACAATAAACAACGTGGTTGATTTGTCTTAAGAAAATCACAAATGAAAGTAACACGAGGTTAGATCTTTTTAAATTTGGATGGCAACAACAGCACTTGGGTTCTTTATACCAATTCTGATTTTAGGAATTAAAAGGATTTGTTAATAAAAAAGAGGTTTATTCACACTTCAGAATAAATAATTTAGAAATAAACAACAATTTTCTTATGACAAATCACTTATGACGAGAAACACTGTAACCACTGCACATTACACTAAGGATTGAATCGATACGCAAACCAGCAGAGCTTCCGCACGCGACGACGTCTGGGCCCGAAAAGAGAGAGCCAGCGGTAGACTGGGCCTTATATAGGCAAAGTCTGACGTCACTCGTCACCCATCTTGAAAATTCCTCACAGTATAGTATAATAACAACAACCGGGACCGACAGCTTAACGTGCCCTCTGAAGCAAGGACACGCACAGAAATTAAACGACGTTGGTGGTGGACTGACCCAGAGCCTAGTAGCTTAACCTCGCCGATCACTTATGGACCAGTGAGAGCATCTAGCTAAGATCCCTAATGTTTACATGTAGGTACGAATCAAATAGAGTATTTATATGAAATTACTTAAAATATGGTGCCAAAAAAGATTTATAATCATAAAGAACTACTCATCATCATCATCAAATCATCAAAGATCTCCACAATTGCCGGTGTTGCGCTATCCGTATCTATGAAATGAAATGAAAAACATTTAATTCAGCACAACACACAAGAAAAAGAGGAGTTCTTCAAGACATAACATACATAGATTTGAAGAAAATGCACACACAATTGCGATTCTTGCATGTTCTGCCGAAAGGGTCACCACCTCAACACTAGCTAGGTGGGTTCCACCTAGCGCTGGTTTTCAGTTGGCAACCCTGGTAGTCACGCACGGACGGGGGTAGTGCTAGCACAGTACTAAAAGTTTACTTAATCTATCGACTTCCAGCGACCCTCACAAGATCATCGGTCCATCTTGTAGGGGGCCTGCCCACGCTGCGTCTTCCGGTTCGTGGTCGCCACTCGAGAACCTTTGTGCCCCACGGCTGTCGGCTGTACAAGCCATGTGCCCTGCCACTCCAGCTTAGCAATTCTAATAGTACTGTTTATAGAATAACTACCTACTATGATTTAGTATATTTTGAGGATTTGTTTTAAACATTTTAAGAGGTGGCTGTGATTTTTCTATATACATAGTAATTCAATCGTACTTTGACATTAATGACGTTTATTAGTTAAAAAAACAGAGAAAACAATTTATTAATAATCCCAAAAAGTACTGTATAT
This sequence comes from Pseudoips prasinana, assembly GCA_951640165.1. Taxonomy (NCBI): domain Eukaryota; kingdom Metazoa; phylum Arthropoda; class Insecta; order Lepidoptera; family Nolidae; genus Pseudoips; species Pseudoips prasinana. The sequence continues at coordinate 38,822,081 of OX621240.1, read as the reverse complement.
AAATTAACTATTTAGATTGAGTGTTTTTTAAACATTCTTAGAGGTGACTGCTATTTATTATATCGTGTAAAAGTAAATGAAACGCGTTTTAATATTAATTAAGTTCTTAAAATAGTAAAATTTTACATATTATGTATAACTTGCACCAAAATAGCAATTTGGTTGTTGACGGATCCGTAATTTGATAAAGTAAGTTTAACGCGGATGAAACCGAGAGGCACAGCTAGTTTTACAACATAAAGTTAAAATTTAGATCCTAATTTATTGAGTGTTTACAAACTTTAAAAAGGGGGATTCCCAAATCAACTGTATGATTTTTTATATATATTTAACGGAATGTCTCTGTTGTTTGATTATGATAATTATTTTTGTTTCAATGCTTACGAGAAGGTGAAATTTTATTTAAGTCATAATTGCATGTTAGTAGCTATATAATAACGCGAATTGCTTTAATTGCCTTAGAACCCGCAACGAGTTTAATAAGAAAGAAACAAGAAGGAGTTAGAAATATTGCCAACCACGCCTACACGTCCATGAGTTTGGTTGGGCATGAAAAAACATTTTATTTCTTTATTTCTCCAGAAAGAATGAAAGAAATAAAAACTTTATGTATACTACAAAACTAACCACTTTCATTTATAGTACTTAAAATGACACATCATTTTGCTACGTACCATAAATTATTCCCAATTTCAGCATTAGCTACAACAAGAATTGCTGCAGCGCTAGTATATATACTGCTGGTACATATTCCATCTGGGCTAGTTGGCCTCAGTGATTGCCGCCATACATTTTATTTTGCTATATATTCCGAATGTAAAAAAATGTGTTCTATGAAGACAAAAAGTCCCTGAAAAACATTGTTTAACCCATAATTGATGTCTTATAAATGCAGTCATTATACGGCTTAATGTACAACCGGACGGGCGTGTCTAAAGGCACTTAAATAGAACCTAAGAAGGGCCCCTTTACAAGATATAAATGAACGCAAAGTGAGCGGTTATCGCTGGACCACTGAGAATGATTATCAGCTTACTATCATTGTTTTGACATGATGTTAATCTGATATCCACGATTGTACTATCTTCATAATGCTACATTGTTGTTTTTTTTCTTCCTTAGTCACATTATATGACGGCAATTCTAATGACATCACCCAAATAATGTTTTTATCTTTCATAAAAACATACATTAATGAAAATAGATTATCGAAGATTCCTAACCTTAGGGATACTTCCTGGTCCTGCTATAAATTCTGTTCCCCATATAAAAATGTCAATTAGTAAAAAAATTATAAATGAGTTAGAATTTATAAAATACATCCACTATATAGAATATTACACATTACTATTACGTCGGTTACAATTCTTTAACACCGTCTTAGCAATATAGCGCAAATTATCAACAAACAGAGCATCCTTTAAGTCGTGTTTTAAAAGCCTTAAACCGTGATTTACTTCAAGTAAATTTATTTATAAGAAAGAAAATACTTTTAAATATTATATATGAACTTTGAATCAAAGTCATAGTCAAAATAATTTATTCCGTAAAAAATTTACATTTATGCGGATTCGTCATTTTTAGTTTATCCTACCTTGCAGTGCATGACGTGGCAGCTACTGAGAAACACTGCCAGAAAACTCAGTAGGAATCCTTTTTTTAAATAAAATATTCTTAAGATTAATTACAATCATGTGTGTTGACTCAGAACAACTCAATCCCAAGCACTTTTGTCACTTAAATAATCAGAAATTTTGTAATATGCCCTGCTACACAATTTAGCTTTAATAATTCTTTTAAACTTATTCGTGGACAATTCTCTAATATCATTGGGAAGTTTGTTACAGAATCTTATACATTGCCCCATAAAAGAGTTACTTATTTTGTGGAGACGGGTAGTATGCAATATGAGATTATTCTTATATCTAGTATTTACATTATGTGTATCGCTCCTTTCACAGAAGGAATTGATGCACACTATCGTTTTGTAGTTCTTTTGGAAGCACTGATAGTTTTTGTCTCGGTCACTTTTATTTAGCTGCCTAATACTGAGGGAAAATATGCGTGATGTGTGACTAATTTCTCTTTAGCAGTATCATCAATTTAATAGTTCTAGTTGCCCTGTCTCTTTCATACAATCAATTTAAAAAGAAATGCAATTACATACAAAATAGTTATGACATATTAAATGTTTTATAATTGTCGGCAATATTGAGTAGCCTTGATGGAATAATATGTCATCATAGGAATGTTATGCCCTTTGTAAGTACAACGTGTGTTAATAGTATATCAATTCCGCTTTTATTTTTTCACTACTTCGTGAACGATTTCACTACTTCTCTGGACATTAAATGTGCTTACGTCATCTATCAAATGAAACTACATAGTAAGATACCGGAGAATATTGAGAGGGTCACTTGAGAGATTAATCATTTCTCTCTCTATCTTAATACGCAAAGACGCGGGACTCTCATCAGATCGAGGATTGAGGAAGCCATTTTATTTATACCAATTGAAATCAAGGATCATGAATGCTCCGCGACCACCACCCCGTATTCTCCATACGATTACTTAGGTACGGATTATGATATAAATTATACTTATTGTATAATATATCTCTGCTGAATCATCTTTACTTCGTCATTAATTACAAGCTTTTATTACAGGCTTTATTACTCTTATCATCTAAATATGCAGGTATCATTTAAGTTGGTTAAATTTGTGACATAACAATAATGTATGGCACTATGTATGCGAGCGGTCAGACGATTGGAAAGAAAACTAGTGTTTGCAAATGGATCCTTTATTGGTTTATAGGCGCCGACGAGTTACGGTTGGTGCGATCACGGAACTTACACGCACATACTTACTTATAGTCCCGGCGACAAACACTGCATGAGAGTTGACACGTGGCGCACTTACACAGTCCCCGCGACGAGCACTCTGCGAAAATACCGACGTTCGCGGAACACTTCTCACTGTATATAGAACACTTGGCACTGTTTATGTTTACTGATCACTTGTAATTTTTCATATACACACCTTTACTTCTTATTTTCAGATCATGCTTTTTTTAATCATATGGGTGGTGGCCTTGGTTGTGGCCGTATGGCTATATCTCCGCCAGGTCTACTCCAGCTTTGCCAAGCGTGGTATTAAGCATAGAAAGCCGATGCCTATTATTGGCAATATGGGCAAAATGATGAATCGCACCGAACATTTAGCAGATCAAATCATTGAATTGTACCATGAATTTCCCGGAGAAAGGTAAGTTTATATATAGTAAATTTAAGTATATTACTTTTATTTTAACGATTTCTTTGCTCTTTACAAGGCTTTTAAACCTAAAACAAATACTTAATCAGAGATCCGATTGTGCAATTATTGTGCTGGACTGTAAGAAGACCATATCTCGTGCATCCAAATCTTGAGTCTGTTTACCCGGAGTGTCTCAACTGGGCCGAGTTTAAACCGGTAGTAAGAAACACCCAGGTGATTTTGTTGCGCTGGGTCTTCTCAGTTATCCGGTCGTAGCATTAAAGCGCGATAGTCATTATAAACACAAGGTCTAATATAATAAATAACTAAATAACTAAAAAATAAATAATTCACAATATAGGATTACATTAACAACTTTTTTAGATGTACATAATTTCTTCTTAAAATAAACTTATGTGCTAATGGTTAACAAGTTTACTGAGCCTCATACTAGGATTCCCTGTCGCGTGAGGCCCAGTTCCTTCCTAGTTATTAAATAATTGCAACTAAAAGTGAATTCATATTAAAAATTATATTAAAAAGTAAACATTTAATTTAAAAAGTAAACATTAATAAAGTAATATAGACAGAACTATTCAGACAAGATGAAGTAATATATATCAAAAACTTTACATTTCGATACTTACATTTTCAGTCTTCACTAAATTATATCTCCGACTCTCGACTTCATCGCATCGCCCGTTCTCACTCTTCTTAACTTCTATTAGGAATTGTCCATTGTAGCCTCTATATATTTGTTTTTTAAAGACAACGCCTGCATTAGGGAATTTAATCCCTGTGTCGCGGGGTACTTTACACACATATATAGACGGACACAAATTACATCCAGACTCAGAACAACCATTTATGGGTCACACATATGGTTGTCCGGCGAAGGACTCGAACCCGCGACACGAAGCGGCGAGGCGAATGTCTAAGCCACTGCGCCACACGTGCAATATGCGACAACGACGTACCTATCTTTAAGAAGTCTTAATTTAAAATTTATTTATTTTTCAGGTTCTTCGGCAGATATGAAATGACTACAGAGATGATTATAATCAAGGACCTAGAACTCGTCAAAAAGGTAGCTGTCAAAGATTTCGAACATTTCACTGACCACCGAGAATTACATATCTCTAAAACTTCTTTCTTCGCTAGACAGATGTTCTTCATGAGAGGTAACTATTCTTAATATATTATTTAGCCGTGTGTTTTCCGGCCTATAGACAATAACGACTAAGGGATGCAGCAGGTAGTCAGGCAGTAGCGCCACATGCTACCTAACTTTTTATTTTTTTTTACGTGGGGAAATCCTTTATGGATCGTCCCGCCACTGGTGAAGCGACGGGGTATGTCGGACTCCCAGCCAGATGGCATTGCTGGGTTTACCGACTAAAACCACACGGTGTTCCTCAGCCACCTACAGTCTAGACCACGGGATTCGCTCGCGCATTCACTGCAGTCTGGACAGGCGCTGGCCCACTTTTCAGTGAGCCCCACTTCCGTTGGGGGCACGCTTGCCCCTCTCCTCAAGAGAGGCGCGCGCGGAACACGGCGCGCCACCATCTCAGGCCTATTCTGGTCAGACGGAGGACTGCCCCAGGTCCTTATGAAGGCCGGAGATTAGCGCCACATGCTACCTAACCTACACTAACTGCAGTCGCCAACTCGCATGCCAAACGCGGTGACTACGGCAAGCCCCTCCAATTGGTAACATTTTAAAAACCATCTTCTTCAACTAACATTAGGGGGAGGCCTATGCCCAGGGTGTTAGCAAGGGAATCCTAAATTTGATCTGCCAGCGTGTATCGTTCGTAGCTTAACGCAGAGCGCCTACCCCGGATTGGTAGATGGTGCAGGTTCGAGACCCGCCGGACGACTAAATTTATGATTTACCATTTTTGAGATTAGATTAACGCTTTGCATTGCGAATAATGCTATAAAATTAAAATTTAATAATTTGGAAGGTATTATCAATATGATATGATCTTTCACATGCAACTGTGAACATATCAGTCGGCCATGTTTCTAGAAAACAAAACCGATAGATAATACCTACATCCTCCGGAAGGGTGTTAGCAAGGGAATCCTAAATTTGATCAGCCAGCGTGTATCGTTCGTAGCTTAACTCAGAGCGCCTACCTCGGATTGGTGATGATGGTGCAGGTTCGAGACCCGCCGGACGATTAAATTTATGATTTCCCATTTTTGAGATTAAAATTAAAGATGTTTAAATATATAAATGTGGAATTTAATGGTGTAATAAAATATTAAAATTGAATTATATAGCATTATTCGCAATGCAAAGCGTATATCTAATCTCAAAAATGGGATATCATAAATTTGAACAACATACGTGCCAGTTGGGCATATTTGAAGTAAATAAAGCCGATTTATAACACCTGCATCCTCCGAAAGGGTGATGACAAGGGAAGAATTTGATCTGCCAGTACGTATCGTTGGTGCCTTATAGGGGATGCTGGTTTGAAACCCGCCGGTCCAATAAATTGTTGATTTCCTAATTTGGAAATTAGTACAAAAATAAGATTTTCTATACCTACCATAATACCGGATTGTCCGTTTGCATCATAAATTTGATAGTCTTCAATCCGTCGTACTTTCTGAACCTGTGATTGTGTATTTTCTGTAGTATAATCACTTTTATACAAATAACTAGTACAGTAGTCCCGACTGCTAAGCGAGCGGTTGTGGGTTCAATTCCCACTTAGGACAAATATGTATGTGATGAGAATGATCATTTGTGCTGAGACACAGCACAGCACAATTTATCTATATGAGATGAATATCGCTTATTGGTGGCCATATCGCATGCGGTAGGTTATTATATAATATAGTAATAATTACATATAGTTAATTTTCACGTATGTTTTTAAATATTTAAGGTTATATAAATTATTTAGTATTTTATTAGAATTGATACCTAGTCTGTTCAATGTAATAACTGTGGATAACTGTAATTGGTCTCAATAGTTGATAAAATCTTTGATATAACAAATAAATTTGTAACGACTGTTGTTGTCCCTAATAAAAATAAAAAAAGGAATATTTATATTTATGTATAATTTAGAAATATATAAGTATGTTTATCAGTTGCATGATTGCCATAATACAGGCTCTGTCTAATTTGGGATCAGATGGCAGTGTGTCAGTTGCCCCAAGATGTTAATTTACTGTATAAATTATTTGTGCGAAATTTATGAAATCCTAATAATCAGATACTACGCAATGTATGCAGTTTGGATTACAGACGAAATTGCATTTGTTCTCTTTTGAAATGTAAAAGGTCAAAGTGAACGGACACCTCTCTGTACTCTGTCTGTAAACCATGACAATCACACTGCGATCTCCTCATGTAGCCTCCGTCAAATTCAGCGAAGAGTAATATTTTGTTTTTGTATTCGAACAGGTAATGAATGGAAGGACATGCGTTCTACTCTCAGCCCAGCATTTACCAGCTCCAAGATCCGTCACATGGTTCCCTTCATGTTGGAGGTTGGCGAACAGATGGTCCAATCTCTGAAAAACCAAATAAAAGAAAGGAAAGGTAGACTTAGTAATAATAATACATAACACGTTAACATAAATAATGAAAAATACGACAAAAATAAAAATAATAATATATTCCCAAAAGTGTAAAAACAGAGAAAACAAAAGGAACGACTCCTTTTGTTTTTTTTTATACAACTTAGTTGGCAAACAAGCATACGGCCCACCTGATGGTAAGTGGTCACCGTAGCCTATGAACGCTTTCAACACCAGGGGCATCATTAGCGCGTTGTCGATTCTTTAGAAACCTTACAACTCCCTTTTTGAAGGGCCCCATGCTGTAGTCTCTTGGGAATACCGTAACCGGGAGTTCTATCCACAACTGGGAGGAAGTTTCGCTGAAAGCGAACCGTATGTGATCGAAAAGGTTCGAAGATGTGAGGATGAATACCCTGTCTGTGGCGAGAGGTGGGTTGGTAGAAGGTTTTGTATGTAGTGTATTTTTTTTTTCTACAAGTTATTCAGTTATTCCACTCTTGATTGTGGCAATAAAAATGTTCTACCCATAGCATATATATAAAGCTGTATTGTTGTAAAGGTGTCCCAAAGGATTACCTACCAGAAAACGGACAGCAGCGTCTTTCTGTCTACTCTGACCATCATAATGCGATAGCCAACCAGTCTGCCACGCGTGGCGATTATGATATATCCTTCATAATAATTCAAACAACTCCACCGTGGAGATCTTTTGGAGAATCTTTTATCCAGCAGCAGACATAATTGGAAATCCATGACATCCAAATAATTATGAACCTGTAATTGGCTTTATATTTTCTACTCTAGCAGTATTTTCTTTTTGTATACTTGTTGGTATTTCAAGTAATAAATAACAAATTTATTTCATTGCTTCAGAAAACTTACAGCTAGAATACAAGTGAAACATGAAATATAAGATGAAGACCAGTTATAAGTTTCGCGGATATAACAGGTTTAGAGAATAATTAACTAAAGTAGCAAACAGCTCATAAAAACAAAATAGTAAAACAGCTTTTATTACATTTAAAAATATATTTAATTTGTAAATTTATTATAGCTGTTAAGTATTATATCGCTAAATATTTTAGTTTGGCTGATATTTGAATTGTCCTCCCGTCTGCATTAAAATATTCAATTGCTAATATCGAGCGCTCAATTTGAAAATGGACCGCGAAGAACTGAAACATGAGCAGGATAATTTACAATAGACTACCAAATAGTGTCAAAGATCAGAAATCTATGTACACTTTCAAAAAGGCCTTGAAAAAGCACGTCTTAGAGGAAGTTACACATTAAAATCCTCTAAAACTATTTCCACTATATCCATGTGTATTTTCGTAACACTGTTTCGTAACACTGTTTAAGCTTCTTAGAATTAATTAGATATAAAATAATTGTTTTTCACAGGTAAGTAAATTTAATTCTTTTTGAGGAATAAATATCTTAAACCTTAATTCTATAATATTTTGGTGAATGTAATTTGTTTATTGATTTGTTCCCATCTTAAAAATGTATCGTTTCTGTGGCAGGATGAGTTGCATCCCAGTTTGATTAAACTGACATTGAAAACTACAAATTATTATTTTATTTTCATTACCCCCGCCGGTTAGTGTAGTTGGTAGATCCTTTCCCGCCGCAGGTCGCGAATTCCATTCCCACCCAGGGGCTCTATCGGCTAAGACGCCGAACATCGATTTCTTAAATGACATTCAAATAAATAAAGGTTAAAAATGACTTAATCAATAGTTAAATCGATGTGGTAATTATCTATATAAGTATAAGTATACACAAGAAAAGTAGTATATTTTGTCTATAGTACAAGCTCTGTTTAGTTTGGGATCAGATGGCCGTGTATGAATTCGTTTTACTATTAAATATGTATTTCTTTTTACAGGAGATTACATCGACATCGATTCCAAGGATTTGTCAACTCGTAACGCAAATGACATCATCGCATCCTGTGCTTTCGGCTTAAAGGTTGACTCTCATTCAGACGCAGACAATGAGTTCTACACCGTCGGCAGATCCACTACTAATTTCACCTTACGTCATGGACTCATGTTTCTATTGACATCTAATATTCCCGCTCTTACAAAGGTATCTGTATAATATTTTCAATTACTAAATTCATAGTTAGATGCTCTCACCGGTTCGTAGGCGATCGGCGAGGTTAAGTAACTAGACTCGCGGTCAGTCCCTAGATGGGTGACCGCCAAAGTGGTTATATTCTGAGCGTCTCCGTGCTTCGGAGAGCACGTTAAGCAGTCGGTCCCGGTTGTAACCATTACACAACAGTCGTAGAGACATGTCAGAGGCCTACTGGGCGGCTTGAACAATTCTGACACTGGGGTAACCACTGCCCATACGATACGTAAGTAATAACTCAGGTAAAATATCTCAAGTCGAAAGGCTTCGACCAAAATTTTACCAGTGATAACTTACAAATCATAGACGTGGTTGCTTATTATGGCCTCATAAAAACGCTGAAGGTTACCCAAAGGACAATGGAGAGGGCTATGGAGCCCTATACTAGTTTGCCTGCAAAGTAGAATCAGAAATGCCGAAATCCAAGCTAACCAAAGTGACTGACAAGGCCTGAAAAACAAACAAAACTCTTGTAAACTGAAAGCCAAAAGAGCAGAATGTTTCGTGAGCAACGTCCATGAACGTGGAGAGTCCACTAATAAGATGGACTAACAATCAAGTTAGTTTCAATTGAAGCCGCTGGATGGGTAGCACCAGACCGGTCATTCTAGAGATATTTGGAGGAAGGTTTTACCTAGTAGAGGACTTTTGGCTGATAATATGATGATGATGAATCACTATTAGGAATTGCCATTGCTGTGACGATTTCGTTCTCCACGCATACGTGTGAAAAAGACAATAATACCAATACCACAAGCCGAATACCTTGCGGCACACCAGCAGTCAAATAGATATACTAAAAATACCTACCGACAAATTTTAGTTTATATTGCTTTTTTTGTTCCGATCTGTTTCAAATAAACGAGGTAAGGTAGTCCGATAAAAATGAAAAACCGTATTCTGATTTTCTGCCAAACATGTCCACGTGGAAGAAACTTCAGGTGGACGAACTATAAATTTAAAGGAATTTATGTTTTCAGGTGATACAATGGGATCTCATGACCGACGATGCAAGGAATTTCTTCAAGACTTTGGTAATGGACACCATGAAAGACCGTGAACTGCGCAACATCTTGAGACCTGACATGATCCATTTGCTCATGGAAGCTAGGAAAGGTAAACAACTATTAAGCCTTTAATGCTGAAAAACTAAACATTTATTTAATCTAATAGTATTTAAATCTTTGACCTAACTATCAGGCTCTCCGGCTTAGAGTTCAGCACGTCCTGTGACACATAGGTCTCTTCCAGCTGTTTCCACTCATTTCGGTATCTAGCTCTTTTCCTCTGTATGTAGTCCCTTTTCCTTTTGCCATCGTGTGGTTGCCACTCTGTTATAATTTTTGTCCATTTTAATTTGCTATGTCTCGTCATATGTCCTGTCCATCTCCATTTCAACCGGCGTATTTTCTTTATTAAATCTTCTACTCTGTACAAAACGTCGTACAATACTACTTAAGTGGGTACATTACATTAATACCAAAAACTTTATTCCGACAGTCACAAATACGAATTTCAAAATACAGACTTTCTTAATTCCGACTGGTAGAAAATTCCGAATATTACAACTACGACTTATCTACTCCTAGTTTTATAAATCCTAAATTTCAGTATTCCTAACGTTTATAATTACTATTCTCAAAAATTCCGACTTAATGATAATTCAAAACATCAACAATATGAATAAAAATATTTTGTTTCCCCGGTCACAGTATTAACTTAACCTAACCCACATGATTCTCCCACAATAGAGGGGATCTGGCACTCGGCGGCTGCATGCAACATGCAAGTAGGCAGGTATGCAACATGCAGCAGGCACAGCTCCGGCGCTGCGGGGTTTGGACGCCCCACGTGAGCGTATCGTCGCAGATTGTGTTAACACTCACCACCGCAACTTTCCTAAGTGAAGTCGGTTTTGCAGCGATTCGTTTCTGTCACAAAATTTTGTAGCACAATATGTTGACTTTTAATTATTCGATGTATTGAAATTCGGAATGTCGTTTTTCGGACCGAAAACTCTTCGAACATACATGTCGAACTACTCTGCACCATAAAAATAGTATGTTTATGTGTGTTAAAGTGTATAATAAAATACCTCAAACACTCCGAGAACTACCACTAAAACTATTCCACTTAAAATTACAAAAATGTTTTTACATACAAAAAGAACTTAAAATTGCAAAAATGGGCTGATTGATGTGTCTACCATGAAACATGTAACAACTGTATTATTACTCAATCAGAACAATAAAGACTACTTTACTTACTAAAAAAAAATGACAGAAAGCGTACAGTAGTGAGAGAGACGTTTTTCAGCTGATATGGTGATGATGATTCTATTTTTCTACGACTTCAGGAAAAGTACTTTAAAAGTTCAGAGAATTCTACACGAGATGACGACATGCCGTTTATTGATCGCCAAAAGGTCTTTATCATTTAAAAATATTATATTCATTTGATTTTTGTTAATTTCCAGGTAAACTTACACATGAGGATGTGAAGCCTAATGATGACGCTGCAGGTTTTGCCACTGTCGAAGAATCATCCGTAGGAACTAAAAAAGTTGATCGAAGTAAGCACCTTCTTTCTTTCGTTTAATTTACTCTTGATAAACGTGTATCAGTTTGTCAGTTTGTCAAAAGAAAGCATGGCTGTGGTGATGCCAGCGAATATCAGAATATCATCACCCTATCACATTCCGTGGGGGGCGTAGAAGTCGACCCTAAGGAATATCTACCAGAGGACATGCAGTCATAAATAAGCTATGACTATTATGACCATCGTACTTAGATCGCCAACTCGTCTGCCGAGCGTGGCGATAGCTCATCGCTAGAACAATTAAACCTGATACTCTGAGGTTGAACGCGCTGCTAGACCAGTTTTCATCATTGTTTCTTTTCAGCGTGGTCTGATGATGATCTCGTCGCTCAAGCAGTATTATTCTTCATAGCCGGCTTCGAGACTGTGTCATCTACCATGTCATTCATGTTGTATGAACTCGCCACCAACCCTGAGGCCCAAGAAAAGCTTGCACAAGAGATTAAAGAGCAGGATAGAAAAAACAACGGCAAATTCGACTTCGGTTCTATTCAAGCCATGCCTTATTTAGATATGGTTGTCTCAGGTAAGATAGTACAACGATACTGCTAATTTTTAGAAAGAAAAATCAAAATTTCTAACATATGTATTTCTTCAACTCCAATGAATGAGAAATGAGAATATGGAGAGTTATTTTGGTTATATTTATATGAATATTTTATTTTCACGTGTTTACACAATCAGCCCAGCACAATGCTCGTCTGCTTATCTGCTTAAATCCCGACACATAAGACAATCCTTCCACAAACTATGCCAAAAATACCCAAGTATCTTCTCTTTAATCATAAATTGCGTGGAAGATATGTAAATATTTAATTGCCATAACACTTTGGGTGTAATAAATCATTAATTACTCGCAAGTACGCAGTCATTACTTGATAGTATTAGTAATTATACTTGCTGTGTGCCTGACGGCAAAAAATATATCCACTCCATTTCATGCCGTGGAGTGTGTAGAAGTCGACCCGAAGGAATATCTGCCAGACAACGGGCATCAGCGTCTCCCTGTATACTCTGACCTTCATACTATGACCAACCCGTCTGCCAAGCGTGTCAATTATGGCATATGTCTCCAATCGTGTCCTCAATGAAGTGTCCATACACTTCATTGGGAAATCTTTTGGGAACCTTTTGTTTAACAGTGGGCGTCATTCGGCTGACATGTTGACATGGTGAATAATTATACTACTATTATTAACCGTTTTTACAGAAGTTCTGAGGCTATGGCCACCAGTGATCGTTCTGGACAGGACGTGCATCAAGGACTACAACTTGGGCAAACCTAATGCTAAGGCTGAAAATGATGTCATTGTAAGTCCTTCGTATTATTTAGCTTCGTATCTATGTTTTGTCGTAATCGTATGGCGTAATGCGCTTTACGCTGAGGCGGTGGAAGGAAAACTCTGTCATGTTTCATCCTTGTTATCCCACTACTATGCTAGTGGATTTGGTTTTCACACTTAGTCCCTGATGTGGACCATTTTGCGTGAACCACGGTGGCCGTCATTCCATCCAGCCTACCTCTCTCCAGAAGTATATTAGGTTTCTCAAGTTCCTCAGGGCATCCATAAGAGCCTTTGGTGATCTAGAGTTTTCTTCCGGATTTCGACCGCTTCCTCAGTGTACATGCAGGCTGTGCGTTACAGCAATGATGTGGGAGTGCTTGTTAAGTCAGTTTTTCTGTCATGATTTTTCAAGAGACTATTGACAGCATAGGGCCCTATAACCCTTTAGGTTTAGGTATATTTCTAACTCATTGTAAGTTGCCTAAAATATATACAAGCAAAATAGACAGAAAAAAAAACAAATTAAAAAAAGTCGCGCTCCTTCATTATGCACCATTATTTATGTAACACATGCAGTTATTCTGCATGTTCGTAACTCCCTAGTACCTAAGTTTATGTTATTACTAAAAATATATCTATACTATTATTATAAAGAGGTAACGTTTGTAAAATTGTGACGTTGTAAGGGGTAATCTCTGGACCTACTGAACTGATTTTCAAAATTATTTCACCAATATAAAGCTACGTTATTGTGGAGTGTCATAGGTTATGATTCATCTTCCTGGAACCAAAACCTCGGTAGTTGCTGAATTTCAATCCGTGTTGATGAAAAACAAGGTACTCCAAGCTGTACGCACATATAATAAGGAACGTGATTCAACTGAACGCCTAAATTCTGAGTCGATTGGTATAAAAGGAAATCGTGTACCTATTTACGTAGCAGAGCGTCTTTCGCCGATGTTGAGTAAGCTGTTTTACGAAGCTAGGGAGTTCGCCAAATCTAACATGTACAAATTTTGTTGACTAAACTAATCAATCACATCAGACGATTACTACTATGGAATCTTACTACAACACACACATCTCATAACATAAGCCGTGTCTTAAAGTATGCCCTAATTCTTATAATATTACAGTTATGAATCTACATAATAATAATGTTTCACGTGATATCGACTTAATTAATATTTCTGACGCGCATACTTGCACCCCTGAAAATTGCATGAACATTTTAGGTAATACCACTTCCGCTTTTACTTTCTTACATCTCAATATACGTAGCATAAACCGCAATTTTAATGGACTCCTAGTGCTACTCGAGCAAATTAATGTTGAGTGTGACATTATAATCCTATCCGAGTGTTGGATTTATAAGTCTCGTAATATACCGCAACTAAATGGTTATGATGCCCACTATACTTTGAACGTAACAAGCCAAAATGAAGGAGTTGTATTATACTCAAAAACTAAACTGAAATGTAAGGTATATGAACCAAATTTCATTGATGGAAACTGCTTAGTATGCCAGATAGATAGTTGCGTAGCTTTGATTGCATTATATCGATCTCCTTCACATAAAAATATAGATAACTTTCTAAATAGCCTAGACAGCGTATTTCAAACGATTCCTCACTATCAATCTGTATGTCTCATGGGTGACATCAATATTAACATTTCTCCTACAAACAATGACAATATTTCCTCCCAGTACTTAGACCTCACAGCCTTTCATGGACTCTTACCTGCACACCAACTACCTACCCGCGGTAATTCATGTATTGACCATATAATGTTGAAAACTAAAAATTCCTCGACTACTATTATCATAGAAAACTACACTACCGACCATAATCCAACTTTTATATGCTTAAAATCCCATTTACTTCGACAGAACCTGAACTCTTCTATGTATAAAAAAACTAACTTTGACATGGTCATAAAAGATCTTAATGAATTGGATTTCTCCCCTATATACTTCTATAATACAGCACATGAGGCAGCTGAGTTCCTTGTCGACACTATTTCGAACACAATCGCCAAACATACCTCCGATATAAATGTTTCTAGAAAAAAGAAAATTATACAACCCTGGATAACACCAGGTCTTTTAAAGTGTATACAAAATAGAGATAAAATGCATCTTAAACTGAAAAATAATCCGAATAACGTAACTCTAAAAGTCACCTACTTGCGATACCGAAATTATTGTAATGCTCTCCTAAATAAACTGAAAGCTGAACATGACTCCAGCACACTTAGATTGGCTGGCAACAATATGAAAGCTACTTGGGACGCCATCAAAAAGATTACTAATATTTCGACAAATCGAAATAACCCAGCCAATGAACTTCTTCATATAACACAAGACGTAAAACAGTCCCTAAATGGTATCAATCAGCTCTTTTCTAATGTTGGTAAAAATTTGGCTTCCAAACTTTCTGATCAACAGCCTAAAAACTTGGTCTCATCTCGTAACCAACTTAGCATCTGTAATTCTCTGGTACTCTTAAATACAGATGAATCTGAAATACAATCGTTACTTATGAACTTAAGAAGTAATAGTGCTGCTGGTTGTGATAACATTCCTTCCAAAATTCTAAAAACATGTTGTATTAAATTAGTTCCTATAATTACATATTTATGTAATTTAGCACTAACAAGGGGCGAGTTTCCTAAATGTTTTAAAAAAGCCATTGTTCATCCTGTTCACAAGGGAGGTGACCGAAGCAGTGTCAATAATTATAGACCAATTTCAGTACTGCCATCACTGTCAAAAATTTTAGAAAATATTCTCAACAAAAGGCTAATATCGTTTTTAGATAAGTTTAATATTTTTAGTGACAATCAGTTTGGTTTTAGAAAAGGTATTTCCACAGAAGATGCAGTGCTTGCCCTTACTTCCAAAATAACTAACCACTTAGATGCAAAACGTAAATGTCTAGGTATTTTTCTGGATCTTTCGAAGGCCTTTGACACTGTTTCTATTCCCATCCTTGTGAACAAGCTTGAACAAATTGGAGTTCGTGGTGATCAACTCAAAATATATAAGGACTATTTAAAAAACAGGACTCAAAGTATTAAAATAGGATGTCATACGAGTGATTACATAGAATTAAATTATGGAGTGCCCCAAGGATCAATCCTGGGCCCAACCCTATTCTTAATCTATATTAATGAGCTCTGTAAATTAAATATTCCAAATTGCAACATTTATACATATGCCGATGACACCGCGCTCATAGTAAGTGGAAACAATTTTACGGAGTTGCATTCAAATGCAGAAAATGCTCTCAGACTCGTTATGTCATGGCTAACCAATAATAAGCTTACACTCAATGTAGCCAAGTCCCAGTTTGTTCCATTCTCTTTAAAAAATAGATCTCTTCCATATCATGAAAATTTTGTATTACGAGCTCATACGTGTACACCGCCACAAATCTGCAATTGTTTAGCTATGAAAAGAGTCCAGAATGTCAAATACCTGGGAATACACATAGATGAGGTACTGTCTTGGGTTCCACATATAAATACTCTGACATCGCGTATTCGGAAACTCATTTTCATCTTTAATAAATTAAATAAATGCGGAGACATAAACACTTTAAGAATAGTCTATTTCTCTTTGTGCCAATCCTTAATTACCTACTGTATTTGTGCATGGGGCGGATGTGGTAAAACCTTACTTATAAAGCTGGAAAGGGCTCAAAGAGCGGTTTTGAAGGTTATGACTGGCAAACCACGTAGATACGCAACTCATACGCTTTACTCCGAATGTAAGGTCTTAGGGGTTAGGAAACTTTATATTCTCCGATCGGTCTTACGCCTGCATCATTCCCAACTTCCCACTTTAAACCGTCTTATCGGCAAACGTAGCTCAAGAAACATATTTCGCGGGCTGAAATGTAATACAACTTTTAGTAAACGGCAATTTGATGCAGTTAGTATAAAATTATACAACTATATGCACCAAAAAATAAAACTTGATGACCTAAATCAATTTAAATGCAAAAAAGCTGTCAGAAACTGGCTTATGAACTGCAGCTATAATGAATCAGAGCAACTGCTGACTTAATTTCAGTTGTATTACCTACTGACACGCGCGCGCACACTTACACTTACATTACACACGCGCGCACCGCACACACACTCACTTACTCACACATTAACTCGTTAGTAATGGTATCGTCATTTTACTGATATTTTAAGTTTTTTTTTTTTCATATATTCATATTGTAATTTTTTGTAATATTTTTTCTCTTTTTAATATTTTTGTAAATTCTTTTATTTTGTATGTATTAAGTTTTACCTATTTTAATTAATTAATTAAGTACGTTAAGGAGAGTGCCCTGATTCCCAAGATACAAGTTTACTTAGTTTGGGAATCAGGAACTACAACGTTTTAAATTATTTGTTTTGTGTGAAAATAAACTATTTTTATTTTATTTTATTATCTTCATAATTTTTATTTATCCTGAACTTTTAACCCGAAGTATTACGCGGGATAAACGGGCAGGGACAAAAATATTTATAACGCGGAACGAAATCCGCGGGCACTGCTAGTTTATGATATAATTTTGAAGTTATGTAAATTAACTTAGGTTTATTCATAAATTACAGATTCGTAAAGGTCAACTTATTGGTATCCCGGCTTATGGTTTCCATCGTGACCCTGCATATTTCCCCAACCCCAACAAATTTGACCCCGAACGCTTCTCAGAAGAAAACAAGCATAAAATTCAATCCTTCTCTTACATGCCCTTTGGTACTGGACCAAGAAATTGTATCGGTAAGTTCACTTATTATAATGCTACTAGTGACTCTACCCGGTTTCGTAAGGGTAGATAGAGATGCTTATTTATCTATCTATTTATACTTACGAAACCGGGGCGGGGTAACTTAGACCAAATAATGACAATAATTCCTGTCCGTCCAAAGGTTGTCAGGAAAAATTCACTGAAGGCGTTCTTTATATATCCAATGTATTTATGTATTTTATTTTTTCCGTCTGATTGTGTATATATAAAGAGTAGTATTCCATCTATCTATCTATTTTGTGGACATATTATTGAGTTACTTTATTATAAATTTACTAAAGCTCGTGTTTCTTGAAAAATAATATTTAGCGCATGTAACTTTCTTTAAGCAAAAGGATTTTTTTAAATCAGATAAGTCGTTTTTTATTGCATACAAAATTCATTACAATTCAAACATAAACAATCTATTTGTTTTTCCTTGGGGTATAATACTTTATTATGCTGTGCAAAAACTTCGCGGAGCCTAATTTTAAATCTTTCTAAATTAATTAAGGTGGTATTTTTTATGATTTTTCTCTACTTTATCATCCTTGTATTGTCCTATTTTTATTGGATCGATCGCAGTCTAACTAACGAAGATAACCAACAGAATTAACTGTGGACATCCATAGGTTATCACACCATCAAACACCATCAGCTACTCTTAAAACGATGTACCGTTTGAAGCTTAAGCCCGAACGCTGCCGTTTTATAATGGGCGAATAGGATTACAAAAGTAAAATCTGATATTTTGTGAGAGCAGTCGGATTTATTTTTAGAAAACATAATCGATGAATGGCACCTAAATCCTCTGCACGGCTGTTTGTGAAAGAAACCAGAAATTGATCTGCCAATTTGTATCGCTCGTGTAGTATCGGTAAAGCGGCTTTGCCGGTTAGGTTAGGTTACTTAGTTAGTTTGACTCCCATCGGATGATTAGATTAATCATTAACCAGTTGTGAGTTAAAAAAAACCGAAACTTAAAGATTCAGTTTACTTTTGGTAGTTATTACTATTAAGACTCCGTTTATGAGCTAGTTTTCTGAAGAACTCAAGACAGACGAACTTACTAATAAATGGATGGAGTAATGAAACCAACCTTAAACAATGGGTACAAATTTAAAAAAAAAAACAAGCTCTAAAATGATCTAATACGAAGTCCGTATAATTTATAAACTTTATTGTTTATTGCCCCAGGATCAAGATTTGCTCTCTGCGAGGTGAAAGTTATGACCTATCAGATTCTCCAACACTTCGTGGTTTCCCCATGCGCGAAGACCTGCATTCCGGCGAAGCTCTGCCCTAAGTCTCACAATATCAAGCTTGAGGGAGGCCATTGGTTGAGATTCCAAGTCCGATCTTAAATAAATAAATAATATAACAAAACTTTGTATATACCTGCTAAAGATTATATAGATAACTAAATATACAGGGTAAATGTAAATTAAACTTATTTGTGCATAACCTCAACTGACCACCACCCTTGACTTAGTAGATAATGAACCTTACTTCTGACCTCGCACAAGACAAATGTTTGAATTCATGAACATGTTTGTCTTTGTCTGGATTTTCTGTATATTGTATGTATATACATATTTATAAAAGGAAGTAAATAATATTTCTATCCGTTGCTTGGTATCCAAAGTACAAACTTTGCTTAGTTAAGGTGGGCAATATGGTACTTGTAAAGCTTTAACAGAATCTTAGTCACAGTAAATGGATTATATGTTTTGATACATTTGGATGAATTTTCTACAGCTACCTAAAATAATACAACAACATTGTAATCATAAAATAAGCTATTGACAAGTAAGTTATTAACAATAATTACATATATTATGTATACGTATTGTGCAATAAGATAATTTAAAGCAACAAATGTGTTTCATTAAAGGCATTAACAAACTCGATAAACAGCCAAATAAATTAAATAAATGTCCGTCCTGGCAGAATTTCGCTTATAAGACGACCAAACTACACATGAGTACGGTACGGAACTTTGACGTAGGATTAATCGCATAATCGCAATTATTTTCGCGATTAGCTTAGATTTCAAGAAATACTCCTGTCTCTCTAAAGTTTTCAACCAATAGGGTACCGTAGCCTAATTGGTAGTGATCCTGCTTACGAAGCTGGTGGTCCTGGGTTCGAATCCCGGTAAGTGCAAATATTTGTGTGATGAGCACGAATATTTGTTTCTGAGTCATGGATGTTTTCTATGTATATAAGTATTTATCTATGTATATAAGTATGTATATCGTCGCCTGGTACCCATAGTACAAGCTTTGCTTAGTTTGGGGCTAGGATGATCTGTGTGACATTGTCCCCAGATATCATATCATCAATCGCAACACTTGCAGTCATGGACTCCTGTATTTTTCCTGTCTAGTGGTCGAACATCTGAGGTAACTAGAATTCAAGCGCAGGATTGATGGTCTTAAGAGCTTTTATTAGTAGTTAGAGAAAATGTTATGGGAATGGCATTCGAGCACTCAAGGAGTTAGTATCCCTTGAGAATGGTCCGTGGAGGTTGGGTATCGTAATATGTAATTTGCATGTTTATATTGTCCGTCTTGCAAGAGCATAGTTTTTGGGCCCAGGTGAGTGTATAATGCATCCAGACTTGATTCAACTGGCTATTAGCGTAATTAACACTACCTACATATTGATTTTGTATGTTGAATGTTATGGATTTCCGCAAACTAACACCTGATTTCATAGCTTAAATTTCAGGCTATTATTGTTGACGAAATGAGATCGATCACAAGTCCCTAATAATTTAACAATGCAGTTTCAGTTAGAACCAATACTGGTTCTAACTGAAACTGCATTGTTAAATTGTAAAATGAACTATTTTGTGGATTTATACTTGTAATGATCTCTCTTGATTTTCACAATTGAAGGAGCTTAGGATTTTTGCATGTGCGGTCTCTGAGGATGACAGCTATCTCCAGTTGACTTAAGAACAATTTGCCAAGACCGACCTAAATACATTTGTTTGTATTGTTGGGGATAAAGGCTAATTACTATTAAGTTGCATGAACTACATATCTCTAATAAAACTATCAATTATTTACATACTCTACGAATTTCAGAACTGTTGCTTCCGTCTCAAAATTGTTTATATTAGTCTTATTTAGACGTTTTTATATTCTCTTGCTAAGGCTCTTGCTATTAAACTTAAAATAAATATTTAATCACACAACTGATCGAGCAAATATTGTGTTTGCCTACTAAATTATTTCAGTTATAGGACCACATCTCATGTATCACGACCTAGTTGAGACGCTCCGGCGAAACATAATGGGGTATATTTCGCCGGAGCGTCTCAACTGGGTCGTGTTGAAACCGGTAGTAGAGACACCCGCTGAGATTGCTTCGCTGTGTCTTCTCAGTTAGGGCGCATTGGATCCGATGGTAGCATTAAGGCGCTACCGTCGTTATTAACACAATAATAATAATAATAATATTGACCTCTTACCTTAATATAGACAATCTAAACTTACTACTACTAAATCATTATTGTTATATTATATTTCTAAACGTTCTCAAGCAATCCATGCACCTAAATATCTATATATACCCAGAAATAATAATGTATACTTAAATATAGTACTTATGAATTAAAAAGTGCTTTTAAATACATGTGTAGTAGGTATATCCTTTGTTTGCTATTATTGTAGATGTTTTTAGATAAAGTTATATTGCCTATCTAAGTATTCTAACACTTCAAATACCACTCAATGTATTTGAAGTGTTAGAATACTTCATGGGATTAGATAAGGCAACACTTAATATACATAATAATAAGTGGAACTGGCTGTGTATTTTAAAGCCCTAAATTATTATTTAACCTACATTTATCAAGCTTCAGTACCTTTTTATAGATTTATAATAAGTAATGAAATCAGGCGTTACTTTGCGAAAATCCATAACAATCAAAATACAAAATCAATATTATGTAGTGTTAATTCCGCTAATTGTCAGATTTATCATGCCGGGATGCAATTACAATGCTGGGCAAAGCCTCCCCCAAGATTCATCTTAGAGGGATATGCCATAATTGCCACGCTTGGCAGACGGGTCGGCGATCTCAGTAAATATTCATACTACTCAGAAAGAAACTGCTGCCCTTCCTCTGGTACTCGTAGATATTCCCTCGGGTCGACTTCTACTCCCCCTAAAGAATGAGATGGGGTGATGATATTCTGATATACGCCGCCGTCACCACACAGCTATATACTCCCATATTACGCGTATTAAATAAACTCAACGAGCTGAATAGTCTCGTCACTTATCACCAATTACATTTAGTGTCATGATATCTATTTTTAGCTACACCACGAACGCAAGGACAAAACTGTTTTCGTGGCTACTTTAGTTCGCTACTACACCACACTACTGGGCCTCTAGCACGAGTTCCTGCAGTTTACTTACTCGATCACACGTACAGATTCGTCCCATACATTGAGCACCAGAATTTTAGTTCTTAATAGTTTCCGCGAGAGGCGCTGGTGCTCAATGTATGGGAGAAACTGTACGTGTGATCGAGTAAGTAAACTGCAGGAACTCGTGCTAGAGGCCCTGATTTGTTTACAAATTTCAGTGTTGTGATTATATTCGGTAGTGATACTAGTGTGTTGTTATTTTTTTCAAAACATAATAAGGTTTTTATACATTTTTGATTGCAAGATTTTTGATAGAAAAGGTAAATATTACTACTGTATTGGTTTTTTTTTTATTTTTTTTTATCTATATTTATTATACAGGATTTTCGTACATGAAATGACGATGCCAATCCCATCGTACCTTATACTAAGCTAGCTCTAAAACTACACTATACAAAGCCAATAACTAACCCACTGAGTACATAGACGGGTCACTTAATTTTAAATAAATATAGCATTCTAGCTCGAACCGAGTACGGTTCAGCTAAAATGCTATGAAATACACCAACATCTCTTAAATTTATATTGAACCTTCTTATCATCTCATCTTACTGTACTGTTAATATTATGTTTAGCAAATTAATTTATAATATGCCCAATGTGAACTTTTTATAATATTATATTTATAGTTTAATTGCGTACATATATTTACTGGACTGTAATTCTATCGCATTTGATAGAATTACAATACAGTAGTAACGGTTGTTTATTTATTTAATATTAAGGAAGACCAACAGCACATAAAAACAATTATAAAAAGCTAAATAGTAATTGAAGGCCAATTACAGGTCTCCACGAATAGACAGTGGTATATGTTATACATATGTGATCAGCTTAAATTAATTAATTTATGTCTAAGTGTTAAATTTAGAGAAAAAGTCTAGGCTGAGTACCCGTCTCACTGTTTCAGTTTTATTGACAAATATGTCAAGATTAAAAGATTTTATTTCTTTATTTAACAAATTGCTTGTTCGCCATAGGAATGCATTTTGACAATAGTTTGTTGATACTAACGGAAGATGAAATGTTTTAAGATGTCTCACTGCCTTTGATGGAATATTAAATGAGACTCTGTTCAGTAAGTCAGAACAATCAATGTCACCAGATATTATTCGAAAAAGATATGTTGAATCAGCTATCTCACGACGATTAGCTAGGGGCAAAATATGTAACTTGGCACATAATTCCAAGTAGCTCTCGGATCTATATGGATATTTAATGCGATAGCATAAATATTTAATAAACTTTTTCTGTACTTTTTCGATACGAGTTGTATTTTAATGAGGATTCCACACTTGGCTAGCATACTCAAGTATGCTGCGCACAAAAGTACAGTATAAGATTTTGTATGTTTTTGCCTCTTTAAAGTTACCTGATATCCTCATAACAAATCCTAAGGCCTGGGATGCTCCTGGGTTGTAATATATTTATGTCTCAAAAAATCACAATTTTATTGGTATTAATTTTTATTGGTGTCAACTTTTACTTTAAACTTACGTGGATTGGTACGAAGATTATGTTACCGACTAAGATTTAGATTAATTTTAGACCAGACCAAAGAAGGCTCTGAATTCCATTGTAAGTTGTTTTTGCTTTGAGTTCTTAGTTTTAATAAATTCTTGAATGCAGAAGGGACCTGATCCATCATAGCACTGGTAGATAAAATAAAATAAAATAAAACACACTTTATTGTACACAAAAAATAAAAGAACATTTAACAATGAAACATTAATTATAATGTACGTCTTATCGCATAAAGCGATTTCTTCCAGACAACCTTTGGATGGATAGGAATGAAATGTGTATTAATGCCGGGGATGGTGCAACAAAGTGCGGTACATAGATAAAAAAGAAGAAAAGAGATAATTAAAAAGGTATACTAAAAAACTAAAAATATGTTAATGATCATATTATTATTACACATACATATACGTAAATAAAATACTATATTATACTATACTATAAATATAATACTATATTAAAATACTATATCCATACCTATACAATAAATTAATAATTATTATGATAGAGACAGATAGTGGTCTTTCACAAGTTTTTTGAAGCTAAGTATATTCTGAGAGCATCTAATAGGAAATGGTAACTCATTCCACAAACGAGCTGCTTGGACTGCAAATGATTTGTCCATAAATATGGAAGAGTGCGCTGGAATGTGCAATTTAAGGTTTTCTGATGATCTTAAAAGCCTCGAATGTGTGTCACAAAGGAATTCAAAACGTTCTTTAAGATATGAAGGAGTAGTGGGGTTGAAAAGTATATTGAATAATATAGCGAGAAAATGGGCATTCCGACGAAAGCGAATAGGCAACCACTTGAGCTTGGCACGAAACTCGGAAACATGATCATATTTGCGTAAGCCAAATATGAATCTGGTACAACAATTTCGGAGTCGCTCAAGTTTATCAAGTTGTTCTTGTGTGAGGTCAAAATAGCTGGCGTCGGCATAGTTGAGAATCAGTAAGACAAGTGATTGTGCAAGGGCAGTTTTAGTGGTAATGGGTAGGAAGTTTCGAAGACGTCTTAGGGAACCAGCGGATGTATAAAGTTTTCGACTCACTGTCTTTAATTGTGGACCCCAAGATAGAGTGTTGTCTATTATTATCCCCAGGTTCTTCACTTGATTGCTAAATGGAATCAGAACACCATCAAAATTAATTTGGGGGATTCGGGACCAATCTACCCTGGAAACCATTCGAGAGCTGCCCACGACAATAGCCTGGGTTTTCAATGGATTAACTCGGAGACCATACTCTTGACTCCATTGACATAATATCTTAACGAGATCATTGTTGACTAAATTCATAGTTTCCGTAAGTGTAGCTAGTGGAGTGTGAGTATAAATTTAAAGATCATCAGCATAAACATGATAGGATGGGGTTAGGTGTCGGGAGATCGTATTAATAAAAATAGCGAAGAGTAACGGAGAAAGCACCCACCCTGAGGCACGCCGGCTGTTGTACTGCACCATGAAGAAAAACAATTTTCAATACGAACTCTTTGCCGGCGGCCGAACAGGTAAGTACGGAACCAATCAATTACAGTTGGAGATATGTTATGAGAGTTTAAAATACCAAGGAGAATGTCGAAATCTACCGAGTTGAAAGCGTTACTAAAATCAAGAAGAATGAGAACTGTTAGATTCCCATCCTCCATGGCCTTTCTTATGTCATCCGTAATATGAACAAGGGCAGTTACGGTACTATGGCCGGGACGGAAACCTGATTGCATAGGGTTGAGGAGATGGTTTCTGCAAAGGAAGGAGCTAAGTTGGTTGGAAACAAGGCGTTCCAGGACTTTTGACAGGAAAGGGAGTATAGAAATGGGACGGTAATCTGAAAAAGGATTTTTGGTTTTGGGTAAGGGAGTGACTTGGGCAGCTTTCCATGCTGTCGGGTAGCAGCCACTGGAAATGGAAAAGTTAAAGATATGGGAAAGAACAGGAAGGATTTCATCAAGGATAGGAAGAACCATATTACGGGTGACATTGTCAGTTCCAACCGCGTTAGATGATATCGACAGAATGCTCTTCTTAACATCACAATCTGTAAATTGATTAAATACTAATGGAGAGTAAGTAGGAGTAGGAATAGATGAAAGATAGTTAAGAGTATTAGTTTTGGTTGTTCCATTAAAATTGGATGACGCAGAGGAAAAATGCTGATTAAGCGAATCAATATTTAATGTTTTAGGAATTGAATCTTTACTCTTTCCCACTCCTAATGATCTGAGAAATTTCCAAATCCTTGCTGGATCGTCATTTTCAACAGATTTATGAATATTTTGGCCCTGTGCATTCCTACACATCTTATTGCTGAGATTCCGAACGGCAATGTACTTTTCTTTAGTTAAGGCCGACAGTTATACTTTTTGCTGCTGCTTTTCGAGTCATAATGTTTTTTATTTCGACGGTTAGCCAAGGAGCCGGGAGATGCTTTACCTTTATGGCTCGAATTGGGGCATAAATATCATATAAAGCAATCAGCTGAGAAGTTAGTACGTTAACTTGATCGTTGACTGAAGTTGAGTCTAAGAGCGCACTCCAATCAATGTGTTTAGCAGCTTCTCGATGTTCATACCACTAAAATTGCGTTGCAGAAGAATTTTCGACTTTGCCTTTGGAGGACGGATTTCATATGAAAGATAGATTAAATCGTGATAAGAAAACACATCAGCTGAGCACTGTCCATGCTTAGAGACGTGATCACGAGAACAAATGATAATAAGATCAAGTAAAGAGGGAGTGGCGTTAGGGAAACGATGTGTAGCATTTAAAGGAAGGCAGAAAAGGTTAGTGGGATCAATTATCGATTGAAGAGAAGAAGCGCGGGAGTCATTCTTAAGGAGACATGTGTTAAAATCACCCATGACGATAGTGTGACTGTAAGAAGGTGTAAGATTTTCTAAAAGTGTCTCAAAAGACGAGAAATAATTAATGCGAAGAGAAGGGCAATAGTATACTCCTAATAAAACCTTTGTGTGATGTAATTCAACCTCTATAAAAAGGTGCTCACCAGCATTTAATGGAGGCTGTGTTGACGTGTCAACTATAGTAAAATTAATGTAATTACGCAGATATATTGCTACGCCTCCACCACCTCCGATCACACGGTCGTTACGTATTAGGTTAAATCCAGGAAGAGAATAAGAGATAGATGGAAGGCAAGGTTTCAACCAAGATTCAGATACAAGAATAGCGTGGATGTTCTTACAGTCGAAGTTAGCCAGCATATCAGGGAAATGTGCCGGAATGCTTTGGGCATTTATGTGGACCACATTGAAGTTCTTAGGAACATCAGAAAATTGTGAAACAAACATGTCCCCAAGGGAGGAAATGCTTATAAAACTTGAATCACTATCCGCAGTCATAAAACTATCGTTATCACTATCACAATCCAAAAATGACATAATAAATAGATAAAATTAATATACTACGAATAAATAAATAAAAATAAAACTAAATAAATAATTAAAAATATCTGAGTAAATGAACAATAACTGTAAAACTAATTTAACTTTAGCTATCCACCTGCCAGTTGTAGTGTCGTAGAGAATACAAAACAAAGAAAATAAAAGTATAATCTCGATCGGTGAAGTATTCGAGAATATCGAGCACCATGAACAAAAATGTTACATTTATGACAAAAAACATAGACAACGACATGGAACGCAACGTAAACATTCATAGACAAATAAACGGGTTTAAATACTCTTTGACATAAACATGACATTTACAAAATGTTTATGACGATTATTATTGTTTACTTTATATTTATGAGGGTGCTGCGATATTCATCTTTAAGTTGTAAACAAGAAAAGGAACAAAATGGTACAAGCAAAGAGTTACTTCTTAGCTGCATTTCTTCTCGTTCGTGGAGCGGAGATAGTTTTATCAGGGACCTCGGGTGGTTTCGGAGCTTCTGTCGAGATATTATTGACATCTTCCACTGTAACAACCCGGTGCCGCGTACCAGAAGGACTGATAACGAAGACATGGCCACCCTGACTGAAACATTTCGTGATACCAAACTTCAAACGTCCAGCAATAAACGCGGAGTGCCTAGTGGTGGTCAGGAATTCTGAGATAGTGACTCCCGAATCTTTTAGTTTAGTCTGCAGGCCTTATCTCGGACCGTGACACATTGCTACCAGTGCTGCGACGACCCATTCTATGGCACCGCCTGATATCATTGCTTGTGAATCCACTCATCATCAGCTGGGATTGTGCTACGTTCACTATAGTTTGTGATACATCTTCACTGTCACTGTCATCCTCCTCAATTCCGTGAAACAGCAAGATTTTCCTCCTCCCTCTCATTTCCAAATTATCCACATTGCGAGTCAAGATATCAACCTGCTTTTGAAGAATATTTATGGTGTCCAGAAACTGTGATTTATAAGCAGTGAAATCAGCAGCCAGTGAGTTGATGGAGAGAGAACCAGAGCCAGCTGCCTTGCTTAGCTCAGCTTCCACACTTTGCAAAAAACTCCTTCCTCAAGCTAGTGATGGACTGCCATTGTGAATTTTAAGCTGAGTGTTTATGTGCTAATAAGTGGCTGAAAGTTGATGAAAACACTGCAGGTGGGTGACTTTAGAAATAATTTTTTATCATTAGTTATTTAAAATTTCTGGCAATAAACAATTTTCATTTAGATATAAAACTGGAATTAATTTTAAATGAATAAAATGTCAAGAGCAAAGATATTTATGTCCACTAAGTTAAACTACCCACCGCCAAAAAAAGAGATCGTAGGTAAGATAAATTGACTAATTTGAACAAGAAATCGTTATTTTGACTTAACTATAAAAGTTACACAAATAACCTCACGGATTATTTCGTGAATAATGATGACTATTAACATGTATAGTTCATTATTTTATGTATGCTATAGATTTGTAATTATTTATATGTTTTACTAGCTGTGCCCCGCTGTGTTACTCGCGTTAAATTTTATAAATTTTCTTTGCTATAAACCTCACGGAGCCCGAGACCTTTCCAACGAATGCAAAACCGTGGAAATTGGTTCGTGCGTTGTGGAGTTATAGCGTCAGGAAGGAAAACCCGACTTATTTTTATATAGTAGATTAAAAGAGTCAAATCTTAAGCTTGAATTAATTAACACAGAACTCGGCACTCACATAAATTGTCATTTTTCTGTAAGTTCTGAGGTAATAATTCCATATTATGATGGAACTTGCGTGTAGAGCAACGGTCGCCAATTATTGGGGAGTGTTGGTGTAATTACAACACATCGGCCCCAGGCTCGTCCTCAAACTAGCACAGTAACCCTGTTACAAGCCCATTGTGGTTAGCTCTCACTCATATCTGTAAGGTTAATTTGTTAGAATACCGTGACAATTCATATTTATTTCTTAGTATATAATATTTGGTTGATTAGTAATTAGTGAAATGAATTACTATCTTATAATGATAATATTGTTCTACCGATTCTGAATTATATTGTGGCAACACTGATTTTAAAATGTCAAGTGTGGAGTGTTGATTTTGGCGTATGCATTATATTCGGATTACTTGAGTCGAGAGGTTGTTTCATTATATCCGTCTACATCCTGATAATCCTACACTATTTTCTGGAAGAAAGATTTGATTCTATATATCAATAAAGTTTTAGGATATTATCC
This sequence comes from Pseudoips prasinana, assembly GCA_951640165.1. Taxonomy (NCBI): domain Eukaryota; kingdom Metazoa; phylum Arthropoda; class Insecta; order Lepidoptera; family Nolidae; genus Pseudoips; species Pseudoips prasinana. The sequence continues at coordinate 38,792,848 of OX621240.1, read as the reverse complement.
ATCCTTGGACTTATTTACATGCACTGAACCGAGATTTCTAGCTACAGCCAATGTTTATTTATAAACTAATGCTACTCCTAGCTCAATAACGGGTGATTGTTTTTGGATAGTTATACTTATGTGATACCTTACCGCAAAATGTTTATTTAAATATTAAATATTATTCTATTCTCATGTTTAATGTAAAAATATAACTATCAATTATATTATAAGTTGTAAATGTTAGTAACATTTGTTTAATATGTAACCTATAACTAATATGTTTGGTTTAACCGTTAATGTAAGTTGGTTAATAAATAAATAAACATTTGTGGAAATCATTTTGTAAGAGATTTATACATATTAATATTCCTTCTAAGGCCTTTGTCAATTTTAAAATATGAACAATTTATTTGTTAACATATTAAGTTGAATAAAATTCAATTTATTTTAAAAGTCATTAGGCCTATTTAATAGTTGTTCCTTGCACTAGGACGGGCCCGGCTGGTGGACACCGTAAATATTTATTTTTAACTAGCTGTGCCCGCGACTTCGTCCGCGTGTTAATTAGTTTATTTTGTTTTATTTTTGTATTTTCAAAAATAAAAGACTGTTCCAAAATAAATGTAGCCTATGTTATGCCTCCTTGTTACATCATCTACCTGCCTATAAAAGTCTCGTCAAAATCGGTCCAGCCATTTTAGAGATTAGCCGGAACAAACAGACAGACAAACATTGTAAAAAAAATATTTTGGAGTATGTACCGTGTTGTGTGTTATGTTATCTTCTATACAAATAAATAAAATTGAAGTGTCTGTTTGTAATATTGAAATAACCGATTTTTACTACATGTATTTCAGTCTGTTTGTAATATTGAAATAACCGATTTTTACTACATGTATATGAAATACATGTAGTAAAAATCGGTTATTTCAATATTACAAACAGACACTTCAATTTTATTTATTTGTATGTATAGATAACAAATACATTAAAAGAAAAAAAATACAATTCTTTACAAACCACCTTTCCTTCTGTTAGAGCAAGTTATCACACAACTAATCAATCTGTCAAATTGATAAAATAGGTACATATGTTCTTTATTTATCTGCCTCGTTGGTCTAGCGGTAGCGTGTTCACTCGCAGATAACGAGGTCCTGGGTTCAAATCCCGGTTCGGGCCAAAAAGTGATTTTGGGACTTTTCTATAAAAAGAAAAATTTCTCAGCATCAGCCCGAAGTCTGGGAGTTGGCGGTATTATACCCCCGTGCCTCGGAGAGCACGTAAAGCCGTCGGTCCTGTGCCTGACCTCTTTCCGGTCGTGTCGCTAGGCGTCCCATCGGATCATGAGAGTGATGGAATAGAAAGTACTCCTGTGTTAACGCACACACTTGAGCATTAATATGTCCCGCGCAGATGGCTAATCTCTGTTGAGACTGGCCGCCGTGGCCGAAATTCGGCTAGGAGGACATTAAAGTTATTTATTTATTATAATATGAATTATTTGGTAAGTATAAGATAGATACTTATTGTTGACGATTTCTTTGTTTGGTTATCAAATTGATTACCCACAACAATAATAATTCCTTAGAGTTATCTTGGTGTATAAAAAGAGGTCACTCATCTCTTTTACACTATCTGTTTCACGGGCGTTAAACTTTATAAATTATAGACTACTAGCTACGCCCCGCGGTTTCACCCGCGTTAAAGTAGTTTTGGCGTAAATGACTAACAAACATACATCCATACATCTATACTCACAAACTTTCGCATTTATAATATTAGTAGGAAGCGGTTTTGGCAGTGCACGCCGGAATAGCTAACAGATGGTAGATTTTTTCATACTTACTTGACACTTATCGTCATATTTTGGATATTTCACACAATATCTTTATAAATTGTCCTGCCTGCCTGATTGCGTGGTTGGCAAATGCTTGCTTTTCACGTCGGATGTCGTGGGTTCGATTCCCACCCAGGACAGATATTTGCGTGCATGAACATGTCTGTTTGTCCTGTGTCTGGGTGTAATTATCTAAGTATGTATTTACAAAAGAAAAGAATATATATATACAAAAGAAAAAAAATATATATCGCTTCCCGGCAAGAAAGGTGTCACAACACATATTAGGTACAAAATGACATAATCACAGTATTAAATAGAGCGTATTTCATTTGTTAGGCTGAAAAATTGTCGTTATTATGTTACGCATGGTTACCACTAGATGGCACTAAGTTCTCTTTTTTACGGAGCCATTTCGCTCCAAACACAGGCGTGAACAGTGTCACATTTGTGTTAATACATAGCAGACGTGTACTGTATCGCCAGAAAAGTGTTTCAACGTGTGATGTGACTTTATCGGTAAGTTTTACGTTTAAATATTAGAATTTTTACTAAAAAAGGCGGCACAATCTGTGTTATGACTGTATTGTTGACGAAAAAGCATTGTAAATATTGCCATATCATCCAAAAAACAAACATAACATGTAAAGGGTCTCTTTTTTTACTGTTTCTGATCTATAATCGCAATTTAAGCGAATTAAAAAAAACGTAACACATGTAATGTCATTATTGTTGTAAACTTTTATAATAATCACGAGTTATATGTTGTGTTCGGCCTTTTTTCCTGTATAGAATATAACTCAATCTTAATGCCACGTTGTGTATTTTATTTATTTAATAGTACTAGTCTTTACTAATTGTTAATTGTTTAGGATCAATATGAGTAGTGATACAACTGGCTAGCGAGAAATTTAATAAACAAAATATTTGTAATCAAAATGCTTTGAAAGACGATGATGTTTTAATGCAAGGTTAGTGTTTTTTATTGTACCGTAGTGGTTTATGTACCGGACCATGATCTTGGGGTCTTGGGTTCAATTCCCGTATCACACAAATAGTATATAGAAATTTGCTCTGGTTTGTAATCACCGACATTTGCTAAGCGTAGTGATTTTCCCAGATCCTATCATTGTAGTGGTGACATGAATTCAATGATAGAGGTCTTTGCCTTGCAGTGGGACAGGCTGATTACTTTACTTTTATGTATTTTTATCAGTTGTTTGATTACCATAATACAATACGGAATCAGACGGCCGCATGTTAGTTGTCCAGAGATACTTATTTATTTTGGTTTCAGATCTCGACACATCTCCTTGGAAAAATGGGAATCAAGCAGTACGAAACTGAAGATCACAACATAATGAAGGAGAGGGTTCTAATTAGTTATTTTTTCTTATCATAGGTGCCTACATTTTATAATTAAAGACGTTAACCAATAAAAGTAATGATGATGATTGCATTTAGACGTATGTTTAATAAAAATAATTTTATGTTATAAGATTTTTTTTTATATTGTTATCTACCAACGTGTGAATTAATTAAGACCGATTGTTAATTAGACCAAAACTAGTAATTTATCTTTATTTTTTGATGTTTTTATTTTATTTTAATGAGAAGTATATAATTTAGTTACTTTTTCTTTATTTTTAGGAAATATTGAAGTCTTCTAATAATAAAAGTAATGGTGATTACATACATTATAATGTGTATTACTTTTTAGACTACAGAAATTTTAATCAGAAAAAGAGTCATAATATTCATCAAATTAAAAGTTTCTTAAAAGTTAGTATAAAAAAATACAATTTTGCTATTAAATTTAAAGCCCTATAATAAGTATATAAATAAGCTATTTACATGCCATATTTCAGCAATCTGATTATTATAGTTTTTAAATTATTGACGTCTCGATTAACAAAAAACTATTAAAGTTACATTTTCTCGAAACAGTGATTTTTGTATTCTGACACTTTTTTTGCCGGGAGGCGAATTATATATATATATATGTCGAAGATATGCTATATCGCTGGATGCGAATAGCACAAGACCGGCAATTGTGGAGATCTTTGGGGGAGGCCTTTGTCCAGCAGTGGACGTCTTTCGGCTGATATGATGATGATTAAAAGATACGAAGATAGTTAAAAATTAAATTCGCCAACCAAGTTCGACATTTAGTTGGTACTGTGCAAAACATTGTTGAGCGTATATTTTGATATTGTAATTAGATTATAGTTGTTAAAAAAACAACTGTTATAACTTCACGATAATTCCTGTTAGATTATTTGATGAATTTTAATAGTTACACTATTTGGATTTAGATCGTTTTTGTAAATTGTATCGAGTAAACGCGTGGCCTACCCCTATATAATAGCTCGCACTGGCTTGTACAGGCGAGTCTCGTTTGGACAGCCGACGCGCATGGACACGTTCGTGCGCTCCTGCCTTACCCGACTATTTCCGACTATACGTGCTCGTGTACGTTCGTCAGTTGAGATAAATCGATCGTCAGATTGGTTGAATCTCGGCAAAACCTTCACACTATTAATTGGTGTAGTGGCGTCTTTTTCAAGACAGCGCTACCCCAATATAGTGTGTGTTTCTTTGTACTTTCGTGCCCCTTCAGGGAAAATCCACTTTTCTAGTGGTACTTGGTGGAAACGTAACCGTGCCAACTAAGCCAAGTTAGTGTAGCCCCAAGCACTAGGCCTTGCTCCTTCAGAGCAACGCCAGTTAATTGGAAGCGGTTTGGAATCATTGGCCTTGGGGGCTACCCTAGTCAACTCCAAATCGGAATCCCACCTCCTTAACCTACCTTCCCATTCTCTCTTGTTGTTTGGGTGCTGACGGCTTCGGCCCATATCGCCCTCTGCATTAGAGCTGCTAGGAACCCTTTCGCACAATAAGACTGGCGAGAGGGATACAAGCTTAGGGCTCACCATAGGTACACATACCTCCTCGTCTAACCCGGCGAGGAGGGTGATACACACACCAACACACTCTCGGGCCCGTCCAACCCGAGGTGATAGTTGTTAGGGACATTCTATTGTTAGAGCGACCGCCGAGAAGTTTCTTGTTGGTTCTTCTCGGAACGCTCCGGGAGCGAACCAACGTAAATTCCGGTAGTTGTTAGGCTCTTAAAACCATCACAAGATGGCCGCCCCCATACCCGCCTCCATGGTAGACATTACCAAGGATCCACGCTTCATTGAGGCTGCCTTCAAGGTCCTCAAGTCTGACCCAGTTATCGGGGCAAACTTGATGGAGTCAGTGAAGACCAAGCTCATGTTAGACGATCCCCCTTGCTCCGGCGCATCTGCGCAGGAGAATCTCAATCTCTCTGTCCCCTCCTCTTCTGCCCCGTTCACACAGACGGACAGACAATCACCACTCCCCCGCAACTGCACCCCCTCTCCATCTCAGCCGCTACTAATCGTAGAGGAAGAGATGGACGTCGTGCAACCCGACAGCGACGACGATTCCCACGACAAGTGGCTTACTGTCAAGCGCAAAGGGAAAGCTGATAAGCGGACCCGCGCTGACAAGTCGTCGTCGTCATCCTCGGCCAGCTCCTCGGGCTCTGACTCTGAGTGTTCAACTCAGAACAAGAGCAAGAAGAGCGCCAAGACCAAAAAACTCCGGACTGAGAAACCCTCCGGGTCAAACTCAGCTCCCTCCCCCTCCACCCACTCCGCCCCCGCCTCTCAGGCTAAGGCCAAATCTGGCCTCACGGCCAAGCTCATCAAGCCCCCACCTATCATGCTACTCAGTATCGATAAGTGGGAAGACTTGTCAACTGCGTTAAAGTCAAAAGGAGTAGTCGCACTTAGCACTACTTACATCCTCAAAGAGCAGATGTATAAAATACAGCTGCAGACCCCCAATGAGTACAGGACAACGACGGCTCTCTTCGATGCACGTAAGGTAGACTACTACACTTACGGCACCGCTGAGGACAAAACACTCCGCGTGGTAATCCGCCGAGTCTGCCGTCACCTTCCTATCGACTCAATCAAGGAGGACCTTATCACCCAAGGGTACCCCGTGAGAGAGGTGCATCGGATGCGCCGATCAAACGGTGGCGAGCCCTTCGACATGGTGCTGGTCCACCTAGATCACTCAAAGGAAGGACAGAAAATCCTTACTGTCCTCAAAACAGTTTGCGGCGTCGGCGGCATTGTCGTCGAGCCGCCGCGGCGAGGGACCGTACAGGGACAGTGTCACAACTGCCAACTGTACGGGCACTCGTCAAAGAACTGCCACGTCGCCCCGAGGTGTGTTAAATGCCTGACCCCAGGCCACCACACCTCAGACTGCACCCGACCCAAAGATCGTAGCGAGTGCTCCGAGCCACCCGGTTGCGTCAACTGCCAGTCCCTGGGTCACCCAGCGAACTATCGCGGCTGTCCCAAGGCACCGGCGAGGAGACCCGCCAGGAGGCCTCGCAGTAAGCGCAACGCTTCAAAACCTCAGGCGCAGACTAGCTCCGCCAAGCCCCAACCAAGCCCTCCCCCGCTCATGTCCTTGGATGTCCAAAAGACATCCCTGCGACCAGCAAGACCCCACTGGCCTCTGCCAGACTACGTCCCTTCGACCGCACCCAAGGCTGCGGGTGAGGCGGTCGCCCCTAAAGCTGGGCCAGTCCCAGCTAAAGAGGCGTCCCCCAAACCCTCAACCAGCGCGACCCCTCCCGCCCCAGTCCAATCGGGCTGGGCTTACAACCCGCTGACTAAGAAGTCACAGGCTCCAAAGGCCCCGGCCAAAGGAGCCCAGACTCCTAAGTCATCAGTCCCAGCGCCCAAAACCAAGGCGCCCCAAGCGAATAGCAAAGGGCGCGCCTCAGGTTTTGCCGAGCGCATTAAGACTCAAGGTTGGGAGTTGCTCGACCAGTTTGAGGACCTCTCCCAGAGGGCCGAAGCTGATCCGACCAACATCCAACTGGCCATCGACGCGGCTCACGTATACCGCCGCTTTATCAAATCCCTACAACCGTAATGGCTGTACACCCGCTAATGACTACCCAACTCACTAGCAGACTAAAACCCAGATCTTTAAAGATCGGGTTTTACAACGCTGACGGACTAGCAAGACAACGCGATGAAGTCGCAGCATTCCTCTGCGATCATCAACTTGATCTCCTCCTCGTCCAAGAGACCTTCCTTAAACCGAACAAACGGAGAAGTCCTACGGTTGCCAACTATCGAATAGTTCGCAACGATAGGACCCACTCCACCAAAGGGGGCACGCTGATTTACTTTAAGAAATCATTGCATTGCGTACCTTTGGACCCCCCCGAGCTGAAGAACATCGAAGTCTCTGTCTGCCGAATAGGTATGACAGGCCATCAGCCAATCACTATAGTCTCGGCCTACCTTCCCCCAGTCAAGGAAATGCTACGTAGCGACCTACAAGCATTGTATGACTTAGATAGCTCTGTCATTGTGGCAGGCGATCTAAACTCCAAGCACCAGCAATGGAGCTGCCGTTCGAGTAACTTGAACGGCCGCGCACTTGCTGATCACTTGGCAATCATACCGTTCGACCCTATAGTTCCTCTCGAACCGACCCACTTCCCCAAAATTGACAATCACCGACCCGACATACTCGATATTGCACTCCTTAAGAATATAAACCTACGTTTGGCTTCTGTAGAAGTGCACCACGAGTTAGACTCTGACCATAGGCCAGTCGTCCTTAGCCTTGCCTCCCGCACAAGCCACTCCGGCGCGGACAGCAACCTCCCACCCAGATATGTAACCGACTGGCAGAAACTTGAGAGCAAACTCAAGTCAGCCACGTCGGTGCACTTAGACTCAATCCCGTCCCTCATAGAGACCCCTGAACAAACGATCGCAGCTATCGGATCGTTCACGACTCACGTTCAAATCCAAGTGAACGAATGTTCCCGGGAGGTCCCAGCGGCTGACGATTTCAGACGCTGGAAGCTCCCGGACGATTTGCGTGAGCTAGTGACCGAGAAGAATGCGGCCATCAGAGCCTACGACTCTTATAACACCGAAGAAAACCGCACTCGAATGCGTGACCTACTGCGTACAGTACGGGAGCGTATGATCGAATCGCGGAATTCCAAGTGGGATAAGACGTTAGACGAGATTCAACCCTCGCGGAGGGCCTTTTGGCAGCTCTGCAAGCGACTTAAGACAGACACCGACTGGACCATCCCCCCGCTGACGCGTCCGAATCAACGCCCTGCGTTCGATGACGACGAAAAAGCTGAATGCATGGCCGACAATCTAGAGACCCAATGTTCTCCCAGCAACCTACCAGTAGACCCGGATCACCTCAATGAGGTCGACTCCGAGGTAGAACGTAGGCTCGCCATCCCTCTTCCTCCGACCTCAACTGCGCCCTCCCGGGAGGACGCCGACGTCGACGACGACGACGATCCCCTGAGGCCAGTAACTATCGACGAAGTTAAAACTCTGATCAGAGAACTCCGCCCCCGCAAAGCCCCCGGATATGACGGACTCACCAATCGCGTTTTCAAGCAACTCCCGTTGCTTCTACTTAGCCTGATGGTCGCGATATTCAACGCGGCCTTCTCCAACAACATCATTCCACACCAGTGGAAACAGGCGAACGTGATTGGTATCCCGAAACCCGGCAAACCCAAATCCGACCCGGCGAATTACCGCCCCATTAGCCTCCTCTGCGCCATGGAGAAACTCTATGAGCGTATCATCCACGCCCGTTTGTCGTCGTTTATTCACGCAAACAACATCCTCCCTGACGAGCAGTTTGGCTTTCGAGCCAGACACTCCAGCGTTCACCAGGTGCATCGCATTGTCGAACACATCCTGGTGAAAGCTGCCCGTCAAAGAGCCCATACAGGAGCACTCTTCTTCGACGTGGCCAAAGCGTTCGATAAGGTCTGGCACAACGGCTTATTATATAAGCTGCTTCTACTCAAAGTGCCTGACCGTCTCGTGCACATCCTACGAGACTTCCTCACGGATCGAACGTTTCGCTACCGCGTCGAGGGAAATTACTCCTCCCTCCGACCGATACGCGCAGGAGTTCCCCAAGGCTCAGTCCTTGCTCCGCTCCTGTTCTCGCTGTACACCAGCGACATCCCCAAACCCAAGAAGACTCATCTAGCCCTCTACGCCGACGACACAGCTCTCTACTACTCTAGTAGAGACCCGTCCGCCATCCACCGAGAACTCCAATCCTCAGCCGATGCCCTCGGCAAATGGTTTAGGAAGTGGAGGATCGAAGTCAATCCCACCAAGAGCGCCGCCGTGCTCTTCTCCAGGGCCGACCCCAAGCCCACCGCAGATCCCGTCCGAATGTTTGGTGAACCGATCCCTTGGGAGAAGAAAGCCAAATATTTGGGAGTGATCCTCGATCAGAAGTTAAACTTCAAGGACCATCTGAGATACGCTCGTAACCGTGCCTCATTTGCCCTTTTTCGATTACACTGCCTCCTGAATGCACGCAGTAAAATGTCCCTTGAAAACAAGGTGAGAATTTACAAGACGTGCATTCGACCGATGATGACCTATGCGAGCCCGGTCTTCGCGCACGCAAAGAGTTACCTCATCCACTACTTGCAGATAGTCCAAAACAAGTTTATGCGACGGGCCGTGGGCGCACCATGGTTCGTCCGTAACAAAAGCCTCCATGCCGATTTCCAATTGCCTACCATCAGGCAATGGATGAAGCAAACGTCCAAACGGTATTTTGACTCTGCCACTCACCATCCAAGTAAATTGGTGGTACAGGCGGTCAATTACACTCCCCTCCGATTCTCAATTAAGCACCGTCGTCCGAAGCACGTCCTAGACGACTCGGACGACGAGATCACCGTCTACCTTGACCACATCAAATCGATCAGAGACTCTCGCAACACTGCACAACCGATATTTCGTACTCGCCGGATGCGAGTAGACCGCGAACGCGTCGCGACCACCAGCGTCCTCCATGACCCTTAGTTTGCATATCGTACCGATAAAAAGCCCCCCTCAACGCGGACGGGGGGCCGCGTCATGTCATTAACGTAGAGCGAAAGTTGCACTAAATTCCCTAAAAACCATGATCTCTCACCCTCTCCCCGTCAGTATCCGCCCAGAGCCGAGGTTCGAACCCCACAGGGGGTGCCCTCCGGCGCGGGTACTTAGTTTGTAGTTTTATTTGCTAGGCCGGTTAGAGCCCACGCTCACCCCTACTGCCCGGTGAAGCAGTAAAAGCCGTAAGGCTAACTGCACACGTCACGTTAAAAAAAACTTCTTCGGATTAGACTCGATAAAGAGCTCTGCTCCCAACATAACTGTTGATCTACATGGTACAGTCTTGCACTGTATATTGCATACGCGGAATTGCTGACGCGATACCCGATGCTATAGCTATATTGCCTAGACAATACGCTATTTGGATGGTTGTATTGCCACTATACGAACGTAGAATTAAGATTCTGTTCGCCTCCATTTTACTTTCTTTATTTTTATTGCAATTATTGTAATATTTTAATTATTGTGTAAATTAATCGACCTTGTTAGTTAATTGTGGCTACTTAATCCCAGCTACATGGGAACTCCAAACCCTGACATACCGCTTTTGGCCCCCGGATCCTACATATATATACCTACATAAATTTGTAGTAATATAATTTATGTATCTGAATAACATATCACGCTAATAATATAAACGCGAAAGTTTAGTAAGTATGGATGCATGGATGTTTGTTACTCTTTCACGTTAAAACTACTGAATGAATTTTAATGAAACTTAATATACTACATGTATATTAGTTATCTGGTTACCATAGTACAAGCTCTGCTTAGTTTGGGATCAGATGACCGTGTGTAAATAATGTGCGCCGGCATATTATTATTGTAGCTTATGTGTTATTTTGGTGTATAAGCTATATTATTGTAAAGTTTCAGTAAAATCCATTCTGTCGTTTTTACGGGAAAGAGTAACAAACATCCATGCATCCATACTTACAAACTTTTGCGTTTATAATTTTAGCGTGATATGTTATTCCGATACATAAGTTATATTACTACATTTTTTTATCATAATCCGTTTGGTAGTTTTTATTTTAAAGAGTAACAAACATCAATATATCCATAGTCAAAAAAAATGTGAGCCGTCACGGGACGCCTGGCAGATGTGAAACATCGACATTATTTTGTAAAGTAATATGCAGAAGTCGAAGTCGAAGTCGAAGTATAAGTCGCATTCGAAGTCGAAGTATAAGTCGAAGTCGATGTCGAAGTCGAAGTATAAGTCGCAGTCGAAGTCAAAGTCGAAGTCATGTCGAAGTCGAAGACGAAGTCGAAGTCGAAGCATAAGTCGCAGTCGAAGTCGAAGTCGAAGTATAAGTCGCAGTCGAAGTCGAAGTATAAGTCGCAGTCGAAGCCAAAGTCGAAGTCAAGTCGAAGTCTAAGTAGAAGTCGAAGTCGAAAAGAACATATTGCGATAGGAATTAAAAAAATAAAAAAAAACCACGGCATGCGTCGCCACGCCAGAAATCTGTTTTACGTGCGGCTATAGATGTTTCACATCAAAACTTTCGCATTTATAATGTTAGTAGGATTACATATTATGTAACGAAGTTTCTTAATGATCAAGCGCCCCGCCCCGCATACTAATACACGCAGACATTCAAAATGCGGTAAATAGTTTTACTAGCCTGATGGTCTAGCAGTTAGTGACCCTTAGGTTGTGGGTTGGAACTCCACTTTGGACAAATATTTGTGTGATGAACATGATTATTTATGCTATTAATTTAATTTAATTAATTTTAATTAATTTAATTTAATTAATTTTAATTTAATTAATTTAATTTAATTTAATTAATCATTTATTTCAGACCATTTTAAGTCCATAAGTTGTTAGTTACTACTGGGTGGTTACAACTGTGGTTTCTGTGGTGTCTGGGTGTAATTTATCTGTAGGTAATATGGATGTATTTAGAAATATATAAGTATTGTTATCAGTTGTCTGGTTGCCATAGTACAGGCTCTGCCTAGTTTGGGATCAGATGGCAGTGTGTTAGTTGTCTCAAGATATTAATTTCTTTTATAAAGGATTTGTGCAAAATTTATGAAATCCTATAAACGTATACGCAATGTTTGCATTTTGAAGTACATATGGTGAAAAGGGTTGTCTCGGGTATTAATCGTTTAATATAAGCTACTGGTTAAGAGCCTTTTGCGCTAGCCAAATGCTCATTGCCTTCAATTCTTTAATTTTAATATTGTACAACTAAATTTCAAAATAATAGATTTTTTTTTTAGACTTATTATATTTTTGTAATTTTTATACTGTGTTCGACTATGTTTGTGTACTGCATTTTGAACTTGACAAGTACAAGTGTATGTTAATACCCAAGTGCTGAATAAATTTCATTATTTCATTATGTACATCCCTAAAATCGGGAGACATCATTCGCTCTCGTTGCTTTAATAAATGTAAAAGATCAGTTTTAAACGAGCAGTTTTTGTATTTTTACATCGGACGTTAACATTAACCAATCGTGTATAGCTATTACCAAAAGCATAGATATTATTAGCTCTGAACGTCTTATACTTAATTCAATAATTTGAATTAAATGCCGCCAATATCTTCATGACGTCGCTTTAATGCAGCTTGTGGTAGTAATTGAGTGGTAGAACTCGAAACGTAATCTAAAAGCATTATACCTCTAAGCCTGAGCCTTTTTCTATATAAATACATAAACTTCTTTACCCTCCACAGTTAAGTAATTTTTAGCAATTATCTAGTATAAGGCGTATCGGAGACAAGCAACAGTGAGAAACGAATGGACAGACTAAGCAAAATAATTGTTGTCTTGTACTATTTTGATACGGAACTTAGCCAATATTTTTTTAGGACTTACAATTGTTCTTTCTCTTGTACTATTTTGATACGGAACTCTAATATTTTTTTATTTTTCAGATCATGATTATACTTATTGTATGGGCGTTAGTACTCATTACGGCCCTATGGCTGTATTTCCGCCAAGCGTACTCTAAGTTCAGCGACTGTGGCGTTAAACATATCAAGACACTGCCTAATTTCATTAATATGATCAAAATTCTAACTCGGCAACGGCACTTTCTTGATCATATAACTGAATTATATGAGTCTTATCCAGAGGAAAGGTAAGGCAAATTATTTTTTTAATGGATAGGTATGGTGCATGGCATGGTATAAGTTGAATTTGTGTGAAAGCTTTAAAAACGTTAAGTTTATAAAAACTTTTTTGTTTGATTTGTTGTTTGCTATTAAACAACAAATCAAATTAAATTATTTTGTTTGTAAGCAAATTGTTGACTATAGCTTTAGTTTAAAAAATATATTATATTATATATATATATATATTATATATTGTTTTAGGTTCATCGGAAGCTATGAATTTACAAAAGAGAAGATAATGGTCCGTGATGTGGAACTGATAAAAAAAATCACTATCAAAGACTTCGACTACTTCGTCGATCATCATGCTATGTTCTCTAACCAAGACTCCTTTTTTGCCAGGAATTTATTTTCATTGAGAGGTAAGACTAGGTAATGCTATCATACTAATATTATAAATTGTATGTTTGGTACTTCTTCACGTCTAAACGTCATGAGCGATTTTAATAATATTTACTATGGAGTTAGCTGACACCCTGGATTAACACATTGGCTCTAATTTATAAAGTTTAATGCTGGTAAAACCACGGGGCACAGCTAGTTGGCTATAAATCACACTAAGGTAGGCCTTGGTAGCTGTAGACATTTCTCGGCTTACGCGATGATTATATTCAATATAAACCATTAAAAGGAGAACGTGCCGATAATTGACACGTATCAGCTTGATTTAAGCATCAGAAAGCTTATAAATTTTTATTATCAATGTAATTTGTTTATTAATACTAATGGCGCAAACAAGCATATAATTTACTTTTAAGTGGTTACTTTGACCTATAACGCTTGCGACACACAATTCGTAGCATTAATTACGAATTGCCGTCACTTCCTCTAACCCTGATGAGTTAAAGCAAATTTTCTAGGACCTAAACAAGAACGTAATGCTATTAGGTACAGCATTTCTGTAACGTCCTCCAAGCTAACGTTGCCTTCGAAAGTGAAGCTGCTCATTGAAAAGACTTTGTGTCATATGGTACTTCTCTTTAAAGCTGTTTTGGTACCCTTCAGTGCTTCAATCAATCAGTAATTTATAGGTGCACATAAGTTACAGTATATAATGCACTTCAATATGTCGTTGTTCGTAGTCACACACATAGTCTCTAAAATGTTTCTTACATTAAATTTCATGTCAATAATATCAGTATATATAATAATATGAATTGAGTATTTAAATTTAATTTCAAGTCAATAATGACTGCTCGTGTGGCGCAGCGGCTAAGGCAGTCGCCTCGCCGCTTCGTGTCGCGGGTTCGATTCCCACGCCGGACGGACAACTGTTTGTGTGACCCACAAATAGTTGCTCTGAGTTTGGATGTAATTTGTGTCCATCTATATATGTTTGTAACGTACCCCGCGACACAGGGAATACATTCCCGAGGTCGCGTTTTCGTTGTCTTTAAAAAAAATATAAAGAATAACATTAGCGTACTTTTATTTCAGAACCATTCTATCATAGGTAAACGGTTAAGAGCGCCTTCACACTAGCGTTTGTCTGGCGTAGGCGTTCGATAAACGTATGCGCAACGCAGACGCCGCGACTACGCGGCGCGCGGTGTCAGTGCAAGGGTAAATGATTACGAATGCGTTAGCACCGCAGGTGCGCGGCGTATGCGCTGCGTAACATCGGAGTACAACGCAATTTTGTGACGTCTGCGCTACGTTACCGCAGCGTTCAATCGACTCCAGACGAAACGCCGCAACAACGCGACGCCTGCGCCGCGTTGTCGTGGCCTCTGCGCTGCGCATACGTTTATCGAACGCCTACGCTGGACAAACGCTAGTGTGAAGAGAGCCCAATATAAGCTGGTTTACTAATTCTTATTCTTGAGCAATGATTCATGAATGGTTACTAAAAGATACAATATTGGAGCAATTTATAAACTTAATTTTTCCATTGTGTCTTTTGCATAATATCATAATTTAATTACGAAGTATGAAAAAAACAAACAATACCGAATCAAATGAATAAAATCCATCTTTAGATATTCAACAGCTTCCCGTTGTGTATCTATAGATATACAACGTTGGATGCGGACGGCGTAGGACCGGCTATAGGGGAGATCCTTGGGGGAGGCCTTTGTCCAGCAGTGGACGTCTTTCGGCTGATATGATGATGATGATGATAGATATACATATGTTAAAACAGGACAAGAATGGAGAGATATGCGTTCGACCCTGAGCCCAGCGTTCACCAGCTCCAAGATTCGTTTGATGGTGCCCTTCATGGTGGAGGTGGGTGACCAGATGATTCGAGCCCTTAAAAAGAAGATCAAAGATTCGAATGGTAAGTACATGTAGGCAGAATGTACTTAAGGATCCATTCTATAACAAAATATTATATACGGTTGGTATATCCTTAATAACTACGAATTCTTGTTTAAATTCGTACAATAGTTTATTATTAGTTTATCTATGGATCTTATAAATTATGTACTTAGTTTATTTTAAAATTAATGTTACTATGTATTTGAAAGCAAATAATGTTGCGTATTTTAGCGATATTTTTTAAATGTAACATCAATTCCTAATTCAATTTCAACCAATTATATAGAAAACTTTCTTAAAACAATGAAATTACTACATTTACCTTTACTAGAGTAAACGACTTCTGTTTATACTCATGCCATATAATATTATGTTAAATCGAATATTTGAGAACCCACTAGTATAGCCATCTATCTCGATATGCGCTGAACGTCATTCTACTCCTTGACAAGAAAAGGCGAAGTTAGTAACACGTTACTTGGTTTCGTAATTCTCTTACATGTAACTAGATGGCGTTCGTAAACTATTATATAATATAGCAGGAGTAAATCGTGATATTTACCTATTGAGGTAAAACAGATATGTATTTAGTTGTACACTACATAAATAAATAATAAATAAAAAGGTTTTAATTCACGTAGACTTTAAAAAAGCGCTTGTAAATAGTCAGAACAAATTCATAGTAATATATAATTAATTATAATTATTTCTAGGTACATATCGATACACAAAAGTTTTCTAAAAGGAAATTAAAATATTACTTAAGCCCACCCATGTACGCAAAATTTTCAGTCTGTATCTTCGATATTTAATGTGTACAATTATTGTAACAAATTAGCAGTTGATTTAAGTTAAATTCAATGTTATGGTTTCAAATCTAATCTACTATCGTAATGCATCAATGTACACCATATTAAATAATTTAATTAAATAGTTACCTCAACACCAACAGAAAATATCCGAAACTATAAATAGCACCAAAAAGCGCCAATTTTAATTTTATATAATTATATATTTGATAATTACTTAGATATTTGGTGTATTGAATGATTAAATACAAATCACTGATCTTTGTATTTACCTGTTCCTAAACAAATATAAAGAACTACCTATTTAGTATTATGCTGTGTGATCTATTATAAAAGGAGAAGCTGACTAACTGACTGACTGACATATCAACGCAGGGTATACACTATAAAAGTTAGAAACTTGAAATTTTGCACAGGGGTTCTTTTTATAGAGTAGGGGAGCACTAAGTAAGTATTTTTGGAAATTCGTTCACTAAGGGCATAAAATAGGGGATGTAAGCTAGTATGAAATGACATTTTTAAGTAATTTCAACGCCGGTGAAGCCGCGGGCCACAGCTAGTTATAAATATATTTTCATTATTTATTTTTGGAACGAAGTTCCTTATTGCGCTTTGTGAAATGGGGCTAGACGGAAAACATCTTACGAAAAGTTGTCACGACACTTTTTGCAGCTGTGAGGCGTGCGCATGTTTCTCTGTCTGTCACTCTCTCTCTTATAGAAAGCAAGCCAGATATTTTCATTTCTATTTTGCATTGAACCGTGTGGTGTCGCGACGATTATTTTTGTTGAGTGTATACAGGTTTTTTGTACATAATAAATAATAAGAAATAACTTCGTTCCATCCGGGTGTCACTTGACATCTCTCAAGTTTTGTATTTCAATTAGTGGAAATTAATAATACTTGTTGAAAATACAGTTACGCTAATGTTTTATTATCACAGATAAAAATGATATGGACATCGATTGCAAGGATTTGACCACTCGCTTCGCGTGTGACGTCATCGCCTCCTGTGCCTTTGGCTTGAAGACTGATTCACACACTGATGAGAATAATGAGTTTTATGTCATGGGCAAAACAACTGCGACATTTGGGTTCAGTGAAATCATTACGTTCATTCTTTTGGACGTATCTCCCAAACTTGTTAAGGTAATTTTGTAATAATATTATATATTTACTGATTTGATGGCAATAAAGTTACCTGTTTTTCTGAAATTAACTATTCGAAATAGTGGGCACATTATGGAAGTTAGCGAAGTTCTACCTCCGTTATGCAAGGAGCAGGTAAAACCAGTGTTTTTTGGAACGAAGTTCCTTATCGCGCGTTGTGAAAGGGGGCTAGACGGAAAAAATTCTCACGAAAAGTTGTCTCGACACTTTTTTCAGCTGTGCGGCCTGCGCATGTTTCTCTGTCTCTCTCTCTCTCTTATAGAAAGCAAGCCAGATATTTTAATTTCTATTTCGCATTGAACAGTGTGGTGTCGCGACGATTATTTTTGTTGAGTGTATACAGGTTTTTTTGTACATAATAAATAATAAGAAATAACTTCGTGCCATCCGGGTGTCCCTTGACACCTCTCAAGTTTTTTTTATGCTAAGGCAATGGTTTGGCTTATGACTTAGCTTACATTGTTCAATGAGGGAGGAAACAGAGAGTGCAACTGTGAATTGAACGCTTATATTTATCTTCCATAATATGATCCGCGCGGATACTGGTCGGTTGTTCAAGGGGAGTTCTAAGCCAGAGCACATGTGCAAGATTTTTTGTTATGTCTGGGTGTAATTGATAATAATAATAATATCTTGGGACAATGTCACGCAGATCATCCTCGCCCCAAACTAAGCAAAGCTTGTACTATGGGTACCAGGCGACGATATACATACTTATATAGATAGATAAATACTTATATACATAGAAAACATCCATGACTCAGAAACGAATATTCGTGCTCTTCACACAAATATTTGCACTTACCGGGATTCGAACCCAGGGCCACCAGCTTCGTAGGCACTACCAACTAGGCTACGGTGACCGTCATTGATCCATCATATGTATGTATTTATCTGGTTGCCCTAGGTACTACAGGCTTTGCCTAATTTAGGATCGGGGGGCAGTGTTTTAGTTTTCCCAAGATATTTATTTATACTGGCTTCTATAGCGAGAAATCCACCAAACAGAGCTTAAAATTGTCAAGAAGTGTTATTATAGAAAAAAAAATATATATTTTTTATTTTTATGCAGAGCACTTACACTCTTCATACAACAATGTGACCTATAACGCATTGTTGATTTTACTCATTACCTAATACTTACAATTTCAACCTGACAACGTTTTTATTTTAGAACAAGACAACGCCCGCCCTTGGTAAATAAATCTCTATTGCACAAAGAACTTAACAGACGTGTTATTAATTGACACTAAGTAGACTCAGAACAACGTCTTATATGTAGACTTAGAGCCAGCGCAGACAGAGAGGAGCGACAGAGAGCATGTATGCTTGAACATTATAATGCGCGAGACTGCGCGAGCATTATGTCAGGTTCAAGCATATATGCACTTTATTCCTATAGCTCAAAAGTTGATTTTCTAGTGCCTTAATAAAATCCTCTCCGCTGCGCTCCTCTCTATCTACGCTGACCCTTATAGAGCAAGGTTATTTTTTCGTGTACTAGACACCGCGTGTAGTCAAATATAAAATTACCTTGAAGCCAATAACAATAATATGTAAACAATTTTAACGGTGTTTTGCCCGGTTATAAAAAATACAGATATTATTTAACTACTCTTTCTGCCTCGAGTCAAAAGTAAAGAATATCCTAAAGTAAAGTAAGGTCCTCCAGGCCGATTTTCGACCACGGCAGCCACTCTCAATGGAGACTAGCCAACCGCGCAGTACTTATTATAGTGCACAAGTGTGTGCGCAAACACAGGGGGCACTTTCTATTCCATCACACCCATGATCCGATGGGACGACTAGCGACATGACCGGAAAGAGTTCAGTTACAGGACAGACGCCATTACGTGCTCTCCCAGGCACGGGGGTGTATTACCGCCAACTCCCAGACTTCGGGCTGTTACTGAGAAATTTCTTTTTACGGAATATCGAAAAATCACATTTTGGCCCGACCCGAGATTTGAAACCAGGACCTCATTATCTGCAGTTGAACACGCTACCGTTTAACCACGTTTAAAGTATAGGTCAACAAAATCCTGCTTAGTATTTATTGCGCTGCGGTTCTAATTTGAACTCGTAGAATCAGTCGGCACCAAAATTCAAGGACATTTGCGTCTTGTTTTGACCAATCAAAACCTATTAGCTGTATCGCTATGATGATTGAATTAAAACGATCATTGTTGAGTGGGTATGTTACTTACGTTATCTTTATTGCCTCTATTAGTTCCCATGTCTCCTTATTCCTTGATATTTGAATGAGCTAATAACAATAGTTCATAACGCTAAATCGTAAATCATCAAAAAACCATCAGCGAGCCATACATAAACGCCATGTGACTAAATAACTATCGAAATCAGTGCACATCAAGGAATATAATAAAAAAAAACATTGTTAATAATATATTCAAATTTATTTATTATTCTTGACGTATACCGGGAAGACTGGGATTCTGGAATACAGTATTTCCAATAAAACAAGTCAATACGCTGCTGTACGTGTATTCAGACTGCCCGATACAAAAGCAATGGCGCGTCACTATCCACATTATATTTGTAACTTATTCTAAAATTACCTACATATATTACAATTCTCACGAAGGGTTACAAGTAGGGTAAGCAGTATCATTGCAAAATTTTCTGTGTGGTTGACGGCCAAATCTTTTGGCTGGCGGCGTAGAATATCACCACGAAATCATCCCGAGATTTCGTGATGATGAATATATATGTTCCAGAGGATGGGTAGCAGCATCTCTCTGTGTACTATGATCATGATAATGTGATCGCCAACCCGATGGCCAAGCGTGGCGATTATGGCACATCCCTCCAAATGGTGAACACAGCTCCATTGTAGAAATCTTCTGGCTGCTGACATAATGAAGCAGTTAAAATTATTAATACAACAAATTGCAATAAATTAGTAAAAGCTGGTATCATATATTAGGGTTGTAATACCTATATCCTTTACGGAATTAAAAGAACGAAAAATCAATTGTACAAAGAGAATGCAGAGTATGATAATATAATTAAGCTATACTTATTCTTATTCTTCTGGTGGCGGCTATTTCCAGTCCCCGGAGGTCCTCGTAACACTGCGTCCAGTGATGAACTATTGTGCTCGCCGCCCCAACTAAACTTCCCTGTCTAACCCTGCAACATAGTTAAATTGCAGAATCTTTTTGACAAGAGTATCGATAACATCGTCCTGGGGTATACTTACTTACTTATTATTTTCAGTTTTTGGGATTGGACTTCTTGACAGATGAATCAAAGAAGTTTTTCAGAAATATGGTGCTGGATACTATGAAAGAACGAGAGCTGCACAATATCCTTCGACCTGATATGATTCACTTGCTTATGGAAGCAAGGAAAGGTAATAGAATAAACATTATACTTACCAATATTATAATTATACTAGCTGTCTCGGCAATTGTTGCCTTAACAATAGACATAAAACATGGAATCACATCGCAGCGCCACCTACCGGTCCAATCGTAAGTCTAAATCATCGAAAAACCAATCAAAAGGACATAAAATGTCATCAAACTCCGCAAAAAAAAATCTTTACAATATCAAAATTGCTATTAAAATAGGATTTGGTAGTAGAACGGTGAAAATTTAGGGTCGTTTTTTTTCTGTTTCATGCTGAATAATAATAAAATTTGGGGTGGCGGTAAAATAGTGATTCAAAAAATGTTTTGCGACTGATTCTCAGACCTACTTAATAAGCACAAAAATCCTCATAAGAATCGGTGAAACAAACACGAAAATTTTATTTATTATAATTATTATATAAAAATTATAATCAATCTCAGTTATATCATATCAATTTCACTTCCAGGGAAACTAAAGCACGAAGATATCAAATCAAATGATGAAGCTGCTGGTTTTGCTACCGTTGAAGAATCTTCTATTGGAACTAAGGAAATAAATAAGAGTAAGGACATAAAATCTGATATTAAACTACTTGACAGTGACATGAGCCAAAGACAACTACAATAAAATTTACTATTGCAGAAAAATATATTTCAAGACAGCATTTAAATCATTAGGAAATTTGTCTATGGTAAAGGTTGAAGGTTGTGGTACAGATTTGCATATAATAATAGGCATACGCATCTGATAACACATTCTAATCTCAAAAATCTTGCCTCCAAAAAAATTATGGTTAGTGCAGTTCTGATTTTTGGTAAGAACTAAATGGGAATTCAGGTACTCTTACAGTGTTCAATTCATATTACATTTTCTTTATAATGATAATATTTGAATTAATATTTTAGAAGATTCAACGCCTATAGGTTTCCGTTTTAAGTAAAGGCTCTAAAACATAACTATGGTGAAACCATACTAATGCCGATTCTACTTTATAACATAATTTTAGAAAAGTCTTTTATGTTTACCAATAAACATATTAAGAACATAAGAGGCCGTTTAGGCTTTCAATTCATTCGATTTATAGGCATAAAGTGGCACAAGTTAAATATAAAAATTGTTATATTTTTTTTCAGTGTGGTCTGATGATGATCTGATTGCTCAAGCAATATTATTTTTCGTTGCTGGATTTGAATCTGTATCTGCTGGTATGTCTTTCTTGCTGCACGAGCTAGCAATAAATCCTGATGTCCAAGAAAGGTTAGCTCAAGAGATAAAAGATCACCATGACAAAAATGGTGGAAAATTTGATTTCAACTCAATTCAGAATATGAATTATTTGGATATGGTTGTTTCGGGTAAGCATAAGTCTATACAAATCTCTAAAAACCCTGGCTTTCATGAGTTATCAAGAAAGCCAGGATTGTTAGCATGAAATTTTGGAGGGGTTCTTAGCCAAAGGCATATACCGGGGCAAGTGACTTCGTGACCCAGCCTAGAAAATCTGAAAAGGTATATATTAACAATGTTATAGACTTATTTCATTTCAGTTTCATTATCAGTTTTCTTTTTAAATTATACTTACGTGGTTGAATGAGGGCAATTTTAATAACAGTATTTTATTATTTTATTACAGAACTTTTAAGATTATGGGCACCAGCTATGATACTCGACAGAGTATGTGTAAAAGATTATAACATGGGCAGAGCTAATGACAAAGCTGATAAAGATTTTATTGTAAGTTTAACAAAATATTACCACTTCATTTACTTTAATTTTATAAAATAAGA
This sequence comes from Pseudoips prasinana, assembly GCA_951640165.1. Lineage (NCBI taxonomy): Eukaryota > Metazoa > Arthropoda > Insecta > Lepidoptera > Nolidae > Pseudoips > Pseudoips prasinana. The sequence continues at coordinate 38,770,463 of OX621240.1, read as the reverse complement.
TTATTTTAATTTTATTTTATTTAATTACCAAAAGGTGGGCTGTAAGTTTGTTTGCTAATTTGGTTGTATAAAAAGAAGTCTAAGTCATAAAGTAAATTCTTCGATAAATCGAACAGACAATGACATTTACTGTTCGACATCGATAATTAAGCCGAGCTTACAGCTTACTGTACTTAACAATCAATAATGATTTCAAATTTAAAACGTCCGAAAAAAGGTATGTTTAAGTTAATAAAGTAACGATAAATAGTTTTACACCCAACTGTAAATAAAAAAAAATACTTAATATCTAAATGCTAACTCGTCGAGTGCTCGAAGGAGACGTCTCCTTCGAGCACTCGACGAGTTAGCAGCCCTTGAGAATGGTCCGTGGAGGACCGAAACACGTGTTGGGTATCGTACTGGCGCATGTAATTTGCTTTTTATATTGTCCTTCTTGCATGTGCACATTTTTGCGGGCGGGAGGGCGGTGCAAATTGCATCCCAGCATGATTAAACTGACAATTAGCGGAATTAACACTAAATATTGATTTTGTATTTTGATTGTTATGGATTTCCGCAAAGTAACGCCTGATTCCATTACTTAAATAAATAATAGGTCTTTACCTATGAAATTGCCGTTTTGTATGAAAAAATTTAAACGAATTTTTTTCATGAATTTTTTTATTTGTATTAATCGAAGTAATCACCCATGCAATCAATGCATCTTTGCCATCGCAGTGGCAGTTTATTGATGCCCTTCTTAAAGAAATCAGCTGGACGGGAGGCAACAAATTCTTCAAAGGCATTTTGTACTGCCTCTCGGGTATTGAATTTTTTTCCCGCCAAGAAGTTATCCAAATTCTGGAAAAAGTAGTAGTCTGTAGGCGCAAGGTCTGGTGAGTAGGGCGGATGACGGAGAGCTTCCAACCCCAGTTCTTGCAACTTGGAGACCGTCTGCTGTGCAGTATGAGGTCGCGCGTTGTCGTGCAGGAGCAGCGGAGACGAGCGATTGACCAATGCTGGTTGGAGATGCGCCAGCTTCTCCATCATTGTGCTCAGTTCTTCACAGTACACATCTGCAGTAATGCTCACCCCGTTTGGTAAGAAGCTGTGATGAATCACACCGGCGCTAGACCACCAAACAGTGACCATCACTTTTCTAGGGGTAAGTTTTCGTTTAGGGCATTGTTTAGGTGCTGAACCAGGATCCAACCAACTTGCTGAGCGCTTGCGGTTATCAAACAGAATCCATTTTTCATCGCAGGTAACAATGCGGTTCAAAATTCCTTCATTTGTGTGTCTGTTGAGCAGTGCAAGGCACGTCTCGACGCGTACTTCGCGCTGGCGATCATTGAGTTCGTGGGGCACCCATTTGTCAAGCTTTTTTACCTTGCCAATTTGACGCAAATGGACCAATATTGTTTTGACGCTAACGTCGAAAGCTGCTGCTAATTCAGCCGTAGATTGTGTATCATCAGCTTCCACAACCGCCTTTAATTCGTCATTGTCGACCAAAGTCTTCGGACGACCGCGACGTTCATTTTTCAGCTCGAAATTTCCAGAACGGAAGCGAGCAAACCAATAACAGGTGGTGCGTTGGTTTGTAGTGTTAGCTCCGTAAACGTCGTTGATGTTGCGTGCCGCTTGTGCCGCGTTGCTGCCACGACGGTACTCATATTCCATAATTACTCGAATTTTTAACGTATCCATGATGACGAAAAAGATTGAAATGCGATGAAAATGTAACACTAATCAATAAAGAAATGACTACTTTTGGAAAAAAGAATCCATGTTTTTAAAATAAAATTAATTTGAAATTAGAATTCTTAGCCAAACAAAAATTATTTTGATTTGAAATGGCCAGTACTGCAGAACGGCAATTTCATAGGTAAAGACCTAATATAAAAAAAATAAATAAAAAAGGTTTTTATTCACGTAGACTTTAAAAAAGCGCTTGTAAATAGTCAGAACATGTTTGTAGTAATATAGTTGTAAACATTAGATATTATTTCTAGTAACATAGATACATATGTATGAAAACATTTATAAAATTTATTTTATTACAGAAATGATATTTAGCTAGCTCATATCAAGTTATTGTCAAGAGATTATGTTTAATTATCTAGTTTAAGTCTAATATTTTTACTACATATTGTCAATGGTTCTGTCTATATTAAAGGTATTATTATTATGACGGACCTTGTGTTAATAACGACGGTCGCGCTTTAATGCTACCACCGGATCCAATGCGCCCCAACTGAGAAGACCCAGCGAAACAAACTCAGTGGGTTCATCTACTACCGGTTTCAACACGACCCAGTTGAGACGGTCCGGCGAAACATACTCAAGCGGGCATGAACACGGGATTTGGTCCAATTAGAGTAATTATTTAGTAGGCAAACACAATATATGCTCGATCGGTTGTCTGAATGCTTATTATTTTAGATTATATTTAGGTATACAAAAGAAAAACTTCGAAACAATAACATTATTCATTTTGAGACAGAGTCAATAATTTTAAATTAAGTATATGATAGCAATCATTTACAGATAGTTCACGTAACACAGCAGATCAGTCATGTCATTAATAGTTAACATTACGTATCGAATGAAACCGCACAACCGGGTTCCGTAGCCAAATGGCAAAAAACGGAACCCTTATAGATTCGTCATGTCTGTCTGTCTGTCTGTCCGTCCGTATGTCACAGCCACTTTTTTCCGAAACTATAAGAGCTGTACTACTGAAACTTGGTAAGTAGATGAATTCTGTGAACCGCATTAAGATTTTTACACTAAAATAGAAAAAGAACAATTATTTTGGGGGGTCGCCATACATAGAACAGAAACTCAAAAATTAGTTTTTCATCGTACCCATACATGTGGGGTATCTACGGATAGGTCTTCAAAAATGATATTGTGGTTCTTAATATCATTTTTTTCTAAACTGAATAGTTTGCGCGAGATACACTTCCAAAGTGGTAAAATGGGTGCCCCCCCCCCCCCTCTAACTTCTACAATAAGAGAATGATAAAACTAAAAAAAATATATGATATACATTATCACGTAAACTAATTTTTTAAATACGTCATAAACCGCAATTTGCATTTATTTAATCAACTGAAATACTTGCTGCTATGGAACCCTTCATGTGCGAGTCCGATCTCGCACTCGATCTCGCACTTGGCCGGTTTTTTTAGATTGTAGGGAGGCATCTTCCTCGCTAATTGGTCGGCACGATCGTTATCGACGAGTCCTGCATGGGCCTTTATCCAGACCAGATTCACAGATTTGTTCTGTGTAAGGACCGTTCCCAAGTTTTCACGAGCCTGGACCGCGAGTGGATTCTGGGAGCTGATATTTTTATGGTTTCCAGTGCTGACCTAGAGTCACTAAAGATACCGTAACTGGCACTCTTGACAAATAACAAACCACTCGTAGCATATGGCCAGAAGTTCTGCAATAGTTATGAATAAATGAACAGAAAACCAAAACGTTTGTTTGAAATAAAACTTGTTTTAGTTTAATCCCACCGTATATTTTTAAAGTAACTTAAACTTAATTCTTTTAGGTTCGCAAAGGTACACCCATCGGCATCCCGGTGTTTGCCATCCATCGTGATCCTAAGTTCTTTCCTAACCCCGAAAAATTTGACCCCGAGCGCTTCTCCGAGGAAAACAAGCATAAAATTCAGGCTCCAACATACATACCCTTTGGTGTTGGTCCTCGAAATTGTATCGGTAAGATTGCATCATGTTATTTATTTTAAACCCTAGTCTTATGTCAAACTATAAATAAGAAAAATACAATTACCTTTAATTAGAAAGAAAGGTGCCCGTTCTCTGATATATACAAAAATTACTTATGGAACAGAGACGTGGTCGCTTACTATGGGCCTCATCAGAAGGCCAAAGTCAACACAAGAGCAATGGAGAGGGCTATGCTCGGAGTATCGCTGCGCGATCGAATAGAAAACGTTGAAATCCGCAGGCGAACCAGAGTAGCCGACATAGCCCAAAGAATTGCCAACCTGAAGTGGCGGTGGGCGGGGCACATAACTCGAGAAAGAAAGAAAACGCAGCGTGGGCAGGACCCCTACAAGGGGGACCGACGATCTTGCAATGGTCGCGGGAAGCCTCTGGATGCGGGCAGCGCGAGATCGGCCATTGCGGAGATCCTTGGGAGAGGCTTTTGCAGCGTCCAGCAGTGGACGTCTTTCGGCTGATATGATGCTGAGAGAGAGAGAAAGAAAGGTGTAATTTTGAATATGACCCATTTATATTGGGGCTGGCTGTGCTTTGTGGCCGTGAAATACATAGTAAATAAATTCTCTGAAGACGGCGTTGATTTTTTAATGATTAATAATTATAAATGAGACTGTGGTTGTTTTAACTGTTGTTCTATATAGGTAATACAAAGAAAATTGTTTGTGGAATCTTTAAAATTACTTCATCTATGTATAAATAATACTTTTTATTCATACGCAATCGCAGAGTACCACAAATCTGCGATTGCATATGTATGAAAAGAGATGTTCATATCGTACATAGGCGTGTATGATAAAAGATTCATTATGTGGTAGAAAAATACTTTCAAAAATAATGGAACTGACTTATACTTCATTACATTGAATATAAAGATATTATTGCTTTCTGTAAACGTCATGTTCAAAAAGCAAAGATTAATCTATTAGGCCTCTCTTTTTTTCGATTGCGTAGACCTGGATGTTATTTATTTGTAAGTTCTCATTTGTTCAATTCTTATTGCAGGTTCAAGATTTGCCCTCTGTGAGATCAAAGTGCTGACATACCAGGTCATTCAGCACTTCGTGCTTTCCCCTTGCGAGAAAACTTGTATCCCAGCTAAGCTTTGTACCGGATCTTTCAATATAAAACTTAAGGGTGGCCACTGGCTTAGATTCAGAGCCAGAACATAAAAAAATATACATATTTATTGTAAAACTATTTGTTATTCATTACTTCCACTTTTATTGTTCTTACCTAGCTCAGAAGTCAGGAACTTCATAGGAAGACATGTATAAAAAGTTTATGAATAAATTAATTTTATTTATTATTATTCATTTACCTCTTTAAGGGCCCAGTATCTTTTTAAAGAGGTATTTCAAAGCAACTACTTTCCTATAACAGCTAAGAAAAAGTGTTTAATTCGTGTATCTTGCTATGCTAAGATGTTTTTGAGTTAATGCCCATGTTTGGCGTTACCTACGTATAACGCCAAACATGGGCATTAACTCAAAAACATCTTTTAAAACTAAGATCGTGCCAAAGGGGAATTGAAAGGAGTGTGTTGGGCGTAAAGCTAAAAGACCCCAAAAGAGCAGCAGACATTAGATCAACAACAAAGGTGGAACATGTGCTTAAGAAAATAAAACGGTTAAAATGGCGATGGACCGGACATATGACAAGGGAAAGCAGAATGAAATGGACTTAAATTATAACGGAATGGTAGCCACGTGATGGCAAAAGAAAAAGAGCCAGGCAAGTTAGAAGATGGACAGATGATATCAAGATGATTGGAGGGACAGTTTGGTCCAGAAAAGCAACCAATAGAGAAGAATGGAAGCAGCTGGAAGAGGCCTATGTGACACTGGACACGCTGACCACTGAACCGGGAAACCCGATGTATTCGATTTAGATTTAAGTTAAACAATTTGCTACTGTTTGTAAAATCATTGTTTAGTATCAGCAATAAAGGCTAATAATAAATTATTATTTATTTATTGATTAGACGTTAACAGTTACGAATATACTTATGAATTTAATTACTTCAGCTAATACTGGTTTTAGTTTTAATGTTATATGTTGTGCATTACATATACTCTTTCACACAAGTCTCACTAAAACAAGGTTTGGAAGAAAACTCATATTGAGTTAAGCACAAAGGTTTTAGATTAAATCATTTATAAATGTATTTTCTGTGTAAAATAAAGAATAAAGTTGTCAATCGATCGTATACATACATTAGGGTAGGTAATAATTATTTATACGAATTTTTATATTCAGATTTATTTAGGCAAATTATACTGATGTTGATGAAATAATATTTAGAGTTGTAGATGAAATAAAAATGTATTTGTTAGTTTATAAAGGGTGTTATCTTCAAGTTAAATAATTGAATATTAGAGTGTAATATTTTCCTATTAAAGCTCTTACCCATGTGTTTGTAATAATTTTGAGTTATGTTCCATACATCTAGTAAGATAATATGTTACGCAACTACCTGCCCTGTAGTTATGTGTCATATTATGTTTGGAACAAGCCTCGCTTAATTGACATACACATGCCTCGGAAGTAAAATTACCTTTACAAGTTCTACCAGCTATATGCCCTGCCTACAGCCACTTCAGATTAGCAATTCCACTTCAGATTAGCAAATCTACTTCTTTGTCCGTTAATTTAGTTCGCCTGTGGATTTTAAGATTTCTGATTTAATCTTGCAGGGAAACTCATGAACATCAGAATGACTGGCTGTAATGACCGATCAGCTATAAAATATTACCAAAATCTAATACCTATTTGCTACTATTTGATACCTATGTTTAAATAATTGGTACCTGACTCACAACTGAGAAAATGAATTAAAAAATTGGCCTGTCTTTCTGATGCCAGGTTGACTGCCCACATTTAAGATCTCCATAGAAGGGCTCCAAATTTCAATTCGCCTTTACAAAAATTTAGTACTTATTTGATACCTAAACATATTTTTTTTCTAGATTTTTAGCGCAAGAAATAAAAAATTAATAGAAGTTTTTTATTTACTCCTAATGCAGAATAATGAGGTTGACTTATGATTCTAAAGTATTAAACCTCACCTCATCAAATAAGATAATCATTCTTACTGATTTACCAAAAACAATGATGTTAAAAGGTGCTATTAGGTGCTAATACAAATTCTTGTCTGTAATAGAATTTGTACCTTCACTCAGTTCTAATCGTATTGGACATTATAAATCTTATTGTCGCAGGGGCACAAAATGGCAATGTTTTGACGATTTGTCCACCAAAACAACAAAAATATAAACAACTAAAAAAAAAATCTTTTATATTATAAATAAAAATAGAAGATTCTACGCACATAGCATTATATATTAAAGAAAAGATTAATCTGTTTTATTTTTAATATTTATTATATATAACTTGTAGGTATTATACTATGTCCTTAAAATATTTAAAAAAATATATGTTTAGGTATCAAATAGGTACTAAATTTTTGTATAAGCGAATTGAAATTTTGGATCCCTTACGTGGAGATCCTATATGTGGGCAGTCAACGTGACATAAAAATGACTGCCCAATTTTTAAATCCATTTTCTCAGTTGTTAATAAGGTACCAATTATTTAAACAAAGGTATCAAATATTAGCAAATAGGTATTAGATTTTAGTAATATTTTAAAGCTGATCGGTCATTTTGGCCAGTCATTCGGTTGTTCACGGGAAACTCTGCGCATAGCCCCCTCCATTGCTCTTTGGGTAGCGCTGAGCCTTCTTATGACGCCAATAGTAAGCGACTACGTTTCTGTTCCATTCGACTTCTACGTCCAACACGGGATGAAATGGGGTGGCGATATTTTTTGCCGGGAGTCATAATACTTTCGTAAAAAGTATTGAAGTGTAGGAAAGAAGAACACAATTTTTGTTAAAGAAGGGATTGTACCATTTTTTACAAAGATAGTGTTCTTCTATAATACCTAGAAATTTTACATAGCTTATTGTGTAAAAATGTCTAAATATATAGACATAGACAGAGTAGTTATAACCAGTTGTCCTGAAAGGGTACCTATCCAAAGTGACATTAATACCTAAGATCTTAGACTATGAGGGTAAAACGCTATGTTGGTCTGATGAGGTTAATATTACGAATAAATAGATGATCACACCGAAATCTTAACAATATAGATAATGAGATATCAGCGTTCAAAGTAACGCTATGACTGCGCGGCCACGTAACTTTTGTTTTGCCTTGATTTCGTCAGTTTAAATAAACTTTGGTGGCATCAAATGCTTTCGGTACTTTGGACATATTATAAGACCTTTCTTCTAGTAACAGTTTAACTGCATGAAATCTTAAGTTTTGAAGAAATAATCGAGATTGATGAAACATCAAGTGCACGATTGCGCGGCCATAACTTCCGAGGTGAATATTTCGTGAAATATTGATCTTAGTCTTGTAATTTTTTGTTCGAAAGTTGTTGACAAATGAAATGTTCAATTAACAAAAATAATTAGATCTCTATACCAAGTAGTTGCCAAGATCTCCATGGCCGCGCAATCCTCCACGTTACGTTCGCGCAGCCAACTTAAAACCCCTGTAACTTCTTTATTTCTGATTTGACAAAGTTTTGGTTTGTTCCTTTCGATTTTGACTAATTTTGACAAAAATTATAGCGATTTCTTTTCTGTTTGGATAACGTGGCGGAGCAATCGTGACGCACACATTCAATTAACTAGAAAATCGTGATCACGATCGAGTGAAGTAGCACCTCGTTCTTATAATAATCCTTATCTATTTTTATGATTATCAGAGAGACTCAGAACATACCTAATAAAGCCAGACGTCAAATTTAATTATGGGAATTGTAAATTGTCCAGTGCCAGGATTTAAATTTCTATTATCTAAGTTTAACCACCAATGACTCAGATCCTAACGGTGCTAGAATTTATCTTCTAACTAAACTGTGACGATGGTAAGACACCTCACAGGATGTCTTTGATGCCTCGGAGGTTAATTAGACTAGTTTGAGACGTGACATGTTTCGACACCCCAATTAATTCCTATTTATTTTACCCAGTACCGCTGCTGAAGCCTGTGCATTCGTACCGCAAAACCAACAAACTTCAAAGGGCGTAGTTGATACCCTCCGTGACTAGAGGTTTGACCATTAATTTGGCCAAACCATAAGCATGGCTTCTCAACGTGGCAAGTCTGCCATCCTTCTGGCTTCTGTTCACCCATAAAGTACACAATATACACGTACAACATGCACGTCAAATGTACTATGTACGGACGCCAGCACATCAATCTACCCCAATCTGTCAAATTTTCCCAATTGAAAGTGAACCTTAGGCTTTTGTGATAAAGTTGAAAATCTATAAAAGAAATTCGACAGATTGGGGTAGCTGGATGTGCTGGCGTCTGTACATATGTTTTAAACTAGAATAAAGTCAAAGTCAAAATCATTTATTCCGTAAAAATTTTACATTTATGTGGAATCGTCATATTTTTTTACCCTACCGTGCAGTACATGACGTGGCAGCTACTCAGTAGGAATCCTTTTTTAAAATAAAATATACTTAAGATTAATTACAATCATGTGTGTTGACTCAGAACAACTCAATCCCAAGCACTTTTATCACTTAAATAATCAGAATTTTTGTTATATGCCCTGCTACACAATTTGGCTTAAATAATTCTTTTAAACTTATTCGTAGATAATTCTCTAATATCATTGGGAAGTTTGTTATAGAATCTTATACATTGCCCCATAAAAGAGTTACTTATTTTAAATAGCCAACCGAAGGCCAGTTGTGGTAAACATAAGTGTGACTTTGATACTTTACGGTATATAAATTATATAACTGGTGACAAAACACTGCAATGAGCTGCAACCGCATAATATCGCCCACTTAGTATGCACTCATCTGGAGTACTACCTTGTATGATAAAAACGACAACAAACAGCGTAGTTAAATCGAATATACATAATTAGTTAAGTATTCATCAGTAATAGACGTACGTTAACTGTTAGTGTGGACCGATTACTGGGTAGGTAAGTGTGTTATCTTTTTTTTATTTATTCATCAATAAATTACAGAAGGTATATTGGAATGTAAGAGCTCCTCGCATAAACCACAGTGGTTATTTGCGAGGGGGGTTCACTAAAAATTAGGTGCTGAGATATGCTTAACTTAAATATATAGAGTATTATAATATAAAGTATTTAACTATAAAAAGTATTATAACACACAGCACAGTGTTTAGTATACGTTTATAAAAAAATATTAAAATATCAGGGGTCATTAACTTGGTAGCTGTATTGATTTTATTTGCTTGTGTATTAGTCGCGATCTCTCTACTATTTGTGAAACTATTTGATTATTCTTTTTTATTCGTCAGAGAATGTTTTTGAGACGGTTCCATATAACATTTTTAGTGACAAAAAACTTATAATTTAAAAGAAACGTTGATTTTTTTAATACAGTTATTAATTGCGTAGTTTATTGTGAATATTATTTATAGGAAAACATTGAGAAATTAAGTTGAGACTTTTAAATCACTACTGGTCACTTATATGATAACATGTCATAATTTTATTATACTTCTACAATATGATGCATCGAGCGCGAAGTAAGTTATAATGTACGAGTGCTTTGTTTATAGCAAAGTATTTCTTTTTATTTATTTACTTACAACAACATAACTATCTTTACATGTTTGCACCCAATATAGCCAACAAACACATGAGATTTTTTTTTGTGAAAACATAAACTAGGTAGGTACTTAATTACAATTTAATAAATTCTTATTCTTAAACATAAATTAACAAAATAATATTCTATAAAGTAAACATACAAAAAAAAACTATAAAAAAACATACTCATAATGACGCCAAGTACTCGAGAGTCACCCTTTCAAATTCCAATGCCAATGTACAAGTGAAAATGTCTAACTTTTGGGAGACGCTGTTAAGGAGTCCTAAGGATGTACTCACTGGTGAATATTTTAGGATGTCAGTACGAGCCGCCAAAACTTTAAACAGTCTATTCCTCGGCCCTTGCATACTACCCGTCTCCACAAAATAACTCTTTTATGGGGCAATGTATAAGATTCTATAACAAACTTCCCAATGATATTAGAGAATTGTCTACGAATAAGTTTAAAAGAATTATTAAAGCCAAATTGTGTAGCAGGGCTTATTACAAAATATCAGATTATTTAAGTGATAAAAGTGCTTGGTATTGAGTTGTTCTGAGGCAACTCACATGATTGTAATTAATCTTAAGTATATTTTATTTAAAAAAAGGATTCCTACTAAGTTTTCTGGCAGTGTTTCTCAGTAGCTGCCACGTCATTGAATGCACTGCACGGTAGGGTAAAAATAATATGACGATTCCACATAAAGGTAAAATTTTTGCGGAATAAAAAAATTTTGTTTTGTTTTTTTTTTGACTTGTCGTAGTCTGGTATTAGGAACCAACAATTTCAACGATTCCAATATTTGGGGATTATGTAGCTTCCCGCGGAACACTATGAAGCAGTATTTAGCTATGGCGAGGTTTCGCCGGACTTCCAACTTATAGTATCCGACCATTCCATTCATTTCATTTCTCATTCGACGCGCGGACCCACTTGAAAGCCCCCACGCTATACTCCGCTCCTCAGTTTTTATTCTTAAAAGACAGTAAAAAGTTATCGAATCACACAGTGCTTAATATCACAGTGTAGTGCTTAATGTCACCATCACATTAGTGAAAACTGTTTTCAATTACTGTTATGAAGTTGGAAGATACAAACAAAAACATTTTAAATTTTTTTCACAACGGTTATTTCGAATTGACTCGTTATCGGCGTTCCTGACCTAGGACAACCCGCACTGCGCCCGCTCGAGGTGAGTGACCCGTCGCTGCACTTATAGACTCCGCGCCATTCTATCAACACAATACCTAACCTGCTATTTGCACTTATTTCCACGAAATATTGATATCTACTTATTGAACGAAAACCAAATTTGGAAAGCAAAATGATACGCCGTTCGCCTCCTCCTCCAGCTTCACCTCTCCACACCTCAGAACTTAATTCAAGAGCTTTATCTACATCTACTTGCGAAAATAATAATGTCACTCATAGAAAAAGAAAAGGTGAGTTTGTTGAACTGGAGCGCATGGAGACCATGATGAAGGAAATGAAAACCATGATCACTGATTTAGTCACGAAACAAACTCACCAAAACGATAAAATTGATGCATTTCAAGTTGCTTTAGAAAAGATTCGAATTCAAAACTCTTCAATTAGTTCACAAAACTCTGAAATTAGGAAGCAAAATGAGGAAATTCAGAAAACAATCACATTTTTATCACAAAAGTACGATGATGCCATAGTCGATATTACTAGCCTCCAGACAGAGTGCACCAAAAACCAAAAAGTAATTAACACCTTGGAGCAAAAAATTGATTTCCTTGAAAAAAATCTGAGGGCTAGTTCGCTTGAAATAAAAAACGTACCCTTGTTAGAATCCGAATCTAAAGAGACACTTATAAAGACTATCCAAAAACTTGGTAACATTATTAGCCAACCCCTGCTAGATGGTGACGTCAAAAACATATTCCGCATGAAGAGTAAAACAGAATCAGTTGGTTCAGTTATAGTTGAGTTGTCGAGCTCTACGCTGAAAGAAAACTTCCTAAGGTCAACAAAAAAATTACAATAAATCTAACAAAGAACATCGTCTTAATACTACACACTTACACGAAAAAGCCCTTAAACAGCCATTATTTATATCGGAAGTACTCACTGCTATGACTAAGCGTCTTTATTACCTAGCACGAGAATTAATAAAAAATAGTGACTATGAGCAAACCTGGACGGCAAATGGTAAAGTTTATGTGCGCGAAAAGCAAGGTATGCCCAGCCAATTAATCAGGTCAGAAGATGATCTAAAAAAGATACGTAAACAAAAGTGACTAGACATTCTTTTTTGTATATTAATTTTCTGTTCATTTAATTTTATATTATATCCATTTTTGCTTAGATTGTACTCGTATATAACTGTTTGTAATAATAATACTAACACACAATTAACCTACACACAACTACACTTTCATTTCAAAATTAGAACAATAACCCTCACATTAACATACTCATTTAACCACAAACATAAATCTCATATATCACACTATACAAAATATCCGGCATATTCCAGGTATATATTATATATAACTAAATATTTACAGGAGAACCTCACGAAAAATGTAAAACTTAATATTTTTTACTTTTTATTTAACATAATACAGAATTCTAGCCCCAGCTCTTTCGGCGTCGTTAATGCTACAATATATGTAATAATCAAAATAAAAGCAAATAATAAAAACGTAAATATTAAAACATACAAAACTAAAATTCGATAACATACTTAACAATATACAAAATATTGATTTAATCTCTGTGTCGGATTCGTCAACATGTGATCTTGATACCTGTGTTCCACCCAATTTTAAACCTAACCAGACACTGAAAATACTTAACCAAAATATACGTAGTATCACTAAAAACATTGCAGGTCTCTACGCAATCCTAGCTCGTACCAAAATTGAATGGGATATCCTAACATTAACCGAATGTTGGCTTCCTAATACGCTTAATGTTCCTGACATAGACAACTATAATTGCTTCAGCACCAATAATAACTTAACTCAAAATGAAGGTTTCGTTGTTTATGTGAGAAAGGAAATTAAAGTCTCAGTCGAAGAACCTACTTTCTTATATGCCAACTGTCTCCAAATTGCAATTGATCTCAATACCATTATGTTAGCTATATACCGACCACCAGGACATAAAGATATCACTGGCTTCCTCAGTTCTTTAGATGAGACCTTATCGAAGAATACACGCTATAATAATATAATAATATGTGGAGATATTAATATAAATATCCATGATCAAAGCAATGATCCGAACAAACTAAACTACCTTAACTTGTTGGCATCACATGGGCTACTACCAGCTCACACGCTGCCCACTAGAGGACAAGCATGTCTAGATCACTTTGTCTTAAAAACACAGCGGTCCGCTTTAACGCTTATTGCTCACTCTTCCCTGACTGATCATGACACAGTCTTACTATTTCTCTCGAAAAAAATATCTAATACACCAGCGCGAAAAATGGTGAGCCGTGTTGATCGCGACCAACTAGATAAAGATCTTGAGTAACTAGACTTCATGGAAGTCTATAGCACTCAAGACCCTCACTCAGCAGCAGAAACTATGGTCCATCTCATAAACCAAGCTATAGAGGACAACACACAAATTGTCAAAGTACCCAACCGTAAAAAAATTGTAAAGGCGTGGATAACACCAGGACTTCTTCGATGCATCCGACATAGAGATAATCTACACAAGAGGTTAAAAAAAGCACCTGATAATTCAGATCTTAAAACAACATTTGCCAGATACAGAAACTTCTGTAATAACTTACTTAAGAAAATAAAAATAGAATACGAAAAATATCAAATACATAAGGCTGGAACAAACCCAAAACAACTATGGTCAGCAATAAATACTATAACAAACAGGACTAAAAAAAAAGAAACCCTCTCTCATCTTTTAACTCTATCAGCTACGCCAAAACTATCAGTAAACAGTGTTAACGATTTTTTTGCACAATCTGGTAAACAACTTGCCGAAAATATTATTCCCCCGACTGAACCTGACACATTGCCCACTACAAAAACTCTTAATTCTTTAGTTCTGTTACCAACCGATGACCACGAAGTTAAAAAAATAATAATGTCCCTTCGTAACGACTGTGCTATGGGATGGGACAAAATATCAGCTAGTCTACTTAAAAAACATACAGCTTTAATTGTACCCCCCCTTACATATATATGCAATTTGGCTCTGTCAACTGGTAAATTCCCAAAAGTTTTAAAAAAGTCTATTATTCACCCGATATTCAAGAGTGGGGATAGAAACCGTGTCAACAACTATAGACCAATATCTGTACTACCAACTTTGTCAAAAGTTCTAGAGAGGATAATGAACATTAGGTTAGTAGGTTACCTAGAAAAGCACAAATTTTTATCCCCATCACAATACGGTTTTCGGACTGGTAAATCTACTACCGATGCAGTTCACGATTTGACAAATTATGTCGTTACCAATCTAGACCAAAGGAAAAAAGTAGTAGGCATATTCTTAGACCTTGCTAAAGCCTTCGACACGGTTTCTGTACCCATTCTCTCGCAAAAAATGGAAAACATAGGAATTAGGGGGATCTCACTTGAACTTTTTAAAGATTACCTATTTGAGCGTATCCAATGCGTTAAGATAGATGAATACATTAGCGACGAGCAGACCGTCTTATACGGCGTGCCCCAAGGAAGCGTGTTGGGCCCTACTTTATTCCTCATCTATATTAACGACTTGGGCATGCTTACACTTCCTCGAGGTAAAATCATAACATTTGCAGATGACACTGCTCTCCTATTTAGCGCTGACAATTGGGACCAGGTCTTCTCATATGCACAATCCGGTTTTAATACTGTTTCAAAATGGCTACGTAGTAATTTCTTAACGCTAAATGTTGATAAAACCAATTATATGACCTTTTCTCTAAGATCCACTAATAAAGTTCCTAATGCCTCACCTCCTTACACAATAATATCACACAGTTACACTAAACAAAAGGGTGATAATGCCTCATGTTGCCAACTACGTAATGCAAAAGATGTCAGGTACCTTGGAGTAATAATTGATGAAACCCTTAGATTCCATAAACATATTGATACGCTGAAAACCAGGTTACGTAAGCTAATATATATCTTTAAAACCTTGAGGCAAGTGGCAGACGATAAATTAAAAAAATCTGTTTATTATGCTCTAGTTCAATCACTGCTAACTTATTGCATCTCTGTTTGGGGTGGTGCACCAAAAACTACCATTATTGACTTGGAGAGAGCCCAGAGAGTAATTCTGAAAGTGTCCTCTTTCCTTCCGTATCGTTACCCCACGGAACTTCTATACAAGGAGGCTAAAGTAATGACAGTGCGTCAACTCTTTATTTTAAGTATCATCCTAAGACAGCACTCATTACTTTCATATGATCCCTCCGCCTCACATGGAAAACGTCGGTACAACCCCGTAGATCGTACAGTAAACTTTTCTACTCAATTCTCGAATCGTTTCTTTTGTCACCTAGGTGGCTTTCTATATAACAAAATTAACAGAAAATTACATGTAGCTAAACTTACAAAAAACGTGTGCAAAAAGAAAGTTACTGCTTTCCTTCATGAACACAATTATGAGGATACTGAGAAATTGCTTGCAATTATGTTGTAACTATATTGATATATGAATTCTTACACAAACACACGCACACACATACTCGCACACGCACACACACACACACACACACACACACACAAACTAACGTAATTACTAATTCTTACTAAAAATGTTTGTTATTGTATTCTTTCTTACTCTTTACTTTGTTAACTTAATTATTCTCTTTTAAACCAAATTATGTACATATGCATGTGATCCTATTTTCCTAAGAATGTATAATAAATGTACCTCTTCATTAAGCGTGGAGACCTGGTGTCCTGAAATACAGGCCTTGAGCCTAGTTTAGGCATTAGTCTCCCACAATATTATAATTGTTACCTTTAACTAATACACCTTATACAATTTATTCTGTAATATTGTGGTGAGAGAATAAAACATTATTATTATTATTATTATTATTCCTATCACAAAGAGAGAAGGATACATTATAAGCGGGTAAAAGGGATAGACACCATACTATTTGAGATAAAGGTACCGTGTAAATTTATTTTGTATCTTCTCCACCATGAGACCATATTTGGTTTATGGTATTTGTAATTTTATTTTAATGTAATGTTTTTGTGAGGAAATTTATTGTAAATATAATAATTATTATTATTATGACAAAAATGAAGACGCAGCGTGGGCAGGCCCCCTACAAGATGGACCGATAATCTTGTGCGGGTCGTTGGAAATCGCTGGATGCGGATAGCGTAAGACCGGTAATTGTGGAGATCTTTGGGGGAGGCCTTTGTCCAGCAGTGGGCGTCTTTCGGCTGATATGATGATGATGATGAAAAAAATAACTACATTGTAAATAACTACTGACAATATTATTTACAACGACGTGTAACAGAAAGAGTGAACGTAACTTAAGGGGCATATACGGTCTCCTTAAGCCTACCTATACACAAAATCTCATACCGAAATACCATCATTTTAATCTTGATCGTAAAATAATATACCATTAAATATATCGACAAGTATTTTATCGATATAATGAACATCCGTACTAACACAGCACAGCTGATACTGATTTAGGCTAGAAATTGTTTGACATACCTCTGTGTTTCTATGCACGCCTGGTAGTTTGATTCCGATTGCACTCACTACACATATTTTGTTTTATTTTCGAGTTATGTTTTTATGTACATAGCCGAGTTTTTAGTGTTGTTCATAATGTCGGTAATCTTACTTGTTGATTTAGGTTGTCGATAGAAAAATAAATTACTAGTTGAATAAAAAATGATTATTTCTGTTTGAAGTTTCGTCCATAGGTAGCCGTCCTGATACCCTATAACCCCCTTAAGTTACGTTCACACTTTCTGTTACACGTTGTATATATATATACATTTAACAGTTATATATATTATATTACTAAATCCATGAAAACTTTTAATTTATGTGGTAAGTAAATTTGTTCCAAACATGGATTCAAATTGTTTCAATCCAATCCAAGGTCCCCTAATGATTACCGTTCGTAGCAGCGAATGGACATATAAATACATCTCCATTTTGATACAGTACAGGCGTTTATAAATTGACCTCAGTAGATATAGTTCTAAGAATATTATCCTTTTCCAGATCATGATTATTTTAGTGGTGTGGTTGCTAGTACTCATTGCAGTCATCTGGTTGTACTACCGCCGTGCTTACTCCAGGTTTGATAACTATGGCGTCAAATATAACTATCCAGTTAACGATTGGATTGGCTTGATCAAAACTCTGACGCGCCAGCGACACTTCAATGACCAACTGACTGAAGTGTACAACATATTTCCTGAAGAGAAGTAAGTAAGATTTCACTTTCATTTGTATATTTGTAGTAAAAATATTAGACTTAAACTAGATAATTAAACAATCTCTTGACAATAACTTGATACGAGCTAGCTAATATCATTGCTATAATAAAATAAATTAGTACCTAAATATCTATGTTACTAGAAATAATAATGTATACGATACGATTTTATCTCTTTATTGACATCCATAAATAAATTATCGTAGTTATTTGCGTTTATTCTCATTGGACTCGAGAAGTGTTTTTCTTTATAGGCTTGAATTAAAAGAAAGTTTTAAGTTATATATAAACATATGTACTTCTTTTATCCATTACCTAATGTTATTCTTAAGTGCCGACGACATATTGTAAAGTGGCACACTCAAACCCTAGAGGTTTCTGTGCCACTTCTAAAAAACAAACTTTTGTTATTTTTGCTCAATAAAAAAAAAATAAAAAAATACAACTGTATTACTACAAACATGTTCTGACTATTTACAAGCGCTTTTTTAAAGTCTACGTGAATAAAAACCTTTTTTATGTTATTTATTTTTTATTTTATATAAGTTACATCGCTTGTGGAACGGAAACTGCTGCGGCCGCTAGTTAGTAGCCCTCACCAATCTCTAAGTAATCGGTGAGGTTAAGTTCAGAGGCACGCGGTCGGTCTATAGATGTTTGAATGTTAAATTGGTTTCATTTATAATAGTATTCATGCTTGGAAAGGCATTTTGATCTTTCCAGTCCGGTTTAAGTCATATAAAAATAAAATAAAAATAAAAAAGGTTTTTATTCACGTAGACTTTAAAAAAGCGCTTGTAAATAGTCAGAACATGTTTGTAGTAATACAGTTATTATCTAGTTACTTATAACAGATATTTAGGTACACGGAATGTTAAAACATTTATACAATTTATTTTATAATGGTAGTGATATTTAGCTAGCTTGTATTAAGTTATTGTCAAGGAGATTATGTTTAGGTTTAATTATTGAAATTTATATTTTACTACATATTGTCTGAATGGTTCTGTCTATATCAAGCTATGAATTCGGTATAAAATGTTAAATATTTACTGCTCATCTCAACTTGGCTGTAACGTGTTTTGTTTAACTTCAGATTTGTTGGCACATTTGAGTTTATGAAGGAGAAGATACTTATTCGGGACATCGAACTTATCAAAAGGATCACAGTCAAAGACTTTGATTATTTTGTAGATCACCACAGCTCATTCTCTAACGATGACTCCTACTTTGCCAGAAACCTATTTTCTTTAAAAGGTAACACAGGCATTTATATATTTTTATTGCCAGAAGTCAATAATGTAAATATTATTGTTATTCTTTTTGACACTAACATCTGTTTGTTTTGATTTAATTTTCTAAGTTATGGCAGTTTAGAATTACTACACCCACGCAATGTTCTGTTAATTTAATGGTAGGACCAGCAAGCAGTATTTCTTTACACGATCGCTGGATTACTTCGAAATTTAGGGATTGACTAAGCCTAGTTGTGCAGTTATACTACCTACACACTTTTGGTAACTTAGTTCAGTTGCACTTTTTGTATCATCATGGCAGCCAAAGTACGTCCACTGCTGGACAAAAGCCTCCCCAAAGAGTGGGAGGATATGCTATAATCGACACGCTTGTCAGACGGGTTGGCGATCGCAGTTAGAAGGTATGACCTTCCCAAGGTTCACGTAGAAATGCTGCTGCTCGTTCTTTGGTAGGTATTTCCTCGGACGATTACTACGCCCCCGATGGGGTGAAATGGGGTGATGATATTCTATACCATCACAACCCAGCAAGCACTCTTTGTATATTGCTATAATAATACTGTGAGCTATTTTACGACACCTTTCAGAGGTCATAAGTCATAAGTAAGTAAGTAAGTCATTAGTAATTTATTTCATAACAATATACATTGTGTTGAAAATTGCTACATTAATCAAATTGAAATATTCCATAACAAAAATTAGACATAACATTAATAAAATCACACAATAATAAATTATCACAGAATATTAAAAATCATATTAAAACGATAAAATACAAAGACACAAAGACAATAAATCTAATAAGGTAATTCATACATAACTTAAATACATCATAATTATGTCCACTATTTGTCATTTATAAATTCATTAACGCTATAATAGCCTTTCCTCAATAATAACGACTTTAATTTGTTTTTAAATAAATTACTACTGTATATGCTTTTAAGTTCCACGGGTAATTTATTATACAGAAAAACTGATTGGACTCTAGAACTATGTTTAACTACATTAAGTTTCGGTAGAATCGTTGAAGGTATATCTTTTCTTCGAGTGCTTTCCCTAATCTGTCTTTCTTCATTGGTTTGAAATTTATGCAGATTTTTAAATAAATTGACTAACAGAACCAGAATATAAAGACAGGGAACCGTCAAGATCTTTAAAGTCACGAAGTGCTCCCTACACGATTCAGTTTGCTTCAGGCGGAGCATTGTTCATTGAGGATATCAAAGCAACCTCAACCGTAAACAAACTTGCTTTTCGGCGTCAGTTGGTTGAGAGATTACCCACGGGATCTCGTAAAGCCCGCTAAGCCGCCAGACGATCACAAATATTATAGAAGACGAGCAAAATTTGTGCAATAATTACAAAGTATTATGTGCCACATACTATGCTAATTTTGAATTTAAAGCTTTTGGTGCGTGACATTGGCTTTAGCTAGGTTTTTTATATATACAACGTATTGAAGTCTGTTGCCAGTCATCTACATACAAGACCATATCGAATACCTGGTCTACCCATCTTAGTCACTGGATCCATGTACGTTTATAGGGCAGATGGCAGTCGCTCGATTAGTTTTGGCGACTAGGAGTAGACTGTAATAGAACCTATAACGTACGTACGGCAATAAAGAAGAAAAGTTAGCTGTTTAAGATAATTGAACAGCTTTACCATGGTTTGTGATTTCTGGCTGAAAAATAATAATAGGGTCAACTCATAATATCACGTGGGTGTTGTTAAAGAAGACTAAGAGATACAGCTGGTAACCAGGCAGCAGCGCCACCTGTGTAGGTACTATAACTACCACCTAACTGTGGTCGCCAACTCGCATGTCAAGCGCGGTGACTACAGCAAATTCCTCCAAATGGCAATGTTATAGAAACCTTTGGCTGGGGCCTATGTCCACCAGTGGACAATATCAGGCTGATGATGATGATACTATGGTTTATACAACATGTAACGTAATTAACGCACACCCTCAAACACCCCAATTAGAATATTATGTTGTAATCATAATACATACACTGATTTTTTTATTTAACATGTATAATATGCATTGTTATTACTAAATTAGTTTCTTGGAATAAAGTTTATTTTTCTTTATTTTGTATTGAATGGTGGAATTTGTATGACTACAATTAAACTGCGATTTTAAAAGCCTTATCACTTTGACTTACAGTCCATTTCAATTTGCTTTGACTGTACAAGGTTCATATTACAATAATTTCCGTAGTCGTAATTATTTTGGAATAGAAATATACCTATATTAAAAATGATATAAATCGATTCAGTAAACGATTCTGAACAAACTATTTTCAGGATGTGCGTTAATTAAGTTACATGTTGTATAACAGTGTATACATAATCCATCGTGGCACTCCCTAGATGATAAATTTGATAAATTTTACTATTAATGGTAAAGGCAAAAAATTCAGGTCAGGAATGGAGAGACATGCGTTCTACCCTGAGCCCAGCGTTCACCAGCTCCAAGATACGTTTAATGGTGCCCTTCATGGTCGAAGCGGGAGATCAGATGATTCGAGCAATTAAAGAGAAGATTAAACAATCCCAAGGTATCCCATAACAATTACTATTAACAATATTTATTACTTGAAGCCGAACTTATCAGATTAGCTTTGTTAAAATAGGTCGTTCGTATCGCTCGTTTATAGCATTTCGCCAGTTGCAAATGTACAGACAGCACATCAAGCTACCCCAATCTGTCAAATTTACTCAATTGAAAGTGAACCTTATGCTAATGTAATAAAGTTGAAAAATGATTGAAGTAGCTGAATGTGCTGGCGTCTGCACTTGGTGAGATTATCATTTACATATTATATAAGTTGCTGGTTGGTATTTACATACATATCTTTCGTTAGTTAAGTGATTCGTTTTCCTCATTGTAAACAACATAGTGCCGATCGGCTCAGCGTGATGACCATCGGTGGGGGGGTTTTTTTCTTGCATTGCTCTGCTGCAATTTTTATCCACATCATCATCTTTGGCTCATAAATCTTTGATGTGTAAATTATAAGTTTAAACGCAATAGACGTAATGGTAATAGACTCTGCTTGCATAATTCCCGAACTACACTTATGTGGAGAAGTATTTTCTGTATGGCGCCACAAATCTACAATAAAATACCTTTTTCATATAAAACCCAAACAATAAACTTATTAAAAAAGAAATTTTAAGAATTACTTTGTAAAAAACGCTACTAAAGTGTGAATGATTTTTTACTAGATAAGTCTATTGTGCCAAATATGTGAAATTATTGTGTTTTAAATTGCGCAAACTATTTTAGATACATATATAAATTTTAAGTCATTTGTACGCCTGATTCGGCAGGACATGTTGATACCACTATAACTATCATTGTAAGAACACATGTAAAAATGTAACACATGTTTCATACGAATAAATGCATCTTTATCTTTATCTTATCTTATGAAAATAAATACATTTTGAATATAAGACTAACTTCCCCATAGTAAAAAGCTGCCTGAGCCTGTGCACACCACGTTATTTAAACGCGCGTCGACGGCGGACTTTTATCCTACACAGTGGTTTGGTGTTTCTTTGAATCGATACAAACGCGATGCTAGCGCAACTGTATCGATACAAACGCGCGTCAACCGCGCGCTTAAAAGACGTGGTGTGCATAATCCCTTAACGAGCAGGTGTAATACGAAATACACATTTTGATACTTCTACTTTAATTTCACAGATAGCTATGTGGACATAGAATGCAAAGACCTGACATCTCGTTATGCCTGTGACGTAATCGGTTCTTGTGCCTTCGGATTAAAGGTTGATTGCCACTCGGATGTGAACCATGAGTTCTATATCATGGGTAAAGACACATCGTTTTTCAAGTTAAAACAGTTATTGATTATGCAGTTTTTGGGTGCAGCGCCTAAGATTGCGAAGGTGAGTTACTACACATTTATTACTTACTAGTTAGGCCCCGCGGTTTAACCCGCATTAAAGTAGTTATGGCTTAAAAGAGTGACAAACATACACTCACAGGCACAATTAACCGCCCACCCATATCATTCGTCACCCTGTTTAAGTTAACTATAGCTTATCTACTGTTTTATTTTTTGTCAAGTGGGTACTTTAGCAATAAATTAAACACTTATACCCTTATTTCGTTTCCTAAATTTGTGTCAACGACGGGTTTTTAGAATTTAGTCGTTGTTTGACATTGTTGCCGTCACGTTACCGTGTTTACATTTCCTGTTATTGTCTGCCATAGTGTGCGAATTTGAGTTTCTAGTGTTTGCTTATTGTTTGTGACTGTAAAAAATGCCTCTCGATGCAACTGGTGCAGCTAGGGCAGTGGCTTTAGCTGACGCTGGGTACAGCCAACGTCGCATCGCTCGTACACTCGGTGTACCTCGTACTACAGTACGGGATGCCATCAGACGGTTTCGGGAGACAGGCTCATACACCCGCAGGCCAGGTCAAGGCCGACATCGATGCACTTCAACTCGAGATGACCGCTTCGTTGTCAGCAACGTGTTGAGAAATCGCTTTTGCACCGCTACTGAAGCCCGTACGTGTCTTTTTGAAGTGAGAAATGTCAGTGTGAGTGAACGTACGATTAGAAGAAGACTGGCAGAAAGAAATCTGCGGGCTTTTCGTCCAGCTCGCGCCCCACAACTGCTCCCACAACACCGTAGAGCTAGACTTGCTTATGCGCGAGAATTTGCTGACTGGACTATGGAGGAATGGAAGGACGTACTGTTCTCAGATGAGAGCAGAATAGCCTTAAAAGGTCCAGATGGACGTCAGCGTGTCTACAGGCGCCAAAATGAAAGGTTTGCGTCATGCGCTATAACCGAAACAGTGGGTTACCAGGGAGGGTCCATAATGGTTTGGGGAGGTATCTCTTATGAGGCTCGTACCGATCTTGTTGTGTTCGATAGGGGTAGTGTGAACGCTCAAAGGTACGTGGAGGAAGTTATTCAAGAGCATGTCATGCCTTTCGCACCATTCATTGGTGCCAACTTCAGATTAATGCATGACAATGCACGTTGCCATACCGCAAGATCCGTCACTGAGTACCTTAATGAGGTCGGGATCCAAGTTTTACCATGGCCGGCACGCAGTCCTGATCTTAACCCAATTGAGCACATTTGGGACAACCTCAAAAGACGTGTCCGAGCAAGGGTACCAGCCCCTACGACCCTAGGAGAGCTCAAGACGGCTGCGGTAGAGGAGTGGCACAATATCCCCCAATCTGATATCCAAGATATCATGGATGGATTGCCAAACCGGCTCCAAGAAGTCATTAGAGCCCGAGGCGGCAACACCCATTATTAATTTTTTTTAAATTTTTTATTCGAGCACTTTTTTCTAAATTCTAATTTGTTAATTTTTCATCGAAGATTTACATAAAATCGATTTTTGGTATTAATCATTTAATAAACGACTTTTTCTTTCAAGACTATTGTTTTTTTTTTACCTTTAAGGTAGCTTTCAACGTACCTCTCATCAAATGTGGTCTAAATTTGACGATTTCTGCAAATTGAAAGAAATACAAGGTGGGCGGTTAATTGTGCCTGTGAGTGTACATCTATAATAATAATAATTATTTATTTATTAAACAAGACAAACATTACACCATTTAGCATTACAAAAAACTCGTCACACTAGACGGGGCCTGTTTTGTGAGGAGGTTTCCTTAATTAAATACATTTCAGAATATGTAGAGTGTGGTACCATGCTTAAGATAATAAAATTAACCTCTAAATATATAAATTATTACAGCTATTTTGGGTAATTAACATTTAGATAACATCTCTACATCTATACTCACAAACTTTCGCATTTATAATAATAGTTCGCAGATGGTAGATTTATTCCTACTTACTTGACACTTAACGTCATATTTTGGACAATTCACACAATATCTTTATAATCTGTAGCCCATGTGTTATTTTGATGTATAATCTATATTATTGTAAAGTTTCATTAAAATCCATTCAGTAGTTTGGAGTTGAACGAGTAACAAACATCCATCCATCCATACTTACAAACTTTCGCGTTTATAATATTAGTAGGATTTTCTTATTCACGTTACATCATCAGCCTGATATCGTCCACTGCTGGACTGGCTCTCCCCAAAGGTTTGATAACGTTGACATTTGAAGGGGTTTGCCGTAGTCACCGCGCTTGGCTTGTGGCTGGATGACCTCAAATAGGTGGTAGCTAGCACACAAATGGCACTGCTGCTGCTACCTGGAGTATTTTTTTTTTATGGCAGAGGTCGACAAACGAGCAAGTGGGTCACCTAATGAAAAGTGATCACCGCCGCCCATGGACACTCGCAACACCAGAGGTGTCGCGGGTGCGTTGCCGGCCTTTAAGAGTCAGAAAACAAGTGTTTCTGACCCTCGCCCCCCACCCCGATGAGCTCTGGCGACCGTACTCATACTCAGAAACATAACATT
This sequence comes from Pseudoips prasinana, assembly GCA_951640165.1. NCBI lineage: Eukaryota > Metazoa > Arthropoda > Insecta > Lepidoptera > Nolidae > Pseudoips > Pseudoips prasinana. The sequence goes on along the minus strand of OX621240.1, from coordinate 38,744,915 downwards.
AAATTATTAATGTTATTATTAAGGAATGTCTTCTGTAAGGTGGAGGTACTTCCCCAGTCGGGCTTTTTTAGTTATCTTTTACGTCACCTAAAAGGGCCACATCATACCATCCCGTGGTATAATGTGGCACTTTTATTCTTACTGGGCTGGAAACCACACGGCCAGTTAAAACGCATACACAAATTACCCAATTAATTGAACACATTGAGTGATCTAATAATAATAATAATGTCCTCCTAGCCGAATTTCATCGACGGCGGGTTAGTGGTGATTCCCCCCGTTCTTGTTTCCCCCCGAAAGTTATTAAAACGATATTTTATAACTACATACATATATTATTAACTATCGATTGTCCACGAAATAATTTTCGGGGGGAAGCAAGAACGGGGGTAATCAGAACTAACCGTCGACGGCGGCCATTCCCAATAGAGATAAGCCTTCTGCGCGGGATAAATATAGTGCACAAGTGTGAGCCCAAACACAGGAGCACTTTCTATTCCATCACTCTCGTGATCCGATGGGACGCCTAGCGACACGACCGGAAATAAGTCAGGTACATGACCGACGGCTTCACGTGTTTTCCGAGGCACGGCGGTATAACACTACCAACTCCCAGACTTCGGGCTGATGCTGAGATTTTTTTTCTTTTTACTGTAAAGTCCCAAATTACTTTTGGCCTGACACGGGATTTGAAACCAGGACCTCGTTCTCTGCGGGTGAACACGGTACCGCTAGACCAATGATCTAATACGGGCTCAATATTTGTATGTTTCTTTGTTATTAGTTATTTTAAGAAAATAATAAAATTGTGAAACTTTCCATCATTAGGCAGGTACGTATTTTGATGTATCAGTGTAAACAATAACAATAATGTCAAGCCCTTTGATTACTCGTTAATGACACTCGACTGTTGCTGTAAATAGTAGAGTTTATCATAAGATTACAGACAGGATTATACGATAAAGTTGAGTAGCTAGTAACCCTTCTCATCATAGAAAAAAGACAATTTAAGTGGATAATAGGTTCTAAAACTGCATTAGTTTCCCTGCATAACATAAGGCAGTGGTTGCCCTAGTACCAGAGTTGTTCAAGCCGCCCAGTAGGCCTCCGACATGGCTTAACGACTGGTGCCTAATAGCTACAACCGGGACCAACAGCTTGACGTTCCCTCCGAAGCACGGAGACGCTCCGAAATAAAACCACTTTGGTGGTCACCCATCCATGGACTGACCGCGGGCCTAGTTGCTTAACCTCGCCATTATGTATGCTCTTGCTTTGTGGCTGACGACATCCCGTGGAGGGCCGAAGGACTATATACCAGAGAATGGTAAGCAGCGTTTCTCTGTGGACTATGACCATCACACTGCGATCGCCAACCCGTTTGCCAAGTGTGGCGATTACGGCATATCCCTCCAAATTATGGATACAAGTCCATTGTGGAAATCTTTTGGGGAGGCTTTTGTCTAGCAGTGGCGTCGGCTGATAAGATGTCGACTATTAATATCCTTATATCCGATACCTATGTTATTAATTTGCATGTGAAACATATATTCTTGTTTCCAGTTTCTCAAACTGGATTTTCTGAGTGAGACCTCAAAGAACTTCTTTATGCAATTAGTTCTGGGAACAATGAAAGATCGCGAGTTGCGGAACATTGTCCGACCTGACATCATTAACTTACTTATAGAAGCTAAAAAAGGTAGGTTTATTCTTAAAATTGAAATGGTGTCCTTTTGATATATTTGACTATCACAATTCGTTTTTCCTCTTGTTGATATTAAAACTCTCGAATCATTTTCCGTTAATTATAAAAAAAAACTTAGTGGTGTCAAGGGACACCCGGATAGAACGAAGTTATTTCTTATTATTTATTATGTACAAAAAACCTCAACAAAAATAATCGTCGCGACACCATTGCATTATAGAAAGCAAGCCAGATAATAGGTCTTTACCTATGAAATTGCCGTTTTGTATGAAAAAATTTAAACGAATTTTTTTCATGAATTTTTTTATTTGTATTAATCGAAGTAATCACCCATGCAATCAATGCATCTTTGCCATCGCAGTGGCAGTTTATTGATGCCCTTCTTAAAGAAATCAGCTGGACGGGAGGCAACAAATTCTTCAAAGGCATTTTGTACTGCCTCTCGGGTATTGAACTTTTTTCCCGCCAAGAAGTTATCCAAATTCTGGAAAAAGTAGTAGTCTGTAGGCGCAAGGTCTGGTGAGTAGGGCGGATGACGAAGAGCTTCCAACCCCAGTTCTTGCAACTTGGAGACCGTCTGCTGTGCAGTATGAGGTCGCGCGTTGTCGTGCAGGAGCAGCGGAGACGAGCGATTGACCAATGCTGGTTGGAGATGCGCCAGCTTCTCCATCATTGTGCTCAGTTCTTCACAGTACACATCTGCAGTAATGCTCACCCCGTTTGGTAAGAAGCTGTGATGAATCACACCGGCGCTAGACCACCAAACAGTGACCATCACTTTTCTAGGGGTAAGTTTTCGTTTAGGGCATTGTTTAGGTGCTGAACCAGGATCCAACCAACTTGCTGAGCGCTTGCGGTTATCAAACAGAATCCATTTTTCATCGCAGGTAACAATGCGGTTCAAAATTCCTTCATTTGTGTGTCTGTTGAGCAGTGCAAGGCACGTCTCGACGCGTACTTCGCGCTGGCGATCATTGAGTTCGTGGGGCACCCATTTGTCAAGCTTTTTTACCTTGCCAATTTGACGCAAATGGACCAATATTGTTTTGACGCTAACGTCGAAAGCTGCTGCTAATTCAGCCGTAGATTGTGTATCATCAGCTTCCACAACCGCCTTTAATTCGTCATTGTCGACCAAAGTCTTCGGACGACCGCGAGGTTCATTTTTCAGGTCGAAATTTCCAGAACGGAAGCGAGCAAACCAATAACAGGTGGTGCGTTGGTTTGTAGTGTTAGCTCCGTAAACGTCGTTGATGTTGCGTGCCGCTTGTGCCGCGTTGCTGCCACGACGGTACTCATATTCCATAATTACTCGAATTTTTAACGTATCCATGATGACGAAAAAGATTGAAATGCGATGAAAATGTAACACTAATCAATAAAGAAATGACTACTTTTGGAAAAAAGAATCCATGTTTTTAAAATAAAATTAATTTGAAATTAGAATTCTTAGCCAAACAAAAATTATTTTGATTTGAAATGGCCAGTACTGCAGAACGGCAATTTCATAGGTAAAGACCTAATATTTTCATTTCTATTTCGCATTGAACAGTGCAATGCGAAATAGAAATGAAAATATCTTGCTTGCTTTCTATAAGAGAGAGAGAGAGAAATATGTGCACGCCGCACAACTGCAAAAAGTGTCGTGACCACTTTTCGTAAGATTTTTTTCCGTCTAGCCCCCTTTCACAACGCGCGATAAGGAACTTCGTTCCAAAAACAATTATTACATTTATGTGAAATTGTAATTTTCTAATGCATCGTGAAGTGCATGGCGTGCAACTACTGAGAAACACTGCCAAAAAGTCAGTAGAAATTCTTATTTAAATAAATTTGACGGGCCTGTTGGTGTGGTTGGTAGATACGCTGCCTTTCACGCCGCAGGTCGTGGATTCGATTCCCATCCGGGGCATATATTTGTGTGCATGGACATGTCTGTTTGTCCTGAGTCTGGGTGTAAATTATCTATGCAAGTATATATTTACAAAAGAAAAATAGTGTATGTAGTATATCAGTTATCTGGTTTCCATAGTACAAGCTCTGCTTAGTTTTGTATCAGATGGCCGTATGTGAATAATGTCCTAGGATATTATTATTACTATTTTTTTTTTTCAAATTATACACATACTGTATAGCTAAACATGTGGACATCTTCCAATATTTATAATGTAACACTTGTATACCATGTTTAACTTATAAATAAAGAATTATCTTATCTTAATTGTGTTAACTGAGAGCAACAACTTTTGTTACGTCAATAATCGTAAATTGTGTATGTCTATATAAACAATTTGTCTTTAATATTTGTTTATTCAACTTATTAGTGGACAATAGTCTGATATTATTAATTGGAATCTTTAAATAAGATATTAGGCCAAATTGTGTAACAAAGGATATCATAAGAATGGTGACTATTTTAACTTTAAATGAAGTCAAGTAAGCCAACACTATAAAAATGTTATTAAATCTTTGTAATGTCTTGTTTAAAGGATTTTTTCGAAGCTTTTTAGCAGTGTTTTTTTATTTTTACTTACGCCACACTTTGTACGGTACAGAAAAGAATTACGATAGGATATTTACTAATTAATATTATCCAATAATAAACTTTCATGGCACTCGGAATCTTTAATATCTATTACTTATTTACTCATTTATCGTTTGGGCAACCCAGTGTCTGAGATAAGTGACGTTATCGTGACGTTAGGCTCTCGGTCCCGGTTATTATTATTATAAGAACCGGGACCGACAGCTTAACGTGTCCTCCAAAGTACGGAGACTCTTGGTGCGTCAAGTCACCGGTCACTGATGGACCGGTGAGCAAAATTTGGAAACCATGGATGTTGCTCTTTTCCTTATTTTGTTTAGATTACTGACATATCTGTAGATAACGCTCCCCTATTGTTTTGTGCTAGATCCACACAGCGAAAGGGAATATTTAGCTGTATTTTTTATATTTCTAAGTCAGCTAACATCGAATGAATGCGCGGGCAATTGGGCGGGCCTGCACATGGGTACTTATAAACGCTTACAATACCCTGGACCAGCGTTTTTCAACCTTTGGGTCGCGACCCCCTGGGGCGAAATTTCTATAGAGAAGTTGTAAAAGGTTGGGAAAGCTAGTCACAGGGTCTGCCAAGCGTGGCGATTATGGCATATTGATTGATTGGGGAGGCTTTTGTCCAGCAGTGGACGTACTTTAGCTGATATTATGATGGAAAGATATGGAAAATAAGCGGGTAAAAAACGGGTAAGGGGGTCGCCATAATATTTCATCCTAATAAAAAGGCCGCGTCATGAAAAAGGTTGGAAAACACTGCACTGGACAATAGGCATTGGTTTCGTAAAACTTTTCGGCATGTCTACCACAAGTTCATGTAGTTTACTTCCTCGGTGATACTTGCAGTTTTTCCAATATATTAACTAGCACCGCCTCCAGTGTAACTTCAATAAACTTGAAACGTCTTAACTCAAAAACGGTAAGATGCATCGAGTCAGTAAACTATAAGAACTCGTGGTAGAGATACTGATCTATGGTGAAACGATTTTTATTTAAATAATTTGACTGCACGTGTAGCAGCTAAGACAGCCGTGTCGCCGCTGCATGTCGCGGGTTCGAGTCCCGCGCCGGACAACTATTTGTGTGACCCACAAATAGTTGTTCTGAGTCTGGATGTCATTTGTGTCAGTCTATTATATGTTTGTAAAGTAACTACCCCGTAACACAGGGATTAGATTACCTAGTGCGTGCGTTGCCTATAAAAAGAATTTATGACGTGTAAACTAAAACTTATTTTCAGGAAAACTTAGGCATGATGATATAAAATCTGACGATAAAACTGCAGGTTTCGCTACTGTTGAAGAATCATCTGTTGGAACCAAGGAAGTCAATAGAGGTAAAGATACCAGACCCTTTCGATGTAACAATAACGTACCTATATTACATTTACGTAAATTAAGCAGACTTAAATTATACCTACATATCACCGTAGCCTAGTTGGTAGTGCTCCTGCCTACGAAGCTGGTGGTCCTGGGTTCGAATCCCGGCAAGTGCAAATATTTGTGTGATGAGCACGTATATTTGTTTCTGAGTCATGGATGTTTTCTATATATTTAAGTATTTATCTGTATATATAAGTATGTATATCGTCGCCTGGTACCCATAGTACAAGCTTTGCTTAGTTTGGGGCTAGGATGATCTGTGGCATTGTCCCTAGATATTATTATATTAAAATGAATCAAAAATACATACTAAACTTTCTCGTATGAAAAAATATATATAGTCAGATGATATGCTATCAAATCAAACCTTTTCATTTTTGATGTCGGTTAGAAAAAAACCTTAACTATTGAGGGTGTTTTCCTTGACAATAACTTAATACAAGCTAGCTAAATATCACTACCATTATAAAATAAATTGTATAAATGTTTTAACATTCCGTGTACCTAAATATCTGTAATAAGTAACTAGAAATAATAACTGTATTACTACAAACATGTTCTGACTATTTACAAGCGCTTTTTTAAAGTCTACGTGAATAAAATCCTTTTTATTTATTTATTTTATTTATTTATTTATTCAATTATAAATATGTAAAGTGATTCCATCATAAATCTACTATATAAAAATAAGTCGGGTTTTCCTTCCTGACGCTATAACTCCTGAACGCACGAACCGATCTCCACGGTTTTGTATTCGTTAGAAAGTTCTCGGGCTCCGTGAGGTTTATAGCAAAGAAAATTTATAAAATTTAACGCGAGTAACACCGCGGGGCACAGCTAGTCTGTATATCAAAAACAGATTGTTCAACCGCAACTTGCTTGCTTGCTTATCGTATGGGTAGTGGTAACCCTAGTGTCAGAGTTGCTCAAGCCGCCCAGTAGGCCTCTGACATGGCTTAACGACTGTTTTCATAATGACTACAACCGGGACCGACAGCTTAACGTACCCTCCGAAGCACGGAGACGCTCAGAAATTAAACCACTTTGGCGGTCACCCATCTATGGACTGACCGCGAGCCTAGTTGCTTTACCTCGCTGATCGCTTACGGATCGGTGAGAGCATCTAGCTATGAGCGCAACAAGACTGGCTTATTGGTCTCGTGGTTTGTGACCCTGTCTGCTAAGTCAGAGGTTGTGGGTTCAATCTCCATCCAGGAGAAATCTTTGAGCGATGAGAACGATTATTTATTTTATTCTATTTCTGGGTGTAATTATAATATGTATGTTTATAAGTTGTCTCTTTGCCATAAATAAATATATAAATAAAATAAATAAGGTTTTTATTCACGTAGACTTTAAAAAAGCGCTTGTAAATAGTCAGAACATATTCGTAGTAATATATAATTAATTTATAATTATTTCTAGGTAAGTACATATAGATATTTAGGTACACGGATTGTAGGAAATAATTTATAATAAGATTTATTTTATAACAGTAACTATATTTAACGAAAGAGCACGTAAAGCCTTCACCCCTGTACCTGACCTCTTTCCTGTCTTGTCGCTAGTTGTCCCATTGAATCATTAGCGTGATGGAATAGAAAGTGCCCATGTGTTTGCGCACATTAGGGTACTATAATATATCCCGCGCTATGTCCATTGAGCCCGGCTCCTTTGGCCGATATTCGATCAGGAGTCCTCCTGATAATAATAATGTCCTCCTAGCCGAATTTCGACCACGGCGGCCATTCTCAACAGAGATTAGCCATCTGCGCGGGACATATTGTAGTGCTCAAGTGTTTGCGCAAACACAGGAGCACTTTCTATTCCATCACTCTCATGATCCGATGGGACGCCTAGCGACACGACCGGAAAGAGGTCAGATACAGGACCTACAGCTTTATGTGCTCTCCGAGGCATGGGGGTATAATACCGCCAACTCAAATCAACAAATTTTTCTTTTTACAGAAAAGTCCCAAAATCACTTTTTGGCCCGACCCGGGATTTGAACCCAGGACCTCGTTATCTGCGGGTGAACACGCTACCGCTAGACCAACGAGGCAGTCAATAATAATAATAATAATACATTTAAAATACTAGTAGTAGAATAAGTAGCACATAGAAGACCTTACTAGGATAGTCCAGACCATGGAGCTATTATAAATTTGTATTCCATGGTCCAGACACAATTATAGGATCCAGTTCATTGATCATGACTGATGGGTACCAGGCGACGATATACATACTTATATACATAGATAAATACTTAAGTACATAGAAAACATCCATACCTCAGAAGCAAATATTCGTGCTCATTACACTAATATTTTCACTTACCGGGATTCGAACCCATTACCACCAGCTTCGTAGGCAGGAGCACTACCAACTAGGCTACGGTGACCGACCGTATTATCTATACATCTATACAAATAAATAAAATTGAAGTGTCTATTTGTAATATTGAAATAACCGTTTTTTAATACATGTATATGTATATATATATATACGACACATACCTACCACAAAATAACATAAAAAAAAATTTTGTCTGCCTGTTTGTTCCCGCTAATCTCTGAAATGGCGGGACCGATTTTGACGGGACTTTTGGTGGCAGGTATCTGATGTAATAAGGAGTAACTTAGGCTACGTTAATTTTAGAAAAATTGTTTTATTTTAGTAAATACAAAAAAAAGAACTAAATAAGCTAATTCACACGCGGATGAAGTCGCGGGCACAGCTAGTAAATAAATAAATGTAATAAATATTATTAAAATCTTGTATTTCAAGTTAATGTTCTTCACGCTCTCTTGACTTGGGGAGTAAGCTGTTTATGCGTGGCGAACAACAGTTGAGAGGGAAATATAAGTTAGCGAAGATAGAGTGTTACATTTCGTATATTACTGTAGTGGCAAGAGGGACAAGTATGTGCATACATTTTCCTTCTCTCTTTTTCTCATCATTCAAAGCCCCCTCAACGCGGACGGGGGCCGCGTCATGTCATTAACGTAGAGCGAAAGTTGCACAAAACTCCCTAAAATGATGATCTTGCCCTCTCTCCGCCAGTAATCGCCCAGAGTCGAGGTTCGAACCCCACAGGGGGTGCCCTCCGGCGCGGGTTACTTAATTGCTAGACGGCTTGAGCCCTCTGCTCGCCTCTATAGTCCGGTGAAGCAGTGAAAGCCTCCTAGGCTAACTGTAGCGTCAGGTCAAAAAAAAAAGCAAAACTTTTCCTCATATGCAGTTAATTTTTAATATAAATATACTAAAATTTGTAAATTTTAGTATATTTATGTTCTACTTCAGTCATGTGGTGTAAAGCACACTCGTTTTTTTTTCAGTGTGGTCAGATGGCGATCTCGTAGCGCAAGCAGTATTATTTTTCATTGCTGGTTTTGAAACAGTTTCTACTGCCATGTCTTTCATGCTCTACGAACTGGCCTTAAACCCTGATAACCAAGAAAGATTAGCTCAGGAGGTCAAGGACAACGATAGCAAAAATGATGGCAAATTTGATTATAATTCCATACAGAGCATGACTTATTTAGATATGGTAGTTTCGGGTAAGAGATAGTTTATTAATGTTTTCTTTAGAATATGGTATTCCCCCTTCCAGAGCCTTTTTATTTTTATTTATTTTTATACTTATTGCACAAAACTGTACAAAGGCGGACTTAATGCCAAAGGCATTCTCTCCCAGTCAACCTTAGGGTGTTGCAGAGATAATATGGTAGGTGCACTATAGAAGTAAAAGTAAGTATAATAAAAATTACTAAAATACTTGACAAATAATATAAAATACAATCGTATAAATACATAAATATACTAGCTGTGCCCCGCGGTGTTACCCGCGTTAAATTTTATAAATTTTCTTTGCTATAAACCTCACGGAGCCCGAGACCTTTCCAACGAATGCAAAAGCGTGGAAATCGGTTCGTGCGTTCTGGAGTTATAGCGTCAGGAAGGAAAACCCTACTTATTTTTATATAGTAGAGAAGATATAAATACATAAATATATACAAATATATTACATATATAATGATTTTTAGTAATCAGTCCTGAATAATATTTATTATTAAATACAACCGCACATTTAAACTTTTTTTATTCTATTTTACCTTGCTAATATCATGATAGATGCACCCCATCTGGAGCAGATGGGTTTTGTTAGGATCGAAACGACAAAAAATTCCTTCTGCCTTGCACTAATAAGAAGGGTCTTTGTTTTTATTTTATTTTTCTTCATATTCTTGAACTCCGCGGTGATCTTAATCAAAATATATGGAAGAGCACCAGTAACTTCATTGATGCATCTTGATGCCCTCCATATGTAAAGTCAAAGCAACTTGCGAGAGGAATTATAATATTCAACTTAACTGTGACCACAATATGTTACAGTCTTCCCGGAGACCGTGCTGTAAGACTCAACTCTTGGCACTGATAAGTGCCGGTACGATAGTCTTATTACTACCATTATTACCATTTATCAGAAACTGGGTACACTTGACCAGCAGTACGTACCTCATCAGGGTCAAGTATTGGACCAACGCGTTACAGCTACTTACGTTTGGAGTGTACAGTCAGAAGTTTGTAGCTCCTTCAATGAAGGCAAAGATAAGTTCTGGTACGATAGTCTTCTCTAGACCTTCCTATTCAAACCATTGTACTCGCCTTTTATGAGAAACTGGGTACACTGTACCAGCATTACGTAGCTCATTAGGGTCAAGTATTGGATCGACTTGTCACAGCTACCTATTACTTTTGGATTGTATACTCAGAGAGCTGTAGCTCCTGAAACGCTTTAGTTTTCACGTGAGAACTGTGAAGGTAATGAGACAGACCTGTAATTAGCCTTCAATCACTATTGATAGTTTTTATCATTGTTTTATTGTGCTGTTGGTCTTCCTTAATCTATATATATAAAAATGAAACCCGTTTTCCGTTGTCACGACATCACGCGTGAACGGCTGGACCAATTTCACTATTTCTTTTTTTATTGTGTTTGTTATTGTCAGGAGAAGGTTCTTATGTAAATAAAAGAATTTAAAATTGCGCGGAAAATAAGAAAATTTAAGAATACTTCACAACCAAATATTATTTCTAATCTAACCTTAGCGCTTTGGACAATATAACCTTTTTTAATGTAACTTTTTTTTATTTGACATAGTATTGACAGATAGCGTGCGTTAATAGTCATCGTTAAGACAGGACAAAGTCTGTCGGGTCAGCTAGTATTAAATAAATTAATAAATAGATATTTATTTATCTTTGTATCTTTTCTAGAGCTTCTGAGATTATGGACTCCCGGGATCTTCCTTGACAGATTGTGTACCAAAGATTACAACTTAGGAAAGCCTAATGCGAAAGCTGATAAAGATTTCATTGTAAGTAAAGTGTATTGTTCCTATAGTAGGTTGTTTTGTTCTATGAAATAAAATATTTTTGATTAGATTTTTGAATTGTATGAGTTGTGATCACTACTCACCATCAAATTGTAATGAATAAATATCTAATACTACATGTGCCCCGCGGTTTTACCCGCGTTAAGCTTTATAAGTTATTGCCTATGTGTTAATCCAGGGTGTCAGCTATCTCCATACCAAATTTTATTAAAATAGCTACAGCACTTTAGACGTGAAGAAGTAACAAACATACACACTCACACACTCACAAAATTTCACGTTTATAATATTAGTGTGATATGATTTATGCCATATTACATAATTTTAATTTATTTTACTAAAATTATAATAAAACATAAATGAATAAACTGAAACAAAAACGTGTAGATGTTTGAGGAACTAAATGAGTTTATTTGCGACCTACGTAATACCAAAACTGACTGCCTCGTTGGTCTAGCGGTAGCGTGTTCACCCGCAAATAACGAGGTCCTGGGTTCAAATCCCGGGTCGGGCCAAAAGTGATTTTGGGACTTTTCTGTCAAAAGAAAATTTTCTCAGCATCAGCCCGAAGTCTGGGAGTTGACGGTATTATACCCCTGTGCCTCGGAGAGCACGTAAATCCGTCGGTCCTGTGCCTGACCTCTTTCCGGTAGTGTCGCTAGTCGTCCCATCGGATTATGAGAGTGATGGAATAGAAAGTGTTCCTGTGTTTGCGCACACACTTGAGCACTATAATATGTCCCGCGCAGATGGCTAAACTGTATTGAGATTGGCCGCGGTGGCTGGATTCGGCTAGGAGGACATTATTAATACCAAAAATCACAATAATAAATGAGTTTCAGTTCGAGAGATCAAAAATAAGTACGTTTCGTTTAACAGATACGCAAAAATACACCAGTTGCACTTCTGACGTTTGCCATCCAACGTGATCCTAAATATTTCGCTGATCCAGACAAATTTGACCCTGAGCGTTTCTCCGAGGAAAACAAGCACAAAATCCAGGCTTCTGCTTACATGCCATTTGGTGTCGGACCCAGGAATTGTATCGGTGAGATACCTATAGTATTATAAAGAGAAAACCACAAATATGTATACGATATATATGAACACATTTAAGTTTTGAAGCTTGCTTACCTATTTCTGCATGAATATGGATTCCGTATATTAAATTTTATGTAGTAAAATAGTCTGCTAGACATGTAACTTTATGATTTAAGAGTTATTATAGTTATTTTGTGTAATAAGACAACGCTAGGAAAATTAATGTTTTTTTTCTATTTCAATCAATTCAGATAACTAGTATACAGGCCACATTATATATATATATATATATAAATGGCATCACTCCACATCCTGGCAACCTTCAGACCCAGGACACAGAATAAGAAGTACTTACCCAGGAGCACAAAATTTACAGTAGTAGTGTAGGCGCCCACAGACATTTGCTTTCACCGCCCCGTATGTGATCGGCGAGGTTAAGCTCCTAGGCACGCGGTCAATCTATAGATGGGTGACCGCCAGAGTGCTTTAATTTCTGAGCGGCACCGTGCTTCAGAGGGCATGTTAAGCAAGGTCCCGGTTGTAGTCATGAAACAAAAGCCATGTAAGAGGCCTATTGAGCGGCTTGGAACTCTGACACTAGGGTGCCCATACGATAAAATGAAGTAAAAGTACGTAATAGTACAAAACTACTATCTGGACTACGAGTTTTGGCTCAATTGATGATGATTATGACGTTAAAAGACCAGAAAAATATTAATGGTTTTTTCTTTTTTGTTTCTTTTCAGGTTCCAGATTCGCTCTCTGCGAAATCAAAGTGATGACTTACCAGACTCTGCAGCACTTTGTACTGTCACCTTGCGAAAAGACCTGCATTCCAGCTGAACTCTGTCCGAGTTCATTGAACATTAAATTGAAAGGCGGCCACTGGCTTAGATTCACAGCCAGAACATAAAGACAAAAATCTATTCTTCAAACGACATTTATTTATATAAATAAAAATGAATGTTTGTCTGTATGTCCTTTATAGAATTGTAAACTATCCATTTGATCATGTGATGATCTTCAGCAAAGTGTTGTGCCCACGAAAGTTTCTGAGTACGACCAATCTTCGACAGATTAACGGAAGTGAAACAGTTGTGCACAGCTAATTTAGTATAAATGAAATTATAACATTAAATTTTGATGATTCAACAAGGTTGAGCGTAGCTTGATCGGCAAATCATTGTGGCCTTGACCCAGGTAATGCAAGTTCAAATCCTCTCGGTTATCTTAATTTATACTTTTCAGAATAAAATTTAGAGTATGCCAAACATCGGAAGTCTATATCTATATTTTATTAAAATGACATGTATAATTAATTGTAAAAGTAATTTCAACTATAATAAAACTGTGTAAGAGAATTTGTTCTATTTTAAAAAATAATGTAATTTAAAATACCAAAGGATGGAAAAAATAGCGTAAAATATATTTATTTAATTACTTTGTGTATATTTACTCAAATTAGAAGAGTAAATCCATCACCTTTATTATCATCATATCAGCACATACATTCACGATTGGACAAAAGCCTCCCCCAAGGATCTCCACAATGACCAGTCTTGCGCTGTCCGCATCCAGCAGCTTTTGAAGGAGGACCTGACCACGCTGCGTTTTTGTCTTCTACGTATATAAATCCAGCGCCAATCATATTTTAATTTTAAATAAGAAAATCATTCATATACGTGTTGCGCAACGGCTAAGGCAGTCGCCTCAACGCTTTGTGTCGCTGGTTCGAGTCCCGTGCCGGACAACTATTTGTGTGACCCATAAATAGTTGTTCTGAGCTTGTAATTTGTGTCCGTCTATTATATGTTTGTAAAGCACCTCGCGACAGGGATTAGAATCCCTAGTGCAGGTTGGCTTCAAACAATGAATATCGTAAATCTTGTATTTATGAAGTCAACTAAAAACAAACAACGTAAATAAGTTGATAAAATTTCATCATTATGTCACAAATTAGATCTATTTTCGTCATGAAGATATAAATAGACAATTCAACGCAATTAAACACTCTAACTCATTGCAGATAACATTATCATAATGTTATCTGCAATGAGTTAGATACACTATATCAAGGGGCATTCGCTTTCAACATACATTATTAAGCTGCTACTCGTATACGACGCTTGTTTGATACTAAAGATATAATATATTTGTGTGCACCAGTAGCAATAAAAGTAAGTTTTACACAACAATAAACATTTACATTCATGGCTAGGCTGTTGGCCTAATGTATAGTAACCCAACTGCAAAGCCAGAAGGCGTGCGTTTAAAATAAAAATAAAATAAAAGAAAATAGGTTTTTATTCACGTAGACTTTAAAAAAGCGCTTGTAAATAGTCAGAACATGTTTGTAGTAATATAGTTGTATACATTATTATTTCTAGTAACATAGATATTTAGGTACATATTGTATGAAAACATTTATAAAATTTATTTTATTATAGCAATGATATTTAGCTAGCTCGTATCAAGTTATTGTCAAGAAATTATGTTTAATTATCTAGTTTAAGTCTAATATTTTTACTACATATTGTCAATGGTTCTGTCTATATTAAGGTATTATTATTATGACGGACCTTGTGTTAATAACGACGGTCGCGCTTTAATGTTACCACCGGATCCTATGCGCCCCAACTGAACTGTTTGATTTTTGTGTTATGAACACAATTATTTGTTCTGTATCTGGGTGTAATCTATCTATAGTATGTATTTATAAATGTGGTTATTTTATTACAAAAATAAATATAAGGATTAAAATTATTAACAGTCTGGTTTCTATAGTGCAGGTTCTATTTGTTTTGAGACCAGGGACGCTACCGCCTTATTCCTTATCGTAATCGTGATCGCCGTTCGAATAGGTGAAGTTTCAAAATGACTTAATCAATCGTTAAATCGGCTTCGACGTTGAAAATCCATTCCGGACCATTTATGACGTCACATGTGTTAATGGAAGCCGATTTAACTAATTACATTGGACTTTTTTTATGTACTCATGTTTTATTTTTTTTACGTATTGTTCGTTTAGAATTATTGTTTTCTGTCATAAACTAATACGTAGTCATTTAATTGAAGTTATACTTCTTTTGGCGCGATTGAGAAAAATGATGAGAGTGAACTTTTACGATGCCCGCGCACACCGACACCAAAAAATTTAACAGCATGAAGTTAGTTCTAGGTGGTATGAAAATGTATGAGAGTGAAGTTTTACATATCGTCGTACGTCATGCTGTTATTTATACGATGCGCGCGCATCGTAAAAATAACAGCATGACGTTAGTTCTAGGTGGTATGAAAATTGATAACTATGTTCAAGTTGTATATTAAGAAGTATAACTTCTAACGCGTGTACATAAGTACACACAAGTTTTTTTTTTATTTAATTTATCTTTTTTCCCGAAAATATTCAGTTACACTCGGATAAAACATAGTTTATGTTTTACCTGAATGTGGACACGGGTCGTGAAAAGGTAAAATTGACTGTTGTCAGTCCCTTAAACTATGACTCCCCGCCTCAGTTGTTTTTCGGTAAGCCATTTCAGGAGCATTCTGTGGGCTTAAGCAACGCTGACACCAGGCAACTGGCCAAACGAGAACGGACCATACCTTCATAAATAATATGAAATTATGAATACTGTAATTTTCCAGATGATGTGGCTTATAGCTGTGTGGGTGTTAGTCTGCATTATAGTGATCTGGTTATACCTACGGAACGCCTACGCCCATTTCGAAAAACATGGCGTTAAATACGTCAATATGTCGCAGAGTTTAGGCTACACAGTCAAGTTTTTGTCTCGCAAACTGCACTTTGTTGATTTTATGACAAGCATGTACAAAATATATCCAGGTGAAAAGTAAGTATATATTTCATATAAATATATAAATCTTTCATACGCCACAGATTATGTTATTAATGTAACTCTATACACACGTAAATTTAATTTGTACAAAATCTCGCTTTATTTGTAGTCAGAGCGAAGAACCACTGATTGACTCAAAACACAGGATCTCGCCTAGTTTGGAAGTCAGGGGCAACTCTATCTACTACTTGTATAGCCGAAATTTAGTTTCGACAACGTTTGGTAATTTTTTCTTTGTTTTTCTTTTTATCTTGTCTGATATTCTAAGTTAAAAAAATAATTTAAAACTTAATGTTCAAATACCAAACCGTTGTACTATTGGCTGCTAATAAACCATTTATTTATTTATTATTTATATTGTAAAAGTTTTAGTGCGTGTGGGAAATGAACCCACCAACCACGGGGTATCCGGCCCCATGTGCTGTAATCGGTCCGCTACAGTACCGTGACGTTCGGACTCCAATTTATACAATCCATTTTCATCCAGTGCTCCATCAATTATTCAAATTTATTTATTAAAAAACTCCAGCAGTAGATAAATTAATTCTTGTGTCACAGGGTACTTTACAAACATATAATCGACGGTCAAAAAGTACAGACGCCAGCACATCAAGCTACCCCAATCTGTCAAATTTCTCCAATTGAAAGTGAACCTTATACATTTGTGATAAAGTTGAAAATCTATAAAAGAAATATGACAGATTGCGGTAGCTGGATGTGCTGGCGTCTGTACATCCAGACTCAGAACAACTATTTATGGGTCATACGAACAGTTATCTTGGGCGAGAATCGAACACGGGGCGCGAAGTGCCCAACCTATAAAAGAAATTGACATATAGTAATAACAAAGTGTGTTGATAACAATGAATTAAAAAAATATATCAAAATTATTTAAATTGGAAAAATGGAAATAGCAAATAACAAATCAAATCTTCGGTTAAAATTAAACATTTTAGTTTTCAGAAATAATTGTTTAACAATAATTCCAATGGGTTATGTAAATATACATAGGTAGGTAAATTTTTTTACTTAAATATTTTAGTCCAGGAATGTTTTGTGTATAATTCTGAAGTACCTATGTCAAGTGCAGACGTTTTATTTTGAATTTTTTATCAATCATGTGCTATTTGAGGATTCTATATAGATTAGTGATATCACGACCCGATGATTGATCAATTGACGTTTTTACACTGCAAATGGGGAAAATAATATAAACTAAGTTGTACTAAAGTATGAAAGCTCTCCCCGTCTCCATTTACCTGATGAAAGTAATTTAATGCCTGTTTGAGGAAGGGGACATTTTGCTAAAGGGACATTTTACGAAAGGTACATTCTGAGAAAGGGACATTCTGAGAAAGGGACGTTTTGCGAAAGGGACATACTGAGAAAGGGACATTTTGCTACCTGTAGTCATTTTGAGAAGTGGTCATTTTGCGACAGAGCCCTCTATATCTCTATATTCCTCATGTACTGTAACTATTATAATGAATACGATTGGTAATATTTATATTTTCTATAGGTTTATTGCCAGTTATGAATTTAGCAAGATAAAGATTATGGTCCGTGACGTGGAACTGGTGAAGAAGATCACCATAAAAGACTTCGAATATTTCAGTGACCACCACAACACTTTCTCAGAGAGTGAATCTTTCTTTGCCAGGACTTTGATCGCTTTGCAAGGTAAGTCTTCATTCAAAACAGTAACTTTACATATAACGTTTACCGTGGACTCTTTTTTTTAAATAAGAGAGCAACAAAAGAGCATATTGGTCACCTGATGGTAAGTGATCACCGCCGCCCATGGACACTCGCAACACCAGAAGGGTCGCGAGTGCGTTGCCGCCCTTTTTAAAAGTCAGCAAACCAGAGCTGTTTACAATTCCCTCCACCCCGATGAGCTCTGGCGACCTTACTCACACGCAGAAACACAACATTAAGTTATTAATGTTAATATTAAGGAATGTCTTCTGCAAGGTGGAGGTACTTCCCCAGTCGGGCTGCTCTTTGGGCGAATTAACGCTTTCTGATTCGCTATGACCTTCAAGAAGCGAGCCTATTCTATTCTGAAAGGCCGGCATCGCACTTACAGTTCCTCTAGTGTTGCAAGTGTCCATGGGTTGCGGTAATTACTTACCATTAGGTGACCCACTAGCTCGAATGCTTGCCATTGACTTTTAAAAATAAAAATGATTGATGTTCTCCCGGCCGAATTTCGATCACGGCGGCCAGTCTCAATGGAGATTAGCCAATTGCGCAGGACATATTATTGTGCACAAGTGTGTGCGCAAACACAGGCGCACTTTCTATTCCATCAATCTCATGATCCGATGGGACGACTAGTGACACGACCAGAAAGAGATCAGGTACAGGACCGACGGCTTTACGTGCTCCGAGGCACGGGGGTATAATACTGCCATCTCCCAGACGTCGGGCTGATACTGAGAAATTTCTTTTTTACGGAAAAATCCCAGAATGACTTTTTGGCCCGACCCGGGATTTGTACCCAGGACCTCATTGTCTGCGGTTGAACACGCTACCGCTAGACCAACAAGGCAGTCAAAAATCATTAGTGGAGAAGTTAACAGCCAAAATATTTTCCCTTAAGTCGTTAGTTGCTATCACTCGGTTTACATAACAATCTCAATTTATTAAATTCAATTACAATTTTTACATCGTGTCTGAATATTCTAAACCTAGTCACATATTATGTTTGTGTTATTTTAGATTTACGTGTAACACACAATAATACAACACACAACATACAAACAATTATAGTACAAACACACAGTATTAGTTATTAGTATAGTTCAATTTATATACGAGTAGTAGTCAAAAAGATTAGTAATTAGTCAAAATTCAAATCCTAATAAAGCTAACAAAGTAAATGTCAAGTTCATTTAATAACTTCCTGAGCCCGCGGTTTGACCCCCCTAAAAAAATATAAATTAGAGCCTATGTGTTAATCCAGGGTGTCAGCTAACTCCAGCCGTTTAGACGTGAAGAAGTAACAAACATACACACTCACAGTCTCACACTCACAAACTTTCGCCTTTATAATATTAGAAGGATTAATTGTGATGTCAAAATAAGAATTATATAATGACAATTTCAAAATACAAATATACATATATAAAATACAAATAAATATATTATGTGAATTTTGTTTGTTTTAAAAATACGAATCTAAGAATTTGAGAAATCTACCATACTTCATTTCGCAATCATAATTATATTAATATTACAGTATTTCATGCAACTGTGATTGTGACTGTGACTGTGATTATTTTTCATCATCATTATCATCTTCATATCAGCCGAAAGACGTCCACTGCTGGACAAAGGCCTCCCCCAAACATCTCCACAATTGCCGGTCTTGCGCTATCCGCATCCAGCGACCCGCACAAGATCATCAGTCCATCTTGTAGGGGGCCTGCCCACGCTGCGTCTTCCGGTTCGTGGTCGCCACTCGAGAACCTTTCTGCCCCAGCGGCCGCCGTTGATTATGTTTACTTAAATATATTACTAAAAACATGTTCTGACTATTCAAAAGTGCTTTTTTAGTCTACGTGAATAAAAACCTTTTTAATTTAATTTTTACTAATTTCATTCATGTAACTGTCTTGTAAATTCGTTAAAATAATGTTGTAAAACAGGACAAGAATGGAGAGACATGCGATCCACTTTAAGTCCAGCGTTCACCAGCTCCAAGATTCGCCACATGGTACCTTTCATGGTGGAAGTAGGTGATCAGATGATTCAAGCACTTAAAAAGAAGATAAAGGAGTCTGACAGTAAGTAATTGAAGTGTGAGCAATTTACTGGTCATTTAAAATTTCTAATCCAACCGAATTTTATTTCCTTATAAACTTTTGTAACCAGTTGTTTTAAAAATAATATACAAATAATTACTTACCTATTTTGATTTACTGGTTGCCTATTAACCGCGTGAGATACCCAATTTTTGATTGATTTTGATTGGATGTATAAAATTCAAATTTTATTTATATACCTAATATTAATGATTATTTGCGGTCTTCAAATTAGTCTTCAAATTACACTGGACTGTCAGTCTAGGTATTTAGTGACCCAGCAAATTAAAGGAAGCCAGAGGTCGCGGGTTCGATTCCCACCCAGGACAAATCTTATAGTGATGAGCATCTCAGTGTTTTTTGATGAAGTCTTAGAGAGCACTTGTTTTCTATTTCACAGCTGACTGTGTGCACATTGAATGTAAGGATTTGACTACTCGCTACGCCAATGACGTTATTGCTTCCTGTGCCTTTGGGCTAAAGGTTGACTCCCTGACTGACGAGGATAATACATTTTACGCTATGGGCAAAACAACTTCAACATTCACTTTCAATCAGTTATTAGTAAGCATACTAATGGCGTTAGCACCCAAAGTAACTAAGGTACGAAATTTCTGGAATATAATTTTATTTTAAAGCGCCGTATGACGATATTAATATGCCGTGGTGACTTGTAAGTAAAGCAACATTTAGCACGTAATTTTATAACATGTATGTAATCAATGTATTAGTGTATGTTTTGTTAGTTGTCCTAAATAAATAATATATTTAAAAAAACGGGCCAAGTGCGAGTCTGACTCGGGCACGAAGGGTTTCGTACCATTATCTATTAAAAGGAGCAACAAAATTTTCTTTATAAAAATTGTATTGTTGTATGGGAGCCCCCTTTAATATTTATTTTGTTTTGTTTATTAGTATTTTTTGTTATAACGGCAACAGAAATACATCATCTGTGAAAAATTCATTTGTCTATCTATCACGGTTCATGAGATACAGGGGGACAGACAGACAGACAGCAAATTCTTAGTAATAAGGTTTTACCCTTTGGGTACGGAATCCTAAAAAAAGAGTATGCTTTAGTCCATACAGCTAAAATAAAACTACGATATATGAAATGTATGTGGCTATGAGAGAAAGAAAATGCGTGCTTTCTCTTGCAACGGGACTCTGTCTAACGTAATTGTTCGTGTTGTTGGCCCACTAGTAAATGAACACCTCGGTACGTCCTTCTAGGTATCAATTACAGCAATGTAGAGAAACTATTAAACTATTGACAGTTCTAAATTCTTTTAAAACCACTGATTAGATTCAAAAATGATATATTAGATTTTTTTTATTTGGAGACAAGACACATATACAAATACGCGCACACACACACAGACACACAGTCACACAGTTATCTAGCCATATGCCATGTTTAAATGTATAAAGTTATTTACTTTCAACTTTCATTTTCCTACAAGGTATATATATAATTGTCATTTAATAATTTTATTGTATTTTTGAACCACGATAAAAGAGACTGGCCTCCACGACACAGGGAATCCTAGTGTGGACACCAGAGATTTATGTAACTAGACTATATATTTTTTGAACAATAAAGATTATGATTATGAAAAAAAAAATATGTTGAGGTAATATAGGTATGATAACACTTGTTTTTTAGCTTCGTAAAACGGAGAAAATAAAATAAAAATAACTTTGATCAAGAGAATCGATCGTAAGAAACATAAATTATTCCTTATTTCTAATTTCTAGTGGCTAAAATTAGACATCCTGCCAGAGTCTTCGAAAACATTCTTTAGTAATTTGGTGTTGGATACTATGAAGAACCGTGAAGAACATAACATTATCAGACCTGACATGATCCACTTGCTCATGGCAGCTAGGAAAGGTAAAATTTACAATAACTTCTATTTTGGTGTCACGTACCTTTAATCTTTGCTATATCTTCTGAGACAATTTTGAGCAAAGCACTATCATCCACTGGCTTCATTGATAGGAAAATGTAAAGTGGCAATGGTGGTTTGGGCCCGTAAATAAGTCCGCGAGGTGTGTAAAAAAGATGAGCACCATATTTTAATGGAATGTCAACGGAATCGAACCCAAAGAGACAGCATTATACGAGATCTTAATGTTAATAAATTAGATTTAGGCTTCTTCCATACTATTTTATGTATATATCCCATATCACGTTAAGCTAAAATGTTATATGAGTTGTGTAATTTACGTACTTGTTATTACTGTATCATGATAATAGTGTTAATGTGTTAGTTGTAAGTTGGTTTGTGGTATGATGGAACTGGCGTGACAATTGTCAAAAGTTCCGACAAACGAGCAAGCGGGTCACCTGATGTTAAGTGATCACCGCCGCCCATGGACACTCGCAACAGGTGTCAGGGGTGCGCTGCCGGCTTTTAAGAGTCAGCAAACAAGTGTTGCTGACCCTTCCCTCCACCCCAATGAGCTCTGGCATCCTTACTCACACGCAGAAACACAACATTGAAGTTATTATTAAAGAATGTCGTCTGTAAGGTGGAGGTACTTCCCCAGTTAGGCTGGTCTTTGAGCGAATGAACGCTGTGCCCTACCTCTCTTAAAATAAATAATTTAAAAAAACTTGGACCGCATGGATAATTTTCTGAATAAAAAGAAAAACATTCCAACAAGAAAAATTATTTCAACAAATATTGTGTGTTTCTTGCTAAATTCAGTTAGATAATAGAACAATTTAATAGCGTTTAATAATACGTAGTAAAGTGAATTATCCTCCTCTTTCACGGTGCCTAACAAATAATACTAATAATAGTAAAACCGCTGTTTTAAAGTAGTAAACACACAAAATATTGTTTTCAGGGCAACTTGTTCATGAGAACATAAAATCCAATGATGAAGCTGCAGGTTTTGCAACTGTTGAAGAATCATCTGTTGGAACCAAAGAAATAAATAAAGGTAGGTATAGATTCCAGGTGCTAATAAATAATTATACTAAAATATATTTTATTTTTGACTAACAGTGCCCGCGGACTTCGTTCCGCGTTATAAATATTTTTGTCCCCGCCCGTATGTCCCGCGTAATACTTCGGGTAAAAGTACGGGATAAATAAAAATTATGATGATGAACAATAGCCGCCTATGACACTCCAAAATAACGTAGCTTTTTATTGGTGAAATAAATTTTAAAAATCGGTTCAGTAGATCCAGATTTTTTCCCCTTACAACGTCACAAACTCACAAACGTTACCTCTTTATAATATATTTTAATATTATTTTTAATTTAATTATTTTAAAAAATACATTAGCCTCCGTTCTATCCGTTACATTAACCTCTAGCTATACTACAGGCCATTGTCATAGTTTGGGATCAGATGGCACTGTCTTCCTATCCCAGGCAGCTGTCCGAAGATATTTAATTCTTAGTATTCCGTCTGCCTATCTGGCAAATTTAATAGTGGACTTGGTGATATAAAACCTTTATTAATTATTACATATATAATAAAATACCTTATTTGAAAAAGATAAAAGTACCGAGTTACGTATAATCTCAAGGAACCATTTTTTTCCTTTTTTAACTATAGCGTTAATGCTACTAATGGGTGGAATTTACTAGAATTCTGTAAAATATTATAAATCTATATATATATATATATATTCTGGAAACTGCTGGATGCGAATAGCACAAGACCGGCAATTGTGGAGATCTTTGGGGGAGGCCTTTGTCCAGCAGTGGACGTCTTTCGGCTGATATGATGATGATGATGATATATATATATATATAAATCAACGCCACTTTTCGTTGTAATGTTATAACTCAACAACGCCTTTACCGATTTGGCTAATTTTGGTCTTGAATTATTCGGTGGAAGTCCAGGGAAGGTTTGTACGTAGAGAAAATTTAAAAAAAGTCTTGAAAAAGTGTAAAATCACAGTTTTTACTAGCTAGCAATTTATAATATTTTTTGTTTGAAAAAATGAACTTAATAATCATTTTTTTTATTACTATGCCTTATACGTAGCGAAGCACGTACCGGGCCGCTAGTATAATATAATTATAATGTCACACAGCGCCATCTAGTTCAAATTAAGTCAAGCTTTTACCATAGATAGTAGACAATGGATAGAAAAAAATGTAGTATTTATTTTGTAAATATAATACATACAATACACAGAAAACACCCAGACCTATAATATTTTTGTTCTTGAAATTACCTAGATATGTTCATGAACAGAAATATTAGACTTTTGCGAGGATCCAACCCGCAACCTTTAGATTAGAAAGTAGGTTCACTACGAAGTGAGTCACGATTGTTTTTATACTAGGTATTATATTTTAGGATTATTTCCATCAGAAAAATATATTAATGTAATTTACCTCTACTTCCAGTGTGGTCTGATAATGATCTCATTGCCCAAGCTGTATTATTCTTCATGGCTGGTTTCGAGACTGTTTCTGTTGCCATGTCATTTTTGCTGTACGAGCTAGCTTTAAATACAGATGTACAGGAAAAGTTAGCCAAAGAAATCAACGAGCATGATGAAGAAAATGGTGGAAAATTTGATTTTAACTCCATTCAGAAAATGATTTACATGGATATGGTTGTTTCGGGTAAGATTCTATTGCTCGAATTAATAGACAACTTCTGGTTGCGATGTAAAGGTGTCTTGGTACTATAAATGCCGCGGAATCCAAATATTAATTCATAATTAAAACTGTTTTAATAAAAAAACACCTACCTAAAACTAACTATACTACTACTGCGAAACATATCATAACTGAGCATCTCAGTAAAGCGAATTGTAAAGTTCTTATGAGAAATAAAGTTCTTTAAGCCTACCTATATTACAAGATATTTAAAGCTATACACTAATCGAATTGCCATCTCCATCTTTTTTTAAACCAGTTAAAACAACTAGACAAGGAAATAATAAGAAATAAAGTTTCAAAAATGCGGCTGAATAGACCTTTTTACTTTTTATGTCACTTTAATAACAAGTTATATTCCTAATAGAAGACAGAATATAATTTTATAATGGAATCTCAAAATTGATTCTTAAAATGTTCAGCTAGAAATAAATTAATATGATTTTTACGATAGCAAAATTATTTAATAAATATTTTTTTTATTTTTCTAGAAGTTCTAAGGATGTGGACTCCTGGAATAGCTCTTGACAGATTGTGTATTAAAGATTACAATATGGGTAGACCTAATGATACGGCAGACAGGGATTTTATAGTAAGTAATGACTATCCAATTCTGTTTTGCACTCACTCTCATTATCATCAACATTAACATCTCAACCTTTTTAGACTATATTTGTAAACTCTTTTTCTGCAATCTCCTATGTCATCTGATAATACCTTTAAAAGTCATCTCTGCACTTCTTTAGAAATCTGGCGACTATCCAATAACTTTTTACTTCTGTGTCTTAAGTAAGGTAAAGATCAAAAATATAATTTTTGATTTGTCAGACATCTAAAATGAAATGAAAATTGTTTTCAGTATAGCATGTTTAAAATGCTAAAAATAATAAATGAAATCATAATTAATAATAAAAGCTATGATGTAATAAATATTCAATAATTTTAGATATTTTATTACGATATTAATACATAATTCAATTTTATAGATCCGCAAAGGCACTATTATCTCTATTATGTCTTATGGTATTCATCGTGATCCACAATTCTACCCCAACCCGGATAAGTTTGATCCGGAACGTTTCTCTGAAGAGAACCGGGACAAAATTGAGGCTTCTGCGTATATGCCCTTTGGTGTTGGTCCTCGGAATTGTATCGGTAAGTTGCGTGTTGCTCTAAATTAAATCACACTAATGAATGTGCACAGAAACGTTTTGGCCTAGAGCACGTTTGGTTGGAGATTTGATGTTTTACATCACTTCTATACATCTTGTGTTTTTCTTAACTTCGTGAAGTACCGACATAATATGACACTGCAATTTTTTTCTGGAATAAGTTCCGTGTAACGCAATAAACAAAGTGTATTAATAATAAAATAAATACATTCTCCCATTGAGATATGCATCGGCATTGATGAGATGAGCATTCTACCCAAGAAACTAGAAAGGGAACCATTTGGTGAAATATGAATACGAAAATATTGCTTCCCAATACAAAATGTGTTGAAACCTACTTTCTAATTACTAATCAAAGTACTGGCATGTTATAAAATCTTATATTTGAATTATTATATTTTTATTCACTCCTGTCACTATCTGTCTTGTCATGGTACTGGTTAATAAAATTAACATCTTCTCCTCAATATCCTAAGCTTCTATTTATCAGCTTCCAATACGTTACCTGTCTACCAATGTGTTACCCTGTCTGGACGTCGAGTTCCCAGAAAATGCGTCACTTATTCGACAATCTTTGATTGTACAGACGCCAGCACATCAAGACCCCCCAATCTGTCAAATTTCCCCAATTAAATGTGCTTAACTGTTAAAGTTGAAAATCTATAAAAGAAATTGGACAGATTGGGGTAGCTGGATGTGCTGGCGACTGTACATAACGTACGTAATTTCAATTGTTCCAGGCTCAAGATTTGCACTGTGCGAGATTAAAGCATTGACTTACCAGATTTTACAGAACTTTGAACTTTCACCCTGTGAGAAGACCTGCATACCAGCAGAGTTTTGCACCAAATCTATTAGCCTTCAGCTCAAAGGTGGCTTTTGGATCAGGTTCAAAGCACGATCCTAAAAAAATATTAATTTACAGACACCAGCACATCAAGCTACACCTATCTGTCAAATTTCCCCAGTTGAAAGTGAACCTTATGCTTTTGTGATAAAGTTAAAAATCTATAAAAGAAATTTGACAGATTGTGGTAGCTAGATGTGCTGGCGTCTTTACTTACATAAACAGTGGTCTGAATGACGAGTATCTAAAGTTATTCTAGGTAGATGTGAATAAAGAATTGAATTGTATTAACTCATTAAAAGGTTAATTTTTGAAACATATATATTTTGGTATTGATATTTTAGAGTATGTAGTTACAAAGATTGATTGAGTATGCTAAGATGGTTTGGACACTTAAAAAGGATAAATGAAAGAAGATTGACAAAGGAAATATCCTGCCTGGCTAGAAACAAACAAATTACATGGGCCTGTGTGATACACAGCACGTGTTTCAGTCCTCCACGTACCATTCTCAAGGGACGTTATCTAAATGGCGCATGTAATTTGTTTGTTTCTTGCATGTTGTACCTAGCCACCCTACCCCCCTATTCTAAATTCCTTTTATTTGATGTGTTCCCTAACGTTGTACCTGATCACCCTAACTAACGGCATACAATTTAGTATCTAACTAAACCTAACTTTTATGTGTCTAATAAGGAATACTCCTTGATACTAATATGATCCTAAATTTTCTTAACTTAAATCATGAATTTATATTCTTGCTGGATTTGATTGAAACAAGTTGATTTAAATTGGCCAGTGATTCGTCTAGTATGGTAGCAACCTATGTTGCACATAGTAAACCAAGAACTTTTTGAAAAGGAGAACAAACCAATCAATCCTAAATTAACTTTATCCTAATCATAAATAAACTTTCTAAACTTGAGGTAATTGTACAAGAGTGACAGAACTAATGAAGAACAAAACTAGTTTACCCTAAATTAATTACCATAATGGTATCTAAAATCTTATTAGAACTTTATTTTATTTATATTATTTTATATTAATTCTATAATTTCTCTGATAAACATAAAGTTTTCATACTTACTTCTTATTGAAGTATAACTTACTTTCATAAGAGGATATTATGTTATTTGATAAGTCCTGTTGAATGACTGTCTTGTTGATATTGTCTAATTAAAATTTAGAATTAAATTAAAAGATTATATGTATGTTTCCTAAATGAATTGTTTGTTTTAATTCACACATCTTGAAATATAATAATTTAATTCAGCCATAGTATATATGTTTTCCTTAAAAATATTGTTGAGATTGACTTTATATCTTTTCTAGATAATTCTAGCTTGTTTGTAGATTATACTAGAATATCATAATATACAATATTATTTTATTTGCGGCTATGGTACTCGCCCAAATCTCCCCGCGAGTATACAGTAGTCTCCGGCTCCATAGGGTCAAGACTTCTTCCGCCTTTGGACTGACAAATGTCCTTATCGGGTACTCTTTTATTCTAATTACAGAAGGTCTGTGTGGGTTGTTAGTCTTAGTCAGTGTCCATTCTCTCTTCGGGTGTTTAGGACGTGCACAGTAATAATTCACATTTAGTTGTTTATTATATAGAAACCGGTTTTACGACGGCGCGCCCGCGCGCTGTCGGG
This sequence comes from Pseudoips prasinana, assembly GCA_951640165.1. Taxonomy (NCBI): domain Eukaryota; kingdom Metazoa; phylum Arthropoda; class Insecta; order Lepidoptera; family Nolidae; genus Pseudoips; species Pseudoips prasinana. The sequence goes on along the minus strand of OX621240.1, from coordinate 38,716,843 downwards.
CTTTAGCGCGCCGGGAGTTACTATTCAATATGAGCGTAAATTCAGTGCATGACGTGGAATTAGAGTCAGATAGTATGGATGAAGAGGACCAAACAGGAGGAAGTGTACAACAAGGTTATAATGATGAGAACTTACACAATACAGAAGAACGCGGATTGAGTGAGAATGAAGGCTGGGCATTAGTAAGTAAAGATAAAAGAAGGAAAACAGAAAAGATAGATGTCAGTATAACTAGTATGGAAAAGTTACCAAGACAGTTCACACTTGCCAAATTATTTGATTCCCAAAACATATTAGGAATTAATCGTGTGAAATTCGTAAACGCTTTTAAAGTGATTGTTAGTTTTGATGACGAAACTAAAGCAGACAAATTAATAACATGCCAACACTTTAAAGAAAAAGAGTGGAAAATACAGAAGACGTGGGAAGTTAATTCAACATATGGCATTATTAGGAATATAGATATTGACTTATCCGAAGCGGACCTCTTAGAATGCATTAAAACTTACAACAAACTAAACATTCGGTCTGTGAAAAGATTAAATCGTCGAAATACTGAGTCAGGGTGGGTACAAAGTGAAAGTGTTCGTATATGTTTTGAAGGAGGTTGCCTCCCTCAATATATTAAGATATTTAAAGTAAGTGTTGCCGTGGAACCATATGTTTTTCCGGTAACGCAATGTTCGCGATGTTGGCGCTTCGGTCACGGAATAAAAATATGTCCATCACTTAAAGTTATCTGCCCGAAATGTGGGAAACATCACCCTAATTGCGAGACCACAATATTTAAGTGTGTAAATTGCGGAGGCAATCACATGGCTTTAGCGAAAGCGTGTCCAGCGTATCTAAAAGAAAAGAAGATCAGAGAGCTGATGGCCGATTTTAATTGCACATACCGCCGAGCGTTGACCATGTACGTTCCGCCGTTTTCACCACGACCCGTTGATCAATTCCCTATTACTAAAATCAACACAATCCCTCAAGAATTTGGACAAAATAAATCGTCATACCCCATGACATACGCAGCAGTAGTGACTAATGCGCCTATACAAACGGATCATATTCAAGATCAGTCTGGTGAGCACAAAAATAAAACTTATAAACGTAAGCATCGCAGTTCATCGGGACAATCAACAAATGAAGATGAGTCACTACCGATGGAGGTACATACATTGAACACGGAGAGGCATACGGTCGCCGAGGTGCACACGGCTTCTGACGATCGCAATGAAGTTGGGAGTATAATCAATTGCAACATTAACGATACTCTTATCAACGATAATATATATATAGATGAGCGCGCTAATAATCAACCAAATGCAGAGTCGTGTTCTAGTAGTAAGTCATCTGAATCGTTAATTAATAAAATCAAACTGATTATATTTTCAAAGAGACTAACGATTACCCAAAAACTTAAAAATATTGTTAAAATAACCGTAGAATGCTGTATTTCTGCTATCATAGAATGTATAGAACACTTCACCGACCTGTCCTTATTTAAAAAGATGTTAGATTTAATTTTCAGTTCAAATTATGGCTAATAATAATTCTGGTACTGTGACTGTCATGATCAATGTATTGCAGTGGAATGCGCAAAGCTTGACACCAAAACGTTTATTGTTTGAGCAACTATTAAATCAAAATACAATTCATATAGCAACAGTAAGTGAAACCTGGTTGAGTCCCGAAAACCGTTTTGTAATTAATAATTATAATATATTTAGGAATGACCGAGAGGATAATTATGGTGGAGTATGCATTTTGACACATAAATCGATTAAGGCCCAATCATGTCGTATTGTACACCCTAACGAGAATATACAGTTATTACACGTCAAGGTATTTAATTGCAGTCGTGTTGACAATGTAGTTGTTGTTTACTGTCCCCAATGGGTACACACACATAGAACGGACTGGGACAGCTTATTTTCTAGATTTAATAGAAAAACTTTAATTTTAGGCGATTTCAATGCACATCACCCTACTTGGTCATATAAAACGGACGTTAGGGGCTCTCAAATATACGATTCAATTACGGACAGCAATATTGTTTCCCTTAACGATGGTACGTATACTCGAGTCAAATTAGTAGCGGGTAATGTACAACAAAGCTCGCCCGATATTTCCTTTTCCACTTCCGATATAGCATGTTTTTTCAATTGGCAAGTGACAAACGAGTCTTTGGGAAGTGATCACCTAGTCATTAACGTATCTTTCCGTGTTCCATGTAGCCCTAATTATATTAAGAAACGCAACTTTAAGTACGCCGACTGGAGCGCTTATAAAGCTTGCCTTGAACAATTATTTTTTAACTTTGATGCAACTGGCGACCCGCAACTGAGTTACGATAATTTTGTTAGCCATATCAACGAAGCTGCTGACGCCCACATCCCCTCTATAAAAAATAATCTAAACCCATCTAGCAAATTCGTCCCAAAGCCATATTGGACCCCCAGTCTATCACATTTAGTCGCTAAAAGAAGATTAGCCCTGTCAAACTTCCGAAAAAATCCTTCTCCTTCGAATCTCACAACACTCAAAGTTTGTATTAGTGAATCCCAAAAGCATATTCGCAGGGCATCGACAGATAACTGGCACAAATTTTGTGATTCTTTGGATGAGGTGTCAACTACTAGAGAAATGTGGAAGAAGATGAAATGGTTGAAAGGAAATAAAAATAATAATAATACTTTTCTAGATAAAACTAAATGTGAATCACTTTTGAACAATTTGTGCCCTGCATATGTTAGCCCTTGTAAACCTAACTTCTGTTCCAGCAATATTAAATTAGAATCTCATATAACATTACACGAATTAGAGACGTGTATTAAGTCGAGCGATACTGCACCGGGATGTGATAACATATCATTTTCCATGATAAAACGTTTACCTAAAAATGGAAAAAGTATTTTACTCGAACTATTTAACAACTTTTTAACTACTGGTTTCATCCCTAGTCAATGGCGAGATATTTGTGTAGTGCCAATCCCTAAACCTGGCCGTGACCCGTTTCTAGCGTCATCTCTGCGTCCTATTAGCCTAATGTCCTGCGTATGTAAAATATTTCATTCAATTATTAATAGAAGGCTGGAGTGGTATTTTGAGAGTAATAGATTTTTCTCACTCGACATGGTAGGCTTTAGAAAATATAAATCTTGTTTAGACAGTTTAGTTAGATTGGTAACCAGGATCCAATCAGGTTTCTCTAAAGACTTGATTACTTTGGCGTGCTTCCTAGATATCGATAATGCGTACAACAATATCAATATATGCTCTTTACTTGATATTTTGGATAAGGCTGGCGTTGGTATTAAAATATGCAATTACTTATGGAATTTTCTAACTTTAAGGAATTTAAAAATAAGACAAGAGGATAGTTTTTTAAACCGACATACTGGACAAGGTCTAGCACAAGGGGACCCACTGTCACCGTTATTATTTAATGTCGCGACCCATAATATTTGTAAAGTCATGCTAAATGTATTTGTTTCCCAATATGCTGATGATTTTGTCCTGTATGTTTCGGATAAAAATCTTGATATTGCCCGTAGCTCCCTCCAAGGTTCATTAGATATTGTAGTAAGGATATTAGAAGATTTAGGTTTAAGTGTGTCTCCAACAAAAAGTAAAATATGTTTATTTAAAAAGGGCACTAACAGAAATAATATTTGCATTTCTATAAATAATGCGCCATTACAAGAAGTAGCAAATGTGAAGTATTTAGGTATGTGGTTCGATCGTTCGTTGAGATGGAATAAACATGTTAATGAGTTGAAAGAAAAAATACAGAAATTCTTAAATGTTTTTAAAGTGTTGGCGGGACCTGGCTGGGGTGTACACCCCAAACATTTGAGGAAACTATATATATCAATTATCAGAAGTCGATTAGATTTTGGTAGTTTTCTGTATGGTAATAGCTCTCAATCAAACTTATATAAATTAGATAAACTGCAGAACCAAGCTATGCGCATTATAGGTGGTTTTGTTAAAAGTACTCCCATTCACACGATGGAAAGTGAACTTTGTTTACAACCTCTACGTATTCGTCGAATATTTCTTGCCGGAAAATTTTGGTTTAGATCAGTATCAACAACTAACAACAGTACAGTAAAAATTATTAAAGAATTAAATTCGCTTTCTACTCGTAGGTACTGGCGACGGAAACAAATACCGCTGATAATTCAAATCTATTCAAAATTTAAAGATATTGACGTTTGCTCCTCGGAACAGCTGGATTTGTACACTTTAGAGTTTTGGCTGAATCGGTATGACTTGACGAACATAATTAATTATCAAATTGAAGGCATAAATCGGGCTAAACGAGAATATGATATTACGAATCTTAGAAACATATGTTCCTCATATTTAGAACAATATTCAGCATATTATAAAATATATACCGACGGGTCTAAGGATACAATAAGTAATATACGTCATAGGTCTATGGGAGCTGCATTTTATGATCCACAAATAGATACATTTTTAAAGTTCAAAATTTCCACTAATGTGGCCATCATGTTTTTAGAATTGATCGCTATATCTGAAGCTCTTTCCTATATAAAATCAATCGATTTTAATAAATTTGTTATTTTTACCGACTCGAAAAGTTCCCTGCAACACGTGGCTCGGTGTACCTCTTGCTTAAGAGCAACTCCGATCGCTTACAGCATTATCAAGGCAATATTTGAACTGAGGGCAGATTCAAAAGAAGTTATCCTCCAATGGATTCCTTCACATATTGGTTTGGCGGGGAATGAGAGAGTAGATCAACTTGCGAAAGAAGCTTCTTGTGATGGCGTATACATTAATGTGTCCCCCTACTTTACAGACTGTATTTCGTTAGTTAAAGAATTTTGTTATGATCTGTGGAAAGTGCATTTCGATGAGAGATCGGTGATGAAAGGAATTTGGTACAGGACATTACAAAATGAACCTTGGAAGTCTCCGTGGTTTGGGATTTTCGCAGCAAATAGAAATATGTTGATAACAGCCTTTAGACTGCGATCTGGTCACATTCCGCTTAATAAATTTGCTTTTTTAATGAAAAAGGTTCCATCACCACTTTGCTCGGAATGTGGAATAGTAGAGGATGTCTTGCATATTATGATGGAATGTGACCGGAATGCGGATGTTAGATACGAACTATTATTAAAAGGATTAGTGTTAAAAGATGTTGGTTGTTGTAATAGTGTACTGGCATACCCTCTATCTGTAAAAGCAAAGTCACTATATAAAATTGTTGAAGTTGGGTTGCGACGACGTTCACAGTGATTGGAAGAAGAATAATACGAAGTGCATTGTATACTTGTCTATTATAATTGTTGTGTGATATGTTGATTTATGGCCCAATAGAGCGGCATAGTCATGTTTGACAAAGCTCTTTAAATAAAGATTAAAAAAAAAAAAAAAGTCTTAGTCAATGTCATTTGAAAACAAGAGACATGAGAGGGCTTAATCTTTTGACTACCCTAACCTTTACTTATTTATTACTAAAATATATATGACTCTAGTTCATAATATATATATATATATATATATATATATATATATATATATATATATATATATATATATATATATATATATATAATATCAAGGAAAACATTTATATATGGATAATATTTATAATTAACCTATATATATATATATATATATATATATATATATATATATATATAATATCAAGGAAAACATTTATATATGGATAATATTTATAATTAACCTTATGTAATAACACAGAAGCCTTAATTTGTCATAAGTAACTTCTTGGATTCACCAATGTTGTAATATCTTCAGAAAGCTTATTCAATATAAGCAAGTTAATTTCAGCATGGTTCTAATCGCAACCACTGGTTTGACTATTAACAAAGTCAACCCATAATAATACTTCATCATTGTATTATTATTATTTGAGTCATCTGCACAAGGAACTTCGCATTCCTGTCAAGGTTCAACAATTCTTGAACTTCAACATCAATTGTATAAGTAATACTATCTTGTATCACTTGTGAAGATTTAGTTCTTTGTATTCATTACCCAAGTAATGACCGCTTGATATGAAAGCATTCAATATCAGTAAGAAAATCTGAATATGATTCTAATTGGAACCACTTATATGACTATTAACTGAGTCAATATTAGTATAATCAATACTTTGAAGGTGTGTTATTAAATCATTTGTGATTCTTGTCAAAAATCAATGATCTCTTGATCTTCAACATGGTAGATAGAGATGTTGCATAATAACATCATTGGAACTTTTGTAAAGGTTCTACTAAATCTTCCATAGACACTTTGAAGGCTGCTTTGCCGGCCGGCCTTAAGTACCAAGACATCATTATGAAACTTAATATTTCCGGTTAATCCTAAACACAGCACGTCATGTTTGCTGTTGTAGAATAGCCTCTACTATCTTCCATAGAGAACTAAATAAGACTGTCAGTGACCGGTCTTAAACAAACAAGACATCAGTTTTCTCTTCCACTGATAGTACCTACATGTATTCAAGACTAACCCTATAAGGGCTTTAACATCAGGTAAATAGTTAACTGCTATTAACCCAGTTAATAATTCAGGAACTTTTAATTAAAGTTATTATATTAATTACTATCTAACATTGATAGCTTTCATTCAATAATACATATAATTCTGGTTCTATCGTCTAGTTAGTTTAAACATAAAATTAGTTTTTAAAGTATTTGTCTTATAAATACATAAATAATACAATCTTTGGGAGCATTCCAACATATTCGTGTATGAAAATAGAATCGTTCTAGCATCTAGACTCAACTAAAATTACCGAGCATTCGTAATAATGTAACAATTTAAATAGAAGTAACAAAGCCTCACCTGTGTTCAAAGCTTACCAACACGAGATGACGCTTCCTTCATTATCTCTCCTTTAAAACAAATGATACAACCAACATTCAGCAGATCCTCCACTCTAATTACACCAGAAACGACGCTCGCTTCTAAATCTTCTATAGGACTCCTGAAACCACACTTAAAACTTCTGAAACAACTTTTCTTTCGTTAGCGTCTGGCGCGAAGCGCCGCCATTCTCTTTTTGACAGTCCTCCATATTGCCAAAATGCCTCGTCAATAATGCCACATCCGGTCAGTCTCATTAATTAAATAAATGTAATCTGCATAATCACATAAAAATAAATAGTTAATCTTCTATCAAAACGACAGTTAGTATTATATTTATTTTTTTATTATTGAACTCATGTTAAGCTTGTTCCACACATATTTGCATCGATTAGTCTAAATTTGATAATCAGGCATAATACGAATTAAAATACTATAAATCAGTTGTTATATTTTGTTTCATTTAAAAGATATTTTGCAACACGCCAGCTAAATTATAGTACGATTAGCTGGACGAAGGATATGCGAATAATCTCAACGTGACGAGCCAGTATGGTTAGTTACAATGTGCATATTTTTTTCGGGCGAGTGGCAGAGCAATTGAAGTTCCGCTTGGCCTACGGCGACTAACAACAAAGAAGAACATGCTTCCTAGGATATAATACAATAGTGCTCAAGTTAATACAAGAGAGGTGTCTTTTCCTTTTGAACCCGATAAACAATCAAAGAAGACCGATAAGGCGGAAACCCGGAAGTTTTAAGTGTTCTTCGAATGTGTAACACTAACAGGTTCATAGCTCCTGGCTGACTTGGTAGAAAAATCCCATTGAAACATTTTAGAGTGAGAGCGTTTGGCGATATTCATTAATGAAAAATATCAAGTCGTTTAAACTAGGGAAGTTCCATAGACCATAGTGGTGATTCTACGGATAGTTATTTGATGATAGACAGTATCCTCGAATTTTCATAAATATGCAAAAATTATTCAAATGAACGCAATATCAATAAACATAATACTGTTGAATTAGTTAGAGGTGAATTTGGTATGGAGATTAGCCGCAATGATCTACTTTTTTTTAATCCTTTGACTTTTTTTATACAGATTGTAACCATATCGATTGTATTCCTTATTTTCTTTCAAAATTTTCAGGCCTTAAAATATTGGTTTATATTTTCTCAATATCTAATATCTGCTCGAACGTCTTGTTTGTGTAAACAACAATTTTTTTGGTATAATTTATGACCCTCCTAAAATCAATAACAATAGTATATTATGTAGTACCTATATACAATTAAGGTCCAGGTTTAGTTTTGGAATAGGTATTTTTAACAGGTTTTATCGAGTAAGTATAATGTTGTTTTCTTTATCTCACGTATGGTACCTCTGACAAACTCTTGAACAACGTCGCAGCCGCCACTTGTGGGGCACGAATTAAACGCGATGAATTGTACAATCCGATTGACTGTACAGTAATTGAAATATTGGGCTGTGACGCACTCCACATAGCTAGCTAGCATTCGCCGGTCGACCGTCGACTAAACTAGTGACAACAAGTGTGTGACCTTGTATTAGTAACTTAGTACTAGTGAAACGTGAATTGATATTTTAATGAAGATACGACTTATCGGTAAATTGTCGGCATTTTGGTTTTTAATTAAGTGAGTTATAAGTTGTAAAAGTGACAATGAGTTGGAATATATTGCTATAAAACAGCACACCAGGAATAAACGGGGTTTTTAAAAATCAACAAAACCAATACCTACGGATAATTGCTATCTTCATATTATTATGTAAGTCCTTTACAAGGTAGTTTTATTTATTAATAATAAAATAATGAAAAGGTCCTTATATATTTTATATTTTTACTTTTTTTAAAGGCAATTTCTGCACTTGGGAGATTAATCCCTGTGTCGCAGGGTACTTTACAAACATATAACTGACTGAAACAAATTCCAGATGCCAGCACATCAAGCTACCCCAATCTGTCAAATTTCCTCAATTGAAAGTGAACCTTATGCTTTTGTGATAAAGTCGATAATCTACAAAAGATATTTGACAGATTCGGGTAGCTGGATGTGCTGGCGTCTGTACATCCAGACTCAGAACAACTATTTATGGGTACACAAATAGTTGTCCTGGGCGGGATCCGAACTCGGAACATGGCGTGGCGAGGCGTCTTAACAGGTAGGTACACCACACGTTTACGTAGACTTAAAACAAGTGCTTTTCCGTAGTCAGAAGAGCTTTTAGTACTATTTCTAGATATATGTAAATATTTTAATATGTTGTTCGAATAATTTACAATTTACTTTGCAACAAGTTAGGGACAGTGTTTGAATGAGACGTACGACAAAAATCACCGGAAGAATAAAGGAGCCTTCACTTTTTACAGACGTTACAAGAGTAACGTGATTTAGTTTTTCTTTATAAGAATAAAGAAAAACTAAATCACTAAATATATAGAGGATAAGAAATAGAACAGTCAACATGACTGCGTCACAATATTGCTACTAAAATATTTTTAATATAATCGTTATATGTCAACAAACATAAATCACAAGCATTCTTAGTATAATGTACAGATGCACGCACATCAAGCTACCACAATCTGTCAAATTTCCCCAATTAAAAGTGAACCTTATGCTTATGTGATAAAGTTTAAAATCGATAAAAGAAATTTGACAGATTGGGGTAGCTGGATGTGCTGCCGTCTGTGCAATGAGGGCACCTACGTAGTATCAGTCGCTACTAGATTACATTATAATCTAGTACCGACTCATAATTCGTAGGTGTACCTTATCAGGGCCTCTTGTTACATAAATAAACATACACTGACCGGCTGCTACATCGCAACTGCGAACAGTGCGAACGCTCATTATCTAACATACAAGTTTCATTATGTACCATTACGTGTACAGTCAGCGGCAAAAGTAGATGATCAAAACCGGGATTTTTGGTTTACGAATTTTTACTAAAATACAGTTTACGGATTTAAAATGATCATGGATTTTTCTCCAATATTCACACACGGACATTAGATTCCAAACTAAGCAGAACTTGTACTATGGATAACTGTTGTAATCGTTATTACTATGTCAACAAACATGAATGACAAGCACTCATAGTTTAAGGTACAATGAGGGCTCCTACGTAGTATCAGTCTGTACTAGATTACATTATAATCTAGAATCAACTAATAATTCGTAGGTGTAAGGTACACCTACGAATTATTAGTAGATACATTAGTAGTTACATAAATAAACATATACTGACCGGCTGCTACATCGCAACTGCGAACAGTGCGAACGCTCATTATCTAACATACAAGTTTCATTATGTACCATTACGTGTACAGTCAGCAGCAAAAGTGGATGATCAATACTGGCATTTTTGGTTTACGAATTTTTAATAAAATACGGTTTACGGATTTAAAATTATCATGGATTTTCCAATATTCACACACGGCCATTAGATCCTAAACTAAGCAGAACTTGTACTATGGATAACTGTTGTAATCGTTATTACAATCTCAACAAACATGAATTCAAGCACTCATAGTATAATGTACAATGAGGGCACCTACGTAGTATCAGTCGCTACTAGATTACATTATAATCTAGTACCGACTCATAATTCGTAGGTGTACCTTATCAGGGCCTCTTGTTACGTAAATAAACATACACTGACCGGCTGCTACATCGCAACTGCGAATAGTGCGAACGCTCATTATCTAACATACACGCAAGAGTATTGCTTACCAACGGGCAAAGTTCCTGAATGATCCGAAGACACTGCAGGAGGCCCTCAGGCCAGGCTTTCGTAGTCTCCTGGAATTCTGGATGGAACTAAAATGGTTCGAGTAGCCAAACAAGTATCACGCGCAATGGCCCAATTAGGAGGCTAAGTGCGGAAACCTATCGCCCAACTAACTAACTATCTAACATACAAGTTTCATTAAGTACCATTACGTGTACAGTCAGCGGCAAAAGTGGATGACCAATACCGGCATTTTTGGTTTACGAATTTTTTTATAAAATACGGTGTACGTATTTTAAATTATCATAGATTTTCCAATATTCACACACGGCCATTAGATTCTAAACTAAGCAGAACTTGTACTATGGATAACTGTTATACAACATCTACTACTTTTCTTCTTTTCTTTTTAATATGAACCTGTAACTAGCTAAGTATGTATAGAAATTATCCTGTACTACTAAACGACCAATGACCAAATCGTGAGGTTCAACTTAAAAGAAAACCCTCCAACTAACTATGCTTTATCATATGGATAGTGGTAACCTTAGTGCCATATCGTTTAAGCCGCTCAGTTTTCCTGTGCCATAACTTGACACATGACAAATGGAACTGACAACTTTACGTGCCCTCCGAAGCATGGAGATGCAGAAAATAAACTACTTTGGCGGTAACCCATCTATCGACTGTGTTAGAGCTGACTGATCACTTAGATACCGGTGAGAGCTACTTCCTTATTTATAAACCACTAGCTGTGCCCCGCGGTTTCACCCACGTTAAACTTTATAAATTATGGCCTATGTGTTAATCCAGTGTCAGCTAACTTCACACTCACAAACTTTCGTCTTTATAATATTAGTGTGATATATGTTGGTACTACACTCAACGGTAAAAGTAAATGATCAAAATCAGACATCAATACTAAATAAGTATCGTAAATAATAAAATAATAAAAATAGTGTGCGGTGTAATGTTTCTAAAGTACGTAATTGGTAAGTGTCCATTAGCTAATGATACTGCCGTCCAATATATCGCAATGAATGTCGGATTTTGATCATCTACTTTTGCCGTTGACTGTACTAGCAAACTAATTTTTTACTGTGTTTAATTTTTTTCGGGCATTAGGTGTTAATGAGATTATCAAAAAATCAGTAATGGGACGTAAAATGTAATAGAGCGTTTCTCAAAAAAATTGTACCATTTCTCAGAAATTATGCTGAAATTAAAATATTGAAATATACTTGATTTCTTTATTTTAGGCTATGGGTAAATACCTAAAGATTAGTAATATAAGGTTTGTTTTGAGATTTAAATCGTAAATAAATAGCAAAATCGATAAAAACAGACCCAAGGTAGATAAAAATTCTTATTTGGTTACCTTCATTCGTTTACGTATATTTAATGTAGAAACCAATTACCGGAATATTTATTGAATTAAATGTGATAATAAAACAACATTCTACTTGTTTTTCAGTCAATCACTCTATATTAATATGCAAATCTTAAATTAAAGGCGGTATTATTTCCTTTACGTTACTATTCGGCCACAACTCTTGTTTAACTTTACATTTTTGACCCTACTTTAATTTGTATTAAACTTGTGTATATATACATAATGCAAAAACTAACCATAATTTTGGTTTTTATCACAAAAACGTATTTATGTTAAAAATATATAAATAAAGAAATGAAATGTGCGTCTGCTTCTATGGGACAGTAACAAAAATAGAAATCTGGAAACAAAGTAGGATTTCTTAAGCCTAGACTTCACAGTTGTGCAAATAATTATATTGGACTTAAATATATTGATAGTGGAACCTCTGTCAGGAAACATTTATATTTCGTAATAATCTAATAATAATAAACACCAACCGATTAGACAGTTATCTTAACTTAATTAGTTTAACTTTTTTTGGAGGTGTATTTTGAGTTTATTCTTTCTAAGTTCTTTTTTCTCTACTATTCAATCTTTTCAGGGGTTACTTGTAATCTTTCTCAGTACCGCCTCATTTTTTCAGCCAGGGTTAGTCTTACATTTACCATGCAAAATCACTTACAATGCATTTTTAAATAAAATGTTACTGGCTGAACCGGCAGACGTTGTTCTATCTAAAAATTTCAACACAGTACAAAAACTTCAAGAAAAAATCAATGATATCAGTGAAGTCGTTCTTAGCACATAGCGTTACAAAAGTTTATATTTAATAGCATATCTTTCCCCGCAACTTTACTCTTTTAGCTTCTATTGGTCGTATGGTAACCGACCCCAATTTAGTCGGAAAAGGCTAGGCAGATGATGATTATGATGGTCGTAGTGCGATGTTACATAGCCCATTTATCTGAACTGAAAGCCATAGCACATAGCCTGTCCATAAAACTGAAAGACTTTTTCTTTAGGTAGGTCCTGAGATTAGCGAGTCCAACCAAACAAACTTACAATCTCTTCAGCTTTATAATATTAATACAGATAAGCAGGCACGTTGATACAAGTAAATATTATCATAATTGTAAATATAATTTCAAGCAGCAGCGAAAATAATTATGTGAAAATAAAGCATATATGGCCCACCACTGTGTAAAATAGAATGTCCAATTTTGGTTATTTAGCTGATATCCTATGAGAAAAAAATAGTCTTAACTCCCAGGGACTTACAGCTAAAAAGCTATCTAAGTGGCCGTGTGAAGGAAATAGTATGGTTATAATTCATGACTAATGTTATTCTTAAAAAACAGCTTTATATCAAAATGACAGAAAATAAATGCACCAAGCTCCCAACTATTTTCGCAAATTACTATAAATGTATTAAATATAATATTTAATTTTATTAAAACTGATAAAATTACATCGCCATAATTATACTCAAAATCAGGCAGTCAATACCCTGCCTAACAATTTCCTATTTTGTTGTTCACTTTTCCATTTATACGTTACCACTCAAGAGTAACAAAAAAAAAGGTAACGAATTAAGGTTACAAAAATTATTAAAATTGTTTACGCGCACAACTCTAGCTAGTACTCGTTTATGATTTGACTTTCAAAATCAAGATTAGGAGCTTTAATGGTACTCGAGGAGAAATCTATATAAATAAAAAGACAAGTCCTGACTGACTGACTGACTCATCAACGCCCAGCCCAGACCCTTGGACCTAGAAAGCTGAAATTTTGCACAAATGTTTGCTTTATAATGTAGACATGGAATAAGGAAGGATTTTTTGAAATTCAACCCCTAAGGGGGTAAAACAGGGGTGCTAAGTTAGTATGAAACTTTGCCGTTTTTGAAGTTTAAGGCATAAAAATTGGTATTTGGTCTTCCATTTAAAAATAAAAAATTACGTATTTCAGGGTTTTTGGAAATTCCACCCCCAAGGGCGAAAAATAGGGGATGTAAGTTTGTATGGAAAATGTAACAATTTTTAAGTTAAACGCATGAAAATTAGTATTTAGCCTTCCAGTAAAAAATAAAAAATTACGTGTATCAGGATTTTTGGAAATTCCACCCCCAAGGGCAAAAAATAGGGAATGTTAGTTTGTATGAAAAATGTGTCAATTTTTAAGTTAAACGCATGAAGATTAGTATTTGGCCTTACAGAAAAAAAAAATTACGTGTTTCAGGATTTTTGGAACTTCCACCCCTAAGGGCGAAAAATAGGGGATGTAAGTTTGTATGAAAAATGTGACAATTATTAAAGTTAAATGCATGAAAATTAGGCTTTGGCCTTTTAGTTCAAAATAAAAAATATGTATTTCAGGATTTTTGGAAATGCCAGCCGCAAGAGCGTAAAATAGGGGGTGTAAGTTTGTATGAAAAATGGTACAATTTTTAAGTTAGACGCATGAAATTGGTATTTCAGTTGAAAATTAACAATATATTTTTCAGAATTTTTGGGATTTCCTCCCCTAAGGGCGTAAAATAGGGAATGTAAGTTTCTATGTAAACTGCGACTTGAAGTTAAACGCTGAAAATTTATATTTTAAATTTCAGTAAAAAATTAAAATATGTATACGCTAGGATTTTTGAAAATTCCACCCCGAAGGGCACAAAATAGGGCATGTAAGTTTGTATGAAAAATACCACCCCAAGGGAGTAACATAAGGGATGAAAGATTTTATGAGATTCCGTCATTTTTAATGTTAAAGGCTTTGTATTTGTCCTTGCAGTTAAAAATTAAAGTATAAATCGGGTTTTTTGAAAATTCCATCCCCAAGGGCCTAAAATTGGGGATGTAAGTTTGTATGAAAAATGTGACAAGTTTTAAGTAAAAAGCATGCAAATTGGTATATGGCATTACATTTAAAAATTAAAAATATTTATTTCAGGATTTTAGAGAAGTCCACCCCTAAGGGTGACAAATAGGGGATGTAAGTTTGTATGAAAGATGTGACATTTTAAAGGTAAACGGATGAAAATCTGTATTTGGCCTTCCATTTAAAAATGATAAATATATAGTTCAGGATTTTTGGAAATTACACCCGTAAATACGTAAAATAGGGGATGTGAGTTGGTATGAAAATCTGTAATTTTTTAGAGTTAAACGTATGAAAATTGGTACCTATTTGGTCTTTCAGTTAAAAATAAAGCAATATAAATGTTTTTGAACCAAAATTCAGGGAATAATTTGTTGTTAAGAAAAGGTAATCTAAAACTGATTCAATAGATCGACACCAAAAATTTACGCCAACTCGAATTTTAGATAATTTAGTTTTTTTATGCCAAGTTGCTTAAAATGCCGTACTCGTCGTCGTCTAAATAAAGACTAAGCGTTTTATAAGATTTGTAACTTCTTTTCTTTTTATAACTTTTACAACAAAAATAAAAAACAATATTTTAATCAAATTGGGATAAAAAACCAATTAACGTAAAAGTCGAGTTAGCGTAGTATAATTTCGCACCCAAAAAATATCATCTTATTTTTACTGATCTACAAGTTCACAATTTTGTAACTAGATGGCGTTCGTTCGTTTCAGATCGCGGGACTTATTTGGTATATCGGTTATAATAAATAAATGCTTGAAATAAAAGGTAGTACAAAACTGAATCAATAGATGATCGAATAAATCTCACCCAAAAAATATGCACACATCTTAATTTTACCGCTTTACAAGTTTATAGTTTTGTTAGTAGATGGCGTAATCATCGTTTTAGATCGCGCTATGGTTTCGTTCACAAAATGTGATATTAGACCTATCAATGCCGTGGTCGCAACCTAATCTAATGGGAGTTACTTTTGTGATTAATGCATCGTTGATTCTTATTTTACTTAGTGACAATAAAGACAATTCCTATGTATTCTTCCTTTTTTTTAAATAATAGTAGCAAAGTAGTCCTTAGTTTCTTTCATAGTTGCTTGATTGTTTTAAAAGTTATATTTTTTAGATTAAGCTAGAAGTAAGTAGTTACATTGGTCATCATTCAAAATTGTCGCGGACGAAGTCGCGGGCACCAGCTAGTAAAATATAAAATTGGAGGTTAGCTCTGATTGTTGGGTAACAAAGTTAGGATTTTTTTCGGACCAGCAACCAGGCGGACACATTCAATGTTCCCGCACGGCACGCAAAAGAAATATCTAAACTTAAACAAGATGAATGCCGATCTTGTTAATGCTGCCACTAGTCTAAAACATATTTATACCCAATCGGCGGTGATATTTTCCAAAATTACGGTCAGAAACTTTTGATACGATACAATAAAATAATTATTTATTAAATATATTTGTTCTATAGGACTAAAGATTTATTCATAAATTAATTGGGGTCTTTTATTTCGTAATGAATACATTTAAGTGATTCTAGAATATCCGGAAGTTCACTCAGTACAATCGATCGTTTGGGACGGTATGAAATTGGGACACTTCACTTTTCATACAACTAGATTAAACCGATTTTTAAAATATTTTTATATTTTATAAATTCTTATTGTATTTATACATTTTTCATTTTTTTTACTTAGAGCAATTAACTTACTAATTATATATTTTAATAGAAACTAGTAATGATCTATTTTATGTATAGAAAAACAAAATTGAAAATATGGGACAGCGAATAAGATAGAAAGTACAATTTTTTTGAGAAATGCTCAATAATGATAAGGAACGCTTTTGGGATGGTTCTGTAATTTTTTTTTGATAATGTCACACAGATCACCCTAGCCCCAAACTAAGCAAAGCTTGTACTATGGGTACCAGGCGACGATATACATACTTATATAGATAGATATATACTTATATACATAGAAAACATCCATGACTCAGAAACAAATATTCGTGCTCATCACACAAATATTTGCAATTACCGGGATTCGAACCCAGGACCACCAGCTTCGTAGGCAGGAGCACTACCAACTAGGCTAAGGTGAGTTCCAATAGAAGAAAAGTTTATGTAGATTATATGGTTTTTTTTAACAGTTTATTATTCGATATTTTTTACGAAGCCTTCATTTTCATAGAGGGATTTTTATTGACTATTGCTTTGTCATATTCTTTTGCATCTACTAAAATAGTTTTATCCACGACATCGAAACAGAGTTAGAGTCGCAGATATATTGCGTAAATTACTATTTGTTTAGTCTTGTATGGAATGACAGCTAAATGATTGTTAATACACTTGTGCTTTTCAGATCATGTTCCTTCTGGCTGTGTGGATTTGTGTTGTTACTGCAGTTATCTGGTTGTACTTTAGAAGCGCTAACTCCAAGTTCGATAAATATGGCGTCAAATATGTCTCCATGGTTGAAGGTTTGGGGTACACGCTCAAGTTTGTCGCCCGCAGACTGCACTTCATCGATTTTTTAACGGAAATGTATACCAAATTTCCGGAAGAAAAGTGAGTACATTCGAAATGTATTTGTAATAGTTAGAAAATTAATGAACCCACTGAGAAATTCTATAAAAATATTAGCAGTTTAAGTTACGTGAGGTGTAACTACTTGTATTGGATATAAAGGCATTCAGAAAATATTTTTCAACTAATGTTAGCAAGGATTATTCTATTTACAACAAAGTAAGGAATTCTATAATAACTTAAGACTAAGCATAATTTGTGAGTTGTGTATATGTGCGTGTGCCTTTGTATGTATGTGTGCGTGTGTGTTCGAATGTTTGTGCGTATGAGAAAGAGAAATTATTCTCTTTCTCATACGCACAAACATCCGAATACTTAAATTTTATATGCCCAAAATTGGGCAACGCTGAACGGTGTCGCTGAAGCCTCATACAACTCCTGAAGTAACCAGGAGACTGGACAGGAGGGATAACCATATAAATGGGCCACACTTTGGGTTGACTTGCCACACATTTTTTTGTGTTGAGGGAATGTAACCCCATTTCCGTTACATTGTCTGTTAGTCCTCCAGGTAGGCCATGCAAACTAATTTTTCTATTGGTGGGATAAACAAAGGAGGAGGAAATTTATCTCTCCATAAGGTTGCCCAGGCTTTCTGTGCCTCTATAATACCTGGGGTACTGGCTAGGAAACTTTTATGACCTTTGGATTGTCGAGGAACTTGAGTTGAAGTATACAGAGGGTGTTTCTTGTCCGTCTCCTAGTAAGATGGTTAAATAGTATTGACTTATCATTTTAAAAGGACAATCAATTGTTTCGTGAAACTACTACTGAAGTTAAGATTGCACATTAATGTTTCTTTATTATTCCCGCAGGTTCTTTAGCAGTTATGAGTTGACGAAGCAGAAGATAATGATCCGCGATGTGGACCTCATTAAAAAAATCACTGTCAAAGACTTCGAATATTTCAGTGATCACCAAGCGGTTTTCTCAGAGAGCGACTCTTTTTTCGGCAGAACTTTGATCTCCTTGCAGGGTAAGAGAACGACATTAAAAATAATTATTGTTTTAATAACATACCCTATCATACCATACCTTGTAGATCATTTATGGCGTTCACCGCCAATTGCTTATACCAGTCCATAAGTGATCGGTGAGGTTAAGTACCTAGGCATCCGGTCAGTCTATACTTGAGTGACTTAGCTCTTTCGAGGGCACGTTAAGCTGTCAGTCCCGACTGTAGGTATGAGACAATACTTGTTTAGCCATGTCACAAGCCTACTGTGCAGCTTGAACAACTCGTGGGAACGTCAGCCATTGCGTAAGCCTTGAGATTCTACGTAACGTTTTAATATAGTATTATATTTATAGTATTGTATAATATAGTATTTTATTTACGTATATGTATGTGTAATAATAATATGATCATTAAGATATTTTTAATTTTTAGTATACCTTTTTAATTGTCTCTTTTCTTCTTTTTTACCTATGTACCACACTTTGTTGCACCGTCCCCGGCATTTTTACACATTTGAATCCTATCCATCCGAAGGTTGTCTGGAAGAAATCGCTTAATGCGATAAGACCGCCCATTGTACATTATAATTAATGTTTCATTGTTAAATGTTCTTTTATTTTTTGTGTAAAATAAAGTGTATTTTATTTTATTTTTATTATTTATTAACGTAGCTAGCTTTTGGGCACTGTACGGGCATAAGATAATTTGTAGGGTCAAATTAACCAACGCTCGCACGTAACCTACTCCTTACTGTGTACCACTCGTAATAGTCCTACCACCCTAACCTAACCATATGTACTGATAACATATAATTATATAGATAGGTACGGGAAGCCTGTTGCCAGGAGACCTAAGGCAACAGACGGAAACTATGAAGGAAGCAGGGGTGTGTACGTAGTGCAATGTACACAGGAGAGAGGGTTTTCTCACTGCCGGTCAAGCAGGCTCACAAGACCGATCGTACTGACGGCTAAAGGTGTCTTGGCCGCAGTGAGAGGTGGTGACAGGGTAATGAGTCAAAGTCGGATTCAACGTAATGACTGGTTTTATTTACAATATTAAAATCTTATATACTAATCTTAAACTAAATACACATTCACGCCTATTCACTTGTGTGCCATCCGTGTGTTGCGTCGACGCTGCAGTCTTCAATATTTCGGTCAGTTGTATGCTGACGCTGAGCTGTACTTTGTCCCAAGATGCGTCGATGTAGTAAATTTGTCATTGATTGCTGTGTTGATATAAATTAATTAGGGTTCCTTGAAGTAAATATTATGGTTCACATGTGAACATTCTGCCGCCTCTCGGGAATAGGCTTCAGTTCATATAGTTCAGTTGTCCCGCTGGTGATGGTCGGTATCTCATTGGTTGAGTTTTTCGTTGACGTGAAGTTCTTTGTCGACTGTCGATTCGGTTGGCTGTAAATAGTATCGTCTGCGCTGCCTGGTCTCGTTGTTGGTTGTTTGGCACATGGTTCCTTGGGATGCCTGGTGGTGCGCTGTATTGCCGTTCTAATACAGTTTATCATTTTTGGACCATAACGTACGATTACTATCGCTAATATTAACATGAGTAGTGACGATATAAAACTAACTACATAAGTATGGGAATAAATTTGTTTCCAAATGGTATTATTTAGTTCTAATTTTAAACTATTTTCATTGTTAACTAAATTTAGAAAAAAATCTCGTGAGTTACCTATTACTTCCTCTTTAGACATATTTACAATTTTATTACTAGTGGACACGTATGTATCTATAGTGAAATTTATCTGTTTTGAATATGATGATGCTATTTGTGCTGACACTGATCTTTGAGCGGCAAGTATGCTGTTGGTTGATTTAATGATACAAGTGTCGGAGATTTTTATTACACCGACATTTTGAAGCACTACTTCCTCTCGTTGTCCATCACAAACTATTGATGCAGTGGTACTGTCCTTAGCTAAAAACATCCAAGTGTTCTGCATGCATAGTTGTTTCCACATTATGCTACTTGGTATGTCAAAACTTTTTACAGGGCATTTCGTTCGTGTCTCATTTTTGAAGAGTTGGTCAATAATGCAATTTTTATTTAATTGCATATTTTTCACCGCCCCAGGAAAACAAATAAAATGGAGATCTCTCTGCAGACAACTCTTGTATTCGTCATGATTTAACTCAAAATATAGCTCATTGTTATAGTCTAATGCTATGTAAGGTTTTGAAATTTCTATGCTTTGAAATGACTTATGAGCATCCTTCTTTGGAATCGGTGTGGTGTGAATCAACGTATACTTGTTAATATCTTGAATAGGAAAGTATGCATGAACTAGTATGTGGCTAATGTTTTCAAATATTTTGGTTTCTAGTAAGTGTTGTTGAATGATTTTCAAATTAGATGGAAGTTTTTTATTTGCTGACAATATCAAATCGCTAACATTTTTTGGTGATAACACGCTATATACCGTTGTTTTACTTAGATAGATATCTAGTAATCCATTATAATAATCTATGATTTCCGTAATGTAGTTATTTGCAAGTTGGTACGTCTGCATTATTTGAATTTTTATTCTGTTGTGGTCGATCGTAGTATACCAGTGGTTGTAGTTATTTATGTATTCTATTACATGATTAATTTTTGGTTGAAAACCTTCCAGTTTTTTTCTTATTCTCTCCTCAGTACTGTTAACTTGTGAAATAGTTGAGATCATGAATTTAGTTTGATGGTTAGCTGCTTTAATTAATTTTTCTTGATTCATATTCAGTGAGTTTATATCTTTGTAGACTTCATCATTTACGCCAAAAATTGACGTTAGAAATTGCCCTAATAGTCCTCTCTTCTGTTAAGTTCTTCTTCTTCATTAACTTCTGTTAAGTATTCTTTGATTCGCTCATATTTTGTTTCTTGTTCAATTAAGTGGTGATATAGTTGTTTGCAGTGAGTTTCTGTTGTTACGACTTCTGTATTACTGCAGAGTATATTGAATTTGGATGTTACTGTTTTTATTCTCATGTAGTCTTGTTGTAGGCGTTGTCTTTCAAAATGTTTTTCTATCCTAAACATTCCTCTGTCGATGCTTGCTGTTCCTATTTGCTCAACGTATATTCCTGGTGATAAACTTTTTATAAAATATGTGGTTGTTGATGTTACTGTACTGAACATTTGTATAATTATTAATAAGTATATGAACCATTTTGAACAGTTACTGGCTGTTTTGGTTTGGTTTCCATTACTATTTCTTGTATAAGTTTTTGTCATATTCGTATGTACAGTGTTTGATGCAACATTGTTACAACTGTGATCGTCCTTATTTGATTTTATAGGTAATGGAATTAGGGTATGAATTGATCTTTTTAGCGTGGAGCCCGACGGTTTTAGAAGTGTCACAACTCTAGTTAAACCATCGTTTCCAACGTGTACTTCTTTAACTTTTGCAAGTGGCCATTTGCTAGGATTAATATTTTCATCTTTTATAATTACTACGGATCCAATATCTAAATTTTCTTGATTTTTCTTCCATTTGTATCTTTGTTGTAATTGTTGTAGATAGTCATTAGTCCAACTTTTCCAGAAATCTTTTTTCATTCTTTGAATATGTTTCCATCTATTCACAAGGTCGGTGTTGATGTTCGATAGCGGATCCGGTACGCCGACCGCTTCTCTACCAATAAGGAAATGACTCGGTGTTAATACTACGTTGTCGTTTATATCCTCACTCTGTGCACATAATGGTCTTGAATTCAGGCATGCTTCCGTTTGATGCAGAAATGTAGTTAACTCTTCATATGTTAGAGTCTGCTCTCCTATTACTCTGCGCAAATGATGCTTCATTGACTTGACTCCTGCTTCCCATATACCTCCGAAATGGGGTGATGACGGTGGAATAAAATGCCAGTGTGTTCCAATGTTTGCCATGGTGTTTTGAAAGTCATTTGATTGAGTTATTATCAACAGTTCTCTATATAAGAAGTTGGCCGCACCCACAAAATTTGTTGCGTTGTCACTATAAATATGTGCCACTGGACCTCTGCGTGCCATGAATCTCCTTAACGCGGCGATGAATGATTCTGTTGACAAATCACCCACTAATTCTAAATGTATGGCTTTAGTTGATAAACAGACAAATATTGCAATGTATCCTTTGTACGATTTATGACCCCGACCTTTCATTGCTCTAACCTGGACTGGACCTGCATAGTCTATGCCTGTGTGGCTAAATGGATATGATTCCGTTATGGCTTTTGGTAATGCCCCCATTTTCTGTGACATTGTAGCTGACTTATATCGTATGCATTTCACACACTTTCTTATATGGCCTTTTACTAAACGTTTTCCTCCAAGTATCCAATACTTCTGTCGTATATACGCCAAGGTTAAACGATTGCCTCCGTGTAATGTGTTTATGTGAGCGTCGTGTACTAAGATTGCAACTATGTGGTGGTGGTGGGGTAATAGAATTGGATGCTTTTGGTCGTATGGAAGATTTGAGTTTTGAAGTCTTCCTCCCACTCGTAATAATCCATCTGGATCAATAAACGGATCCAAACATGCAATTTTATTGTTTTTGAGTAGTAATCCACTTTTGATAGTTTTGTATTCTTCCAAAAATTCGACTTGCTGAACAAGTAGTATAATTTGGACAGTTGTTCTATTAATTTCCGTACGAGTTAATGGTTTAATGTTTCTTTGTTTGTCTCTGAACCTGTAACAATAAGATAATACTCGTACCATTTTTTGAAAACTCGCAAATCTTTCCCAAATAGTGTCCTGTTGTTGAACATTATTCGTTATGTGGTAACAACGCTTAATTTCTTCACATATTTCTGGTATAGTCTTTGTACTAGGGATGTAGCCGGTTTTTAACCAATCTGGTCCATTCCACCACAAATCAAAATTTTTAAGTTTGTTCGGGACAACCCCCCTTGTAATGACGTCAGCAGGATTTTGAGATGTATTTATGTAATACCACTTTCCTTGAGGTAACTTTTTTTGTATTTCGGAAACCCTGTTTGCCACGAACGTTTTCCATTTGTCTGCCTCTCCTTTAATCCAACCAAGGGTGATCATAGAGTCTGCCCAACAATATATGTTTGTAATCGGAATTTTCATTTCGTTTACAATCTTCTGCATTAATTTCGCGAGTAAAACGGCTGCACATAACTCTAATTTAGGTAACGTAGTTTTTTGTTTCTTTGGTGCCACCTTAGATTTTGCTTGTAGTAAGGTGACATCATATGTGTTATTTCCTTTATATATTCGACAGTATACTACTGCACCGTACGCTTTTTCTGATGCATCACTGAATCCATGTAATTCCGCTTGTGAATCAGTTGTAAATTTGCACCATCTTGGAATAGAAATGTTCTCAAGTGCTTTTAATTGATCTTGTATATCTACCCATCTACTTTTGATAGCGTTATCTACAGGTTGATCCCATTCTGTACCATTTGTCCATAGTTCCTGGATTATAAGTTTCATATTTATTAGAACGGGTGCCAGCCAGCCGAGTGGGTCAAACAATTTTGCAATTTCTGATAAAATAAACCGTTTTGTTGATATTTCCATTTTATTGACTGTAACCGAGAATGAAAAACTGTCTTTTAGTGGTGACCATAATATCCCTAGTGATTTTCTAGTTTCATCAAGAGGAATTTTCATCATTTGATTATCCTGATTTTCATTGGGTATATTCCGTAATAACTCAACGTTATTGGATGACCATTTCCTTAAGTTGAATCCACCTGCTTGTAGCATATGTATTAGATCTGTTTGCAATATTTTTGCTGCCTCAACGTCATTTTCTCCTGATAACATGTCATCTACAAAAAAATCTTGAAGCGCTACTTGACTGGCTTTGGGGTACTTCTTTTTTTCACTCATAGCTAGTTGTTGTAATGTTCTAATTGCTAAGTAAGGTGCAGATGAGGTTCCGTATGTTACAGTGGTCAATTCATATTCATCCATTGGTTGTTTCGGGGAATCTCTCCAAAGTATTCTTTGAAATGTCCAATCTTCTTTACCAATTTTTATAAATCTATACATCTTCTCTATGTCAGCCATAAACACTATTTTGTGCTTACGCCAGCGTAATAAGATCGATGCTAAATCTTGCTGTAATCTTGGGCCCACATACATATTGTCATTTAAGCTTATCTGGGAGCTTGATTTACTTGACGCATCAAACACTACTCGTAACTTCGTGGTCAATGAATCTTCTTTAATCACGGGTTGATGAGGGATGTAGTATTTTCCTTGATAATAATCGGATTTCGGCACTTTTGTCATGTGACCCATCTCTAAGTATTCGGTAAGGAAGTCTTGGTATTTGATTTGTAAGCTTTTATCTTTGGCAAACTTTCTTTCTAATTGTAAAAGCCTTGCAGCGGCTTTTTGGCGAGAATTCCCGTAACTTACATTATATTGTTTGAAAGGAAGCCTTACAGTGTATGTTCCATCTGGATTTCTCACAGTAGTTTCTTGGTAAAAATTTTCACACATACGGTCATTATTGGACAATTGATACTTTTCAGGTACTTCTTCTATTTCCCAAAACTTGCTTATTTGTTGGATTTCGGTAGTACGGGTTGTCATACTAATTATTTTAATATTTGTAATAGTGTTACAGGAAATTCCGGATAAAATCCACCCAAACTCGGTATCTTGTGCGATAATTCCATCTTGTATTTTTTGTAACCCTTTTAGCAATAGTTTGCTATATTCTTGAGCTCCTAGTATTATATCTATTGGGCCTTGTTTGTAATAGGTAGGATCTGCTATTAGTTTGTTTTCTAAATAGTTTGTATGTAGTTGTGGTATAGTTCTCTTCGGTAGGGAACCAGTTAGCTTCGGTAGTACAATAAGTGTGACAGGTAATTTATATTTGCTAGTGAATCTTGGTTGTAGTACAACGTTAATACAATAGTTCGACGTTTTAGGTTTGTCGTCAGCAATACCGATTATTTCAGTTTGTATTTTGCTGCGCGGATATGATAATATTTGTGCTGTTTCTTCCGTGCAAAAGGATGCCTCGGACCCTTGATCATACAATACTCTTAACAAGTGTGGTGTTCCATCTATGGCGTTTGCTCGTACGAGGGCTGTCGCCAACAACGTTGTTTTTTGTATGTCAGGTTTGGTAGTGGTAGATATGTTTGACAAAGTTTTTGTCTCATTTTTACTAGTGAACGGGATCACTGAGTTACGACTTTCCGACCCCCTAGGGTTTTCATGTCTCGGGCTTGAAGTGGTGAATTGTTTAGAATGTTGATAATTTACATGTAAAAAAGAGTGATGACCTTTTTTTCCACAATACACGCAAGTTTTAAAACTATGACACTTTTCTGATGAGTCATGCGATAAACAATTTCTGCACATATGTTTTTTATTTACTTCCATACTACGACTTTGTACTGACATCGCTTTAAATTCCGTGCACTGGTATATAGTGTGTTCTTGACTGTCACAGAACCAACAAAATTGATACTCCTTCTCTCTACTCTCTACTATTTGTTTGTTTGATGCCAGTGGTGATTCATACGAGTAATTAGGTTTACTGGAGGGTTCTTCTTTGAAATAGCTGTTTGTTTCCAGACATTTAAACCGTTTTTCTAAGAACTGCATCATTTCCGCAAATACTTGGGGCTTGTTTGGTTCTTCTAGTTGATGTTCATACTTTTCATCAGTTTCGGAATCCCATATTCTACTCAGTATTCTTGTCATAATAGGGTCCCATGTCGAAGTGTTTACGTTTTGATTTTTTAATGCTTCCAGGTTTTCATTGATGGTGTCGTGCAATTCTCTTAAATTTACTGCATTGCCTTTCTTTATTTTTGGAATATTCAGCATATTGTCAATATGTTTAGTAATTATTATTCTCTCATTTTTATATCTTTTAATCAGTAGGTTCCACGCAGTTACGTAATTAATGTCGCAAACTGTTAAATGCTTAATCAGCTTAGCGGCGTCACCCCGTACATGTGTTTTCAAATATTGCATTTTTTCTGTGGCGGTCAATGATTTGTCTTCATGTATTATTTTCAGAAATAAATCATAAAAAGAGCTCCATGACTCATAACTCCCGGTGAATATTGGAATGACTATTTTCGGTAATTTAACCGATGAAGCATGTTTCTCATTGGTTGATTGTACTTTGTCGCATACTTGATTTGTTATACGATCATAATCCACTCTTAATGTTTCGAATATACCGTCTTGAAAATAACTGTGATCCATTGTGTTTTCTTCGTCCAATATGTCAAAATGAGTTTCCTCTACTTTCTGCCATTGTTTTTGCAAAGTTTCCAGTAACGTAGTAAAATGCGACATAGGCTTATTTTGCTCCAGAGATTGGGCTGCGTTTTGTAGATTAAGTTTTATGTGGTAAATGCGATATAGTTGCAAATTCATTTTTGCTGAATTAACAACTTCTGGTTGCGGCTCCACGCCTTCTGGTTCATATAATTGACAAAGTGTTTGAACTTTCTTCTCACACTTTCCTAGGTATTCCATGGCTTCTGTATATAGCTCTTTAATGGACCCGAAATAGTCAGAAGTGACGTATTTATGGTTTAACAGTATTTCTTGGTCCTCTAAACATACATGATTGTCCGAAGTTCTGGTGAAGATATCTGTTAATCGAGATCTCCTTTCCGTAATGTATTTCAACGTTTTCCTTGAAGCTGAGTCTTTTTTGATGTTGGTGAATATTTGGTTTATTTCCTTGTAGTTCGCTTCTTGGTTTCTTATGATCTCATTTATTTCTTGTACCTCCATCGTTTTCTTGCCGCCCTACCCTATCTACTAACAGATATAATATATATGATAAACAACACTTAGTTGCGTTCTTTGTCCTCGATACGGTATAATGCGACTTCTCAAATACCGGGGCGACCCGCTGGTGGGAGACCGGTACCCGATCCGCTACCGCACGATCGCAACTAAGTTAGTCAGTCTTAACATACAACAACCTAGCGCTAATTGGGTACGCTAACCTGGGTATGTAAGGGTGTCAGTCAGTCAGCCTACGGAAAAAAAAACAGTAAAATATGATAAGTATTATTTCACAAATTTTAAGGGACTGATTCAAATTAATTCTCGAAGGACCAAATGTACGGGCATAAGATAATTTGTAGGGTCAAATTAACCAACGCTCGCACGTAACCTACTCCTTACTGTGTACCACTCGTAATAGTCCTACCACCCTAGCCTAACCATATGTACTGATAACATATAATTATATAGATAGGTACGGGAAGCCTGTTGCCAGGAGACCTAAGGCAACAGACGGAAACTATGAAGGAAGCAGGGGTGTGTACGTAGTGCAATGTACACAGGAGAGAGGGTTTTCTCACTGCCGGTCAAGCAGGCTCACAAGACCGATCGTACTGACGGCTAAAGGTGTCTTGGCCGCAGTGAGAGGTGGTGACAGGGTAATGAGTCAAAGTCGGATTCAACGTAATGACTGGTTTTATTTACAATATTAAAATCTTATATACTAATCTTAAACTAAATACACATTCACGCCTATTCACTTGTGTGCCATCCGTGTGTTGCGTCGACGCTGCAGTCTTCAATATTTCGGTCAGTTGTATGCTGACGCTGAGCTGTACTTTGTCCCAAGATGCGTCGATGTAGTAAATTTGTCATTGATTGCTGTGTTGATATAAATTAATTAGGGTTCCTTGAAGTAAATATTATGGTTCACATGTGAACAGGCACCTTACCCGCAGACGGTGACTTTAAAGCATTTTTTATTTTTATATTGTAATTTTCATTCATATGTTTCATTAAAATATGTCTATATAACCATCATCATCATATCAGTCGAAAGACGTCCTTTGCTAGACAAAAGCCTCCCCCAAAGATCTCCACAATCTATAGATATAATAAAATCGTAGGAAAGTCAAAACTGTACATTGAATATTTTTTAAAAAGGATACTTGGGGCGTGACCTAAAATCGATATCGAAGCAAAAAATATAGTTATTAGAATTTTTGTCTGTGTGTCTGTTTGTCTGTATGTATGTTCGGGCTAAACTCAAAAGGAACTACATGGATTTACTTCAAATTTTGCATGAATATTACGTAGAGGTCGGGTCAACATATTATTATAGGCTTCATATTATCACGCTACGGGAGAGGAGCAGTGATAATTTATAAAGTTTAACGCGGGTAAAACCGCGAGGCACAGCTAGTATATTAATATATTTACAAAAATAAACGTACAGTCTAATTAATAATCTCTTTTTTTTAAGTTGGTTAAAAATTTAAACACCTACCCAAAATCTTCTAATAGGAGTTAATGATAAAGACTTCACAGCTGCGTACACACATGTATACTATAGTATGTATATAATAATAATATATCTAGGGACAATGTCACACAGATCATCTAGCCCCAAACTAAGCAAAGCTTGTACTATGGGTACCAGGCGACGATATACATACTTATATAGATAGATAAATACTTATATACATAGAAAACATCCATGACTCAGAAAAAAATATTCGTGCTCATCACACAAATATTTGCACTTACCGGGATTCGTACCCAGGACCACCAGCTTCGTAGGCAGGAGCACTACCAACTAGGCTACGGTGACCGTCGAATGTATATTATGTGTGCAAATGACTAGTCTTTGTTGAGTCTAGCTGCCCTAGCTGCCATTTAACCAAAATAATAATGTCTGTTTAGGAGCATTTAGGTATATTCCTTTCATTACTTTTATCGGATTAACTATTTATCTCTTAAAAGCTTTAGGTCGTCAAACTACATTAGTTATGGCGGACATTAGAAATACATTCTATCGCAAAAACAGATAAGGTAAACTGTTTGCGTTTAGTATCAGCTGGGGTATAAGTGACCTGATTTTATATACATTGTATATGTAAATATTTGATACAAGGATTTTTCAACGTAAACTATATGTACACAAATAATCAAACGTCATTCCTATTAGATTTCTAAGCAGATAACACTGATAAATATAAAAACGGCTTCTCAATGAAATTCCTACCACGCAGGGTTTTATTATGATATGTACAAATTATGCGCCTAACTCGATTTAATAATTAAATATCTCGTATATCGGACCCCAAGCGAATGCCGTAAAGATTAAGTTTTCACGAAGGGGTAAGTCGTAGATCTTTTACTACAGCCCCCTGATCTGTGGCCCGGACCCCATAAGGGGGCCCTCAGGTATTATTCGCTTAAATTAAGCTACTGTTTGACTTTTCGTTGTCAATTCTTTAATTTTGATATAGTAGTACTAAATTTAAAAATTATAGCTTAGTAACTTGCTTTTTATTTAAGGATTTAAAAATATATGTGATAAAACAGACCCCACAGACGGACTAATTTAATTTTTTTATTTTTTACTGGATTCTACTATTTTGTGTATTGGATTGTGAGCTTGACAAGTACATGTGTATGTTAATATCCAAGTGCTGAATAAATTTCATTCTTTCTTTATCGTAATGATGTTTTTATCATTAAGATATTTATATCGTCTTACCTTATCGTCTTTTTTTATAAAGTAAACAATGACTTGCATGTTGCCATACTGTTGCTCAAATGCTTTGGCAGGGTTGATAGGAACAAGCGAATCGACACTTCGATTGCAAATGCTATCTCATCTGGCACTCATCATTAGAATAAGTAGTTTAAGTATCTTAATTTAAGTTTTTTTTTAGAGTAAAATAACTATTAAATTGTTTTTACAACTTAAAGAGATTAATTTGCATATTAACAATAACCAAAACTTACATACTATATTATTTAATACCTAAAAATAAAAAATAGAATTTAAATCATTGCCTGCCGGCAAGGTGCCCAGAAAGCTGGCCACATTACCCCGTTGAATAGCGAGGCTAATACGTTGTTTTAAGTACGAGCCAGCTCTCGCTCTCGAGTAAAATTAGTTATTAGAACAAATTAATTAATAGAAACAAAACAACGCATTTAGCGGTTATCTGGTTTTATACCAGTGATTTATAAAACCAGATGCACCGCCAACCCTTAACAAATGGCATCTAAAAATTAAATCAAATAAAGTGTAAAGAGAGGTGGTGGAATTTGGGTCGTTCACAAAAGACGATCTAGTAAAAAGTACAGAGGAGTATTTCTATTTACTGCTTTCTTTAAAACAGGTCAAGAATGGAGAGATATGCGTTCTACGTTGAGTCCAGCATTCACCAGCTCCAAGATTCGTCACATGGTACCTTTCATGGTGGAAGTAGGTGATCAGATGGTTGGAGCACTCAAAAAGAAAATTAAGGAATCTGAGAGTGAGTGACGACCTATCGACTGCGTGCTTTGATTTTTTGTGGTAATCATATCAGCCGAAATACATTCACTGCTGGACGAAGGCCTCCCCCAAGAAATTATACGATGGCTGGTCTTGCGCTGCCCCATCCAGCGGCTTCCCGCGACCCTTGCAAGATCGTCGGTCCAGCTTGTAGGGGGCCTGCCCACGCTGAGTATTCCGGTTCGTGGTCGCCACTCGAGAAATGTTTTGTGGTATCTCACTATTATAATGTCGCAGTCATTGAAATAGGCTAAAATTAACGTAAATATACTCAATTTTGTCAATTAATTCGTAATATATTTACCATATTTTTAGCCTAATTTCAATGACCGCGCCTTTACCGTCTTTAGTAGTTTATTTTAAAACTTATTATATCCATGATTTTCAATGGCTAGTAACAGGAGAACTTAAGCAAATTTATAAAGTCAACCTTTATAATTTACTTAAGTTTTATAATTTATCTCGTGACCAATATATCGAATTTTGGCAATGTGAAATCAAATTTTCTATAATGTTTGTTATAATCTTATTATACTTAATGTTTGTACAATTTTAAAATGAATCCTACTAATATTATAAATTTAGTAAGTATCAAATAGATGTTTGTTACTCTTCCACCCAAAATCTGCCAAACGGATTTTGACGAAACTTTATGGCACGAGTAATATAGCTTATAAATCCGAATAACACCTAGGCTATAATTTATGAAGTAGACATTAATAGTATAATATATTGAGTTTTATTATCATCATATCAGCCGAAAGACGTCCACTGCTGGACAAAGGCCTCCCCTCAAAGATCTCCGCAATTGCCGGTATTGCGCTATTCGCATCCAGCTGTTTGATTTTATGTCTCCCTCGAAATAACTGATTTTACATTTCACAGATGACCATGTCGACATTGATTGTAAGGATTTGACCACTCGCTACGCCAATGACGTGATTGCCTCATGTGCCTTTGGGTTGAAGGTTGACTCGCTAACTGATGAGAATAATGAATTTTACGCCACGGGAAAAGCAATGTTGAACTTTAAATTGAGTCAGATTTTTGGATTCATTCTTATGAATTTTGCACCGAAAGTAGCAAAGGTAAGGATTTATACGAACATGAGTTTCTGATAGAATTCAATTTATTTCGAACTCACATTTTACTATAAGCCGAAGAAGCAGTGATAGCCTCTTAGACTTATTGTAATAGACATTTATATAAAAAAAAACTTTTAATAGTTTTTACAGGTAAAGTAAGCACTGCTGTATTCTAGACCCTAAAGCTATTTAAGTATTAATTCCAGATAATAGGTACCTATTTACTTATCGTATGGGCAGTGGTTACCGTAATGTCAGAGTTGTTCAAGCCGCCCAGTAGGCCTCTGAAATGGCTTAACGACTGTTGTCCAATGCATACAACCATAACTGACAGCTTAACGTGCCTTCCGAAGCACGGAGACGCTCTCAAATTAAACCATTTTGGTTGTCACCCATGTATGGATTACCCGCGAGCCTGGTTGCTTAACCTCGCCAATCACTGACGGACCGGGGAGAGGATCTAGCTATGAGCGTCTCACAGGTACATACATACATAGACTCACGCCTGTTTCCCAGAGGGGTAGGCAGAGACAACGGATTTCCATTTGTCACGATCTTTGCATACTTCTTTTGCCTCGATTACTGTCATTATATTCTTCATACATGCTCGCCGGTTTAGGGTACTTCTGACCTGCCCTTTCTTGAGAACATCTCCAATTTGGTCAGAGAATGTTCCACGTGGTCTTCCCCTTCCGGTTGTCCCATTCACACAGGCCAGGTATACTTCTTTTGTCAATCTTCTTTCATTCATCCTTTCTAAATGGCCAAACCATCTCAGCATGCCTTTTTCAATCTTTGTGACTCCATCCTCTTTCACACCACAACGCTCTCTTACATCAGTATTTCGAATTCTGTCTCTCAAAGTCACACCACACATACTTCTCAGAGCTCTCATTTCCACTGCATTTATTTTACTTTCATTCTTTTTCTGCCATACCCAACTTTCACTTCCATGCCTCACAGGTAATAGGTAAAAAAATTGGTAGTGTTGAAAGTATAAGTTAATTTCTGGATTACAAAACATTACACGTTCCTCCTTAAAATAAGCAATTATTATATAAAATAACATTAATTCATAAAAGCCAAAACCGACGTTACAATAGTTACATGATTGTCGCACCAAAAACAAAACTGTTGCGCTGGAAAAGTACGATTTGCTGGATAGGACAGTTAGCTGGGAAGGTGTCAAAATGCTTTCGTGAAGGTTTTCGTAAACGAGTATATTTACCTGCTTGTTCAATATTGCAGTACATTTATAATATTAGTATGACTTAAGGTACATCTATTTTTTGTTCCAATAAATAACTAGGAGATTTGTTTTTGCTTGCATTGCCATTCCTTATAAAATCCTTCATCAACAAATGGACTTAATCATGCCTATAGTGAATTAAATCATATTTATTGACCTCACCTAATATAAAATACAAGATGGTCTGTTATATTTTATAAAACACGATAGTGTCTAGTTTGTAATTATACCGAAACCAAAACTTAAATAAATAAAATGATTTACTTACATAATCTAAAAACTATACCCAGTATACTTAACTATACTTTTAATTTTCAGTGGCTGAAGCTGGACTTTATGCCCGGAGATTCAAAAAAGTTCTTCACTAATTTGGTACTGGACACCATGAAGGACCGTGAAGTGCGCAACTACACCAGACCTGACATGATCCACTTGCTCATGGCAGCTAGGAAAGGTACCTCTAGCTTTATTTCTATTATCTTCCTCGCTTGCCTATACCGCCATATAAGGTGGCCGTGGAATTGACGTTCAAACGCAAAATTTAGATACTTTATGATGAGGAAGATCAGAATCACCCCCATGTATGTTCTACGATCTTGCGTAGTTTTCAAGATAGAATTTTTTAATGATTCTTTTTCGTTAATTTCACCTAACATCAGTTTTCGATTTTTTTCTAGTTCTGTTGAACATTTCTGGTTCTTGGACTTGTAATCTATTCGAAAGTTCAAAATTAGGGTTTGAGCTCAGGACTAATTAATTTTGAAAGTATAAAAAAACCCGCAAAATCGTAGAACATACATGGGGGTGATTCGAATACTCCTCATCATAAAGTATCTAAATTTTGCGTTTGAACTTCAACTTCTCGGCCACCTTGTATATAATAATAATAATAAATCTTTATTTCGGAATCTTTACGCTCCATATTTTACACAGAAAAGGAACAAAAAAAAACATATCCGTATTAAAAAGAAAATAAATCAAGTTACATAACAATCAAAATAGATATATATATAACCTCTCTATGCTATTACTAAAACTGACGCCATAAGATACAATTATTACGCTGCAATCTGTAACCATTTATTGTACATTGTGGTAGTATACAGTCTTTAAGAAAACTCTCTGTTCTTACACGAACCAACCCTCGACATGAATCCACCGATTCGTTTTCTCTGGATGGCATTAAACGTATCCAGCCTAGCTTCTGCGAACATACTCGACGCACTACAATGCGGCGCAAGACCCATTAGCTGTCTAAAGATGTTATTGTACTGGACACGACTACCTTCCAGAGACCTTTTCGTGTAATGCGAAAAGGTATATAATTATGTATGTAATAGAAACACTGACAAAATGTTCTAAAAAGAGGTACCTTCGTCTGAGTGTCGGCTTTAAAAAATCTCCTGGCTATCATATTGCCCACTACTGACAGCGCTCTGCGTTGCCTGTCTATATCGGCATCGTCTTTGAAGTCTGACGTCAGTATATGACCAAGGTACTTAAACCTCTCCACTACTTTGACTCGTTATCCCTCATTAATCTAGTGGTAACAGAGTGGAGTCTACAAGTTGGCAATAATACACGCCCGAGCTGAGCCAAGAGAGCACGATCCTCTGTTACTGATCTCTCCACTGTCCTACCACAATACAGTCTTATTGAAGTATGAGGGTGTATATGGTGTACCAGCGATTATGCACATACTAAGTTTGGCCTGGTATGCCTGGTTGGTCTAGCGGTAGCGTGTTCATCCGCAGATAATGAGGTCCTGGGTTCAAATCATAGGCCAAAGAGTGATATTGGGATATTTTTTGTAAAAGTAAGTTTCTCAGGGAGTTGGCGGTATTATGCTGCCGTGTTTCGTAGGCTACGTAAAGTCGTGGGTCCTGTACCTGACCTCTTTCCGGTCGTGTCACTAGTTGTCCCGTCGCTTCATGGGAGAGTGATAGAAAGTCCTTGCTGTTGGCGCACACAATTGTGCACTATAATTTATCACATGCATATGGCTAGTTACGGCGGTTAGTCTCCATTGAGACTAACCGCCGTGGCCAGTATTCAACCAGGAGGTCATTAGAGTTTTGCTATTTGCTATTTTTTTGTATTCTTGCAGTGTAACCGGCATTATTGAGTTTTATGTAATTACCATTATATGCTAATTGGAAAAACTAATACATTTTCTATTTTTAATCTTACTCCAAAATATGGCTGATGAGGATGATGATTCCTTTTATAGGTAGTGAATGTTTCTTTGTAACAACCACCCCATATACACAGCACGGAAAGAAGAAAAATAATCCCACTGATATCTTAATTCTATGGAATAAATACATTTGAAACATAAATCTTATTTTCAGGTCAACTGAAGCATGAGGACGTTAAATCCAATGATGAAGCTACAGGTTTCGCAACTGTTGAAGAATCATCCGTTGGAACCAAAGAAATAAATAGAGGTAATAGGTTTACATTTCTCAATGATAGTAATTTAAATTAAACAAAAAATAATATGTTTTTCTCACCATGTATGAAGTAGGTTAAATATATGAATGAGTAAATCTCTATTTATCGTATTGCTAATAGTTAACTGATCCATGGCATCGCACAATCCATAATTTTAGGGCCAGTTATGTCAAGTTAACTTTTTAAAGCTCTAATTTAATTAATTCTTACAGTATGGACAGATGACGATCTCATTGCCCAAGCAGTTCTATTCTTCATAGCTGGCTTCGAAACAGTTTCTGTGGCTATGTCTTTCTTGCTATATGAGTTAGCTCTTAACCCAGATGTTCAAGAGAAGTTGGCACTTGAAATCAAGGAAAATGATATGAAAAATGAAGGCAAATTTGATTTTGACTCAATTCAAAAAATGACATACATGGATATGGTTGTCTCAGGTAAGACGAATTTGCATATGTGTATACTAGAATTACAAAGTGTACAAACGCCTGCACATCATGCTACACTAATCTGTCTATTTTCCCTAATTGAAAGCGAACCTTACACGTATGTGTTAAAGTTGAAAATCTATAAAAGAAATTTGACAGATTGGGCTAGCTGGATGTGCTGGCGTCTGCACAGAATTCAGCGAGGTGATGTCTCTCTAATGCACAAATAATATGTTGAGGCGCTCATAGCCAGCCAGTTGCTCTCTCTCTATCTCTCTCTAGCAAATAAACTATTCTATTCTCAACAGCCCATAATTGATAGGCAAGGTTAAGTATGGGTGACCACTAAAGTTAATTTCTGAACGTCTCCGTACTTCAGAGGGCATTTATGCGGTCGGTCTCGGTCGTAGCCATTAGACAACAATCGATAAGCCGTATTAGAGACCTACTGGGCGGCTTGATTCTGATACTATGGTAACCACTGCCCATACATTTGTACTTATCAAGCTAACCATAACCGTCCATGTGGTCTGTTTTTTTTGAGCTATTATTTTGAAATTAGTACTATTATATTAAAATTAAAAAATTGATGATAACGAGCAAGCCAACTGGCTAACGCCGAAGGATCTCAACCACTACCTTATTTTAAGCGACTAAGACCTGAGGGCACCATTATGGAAACTAAAAGAGTCAGAGTTGTTCATGCTGCCCATTAGGCCTCTGAAATGGCTTAACGACTGTTGCCTAATATAATAAATAATAATAAAACGTTTATTTCAACGTTTATTTTTAAACCGGGATGGTTACAACCGGGACCGACGGCTTAACGTGCCCTCCGAAGCATGAGATGCTAAGAAATTAATCCACTACGACGAACACCCATATATGAACTGGCCGCAAGCCTAGTTGCTTCACCTTGCCAATCACTTACGGATCAGTGAGAGCAATTGGCTATGAGCGCTCTGTATGTTAATATGCAAGTGCTGAATAAATATTATTATTTAACTATTTCAGTTAATATATCTAGCGTAACAAGAGAATAACACCAATCTAGTGCACATAAACTAATAATGAAGAAGAGTTAGAAAGTTATTTAAAATTAACTGTGTAAATTTTCATCCTTTATAGAAGTGTTGAGGATATGGACGCCTGGGATTGTGCTCGACAGAATGTGTATTAAAGACTATAATTTGGGCAGACCTAATGACAAAGCTGACAAAGACTTTACAGTAAGTTTTTACACCTAATTTATTTAACAGATTCACTCAGCATTACTGTTTTTTTAATGTTATCCATCATACAGGGCATATTCGGTCTTCTCTATCCTTACCCACATATAAACGACTCTGCAGAATATGTCAGTTTCTACTTAAAGGGTGTAAGACATTGCGAAAAATCTTTCTAGGTCTACGGCTGACGACTAGGTCTGAAAGCGTCACCAACTTTTAATCGTTTTCAACGTCTAAAAAATGTGTTATTAATTCGTCTTAATATTATAGTTGTTTTAATCTGTCACGTGCGCAGTGGCTCACTCAAAGATTTATAAGCCGCCCATTACTAGCTGTATGGGCTTAACGGATATTGTCTAATAACTATAGGAATATACACAAGCTAATGTGTCCTCCAAAGGGTCTCTAACTTGCTGGTTTTTGGATAAGTAAGGACAACAGACAAGAAAGATAATTAGGTGCATAGCAGCCCATCATGTGCCTCTACCTGTGTGGCTGACGGCATAGTATTTGGCCACCCCATCTCATCCCAGAAGTCGAGGGATATAATCCACAGAACCGGCAGCAGCGTGTCTGTGAACTTTGAATATTATTATGCGATCGCCAACCCGTCTGCCAAGCGTGGCGATTATGGCATCCCTTCAAATATTGGACACTACTCCATTGTCTTCTTCTGGAGAGGCCTTTGACCAGCATTTGGCTGACATGATGATAATGATGAGCCCATCATGAAGAACAATTTGCGTTATTCAATCGTTATAGACTATTTCAGAGTTTAATCTATCTAAATTTAATTTTTTATCTAAAATCGATAGACCAGTATCGATTTAAATTTAAATCGAACATTTTTCAGTTTTTGTTACATTTTACAAACCTAATGTTAATCCTTATTTATTTTCTAGATCCGCAAAGGCACGCCTATTTCTATTTTAGCTTTTGGTATACACCGTGACGCCAAATTTTATCCTAATCCCGACAAATTTGATCCCGAGCGCTTTTCTGAAGAAAATAAACAAACAATTCAGTCCTCGGCTTATATGCCTTTCGGTGTTGGTCCAAGGAATTGTATTGGTAAGTTGGTTCGAAATATGTTATTTGACGTATGAAAATTCCCACTATATATTTTTTTTACTATTTGAAGGACATGATTATCTATGCATTTGCTTTTTTTTCATATTCTGTGTAGTTGGCTATAGTACTATTATATTATTCAAATTGATATTTCATAATATGAATATTTTATTTCCAGGTTCAAGATTTGCTCTTTGTGAAATTAAAGCAATTACATATCAGATTCTTAAGAATTTTGTACTTTCACCCTGTGAGAAGACTTGCATTCCAGCAGAGTTTTGCACCAAAACCTTGTTCAAACAACAACTCAAGGGTGGATTTTGGATCAGGTTTAAAGAACGATCATAATATTGATATTTCATTCATTTTCTATTGTACAGAGGCGTGCTTAAATTAATATGAGTTTTCTTCCAGCAAACCAAGTTAGAGTGAGACTTGAGTGAAATACATAGTTCACAAAATACAACTAATAAGACATTCAAATTAAAACCAGTATTACCTGAAGTAATTAAATACATACATACTCGTATACTTACTATAACTAATATAAATAAATAAAAACATACATTTACTTATTAATGTACAGACGCCAGCACATCACACCCCAATCTGTCAAATTTCTTTTATAGATTTTCAACTTAATCACAAAAGCATAAAGTTCACTTTCAATTGGGGAAATTTGACAGATTGGGATAGCTTGATGTGCTGGCGTCTGTACTATCTACCTACCTATTTTCCAATCAACACACCAATTCACTATAGCTTCTTCTGTTCTTGCTCTAAACATATGAATAGACGAACAAGCGCGTAAAGAATGCGGAAGATAATTCCACAAGCACATCGCACGAACCGTAAACGAGCCGTCATAATCAGATGGAAGTGCGAGCCGTCATGATCAGATTTATCTCGAGGGTCATTTTGTCCCTCGAGATAAACTCTAGATATATTCAAAGCGTTCACGGAGGTAGATGGAAGTACTAGAGTTATTATGAATAGCATAGAGGAAGTAGAAAATACGACAATCTCGACGCTGCCGAATAGGAAACCATTTCAACTGTGACCAGGCTGATACAGGGGACATTATTAGATTATTAACATTTTATCATATAATCTATTTTAGTCCATTTTGTAGCATATTGTCAGATGTTGCGTAACCAACGCTGCTTCAAACTTGTTATTCAAATCTCTTGAAGTATTTAGTTAGGCTTATTTTAAGATTTTTATCACATGTTAAGCTGATAACCTGTTCTTCCTTCATTTTGTTGGATATCCTCTTTATAACCAACGCTACAACAGCCTTGTTACTCAAATCTCTTGACATATTTAGTTTTGGCTTATGTTAGTTGACTTTTATTTGATTATCTTTCCATTCTGATTAATACAAAATCATCATGTAATAATCATTTCTTAATGATTATTACATGAGATATGACTACATTATATATGTATTAGACTTAATTTTATAATACCTACATCTGTATGACCCACAGCAAATACCGCTTTCGTGATTTTGAGTACGCAACTCTTGTTAATACTCTCGATTTTCGTGCTGTTCCCGGAGGTATTGTGTACAATGACAATCCTAAGACGGTTCGCGTGGTTGGCAAATGCTTGCTTTTCACGCCGGAGGTCGTACATGTCAGTATGTCCTGAGTCTGGGTGTCATTATCAATACAAGTATGTATTTACAGCAGAAAGTATTAGGTATACGTATTATATCAGTTATCTGGTTTCCATAGTACAAGCTCTGCTTAGTTGGGGATCAGATAGCCGTGTGTAAATAAT
The DNA here is from genome assembly GCA_951640165.1 of Pseudoips prasinana. NCBI lineage: Eukaryota > Metazoa > Arthropoda > Insecta > Lepidoptera > Nolidae > Pseudoips > Pseudoips prasinana. Next base: position 38,676,836 of record OX621240.1, on the reverse strand, counting down.
GTGACAGGATTAGGTGTATTATGATATCCCAATGTAATCTTCTCAGTACTTCCTCCAGTTTGAAGTTCTCACCGATCTCGCAGTGTGTGAGAGTTTTGCCAGGGCCATAGGTATATATATGCCTAGCTCTGCCGATACCATGTCTGGAAATAACAGAACTGTGTGGGCTAGTTTAACTGTGTCTATAATTTTAAGGGATGGGCCATAATCCCTTCGTAGATGGGTTGGCGATCGCATTGTAATGGTCGTGATACTGAGAGGCGCAACTGCTCTTTCTATGAGATACATATTCTTTTGGGGCCACTTCTATGCCGCCTGCGGGATATCATACATACAATACTATGTTGTACACACGCCTACATATCAAGCTATACATTAAAATAAAATAAAATAAAAAAGGTTTTTATTCACGTAGACTTTAAAAAAGCGCTTGTAAATAGTCAGAACATGTTTGTAGTAACACAGTTATTATTTCTAGTTACTTATTACAGATATTTAGGTACACGGAATGTTAAAACATTTATACAATTTATTTCATAATGGTAGTGACATTTAGCTAGCTTGTATTAAGTTATTGTCAAGGAGATTATGTTTAGTTGAAGTTTTTAATATTATGTATTGAAATTTAAATTTTACTACATATTGTCTGAATGGTTCTGTCTATATTAAGGTATGAATTCAGTATTATTATTATAACGGACCTTGTGTTTAAAACGACGGTCGCGCTTTAATGCTACCACCGGATCCAATGCGCCCCAACTGAGAAGACCCAACGAAACAAATTCAGCAGGTTCATCTACTACCGGTTTCAACACGGCCCAGTTGAGACGGCCCATTTCCAGCATAAACTGATCTCGCGTTGTATAGGATTTCCATACGATGAGTTGTCAGCTTATATTGGAAATGTATAGCTTGATATGTAGCCGTGTGTACATACTCTCTGCATTGTAAATAATTTTATGTTTATTCTTATATGTAGCATTATGCTATTGGAAATAGATTTATTTATTTATCGAATGATAGTTAAACTTTACAGATTCAGATTTAAGTTATTCTAAATAAATTAGTTTAGGCAGAAATTTCCGGGATCCCTCTAAAAATCAATGAAGATACTCGACCAAGTACTTGACGACTTGACAATAAAGATGTAAAATAATCCATAATTGAAAAGCAAAATCAGTTTTGAAGAAAGACTCCTTAATGAATCCTATATCTTTCTTTCAATTATGGATTACTTTACATCTTTATTGATGCCTACGGAACCTTGATTTTGGCAATAACAATATACATCTACATGTTTTTATACATGTGTGTAGAGAGCACAGGCAATACAATATCGGCAGCAACTCCTCGTAATTACAGGTCTCATCGCAAAAGCATCTTCTCGAATGGAGCGACATTTTTTTTATAATCATATAATAATGATTTATAAATGCTCCCGATAGAGGGAATAATTTCTCTAGTACCTAGTTTGTTGTTAATATATACCAATTACTTGTTAATTGGATAGCTGGTTTCTTTAAACATTTTCACATTCTGAGTTCTACATCAACGCCTAGCGACCACTGCAGCGCTGCTCCGTTCATTAAACGTAGGAATGGACTCAGTTCAAAAGTTTCCGGGACTGTTAAGTACTAAAAAGCAGTCCCGGGTCTAAACGTTTAAAATAGGTTTATAGTTTGAAAAAATTGGTCAAGTACGTAGTATATGTAGGTTGTATATCAGTTATTTGATAATCTTCCCAGTTTAGCTAATTATAAGCGATGTAAGTTACCGCTACCAAATCTATGCCACTCAACTCTTTCCATACGAACAAACAGGCAAGCCCAGTATTGTTTTAGTGAGTGAAAGAGAGGGACCGAGGAAGGAAGAGTACGTGAGATACGTGCAATAATAATAATTAATTACAGATAATTAAAATCCATTTTGGTTAGCACATAATTTAAAAACTTAAACACTAATGTTAATTAATATCTAAAAGCTAAACAAAAAACAAAACTTCACATTGCGATATGTTAACGCATCCAATTTTCTAATATTGGGCTGTCCCACCGGCCCAGAATAGTGTTCAATATGCTGTTGGGACTGCCTCGTAACCTGCTCATAATAGATCATCGCTTACGTGTGATGCCATGGAATCCGTTCTTGTGTGCTTCGGCGAACATCAATAACGCGCTACAATGTCTTGGCAACCCCATCAGCATCTACCGGGAAATGAAAATATTTACGGTTTTATCAATTTATATATTTGAAACTGTCTTATTTATGAAACGAAACCTATAGAAATTTTCACCAGTAACAAGTACACGCAGAGTCAACAAACGTTATCTAGTCAGCGCCAAAACAACGAAAGCGCAGCCCCTAAAAGGTGGACCGACGATCTTGCAAGGGTCGCGGGAAGCTGCTGGGTGTGGGCAGCGCAGGCGGCGTGGGCGGCGCCATCCTGGCCAGCCTGGTGGCCGACTGCACCTCCTGCCCCGCGCTGGTATTTCAAAAAAGCATTTTTGCGATAGATCCCAAAATCTATACTAGATAGGTAGTTTTTTAAATGCCGTAAAAATAGAGTACCTAATCAATACAATTGTTATATTTTATTTTAGTTTTGTTGCAATAACTTTTAATTTGTTTTATTAATAATTAAAATTAGTTTTAATTTATAAGTATGTACAATTTTAATAAAGATATGCTATGTTAACTGCACAAATAACATTTGTACACCATGCATAATGGTAGAACATAGCAAACTAATTGCTTAATTATGTATCATCACATTTATGTACTGTTCACAGATGAATAAATGAATAAGAATATGAATCTTAAACGCGTTATTGAATAATGATTCAGTCCATTTTAGGTAGTGTTATCTAGATTATTACTTTATTGCGTTGTTACAAGAGTAACTTTTTGTTTGATGGTCTAGATGAAGAGAATATTCTGTACAAAGTACCTACTTATCTTTAAGATGTGCTTTAATTATTCATGCTATAATGTCAATAGTAATATATAGTGTAGTAGGAATAGCCTTACAACTATATCCGAAAGTCCCGGGACTCAGCCATTTCCCGGGATTTGAATAATTAGGATCGTCCGCAATTTTGCTTGCCCTAACTACACGTTAATTAGTGTGGTAAATTATACCGGTAATTTAGTCCAGACTTTACCTGTTAACATTGACAATTTGTGGCGTAAAAATGTTAGGAGTCGCTTTTTTAGGGATTGTGAATTACAAGTATATGAGTGATCATCTGTTTGCTTTACCTACATTTATGATTTTGACTTGACTATTAAATAAAAAAATAATCAATTATAACAACTACTTAAGAAATCTAAAACAACGACGTCATTCCAATCTAAAAATGCATTTTAGGTAAAATAAAATCTAAAACAAAAAGTATTTGTTAGACACTACTACATTTTTGCCTTCTCCAAGGAAAAGTATGAGATAAAAATCGTGTACCGAAATTTTACATTATTTTATTTACAAGCAGGTTTACATTAGTCTCGTTTACTGTCATATTTAAATCTATATATATTTACAAAAATTACTTTAAACCCAATTTTGAAACGCCCTAACAACGTACCTAACAGGCTCAGTCTTTTATAGGATATAAATTATTTCCATATAAAAGTTTTATATCCATTAGTAGCTTGTAAATCGCGATCATTATGAGAATATACCAGGTATACTTAGATAATTATATTACTATCCTTATACAAGAGAATTATGACAAATAGTTTGCATGCGAAATACCCACAAACTACCTCTAAACAATGCAACGAAGCAAAAGGGATGACTCAACTTAGCACATTCCGATATCGAGCCGTGACGGATTTACTTCGTAATTTAGTGTAAAGAAGTAGCATCGTTCACTCGCTACTCGGATCATATAAACACTACTTTCCGATTATGAGAAATGATAAAATAGTTTTCCTTCAATCGACAGTATATTTATTTATCTTACATATTCGTTCTAATTTATTCAATTATATTCCATGTTATCCACGCTGAGTCATGTCAATATCAAGTGGAAATTAATGTATAATGGATATCCTCGGACATTACTCAAACACGGCCATCTGACCCCAAACTAAGCAGAACTTGTATTATGGAAACCAGATAACTGATATAATATGGCACGGGGGTGTTACACCGCCAACTTCCAGACTCCATAATAATATAGATATTTTTTCTGAATATGAAAATCTCAATATCACCTACATTATCTACGGTTTAACACGCTACCGTTTAACAGATTCAAGGTAAGAAGAAGTGTTCTAAAATGGGCGACGTTGCGCCGCCCATTTTAGAACACTTCTATCTGTGGCGGCGATCAAATATTTCGTGACACGACAGTCGAGTCAAACGCCATAGAAGTTGATGACACGCCTATTGTATCATCAGCCATATGCCTACATAGCGGTCGTGTCATCCGCAACGAATTGGTACGACTGCCTCGTACCGATTCATTGTGGATGACACGACAGGCGTGACATTTGTTTGATTCGTATAAGGTGGGTGTATTATAGTATTATAAATTATGTATATTATAGTATTATAAATTATAATACAGTCGATACCTATTTGACATTGACACATGTTATTGATATTGATATAATATGAAGGGTGATGCGTAGCAAAATAATATGGCTTAGTAATATACGCCAATAGATTGCTTGGTGTATATTTAACCTTAGTCATCATAAGTGCATTAACATTTTTATTTTATTTAGGGCTGGCTGAGGCGATTAAGTTGAAACTTCCGCTGAACACGGCTGTGCTGTATTTTAGAATTTATTATGGTAATTCACTGGCGACTGTTGCAGCTTATCTCATCAGTGTATTGTCTGGTTCCTACATTATTCATTTGTTTTCCCGCTAATGACCTTTGGATGTAGATTTTCAAAGTATGTTTGGGGACAACCCTAAGGTTCGTGTGTTACTGATGTTTGCTATCATAATTACGCTATTTCGAGGTAAATATGTTTTTGTACGTTAATATTTTGTTGTGTGATATTCTATGCCGTCACGGCATAGAATATCATCACCCCATGTCGTCCCGTTGGAGGCGTCGCAATCGACCAAGAGAATACCTACTAGTGAACGGGCAGCAGCGTTTTCCTGTGAATTATGACCATCAAACTGCGAACGCCAACCCATCTGCCAAGAGTGGCGATTATGGCATATCCCCCCATAATTTGGGGAGGCTTTTGTCCAGCAGTGGATTTACTTTGGCTGACATGATGATGATGATTGAAAAAAGTGTAATCACGTTGGAATTATGACTGCAAGTCTCTCTCTGGCAGTTATCGCCTTGCTACTATGTCGACGCCCTCTAGAGTCAAAAGGGTTCAATCTCCACTCAGGATAACTATTGACGTGACCTACAAATGGTTATTCTAGTCAAATCTGGGTTTAGTTTTTATGTCATCTCTCTCTCACCTGATGGTAAGTGATAACCGCCGCCCACGTACACTCGCAATACCAGAGTTACGGGTGCATTGCTGGGCTTCAAAAGGATCAGCAAACAAGTGTTGCTGACCCTTCCTCCCCCCCACCCAGATGAACTCCGGTGATCTTACTCACATGCAGAAACACAACATCAAAGTTATTTATGTTAGTATTATACCACTACTGTGATTTACAGCTAAGCAAGTAAAAGCTGTCATTAACAATATGAGCAGAGGTAAATCTCCGGGTTATGACGGGCTTAGTGTGGAGCATTTAAAGCATGCAGGTACCCACCTGCCGAGGGTTCTGGCCATGTTCTTTACGATGTGTCTAAGTCACTCATACTTACCATTAAATTTAATGCAGACTATCGTAGTTCCAATCTTGAAGAACAGGACAGGAGATATTGCGGATAAGGGCAACTACCGTCCAATTCTCTTGCAACGATTATAGCTAAGGTGCTGGACGGTATGCTTGATTCATGTCTAAAAGAACACCTTGACATACATGATGCACAGTTCGGGTTTCGACCAGGACTTTCAACCGAGAGTGCAATTTTAAGTCTCAAGCATACAGTCCAGTACTACACTGGCCGTAAGACGCCGGTGTACGCCTGCTTCCTTGACCTCTCTAAAGCCTTCGAACTTGTCTCTTACGATGTGCTTTGGAGGAAACTCGGAGGCAGGGGTGTGCCGGTGGAGGTCCTTCGGATGCTCCAGTACTGGTATGGCAATCAGACGAACCGAGTGAAGTGGGCAAATGCACTCTCTGATGCATATGGGCTGGAGTGCGGGGTGGTATGGCAATCAGACGAACCGAGTGAAGTGGGCAAATGCACTCTCTGATGCATATGGGCTGGAGTGCGGGGTGAGACAAGGGGGCTTGACGTCTCCCAGGCTCTTCAGCCTATATGTCAATGACCTCATTGTCGGGCTCAGCAGTATGCGTGTCGGATGCAAGGTAAATGGTGTTAGTATTAACAACATTAACTACGCAGATGACATGGTACTGTTGGGGCCTACGGCGGGGTCAATCAGAGAAATGTTGAAGGTCTGTGAGGCCTATGCTACTAAGCATGGGTTAATTTATAATGTGAAAAAATGTGAATACATGGTCTTTAAGGCTGACGGTAAATGTTTGGAAAACTCGCCTGAAATAACTTTATACGGGTTACCAATAAGCAGGGTCAACAAATTTAAATATCTGGGACATTTTCTTGTCGACAGCCTTAAGGACGATGTAGACATCGAGAGAGAGCGTAGGGCACTAGCGGTCAGGGGTAACATGCTGGCTCGTAGATTTTCACAGTGTACAAAACAAGTTAAAATTAAAATACAAAATCAATATTTAGTGTTAATTCCGCTAATTGTCAGTTTAATCATGCTGGGATGCAATTTGCACCGCCCTCCCGCCCGCAAAAATGTGCACATGCAAGAAGGACAATATAAAAAGCAAATTACATGCGCCAGTACGATACCCAACACGTGTTTCGGTCCTCCACGGACCATTCTCAAGGGCTGCTAACTCGTCGAGTGCTCGAAGGAGACTAAAAGCCAACGAGGCGAGCGCTCTTTTATATACTACCAACCGCATGGACAATTATTTCTAACTACCCCCAAATATTCGTAGTAAAGGAGATGAAACTAAATTTGTTTGGTCATTCAACAATGCAAAACTATTACTGCTATGTTTTAATATTTCTAATTGTTCCAACACACATAACCGGAAACTTTTATCACAACTATGTAAAATATTATACGTATTATTGTCGCCCAAGGAATGGCCAGTTTCAATTAAATGTTTGGCGTAATGAGATTTATCAGGATGGCCATTCCTATAAGCAGCTACATGCTCTTTATACCGTATTTCAAAATTTCGGCCTGTCTGACCTATATATACCGCGTCACAATCATCGCAGACCAACCTATACACGCCGGATTTCTTGCAATTTTCCAAATTATCTTTTCCATTACAAAGACGTCGTATAGTTTGGTCCGTCCGAAATGCAACGTGAATATTATTTTTACGCAGTAAATTGGCAATTCTATCTGAAATTGGTCCCATATAGGTCAGACTACCAACATATTTGTTAATACGGTCAGGGGGGCATGCATACAGTAAAGAGCGAACCCTACATCTCTGATTATTTTTAATCAAATTATCAATAATAATTCCTTGGGCGACAATAATACGTATAATATTTTACATAGTTGTGATAAAAGTTTCCGGTTATGTGTGTTGGAACAATTAGAAATATTAAAACATAGCAGTAATAGTTTTGCATTGTTGAATGACCAAACAAATTTAGTTTCATCTCCTTTACTACGAATATTTGGGGGTAGTTAGAAATAATTGTCCATGCGGTTGGTAGTATATAAAAGAGCGCTCGCCTCGTTGGCTTTTAGTCTCCTTCGAGCACTCGACGAGTTAGCAGCCCTTGAGAATGGTCCGTGGAGGACCGAAACACGTGTTGGGTATCGTACTGGCGCATGTAATTTGCTTTTTATATTGTCCTTCTTGCATGTGCACATTTTTGCGGGCGGGAGGGCGGTGCAAATTGCATCCCAGCATGATTAAACTGACAATTAGCGGAATTAACACTAAATATTGATTTTGTATTTTGATTGTTATGGATTTCCGCAAAGTAACGCCTGATTCCATTACTTAAGTTAAAATTACTCTGTTTAAATCGTACTGTCAGAGTTTCTACACTGGCAATCTATGGGTCAATCATACCAAAAGATCGCTAGATGTCCTGCGTATACAGTATAACAATGTTTTCAGAATGCTTTTGAAACTGCCACGGTTTTGTAGTGCCTCAGAGATGTTTGCGACGGCTCGGACGGACGATTTCCACGCTGTCATCCGCAAAAAAACCGCATCCATCCTAAGGAGAATAAGAGACAGTGACAACAGCATTTTGAGAACGGTTGCTGAAAATTACAGCTCACCTATTGTTGGACAGTTTGTGCAGAGGGTAATAAAGTAAGGGTGCATTATTGCGTTCTGCACAGACAGAGTACCTACCTTAATTTGTAATACCTCCTCACCAATTTTCCTTACTAACATTAGTTCATAAGTCACTTTATTAACAAAATATGGATCTATATTGTTGTCCGAAATAAAAGTCATTTATTATTATTTATTATTAAGGAATGTCTTCTGTAAGGTGGAGGTACTTTCCCAGTCGGGCTGCTCTTTGAGCGAATGTACGCTGTGCCCTACCTCTCTACATAGGAGTGCTTTGGGTAATTGTATGTTTGTAAAGTCTTTTTCTACTTTACTTACTTATAGTACGGGCTCTAGTGACAGGGTTAATCAAGCCGTCCAGTATGCCTCTGACATGGCTTAACGACTGTTGTCTCATGAATACATCCAGTACCGACAGCTTAACATCCCCACCTAAGCACGGAGACTAGTTTGGCGCTATGGACTGACCGCGAGCCCATTTGCTTAACCTCGCCGATCACTTATCTACAGACCGGTGATAGCAACTGGCTATGAGCACCACAAGCTTTTTTAAAAACATCATAATTATTATATTTATTACTTACTAGCTGTGCCCGCGACTTCGTCCGCGTGTTAATTAGTTTATTTGGTTTTTTAGTAAAATAAATGACTTTTTCTAAAATAAAAGTAGCCTAAGTTACTCCTTATTACATCAGCTACCTGCCAATAAAAGTCCCGTCAAAATCGGTCCGGCCGTTTCAGAGATAAGCCGGAACAAACAGACAGACAGACAGACAAAAATTGTAAAAAATGTTATTTTGGTGTATGTACCGTATATATATTCATATTTATGTAGTAAAAACCAGTTATTTCAATATTACATACAGACACTCCAATTTTATTTATTTGTATAGATTTCTTTTTTAGTAAAATAAATGACTTTTTCTAAAATAAAAGTAGCCTAAGTTACTCCTTATTACATCAGCTACCTGCCAATAAAAGTCCCGTCAAAATCGGTCCGGCCGTTTCAGAGATTAGCCGGAACAAACAGACAGACAGATAGACAAAAATTGTAAAAAATGTTATTTTGGTGTATGTACCGTATATATATTCATATTTATGTAGTAAAAACCAGTTATTTCAATATTACATACAGACACTCCAATTTTATTTATTTGTATAGATAACACACAATTTTCTTATCAAATGCTGGGAACTCATGACTTTGAAGTCAGTTACCCATGTACTGAACATCCGATCTTTGCTTCAGTTTAAAGAAATCCCTGGGATTATATATTTTACTATAAAATGAACTGATTCTTTTTATCTTTACTTGAATAAATGGGAATGCACAAAGGGCTTCTTGATATGGGTCTCAACCAGTTATTTAATTTAGCGACAGTGACCCGAGCGTGATATGGGGTTCGGCCCTAGAAGAGAGCGCCGAATATGTGAACGGCGGAGCAGTATAGCTTTGTGGGAATCAGAACTCCTACAAAGCGGTCATGACTACAGCACGGTCTCATTTGTCAAGTTTTGAGATTATTTCAGTTATAGTATTATAATTATAACTGAAATAAACTATAATATTGCTGATTGAATGCTATTGCTTATTTATATTATTATCATTGACTGAATGACAACGGTTCTGTGCGTGCATTAGCTTACATAACAACCAATCACAATGTAAGTAAAATACATGACATTTAAAAAAAAATCGTAAACTGAAAGCAAAAGAAGACGAAAAAAGCAAGCCCGGAGTTTCTTTGTGGCTTTCTTCTCCGGGTCGTCCACCTAGGCAGCTAGAGAAAGCCGCAGGCTAGCTAGGGTAGGTTCCTCAGCGGCGAGGATCGCTTTGGCCCATTAACGCGTGATCGGTGATCCCGTGCATGTGATCACACCCTCGCTTAGAATTTCGTATTTTGCTTTAGTCTTCAATTCTTTAATTTTAATATAGTAGAACTAAATTTCAAAATAATAGATAAGTAAATTGTTATTTATTTAAGGATTTCAGAAAATATATGCGATAAAACAAACCGCACGGACTGACAAATTATTATTTTTTTGTAACTTTTTACTATCCACTATGTTTATGTACTGCATTGTGACCTTGACAAGTACAAGTGTATGTTAATACCCAAGTGCTAAATAACTATTTCATTTCATTTCATTTCATTTCAATAATGGACGGTCACCGTAGCCTAGTTGGTAGTGCTCCTGCCTACGAAGCTGGTGGTCCTGGGTTCGAATACCGGTAAGTGCAAATATTTGTGTCATGAGCACGAATATTTGTTTCTGAGTCATGGATGTTTTCTATGTATTTAAGTATTTATCTATCTATATAAGTATGTATATCGTGGAATGGTACCCATAGTACAAGCTTTCCTTAGTTTGGGGCTAGGAAGATCTGTATGAAATTGTCCCTAGATATTAATAATAATATCCAATATAATAATAATTCATCCGAAACTAAGCAGAAGTTGTACTATGGAAAACGAAAAAACTGATATACCTACTATATATACTACATTTAAATAAATAAAATAAAAAAATAAAAAAGGTTTTTATCCACGTAGACTTTCAAAAAGCGCTTGTAAATAGTCAGAACATGTTTGTAGTAATACAGTTAATATTTCTAGTTACTTATTTCAGATATTTAGGTGCACGGAATGTTAAAACATTTATACAATTTATTTTATAATGGTAGTGACATTTAGCTAGCTTGTATTACGTTATTGTCAATGAGATTATGTTTAGTTGAAGTTTATAATATTATGTATTGAAATTTATATTTTACTACATATTGTCTGAACGGTTATTTTGTAAATACTTACTTATATAGATAATTAAACCAAGATTCCGTACAAACAGATATATTCAAGCACACAAATATCTGTCCTGGGTGGGAATCGAACCCACAACCTGCGGCATGAGATGCTTATCTACCACCCACACCTACCGGTCCGTTAAATAAAATAATAAAAGGAGTCATAATTATTAACCTTAAGGGAAACTTTTCATGTCCTCAGTCTAAACTTATACTCGCGTTTGCATGAAATATAATGGAACATTCAGTATTACTTCTATTATAGTCTGTACGGGTGGACCAGGTAATCGGGTAAATCTGTTTATCTTAGTAATTCAAATCATTTAACCGTAATATATGAAAATTGTTCGTTTAATACCCAAGTGAAAAAAATCATTGTTTTATACAAAATGCACTTATTATAGAAATAATTATATAGGTTAAAATGTATTACTCATAAGACTTTAAACGGTTCCCTTATAATGCAATTGATGTTTGACCTCTAACGAGTTGAAAGTGACACAATTGCTTTTATTAATTACATTCTATATTATATACCGTTTACATATATTTCTTATGTTTACTTTTGAATGCATTCATATTTTCGCAGTTTTATCATACAATATGATATTTATTCTATGAACAGTTGGGCCCCCTAAAACTATAGTAATTTTTTATCGTAGTTAGTCCGTACGGTTTCTAGTTGAAGTATTTTTTTTTTAAGGAATTACCTTTATTCTGATGTCTCTTTTAATATGCAAGTGGAATTTGACCGTGTAGTTTCCGCCTAGAAAGAATAACAGGGCCACCCGATACCATGCAATACCTAGGTCGCCGGGCAGCAATGACACCTGTCTACTAAAGGTACCTACTACCTAACTGCTGTCGCCAATTCGCATGCCAAGCGCGGTGACTACGGCAATCCCTTTCAAATGGCAACGCTATGGAAACCTTTGGGGAAGCCTATGTGCAGCAATACAATGTTTTAATAATTTTTCTAGGCGATCTTTGTAGTAGGTATAGGTTCATTTTAACTGCTGACTCTCATAATTATATTAATAAATACTTAAGATTTTCTAACGCAAACGAGCCTTTTTCTTAACACAGTTTCCATTTTTGGGCATGCTTCTGGGCAAGCAATTATTATGTCATATAAAACATACTGTTTTGTAGAAAATAGCCATTGAAGACAATGCTTTCGATGCTTAATATCAGTACAACGGAAGTGATCAACCAAGTTAAACTTTGTCAACGGAGTATCATTTTCCACTAATTTGATAACGGGTCTTCTGAGTACAGTAATTAAACTCAGAAATCTCTCCTCCATTGCGATGTTCTTCTAAAATAACTCGTCAATCCAAAACACGTACGAAGAAACGTGATAAATACTACTAAGACAGATGAAGTTGCTGGTATAAGCTAGTTTTCCTATGTACATAAAAACGTTATAGTAGACATGAGATAACAATTGGCTGATTATAAAACCAAATGATTTGCAAATATGTTTTTAATTACCCAAGTGGTTTCATTTAAAATAGACATGTCTCTCGTCGGTAAAAATGTTGTAATAACTGGCGGAGTCCAAGGCATTGGTTTTCAAATAGCCGACAAGTTTCTTCAGAATGGAGCTAAAACAATTATTCTTCTCGATGTCAATGAGGAACTTGGACCAAAAGCCGTTGAGAAACTAAAAAGGAAGCATGGTGAAATAAAAGAAGTTGTATTCTTTAAATGTGATGTTACTTCAGATTTGCAAGAAATTTCGAAGAATATTTTAGATTCCTACAACATTGATGTACTTGTTAATAATGCTGGAATAGTTCACGATGCTGCAGTTGGAAACACAATTGACGTAAACGTAACAGCTGTTATAGAATGGGGACTGAAATTCTGGGAATATATGACCAAGCATAGAGGTGGCAATGGATGAACAATTATCAATATTGCGTCCACATACGGCTTCAGGGTTGATCCTTTTCTTCCAATATATCAAGCTTCCAAGTTCGCGGTTATGGGTTTCACGAAATGTCTTGGTCATAAAATCAATTTTGATAAATCTGCTGTGAGGGTGATTGCTATATGTCCAGGTTTCACGAGGACAAATATGACGCCAATGTCGCCATTTTGGCTTGAAAATCATTTGACTCAAGAATTTAAGGAAATCCAGGAAAACTTAGTGTGGCAGGAAGCAGACACCGTCGGGAATGCCGCTGTGGAAGTTTTCAAAACAGCAAAAAGTGGTACAGCTTGGTTGATAGAAGAGTCTAAGCCTGTTGTTGAGGTAACCATGTAGTGTGTTCATCTTTTGGAAAAATATTGTTTATATTTTTTACACTTTTTGTCACTATCAGTGTAATCAGAGAGATATATTATATTATATATAGTAGTGTAGTGTGTATAGTATGTAATTTGTGTGTATTATTAGTATGTATTAGTATGTAGTTATTTATCTATTTCTACCAGTTAGGTAGTAGCAATAAATAGTATCTCTTATTTATTTATATTTTTTTTTCCTTTTGTTGTTGTACACTTTTTTTTACCCGTATTCTACAAATCTCCTTCTGTCAGTGGTTTGCTGGAAGAAAACTCATCTATGAGTTAAGCTCGCCTTTGTACACAAATTTACAAATACACTTGTATAAAATGTATATTTTTTGTGTGCAATAAAGAATAAGAATAAGAATAATTTAAAATATAAATGTCGTAATTTAACGGTTGTTTTGTTTTTTGGTAAGCATACTAACTAATTGTCTACATTATAATATGTTATTCCATGAAAGCTTTTGGACAGAGAATCTGAAAGATACAAACGTAAGTAGAAAAGTAAGGCTAAAAGTAAACGAAAACTTTCCTAATATTTGTGTCTCGTATCGTTAAGAACAAAATAATTCCTATGATGAGACTGAACAATTATTAAATAATCTAAAATAAGTTAATCTTTAAGCTGTATATTAAGGTAATAATAGGTATAAATAATTAATGTTTAAAGCATTTTAAATAATGCACTTTTAAACTTTCGCACACTTTTAACATTTTAGGTAGCCCTTAACATTTATTAACGCGACTAACCTTTATTGTTATTTACCCGACGTTTCAACTACGTTACATTGACGTTGTATTGATTGTGGTCACGGGTTGACTGTCAGCTCGTGACTTCCATCAATGCTGGGAACCAAAGTCGGGTAACATATTAGGAAAATAACAATACAGATTAATTGCGTTAATACAATCTATATATATAAAAATCAATGCCACTTTTCGTAGTAATATTATAAAACTCAACAACACCTTTACTGATTTGGCTAATTTTGATCTTGAATTATTCGTGGAAGTCCAGGGAAGGTTTGTACGCAGAGAAAATTTAAAAAAAAGTCTTGTAAAAGTGTAAAATCAACATCTTTTAGCAATTTAAAATTTTTGTTTTTGAATAAATGAACTTAATAATCAATTTTTATTACTATTATACGTAGCGAAGCACGTACCGGACCCCTAGTGTTGTATAATTATTTTAAACTGTTAAGTATTAAAGCCATTAGAACGCTTGTGGCACAGATTTTACCTAGAATAAGCACCAAGTTTTTATAGATTCCTCGTAACAACTGTGAGAAGTCCTCTACTGGAAATAACCTCCCCCAAAAATCATCTTGGGGATACCTATGCCATAATCGCCACGCTTGGCAGACGGGCTGGCGATCGTAGTATGATCGTCGTAGTACTCAGAATTAATTCGGTTCGACTTCTACGACTCCCACGGGATGAGATAGGGTGATGATATTTTGATATTTGCCGTTGTCAAGAGTTTCTAAATCATAACTGTAGAAATATTTATCAGAAGTAAGCTATACTTACACAGAATATCGATTATAAACATTGTGATGATGCTTTTCCATTTTAACGTGTGTTAATATTTGCATGCTGTTTTTATAGATAAATGGGCTTGTTCTCCTGAAATGTTATATACCACATTATGGATAACCCTGTTTAAAGCAAATGAATAATTTTAATTTAGCACCACAGATTTATAGCTTACTTACATTTTAAGCATTTATTATTATTTTAAGCATATATTATTTAGCTAATAATTATTTTTAAAATAAATAGATACAACTTTGTACACTTTAAATTTGAATAAAAATATATAATTAGATAATAATACTTTAGGTTTCGGTTAATAAGGAAAGGCCTTCTCAAACGAGCAATATGCGTAAAATGTGTTGCCGAGTCACGCAGACAGTGACATCCAAAATTATCTTCGTGGATGTATACGTTCTTACTATTGACGTAGTTTTAACAATCAAAGCGATTAAGTGAAAACAAATGCAATGCTGCTCCTGGGGCTCTACCGGCTAAGTCGCCGACCATCGATTTCTTAAATGGCGTTCAAATAAATAAAGGTTAAAAATGACCATATCAATCGTTGAATCGGCTTCAACGTTGACAATCGATTCCGAAACATTTATGTCGGTCTCATGGAAGCCGATTTAACGATTAAGTCATTTTTAACCTTTATGTATTTGAACACCATTTAAGAAATTGATGTTCGGTGACTTAGCCGGTAGAGCCCCTGGGATAGTTACTAAGATCGAAAGACCACGCGGTTTGATTTTATTTGTCTACGAAAATATTACAAAAACGCCATTTTTGTAAACAAGGTATAAAAATAAGAGCTACATATTACGAAAGTAAAACTTTAGAGAAGTAAGTTAGATACTGAAAATTTCGATATGCCCACAATTATAAATACACCTATGGCTCACACTTAATTTTAGTGAATTTCACTGCATCTTCAGATTCATCATGTCAGCCGAATAAGGCCCACTGCTGTACAAAGGTCTACCTAAGGTTTTAAAACTTTTTATAGATATATGAGGATAAAAATAGAAAAGCTAACTAACTCAATAAATGACTAATTAATGCACTAAAAAACTAATTTTACGATTTCCCGATTTCGAGTATAATCTTCACCATGTATCAGATTTTTTGGGCTTTATGAAGTACCGTAGATGTGTTGAGAGAGAGCGTCATACCATTCATTCAGTCACGACATATGAGTCGACTACATGTTGAGATAAGTGTTTTACGGTACGCACCACAGATTTGAAAAAAAAAATGACTGGCTGGTGCAATATTTCATACCAGACTATTGATAACGTATATTCCATCATTAGGTGGAATATACGTTATATAAATAAAACTTAAACAACGCGATAACATTATATATATTCGATAAGAGATTGCTACTAGAACGATAAGGCCACTTCGTAATATGATTAAACTCATGTTATATTTGGGTTTGGTGCAATAAAGTGCAGTCAACTCTGCTCTTTATATAAATACTGATTATATTTAAATTTCTCATGACACATGTTATAAATAAGTGATAATCAACATTTATGAAGAGATTATCAAGTGTTTAATGCAAATTAATTGAGGTTTCAGTTACTTAAATTCATTTGTTAAAAACAGTCATGTACCTTACTAATAAAGTTGCTGTTGTAACCGGTGGAGCGCAAGGCATAGGCTATGAAATAGCTGAAAAATTTCTAGAAAACGGATCAAAAACAATAATTCTTCTTGATATTGATGAACCAAATGGAACTGAAGCCGTTTTGAACCTAAAAACAAAGCATGGTGACAGTAAATAAATTTTATTTCTCAAATGTGACGTAACTAAAGATTTACAAGAAGTATCAAAGAAGATTTTCGATTCTTACAAAGTTGATATTCTGGTAAACAATGCTGGTATAATCGATGACGCAAACGTTAAGAAAGCAATTGATATCAATGTATTAGCAGTTTTAGAATGGGGACTCAAATTCTGGGAACACATGAGCAAACACAAAGGTGGCAATGGTGGAACTATTATCAATATTTTTTCTATATTTGGCTACAGGATCGGTGCTATATTCCCAGTATACCATGCTGCAAAATCCGCTGTCCTGGCTTTTACAAAGTCACTTGGTCATGTGACCAATTTTGAGAAATCAGGTGTCAGAGTGTTGGCTTTATGCCCAGGATTTACCAGAACAAGTTTGGGAGCGCGGTTCCGATATTGGCATGAGGGCCATTTAAGTAATGTTTTTGAGGATATGTTAAAAGTTGCAGAGTGGCAGGATGTTGATGCTGTTGGCCATGCAGCTGTGGAGGTAATCGAAACAGCCAAAAGTGGGACAGCTTGGCAAATTGAAGGTGCTAAGCCCATTTTGGAAGTCTAGCGAATCCTTAAATTTCTAGTCGCTGTTAATCAATATTGGCGCTTAGTGTTAATAACAGGTGTTACTGAGTTAATGCGTACCAGATTTTTAATGAATTCTGAAAAGATTCATCTATATAATACCCGGAAAACTACTTTAATAAAATATATTACAAATTACTTTTTAACATGATCTGTTTTTTTATCCTAATAAATAGTTTTGCTCCCTAAATACGTATTACTTATTTTATAAGAACACTCATTACTAGCTGCCTTCACTGGTTTGTTAAAGATTTGGGACATTAAGCACTAAAACCTGGTTAGTCTAAAACTTCCGAATATTTTGAAACAGTTTCTGAACTTCCTAGAAAGTATAATTTTTTTACAGCTAAACCTAATCATATAAGATTTGAAATAAATGCCTACAAATATAGGTTTTGCGGGTCGCTGGAAATCGCTGGATGTGGATAGCGCAAGACCGGCAATTGTGGAGATCTTCGGGGGAGGCCTTTGTCCAGCAGTAGACGTCTTTCGGCTGATATGATGATGATGATGATAGGTTTTACCTATATTTGTATATTTGTGGTTTCGTTTACAGTCGGCACATTTATACTTCTTACTGACTGTTTGACTAGCCTGTTGGTCTAGTGGGTGGTGATCCTGATTGCTAAGCCAGAGGTCGTGGGTTCGATAATATGGAATTACTGATACCTTAAAAATCTTATCTTTATGGAAATCACATTAAAGAGTTTAAGCGTTCCTAACGGTGAAAACAAGAACAATTAGATTTAACACCAATAGAATCTATACATATAATAAAATTGTAGGAAAGTCGAAACTGTACATTGAATATTTTATTTAAAAGATACCTGGGGCGTGATCTACGATCGATATCGAAGCCAAAAATATAGTTTTTAGAATTTTTGTCTGTTTATCTGTTTGTCTGTATGTATGTCCGGGCTAAACTTAAAAAGTACTGCATGGATTTACTTCAAATTTTGCATGAATATTACGAAGAGGTCGGGTCAACATATAGGCTACATATTATCACGCTATCACCTACGGGAGAGGAGCTGTGATAATTTAAAAAGTTTAACGCGGGTAAAACCGCGGAGTACAGCTAGTATTTGATATGATTAAATGTTTTATAAGTAGCTAGATGTGCCCCGCGGTTTTCCCCACGTTAAATTTTATAAATTATCATAGCTCCTCCCCCCTAAGTGATAGCGTGATAATATTTAGCCTATGTGTTGACCCGATCTCTTAATAATATTCATGCAAAATTCGAAGTAAATCCATGCAGTACTTTTTGAGTTTAGCCCGGACATACATACAGACAAACAGACACAAAGACAAAAATTCTAAAAACTATATTGTTGGCTTCGATGTCTGTTGTAGATTACGCCCCAAGTGTCCTTTTTAAAAAATATTCCATGTACAGTTTTGACTTTCCTACGATTTTATTATATGTATAGATAACATGTTAGTTAGTTCATGACCCTAATAGCAAATAATTGAACTACAATATTTTATCTTGTGAATTTTCCGTCCTATTGTCTAATATAACTTATTAGATAAATAAAAAGCGGCCAATGCGAGTCGGACTCGCCCATGAAGGGTTCCGTAGCAGCAAGTATTTGAGCTGTTGGAATGAAAGGTAACTTGCGGTTTAAGCTTTATGACGTATTAAAAAAACTACTAACTAGTTCTCGTTCAAATCAATTTTCGGTGGAAGTTTTCATGGTAATGTACATCATATATATTTTTTAGTTTTTTCATTCTCTTATTTTAGAGGTTACAGGGAGGGGGGGAGGGGACACTCTTTTTAACACTGACACTTTGGAAGTGACTCTCACTCAAACTATTCAGTTTAGAAAAACATTATATTAGTAACCTCAATATCATTATTGAAGACCTATCCATAGATACTTCACATGTATGGAATCGATGAAAAATATGTAAATTTATTTGTTTTGTTTCTATTTTTGTGTAAAAATCTAAATGCGGTTCGCAGAATACATCTACGTACCAAGTTTCCACAGTACAGCTCTTATAGTTTCGGAAAAAGTGGCTGTGACTTACGGACGGACAGACAGACAGACATGACGAATCTATAAGGGTTCCGTTTTTGCCATTTGGCTACGGAACCCTAAAAAGAATTGTGAGGGAACTTCTATAGAAAATTCTGTCAAACCTACATTATTATTAGACATGTAAGTTTTGACCGTTTTTTAATCGATCAATCATTCATTGACATTGTTCTTGATTAGGTTATTTCTGAGGTTATAGTAACAAAAGACCCAGTTCGCAGACCGATAAATGACGTGAACAAACAACAAGATATGGGATAATCTTTGACACTGAAGCGCTTATGGCCAACTGCTCTCGCCGATCCTAAAACGTTTGAGAAGGTTTTACTTTTAAGACTTATTAGCCTCCTAAGACTACTTTTGCTATCAATTACAACACCTATGGAACAAGACCATTTCCTTATTTTTCTTTTGACTGCACGCCTCTGTGTCGCGGGGTAGAATAACTATTTATGGGTCACACAAAAGTTGTCAGGCACGGGAGTCGAACCCGCGACACGAAGCGGCGAGGCGACTGTCTTATGTGGCTACATTATATAATTCCGTTTATTTCGATTACCCTGCCATATTCGATGTTATCACATTTTCGTTATTTCCTTATCTATGCTTATATTCATTATATTAATATTGAACATGATCATCACGAACATATTGCGCTCACCCATCTATGAACTTGTTGCGCGCTCAGATTCTTAACTCCGTCGCACGACTATCTAATCATAGAGTACTAAGCGTTGATACTGTTCCTGGTACTTCATATTTGATTTATTTTTTTATACTATTGTACGTATTATTATTGTAAAGAATTGTAATGTCACTATTAAACATCACGAAGTTTATTTTACCGAAAGACGTAAATGCGATTTTCAAATTTTTATAAGTTCAAAGAATATAATTGGTCTGAAAAATGATCCAATTCTTAATACTTTGAATAAACTGCTCTAATAACGATTCTGATTCTGAATTTTTTTATTATTATATTCAGTAACACATATCACCTTTTTATAATAACATTGTAGGATCTGCAAATCAGTAATTTTACAGGAGAGCGCTTGAAAGTTTAAATACCTTATATTTTTTAAATTTCCGAATGAGTTTTATTAAATTGTACCATATGTAAATATATGTTTAACCCTTAAACAAACGCGAGCCGGTATGCATTTTTTTTTCAAGGTTGCCTTGTATTTTAGGTAATTGAGGGTCACTGATTTCATATTTTAAAACAAAATTTTAAAAAGAATAGGGGATGGGGTAGTTTTTCTGGTGGTAAATAATTTACCATTATCCGTTCATGACTACAAAATTTTTGATGTTGGTGGTAAAATTGTTACCATTGTCCGTTACGGTTTAATTTTCGTTTCTTGACTAGTGACTTCCTCTTGGTTCTACTTATAATATTTATTTTATATTTGGGAATGAAACATTTTATTTTTTAAATATTTTTTATTAGTATTGCATATTAGCTATCTTATATTAATGGTATTCTTACAATTTAAAACTAAAACTTCTAGTAGATTCTCGTTGGTTTGTTCTGTAGCATCGTGTTCAAGCGTAACTTTTTCATTTTCTTCAGTTGACCCGAACAATTCTTCTAATCTTCTTTCTAACATCTCTTCTTCTGGCACAGGTACAAAGATGTCCGCAGGGCTACTGATTACCTGTCCCCAACATGGGTCATCTTCTTCGTCGCAATCAGAGAGATCCGATAAGTCTTCTAAATTATCAACAACTTTTTGAAGTCTACTTTTTCATTTAAATTTATTTTCTTTGACATATTGAATATCTGAAATAAACAAAGTATTAATTGACACGTTACGTAAGAACTTTATATGAACTTCTCAAAATATTTATTTAGCTTTTTGCAGTCCAAAAAAAATATACAAAAAGACAACCGATTTTTATATAGATAATTTGATATTTTTCAAAGTGGGATCGGACAAGGGTAAGATATTTACCACATATTTGAAACATCTAAATTATATGAATAAGTCAATTGCAAATGCTGCTAACACGTGAGATTAGTCAAAATATGTTATAGTTTTGGAATTTGCGTCGAAAAAGTACTTACCAGATTTTTTCTTGAACAAACTTTTAAAATTTCTGAATACACCCGCCAAAAACTCGACTTTTTTCACAACAAAACCGTTGAGTCAACTTTGACATTACCTTACAGTGACAAATGACGTTGACAGGTTGTCAAATGAAATAAAATAGATATACAAATTATTATAGATTATACATATGTGATATTTATACCTTTAGTGTAACCGTATTAAAAGTTTGAGTGCATTATTTAAAAAAACACGATGTGGTAATATATATACCTTTATTTGAATAAGGGTTAAAAGCTAATGTACATATTAAATACATGTCTTTTTTCTGTTCTCAATGTGTGAAAAATCAAATTCAAATTCAAATTCAAATTTCCTTTATTGCTTGTTACAGGTTGTTTACAATTATATAGTTGTTATCATGCGTTATAAGTTCGCTGTAACATACCCATAAGGTGTACAATATTTTCTAAAACTAAAGATCAAAAACCTATGATGTCCTAATTCCAGATAAACACATATATTATCAATTTACTAATTACACAAATCAAGAAAAATTATATATATCATTACATGTCAATATTATAAGCATCAATGTCATAGTTATCTAGCAATTGTCAAGTAACATAATAATAATTAAAAACTCGTTGCGCTTAAGTTAAACACACAAAGTTATATAAAAAAGGTACAGTTTCACACATGTTTGTCATTGATATAATCCTTAATTGAATAGTATGCCTTACAAATTAAAAATTCTCTTAGTTTATTTTTATATTCATATATTTTGTCAATTTTTTTAATATGATTTGGCAGTTTGTTATATATTTTGACCCCAATCACAAATACACTTTTTTGAAACTGTGTTGTTCTACATTTTTTATTACACAGTATATTTTTGTGTCTCGGATTTTTAAGACATTCATAATCTCGTATGTTTCTTTTTATCATTAATGCGACTTCGTAAATATATAAAGAAGGTAAAGTTAGAATTTTGAATTTTCTAAAAAAAGGTTCACATGAATCTGTCTGTTTCAGTCCATACATACTCCGAACACACTTTTTTTGTGCCCTGAAGGCTAACTCTATGTTGGTCGAGTTACCCCAAAACAGGATTCCATATTTTAGACATGATCCCACATAAGCATGATATGCAGTTAAAAGAACACTTTCGTTGACTACCTTTCTAAGCATGTAAAGGGCGTAAGAGAACCGGCTTAATTTTTGCGAAATGTGATCAACTTGTGTTTTCCAGTTTAGTTGTGAGTCTATGTGTATGCCCAAAAATTTGGTTTCAGTAACTTCGTGTATTTGCTTATCCTGATATTTTATTATTAGATTATTTTTAGATTTGGTACTTCTATTATAGAATGTCATTAGATTTGTTTTGTCCAAATTTACCTTTAAATTATTTAGGTTTAACCAGTCAATTATATTCTTGATTGAATTATTAATGTCAAGTTCAAATGTGCTAGTATTTTTATCAGTAAAAATGGCTGTACTATCGTCAGCAAACAAAACCATTTCCTGGCTTATGGCGTTAGGCAGGTCATTTATGTATATAATGAAAAATAATGGGCCAAGAATACTACCCTGGGGTACCCCATATTCTACAATTTGAGGCTCTGATATGTATTTTTGTTCTATTTTCGTCTCAGCATCCAATCTAGTTACTTCAGTATATTGTACTCTATTCTTCAGGTATGATTGGATAAGCTTTAAGGCATTACCTCGTACCCCGTATTTTTCTAATTTGTTGACCAGTATTTTGTGATTGACATGGTCAAAGGCTTTGGTCATGTCCATGAAAACTGCTGCAGTGCGTTGTTTATTTTCTAAACTCATCATAATATTTGCTAGAAAGTGGTATAGTGCACTACTCGTAGATTTGCTCTTTCGAAATCCAAATTGTTTAATAGAAAATATATTAAACTGTTCAAAGTAATTGTACAGATTATTATGTATGACTCTTTCGTATATTTTTGCAATTACTGGTATTAATGCAATTGGTCTATAGTGCTTCATTTCTTCCTTGCTTTCCTTCTTAAATATAGGATTTATAATACTTATTTTTAACTTAGAAGGAAAAATTCCACCTTCTTAATATTGGTGCTATTAGATGAGACACTTTCTTAATTATAGATGTATTAATCTCATCATAACCCGTACTGTGAGTGTCCTTTAGCGCCTTAATTATTATGTTAATGTCAGTTGGTGTCGATGGTTTTAAAAATATTGAATTTGATTTATTATGAGTCAGATTTTTACTTGCTGTGGTTATGTCATTTGTTAATATTTTAATGTCATCTATGAAATATTGATTAAATGATTGCGCAATGTCCTTTGGATTAGAAATTACTTTTTGCTCAATCTTAATTTGCTTTATTTCTTCTTTAGGTGCAACATTTTTGGTATTATTTATTATTTTCCACGTAGCTTTGCATTTATTATTTGCTGAATTTATGTAGTGATTATTTTGCGTTCTCTGAGTGAATTTAATAATTTTTTTATACCTTTTAGTAAAATTTATGTAATTCAGCTTATTCGTTGGGCTTGCTGATAGTCTGTACTTCCATAAAAGTTGGAGTTTTCTTTTTGAACATAATTTGATACCTTTACTTAGCCATTTAGGGCGTTGTGCTATTTGTATTTTTACCTTTATAACGGGAAAACATAAGTCGTAAAAAAGTTTAAAAGTATCATGAAATTCATTATATGCGACTTCCGGGTCATTTGTTAAATAGCACTCAGAAAAACTTAGGCTATGAATACAGTTAACAAATTTTCTAATATTATCGTCACTATAATCGTAATCGTCGTAATTTGAACCAATGCTTGTACAGATAATGTTTATTTACTGGTAGTGTTAATAGCTGTGCAGTATGATCTGATAGAGAGAGTTCTATGACGCTGGATTTTGCACCTTTGTTTATATTGTGAGCTATGTTATCTATACAGGTTCTGCTGCACAGTCTAGTTGGTTGGTTAATTGTTAGTTTGAGGTTATACGATGCCAATAGGTGTTCAAACTGACGTGAAGTGTTGTTTGTTTTAGTCCTATTTATATTAAAATCACCACATAGAATATTTTTTTTATTCACGTAACTATATGCCGATAATAAGTCTTCAAGTCTATTAAAAAAAAGGGTTATGTGATCTTGTGTAGGTCTTGGAGGACGGTACACACTTAAAATTATTATTTTGTGGTCAGTTAATTCAATACCGCTACATTCAAAAACGTTCATAACGCTACATTTTTGGGCTTCTGGAATTACCTTGAATTTGTGAATTTTCTTAACCAATATGCATGAACCTCCGTTTCTATTTTTCCGAGAAAAATTTGACCCTAGTATATAGCCAGAGAGCTTTAAGAGCTTAGTGTCCTCGTCTGTCATATTATGCTCAGTTACACATAATATATCTATGGGCTTGTTTTTATCTTTTTCTAATGTGTATAGGTGTACTACAAGTTCGTCTAATTTTGTTATTAATCCGTTTATGTTCTGATGAAGGATGTTAAGCTGTTTATGGACGAAAAAAATTGTTAAATGATTTAGGATCGTCTATTTTTTTCTGGAGTTCTGGTTTTTTAATAAAGTTTGTAATATCACACTGATCGTCAGTCAAGATATTTGATGAGATACTAGCAGTAATCTGTTCTGATGGAAGATATGTTTTACTATTATAATCAGACATTTCTGTTTGTGTACCTTGATCAATTTTAGTTACCTTCGTTATATTTCTACGGGAGTTAAAATTATCAATGTCTATCTTATATTTAATTGAAAGTATCTCTTTTAATATATATCTACACAGATTAATTGTAAAATACATTTTTCGATGTCTATATTTACTGTATTCCATATTAACATATATTGCACTGTATTTTATACATATTTGACGAAGTAAGTCATTTAGCTTACCTTCATTCAGATGTTTATTGTATGGTATTTCAGAAATTATAACATTAGTGTTTTTTATTCTTTTAAGCCATGCACACAACTCTGTTTGCAATTCGAAAGGATCAGTATCATTTGTACCTGCTAATAATATCACAAAGTCCGTTTTTGTTAGTTCACGACACTCGTTTGATTTTAATAGTTCTTCAAGTTTCGCATCCTGTTTCCAAAAGCAAAATACCTTATATTCTTTCCCCAGTAATTCTTGTAGTGTGTTTCTGACATATCTACCCTGTTGATCTGCTATAACAATAACCTTCCTTTGGTTGGAATCTTTGTTTCTCTTAGATATTTCTAATGGTGCTTTATTAGTTTCTGTGTTGATTCGTAAATTTATAAATTTATTTGTTATATCTTCTTTATTCTGTAGATCAGTAGAATTGTCTAAAAGAGTTGTCATGTTCATATATAGGTTCTGGTTTGTAGAATTTTCTTGTAATGGGCTATTTTCAAGTATATTGTAATGGGGGGTTCTATATTTTTATTATTTATCTCAGAAGATTGAGTTTCCAAATTATCTTTCAAATTTTCCTTATTACTGTTATTATTTTCCACTTGTTGAATTTTATGATGGGTTTCTATTACGGGTAGTGCTTTATTTTGTTTTATAGATTTCATAGGTGTATGTTTAGGCGTTGTTTGTTTTCTGATATTTTTCAAGGGTGTGATGTTTGCATTTGTCGCTTTAAGAATCTCAACTTTTTTAATACTTTGTTCAAGCGCTTTCTTTAAATTATTATTTTCATATGATAAATTTTCAATTTCTCTGTGTGCTCCTTCGAGATCGATCGTCAGTTGTTCCATTTTTAATTTTAAATCGAGAAATTCTTGACTTTCTATCGAATTATTTGGTAAACTTTGCAGTGTAGAATTATATATTTCTGAATTATTTAATTCGTCAACATTGTCTCTTGATAAATCATACAGCATTCTAAACAAATTGTAATTTAAAACTTTCCAAGATAATATTTTCTTATAGCTTGTACGAACATAAACATAGTCTAGAACGGAATAACGAAACGTAACAGATGAATGAATGGAAGTAAGTAGATGTCATTGCAGTTGTCAAGATCTATTTTGTTTATGTTCTGTCAAAGGTGTTTTTCATGTCTCACCACCAATTTAAAATTGTTGTTCTATTTCTATTGGCCAAAATTTGATTGATTGGAGTATATTTCTAAATTCTTGTATGTGTGGGTGTTATTTTAAAAACGAAACGGCTGATATAGATTTGTAATTATCGATATAAATTCACTGTAAGTCTGTGGTGTTGTTGAAATCGTATCGCAATGTTTTAGTGCTAGTGTTATCTCTTATGTTTTCTGCACTTACTCCGTGATATCTTCGTAAAACCACTTAAAATTGTTTTCGTAACTGGGAGCTCTTATAAAACGTTGTTTACACGTAAGTACACACACACTAACGAGTCACAAATTCAAATCAGAACTGACTTCAACGACAACGGTACTATTTGATCGGTATTTAGACGGATCTGCCCATATCCTACACAGTTATTTGAAAAACCTTATTGATTAACTGTCGCAAGTTCCACATACATCATTCTTTATAGGAAGTACTAGACAAGCTTATGTCGGATTTATAATAAAATGAATTGTAAATAATACATAATATTATTATAAATTTGTGAGTAAATATTTATTAACAAGTAAACATAAATGAAAGTAATCTCTTTAGTTTTAAACACAAAATAGAAGTTAATAATGTTACTAATAATAACAATTTAACTAAGATTTGTATTACGTAATATTACAATATTATTAGAATCAATCTTTGTACCTATGTAGATAAAATCAAAAAAATATCCTATATCTTGCTGTTTTTATTATTATTCTTAAGATAACATGAAATAAAAATATGAAAGTTATAAAATAATATCAGGTGTGCCAAACAATAACATTTGGAATTAGTGTTAGTTATAACGTAGAAAAGAAGAACACCTGGCCTGTACGAATGGTACAACCGGAAGGGGAAGACCTCGTAGAATATTCTCTGACATCGGAGATGTTCTTAGGAAAGGCCAGGTCATAAGTACCTTAAACCGGCGACCATTGTGTCAAGAATATAATGACAGTAAAATTGGCAAAGGAGGATAGATGTTAGCGTTTAGAGTTTTATTGGTTTTAGCTACGATTAAGTATTAATCCTGCAACCATCGCACTAGAGTTGTAATAGCCGATCAGAATTCCATTCCATAGGTTTAATTTTTTTGTATTCTAAACTTTCATTCTCAATTCAAAATTCAATTACTACAATCGGAAGGTGCTTACAACAACAGTTTAACGTGCCCCCTATAGCACAGAGATGCTCATAAATCATAGTATGATGGCCATCCATCTTAAGACTCACCGCGCCTTGATACTTAATCTCCCCTGTCCCCAACACACTGTAAAAGGCGTATTTATAGAGTAAAACTATGTATAAGGTAAAAAACAGATCATGCTAATTATTAATTTGTAATAATTTTATTAAAGTAGTGTTTCAGGTATAAAGATTTCTCTTTTCTGAATTCTATAACAATATATAAACGTGTAGTAAGCATTAAATCAGCTATAACTCTTATTTATATTATTAATTGGTACATGATTTACGTTTTGAAATACAAATCAACAATATTGATTAACATCGACCAGAAATAAAAGGATTTGCTAGACTTCCGAAATGGGCTTAGCACCTTCAATTTCCCAAGCTGTACCACTTTTGGCTGTTTCAATTACCTCCACAGCTGCATGGCCGACAGCATCAACATCCTGCCACTCAGCAACTTTTATCATATCCTCAACTACATTACCTAAATGGGCTTCATGCCAATATGGCAAACGAGCTCCAAAACCGGTTCTTGTAAACCCTGGGCATAAAGCCAACACTCGGACACCTGACTTCTCATAATTGGTCACATGACCAAGTGACTTCGTAAACGCCAGGACAGCGGATTTTGCAGCATGGTATACTGGGAATATAGCATCGATCCTGTAGCCAAATATAGAAGAAATATTGATAATAGTTCCACCATTGCCACCTTTGTGTTTGCTCATGTGTTCCCAGAATTTGAGTCCCCATTCTAAAACTGCTAGTACATTGATATCAATTGCTTTCTTAACGTTTGCGTCATCAATTATTCCAGCATTGTTTACCAAAATATCAACTTTGTAAAAATCTAAAATCTTCTTTGAAACTTCTTGTAAATCTTTAGTTACGTCACATTTGAGAAATACTATTTCTTTTTGGTGCCATGTTTGATTTTTAGGTTCACAACTGCTTCTGTTCCATTCGGTTCATTAATATCAAGAATAATAATTGTATTTGCTCCACTTTCTAGAAATTTGTCAGCTATTTCATAACCAATTCCTTGTGCTCCCCCGGTTATAACGACAACTTTATTAGTGAGGTACATGACTGTTTTAAACAAATAAATTTAAGGAACTAATAACTAAATTGGTTCGTTTTAAACGTAATCTTTTTATAAATATTTATTATCACTTATTCATAACATTTGTCATAAAAAAATAACTTTAATGCTTTAATTTCATTAAGTTCATATTCATTTGTATTTGTATCAAAAGTAGAGTAGATTGTACTTTATTGTACCACTACATTACATATAAAAATAACATTATAATATGAGTTTTCTTACAATATGTGATACAACCGTTAGTTATCGCTAATGTACCTTATCTTATCCTAATAAATTTTATTTCTTCGCTTATATTAATGATTACACATTTACACACAATTGTCTTCTAAATTACTTTTTAGAACCAGCCGTTATGGATACGATTGGATGGATGGAGCCATGGTCATGGTCATGGCCATACTTTGTGTATTGCGTAACGTAAAACACTTATTTTAATATTTAGTAGACTCTTATGCCATGACTGAAGATGGCTTCATGCTCCCTCTCAGAACATTTACGGTACTTTATAAAACTAAGATTGATTGATAAGAAATCAAAAAAATTGTTGAAGCGCATTGATGAATCTCTTAGTGTCTACGCATTGATGAGTATGTTAGTGTGTAAAGTAAAGTAAAATGCTGTTTAACATTTTTTATTCTTTTCATTCCTTTATATATAGACAAAAGTCATTATATACCATTATCAATCTGAAAAAGAGGAGGGTTTGCCATAATCGTCACGCTTGCCAGACGGGTTGGAAATCCATGTAATGTCCATGTAAACCTCCACTGGACTTAGAGATACATAAATGGCTAGGATATATTAGAAATTTACAAAAGTTGAAAGTGGATGCTTAGTTAAACATCCAATTTCAACTTTTGTAAATTCGACGATTATGGCAAACCCTCCCCCAAAATGAAAAACACCACAAAAACGCGGCCCCTAGTCCCCGGTAGATCTGTTATTCCCAGCCTTAGTAACTTTGACAACGGCAGGGCAGAGGGTACTAAAACTCCTCGACAGATTCAGGGTTTTATTTTTTATTTTTTTGTTTTACCACTTTGTCTCCCCCGACGGTATCGGAGTCCTTATGTACATTTCATGTTTTAATATCAATATTCTTTTTTTGTTAATGCGTTGTTTTCCTACCTTAACTTAATGCAATTTTAATTACTTATATATATTTCTTAACTATATTTATACATTCTGTCTGCCTTATACATTTTGCCTTATGCAAGTATTATAGATATCTCTATGTACAATCTTACAGTACATTTCAAAGCTTATTTTATATTTATAAATGCGTAGACACATGACATAAACACTAGCACTTTTTTTCCTAAACGATAACAAAAATTAAACTTATGAGATACATTACATTAAAACATTACATTTACTTTATTTATTTCTTTTTATTACTTTTGTTAGTATATTGACACCGTATTTTATTAATATTTCCCTTTGTTTTTGAGATTTCATAATAAAATTCACGTTTCCTTTACAAATTGGGCACTCAAGTAGTTCTTCCACATAAAATCTTTCAAGTCCAAAGACGGGGCATTCGAAAAGGAAGTGCTCTACAGTCTCGTTTACCCCAGGGTTACAGGAGCACGATGGGTCCTGCTTACACTTGAATCTGTACAAGTACGCAGAGAACCCACCGTGCCCAGTGAGCATCTGTGTTATTATACCATTTAACTCAATATTCTAAGGCGTCAATGACGTCTGGGAAAAATATTTTTGTATTTGCGGCTGTTACTCCTGACCTGTACCTCCTGTTCCATTCATCAAGCGATTCCTTTCGGATATTCTTCTTGATGTATGAAATCGGACACCGATCGTAGTCCGGCCCTTTTTTGGAGTTGAGAGCAGTGCTCTTTGCCAATTCATTGGCGCATTCATTTCCCGGCAGTCCTGCGTGGGCTTTTATCCAAAACAAGGAAACATCTTTGCCTTGAACAGAAGCTGCTTTCAGGTAAATCCGGGCTTCTACCGCTAGGCGATGTTGAGAGCCATAGTTGATGACTTACTCTAACGCCGATTTCGAGTCACTATATATTCAAAGCTTTTGTCCTTGCTCTGCATTCAGGGATTCAGATTCAGGGTTACGATAATATTTTAATTTATCATTTTATTTTAAGTAAAATGACTCGTCGTTTCGGTATGTGGACGACAATTGAGAAAAAAATTTGAAGAGTTAATGTATAAAAAGCTCAAGAGAAAAGAAAAGAAAAAGATATTTTATGCAAGACCAGCAGAAAACAATGCGTATACCATGATACAATAATATAGTGTCGTGCTTCTGGGCACGTGTAGTTGTACGCCTCAGACGATGTGACCAACTCACACTGCCACGTCACTTTGAGATTATTCCACAATGGACCTTCCAGTTGTTAGTACTCCATGTTTAAGATAGTAGTTTTTTTGTGGTAGAGCCACGCTGTAAGCAGCATGAATGGGCCGGCTCGACCAGGGAAGTACCACACTCTCGCAGAAGACCGGCGTCCGAGTAGTAGCGTTTCGTTTCGTTACTGCGCTTCGTACGGTGAGCGAGAGGGCCGGAGGCCTAACCCCCTCCCCCCCCTTTTCTAACATGGCAGCGGAATTAAAAGAAAAAGTACCCCAGGAGGGTACCAGTACGCTACGTAATGGAGAATCCCTCCCTGAGCATTCTTGCTCAGGCTGCCCTGTGTATTCTGGGGAGGGCAAAATCCCGCTCGCAAATTCTGCCTCAGGCAAGAGCACAAAAAACACGGCGCTACCACCTGAACTCCATGTACATTTTTGCAACATCAGGGGATTACACACCAACCTAAACCCTGTTCACCATCATCTTGAGACGGAGAAGCCGGCTTTGCTCTTTTTGACGGAAACTCAGATTTCGTCTCCTGCGGATACATCATACCTAGACTACCCAGGCTACAAAATTGAGCACAGGTTTGTGTTTAGAGCCGGTGTATGTGTATACGTGAGAGATGATATCTGTGTCCGCCGCCTAGGCAATCTTGAAGGCAGGGACCTCTCCTCCATATGGCTGCGTGTTGGTTGCGACGACCACCCTCGCATATATGCATGCCTCTATAGGTCCCACAGCGGTGATGCAGAAACAGACCGACTCTTTGAGCACGCTGAAATGGCCATCGACTCCGTGCTAGAACAGACTCCGTCAGCCTCGATTGTGGTGCTCGGTGACTTCAACGCCCACCACATTGAATGGCTTGGTTCACAGAGAACTGACCATGCGGGTAGATCTGCTCACGCCCTTGCCATGGCCTATGGTTTAACACAGATGGTTCCCTCGTTCACACGTGTGCCAGATGTGGAAAACCATATGCCTTCACTGTTGACGGCCTACAAGTTACCGTTGGTGCTCAGCTCGGCTCGTCGGATCACTGCCTGATTCGAAGTGTGATGCCACTCATGCGCCGACTGCGTACTCGCACTGCGGGCTGTCGCCGTGTCTGGCACTACAGGTCAGCAGATTGGGATGAAATGCGGACCTATTTTTCATCATACCCATGGGGAAAAGTTTGCTTCTCGCTGGAAGACCCTAGTGCTATTGCTGACTCCATCGTGGATGTGGTACTGCAGGGTATGGAACTTTTCATTCCAAACTCTTCAGTGCCCATCGGCGGCAAGTCCCAGCCCTGGTTTTCCTCCTCTTGCAAGCTGGCATCTAGCCAAAAGCAAGAAAAATTTCGAGCCTGGGTCGATGCAATAGCTACTAAGGATGCGAAAGCTTGTCAATTGAAAAAGGAGTACAACTTTTCCTCCAGATCCCTCAAAAGAGCGCTGGCCATGGCAAAGGCAAAGCACATCGGCAGAATTGGTAAGAGACTTGCTCGTTTACCTTCAGGAACACGCGCCTTTTGGTCTCTCGCCAAAGCTGTTGAAGGGAATTTTTGTTGGCCTTCTTTTCCACCTCTGCGCAAGGGGAACGATGCACTGGCTCACGACGCAAAGGAGAAAGCCGATCTTCTGGGTTCTCGTTTTGCGTCGAACTCCACTTTGGACGACGGGGAGAAACCACCGCCAACGATCCCACGGTGTGACAGCACTTAAGTGAACATTAAGTTCACTCAAAAATCCGTGCGAAGTGTACTTCTCTCCCTTAACATCCACAAGTCCAGTGGGCCTGACACTATCCCCCCTATCGTGCTGAAGACATGTGCTCCGGAGTTGGCTCCTGTTATAACGCGTCTTCTCCGACTCTCCTACGAAAAGGGCGTAGTCCCGCAATCATGGAAGACGGCCTTAGTGCACCCCATTCCCAAAAAAGGCGATCGCTCTGATCCAGGTAACTACCGTCCTATTGCCATTACTTCCTTGCTCTCAAAAATAATGGAAACCATTATCAATCGCCAACTTCTACGGTATCTTGAGGATCATCACCTTATTAGTGACCACCAATACGGATTTCGTCAGGGTCGGTCTGCTGGTGATCTTCTTGTCTACCTGACCCATCGTTGGGCATTGGCGATTGAAAGCAAGGGGGAGGCGATGGCGGTAAGTCTGGACATTGCAAAAGCATTCGATAGGGTGTGGCACAAGGCGCTACTTTCGAAGCTTCCTTCCTATGGGCTGCCCGAGAAACTCTGCAAATGGGTTGCCAGCTTCCTCACGGAGCGCGGCATCAAGGTCGTTGTCGACGGTACATGCTCAAACTCCAAGCCCGTGAACGCTGGTGTCCCTGTGTGCTTTCACCAACCCTGTTTCTTCTGCATATCAATGATATGTTACAATTCCATGACATTCATTGCTATGCAGATGACAGTACGGTGGATGCCTCTTACTTTGGCCACTGCTCTTATTTCTCGGGCACACGTCATTGAGAGTCGGAGCAATCTTGTGTCTAAAATTGAGACAACACTTGACCAAGTCTCAAACTGGGGGCATATCAACCTAGTTCAATTCAACCCCCTAAACACACAAGCTTGCGCATTCACTGCCAAAAAAGCTTCCATTGCCATACCTCCTCAATTTCAGGGCACTCCTCTGGATATCAAGCCGAAAGTAGGGATTCTCGGCGTCGACATCGAGAGTGACGTCAAATTTCGCGGTCATCTGGAAGACAAGGCCAAATTGGCCTCCAAAAAGCTGGGTGTCCTTCGCAGAGCTAGGCGATATTTCACATGGGTCCATCGCCTCCAATTATATAAAGCGCAAGTTCGGCCGCATATGGAATACTGCTGCCATCTCTAGGCCGGGGCACCACAGTATCAACTTCTTCCTTTTGATCGCATACAACATCGTGCAGCTCGAATGGTCGTTGACGACGGGAGTCCCACTATTTGGCTTGATACTCTTACCCTGCGGAGAGACGTGGCGTCTCTATGTGTCCTTTACCGCATTTACCACGGGGAGTGTTCAGAGGAATTGTTCGAGCTTATACCTGCCGCCACATTCCGCCACAGACCCTCTCGCCAAAAGTGGAAATTTCATCCTTATCACCTGGATGAATGGTCATCTACCACTGTGCGTTTCTCAAGAAACTTTTTGCCACGCACTACCGCTCTGTGGAATCAATTAGCTGCGGAGGTATTTCCGATCCGGTATGACATGGCAACCTTCAAGAAGCGAGCCTATTCTTTTCTTAAAGGCCGGCAACGCACTTGCAGCTCCTCAGGTGTTGCGAGTGTCCATGGGCGGCGGTGATCACTTACCATCAAGTGACCCACTTGCTCGTTTGCCAACCTATTATAGAAAAAAAAAAAAAAGTTCGTTGCAAAATATCTAGTTATCTTTTAATGTTGAATAAAATGTAACAATTGATTTCGGTTACTTTAATTATTATTATGCTTGATTATCAAATTGATAGGAAGTCTGTGTCTGAGAATGGGCTTAAGATTAGTCCAAATCAAATAAATATTTATAACTTAATGCCAAATCATATTCAAAAAAAAGATAGTATAGATAGATAAACTCTTTATTTTACGCCTAAAAAAACAATACAAAGCGAGAAGAATAAATTATAATAGTACAATTGGCGGCCTTACCAAAAAGTGTGATCTCTTCCAGGTAACCTAGGTAGGGAAAGTAAA
Source organism: Pseudoips prasinana (assembly GCA_951640165.1). Taxonomy (NCBI): domain Eukaryota; kingdom Metazoa; phylum Arthropoda; class Insecta; order Lepidoptera; family Nolidae; genus Pseudoips; species Pseudoips prasinana. The sequence goes on along the minus strand of OX621240.1, from coordinate 38,641,889 downwards.
AAGATACAGAGATGGCGATATGGCAGTTTCTAGTGTACAAATGAGTAAATTATAAAGTTCTATATGTACTATGACTATAACTATACATACCTATATGAGTAGAATTTTTAATCTGCAAGGCATCTTATTCTATAAATTTATTAATTACATATCATACTTATTTCTGTTGCTTGACAATTGTTAGGTATTGACATTTAATATATTTTTTTAATTATATTTAGGTAATATACAAGATTATCTGGAGTTAGGTGATTAGATTTTACGACTGATGGTTTTAGAAATATATTGTACACCTCATGGGTGTGTTACAGTGGGTATGAAGACAAGTATAAAATTGTAAATCACGTGTAACAAGTTATAAAAGAATATGAAATAAAAAAAAATACTTTCGATAATTATATTTTTCATACAAAAACGTCACTAGGTATTATAACAGCAAGTTACGTGTCTATTATTAAAAAACATAAAGAAGTCTAATTTGAATTCAACCCAGGAAGAAGAAGCTTGTAAACATATGTAGAATGACTGGGATGTATGAATGTTTTACAAAACAGATACTTATTTTTCATTAACATATTTGTTTAGTGTAAGATGATATTTATTAACCATAAACTCAACAGAATACAACCAACTCCTAAAAAGACGGGTATATCGGGTACCAATTCCGCCCATTAAAACAAGTTTTATTAAACACTTACCTATCTTTCTCCTACCGCACACATACAACGTAATATGCCACCAACTTAAAGAAATAACAAAAATGCCAACCAGGATAGCAAAGATTAAGATAAAACAATGGCTAATAAATCTAACATATCTAGAAACTGAAAACATAATTTTAACGGCTGGTTAACACACACACACACACACACACAAACATACATATTCACCTGTACACTCATTCGCATACACAAACATATCCAAATCTATCTGTACTCACTTATTAGTTAAGCATTACAGTATAAAATTAATACCTTTCCATGCAATTGATTAATTTGATTCATGTTATGATTTCGAATTGTGTTATCCTACTTTATGTTTCTACCTTTTCTTATTTTTTATTGTTATTCAAATAAGTACTGCCTAAAACTGAATTGTTAATTATTTTTTGGTCACTGCGACACTATATTACTACAAACATTATCAGACTATTTACAAGTGCTTTATTAAAGTCTACGTAAAAATAAACTTTTTTATTTTATTTTGTGCAGATAAATTCTGCAGCTGGAAGCCACATATTGAAAAGTTAGTGAATAAAATAGACCGATTTGTATACGTTTAAAAAAAAATAAGACAACTGTAAACATTAATACAGCATTAATTGCCTACCATGCATATGTGTCATCCATAATAAGATATGGCATCATTGTTTGGGGCAATTCAGTCGAATTTGATAGTGTTTAGAGCTCAAAAAAATATATTCGTGCAGTAAGTGGAGTCAGTTTTCTAGACAGCTGCAAACCACTCTTTAAAAAACATAGAATATTGCCACTACCAAGTTTATATATATTAGAAATGTGTATATTTACAAAAAGACATTCAGTACTTTTTGAAAAATACGAATCTACATCCAGACATAGAGACCATATGCAATTGCCTAGAATAAAATTAGATTTGTTAAAGAAAAACGCCTACTATATGGCTATTAAATTATAAAACCATATGCCAAAAGACATTAAGAAATTGACATACAAACAATTTAGAAATAAACTATTTGACTTCCTTCTGAATAAAAATTATTATAATACTAGAGAATACTAAGAAGACAGGACATTTCAAATATAATATTAATAATGTAAATGTTTTATTGCTACGTGTTAATGTATAGTTACTAAATTTGCACGCCTTAAGCGGCAGAATGTGATGGATTTTATATTGTGTGTATTACTACCTGCTGTTGTAACCACATTCTAGCAAATAAATGATTGATTGATTGATTTTATTGCATTCAAAGCACTGAGACGCTCCGAAAACATATTTGGCGAACATTGTTACTAACCATACTTTGATGCTTTTTCTCTTCAATATTTAACAGACTGGTGAAGGCTCTCATAAAATAAGTAATATATATTTATGGACTATAACGATTGCGCAAAAATTAAATATAATAATCAGATGTTATTTGTGTTATTGTTCATTTAAGCGTTTTCTCAAGTATCTTCAGATTTTCTGAATTCAATGAAAATTTATAAACATGTGCAAAGAATTTACTCATCAATACCTGTTGCGTTTGTTATCAAATAGATTTTTATTACCTAATTTTGTTATATACATGTTCTACGATGAACAGAAAGAATAGAAAGCGCCAATATTAATTAAACACCTATCAAAAATTGTACAAGATTTTTCGCTAGACTTCTGAAATGGGTTTACCACCTTCAATTAGCCAACCTGTACCACTTTTGGCTGTTTCGATTACCTCCACAGCTGCATGGCCGACAGCATCAACATCCTGCCATTCGACTACCTTCATCAAATCCTCAAGTATTTTAGTACCCAAATGGCCCTCATGCCAATATGTCAACCGGGCTCCAAAACCAGTTCTTGTAAATCCTGGGCATATAGCCAACACTCTTACACCTGATTTCTCAAAATTGGTCTCATGCCCAAGGGATTTCGTAAAAGCCAGGACACCTGTTTTTGCAGCTTGGTATACAGGGACCAAAGGATCAATCCTGAAGCCATATATGGAAGAAAGATTGATAATAGTTCCACCATTGCCACCTTTGTGTTTACTCATTTGTTCCCAGAATTTGAGTCCCCATTCTAAAACTGATAATACATTGATGTCAATTGCTTTCTTAACGTCAGCGTCATCGATTATTCCAGCATTGTTAATCAATATATCAACTTTGTAAGAATCTAAAATCTTCTTTGAAATTTCTTGCAAATCTTTAGTTACGTCACATTTGAAGAAAACTACTTCTTTATCGTCACCATGTTTAATTTTTAGGTTCCCAACGGCATCTGTTCCATTTGTTTCATTAATATCAAGAAGAATAATTGTTTTTGCTCCATTTTCTAGAAACTTATCAGCTATTTCATAACCGATGCCTTGTGCTCCCCCAGTTATAACAACAACTTTATTGGTGAGGTACATGACTGTTTTTAACAAATGAATTTAAGTAACTAAAATCTAAATTAATTTGCATTAAACGTAACACTTGATAATCTCTTAATAAATATTGATTATCACTTATTTATAACATGTGCTATGAGAAATTAAACTTTAATGCTATAATTTCATTAAGTTGAAATTCATTTGTATCTATATAAAAAGAAGATTAGATTGCACTTTACTGCACTAAATTGAAATATAACATTGTAACATGAGCTTTATCATATTATGAGATACAACCGGTAGGGTTATCGCTAATCTAGCGATATCTTATCATAAGATTTTATCGCTTTGATTAAAATTTGATATACATCCTTACTAATATTATAAATGCGAAAGTAACTCTGTCTGTCTGTCACACTTTCACGCTAAAACTACAGCATTATTTTAAATGAAATTGGATACACAGATAGTCTAGAACCTGAGAAAGGACATAGACTAATTTTAAATGTGAAAAAAGGGTTGTAAGGAGTTGAAAGGGGGGATGAAAAGTTGTCTGAAAGTATCATCATTTTTAGAACTACAAGCTTGAAACTTATGTTTGTAGCTAGTCAAACATTAAAATCAGTTAAAAGGTTTTTTAAAAATAAAAGATTTGATTAAGTGCTGCCGATTTGGAGGCTAGCTGTATAATGAATAAAAATCTTATTAACTAACGCCTTCAAGGGGCGACAAAACATATCATATATCGTCGGGAACAATATTCTAAGAACCGCGTCCGGTGGCAATGCTGAGCCATCGATAACGGTCACGTAGCATGTATTAATCCAAAACAGATGACGTGACAGGATGCATAACTCCTCCCTCCTCAAGAGCGAAATTATCGGGTTGTTCTTTTTTAATAACTTTCCGATGATTTCGCGAATACAAAATGATTTTATTACGTAAAATATATGGTAAAGATAAAAGTATACAAGACAAAACTAGGAATAATGTTACATAAACTAAAACTACACTGATGTTAGAGTCTGTTTGGTAGAAATCACCATTTGGTAATTCACTTTCCTTCAATACACTTGACATATATTTCACTTCGTCTAAGTTCACACCTCTCATGTTAAGTACACGTGCACCGGATAGTGTCGGCAGCATGCTCGCAGGTAACTGTGGCAGGTTCACAACTGGAATTTGCTCTACAACTTCATTTTCGATGAGAATTTGTTTGTGACGAATTTTCATTTGTTGTATCTCAATATCACATGGCTCATCGAGGGTCATAATGTAAGTTCCGAAGACAGGGTGCATACTGACATCATTATTACAGGTTATGACTAGGGTAGTTTTAATCCTCGTGAATAGTATCCAGCTCGTAGCTGTTAAACGTTGCATTCTTACATCCTCGATATTAATCTGGTGTTGCTTACATTGTGTAAAATTTTCCTCAAACTTTAAAAGTTGTTCAATACAGGTGGACTCAGGATATGGTGTTAAGTTTTCTTCAGTGCATAAGAATTGGTTTCTTACAGCCAGCGAGGTGCATGGTTTCACGATCGGCAGATGTTTCATCCCCCTTGCCAAAAGGTTAGGGTATTTGGGAAATATGGAAACGGTTTTATTTTCTGATTGACGGAAAATCGGTAAAGAATAGACTTTAAAATAGTTATATGTATTGTTATCTGTAAGTGGAACCTCTAGTATGAACGTAATCTGGTTTTGCTTTATATAGGTTTTTACATTAAAAGTTTCTTCCAATTTTACTAGATTATCCTCGGTAGCGGGATATATCAAGTTTTCAGTTATAGATATTAATTTTAAGTGTTCCAGTAATTCAGTGGAGTTAATGATGCTCTGATGTAGCACAGATATTTTACTAAATGCAAGAGCGGTCTCTATCTCTCCTAGTTTTATAAAGATAGTACGAAAATTGCTAACGAACACATTAAACAAACTTATAATATATGCACTATAATTCCACTGATTACTTTTAGACACTAATTCAGCTAACGTAGTTTCAACAGCCTTAATTCTTTGATCTAAGACGATAGAATTTTGGTTTATAACTTCGGTTGAATTGATAAAACTGTCAAGCATTTGAGAAACTATAGTTAATTTTCTTTTAACAATCATTTGATTGTGAGTAAGTTCGGACGTTATTTTATCATACCGTAGCGCATCGTCATGGTCTAGGTTTCCAGTGATAACTTTTATGAGGGAACCTAACGGGTTTATAATGCCTCTTTTTGTACGGTATTGTGGTACTAATTGTGAATATTTCTGTGTGGTTATTTTACGTACGTAATCAACATGTGCTACCATAGTTATGAGATAAGGTGGATATGACCCATTTCTCTTAATCATATTGCTAAACTCGTTATACTTAAATATTACGAATTGTAAGTCGTCCTGAATTCTATCCAAGTTAAGAACCTTAATAATAGTCCAATAGTCTGTTTGGAGATAGGCCTGGCCTTCTTTAACAGGAAGGATTCCGGGGTTTTCTTCAAGGGATTGCAGTTGAAGGGCCAGCACCGGCATCGCTATCGTCAACGCGCACCACCTGCGGAGGGCGTTTAACATTTTTAATAGGGACTTTAGTCTTTCTTTGACCTACCTCTATGGGTACTATATTTCGGGTGACTTTACCAATAATTTTCGCTTTGGTGTATCGCGGCTTATCTTTGCTTTTTCTTTTATTGACATCCTTAGCATAAATTACCTTTCCTTCGGGAAGATCAATTTCACCTTCACCTCCTCTCTTTTTCCTAATATTTTCTTTTATTTCTATCATTTTATCTGTTAGATATTTATATAAGAATTTTGTTCGCTTAGCGTGATCTCTTACTAACCTTTGTACATACTGTTTCTCAAACTCTAGAGCAAAAGAACTATTTGAGTCTGTATGCCCAAATACGGTCTCAAATGGCGTTAATCCCGTAACAGAGTGTATTGCGTTATTGTAAGCCATAATAGAGTACATCATTACTGATGCCGCATCAGTACATCTTTCTTCATATTTGGCACATCTGTAAATTTCGTTTATAGTGGAATGTAACCTTTCGATAAGGCCCATCGAGTTAGGGTTATTAGGTGTGCCAATATGGAGTTCTATTTTATGTAAGTTTAAAAATTCTTTTAGTAATTCATTATTGAATTCACTTCCGGGGTCTGAACTTATCTTTTGGGGAATGCCATAAAAAGAGAAATATTTCATGAGTGCTCGCACTACTTCGGGTGTTGATCTATTAGAAATTGGAATAGCCTGCCCTAATTTGCTGAATGCGTCGATGAGAGTTAAATAGTACTGTCCTTCAATTTGGAAAAGGTCAATAAATACTTCTTGAAATGGAGCGTCTTGAGTTTGGGTTAATTGTAGAAACGGTTTGATTGGTTTACGGTCATATTTCATTTTACGACAAATTTCGCAGGCATTTATTATAGCTGAAATGGTTTCTTGCATGTTTTGCCAAAAATAATTTCTACGTATGCGTCCTAGGGTTTCCTTTATACCTCGGTGACATGATTTCCCTTCGTGATGTTTGATTACTATGGCTCTCTGTTCTTTTTCATCTTCTACGTAAACAACTCGCTCAGTACACTCAAATAATTGGACAGTGTCTTTTCTAAATAACTCTATCACCTTGGTACTAAACTGTCGGCGATGCTCCTCGTCTTCAAAATATATAAAATATTTGGTTTTTGGCCTAATATACTCTAATAAGAATCTTTTGACTAAATCAGGATTGTTGATAGGTAAGAAAACTTCCAAAATCTTTTGCTTTTCACCTGAAAGATTTCGGACTTGCATTTCATTTCTCAACCACGTAAATACTAGAATTTGGTTAGGTTTAGTGTCAATCGCTTCCTGTAATATTGGTATACCAGATGACTCGACATCTATAGCAGAATGGATTGTATCAGATTTAGTTGTCACAGATGGCGATCTAATAGGATACTCGGGTATTTTTACAGAATTTGTAACAGACATTTTATCCGAATCAGAAGATATTGAAATTGGACTTGCTGATATCGTAGCACTGGAATCAGATACTGTTATCGTGGAGGAACTATTGCGTCTATCTCTAGGTTTTGCAGTTACCTTTTTCACGTTTTGTCTGTCTGAACCTTCCCTACGTTTTTGTTCTGTGTCGTCAATATTAACTTGCATTGATTGTCCCTCATCTTCCGAATGAGTTGCATTGATTTTAATCCGGGATAGGGCATCAGCATTTAAATTTTGTTTCCCACTTTTGTATATTACTTTATAATCATAATCCTGAAGCCTTAAACGCCAACGAGTAAGCTTATTACTAGCGTCTTTTTGTGAATTAAGCCATGATAACGGTTTATGGTCTGTGTAGATACTAAATTTCTTGCCATAAAGGTAAGGACGAAAATGTTTGATCGCCCAGACTATTGCAAGACATTCCCGTTCGATAGTACTATAGCGAGTTTCTGTATCGCTTAGGGTACGACTGGCATATGCCACCGGTTTATCACCTCCTATCGGTCCTTGTGACAATACGGCGCCTATAGCGACGTTAGATGCGTCTGTAGTCAAGATGAAAGGTTTTTCAAAGTCGGGGTATTGTAGAAGCGGTGAACTTGTCAGGAGTTCTTTACACTTATTGAAGGCATCTATATAATTTTTATCTAAAACTATTTTGTTCCGTTTCTTGAGGCAAGAGGTCAACGGTTTAGTGATATGAGCAAAGTCTTTGATAAATCGTCTGTAATAGCCAATGAGTCCTAAGAAAGATTTAATTTCAGTAGTCGTTTTTGGTAAAGGGTAGTTTAAAACAGCAGCTATTTTATCGTCATTTGGTTTAAGTCCGTCTCTAGTAATGGTATGACCAAGGTAAATGATTTCCTTTCGTAGAAATTCCGATTTGTCCAGTTGTAATTTTAAATTTGTCTGTCTAAGTCGGTCAAAGATAGTTCGTAGTTTTTGTACGTGTTCGTCTAAGCTGGATGAAAATATAATTACGTCATCTAAGTAAACCATGCAATGGAGGCCTTGCAGCCCTTTGAAAACGCTATCCATTGTTCTTTGGAATGTCGCTGGGGCCGTTTTAAGTCCGAATGGCATTCTTAAAAATTCCCAATGTCCGTTCTGTGTACTAAATGCTGTCTTTTGTCTGTCCTCTACTTCAACTTCGATCTGATGGTATCCGCTCGCCAAATCAAGCGTAGTGAAGTAAAAACTCTTCCCTAGTTTGTCAAATAATTCAGTTATGTTCGGTAATGGGTAACGGTCGTCAACAGTAATGTCGTTCAGTCGTCTATAGTCAACTACCATCCGCCATTTAGCCTCTCCCGATGCATCAGCTTTCTTGGGGACTAAGTGAACGGGTGAATTCCAGGGCGAGTGTGACTCCTGAATGACGTTTTCCTTAAGTAATTTTTCAGTTTGTCTATTAATCTCTTCTGCTTGTGTGGGGGCTTGTCTGTAAGGTCTTACGTAGATAGGATCTTCGTTTGTAGTACGAATTTTATGTTTAACCTGATTTGTGAAACTTAAGGGAATTTGGTCACAGTAGAATATATCTTTATATTCCGTACAGAGATTAAATATTTTGTTGCGTTCCTCGTCATTCATGTGGTCAAGTCTAAGTTTTTGTAAATTATCTGTTAGAAGCTTTTCCGTTTCTATTGTAGGTCTTTCGACATTAAAGTTTAATACACATTCGGTCATATTTAGTTGGGTAACAGTAAAAGGTTTGGTTATAGTTATACGTACGGGTTTATCTAAAGTACTTTGTATAATCGTCGTTGCATATCCGTTTACACAATTTACCAATGCGGAAGGCATTCGTAGACCAGGAGTAAATTCTTTAAAATCAATGACGCCTTCGCCCGAATGTAGATCTATCGGAATTTTGACACGTTGTTCACATCGTGGTTGCATATCAATAATATAGTTTAAGTTATGGATTATAGGGATACTAGCAGATTTAGTTTTTAGTTCTAAATGTTTAAGGTCAATTATCGCTTCTAATAGTTGAAGCAGATCGTTACCAATAAGTCCTTCATAGCGGTTATCTACATCATATAAATGGAATTTGTGGAAGTTAGGAGAATTGAAGGTCGGTAATAAGGGAATTTCTATGACTTCATTATGACGGCTAGAAGAATGAGTGCTTACTACCTGAAATGGTTCATGCTTAATGTACTCAGAGAAATATAAATATGCAACGCGTGGACTTATGAACGACCGGGTGCTCCCTGTATCGATCATGAACCTCGCATCTATTTCGGGGATATATATATACGGTAGCTTAAGACTATGGTCACAATTTAATTCTATATTTTCTCCTTCTTGGTAGAGGCATCTATGTGAAAATTTTCCTCTTTAGACGGGTCATTGTTTTCATTTTTATATTCCTCGTCATAATAAAATTCTTCGGCCTGAGTAGGATAACCTTCCTCGTATTCTTCGGTCTCATAGCAAACATTGTCATAGTCATAGTGGTCATAATTATCGACTGTTAGTTCGTTTAGTCTGTAACCATTTTGGGGCTGTGTCCTTGGAATTGCTGTCCTCATTGTTACATCTGGATCGTGCGACCTAGAAGCTTGAACTTGGGGCGGTCTGTAGCCGAATTGTTGGGGTGTCATTCCTAAATTTTGTGAAGGCCTATAGCCAAACTGTTGAGGCATTACGCCTAAATTCTGTGGAGGTTTGTAGCCAAATTGTTGGTTATTACTTTGGAATTGAGGTGGTTTGTAACCTTGGAACTGGGGTCTGTATCCAAATGGCTGTTGTGGTTGCGTCTGAGGACGGAACCCAAATTGCTGTGGGCGGTAGCCGAACTGTGGCCTAACACTAGTATTTTGATATTGACCAAACTGCGGCCTGTTATGCGGAATACCAAAATTAAATTTTTGTTGGGGTGTAAAATTTTGTAGAACTGGTTTATAAGCAGGGTGGGCCATAGGTGGTGAGTTGCCGAATTTAAAATTAGTAGGACTTAATGTATTAAACGGTGGTTTATGTGTCACTTGGTTATTTTGCATACGATTTCGTAATATATATTGTTCGTGGAAGTTTACTTCCTCGAGAACTAGTGATAAAGCTTTCTCTAGCGTAGAGGGGGCCTTTAACCTAACTACTCGTACCATATTTTCCGGTAAGTTGTAGAGGAAAACATTTAAGGCCGTGTTATTATATATAGTAATTTTAGCCCGTTTCATGTCGTCATCTGGCGATAAGTTAGCCTTAGAGATAAGTAACGACCGAATATTTTGTAGCCTATTACAGAAATCTAAGTAAGTTTCCCCTGGTTTAATTTTACATGATTCTAATTCTATATTGATGCACTCCTCGCTACGTGGGTCACCGAAATGTTGTTCTAGTAACTCTTTTAACGCAGACCATGTCGATATATCTTCGCGTTCTGATAGTAACGCGGCTGCATTATCAGTGAGCCTACTAGTTATCGCATGTAATATATATATATTCTGTTCTTCGTGGCCCCTATACCTTTCGATAACGTATTCAGATTTTCGGATGAATAAATTTAACTGTCTTTTATCACCATTAAAAAGGGGTATTAACTTAAGCATCTCATTTGGGATCGGTACTACTCTAATTACTGGTTCCGGTAATGGTATTTCATGTGCTTGCTGCATTTTGTAAAGTAAATGACAGTCACTGAAGTTATTAAATCAAAATTCTAACACACACAATAAAATACACTCTTAAATATAACTTAGTATAAATCGTTTCAATTATTTTAAATCTTAACGTTACATATAAATTTATTTCGTAAATATTTCTAATATAAAGTTACTCTGCGATTTTTATATAAACTGCTTTCTTATCTAAGGTTAGAACTTAACAAATATTGATATTAAGTTTACCAGATTACGTTATACTGAGAGACGTCTAATCTCAAAATAACAATTAAATAAAACCTTTTTGAACAAGTAAGGGAATATATATGGCAAGGAAGGCAAGAATTTTGACTTACCAGCCGACCGCTACTCCCATGCTTGAAGTCCTTGAAGAAGTTTGACAAATTTATTTGGTTCGATGATCGCGTCGAGCGTTTCGCGCCGCGGTCACGTAATCTACGTGAATTTCGACACTTCGATTTTCGCGAGACGGCGCAGCTTTTAACGACACGATCCTGTCCTCAGCGCCAGTCAAACATTAAAATCAGTTAAAAGGTTTTTTAAAAATAAAAGATTTGATTAAGTGCTGCCGATTTGGAGGCTAGCTGTATAATGAATAAAAATCTTATTAACTAACGCCTTCAAGGGGCGACAAAACATATCATATATCGTCGGGAACAATATTCTAAGAACCGCGTCCGGTGGCAATGCTGAGCCATCGATAACGGTCACGTAGCATGTATTAATCCAAAACAGATGACGTGACAGGATGCATAACTAGCTTTTGATTAGATATAAATAAATATGACATTCATAGCTTGTATTTAATGAACGAGTAGAAATTTACACCATTAATAGTATTAGGTACATGTTATTTTTTATGAACCAATATATAATTTATGTATGTTTGTTTTTCTTGTGTTTTATTTTTTTAAATAACCCTCCCATTTAAAAATAAATATGTTTACCCAAGCCTAAAAACAATTATTTATTCAACTGTATAAGATTGATATATTCTATTTTAACATACTAATTATATACTTAAGCAAATTAAAAGCGTTAAACTTATAATTAAAAATAAAAATGATCACTCTAAAAGAAAGATTTCAAAATTGTCTACATTCCGCCTTGTAAAGATAGTTAATGTCCCCTTTATTCTAGATAACACTATAAACAAAATTATACCACTATAAAGAAAATTATCATCCTGTGGTTTGTGGGTTCGATTCCCACCAGCAATGACATTTATATAATTCATATTAAAGATGTCTGAAACTTATAAACCAAATTGAAAATTTAGTTTAGTTCTACATAAATAAATTATAATCATACGTAGTTGGTAAAAACTATACATAATTTCTCGTTAAATTATGTAAAAGTTACACTGCATGCTTTGTTTCTAACAAAGCTCGTGAACGCGTTTTGTTTGCATATGTATTTATCGTATGGTGATTACTACCGTAGATACAGTAGGTGCGGAGCTTATGTTATGAATTATAGCTAAAGCTGCCTACACAATAAAATAAAAATGTCTTTACATCTGCCTTTTAGTTATAAATATTAAATACAATAGCATTACTTATCTGGCAATCAATTTAATTATAGATTTTGACATTCCAAACAAACAGCATGTTGGCTTGAACGGTCAGTGATATTATTTTAGTTATAAAGTTTTAAATAAACTTGACAATTAGACGCTTTCTCAAAAATAAGTTCTTAAAATTTTGTAGTGTTTCTATTCAGCATATTCCATTTATTCTTATTTATTATTTCGTTTGTGACTGTACTTACTGTATTTACTTTATAAAATCACCAAAAATCTATTTTAACACAAATTCTATAATTTTTCTCTTAAATATATAGTAGGCTCTGACTTTTTTAAACCCAGTCTGGGTTAAAAAATCGAAGCTTTCTTTAGTTAAGATCTAAAATTTAGTAAAACCAAATGTAATATTTTAAGTATTTTCGTATATTATTTTATAACCTTAATAAACCAGTAGTAATGAAATGGTTGAAGTTAAAGTTTTGTTCAGTGCAATACGATTTTAACTATTAAACTGCTATTATCACTTATATTTCTATAATAGGTCCAGCACCTTCAATCACCCAAGCTGTTCCACTATCGGCCATATTGAACACTTCCACGGCAGCTTTTCCGACAGCATCTGCATTCTGCCAAGGTTGAACTTTAAGGAACTCATCAAATTCTGCTTTTTGCATTGCATCCCAAAATACAGCGTTATCCGTCATATTCGTGTATGTACACCCTGGGCATATAGCCACTACTCGGACGCCAGATTTCTCAAAATTTGCTACGTGGCCCAAAGATTTCGTAAAACCCATAACAGCAAATTTGGAAGCTTGATAAACTGGCATATATTGGTCAACTCTGAAGCCGTATATGGAGCATGTATTGATAATCGTACCACCATTTCCACCGTTAAGTTTTGTCATGTGCTCCCAAAATTTCATTCCCCATTCTATGACAGCAATAACGTTGATCTCCATAGTTTTTCTGATATCAAGATCATTTAGTATCCCAGCGTTGTTTACAAGGATATCTACCTTGTAATTTTCAAAGATCTTCTCTGAAATTTTGAGCAGGTCTTTCTTTACGTCGCATTTTAAGAAAATCACATTCTTCTTGTCAGTATATTTCTTTCTGAATTTTTCAAGGGATTTTCTTCCGAGTTGTTCATTTATATCGAGAATAATCACTGTTTTTACTTTATTTTGTAGAAAATGGTCAGCTATTTCAAAACCAATGCCACCAGCTCCCCCCGTTATTACAGCAACTTTGTCAGTAAGATCTTTACTCATGTCTTGTTTTTACGAGCGATCGGGTGCAACTACTTAACTTTTGTTTATGATTTTAATAGGTAGGTGATAAAAATGGATAAGCTCCAGTTTATTAATGAGTTTACTCAATTACTGTAGGAAGATATCTCTGAGAGACTGGTAATTACGAGTACTTGTCAATTAATAACTACCTCATTAGGTTTAATTTTTAATGACCCATAAATGCACAAGGGACAAAAACCCACTTCAAAAATTTTATGGAATTTCTAAAGGCCTATGCAATGTCACCACAAACAATGAAGTACACCAAGAAACAAACACTTCCGCACTTTTTGTGTATGTACAGGATTTTAAAACTTTATCGGTGTGATTATTTCCATAACTAATTGCACCTTTCTAGTAAGAAAAGACATTAAACTGCGGACTGAAATAGCGAAACTAAAAGGGTTTCTTATTGACTACGGAACGGAATTCTAATTTGGTTATAATCAATTTCAACGACGGAATTTCTTACTAAAAACCTAGCTTATATTTAATTGATTACGTTAAAAAAATATACAAAAAATATGCTTTGATCAGATTCTGCTTGCTTAAGGTTTTAGTTGTATTTAGAGGCAAATGAAGGTCAGTATTATTAGTTTTGCATCGTGCGGTATAAATATAATTTTATTTATTTATGCTGTATGTATTTTGTTCTATTCATAAAATTGCATTAGAAGGTTAAATCGTGAAATCATAGGTTAACCTGCACATGTACTACTGCCTTGGTGTCCTGTTGTTTCAGGTTCATTCCCTGCACAGGCAACTATTTATGTGACTTATACCTACTGGTTATGGGCTAAGGTTTTCTATGTGGTGGTCAATTGTCACCTTGTTTTTGCTTAAAGTTGTTTTCACCAGTGCGGGCGTCGTTATCTATGATTGAATTTTTATGATCATTATATCATTTCAAAAATGCTATTCTTAGTTGTAAATACTCTTTTCCTGCAAATTGATGGTTTCTCGTTTCATGGTAGCCAAGGCGGATTTCACTACTTCATTATCATCAAGATTTACCTCTTTCCATCTTAAATTAACAAACATTCTTATTACATATACAACGACTGTTTGATAAGACCTAAACGTATAATGCGAAAACAATAATGATTACGAATGTTTGTATCACGAATTTATTCTGTGTATTAACTAGTGTTATTAATTTCACACATTTCGATTATTTGTATTTAATTGCTTTGCTTTTCTTCTCTATTTTTTAAGATCATTCAAGACATTTTATTTATAATTTCTTGAATTCCTGCAAGTTGTGTTATGTTAATGAGAATGATGTGTACGTGTCTCTGTAATTGTTATACGTATTAGATTGTGACTCTCAAAATGTACTGTAGTTCTGTTTTACACCACCAATATACAATTGGTGAGGTACCGAATTATAAATAAACAAAACGGCAAAACAATTTTACTTTTTGTGAGCTTACCAATTTTAGAAAAAAACCCCAAATAAATTGAAGTAAACTACTAGACAGTTTGACAGCGGCTAGTTTGGATACAGAATAGTAAGAATATAAATTTTTAAATATTTTCATACATTTTAGACCGCGATTTATGAATAGTCGGATTTTTATGCTTGCTGGTGCAGATATCGTACTCCCTTGGGTTGCTATAACCGCTGTTAAGATGTTTAGCAATTAAGACTACAAACGAAGTAACCCGCGCCAGAGGGTTTTTAGGGTCGGAATCTCGACGGGCGGGTAATGACGTGGTGATGAATGAAATGAATGAATAGAAAGTGTTAATTAGGTTTATAAATATAAATTTTAATCATTAATACATATTGACAATATGTAGAGTTATTTAAAGTAATATTTAATATTACATTGCCTTGAAAGTTCAGGACCTTGCTCAGGGTGAAATCCAAGTTATTATCAGGCAGCTAGCTCCAATGATTTAGGCGATCGATGCATCAATAAACGAAAACGGACGGACTGAGGGCCGGACAGTGGCGCTAGACTACAGGACTTTGCACATGACCGAGCGACTGTTTAAGGGTCGTTTGTGCCAAAACAGTTTTACTCTTATAAGGCTAGGTTAGGTTAAAATGCGGAAGTGGCCGGCGAGTTACACGAACAAATTTATTTAAACCAACCACCCACTTTTAAATAAATATATTATATGTACAGACGCCAGCACATCAAGTTACACCAATCTGCCAAATTTCCCCAATTGAAACTGAACCTTTATGCTTATGTGTTAAAATTTAAAATCTATAAAACAAATTTGACAGATTGGGGTAGCTAGACGTGCTGGCGTTTGTATCATGAACTACAATTGCTGCTTAAATTAAATTATTTTGATATGACTTTTTGGTGTGTAATCAGTATTTTTGCTTAAAATACGCAATTTTTTATACAAAAGGAAGATATCTCGATTTGCAGTTAAATACTGGTGGTATTTAACTGCAAACCAAGAAATCTTCCTATTAAAACAGCTGTAACAAAGAAGTGGTTACTCGCGTTTCTAGAATAGGTAAGTCCAGAGCTAATGTTATCAATTATAGCCTAATGTGTCAAATGTACAATAAAAATAAAAATACTCAAATGTGTTTTTACAACTGCAAGTTCTTTACAATAAAAATACTCAAATGTGTTTTTACAACTGCAAGTTCTTTACAATAAAATTATAGAGAGAGATATTTTTATCAGTTTAATTATAGAGATGACCTTTCAACCAACCAGTATGACTGAACAGTAGATATGTTTGGTTGAAATGCGATTGATATTATTTAAGGGATCAAGTTTTACATAAACTTAAGTTAAGAGGATGTAATATATGTATATTTTCTTTTTTTCTAATTATTTATAATTTTTGTTTATAGAATCGTCAAAAAAGTATATCACAATACCAATAAATAAAAATAAATTGGGCTGCTATAAATTAACTGAACAAATTGGACTACTGAAATTTCCCTTAAAGACATTCCAATACCCACTTATTCTACATCTACTCATCATAATTAAGCATCCAGGACAAATATAGGAGTAGGATCACCCCTCAATGAGCTCTGACAAGAGATAAATTCTTATTATTATGTCCAATCCAGATGTTGACATATGTGAATACTCCGTGAATGTCTTTTCAACCCAGCCAAAACTGTGTTAGAACAAAGGTAATGGTATATATAAGTATAATAATATATTGAAACCTCTGTATCTGTCATTTATTTTTTGTTTAATGTTTTGTCTTTCGCAGTTTTGATATTTTGTTATATTTCTATTTTTATTTATATAGTTCATTACCACTTACATTTTATAGGTTTCGTTTTTGGCTTAGGTTATGACTTCTATTTGAAAATGTTGGTTCACCTGTAGCAACTGTATAAGCTACTAATTTTATTACTTACTGTTCGTTAATATGTTATATAAAGAAGTTTCTTTAACATAAATAAAGAAATAAAACATTTTGTTTTAATTTAACGTAGGCTTTGATTGTTTTTCTATACCAGACCTAGGCTTTAGTAAAAATATATTATGGTATGTTCTTTTATTTACTAAATAATTTATGGGTAATCGGTAAGCAAATAGTTCAAATTTAAGCATAGTTCGGTGCTATACGATTGCAACCATCAAACCACTTATGATCACTTTTATATTTCAATAATAGGTCTAACACCTTCAATCATCCAAGCTGTTCCACTTTCGGCTACATTAAACACTTCCACAATAGCTTTTCCAACAGCATCTGCATTCTGCCAAGGTTGAACTCTAAGGAACTCGTCAAATTCAGCTTTTTGAATTGCATCCCAAAATACAATGTTATCTGTCATATTCGTGTATGGGCATACAGCCACTACTCGGACGCCAGATTTCTCGAAATTTGCTAAGTGGCCCAAAGATTTCGTAAAACCCATGATAGCAAATTTTGAAGCTTGATAAACTGGCATAAATGGGTCAACTCTGAAGCCGTAAATGGAGCATGTGTTGATAATTGTACCACCATTTCCACCGTTACGTTTTGTCATGTGCTCCCAAAATTTCAATCCCCATTCTATGACAGCAATTACGTTGACATCCATAGTTTTTCTGACATCAAGATCATTTATTATCCCAGCGTTGTTAACAAGTATATCTACCTTGTACTTTTCAAAGATCTTCTCTGAAATTTCATGCAGGTCTTTTGTAATGTCGCATTTAAAGAAAACCACTTTTTTCTCGTTAGCATATTTGTTTTTGAAGTTTTCAACAACTTTTCTTCCGAGTTCGTCATTTGTATCAAGAATAATCACTGTTTTCACTTTATTTTGTAGAAATTGTTCAGCTATATCAAAACCAATGCCGCCAGGTCCTCCAGTTATTACAGCAACTTTGTTAGTAAGCTCTTTACTCATGTCTTGTTTTTACGAGCGCTCGGATGCAATTATTGACATTTGTTTATGTTTTTAATATCTAGGTGATAAAAAAGATAAATACCAATTTATTAACCAGTATACTCAATTACTGTTGGAAGATATCTCTGCACAATGTTAATGACTTTTCAGTAAATAACTACTTATTAACTTTAATTTTTAATAACTTGAAGAGGCACATTATACTATGCATCTGACCTAAAAACCCACCTACCAACTTTTATGTAATTTGTTAAGGCCTATATAACGACACTACAAACAATGAGGTACACAAATAACATTTTGTATACCTATCCATGCCTATTACAGCTTTCTAGTAATAGTAGTATCTGTGCTAAATTTGTGTCCGTCTATTATATGTTTATATAGTACTCCGCGACACATACTTAGATAACATAGCGCGGGCGTTGTAATAAAAAAAACTGCGGGCTCATAAAGCGTAACTAAAAGGCTTCCTGGTTGACTACGGAACCCTAAATAGAGACATGAAGATCTGTTCACAAAAACGGAATTCTAACTTAGATAACATAAATCAATTTCATTGAATGTTTTTCTTACGAAAACAATTAAATTGATAATGTTAAAAATAATA
This sequence comes from Pseudoips prasinana, assembly GCA_951640165.1. Lineage (NCBI taxonomy): Eukaryota > Metazoa > Arthropoda > Insecta > Lepidoptera > Nolidae > Pseudoips > Pseudoips prasinana. Next base: position 38,623,427 of record OX621240.1, on the reverse strand, counting down.
ACAAAAGCCTGTTTTGATCAAATTTTGATAGCCAGACCTATAAGTTGTAGTTAGAGGTGAATAAAGGACCCTATTAGTTTGGTATGCGGTTTAAATTATAGTTTTGTTAGAGGTCGGCCTAGAATAATAATATCATCTCATGATCATCTCATCTGATCCCAAACTAAGCAGATCTTGTACTATAGAAACCAGATAACTGATAGAGACCTAAAAGCCCTAAGAAATGATAGAATGATATGTATTCCATAAACTACTTTTCTTTTGTAAATACATACTTAAATAGATAATTACACCCAGACTCAGGACAAACAGACATATTCATGCACACATATATCTGTCCTGGGTGGGAATCGAATCCACGACCTGCGGTGTGGAAGGCAAGCATTTACCAACCACGCCAACCGGCCCATCACACTGTAAGGTTTGATTTTATTTCTTAAATAACATTGTATAAGATGTTAAAATCGTGAACTCATAGGATTACCTGCACGTGTACTAAGATCTCGGCGCCCTCGTGTTTTGAGTGCAAGTCCTGCATACGCAACATAATATATATTCAATGAGTAACTTATTGTACAAGGTACAAAGATGTTTTAAAAGTTGCCTTAAATGAAGTCGTCATCGAGCTAGTTGAGGAAGTAAAATTTTTAGGTATTCATATTGACAAACTCTTAAACTGGAAAACAGAATTAAAAACAGTTGATGCATCGGTATCATCTGCATGTTACGCTTTGAGAGCCCCAAGAAATGAAATCAATTTAGAACAGTTAAAATAGTATATTTTGCGCTAGTCGAGTCAAAAATTAGTTATAGCATACTTTTTGGGGAAATGGCTATGAATATAACTGTAGAAGAGCTTTCGTACTACAAAAACTTGCAATTCGTACCATGGACGGCTTCTCACAACGGGAGAGTTGCCGACATTTATTTCTTAAATAACATTGTATAAGATGTTTAAATCGTGAACTCATAGGATTACCTGCACGTGTACTAAGATCTCGGCGCCCTCGTGTTTTGAGTGCAAGTCCTGCATACGCAACATAATATATATTCAATGAGTAACTTATTGTACAAGGTACAAAGATGTTTTAAAAGTTGCCTTAAATGAAGTCGTCATCGAGCTAGTTGAGGAAGTAAAATTTTTAGGTATTCATATTGACAAACTCTTAAACTGGAAAACAGAATTAAAAACAGTTGATGCATCGGTATCATCTGCATGTTACGCTTTGAGAGCCCCAAGAAATGAAATCAATTTAGAACAGTTAAAATAGTATATTTTGCGCTAGTCGAGTCAAAAATTAGTTATAGCATACTTTTTGGGGAAATGGCTATGAATATAACTGTAGAAGAGCTTTCGTACTACAAAAACTGGCAATTCGTACCATGGACGGCTTCTCACAACGGGAGAGTTGCCGACAACATTTCATTAAATTAGGAATACTTACAGTACCTGGTCTTTATGTACTTTTAAGTAATATGGCCAAAAACATACATGACTATGAGACAGTAGAGGAACGGCAGATAAGGGAAGGTACCCGTAGACTGGACTTGAAGAATCTGACTGAACATAACTTAAGAATAGTGAAACACAGTCCACGATACCAGTCTGTAAAATTATTCAACAGGGCAACCTGTTAAATAATTTTACAGACTGGTTGTATTTGAATTGTATAGACATAAAAAGTACTGTATACAGTAGCGAATTTATAATAAAACTAAAAGAATTCCTATTGAATAAATGTAAACGCTGTAGAAGAAATGTAATTTTATTGGGTTTTTTGATATTTATATAACTTTATTAATATTATTATGTAATATTCTAATTGCTATTTGTTCACTATGATTTATTGATCTAACTATTAATTTAATATAATTATTTTTTTATTAATTTCTTCAATATATGTCTCATCTGTAATTAATTAATCATTTTATTATTATTGAAAATGTATTTTTTAATATTAATTTAAAATTGTACTAATTGTATTTTATTTAAAATAGTAAAGTAAGAAATTATGTAAATGAATTATTTTTTATGTTGTTGATTAAATTCATATGTAATTCATTTTTGCTTGATGTCACTATGTTATGTTTTTGTGTATAGACGCCAGCACATCAAGCTACCCCAATCTGTCAAATTTCCCGAATTGAAAGTGAATCTTATGCTTTTGTGATAAAGTTGAAAATCTATAAAAGAGATTTGATGGATTGGAGTAGCTGGATGTGCTGGCGTCTGTACATTCAGGTACAAGTTACTTATTTATGAAGAAATGAAAAGAAATGAAAACAAAATGAAATATATCTGTGATGACAACGGTAGTACATGGCTTTTAGAAATGTAAGTTGAACGCTTTCAATAATGTCAGAGTATTTTAAGTAAAGTGGGTTACACGTAGGTATCGCATATTCTATTTTTTTATGGCATAGGGTGACAAATGAGCAAGCGGTAAGTGAGCACCGCCGCCCATGTACACTGGCAACACCAGAGGTGTCACGGGTACGTTGCCGGCCTTTAAGGCTGCCTGTCCACCGGAGCGGAGCTAGGCTGCGGAGTGGAGAAACTGAGAAATATTAACCAATAGGATTGCACAAAATCTCCGCTCCTCTTCAGTGGTCAGGGAGTTACAAACTAGTTTAAAAATTCATACAAAACCGGGAAGCGGAGCGGGGAAACGGAGCGGATTCAAATGGTATATGGTAAGTAATTCGGTTTCTTCTGACTCCAATTCTTCTTCCTCGAGCAATGTGAGGTAATAACGTATTAACTTTTTCGATAACATGTCTGCTGTCAGGGAAATTTAGCGTAGAACTAAACAAATCGCCCGCCACCGTAAGCTCGAATGACTCGTCGCGTGCTCGCGGTCTAGCTCCGTATAATGAAAAACACAGTCTGCATCTCCGCTCCGCATTACTTTCTCGCTCCACTTCGCTGCCTCGCTCCGCTCCGGTGGACAGACACAGTACGCAACTCCGCTCCGCATTACTCCGTCGCTCCGCTCCGCTGCCTCGCTCCGCTCCGGTGGACAGGCAGCCTAACAGTCAGCAAACAAGTGTTACTCACCCTTCCCCCCACCCCAATGAGCACTGGCGACCTTACTCACACGCAGAAACACAACATTATAGTTATTAATATTATTATTAAAGAATGTCTTCTGTAAGGTGGAGGTACTTCCCCAGTCGGGCTGCTCTTTGAGCGAATGAACGCTATGCCCTACCCCTCTATTAACATATTGTTATGTAACATTTGTGGTGGTGAATTGCAACTTTCTAAAGATTAATTTCTCCAGTGCCGGCGGTGTTATCTATGATTGAATTTTAAGATTGACCTAATACCGCATACCGTTGGTATAGCGGTAGCGTGTTCAACCGCAGATAATGAGATCCTGGGTTTAAATCCCGGGTCGGGCCAAAAAGTGATTTTGGGATTTTTCCGTAAAAAGAAATTTCTCAGTAGCTCAGTAGTAGTACTCTCAGCTAGTCCGCCTGGACGAACAGCACGTCTAACTAAGGGTCATCGTAGTAATGTGATTTATTAGAATTATATATAATAGTACTTATAACTCTTATCTAAGTCCGAGAATGACTAGGTTGTTTATCTACGGTGCAATCTAATGAATATTACATAAAGTCAATCATGAGCAAAACACAATAATGACTTGTTTACGTACTATTAACTAATAAATTCAGAGCGCGAGAAAATGTAAGCTAGTCAACAAAGTGCATTCAAGGAAACTAAACATGGCTAGAGAACTTACGAATAAAGTTGTTGTGATTACTGGAGGAGCTGAAGGTATTGGTTATGAAACAGCCGACTTATTCTTACAAAAAGGAGCCAAAACAGTCATCATTCTTGATATAAACGAGCAACTTGGAACAGAAGCAGTTAAAAAATTACTAGCTAAACATACTCAGAAAGAAGTTTATTTCCTGAAATGCGATGTGACGAGAGACTTACAAGATGTTTCGAAGAAAATCTTGGATTCCTACAAAGTTGATATTTTCGTTAATAACGCTGGAATCCTTAACGATCTCCTGATCAGGAAAACTATTGAAATTAATGTCACAGCTCTTATAGAATGGGGTCTGAAATTCTGGGAGCATATGGCGAAGAAAAAAGGTGGCAATGGAGGAACAATCATCAACCTCGCGTCTATATACGGCTTCAGGGTTGATCCATTTTTGCCTGTTTACCAAGCATCCAAATTTGCTGTCATGGGATTTACGAGGTCTTTGGGCCACATGGCCAATTTTGAAAAATCTGGCGTAAGAGTAGTGGCTATATGCCCTGGATTTACTGAGACGAAGCTGACGGACGAGCCTCCAATTTGGAATGAATGTCAGAGTACAGAGTTTGGAAAGTTCTTGAAAGCACAAGCATGGCAGAAGGTGCCATCTGTCGCTAATGCTGCATTGGAAGTATACCAAAAGGCTAACAGTGGAACAGCTTGGCTTATTGAAGGAGCTAAGCCTATCGTCGAAGTTACGATGTAAATAGTGTGATTTAGTAATACTATCGTTTTTGTTTTATATTATTTTCTTTGATTTTTTGCGTGTATTTTTTTATTAAAACCTTTACATAATTAAATAATTTTAATAATATTTTTAAACAAATGTAAACTTAAACATTTAATAAATTACAAGGGCATTTTGTTTCTTATTCATAACCTTTACATTGGTTTGTAAATAAAATTCTTGTTGAGTGATTATACATCCACCCACGACAAATCATTGTGTGATCAGCATGATTATGAGTTCTGTGTCTGGCTGTAATTTTTCTATACATATAATAAAGTCGTAGGAAAGTCAAAACTGTACATTGAATATTTTTTAAAAGGAATACCTGGGGCGTGATCTGCAATCGATATCGAAGCCAAATATATAGTTTTTAGGTTTTTTGTCTGTTTGTCTGTGTGTATGTCCGGGCTAAACTCAAAAAGTACTGCATGGATTTACTTCCAATTTTGCATGAATATTACTAAGAGGTCGGGTCAACATAGAGGCTACATATTATCACCCTATCACTACGGGGGAGGAGCTGTGATAATTTATAAAATTTAACGCGGGTGGAACCGCGGGGCACAGCTAGTCTATAAAGTAACCAAAATAATAACTTGTATTATATAGAATATATAATAATATATCTCTTTATCAATTATAATTAATAGTAGAAAACCTTAAACTCAAATTTAAAAAAAATAATTCATATAAAATATAAACAATAACTAAATAGGTACAGAGGCGTCAAAGTATTTCCCCGAGTCGAAGTCACCGGAAAACGTGCCCAGAAGACTAATATAATGTATCTATTTAGATATATATAAGTTATGGTATAGTAAAGCCTGTCTGGTTTGGGATTAAATGGCAGTGTGTTAGTTATGCCAAAGATATTAATTAGTTTTGTTCATTAGTAAGTAGCTAGATGTTTTATTTATTAATTATATGAACAACGGTTAACCTTGAGTCAGAGTAGTAGTAGTCCCCGTAGGTTTGATTCCCGCGCAGAACAACTATTTGTGTAACCCATAAATAGTTGTTATCAGTCTGTATGTACAGACGTCAGCACATCCAGCTACCCCAATCTGTAAAATTTCTTTTATAGATTTTCTACTTTATCACATAAGCATAAGGTTCACTTTCAATTGGGGAAATTTGACAGATTGGGGTAGCTTGATGTGCTGGCGTCTGTACTTAGCGTCCGTCAATTATATGTTTGTAAAGTACTCCCTGAGTAGTTACTCGTATCTTATAAGATAAGGTTTTTTTTTTGTTTGACGTTTCCCTGTAATATCTAGTGCAGGAGTTGTCCTAAAAAAAATATTATCTTCGATTCTTAGTAGTTCAGAAAAACTATTAAACATCGGAAAATATCAAACAAAAAAAACTTTTTCTTATATTTTAAAACATCAAATATAATAAAATCACGAAATCGATTTTATGTGGCCCTAAAATATGGTTCTAGAAATGTTAGACCCAACACTGAACTACTGACTGACGACCAATGCGATTTAGGATCTTTTCCCATTTCAGGGCACGAAAAATTAGGACTTACAAAGAGACTAAGTCGGCTAAGACAAGCTAAACTAGAAAATAGCTTTGTAGCACAATTGTTGCAAGTAAATACACTTAATAATACTCTATAACTGAGCGTCGTCCGAAGCTAATATCTTCTATCTATATACATAGGTATAATAAAATCGTACGAAAGTAAAAACTGTACATTGAATATTTTTTTAAAAGGATACTTGGGGCGTGATCTACAGTCGATATCGAAGCCAAAATAATAGTTATTAGAATTTTTGTCTGTTTGTCTGTATGTATTTCCGGACTAAACTCAAAAAGTACTGCATGGATTTACTTAAAATTTTGCATGAGTATTACGAAGAAGTCGGGTCAACATATAGGGTACTTATTATCACGGTATCATCTACGGGGGAGGAGCTGTGATAATTTATAAAGTATAACGCGGGTAAAACCGCGGGGTACAGCTAGTTGACAATATTGACGAACGACGCTTAGTTATAGAAAGAAAACTACGATGCACCAATATTATTTGTGAAATATATCTGTAGGTATAAATACAATTTTTATTATATTTCTACGGTATCTATACCGTTATATATCGTTCTTCAATCATTGTAATACAATGATTGAAGAACGGTATTGCAGGTGAAATATAAAAAAGAAAACTGGATCACATAGTATCGAATATCTGTTTTAAAAGGCCGCTGGATTAGTATTTAGGGTCGCCAACCATTAAGCCAACATGCCCGTCAAATATCTTTTTACCTTGAAAACCGAAGAGAGGATAACTTGCTGTGTCTTTCAGCTATTTATTCTAAGTAATTTTTAACTTCTTTAGGCGCGTTTGACATTGACAGTTGAGAGGGAGATATAAATTAATGATGATATAAAGAGAGAGAGCGAAATTTCTTATGTAAGAATTGTTGTTTGTTCTTGTCTCTGTTGAATAAGTGGTCGCCGTAGTCTATGGACGCTCTTGACAACAAACAAGTATACGGACCACCAGATGTTAACCGGTCGCCGTAGCCTATGGACGCTCTCGACGCCAAACAAGTACACGGACCACCTGATGTTAAGCGGTTGACCTAGCATGGACCTAAAGAAGTTTACTTTCGTCGTTTTAGGGCTCCGTACCGAAAGGGTAAAACGGTACCCTATTACTAAGACTTCGCTGTCTGTCTGGCTGTCCGTCTGTCACCAGGCTGTATCTCATTAACCGCGATAGTTAGACAGTTGAAATTTTCACAGATTATGTATTTCTTTTGCCGCTTTAATAAAAAATACTAAAAAACATAATAACATAAATATTTAAGGTGGCTCCCATACAAAAAACGTGAATACTTTGCTTATTTTTATAGATAATGGTAGGAAACTCTTCGCGCGCGAGTCCGACTTGCAGTTGGCTGGTTTTTTATTTATTTATTTCATGTGGTAATTAAGTTGAGAATTTTTCTGGACACAGCCGTGCAGTATATATTAATAAAATTCTTTGGCGACTGTTGCAGTTTATGTCGTCAGTGTTATGTCTGGTCTCTGGGCATTGTTCAGTTGTTTTCACTAACGACATTTTGATGTAGTTTCATGAAATATGCAAGGAGAGCGTATTATTATTGAATAGTGAACTTGTTTTGAAAAAGAGACTGTTTTGAGGCACCGTAATATGGGGTGAATATAAATCCAGCGGTATGTAGGGATAATATTTTACTTATCTACGTTACGTTACATAGTATCCATATAGCTCATGGGAAGCGTGCGGTAAAGATAACGACTCAAACGTCCGGTTTATTTGACACATGATGTTACTATGTCCACGTGATTTCGACCTTGCAAATGCTACCTGACTATACGGATAAAAACACTTCGTATTAATTAATTACATGTCCTAACCTAAAAAGATAAAATATGCTATAAAGCTTAAAGTACATAGAACGTATTTATCTACCTGATTGTGAATCTATTTTCATTTAAAATTATGAAATTGTGGGTTAAACATGCGACATGTAATATTTTTCCGAGTTGAACAAACTCCTACAAATTAACATCGACTTTAAATAAAAAACTTCTAATTGCAACATATTAACGTATATAAAAAACTAGTTTAAATAGCCTTTTAAATGATATATTAATATTTATAAATCCCATACATAATTACAAAGAAACATTCAAAAGAAATCTATAACTCTTCGCGAAATATGTCCATTTCAAAGAGCTGTCAGTGGTAGACGCCACTTTACGAATGTTTTTGTTCTATGACATTCCATTTTGGCGGCCCCACTTATGTACCCGTGGACGTGTTAGTCGATAACGCGAGTTTACGCTTTTTTTCACCCAAAAGTGCTCAAAACGCCTCAAGAAGAGTTTCCCAATAGAGTGTGTTTTTTATATTGACTATATAAATAAGATGGAGAGAAAAAATCCCGACAACAATTTTTGATCTGATCCAGGATTTGAACCCCAACCTCAATACCTGTGGTTCAACATGCTACCACTAGACCAAAGGTGCAGCTTATAATACTCATTGTATTCGAACTGCTACTACTGAACTGTAACTCTTACAACCGAACCTATTTTAGTTTTAAACAACAATATTCGCAATACAAATATACGTTTAATCTTCCGGCAGTAATCAAACAATCAACCTCTACCAATCCGGAGTAAGCGCTCTGCCATTAAGCTACAAACACTACACACCGCAAGTTAGCTAATTTAGGATTCCCTTGCTAACATCTTGGCGGTGAATATAGATACCATCCAATGTCTTGCTTGTCCAGAAACATGGTCGACGCATATGTTTACAGCTGCAGATGAAAAATTATATCATCTTTTGGGAGGTGTAATTTCCTCCTAAACTATCAAAGTTTTGTTTTATAGTAATACTAACTGTGCCCCGCGGTTTTACCCGCGTTAAACTTTATAAATTGTCACAGCTCATCCCCCGTAGGTGATAGCGTGATAATATGTGGCCTATATGTTGACCCGCTTTTTTAGTAATATTCATGCAAAATTTGAAGTAAATCCATGTAGTACTTTTTGAGTTTAGCCCGGACATACATACAGACAAACAGACAAAAATTCTAAAAACTATATTTTGGCTTCAATATCCATTGCAGATTACGCCCCAAGTATCCTTTTTTTTAAATATTCAATGTACAGTTTTGACTTTCCTACGATTTTATTATATGTATAGATTTGGAATACAAAAAGTAATGAACACAATCTGGCCAAATAAAAACAAGGCGCTCATAGCTAGATGCTCTCACCGGTCCGTAAATGATCGGCGAGGTTAAGCAACTAAGCTCGCGGTCAGTCCATAGATGGGTGACCACCAAAGTGGTTTAATTTCTGAGTATCTCCGTGTTTCGGAGGGCACGTTAAGCTGTCAGTCCCGGTTGTAATCCTTAGGCAACAGTCGTTAAGCTATGTCAGAGGCCTTCTGGGCGGTTTGAACAACTCTGACACTAGGGCAACCACTGCCCATACGATAAGATAAGTAAGTAATAAAAACAACGCTCCATAGATCATACTTATGTAAAGGTCCTCCCTCAGGAAACGTAGAAACAAGTCAAAAGTGAGTGCAAGTCATGTCAAGGTCCGTGACAAAATTTACGATTCCCAAAACATTACTTCGAAAAGTCCCAACACGTAGTAGAGAGCATTTGAATATATTATTTGTGGAGCCACTGCTTAAAAACATGTAAAGCAATTTCATTGCCCAACTGGGGGTTTTGGGTATTCCTTGCTAGGAATGTTAGCAAGCTGTGTCGTATTCAAGATGTGATGGATTATGAATGACAGCTGTATGTAAAAGGATGATGTTATGAGACGTGTGTGTTGCCGATTTATAACCTGTAAAAATATAAAAGAAAAAGCCAAACAAGTGCGAGACGTTTCACCACCGAGAGTTCCGTACGAATTTGTAGGTATATAATATAAGTAGTTCAGGAATCGACTCTCGCAGTTTTGCCGAGCATTTCCCGAAATCCAGTTTCCAAAACTTGTAGGACTTACACCCGTAGTTGTTATGAGTCTGGATATACAGAAGCCAGCACATCAAGCTACCCCAATCTGTCAAATTTCTCCAATCGCAAGGGAAATTTTTGCTTTTATGATAAAGTTGAACATCTATAAAATAAATTTTACAGTTTGGGGTAGGTGGATTTGCTGGTGTATGTACTTAGTGTCCGTCAATTATGCTTGTAGAGTACTCCGCGACGCAGGGATTCATTTCCCTAGTGTGGGTTATATCGGAAAAAAATGCAACTGACTATAAGTCACCTCTTAATGTAAGCATTCTATAACATACATTTTTCACACCGGAATCATAGAGCTAAATGTATTCTTTCAAATCTCCATTCGCCTATAGTTGGGGTTTGTTATATATATATAACAAGCCCCAACGATAAAAGTAAAAAGTCTATATAAAGACACAATTTTTTAATCCCATTTATAGTAGTATTTATTTAATAGTAGTTTATTTCCACGAAACAGCACGGAGTTAAACTCGTCAATACAAAAGTCAAATCCGAGGTGCTTAACCGATGCAGACACCATGGCTTGTGTGGGGGTCGAGCGCCACATCCTCACTAGCAAATCTTGGTGCAGCATTGAACTAAATGTACAGACGCCAGCACATCCAGCTACCTCAATCTGTCAAATTTCTTTTATAGATTTTCAACTTTATCACAAAAGCATAAGATTCACTTTCAATTGAGGATATTAGAAAGATTAGGGTAGCTTGATTTGCTGGCGTCTGTACCTATTTTCTTCACTGTCTCTACTGACGACATCAAAACAAATCGCTATCGCCTCAACCTTAGAATCTTCTCAAGTTGTTTATTTACCGTAGATAGCGACCAAAAGACGCGGATCAAACTCAAAGTTCATGTCAACATGTTCACGGCAGATGTCGAATAACTATACAAGGAAAAAAAATGTTTATTTTGTTTACTGAGTTATAGCAAAACTCGTCTTATTCGTTTTATAGCCGACAATTGAGAGTTGATGTACGTAAACATGAGTGCATGCCGAAGCATCCGCTTAGATCGTAGTTGTTTATCTATATTAATACTAGCTGTGCCCGCGACTTTGTCCGCGTGGAATAGTCTCTTATGGTAGCTTTTTAACTAGGCTAATTATTTTTAATAAATTTTCATCCCCACTTTCAACCCCATTAAATCCCTTAATCATATTAAAAAGTAGCTTATATCCTTTCTCAGGCTTTAGACTATGAGTGTCCTAAATTTAATTTAATCAGTAGAGTATTTTTGGCGTGAAAGCGCGACAAACAGAGTTACTTTCGCATTTATATTATTAGTAAGGATTATAAAGGGGTCAAGTTTTTGAGTTTGTCTGCGTGTAGGGGGGTAATCTCTGGATCCACTGAACCAGTTTTGAAAATCACCACTAGGAAGCCACGTAATTTGTGAGTATCATATGCTACATATTAACCGAAATAGAAAAATTCGTGGTAGTCGGATTTGCAAAGTCAGAAAAAAGCGGTCGAACGAAAAAGTTTCTTAGGAACGCTATCGAGTCGTATCGAATGAGAGATAAATGATAGAGTTCTATACTATACTTACTAATAATACATACAAACTACCTACAACACAACTTCATACATAGGAAATGTACTAATAAAAAATACATTACGATGACTATGATAAAAAGTATAAACCGCCAATAAATAAAGCTTAAGAGGCTAAACTCAAGAGAGACGCTTTTGCCCCTTCTCTGGGAGATATAATTTCTGGACGACTTCTTCGAATCGTAGAAAGTCAAAAATGTACATTTAATTTATTTTTTTTAAAGGATACTTGGAGCGTGATCTACTACAATCGATATTGAAGCCAAAAATATGGGTTTTAGAATTTTTGACAGTTTATCTGTATGAATGTCCGGGCTAAACTCAAAAAGTACTGCATGGATTTACTTCAAATTCAACTTAAAGGCTACATATTATCACGCTATCACCTACGGGGGAGGAGCTGTGATAATTTATAAAATTTGACCCGGGTAAAACCGCGGGGCACAGCTGGTCAACAATAAATTGTTATCCATTACAACTAATGGAATATATCGGACCGCATTAAATCGCATCAGGTATTAAAGGGGCGTTAAAGTAGTTAATCGTTTCTTGACAACAACAATAAACATCTATTACTGTGGTCATTAGGAGTCGGCTGCGAAACTGCGTGATAAACTTTGTACCAAAGAATTTGGGTAACTGAATGCAAATTTCTATAGAGGATATACTGTTCACGCTATTAAACAATATCAAAGAATTAAACATAAAAAAACTGCACGTGTGGTGCAGCGGCTAAGACAGTCACCTCGCCGCTTCGTGTCGCAGATTCGAGTCCCGCGACGGACAACTATTTTTGTGACCCATAAATAGTTGTTCTGAACCTGGATGTAATTTGTATCCGTCCATTTTATGTTTGTAAAGTACCCCGCGGCACAGGGATTAGATTCCCTAGTGCGTGCGTTGTCTTTTTAACAAAGAAAGAAAAAGAAGATAATTTATTTCAATAGAATAAACCATTAAATCGGGTAGGTTGGCGGCGTTGGTATACAGGTACATACCGCAGGTCGTGGGTTCGATTCCCACCTAAGACATGAATATATGTCATGAATATATATTTGTGTGCATGAACTCAAGATTAACAGACATGTGTTTGTCCTGAGTCTGGGTGTACTATCTTTATAAGTATGTATTAACTAAATAATAGTGGTATATGTAATACATCAGTTAGGTAGGTACCTGGTTTCCATAGTAAAAGCTCCGCTTAGTTTGGAATCAGATGGCCGTGTGTAAATAGAGTCCCGGGATATTATTTATTTATGAATCGAATAAGTGGAAACGTAGTTACGAAAATAATTTAGAAGACATTTAATATGAATTGCATTCAAAATTATTCGATTATTAATCTAAAAATTAATTACACTGTAGGTAACAATTCCATTCGTAATGGTGCCACTTGTTGTGCTACTTTGGCATCATTGCCTTAATTCTTATTCTTTATGGCACATATAAACATACATTTAAGTAAAATTATACATTAAAACGTCATGTGAGCTTAATTCATAAATGGTTTTTCTTCCAGCAAACCATTAGGAGGGAGAAATTGATTGAAATTCAATGCGGTACAGAATTCCAAAGGCGCACTGCGCGTACAGTAAACGTGCCGTCATAGCGGCTGGAAGTATGAGAAGGAGTCCTTAGAAGAAGAGAAATAGCTGTGCGACAATGTTTGCCTCTAGGCACCAGATAATCAAAGCGTTCACGGAGATAGATGGGAGCAACAGAGTTATAAAGTAGACAAAGGATATGACAATGGCAACGCCGCAGAATAGGCAACCACTTCAATTAATCAAGTATTTAATACGACAATTGCACAAAATGACCCGAATAGCTTATAGCCTCTGGCTCGGACTACTTACTTTGTAGTTTTATTTTGCTGGTGAGCCCTGGCCCGCCTTTATTGTCTGGTATAGCAGAAAAAGCCGCCTTCTTTAGCCGCCTTCTTAAAATAATATAATTCCCCGTACTTACTACTAATTAACACACTGTCAAGGTGAAATTCGTGTAAACTGACACGGCATTGATTACACTTCATTTTTTTAAAGACGACACCCGCACTACGGTATCTAATTCCTGTCTCGCGGGGTACTTTACAAACATATAATAGACGGACACAAATTACATCCAGACTCAGAACAATTATTTGTGGGTCACACAAATAGTTGCCCGGCGCGGGACTCGAACCCACGACACGAAGTGGCGAGGCGACTGTTTTAGCTACTGCACCACACGTGTAGTCAAGGGTACACTTAAGGGGTTTGCACCCTAGTATCACTATCTTAATACATTGACTTTGTATATCGTTACAAATTTAATTAGTAACGTTACTTATTTGCTTGTATTGTTGTTCTTCCATTGTATTTGTTTGTAGTGGAAGATAAAAGCCACTTTGTTTATTTATAGTTAGTAATAATTTGTTGAATATTATGTTTTCTTTTCTATATTTTCTTGAGGAGTTAAATTGCAAAGCTAGACTTAGAGCTTTTATATTTAAGCCGTTTAAAGTTGAAGCGAGCGTGTGAGTGGTATTCCGCGAAATTTTGAAATACTTGCGGACCCTCATCAGAAAGCTGGTTTTATGGATTTTATGTTTGTAGGGTATTTATTTATTTTACAAATATACATATCATAACAGTTTATGCATATGTCCCACAAGTTTGACTGTGGGATCGAGTCTCTGTACAGCAACTATTTTTCTTTATAACATTACCATGATGCATTAATTTATATCTAATAGGTGTTTTTTTAACTTAAATTCAAATTTATTTTTATGAGTTTCATTATTGATTACCTCAATGCTTAGTGCTATCCGTAAACATGGAACTTTTTACAATGGCGAAAGACATGTATCCGCCAAATACAAGAAATTGTAATAGACTAGTAATGCCCTTTAAAACCCAAACGATGCTACTGTCCAAGAATTGTTACGCAATGTGTGTCAAAATATTTAATGCTACGCCGACAGATATTAAAATATTGCCAGTTGTAGCCTTTAAGAAAAGGTTAAGGGCATGGCTTCTAGAACAAATGTATTATTCTGTAAATGAATTCTTAACAAGGAACAAAAAATCATATTAACGTACTTACTACATTTTATTTTGACTAGAATAGGTACTTGTTTTTTATGACATTTTTATAAATTTGATTGTGCGACGACTTAATTATTGTAACTGTACGTAGTGATTTGATATTAATTTGTGTTTTGTATTTGCATTATTTTGGGCTAAATGTGAGGCCTTTATTCTAATATATAACATCATTATGTAACCATATTTTTTGGCAAATAAAGAGAATTGAATTGTAAGGCTACCAGCGCAACGTTCCCACGTTGCCCATGTTATCCATGGGTAGAAGTATGAAATAGTACTCCGATGGCCAATATTTTTCACGTGGATGGACTTGTCTATGTGATATTTACTTATTTTTTTATAGGAGTTCGTTAAATATTTTGTGTGTAGGTATGATTCATAGCTTAACGGTGGAGTACTTAATCCAGATTAGTAGATGATGATAGTTTGATACACTGGATGATTTCATTTATCATTTCGTTTTTTTGTTTCAGTTAAGTAGGCTTTTTTAATTATATTGTTTAAATCCCGATTTCTTTGTTTACCAGCATTAAATTATATATAATAAAATATTTTTTTAGGGTCTTTGAGTCAACATTTCAATGTGTTAGTACTTAAATATATTACACCACACTACGCACATTATAAAAAAAAATACTAATACAATTTTCAGACGAAATAATAATACCTTCTATAACATGGCTAGCTTACTAATGGCCTTATACAAAAACATTGCCTGCTTTACAGAGGACAAGACAATAAATAAAAAAACCGGCCAAGTGCGAGTCGGACTCGCTTACGAACGAAGGATTACGTACCATTATCTATAAAAACGAGCAAAATATTCACGTCTGTAAATATTTAAATTTTAATATTTATTTTATTTTGTTTTTTTAGTAGTGGTAGTAGTTCTGATTGATTGGTTTTCAGGAGTACGTGTATGATAGTAGTTACAGATGGTCGGAATCTTACACCTGGTCAATCGCCCTGGACCGTCTCTATCGTTCCGCATGAGGTACTTTTTTAGTCGCTCGTAAGATTCCGGTAGGTACAGACGCCAGCACGTCAAGCTACCCCAATCTGTCAAATTTCCCTAATTGAATGTGGACCTTATGCTTACGTGATAAAGTTGAAAATCTTTTAAAGAAATTTGATAGATTTGAGTAGCTGGATGTGCTGGCCAGCAGCACCAGTAACAGGTATGATGGCGTCGACCCAAAGAAAAGTTATAAAAAGTTTATAAAAATGATGATTAGTTTTAAATGTTATGTTTTTATAATTCTATTACGTAATATTTTTTAAATTGCTATTTATTAAGGCTAATTTCAGAGTCGCGCTGGCGAGCGGCGCCGTCCAAACGCGCGTGCTGACAATTACACTAGATAGTAGTTGCGTTTCACAGTCACGCAGTTCAAACGCGCCGCGCGCCGGTGGGACGCGCGCCGTTGGCCAGCGCTGGCGAAGCGCGCGCGGCCCGAGCTCCTCTATGTACTGGCAGCTAGCGTTTCAGAGTGATGCGGGTCGCACGCGCTGTTGCGTACACTTATACGCGAAAATGTTTAAAGAATCTGTAACTAAGTATCTTCTAGTAAATCTGAGAACGGTTTTACGAAGGCGCCTCTTAGTAGTTTTACACCTAGATAAGTATAACATTGTTTAAGTTTGTTATGATTAGAACCACGTAGCATAAATTGTCATTATGTTTTTACTTTTTGTTTTATGTTCATTTCAATTTTAATTTTTTACTATGTATGTACCTATGCCAACGAACATATATTATTAAAATTTTGTTTATATCTAAGTACTCATGTGAGTGACGTATGTCTTAATGAGAATAAACGTCTTTAAACTTTAGTAACCTTGTGGCATTGAACGGCAAAATTTGCAATCTTCTACGACACCGCCGCTGTTACACTATTTCCACAAAAAATAAATAGCTAAACTAGATTATACACAACTGTACATTGCAAAGAAACGCGCGATACTAAAATTCGTTTCACAGTGGTCCGCGCGTCAAGCGCGTGCTGTTGAGACGCGCTGGCCTCCGGCGCGTGCCGCGCGCGTCACTCCGAAATCAGCCTTAGACTCACGTCAGACCTCACTTTGACATAACCAGATTTATTTCACTTTTTTATCACTTTGGCGTTACCAAATATTTTAGCCTTCAACTTCAAAACTTAAGGAAGTTTTTAATTTTATTGTATGATGCTTTTTTGTACGTACATAGTTTGTCCGCTATTTTTATTATAATATATTTATATACATTTTGTTTAAATTGGTTTACCAACTTAGTATTTACAAAGATTAAGAATAACGATTCGTGCTTCATTTTATTCAATCGAATCATACATAGTATTCATAACAATCAAAAGTTGAAATTTGTATAAATATATTTATGTTATCCTTAGAAGTCACCATCGAACCATGTTGCACCCACTCAATTAAAGGTTGGAGACTCAGCACTCGAAGTTATTGAGAATCCATCCAACTAGGTAGGTCCAAGTTAGAGAAGGTAAATCCTAGAATCCAACTCGGCTGGGCAACGTTCGGGAAGCCAAGTAACATCCTCTCTTTCAAAATACCGCGGTGACACAAGTTGAAAGTGTTCGACCAGTGTGTGTTGCCAGTGATGCCTTACGGATCAGAGACGTGGTCGCTCACTATGGGCCTCATTAAAAGGCCCAGGTCACCCAAAGAGCAATATAGAGGGCTAAGCTTGGAGTTTCCCTACGAGATCGAATCAGAAATGTCGAAATCCGTAGGTGAAACAAAGTCAATGATATAGCTCGAAGAATTGCAAAGCCGAAGTGGCAGTGGGCGGGCTCGTATAACCGGCGGCCGTTTGGGCAGAAAGGTTTTTGAGTAGCAACCGCAACCCAGAAGACGCGCCGTGGGTAGGCGGACTGTAAGATGGACCGATGATCTTCTGAGGGTCACTGGAAACCGTGCAATGCGGATAGCGCAAGACTGGCAATAGGAGATATTTAGAGAAGGCTTTTCTCTAGCAGTGGGCATCTTTTGGCTGATATGATAAAATAATGTTTCGCATAATTTCATTTGTCAAATTATTGGTTGGCAAATTATATCTTAACTCAAATAATTGTACCGTAAACCTTAAGTTTCGCAAATGAACGTTTAAATAATAATTCACTTACCAATTTGTACTTAAACCAAATTTAATGCAGTCAAGTGTTTCAGTTAGTAAAACATTCTGCACCAATCTGGCTTTTCATTAAAAAATTGCTTCTGTCACAAAAACGAAGCATTCATTTAAAAACATCCACCAACAAACAAAGTTGCATATTAATTAATCACTAAAACATGGAATGTTACCAACTCTAGCTTATAAATAAAGTTACATTAGCGATACATTGTATATTTACTGCACATTTATATAAACTCCACATGATTTTAAGTAGTTCTGCAAACATTATGGCCAATCTTAATGCGAGTCAGTTGGTTTAAAACCACACAAGTTTACTACGGCGAAATTTCACTGTAACAATAAAGAGTAGTAAAATAGGCAGAACCACCACCATGCGATGTTTTTCCATCTATCGAACGCTTGTTATTCTTACCAGTCTTTTTTATTTATTTATTTTTTATTTTTAAACTTCATGCACAAAAATGTACAGAGGCGGACTTAATGCCAAAGGCATTCTCTGCCAGTCAACCTTGGGGTGATGCAGAGAAAAACATGGTAGGTGCACTTTTAGGACAGTGAGAAAAAATTATTAAAATCTAAGGATATATAGAATACACAAATACCTATATTCTAATAAACTAATAAATATTATATATACATATACAACAACAATGCTACTGTGAGGACTCAGCCAATGCTTTTTTAGCAAAATGATCTCGAATTTTCTTTTTGAACGAGTAACGACTTTTAGCCATTCTGATTTCTGGGGGAAGAGCATTCCAAAGGAGAATGGACTGTATCTGGAAAGAAGAGTGAATGAAGTCAGAGCGGTGTGGGGGACATTGCAGGAGACTTTTGAACGGCTTGAAACGCGATAACTAGTATAATCGGCCGGACGAAACGCGGGTAGTTGTAGATAACTCCTGACGCGAGCCAGTGGTAGTACTTCGCTCATGTTGGTCGAGCGGGCGCTGGTGTCGGTTTTTTCCCTTAGAGGTTGTACTTGTAGTTAAGTGTTGTTGTAATTGGGTTGTGGCATTCATCCCCATTACTACTTCCAACAACTGAAATTATTAGTGATTTTATACATTAGGTACTAGCGGCCCGGTACGCGCTTCGCTACGTATAAGGCATAGTAATAAAAAAAATGATTAGTTCATTTATTCAAACAAAAAAATATTTTAAATTGCTAAAAGATGTTGATTTTACACTTTTTCAAGACTTCTTTTAAATTTTCTTTACGTACAAACCTTCCATGGACTTCCACGAATAATTCAAAATTAGCCAAATCGGTAAAGGCGTTGTTGAGTTATAACATTACAACGAAAAGTGGCATTGATTTATATATATAGAAGAGTATTATATGACATTTACACTAAGAGATAATTTAGTAGTCTACATAAAGCGAACGACTCTGGAAAACAAACCTTTTCATTTCCCGTGGAGGATGGCACAATTTTATCGAAGGCGGGCTTCAAAACTGTTTATTGAAGGTAGCATTTTAACTTTCATTCATTAATTATTTCGATTTGGTAGAAAACTAAAGTTTGACTGTACTGTTTATTTTTTCTTTGAGCATAATGGTGAATCTCACAGCCAAACATAGAATAATAAAAGTGTAAGAACAACTTTGTGGGAAAAGCCGCCAGTTTATGAGACCGCTTATACACACGGCTTACAAAAATGCCGAACAATTCTGGTTTACATTATCCTCGCATTTGAAAACACGGAATAGTAATAATAATGATCCCAAATTAAGCAGAGCTTGAATTATGGAAACCAGATACTGATATACTACTTTTCTTTCGTAAATACATACTTATATAGACAATTACACCCAGACGCAAGACAAACAGACAAGTTCATGCACACAAATATCTGCCCTGGGCGGAAATCGAACCCACGACCTGCGGCGTGCAAGGCAAGCATCTAACAACCACGCCAACGGGCCCGTCAAAGTATAAGTAAGCGTAGGTAAGCTTTATACATAGGTTGAGGAACTATTTTAAGAGTGCAGTAACCTTTATCTTTGAACATGACCGGGCTGTGCCAAGTGGTAGCAAAAATGATAAGGCAATCTTCAAGAAGCGAACCTATTCCTTTCCCAAAGGCCGGCACCGTACTTGCAACACAGTGTCCATGGTGTTGCAGGTGTCCATGGGCGGCAGTAATTACTTCCTTGGTTTAAATCGCGGGTCGAGCCAAAAGGTATTTTGTGATTTTTTATTTGAAAATTTCTTAGTCTCAGCCCGAAGTCTGGGAGTTGGTGGTATCTCTGTGCTTGTGAGAGCACATAAAGCCGTCGGTCCTGTACCTGACCTCTCTTCGGTCGTTTCACGACGGCACAAGTTAGTACTATGTGAGATGCCATTTCAGTTGGAAGGGTCATAGTTCACGGTAACCGTTTACCTTCTGGTGGGTTGTATGCTTATGTGTCAATCAGGTAATAATGAGTTTTTTTATCAAGAGCGTAATTCGAAACGAAATAAAAAAACCGCTTAAGTGAAGTTCCAGAACTTTTTGTATCATTTAATTCGTATTATAGGTAAGGTTTTTGATGGCATTACGTATAATTATAAATAACTAGCTGAGCCCCGCGGTATCACCCATGTCAAACTTTATAAATCATAGCTTATGTATTATTCGGATATATAAGCTATATTACTGCAAAGTTTCATCAAAATCCGTTAAGTAGTTTTTACGTGAAAGAGTAACAAACATCCATTCATCCACCCATACTCACGAACTTTCGTATTTATTATATTAGTAGGATTATATATATTTACATGTATTTAATGTTTAATGGAAATGTTTATTTTAAATACCTTTTATGTGAAAGCCACTATCGCCAAAATAGTGAACCATAAAATTGATAACTTATTTCTAATGCACATAAGTATTAACAAATTGACCTTCATAAACATATACATATCTATCCTCATAAACTATTGCGTTAGCTATTAGTGAGGAGGTGGATCATCAAAAATACTTAGTTTCAATTTACATACATTACACAATATAGAAAAATGGTCTCTAAAAGTATTCTACTC
Organism: Pseudoips prasinana; assembly: GCA_951640165.1. Lineage (NCBI taxonomy): Eukaryota > Metazoa > Arthropoda > Insecta > Lepidoptera > Nolidae > Pseudoips > Pseudoips prasinana. The sequence continues at coordinate 38,602,565 of OX621240.1, read as the reverse complement.
TATTCTATTCTCTGTCTGCCTGTTACGCCCTCTTGAATAAGTGCAGAAACAGTTTTGATGAATTTTGGTATAAGGATAGTTCGAAGTACTATTACTACTAATCTTTCGCAGACGAAGTTGCGGGCGCTAGTAACAGCGGGGCGCAAGTAGTATTAATTATTGATAAATAATATTATACATCGAATAGACGATAATAATGTAATTTATGTAAGCTTCTATCCATATGAAAAGAGATGTAGGTATGTATAGTCCGTGTTTCATTTCGTATGTCAAGAGTATATCAAGGAAGTTTATTGTGTAATTTATTACTTACTTGTTATTGAAAACAAGTCAATAAATATAAATACTAACGATATACGAACATATCACTTACTTAGGTACTTTAATTTATCTGCACAGTGCAAAGAGTTATCCGAGTGACCTTACAGTGATATGACAATCATCTTCTCTTACATAACTTGCTATTTTGAAAAGGCAATAAATAATATAAAAGAAATATAGCAATAAACAATCTTCACTGTTATTAACGTAATTAATGGGAAGTAATAAATATGAAATAACATTATGTTTTTGTAACATAAAATACAATCACACTAATATTATAAAGACGAAAGTTTGCGAGTGTGTGAGCGTGTATGTTTGTGACTTTTTCACTCAATAACTACCGGATGCATTTTGATGAAAGTTTATAGTAATATATCTTATATATCCCAATAACACATAGGCTATAATTAATGAAGTCTAAGAGCCGAACCACACGGGCGGCGCGGCTGCGGGAGCGGCGCCGCTGCGATTTTCTACATACAAAAATGCATTGTAGCCACATGGCGCCGTGCGGTGTGCTCCGGCGCCGCGCCGCGCGCGCATCGCTATCGAGAAGAGACGGGGAGGGGTGTAAGCAGAGCGGAGCCGGAGCGCCGCCACTCGCAGTTGTTTGTTTGCGCAGATAGGGAAGGACGCATGCTGTATTAAGTACGATCACGTAACCTGTACCTATCAAAATGAGTACCAGTGAGGAAAATATTGACATTGACTACCTAATTTCTTTAGTTCAAGAACGGGAAGTACTGTGGGATAAGTTTCATGTGGATTTTAAAAACAATAATTTAAAAGCGAAGGCATGGGTAGAAGTTACAAAAAAATATTTCCAGAATATGATAGCTACGCTCCCGATCGTAAGAACAAAATTGGTGAGTTTAGTTTTTTTTTAGTCCTTATTTTTCTTCATTCTAGTAACATGACTAAATTTTCTTTAATTGACACTTCAAAGATCCTGTGATGCTCATAAAATAGTTTCCAAATTCATCTCTAATACCATTAGCTGCTGTCAATTCTTCATTTTGGGGTTGGAGATAGTGAAACTCAACAAATTATCGCCAATTTATCTTTTTGACGAACACCTTCCCGATCGGCCACAAAATTGTGTAGGACACAACGTGCTTTTACAACGGCAGTAGCAAAATCATAGGATACGTTTATCGGTATGTGAAAAATGCGCCATTTGTTTGCCATGATTCCAAAAGCACATTCCACATATCTTCTTGCCCTGCTAAGACGATAATTGAATACTTTTTGTTTTACATCGAGATTTTTACCACCATAAGGACGCATAACATGTTTGCTTAATCCAAAAGCTTCGTCACCTACTAACACATATGGGATTGGTCTATTAAAACCACATAATGGCTGGGGATCAGGCAATGGTAGCTTCTCGCAAATCATTAACTCGTACAGTTTTGAGTTTTGAAAAACAGTTGAATCGCACTCTTTTCCGTATGCGCCAATGTCGACAAAAGTCAATTTATAGTTAGAGTCCACAACAGCTAGCAACACCATAGAAAAAAAAGATTTGTAATTAAAAAAGAGGGAGCCACTATTAGCAGGATTACACATGCGTATATGCTTTCCGTTGATGGCCCCGATGCAATGAGGAAAATTTGTTCTGACATCAAAATCAGATGCAATTTTTTGGAATCGGGCTGTTGTCAGTTCAGGGATGTTGTCACGAAGACGATGTTTCCATATAGTTTCGCATACTCTCAATATCATACAGGCAATCGTAGATTTCCCCCGTTTAAATTTGAATTCTAAATCTTGAATCGTATTTCCACTTCCTAGGTACCTGTAACAAAAACATTTTAAGATTATTAAATAAAAGATATATAAAACAGTACTCACTCAGGGGTAGATGCTTTAAAAAATATATATGTTTTTGAATCACCCCTTGAAAGTGACCACATACTGGTGTTATTTTTTAGTAATTTTTTAGAGGTGATTCAAATACATTTTATTTTTCCCAAAAAAATATGATTCGAAATACGAATAAAATATTTTGCATTCTCATGCATAATCCGCAATCAGTCTGGGAGTGTTAATTTTTTTTCCTATTTGACCGACGACCCATGTTTATTCGGCAATATTTTCCCTTATATTTATGAAATGCATTTCTGAAGTTTTCAGTTTAAGGCTCTATTTACGCATCTATAGGATCTTAAAAAAAAAGACGCGATTAACCTACAAATATACATTTAATATTTGATTTTCATTTCAGGTAATACTGTTGTGAAAAAGTGGAAAAATGTCAAGGACACCTTATTCAAACATAAAAAAAAAATTAAAGAAGCCTCGAGATCCGGCTCAGTCGCTAAAAAGCTTACACAATATCATTATTACAATCAGCTATTATTTTTAACCAAAATAGCACAGAATGCCACGGACGATAGTTTAAACTTAGCTGATGAATTTACCATGAGTTCTACAGATGATGTGCCTGTACCTGGGCCGTCCCGCTATGTTCCTGTCACCCGGAAGAGAACATTACAATAGGATGATTGTGAAAAAGATACATTAGATGCATTAAAAGCTCCTAAGGAGAAGAAGAATCGCCACTTGTCCTTTTTTAAAGGCATACTGCCGTCTATAGAAGATTTTACCGAACTTCAGACCCTCACTTTCCAAAGTAAAGTTTTACAACCAATCACGGAAATGCGCTATGGACAAACGACTCCACATTCGTCCTTTGCGTTTGAAGAGCAATTATCACACGGGTATCAAACCCGAAATTACCAAAGTACGGGTACGTACAGTTCAATAAACTCAAATTCTGATGTATTTCAATCTCCAAATCAAGGTTCTGAAGTGTCTCAAAATAGCGAAGAGATTGAATATGATTTTGCAAGGTTGTAAGTGATAATATTGCCCTGAAGTAGATTTGAAAATCTATTATAATATACAAAACAAAGTCGTGTGTGTTACACCATTTGTACTTATCTCGAGAATAAAGCAAGTGGAAAAAATAAAAGATTTTCATTACTTACCTCAAAGTGATTCCCATCATTTCTATTGGCTCCACTGGATTCCTCATATTAGTATACTGTTTCCGTATATGTAGCTCTAAGGATTGCAATAAACCTTCAAAAGTGGATACACTCATTCGAAAAAAAATCTAAAACCTCTTTTCGTCTAAAACCAACTCTTGATATTCTTTAAAGAAAAAAAGTCCGTCACTATTCCTCAAGGCTATAAATGGAATGATCCAGTGTTTTCGTATGATTCTACGTCGATTTCTTCGGTGGCGAAGTAATAAGAGCAGCAGCACACGTCTTTCCCGATCCATTGTTATTACAGACTGTCGCGTAGCGGGCAACCCCTCATTTTGCCGCCGCTGCGGCTCCGTAGAACGTTGCGACGCCGCTCTGCCCGTGTGGTCGCCAGCGCGGCAAAATGGCTTGCGGTGCGGCGCCGCACCGCCCGTGTGGTTTGACTCTAACGCGGGTAAAACCGCGGGGCACGGCTAATAATATATAAATATTTTTGGACAACTAAGACACTGCCGCCACATCCCAAACTAGACAGGGCCTGTACTTTAGCAACCAGACAACTGATAGACTTACTTATATATTTCTAAATACAAACATATTATAAAATAAATAAAATAAAAAAGGTTTCACGTAGACTTTAAAAAAGCGCTTGCTTGTAAATAGTCAGAACATGTTTGTAGTAATATAGTTGTATACATTATTATTTTTAGTAACATGAAAACATTTATAAAATTTATTTTATTATAGCATTGATATTTAGCTAGCTCGTATCAAGTTATTGTCAAGAGATTATGTTTAATTATCTAGTTTAAGTCTAATATTTTTACTACATATTGTCAAGTGTTCTGTCTATATTAAGGTATTATTATTATGACGGCCCTTGTGTTAATAACGACGGTCGCGCTTTAATGCTACCACTGGATCCAATGCGCCCCAACTGACAAGACCCAGCGAAACAAACTCAGTGGGTTCATCTACTACCGGTTTCAACATGACCCAGTTGAGACGGTCCGGCGAAACATACTCAAGCGGGCATAAACACGGGATTTGGTCCAATTAGAGTAAGTAATTATTTAGTTGGCAAACTATATGCTCGATCGGTTGTCTGAATGCTTATTATTTTAGATTATATTTAGGTATACAAAAGAAAAACTTCGAGACAATAACATTATTCATTTTGAGACAGAGTCAATAATTTTAAATTAAGTATATGATAGCAATCATATTACAGATAGTTCACGTAACTCAGCAGATCAGTCATGTCTATATGGCTACAAGATCTCCAGCGAGCAATGTGCAGGTAGGTAGTGAGAGCCAGACGTCTTTGTCATCGATGTACTCTTTAGAGGTGTAATAACACATAATATGTGTTTTAAAACTTGTGTCAGGCAGATCAGTAATTTGAGTAGGAAGCTTGTTCTGTATTGCAAAAAAGAGCTGTAAGAGCGATGTATAAACTTGGTCCGCGAGAATCTTTGAGAGAGAAGTTTAAAGAGATTAACATTCTGACTGTGGCATGTCAGTATATATATGACAATCTAATTTATATGCATAAATATAAAGACTCCTTCTGTAAAAGGAGTGATACTCATAATATAAATACTAGATATAAGCATAACTTTGTGTTACATACCACCCGTCTCCACAAAGTAAGTAACTCTTTTATGGGGCAATGTATAAGATTCTATAACAAACTTCCCAATGATATCCGAGAAATGTCTATGAATAAGTTTAAAAGAATTATAAAAGCCAAATTGTGTAGCAGGGCTTTCTACAAAACTTCTGATTATTTAAGTGACAAAACAGCTTGGGATTGAGTCGCTCTAAATTAACACATTTAAATACAATGAAATTTTATGTAAGAAATAAATATTTTAAAAAATGATTCCTACTGAGTTTTCTGGCAGTGTTTCTCAGTAGCTGCCACGTCATGCACTGCACGGTAGGGTAAAAAAAATTGACGATTCCACACAAATGTAATGTTTTAACGGAATAAATGACTTTTTCATTTCATTTTCATTTCATTTTGTTATAAAACCTAATACAATTTCCTAAAAATGATTTATTAGTTTTGCGTACTCTAAAACCTGGCATAAATATAGATAAATTACACCCGAACATTGAAAATATAATCGTGATCATACAGAAAGATTTGTACTGGATGGGCATTGAATCCACAACCTCTGTCTTAGCAGGCAAAGTAACTAAGGACTAGACCATAAATAATCCGCCGTCCGCCGTAATAATAACATTTAATTCGTACCTTAATATAGACAGAACCATTCAGAAAATATGTAGTAAAAAAATAGCTAAAATTTAAAATTTCTTAAATTAAATCTACACATGATCCTTGACAATAACTTAATTTAAGTTAGCTAAATATCGCTACTATTATAAAATAAATCTTATCGTTAATTATTTCCTACAATCCGTGTACCTAAATATCAGTTCATGAGAGTGATGGAATAGAAAGTGCTCCTGTGTTTGCGCACACACTTGAGCACTATAATATGTCCCGCGCAGATAGCTAATCTCTGTTTAGCCTGGCCGCCGTGGCCGAAATTCGGCTAGGACGACATTTTTATTATTACTAGGACCACACCTTGACCATAATAATGCTATAAGTTGAAGTATAATATATAAGTGGAAGTATAATATTTAAGGTAATAATATTCTGGGACAATAATAATATTCTGGGACATTATTCACACACGGTCATCTGATCCCAAACTAAGCAGAGCTTGTACTATGGAAACCAAATAACTGATATACTACATAAGTATACTATTTTTCTTTGGTAAATACATACTTATATAGATAATTTACACCCAGACTCAGGACAAACAGAAATGTTCATGCACACAAATATTTGTCCCGGGTGGGAATCGAACCCACGACCTGCGGCGTGAAAGGCAGCGTATCTACCAATTACGCCAACAGACCCGTCGCAGGTGGAGGTGCTTAACCGAAAATTTAAAAACAATCTGCCCTTTGCCCTACAAAAATTCCTAGTTTGGTTTTTAAATTGTTATGTTTAATAAATTTCTTTCTGGCATTAGCCAGTCGCTAACGCGAGACGTCTCGGCTTCTTGTGTGGTCACAGTTCTAACCTAATCTAACCTATTTCACTAGTAGCGAAATACGTTTTCAGTTACGCCCGGGTAAATTTAATAATAATTTCCTGGGACAATATTCACACACGGCCATCTGATCCCAAACTAAGCAGACATTCTACTATGGAAACCAGATAACTGATGTACTACACATACTTGTTTTCTTTTGTAAAGACATACTTTAAATATACATAATTTACACCCAGACTCAGGACAAACAGACTTGTTCATGCACACAAATATCTTATCCGGGTGGAAGCTAAAATTAATAATTTTGATAATTAAACCTACACATGATCCTTGACAATAACTTAATTTAAGTTAGTTAAATATCGTTACTGTTATAAAATAAATCTTATTGTAAATTATGTCCTACAATCCGTGTACCTAAATATCTATATATAGAAATAATTATAAATTAATTATATATTACTACGAATATGTTCTGACAATTTACAAGCGCTTTTTTAAAGTCTACGTGAATAAAAACCTTTTTTATTTTATTTATTATTATTTATTATTTTATTTATTTATTTAATCGAACCCACGACCTGCGGCGTGAGAGGCAGCGTATCTACCAACCACGCCAACAGGCCCGTAATGTGTAATAAGTACCTATATTTGATACTAGCAGTGCCCACAGACTTCATTCCGCGTTATAAATATTTATGTCCCTGCCCGTTTTTTTACAACTTGTATTACATTATTCAAGATGCGTTATTAATTTTAGATTTTTTTTATAGTCTACGACACTCCACAATAACGTAGCTTTCTATTGGTGAAATATTTTTTAAAACCGGTTCAGTAGGTCCAGACATTACTTATTACATTATTATTATTATATATTACCCTAACAACGTCACAAACTCACAAACGTTACCTCTTTATAATATTAGTATAGATGAAAACTATTTAATTGATGAATATAAATTAATGGGTGATACATTTTTTGATATCCCTTTAGGTAATCATTGTTCTACCTCATCAACACCCCAGATTAGCGCTGCCTAGGCCAATGGTGGCGGTAGCATTCGACCCTAAATCTATCAAAGTCCGCATTTATTTTTAAGTGTGATTATTTTATGAATATAAAAAATAAATTCATCGTAAAAGCTCGGAGAGATTTTACTAAGAAGTACGCCGGAATAAGTGGCCATGTTTCTTAACTCTGCAGCGCGGTTGATGGGAACTAATGTAGCAAAGCTTTTAGACTCCCCCTCCACCTGTCTTCACACAATGCCTTTTATTACAACGTAAACTATTCATTTAGGGGTCTTAGAAAATTGTCTCTGTTCTGTAAATAAAAGAGTGACCTACTGTAAAGGCCACGCGTTGGAGCTATAAGCGGTACCTACTTAATTTTTTTTTCATAATTATAAATCATATAGAATTGATAGTACTGTTTTTTCAGATCTGTTATATACTTTATAGCTTTAAATGATTGACTAACTTTTACAAAAGCGAAAAGTTATTATAATATATAATATCCTGGGACATTATTTACACACGGCCATCTGATCCAAAACTAAGCAGAGCTTGTACTATGGAAACCAGATAACTGATATAGACAGAAAGAGCATCCTCTTTTTTTGGATTAGGTCTGTGTAACACAAAGGAGCATGCAAATAAAAGCTGTGTGTAATAATATACCAGGTACACCGGTAGTTCTTAAATCTAAAGTTATGAAGCTGTGTGCAGGCAGGTATCATCCACAATTTTATTAAATTCACATTGGCTTGAATTTATACATCGTTCATATTTAATTATGATAATTCATTTACCTTCCACTGTAACCGATATATACCAAACTGTAAGATTTGAGGCTGAGATAGATCCTAGAATCCACAATTGTCTTGAATCTGGCAATAAATTTAAAGTGAAGAGGAAGTGGAATATGATCCTCAAACTCCTTAGGAGTTGAGAAATTAGACTCCACTTCCTCCAGCGCAAACTGATGATACTTTTTCAGGACAATAGGATATGGACAGTTATGATGAATAACAATGAAAAAAGTATAGCGAGTAATAATCATATCATCATTTATTAAAACTCAAAGAAATTTAATACACGGGTGCTGGTTCCAGAGGTTTGTTGTCTCTTGCGACCCAGGATGTTCCACTATCTGCAATATTAAACACCTGAAGTGCAGCTTTTCCTACCGTTTCCACATCTTGAATAGTTTGTTCTTTTAAAAAATCATCAAAATCTGGTTTGTGACACTCCCATAAATGTCCATCAGATAGTAGAAGAGTATGTGTATAGCCTGGACATAATCCAATAACTCTGACTCCAGATTTATCATAGTTGTATTTATGGCCAAGTGTTTTGGTAAATCCCATCATTGCATGCTTCGAACTCTTATAGTAGACCAGCCATGGATCATTTTCAAAACCATATATGGATATAATATTAAGAATTGTACCTCCACGGCCTCCAGTATCTTTCCTCATATGTTCCCAGAACTTTACTGCACATTCGATGGCTCCAATAGTATTTACTTCTATGGTTTTCCTAAGCGAGCTCTCATTTAATATTCCAGCGTTATTAACAAGTACATCGACATTGTACTTTTGGAAAATTTCACTCGTTACACGTTCTAAGTCTTTAGTGACGTCACATTTTATAAAAACTGTTTTTCCTTTACCAAATGTGTCGTTGAGTTTTGTGGATGCTTGAGCCCCTTCAGTTTCACTAAGATCAAGAATAATTACAGTTTTGGCTCCGTTGAGTAAGAAGTTATAAGCAGTTTCATATCCAATTCCTTTTGCTCCTCCAGTGACGACTATAACTTTATCTTTAATATCCTTTTCCATGATAGTTAAATCGGCCTATAGAAATAACGTCAAAGTACAATTAAAATTGTTATTTTATACGTTTATCGGTCCTGATAAGTTCGTGACAACTAATAAAATTTTATGTTTGCTCATGATTTTAAATTATCATCATGATGCCGCGCGCCGCTTGTACCTGTATTTGCTTATTTTGAGATAATGTATTGTGTTTTCTGGTGCAATAAATCGTACTCTATTTTATTTCTCTCATTCGCTATATGTAAAAAAGTGTAGTTACACACTACACTAAAACGTTTTAACGCAACAAATGAATGAGTTTTATTACATAAGTTGTTTTTGATGCGTATTAATGTTAATGTCATGATATGCTTAATATTGATGATACAATATCTTCTTATATGAGATAGTGAGATAGTGAGGTACAAAAAATATTTATTTTACAGAAAAAATGCATAAGAATAATTGCTAATATTGACGCAAGGGATAGCTGTAAACCACATTTTATAGATTTAAATATATTGACGGTCACATCGTTATATATCCTGGAAATCTGCAAATTTGTGAAGAAAAACTACCATCTATTTAAACAAGTGAAAGATAACTACTCACGACTTCTAAATTTAAGATACCAAAACAGACTGGCCGTTCCCCAGGCGAAACTAAGCCTTTACAAATCGGGGCCATACGCTAGTGCCATTAATATATATAATAAACTACCAAAAGTTATACGAGACGAACAATTATGTGATTCTTTCATTAGACAACTCAAAGGCTATTTAATCCAGAAAAGTTTCTATACGCTACAAGAATTCTACAATGACAGCCAGCCTAAATAAATAAATAGTAATATAAAATTAATGCTAGAAGGTAAAACCTGGAACCAAATAATATGACATTCTCTTTGTATTCCCTGACTATTTGATGTACCAGATGGCATTTAATATATTGAATGTAAAATTAATTATCATTGACATGCATGAAACTTTTTTATATATTTTTTTTCTCTTTTTATTTAATTATTTGACTATGTAATACTGTAATTTTATATTTATTCTATTGATTGTATTGTGTAAAATTAAAATGATAAATATTAAGTATTATTGTAATATGTACCTAATGTTGCTGTGCCCTTACAGGGTATCATGTTGAAACATAAGTAATACCATTGTAACAACATTGTATACACATGATTTGCAATAAATAAATTGAAATTGAAATTATGAAATACTATAGAAGTAAGTTTTATGACAAGAACAATTCAATATACCGTTTAACATTAGCAGTACGGTTGCGATACATTTATTTGAAAATATGTAAATAAATACAAAAACTGGGCGGCCGGGGGGCCTCTATAAGGAATCTCCCAATCAGTTCCTGTACGAAATCCTTTGTAAATTAAAAAAAAATACAATAGGAAATAATAAATCAGTTTGGACGAAATTTCAATTCCGCTTTAATATCCTGGGACATTATTTACACACGGCCACTTGATCCCAAACTAAGCAGAGCTTGTACTATTGAAATCAGATAACTGATATACTACATATACTACTTGTTTTTGTAAATCTATACTTATATAGATAAATTACACCTGGACTCAGGACAAACAGACATGTTCATGCACACAAAAATCGAACCCACGATCTCCGGCCTGAAAAGCAAGCAGTCGCCAACCACACCAACAACTTTTTTTGACCGCCTAATTACGCCTATGCTCGTTATGAAAGGAGGCCGGTGCCCCGTAGTGGGTCAGTAATAAACTTTTCAAGACAAAACGTCAAATCCGAGGTGCTTAACCAACGCAGACACCATGGCTTGTCTGCGGGTCGATCTGTTACATCCCTATTTCCGCTTTTTACTGCTGAGTTGCAATAATCGCCGATTGACGCAAATGCCAGCCAGCAAATCCGCAGTAAATACTGTATATAAACTCGCGTTTTTACTATTTCCATCAGTGTATTATTCTCTGGTGAAATTGCTGCCCAGCTACGGAATGGTCATAGATTTCAGCAAGGAAACTAGAAGTAATATATTCCGGGTCGTCACTCTGCCCTTCACTAGGGCTATCGCGTATAAGTCCATATAACAAAGTTATCATTAGTGTTCCCTATTAGTTAAATACAGTGTAGTGTTAAAAATAAAATAAAAGTAGTGCTAACACTTATGTAGTTTTATTTTAAACTACCGAGTCGCACAAAACAACAGAACGCCACATCCTAGTAAATCTTGGTTCATCATCATTACAGCTAAAATAAGTCCACTGCTGGACAAGCCTCCCTCAAGAATCATCTTGAGGGGATATGCCATAATCGCCACGCTTGGCAGGCGGGTTGGCGATCGCAGTATGATGGTCGTTGTACTCAGAAGGAAGCTGCTTCCTGTCCTCTGGTAGATATTCCCTCGGGTCGACTTCTACGCCCCCCACGGGATGAGATGGGGTGATGATATTCTGATTCTGATATTTGTCGCCGTCACCACACAGCAGTCTTGGTTCAGCACGTGTAAATTGTTATGTAGGGACAGCAGCATCCACCGCAGCCACCGCCGCAGGGACCGCAACAACCAATACAAGGTCCGCACATGTTTCTATTTCTTGGTAAAGAGTACTAAGAAGGCCTAAAATTAGGTTATTCAGTGAAGATTTCCTAAAGGATGCGGCATGAAATTTTTCTGGTTAGATTTTAAATTTTAGATTTTTTGGTACTTTTTATTGAGTATATCACTCAGGGGATTTGATTGTAATAGGGAACATTATCAATCAGCTCTTACAATATTACTAACATTTGTCTAAATTGTACTTCTTGATAACGACTAGAATATGAAAACACACGCATACGAATATAGTTGTTTATGAATTCCTTTATTATTAAAATGCTATTAAAATAATCTTTACTGATTTGTGCGGACGTAATGATTACATTTCTAATCTAATCTGCATAAATCTACGAAAACAATTATGTTGGCACATTTTACGCATTTTAAATTTATCTATGTTTTATGTAATTGAATGATTTGATAGTGTCTTAACAAACAACTACCTCATTTTTTTATTAACTTCATTCTTATATTAGTATAAAACTTTGAACATGATTTAAAGACCTAAAATGCGCAGATGGCCAGTCTCAATGGAGCCATCTGCTCGGGACATATCATAGTGCACAAATGTGTGTGCAAACTCAAGGTCACTTTCTTTTCCATCGCTCTCGTGATCCGATGGGACGACTAGGGACTCGACCAGAAAGAGATCAGTTACAAGGTCCGTTATAATAATAATACTGAATTCATAGCTTAATATAGACAGAACCATTCAGACAATATGTAGTAAAATATAAATCAATAATTATACCTAAACATAATCTCCTTGACACTAACTTAATACAAGCTAGCTAAATATCACTACCATTATAAAATAAATTGTATAAATGTTTTAACATTCCGTGTACCCAAATATCTGTAATAAGTAACTAGAAATAATAACTGTATTACTACAAACATGTTCTGACTATTTACAAGCGCTTTTTTAAAGTCTACGTGAATAAAAACCTTTTTTATTTTATTTTTTATTAATTTACAGGGCCGACGGCTTTATATGCTCTCTGAGGCACGAGGGTGTGAATACTTAGGGCATATGCTGAGATTTTTTTCTCCTCTTTTTTATTTTGAACTATATTGAGTATATAACCCAATATAGTTCAGAATAAAAAATACTGACTAAATTCAAAATTCAAAAGTCGTTTATTCCGTTAAAATATTACATTTGTGTGGAATCGTCATTTTTTTTACCCTACCGTGCAGTGCATGACGTGGCAGCTACTGAGAAACACTGCCAGAAAACTCAGTAGGAATCCTTTTTTAAAATATATATTTCTTAAATAAATTTACATTGTATTTAAATGTGTTAATTTAGAGCGACTCAATCCCAAGCTGTTTTGTCACTTAAATAATCAGAAGTTTTGTAATAAGCCCTGCTACACAATTTGGCTTTTATAATTCTTTTAAACTTATTCATAGACATTTCTCGGATATCATTGGGAAGTTTGTTATAGAATCTTATACATTGCCCCATAAAAGAGTTACTTACTTTGTGGAGACGGGTGGTATGTAACACAAAGTTATGCTTATATCGAGTATTTATATTATGAGTATCACTCCTTTTACAGAAGGAGTCTTTATATTTATGCATATAAATTAGATTCTCATATATATATACTAAAATTTCAAAACCCCAAATTTTGACCAGACCCAGGATTTGAACCCAAGACCTCATTATCTGCAGGTGAACACTGTACCAACGAGCCAAGGAGGCGGTCGTGTTAAAGTTGTACTAGGGAATGTAATCGCTGTGTCGCGGGGTACTTTTACAAACATAGTGGACGGACACAAATTACATCCAGACTCAGAACAACTATTTATGGGTCACACAAATAGATGTCCGGCGTGGGACTCAAACCGAAGCGGCGAGGCAACTGTCTTAGCCGCTGCGCCACACGTGCAGTCCGTTGCAGTCAAGATGCGAGAAACGACGGATTTAGGATGAGGTGCTTTATATTTCTTAATGATTTTAATCGTGTACATATAATATTATTATATTTCTAAATCATTTTAAACATTAAGAAATATAACAATATACCAAAATCAATCCCAATAAATTAATCAAAAATACGCCAGGTACAAAGGATAATTTTATATGTTTTTTTTTAGGTTTAAGACATTTATTTTCTCAAAAGATTACAAACATCACTTGCAGAGAAAATACAATAGAACTTTAAAGTACTTACATGCTTTTTCATATTGGCACAGCGTATACAATTTTATAACTTAGACTAATCTATACAAATAAATAAAATTGAAGTGTCTGTTTGTAATATTAAAATAACCGTTTTTTACTACATGTATATGAATGTATATACGGTACATACACCAAAATAACATTTTTACAATTTTTGTCTGTCTGTTTGTTCCGGCTAATCTCTGAAATGGCTGGAGCGATTTTGACGGGACTTTTATTGGCAGGTAGCTGATGTAATAAGGAGTAACTTAGGCTACTTTAATTTTTGAAAAATATTTTATTTATAAACAAAAACAAAATAAACTAATTAACACGCGGACGAAGTCGCGGGCACAGCTAGTACAAAATATAATGTAACCTTTTAGTTACAAAAATACATAGAGGCCTTGCAGATAGGCTAGTAGATTTATTGAAATTAGCAACCTGAACGTAAATATCGGGCCAATGGGACAGATAGGGGCCATTCTTTCCCCATTTAACTATCTTCTTTCATGAATCTTAGAAAGTTTGCTCTTCGATTAGAGCATTAAAAGTAATGTTCAAACATCGTAACTACACGGTACGGGTCGATTTAGTCCTTCTTATTCGCTCTGTTAGCAAACATTTCTATTCTGTTGCTACTTGTATGTCTATAGCTTAATATTTTTTATAATTATATTCACTTAATATATACTAAGTATTTGGTATGCAATTAACAGGGTGGCCGAGGAGTTGACATTCAAACGCAAAATTTAGATATTTTATCGCGAGGAGTATCCGAATCACCCCTATGTATGTTCTACGATTTAATTCGATTCACTATTTGTTTTCACTAAATATTTTTATTTCCATAAAAATAAAAAATAAATTATACCTACTTAATGAAATCATATAGATCATGAATATATATTATTATGATTGTAGGTACCCCTTTTTGTGCATGAAATTCACTGTTAGCAATAAGATATCTGTAATAAATAAACAGGGCAGTGTCACCTGTTTACTAGCAACCACCTAACTGAGGTCACAAACTCGCATGCCAAGCATGACTACGGCAAAACCCTACATTGGGGGAGGACTATGTCCAGCAGTGGACGATATCAGGCAGATGATGATGAAATAAAGGGCTCTGCTAACTTCTACAACACACACATTTTCAACGAGCATTATATAGGTAATGCTTGTAACTACTTCGCTACTCGGAAAAATCCGCTGTCTTTTTGGAATCACGTTGATTTCTAGGTACAGTCCCGCAAACTTATCTGGCCCGCTGGCAGCGTCGCTGTTATCGCATTTTGTGTTGCTAGTAACAATTGTTTGCAATAAAGTGGGTAAAAATAATATGCACATTGTAACGTAAATGTTACTTCACTAAAAAGCAATAAATACTGTCATTACAAATCTTTATATTTTTATACAATAATTTGCATAAAATAATGATCATTTACATAAAATGTATGCTGAGTGTTCTACTCCAGGTATTATTATGTCACCGGAATGGTTTAATTTAGAAGTTATTTCATCATCATCATTATCGGAATCACTGCTTTCACTTTCACTATCACTACCTAAATGAATGATGAAAGGCTCGTCTAAGTATCCATCCCTTTCTCGATACACATTTTCAATATTTTTATCCATGATTGTAATGCTTTTGCCATTCATTGACTGTTATCTTCTGCAATCAATGATAGGATTTCAGAATTCGATCTACCAATATTCTGATCTGCTATAAATTTTTGCATCGGCTTGCTCTTTTTCTTTCACAAGTTTTCTTACAAATCTTTCCCGGACACCTACAAAAGAAATAGCAAAAATTGAATAAATAAATAATATTTTAAAATATGTATTTTAATTTAAAGTGCGAGGGGGAGTTTCGTATTTTTTCAGAAGCTGACAACACTAACCTGTAGCAGCAGCTACGCGTTCAAACAACTTATTGAAGGGTATAATTGGTGCCTGAAGGCGTTTTTCTTCCTTCATATAATTCAATACTTGTAATATAACGTTCCTCGCGTCACTTTTTAAAGCTTTCGGCATTTTTCACTATTAAAAACCACATAAAGAAAAATAAATACGCGCAACAAACAATCAATGGCAGGAATGTCATGGAATAACAGGCCGATTGACATTTCAAACTGGCTCGTTAGTTCTACTTTTGGCCACCGGGCCAGATAAGTTTGTAGCACTAGTTCCACAAACTTATCTGACCCGCTGGCAGCGTCGCTGTTATCGCATTTAGTGTTGCTAGTAACTATATTTTGCAAGAATGTGGGTAAAAATAATATGCACATTGTAACGTAAATGTTACTTCACTAAAAAGCAAACAAATACTGTCATTACAAATCTTTATATTTTTATACAATAATTATGATCATTTACATAAAATGTATGCTGAGTGTTCTCTAACGGAGATACTCCAGGTATTATTATGTCACCGGAATGGTTTAATTCAGAAGTCATTTCATCATCATCATTATCGGAAACACTGCTTTCGCTTTCACTATCACTACCTAAATGAATGATGAAAAGCTCAAACAGTTTTTTTTCTCATGTGGGTAGTTGTGAGATATAGACAACCAATTTTTGCTCTGTATATTTAAAATAGTATATAATTAATATTATCAACAATAATAAGTATTTAATGGTCATAAAAGTTAGGTAACATTGTTCACCTACCAGACAAGCGTTCCAGATTATAAGCACAAAATAACATTATTTACACCATGGACACTATCAAGGCCATCACAGATTTGAGGGAAGTCCTGTTGAAGCAGATGGCAGACTTTCGTGCTGAACTTGAGGTTACCCCGGATAAGACAGGACTTGCTAGACGTTTCACAGCATTCCAGGAGGTAGTTCTTCAGCTTTTTGACGGCTTACAGCATCAAGTCAATACACTCGCGCGAGATACAGATCGCTTAGAGATGAGAGGCCGCCGTAAAATGTTGTTACTTCATGGAGTTAAGGAAGAGAAGAACGAGGATATCCCTGCAGTGATTGTGAGCATGGTGCAAGATCAGTTAAAAATCGCCGATATTACTTCAAGTAACATCAAGCGCTGCCATAGGATGGGGCGAACCGCTGATTCCAAGAAGCCGCGACCTATCCTCTTCAAACTTCATGACGTGTCGCTACGGGACCAGTTGTGGTTCGGGAAGACGAAACTCAAGGGGTCAGGTACCACAATGTCAGAGTTTTTAACAACTACGCGTCATCGGATTTTCTGTTACGCGAGGCAGAAAATTGGTGTGGCTTCGTGTTTCACCAAAAATGGCGATATATACGTTGTTGGCGGCGATGAGAAGCGCCACCGTATCCAATCTATATCTGATGTAGATAATATCGCCCAGGAGGACACATCTGCATCGAAACCAGCGCCAGCTGCCCCAGCAAAGGTTGTGACGAAAACCAAGCGCTTAGCGGCTGCTAAAAAGTAATGGCTTTTACATCTAGCCCAACCATTATTCTTGTTTATTTGTCTTCACCATGTAGTACCGTCCATAGAATTCATATATTATAATAACAAACCGCTCAGTGTAGGTTAATCAACATATTATTATTTTCCAAATGACATTAGGTTTCAAAACACTAGTCGAATGACAGTTGTGTTCCATAGAGTGTTTCTTACAATTTTTAACACGGGACTTGATTCTTTTCAGCCCGTGACATTGAGATTGAAATTATAGTTTTAATTACGTAAATTTTGTTTAAGCATCTACTAATGTACTAAAATTTAATTATTTTTATTTTTTGTGCGGTTTGTGTGATTTGTTTGTGTCTTATTTAAATTTTACTATTCTTTGTTTTCATGTAAAAGCTTGCCGGTGGGTGAACCAAAATTGATAGTAACTACATATTTATATTTTTTGTTTATTACAATATTATAATTTATATTATATATTTATTTACATTATTTATTATGTCGGATTGTAATAATAATAATAATAATAAATACTTTATTTCTCAGTATATGGTACATTGAGTTCTTACATTTATACATTGGATCACATATACTACCATTGCTGGTGTAGAAATAATAAAAAGATATGTCATGGCGGTATTAATACATTAAAAAAAAATACTATTACAAGCATTACCACCACAAATTAAATAAATTATATGAAATGTCAATGAGAATAAAATAATAAATTATAGAAATACAATGTCATGATGAGTTGAAAGTAATAAACTAAATAATAATATTCCGCATTCAATGTCAACATTTTATAATAATTAAAACAAAAAAAAAATAAACTGCAGATTAAAATAACAATGTTAAAATTTATAATTTAAAAATTCATTAACGGAATAAAAACACATGTCCAATAACCAAGAAAATATTTTAGTTCTGAATTTATTGAATGGTAAATTTCTAAGTTCAGTTGGCAATTTATTAAAAAATTTTAATTGCCATACAATGGACATTTCTACTATACAAATTTAATCTTTGAGCAGGTACAAGCAATTTACCATGATTTATATTATTTAGTCTCACGGAGACGTTCTGGCTTAATGGAAATCGCTCAGGATTCCTTTTTATAAATAAGCAGATTTCAAAAATATAAAGGCATGGGAGAGGGAGAATGTTTAATTCTTTAAACAAAGGTTTACAGTGGTCTAAATATTCAGCACCGCTTATAGCTCTGATACACTTTTTTTGTACAATAAACGCTCTTTCCACATCCACTGAATTTCCCCATATCACTAAGCCATACCGCAGCACCGATGAAACATACCCATGGTAAGCGCTGAGGGCTGTTTTTTTGCTAGATACAAATCTAAGTTTCCGAAGAGCGTACACAAATTTATCTAACTTGGTGCATACTCTTGCTACGTGTTCTTTCCAGTCAAGTTTTCTGTCAAATACTATTCCTAAAAATAATGTAGATTTTATTGGTTCTAAAATAGTATTATTATATTGTAAATTAATATTAAATGAATTATATTGGATCAATTTAGTTTTGTCTATATTGACATGAAGATTGTTCTCTTTTAACCACCTTATGGCAATCGCTAACTCGTTTTTAGTGTCAGTTTCTACGTCCTTTTTGTTTAAACATTTTATAACCAATGTAGTATCGTCAGCAAATTGGATACATTCGTGCTTTAAACATTTTTTAAGGTCATTTATATACAATATAAATAGCAATGGCCCTAGTACACTTCCCTGCGGGACGCCAGAGTTGTTATTCCTTAGTTCTGAAGTATATGTATTCATAGAGTTATTTTCTATTCTAGAGATAACAGTTCTCTGTTTTCGGTTAGATAGATAACTTTTAAGCCAGTTATGTGCATTTCCCCTAATACCGTATCTCTCCAATTTGTATAGAAGACGTTTGTGTGACACAAAATCAAACGCCTTGCTCATATCTAAGAATACTGATAGAACATACATTTTGTTATTTAGAGCTTCAGTAACTTGTTTAACTAATGAATAACAGGCTAATGTCGTTGAGCTGAATTTTCTAAAGCCAAACTGACTTTCAATAATGATATTGTGTTTTGTTACAAATTTAATTAGTTTTTCATGCATTGCCTTTTCAAATATTTTTGCAAAAATTGGTATCAGTGTAATGGGCCTATAGTTATTCATATCTGTACGGCTACCTTTTTTGAATAGTGGCTTTATGATTGATTCTTTTAGCCGATTTGGATAAATGCCTTCCTCAAAAGAAAGGTTATTAGATAGCTAAGTGGTAATGCTATGATTTTCGCACTTAACTTTATTATTCTCGTTCTTATTGCGTCATGTCCGGTAGAATTCGTATTGTTCAAAGAATTAATTATATTTATTACGTCAGTCTCATTCACAAGAGTCAGAAATAAACTATGTGTAGTACTTATAATGTCAATATTACTCATGTCATGTTTAGAATTTAAATTATTTTTATTATTAGTCAGATCAATGAAAAAGTTATTAAATTGGCCACATATGTCATTAGGTTTATTAATTTTTTTGTCATGGATTATTAATTCATTAATGACATTAGTTTTTATATGATTATTGACATTACTTTTTATGATAGACCATGCCGCTTTGCATTTATTTTTGCAATTATAAAGGAAATTGTTGTTGTTTATTTGTTGTGATTTAGATATACATTTTTTTAATATTTTAGTGTAATTCATATATTTCTTTTTGTTGCAATTTTTGCTTATAGCATCGTGTTGGTATTCGTAATATAACAATCTCTTTTTAATGCAAGATATTTTTAAACCTTTACTAAGCCATTTATTTTTAATTGGTTTATTGCTTTTCCTAACGCGTATTTCCGGAAAACACAATTCGTAAAAGAGCAAGAATAGATCATGGAATATGTTGAAAGCCTTATTACAGTTTGACTCTTCGAACACCTCATTAAAACTCAGAGAGGCTATGCATTGTAGAAATTTATTTACATTTTTCTTATTAAAGTCTCTTTTTATTTCATACCAAAATTCCATACTTTGCGATTTAGTGTTATTATGGCGGTGAAATTCAAGTGTTTGGCCAGTATCATGATCGGAAAGAGCTAAATTATATGTATTGCTTTTCAAATCTAATGTGGGTATATTACTGGCTATTTGATCTATGCTAGTATTTTTCCTTGTGGGTACTTTAACATGCGGTACGATGTTAAAATTGTTAAGGATTGATATTAATTCTTTTGAAAATTTATTATCTTTTAATATATCTATATTCCAATCCCCGCAAATAATGACCAGTTTTGAACTTTTGTGGGTTAGTTTGCGCAGCAGTGACTCTAGTTTCTTGAAAAAAATTGATATGTCAGAATCTGGAGTTCTATAAATACAAGCTATGATTAGATTGTGGCTCATAATTTCTATACCACAGCACTCGAAACAAAAATCAGTGGCTAGTTCATTAGTTATAGGTAATGTATTATAAACCAAACCTTTTTTCACTATTATACATGTACCACCACGTTTCCTGTCGTTTCTGGTGTAGCTGGCAGCTAAACTATAGTTTGTAAGAACTAAATTATTTTCATGCCCTGATTTTATAAAAGCTTCACTTAGACAAATGAAATCGATAGGGCCAATTTCATTCATTAAGTTAGCAATTGTTATTTCAAACAAGTCAAGTTTATTCAAGATACCAGCTATGTTTTGGTGTAGAAGTATATATTTTTGTTTTTTAAAATTGCTTTCACAGACCGTCTTGCGTAACGGAACGAAAAAAAGTTTTTTTTGGGATTTTCTGAAACATTTGCGAATCACAATAGTCATACTCGATAGGGTAGATTTCAATATCAACAAGTAAGCGTTGCATAATACTTTCGTAAATACATTTTATGCCGAATTTGTTAAGTTTGCCGGTTTTATATGAGAATGTTTCATAGGATAGGTCTCGGTTACTGTCAAAAAAATAAGCATTATTATGATTTTGTATATCCATGAAAAGTAAACTATTAAACATTTCTACTTTATAATTGTGTATCAGAGCCCCCTGTATATATGTCGGACAGCATACAATAATATTGGTATGAGTTATTTTTTTTTAAGTTTCACCAATTAACTTAACCATTTCCATTGATTCCCTAGTGCCTTTAATACCTTGCTCCCCAATCATGATAATACAGTAGTCATTCAGATTAAATTGCTGCACTATGCTCAAAACATTTGTAAGAATATAATTAATACTACTATTTCGTGAAAGGTAATGACAATACTCGAAGTGCCTTCTGAAAACGTTGTCTAATATTTCCAGGGCGCCGTCGTGGTTGCAGTTACTGATAACGCATAGTTTTCTTTTCCCTTTTTTTTCTTGTGCCATTGGTTGTTGGCAAAGTTGTGTCTTTTCACGCTTGTCAATATCAGCTTTATTTTTAATATATTTGCAATTCTCTATAGACGTTTCAAATTGTTCAGTTTGGGTTTGTTTATCATTTGGTTTTTTATTATTTAATTGTGCAGAATGTCCTTTCTTTTTATTTGATACCAGACTGCAAGTAATTTGTAGTAGTGATAACGAAAGTTTTTACTCTTGCAGTGATAGTGACAGTTTCATCAGTGTACCTTCACTAGCAGATACCTTATTAACGCAGTTTTCTGATGTGCCCAAGAATTTCAATGTGGTTCATATAAATGCCCAGAGTATTCCGGCTCACTTCGCGGATATGCTGGCATCTTTTGACTGTAAGAATATTCACGCCATACTCATTTCTGAATCATGGCTAAAGCCATGTCCTCATCTACGCTATAGTCACTCACCGGCTTCAATCTAATTAGAAATGATCGTGTGAGTGGTGTAGGTGGCGGGGTTGCCATATATTTGCGTTCCAGTATATCCTTTTCTATTGTAGATATGTCAAATCAGCCGCCCCCATCAACCGCAGGCGAGCATCTATTCATTGAAGTCGAGCTTAGTCATCGGAAAATTTTACTTGGTGTATATTATAGCCCGCCTTTAAGGGTAAATTATTTCTCCTCTTTGGAAAAACTCCTAGAAAACCTTCTCCCTTCTTACAGTCACACCATAGTCATGGGGGATTTCAATACATGTCTCTTAAAGAATGATTATCGCTCATCTCGCCTTGTCTCTCTACTTGAATCTAATAACTTATCTATCCTTCCACTAAATGCTACGCATAATTTTCCTAACTCTACTCCTTCACTTCTCGATCTTATTTTTGTTTCTTCTTCTCAACACGTTGCTAAACACGGACAGTGTTCTGCCGACGCCTTCTCTTATCATGATCTTATCTACCTTTCATACAAAATTCGGCCGCCTAAGTCTAAGCCAAAAATTCTCTTGCAGCGCAATTTTGGTAGCATTAACCTTACTAATCTTCTAGAGGACGCCAGCAGCATTGATTGGACAACGCTCCTTAACGCTAACACCATTGATGAAAAAGTCGATATTTTTACGTCAACAATAGTCAATATCTACGACAAACATGCTCCTGTCCGGCCTATCAGATTGAAACATCTTCCAGCACCTTGGCTTTCAGATGATATAAAAATACTTCTCCATAAGAAAGTTATAGCAAAAACTAAAATGAAGATACGAAAAACTGATCATCACCGGGATAAATATATCAGTATAAGAAATCACTGTAATAAGGTGTGTAGGGATGCACAACGCCAGCATATTCATAAATCTGTTCAAAATGGAGACCCAGCGAAAGTATGGAAATTTCTTAGATCTATGGGGGTCGGAAAATCACGACAAGATAGTATTCCCAAAGACCTAGACCTCAACTTGCTTAATCAGCACTTCTCATCTTCGTCCAACTTTGACAGGACTGTAAAAACCTCCACAATCAACTATTTATCATCTTTCCCGGCTCCCAACTTTCCACATTTTGTCTTTAGTCAATTCTCTGCTTGTGATGTTAAGACGAGCGTATTGTCAATAGCATCTAATGCTATTGGTAGCGACTGTATTAGCCGTAACATGATCCTACCTATCCTGGACGAAATCCTTCCCATTATCTGCCATATCCTCAATTTTTCCATTTCTAGTGGTGTCTTTCCATCCTTGTGGAAAAACGCACATATCATTCCTTTACCAAAGAAATCCCATCCCATTTCAATTTCCCAGTACCGTCCAATATCTATACTTCCTTTTCTATCCAAAGTTCTTGAGCGACTCATCCATAACCAACTCAGTGTGTTCCTACGCAAGAACAATCTCCTCAATCCTTACCAATCCGGTTTTCGTCCAGGTCACAGTACGACCACAGCCTTGATCAATGTTACGGAAGATATCAGGACAGGCATGGAAAATGGCAAAATGACAGTGCTTACATTGTTGGACTTCAGCAATGCCTTTAACACGGTAGATTTTGACATCCTTTTGGCCATTTTACGTTCTATTAACATATCTCCAACGGTAATTGACTGGTTTCGCAGTTACCTGTTTGAACGTCGACAGCGGGTTCGCATAGAGGACTCTTTCTCTTCTTGGTGTGATACTACTGCTGGTGTACCACAGGGTGGCGTTATCTCCTTTGCTTTTCGCTATATTTATTAATGCTATTTCTGACCAACTTATTTCAGCCTACCACCTTTACGCAGATGATCTTCAAATATACACCCAAACACCTTTTGACAAGCTATCGGAAGCCATTAATGTCATTAACAAAGACTTATCTCATATAAGCAAGTGGAGCATGAGATATGGTATCAATGTTAATCCAGAAAAGTGTCAAGTCATTGTTGTTGGCAGCTCTCGGAAAATTACTAATGTTGATTGGTCCCAAATTCCCCATGTCGTTTTCAACGGCACTGTTATACCTTATACTGACAAGGTGAAGAATTTAGGTATTTATATAGACAAGACTCTTTCCTGGGGTCCACAAATACAAGAAGTTAGCAGAAAGATGTTTGCTTCTGCTAGTTCCCTAAGACGCCTACGAAACTTTCTCCCTACTGCTACCAAAATTGCACTTGCGCAGTCCTTGCTTCTCCCTATCCTTGACTATGGTGATACCAGTTATCTTGATGTCACGGAGGACCAACTTGATAAACTTGAGCGACTTCAAAACTTCTGTCTTTCCGGTTTAGGTCCGGAGTTGGGCATTTCATCGGATCGAATGCAAACTAAGGGTCATGGAGGACGCTGATGGTCGCGACGCGTTTGCGGTCGTACTCTCGACCGTCGAGTACGAAATGTCGGTTGTGCAGTGTTGCGAGAGTCTCTGATCGATTTGATTTGGTTGAGCCATCGGTGATCTCGTCGTCCGGGTCGTCTATGATGTGTTTCGGACGACGGTGCTTAATAGAGAATCGGAGGGGAACTCCGATGATGATGTCACGTTGCACGTGCGCGCGTTTGTTCACGTCTTGTTACTCAGCGCCGACAAATACTTTCATTATTATATTGGATCACATATTACTTCTACTACTATCTTCTACTTCTTACTAAAAACTCAATAAATTTTTGTGGCCCTTAACGTGGCCACTCTGATTGACCTGTTTGTGGCATTTCTAAGGTCCTGCCATGAATATGTGGCGGGGCAGGCTGGGTAAGCAGTTAGAAGGGCCATGGATTGGACCGATGCTCCGCAAATATAGTCCATTTTGGGGCTGCTCGGCAGTCCCCACCTAGACATGTTTTCTTTCTTTGCTATAACTATAAATAATATAGTTGTTGAACAATTTCTATTTAAATAAAAGCTACTAAACGATCGCACAATACAGCCATCTCACAGAACGAGTTTATAAAGTAATTATATTATTCCTCTCAATTCGCACGCATTTTCAAGGTAGGCCCTTAAAAGAGGCTTCCATTACCATTCTTCATATATCTTCTTATTTCTATCAGTCTATGTAACTCCTACAATTGCTATGATGACATCGACTTATCCTTGTAAAGGATGCCTCCGATTTTTATCTTGTTTAGTTTCTTACAATTTATCTTTCGCAATCATGGGTAATCCCTTATATTCTTTATTGTGATATATGCGCAAATCTCAGACTGTCGAGTGTTCCCTCCTTTACCACGCGATTTTGAGTTTGAGTTTCCGCTCGGTGAATTCATGGAATGTTAAGAATTAGGTCTTGTAGCAAAATCGTTGAGGCCTTAAGATAGCTGAATTGATTTTTTTTTGTTTTTTAAATAATAATATGTTTATTCAGTAAGTACTTAAGTCTAATTAACAATTTACATCTGTACCTGAACTAGGCTTGGCGCCTGATGATTAAAATATCATTAGTTTATGTATGTTATAACTTAAGATCATAAATATGCTTTCCCGGCTCATGTTTTCTCCCGCCCGGACCTCAATTACCGTGGCCGTCCTGGTACCTTATTAGACTCCGCACTCAAGTGGGCCAAAACAAAGAAAACATGTATCGGTGAGGACTGTCGAGAAATCCCAAAATGGCCTGTGTTTGTGAAGCTTCGGTTCAATCTATGGCCCACATAACATCCTGCCCGTCCTGCCCTGCCACCTGTTCAAGCCAGGATCTTAAAAATGCCACAAGCTTTTTTTTAAATTCCTTTTTACGGCTCTGGCTTCTTTGGCCTTATGAGCCTTAAGTAAATATTTATTTTATTTTTATTTTTTTATTTTAGTAGGTTAACCAACGATTATTTACACATTTCAATATAAGAGTTATAAGCTAAATGTTACAGTTTTTCGTGTAATAATCACTTATAGGCTAACACAGCATGCAAATCAAATTACCAAAAATTAACTATGAAATATTTTGAATACAATAAAATAATAATGGTACATTGAAAGTTGCTTAGGTTAAACATATAACTTATATAAATGTATACAAAATAAAGTTATAAAAGCATTAACAACAATAAATTTACAAAAGCACTTAACATTAAGTATAATTAATAGTTACAATTTATAATAAAACGATTGAATATGATTACTAAAATTAATTATTGAGATACAATACAACAATTTCAATAAATCTAACGATTGGTAATAGCGACAAGATTAAATTAAATGAATTGGGTTGAAACAATTTATATATAAAACTATAACCTAAAGCTAAATTATCTGTGAAGCGATAAATTTAATACACATTTATCCATATCTTTTGGTTTTTGTATTAAGATACAAAGGGAAAAAAGTAAATTATTAATTATGGCTTTTGTTCTTATATTCTTGCTGGAAATATCCCTTTATTTCCTTATAGTATTTATAAAAACTGTCATGGTGTACGTCTATAATGTCGCTGCAACAAATATATTATTATATCATTTATTTCCGTCATTGTCAAGTAAAGTCCGTCACTGTCAAGTCATACATAGTCCTTGTCCAACCCCAGTAAAGCAGTGGAGATTTTACTAGAGGCTTTTATGGAGTTTTGGTTACAACACGGAAAATCATAATTCAGGGCAATATCGCACTTTCCTTCACTTGTGTACGTTGTCGAAGATGTTATGTCTAAAAATCCACCATATTTACACATAAAAACTCCAGTTTCACCAGTTTTTGAAAATAAAACATAGCCTCGATGCGTCTTTTCCGCGTTGGCGCCAAAACTCTGCCACAAGCAGTGCAATCAGTGTGGCCACGTTCTGGGCCACAAAAATAATATAAGTTTTTCCTGACGAGTCGATATACGCCAAGACGAAAGCTATAGATCAAGTAAGAGAGATCTGACTCATAAGTAGAAATATTTTAAGTTGATCCCGAAAATATAATATAGAAGATGATATTATATTTTCGGGATTTTGAGAAAACTAAAATATTTTATCGCATATAGAATTGCTTTTCAATAAACTACCGAAATGGCAAGCAATATTGATCAAATGCCAAATGATAAGCGATTTAGTTGATTGAATGGACAAGTATTATTAAATGTATGTGATAGACATAACAACATAAGAGATGGTCTTCAAGCAAGAAACGTAGAAAAAAAAAAAGGTATTTATTCACGTAGACTTTAAAAAAGCGCTTGTAAATAGTCAGAACATGTTTGTAGTAATATAGTTGTATACATTATTGTTTCTAGTAACATAGATATTTAGGTACACATTGTATAAAAACATTTATAAAATTTATTTGATTATAGCAATGATATTTAGCTAGCTCGTATCAAGTTATTGTCCAGAGATTGTGTTTAATTATCTTGTTTAAGTCTAATATTTTTACTACGTTTTGTCAATGGTTCTGTCTATATTAAGGTTATTATGACGGACATTGTGTTAATAACGACGGTCGCGCTTTAATGCTACCACCGGATCCAATGCGCCCCAGTATAAGTTAATCTCATCATTATATCAGCCGAATGATGTCCAGTGCTGGGCAAAGGCACCCCCAAAGTATCTTCACGATGGCGTTGTGCCTATCATTTGAAGGGTTATACTATAATTACCACGCTTTACAGACGAGTTGGCGATCGCAGTATGATGGTCATACTATACAGAGAGACGTGGCTGCGCATTCTCTGGTAGATGTACCCCACTGCTATACTGTATAACTGCCTCGTTGGTCTAGCGGTAGCGTGTTCACCCGCAGAGAACGAGGTCCTGGGTTCAAATCCCGGGTCGGACCAAAAGTTATTTTTGGGCCTTTTCTGCAAAAGAAAATTTCTCAGCGTCAGCCCGAAGTCTGGAAGTTGGCGGTATTATACCCCCGTGCCTTGGAGAGCATGTAAAGCCGTCGGTTCTGTACCTGACCTCTCTCCGGTCACGTCGCTAGACGTCCCATTGGATCATGAGAGTGATGGAATAGAAAGTGCTCCTGTGTTTACGCGCACAGTTGGGCACTTAAATATGTCCCGCGCAGATGGCTAATCTCAATTGAGACTGGCCGCCGTGGCCGAAATTCGGCTAGGAGAACATTATTATTATTATAGACTAGGGCATTTATTTTACCGGTAGTGCTGTAAGTTTTTTGAATAAGATAAATTAGTCTGTTTTATTCAGTTTTCATATACCTATGTTTAAGTATATCTAGTGCGCACTAAAATGTGTGGTGTAGAAAGTGAGAAACGGTACAGACCAAAATAGAGCCTTTGTTGCATGTTCAGAGGTTCAGAGGTTGAGTGTTCTGAATAGACTCCGGATCCAAGTTGGTCTAAGCAACGAAATCCTGCTCAGATGGGGATTTTTAAACAATTCCAACCTAGAGTGCAATTGTGGTTCCGTTCCTCAAACTATGGCACACTTGTTAACATGTCCTGCGTGCCCTAATGCCTGCACGTTACAAGAACTAATGGACGCTACTGACAACGCTCAACGCGTAGCTAAATTCTGGGCTGACTTAATTTAGATTGCCTTCGACACGCTAAGAAGAAGAAGAGTTGTTCAAGACGCCCAGTAGGCCTCTGAAATGGCTAACCGACTGTTGCCTAATGACTACAAACGGAACCGACAGCTTAACATGCTTTCCGAAGCACGAAGCCGCTCAAAATTAAACCACATTGGTGGTCACCCTAACCACTAAGAATGAGCATAGTTGCCTAATCTCGCCGATCATTTGTGGAAGCATGACGATATACGCCAAGACAAAAGCTATAGATCAAGTAAGAGAGATCTGATTCATAAGTAGAAATCTTTTAAGTTGATCCCGAAAATATAATATCATCTTCTTTTTGAGAAAAATAAAATATTTTATCGCATATAGAATTGCTTTTCAATAAACTAGCGAAATGGCAAGCAATACTATTGATCAAATGCCAAATGGTAAGCGATTTAGTTGATTGAATTGCCACAAGCAGTGCAATCAGTGTGGCCACGTTCTGGGCCACAAAAATAATATAAGTTTTTCCTGACGAGTCGATATACGCCAAGACGAAAGCTATAGATCAAGTAAGAGAGATCTGACTCATAAGTAGAAATATTTTAAGTTGATCCCGAAAATATAATATCATCTTCTTTTTGAGAAAACTAAAATATTTTATCGCATATAGAATTGCTTTTCAATAAACTACCGAAATGGCAAGCAATATTGATCAAATGCCAAATGATAAGCGATTTAGTTGATTGAATGGACAAGTATTATTAAATGTATGTGATAGACATAACAACATAAGAGATGGTCTTCAAGCAAGAAAAGTAGAAAAAAAAAAGGTTTTTATTCACGTAGACTTTAAAAAAGCGCTTGTAAATAGTCAGAACATGTTTGTAGTAATATAGTTGTAAACATTATTGTTTCTAGTAACATAGATATTTAGGTACACATTGTATAAAAACATTTATAAAATTTATTTGATTATAGCAATGATATTTAGATAGCTCGTATCAAGTTATTGTCCAGAGATTGTGTTTAATTATCTTGTTTAAGTCTAATATTTTTACTACGTTTTGTCAATGGTTCTGTCTATATTAAGGTTATTATGACGGACATTGTGTTAATAACGACGGTCGCGCTTTAATGCTTCCACCGGATCCAATGCGCCCCAGTATAAGTTAATCTCATCATTATATCAGCCGAATGATGTCCAGTGCTGGGCAAAGGCACCCCCAAAGTATCTTCACGATGGCGTTGTGCCTATCATTTGAAGGGTTATACTATAATTACCACGCTTTACAGACGGGTTGGCGATCGCAGTATGATGGTCATACTATACAGAGAGACGTGGCTGCGCATTCTCTGGTAGATGTACCCCACTGCTATACTGTATAACTGCCTCGTTGGTCTAGCGGTAGCGTGTTCACCCGCAGAGAACGAGGTCCTGGGTTCAAATCCCGGGTCGGACCATAAGTTATTTTTGGGCCTTTTCTGCAAAAGAAAATTTCTCAGCGTCAGCCCGAAGTCTGGAAGTTGGCGGTATTATACCCCCGTGCCTTGGAGAGTATGTAAAGCCGTCGGTTCTGTACCTGACCTCTCACCGGTCACGTCGCTAGACGTCCCATTGGATCATGGGAGTGATGGAATAGAAAGTGCTCCTGTGTTTACGCGCACAGTTGGGCACTTAAATATGTCCCGCGCAGATGGCTAATCTCAATTGAGACTGGCCGCCGTGGCCGAAATTCGGCTAGGAGAACATTATTATTATTATAGACTAGCTGTGCCCCGCGGTATTACGCGCGTTAAATTTTATAAATTTTCTTTGCTATAAACCTCACGGAGCCCGAGACCTTTCTAACAAATGCAAAACCGTCGAAATCGGTTCGTGCGTTCTGGAGTTATAGCGTCAGGAAGGACAACCCGACTTATTTTTATGTAGTAGAATATTACCTTCTGGAGAACTTTACGCCCCCCACAGGATGAGGTCAGGTTAGGCAAGAAATTCTCATGAAACTAATATTAATTACATTAGGGCTGGGGAGTACCTCGGCCAGCATATTGATCAGCTTGGCTATACAACGAGTTCAGTTGTTTGCGCACAAATTGTTTTCGTTTTAAGTACATTTTAAATATGTGAAAAATAAATACACAAAACCTTTATTGTACATAAATTCCTAAAAGCGATATCTAAATTAATAGAATTTTGATATCGCTTTTAGATTTATTATATCAAGACTAAGTCTTAAGCACCCCTTTAGACGTTTGCATCAATTAACTAAAAATCTTTATTCAACAGAAACAAAAACACTATTTAGACAACATTGTATTCCTATACTAAAACAATGATGGCTGAAAAATTAGTAAGCAAGCCTTGAACTAGATGAAAATAGTTTTTCCCTATGTCAAATATTCTTGGCACAGTATTAGTTATCGGGTTGTCTGTCCGCCCGGGCGGCACTGTCACAAGGCTATTTTAATAAGTTCAAGTTATAAGTGGAAGCGGTAAGGTATCAAACTTAGTTACAAGTGGAAGCGGATATCAGAAAGGTATCAGACTTATATAAAACTCATGATATGATGATTCAATTTATATCAAACATCAATTTTCAACAATATATGTGCCCCTGGCACTGCGAATGTCCATGAGCAGCGGTTACCACTTACCATCAGGTGGGCCGCTAGCTCGTCTGCTTACTAAGGCAATAAAAAAAAAATATATATATATATGATGGACAGTGTGTTTATTTATTCGTTATACTTCTAAGGAACCTACTTTTATGTAATGGTTTAGCATTCTGACATCATCTTTAAACGCGAACTTATTATTTGATCTATTACTATCGCAGGTTTGAATAGAAAATTTGAAATCAGTTCCCTTTTTCTATCTTGAGTTTACAGTAACTTGGCTTTCGATACTTCACCGGGTAATTCATTATCATCATCGTCATATCAGCCGAATGAAGTCCACTGCTGGACAAAAGCCGCCCCAAAACATTTTCACAATTTACTTGCGTACATCATTTGGAGGGTTGTGTGGCTGCCGGCGAAGAATATCACCATTCATCCTGTGGGGGGCGTAAGAGTTATCCCGAGGGAATATCTCCCAACGGGCAACAACGTCACTCTGTGTACTCTGACCATGATATTGGGATTGCCAACCCATTAACCTAGCGTGGGCGAATATGGCTTATCCCTCCAAATGACTCACAAAGCAATTAAGTAATCATTCACAAATCAATAAAATATCATTCAAACTAAATATATATGGGATATCGAGAGCATTCCATATATAATAAAAAACAATTATTAAAATTGTTTTACAAACATCGAAGAAATCGTGTAACATATTTACAAAAACAAAACTTATACCTTCTTCTACAAGGCGGTAAAAAGCATGCCCCTATTCCATCTGTTGAAATTAGTTGTGATAATAATTATGATCTCCATGCTATCTTACCCGCGTTAAACTTTATAAATTATAGCCTATGTGTTAATCCAGGTAGTCAGCTAACTCCATACCAAATTCTATTAAAATCGCTCCAGCCATTTGTACGCGAAGAAGTAAGAAACATACACACTCACAATAATATCGCTATCGCTAATAATTTAGATATCGCTTTTAGGAATTTATGTACAATAAAGGTTTTGTGTATTTATTTTTCACATATTTAAAATGTACTTAAAACGAAAACAATTTGTGCGCAAACAACTGAACTCGTTGTATAGCCAAGCTGATCAATATGCTGGCCGAGGTACTCCCCAGCCCTAATGTAATTAATATTAGTTTCATGAGAATTTCTTGCCTAACCTGACCTCATCCTGTGGGGGGCGTAAAGTTCTCCAGAAGGTAATATTCTACTACATAAAAATAAGTCGGGTTGTCCTTCCTGACGCTATAACTCCAGAACGCACGAACCGATTTCGACGGTTTTGCATTTGTTAGAAAGGTCTCGGGCTCCGTGAGGTTTATAGCAAAGAAAATTTATAAAATTTAACGCGCGTAATACCGCGGGGCACAGCTAGTCTATAATAATAATAATGTTCTCCTAGCCGAATTTCGGCCACGGCGGCCAGTCTCAATTGAGATTAGCCATCTGCGCGGGACATATTTAAGTGCCCAACTGTGCGCGTAAACACAGGAGCACTTTCTATTCCATCACTCCCATGATCCAATGGGACGTCTAGCGACGTGACCGGTGAGAGGTCAGGTACAGAACCGACGGCTTTATAATATTAGTGTGATCAAACCGCTCCCACTTCAGCTTGTGACTTGTACCATACGAAAACCCTAACTCCATCCCAGATGAAGTTGATAAATGAAGCAAAGGCTACAGCTAGTAATCTGCGTCGTGCGTCCCATAATTTTTTACCTTTTTTCCATCGTTTTATCTTTTAATCCCGATGGTTGACGTTCGATAATGAGGTGCACATAACTTGACTCGTAATGAGGTTCGATCCGATTAGACTTGGTAAAAGCATTCGCGTATGAGAATTAAGATTACATGCTTTCAGTTAAGAAGACGCTCACAGGTAGTGGCCTCTCACCAGTATGACAGTGAACGGCGAGGTCAAGCACATAGGCACGCGGTCAGTCTATTGATGGGTGAGCGCTAAAGTGGTTTAATTTTTGAGCGTCTCCGTGCTGCGGAGGGCACGTTAACCTGTCGGTTCCAGTTGTGGTCGAGTGACTACAGTCGAAAAGCCATGTCAGCCTACTGGGCGGCTTGAACAACTCCAAATGACAAAGAAAGAAAGAAGAAGTATTATTTGTATAATATGAATGGTGGTAGTGGCCTTGCTTGATCTCGTATTTCCCTCGCATAGTTGTTGACTGCCTCGTTGGTCTAGCGGTACAGTGTTCAACCGCAGGTAATGAGGTCCTGGATTCAAATCCCAGGTCGGAGCAAAAAGTGATTTTGAGATATTTCCGTAAAAAGAAATTTCTCATTATCAGCCTGAAGTCTGGGAGTTGGAGGTATTACACCCCCGTGCCTCGGAGAGCACGTAAAGCCGTCGGTCCTGTATCTGACCTCTTTCCGGTCATGTCGCTAGTCGTCCCATCGGATCATGAGAGTGATGGAATATAAAGTGCCCCTGTGTTTACGCACACACTTGTGCACTATAATATGTCCTGTGTAATTGGCTAGTCTCCATTGAGAGCGGCCGTAGTGGCCGAAATTCGGTCGGGAGGACATTATTATTATTATAGTTGCTCAGAATCTGGATGTGCCAAGTGTTCATGAATTACATGTTTGTAAAGTGCCTTGACACTAGGGTAAACAATGACCACACAATAAAGTAAGTTTTGGGTTTGTTTCTATCCTTGTAGCGGAGTACTTGAGGCCGCCATTTGTACAATTTTAACATGCTCAAAGTTCTTTTTATGTATTATTTTTTGGTGTACAATAAAGAGTTACTAACTTACTTACTTACTTAATATTTAGTTACGTGTTTACATGGAGCTAGCTCCATGCGTGTTTAGGTCTTGATCCCCGTACAGTACAACTATTTGAGTGACCTATAAATAGTTATTCTGAGTCCAGGTGTGTTTTGTGTCCGTAGAGTAGATGTTTATAAAGTGTGTTACAATTGGATTTATTTTTCTGGTAGAGGAGTAGGATTTTGTAAATAAGATAAAATAATCTATATCATTAAGTTTTCATATATTATTATAGTAAGTTAAGTGAATTTTAAGTATATGTAGTGCGCACTAAAACGAAATGTAGAATGTGGGCAAACAGTCCTGACCAAAATAGAGCCTTTGTCGCACAAAACAATTGCATTAGAGCCTTATACAAGCTACAGTCTGATTACTTACTTACTTATTGTATGGGCAGTGGTTATCCTGGTGACAGAGTTGTTCAAGCCGCCCAGTAGGCCACTGAAATGGCTTAACGA
Source organism: Pseudoips prasinana (assembly GCA_951640165.1). NCBI lineage: Eukaryota > Metazoa > Arthropoda > Insecta > Lepidoptera > Nolidae > Pseudoips > Pseudoips prasinana. The sequence continues at coordinate 38,568,020 of OX621240.1, read as the reverse complement.
CTGTTGCCTTATGACTTCAATCGACAGCTTAACATGCCCTCCGAAGCACGAAGCCGCTCACAAATTAAACCACATTGGTGGTCACCCATCTATGGGCTAAGAATGAGCATAGTTGCTTAATCACGCCGATCACTTGTAGAAGCATCTAGCTATGAGCGCCTATATATTATAATGTCCCGGGATATTTATGGTGTAGATTTAGATATATTCCTTAGGATTCTTAGCTCACTTAACATAATATCTCCAACGGCGATTGATCGGTTTCAGTCTTACCTGTATGGCCGTCGGCAAATAGTCCGTTTTGATGATGTATTTTGATCATAGTCCAATATAGTTGCAGGCGTGCCATAGCCTGGCAGTCTGACCCTGTAACTTTTTACTATATAGTACTAGCAGCCAGGTACGTGCTTCGCTACGTATAAGGCATAGTAATAAACAAAATGATTATTAAGTTCATTTATTCAAACAAAAAATATTTTAAATTGCTAAAAGATGTTGTTTCACACTTTTTCAAGACTTCCCTGGACTTCTACGAATAATTCAAGACCAAAATTAGCCAAATCGGTATAGGCGTTGTTGAGTTATGGTAACATTACAACGAAAAGTGGCATTCATTTATATATATATAGATATAGTGATTGCCTCGTTGGTCTAGCGGTAGCGTGTTCACCCGCAGAGAACGAGGTCCTGGGTTCAAATCCCGGGTCGCCCGTATCGCTCGGCGTCCCATCGGATCATGAGAGTGATGGAATAGAAAGTGCTCCTGTGTTTGCGCACATACTTGTGCACTATAATATGTCCCGCGCAGATGGCTAATCTCTGTTGAGACTCGCCGCCATGGCCGAAATTTGCCTAGAAGGACATTATTATTAGTAAATACAATATCCAGTATTGGCTAAATACTTGCGGAGAAACATTTGTTTACCTGATGTCAGTACCTTAAAGGATTGATTAAGTAAGTAAAGATTAGGTATTTACTACATAGAATAACATTTAAACTAACTTAATATTCTGTTCATAAACCAGTTACTTCCAGACTACAAGAAATACTTTATGAAAATAGGCAAAAGTTATAAATTACTTAAGTATCCTCAATAGAGTTTCGTTATTTATGAAAAGCGGTAGTACGCCTTATGATTTAATATTAAGTAGATTAAGTAACTAATAAGTTCTTCACTAATACTTAAATATTTTTATTTGAAGGACGCAAAAAAAATGTGGAAAAACTTGATGAGAAAATTTTAAATTAAATGTTGTTAAACTTTGGAGGATTAGAAATTTAATTCTGACAATAATAAATAAATATCTTGAGACAACTAAAACACTGCCATCTGTTCCCAAATTAGGCAGAGTCTGCACTTTGGCAACCAGACAGCCGTTAACATTCTTATAACTATCATCATCATCATACCAGACGAAAGAAGTCCACTGCTGGACAAAGGCCTCCCCCAAAGATCTCCACAATTGTCGGTCTTGCGCTATTCGCATCCAGCAGTTTCCAGCGACCCGCAAAAGATCATCGGTCCATCTTGTAGGGGGCCTGCCCACGCTGCGTCTTCCGGTTCGTGGTCGCCACTAAGATTCAAAGATTCAAATTCATTTATTCCACAAAAATATTACATTTGTGAGGAATTGTCAACATTTTTTACCGTACCGTGCAGTGCATGACGTGGCAGCTACTGAGAAACACTGCCAGAAAACTCAGTAGGAATCCTATTTTAAAATATTTATTTCTTACATAAAATTACATTGTATTTAAATGTGTTAATTTAGAGCGACTCAATCCCAAGCTGTTTTCTCACTTAAATAATCAGAAGTTTTGTATTAAGCTCTGCTACACAGTTTGGCTTTAAAATTCTTTTAAACTTATTTATAGACATTTTTCAGATATCACTGGGAAGTTTGTTATAGAACCTTAAACATCATCATCATCATATCAGCCGAAAGACGTCCACTGATGGACAAAGGCCTCCCTCAAAGATCTCCACAATTGCCGGTCTTGCGCTATCCGCATCCAGCAGTTTCCAGCGACCCGCACAAGATCATCGGTCCACCTTATACATTGCCCCATAAAATTGTTACTTACTTTGTGGAGACGGTTGGTATGTAACACAAAGTTATGAGAACCTTTCTGCCCCGACGGCCGTCGGTTATATTAAATTAGTATCATATTATACATAAATTACATCCAGAGACAGAACCAATAATCGTGCTTATTTGCACGAAAATTTATTCTGGTTGGTGATCAAACCCAGGCTCGATACCTTTGGCTTAGTAGTCACGGTCACTAATCCTTAGAGCAACAGGCTGGTCGAAGGTTTAGATAACTGACTGGATTTGAACTTATATTTTAGGTGATGCCTCCGACTCATTCCTATTAAATCACGGTATGAGCATAGTTTGAATATAAAAATATTTATTTCGATCTACATTTGAAAACCGAGTTTGATTACGCTTTAAATATAAGTTATGGTGATAATCAAATAGAATCAGTTGAAAGTGTAAGGTTTCTGGGATTCATTTTGGACAAGCATTGTAGTTGGAAACAACATATAGATTATGTATGCAATAGACTGGACAAATTTATTTTTGCTCTACGTAGGTTACGTCACATCTCAACCAGGCAAACAGCCTTAAATGCATATCATGGGTATGTGTCTTCCATTCTGAGCTATGGCTTGATGCTGTGGGGGAATTCCGTAGAATTCGATAGAGCATTTAAAGTCCAAAAGAAATGCATAAGAGCTATTTGCAATAAACATTTCATGGAATCTTGTAAACCGCTCTTTAAATCTCTTAGGATTCTTCCTCTGCCTTGTCAGTACATAAAACAAACATGTATATTTGTCAAACAAAACCCGAAACAATTTGAATGGAAAACTACATCTCGAGGTTTCATCAAGTTATGCCTACCTATGATCAGGCTAGAATACTACAGACGCAACAGTTATTGTATGGCCATTAGATTATTTAATAAGTTACCGGTACCAATAAAACATCTACCACTCACTAATTTCAAAATGCATATTACTCGCTGGCTTTTGGATAAATGTTTCTACACTGTCGAGGAGTATCTGAACTACAGGACGCAGTAATTTGTAAATATTTGATTGTTAATGTGATATATTACTTTGTTTGTTAAATAATGTGTTAATAATTTAATTAATTGTATTAATATATTTTGTATTGTAGCTGAAATGTTATATTTACACGCCGAGAACTCGGCAGAATGTGATTGATCCATCAATATTCTTTTAAAAACTTTTATGTAAACTCATATTCAGTAAATAAATGAATTGAATTGAACTTCGTCAATGGATTTAAAGAACTGAATATTAAGATTTAAAATACTACGTACTGAAAAGATTATCACGAAGTGAATGATCGAATACAATTTTAAATAACCCGTCTTGTTTGAGTCCGATTCATACACGAACCATTCTGTACCATCGAGAGTATTTAATATTTTTTTTATTTTAACATTAATTACATTTTTATTATTTGTTGGTTTAGCGGAAACCGAAAAACACACTCTCACAATTTACAACGTGCTACCTATCACTGTTAATAAGATGCAGCCCGTTCATGGAGAGACAGACTGACAGTTGGACGGATAAACAGTGGATCCTTCGAAATATGGCTCCGTTGGGACCCGTACCGAACCTTACGACTTAATCATGAGAATAGGTTCACGAAGATCAATACGACACATGATAATTTAGTTGAAAGAAAAATATTACAATATTAATATTTTTTCAACCGTCTTTCGATTAGAAAAATATTGTGTTTGTAACAATGTACATCCTTCTTAGTCTAACACATTCTATGGAGAGTGTTGCGTCTTTACTTGGTACTGACAATTTTTTCACATGACGTTAGCAGTTAGCCCAGCAGTCTTCCACTGCTTTACCGGACACTTCTTCCCATTGAATGGCATTAGCGGATTTACCCGACAATTTCCGCGTAAGGTTACCCGAAAAAGTTGAAGTCCGGTCCGTTGCATTTTTTTTACGCGAAAATATTAAATGCGAAAGAAGTACTGACCATTTTTTACACGTCGTTTGCAGTAAGCCCAGCAGGCTTTCACTGCCTCGCCGGACACTTCTGCCCATTGAATGGCGCTAGCGGCTTTACCCCATAATTTTTGGGTAAGGTAAGGTTACCCCATAAAGTTCAAGTCCTGTCCGTTTCCTATCTGTTTATACAAGCACTACAAAGCCAAAATATTTAATGTGAAATATTACCATTGATAAATCGGTTGTATATAATATGGCTTAACGTTTTAGACGACTAAGTTGTTACCCTGTTTAAAATAAATTACAAATGTACTGCAACGATTCATAATAAATGTAGTTTCGGCTCATTTATTTCTCGGCTCCCAGGTTTATGTGTTAGCAATGCGGGAATGCAACGAGCCATATTCTAAATGATGCTAACTTTCTTTCCGCTAGGAGTAATTTCAAACTGATTTACATTTCATATAAAATAAATACGACTTCGTCTAAATTACTGGCAAATATTATATACCGTAAAACGAACAGAATAGAAGTCCAGGGAGGGATAGAGACGGATATAATGTTAAACGAATATATAATAATAATATAATATCTTGGGACAATGTCACACAGATCATCCTAGCCCCAAACTACGCAAAGCTTGTACTATGGGTACCAGGCGACGATATACATACTTATATAAATCGATGAATACTTAAATACATAGAATGATGACTCAGAAACAAATATTCTTACTCATCACACAAATATTTGCACTTACCGGGATTTGAACCCAGGACCACCAGCTTCGTAGGCAGGAGCACTACCAACTAGGCTACGGTGACCGTCAAAGCTCTGGCGTGGCTGTCAGGGTCATTAACCATTAGATTAACAGGCCATTCAAACGAACCTTGTAAAATAAATCAAATTGTCAATTAAAACGGGATTAATAGAAATCCAGGAGCGAATTATTCACTATTATAGAGATGGGAACAATTTCTATAGGGTGGCCGAGTAGTTGACGTTCAAACACAAAATTTAGATACTTTATGATGAGGAGTATGCAAATCACCCCCATGTATGTGCTACAATTTTGGAGTAGTTTTCAAGATAATTTTTTTTTAAATATTTTTTTTCGTAAATTTCACTTATCTTCGGTTTACGATTTGTTTCTCGTTCTGTTGAACATTTCTGGTTCAGTTTTTTTCTAATAACTAATTAACATAGTTTAACCTAACACTTGCTGCTGCGTGGTGACGGCGACAAATACCGGAATCAGAATATCATCACCCCATCTCATCCCGTGGGGGGCGTAGAAGTCGACCCGAGGGAATATCTACCAGAGGATGGGCAGCAGCTTCCTTCTGATTACTATGACCATCTTACTGCGATCGCCAACCCGCCTGCCAAGCGTGGCGATTATGGCATATCCCCCAAGACGATTCTTGAGGGAGGCTTGTCCAGCAGTGGACTTATTTAGCTGTATTGATGAACCTAACACTCTAAAAGTATGCTTTATCTAATCCTTGCAGAACTGACTTAGAATTTATTCGAAAGTTCAAAATTAGGGTTTGAGCTCAGGACTCATAAATTTTCAAAGTATCAAACAAAAAAATTTAATGGGTAGATTATGGTTTATGATTCGGATACTCCTCATCATAAAGTATCTAAATTTTTCGTTTGAACGTCAACTCCTCGGCCACCCCATAGAAATTGTTCCCATCTCTATAATAGTGAATAATTCACTCCTAGATTTCTTTTAATCCCGTATTAATTGACAATTTGATTTATTTTACAAGGTTCGTTTGAATGGCCTGTTGGTCTAATGTTTAATGACTCCGACAAATCGATGAATCTTGATTGATGAAATACAATCAAATGCGATCCCCACCCTGGGTCTCTACCGGCTAAGTCGTCGAACATCGATTTCTTAAATGGCGTTCAAATAAATAAAGGTTAAAAATGACTTAATCAATCGTTAAATCGGCTTCCATGACCACATGTGACATCACAAATGGTCCGGAATCGATTGTCAACGTTGAAGCTGATTTAGCGATAGACTAAGTCATTTTTAACCATTATTTATTTGAACGCCGTTCACGAAAACGATGATCGGTGACTTAGCCGGTAGAGCCCCTGGAAAAATATTTGTGTAATATGAGCACGATATATATTTTTTTTTTAATCAGGCAGGTGCAGTAGTTGAAACTACTGATAATTGCCTGTATCTAGTACACTGAGTTAGCTTGTCTCTTTCGTTGTTATTATGTGCTTGTCTAGCCTGTTCTTAAATATGTTTGTGTTTGGTGCTGACAATTTGTTATGTGTCTAGGTCTAGTTTATCTGTAATATGTATGTATTACTAAATATATATCTATACATATAATAAAATCGTACGAAAGTCAGCACTGTTCATTGAATATTATTTAAAAAGGATACTTGGGGCGTGATCTACAATCGATATAGAAGCCAAAAATATAGTTTTTAGAATTTTTGTCTGTATATCTGTTTGTCTGTATGTATGTCCGAGCTAAATTCAAAAAGTACTGCATAGATTAACTTCAAATTTTGCATGAATATTACTTAGAGGTCAGGTCAACATATAGGCTACATATTATTACGCTATCACCTACGGGGGAGGAGCTGTGATAATTTATAAAATTTAACGCTGGTAAAACCGCGGGACACAGCTAGTACTAAATATATTGTCTGGTTCCATAGTACAGGATCAGCCTAGTTTTAGATCAAATGGAATTATTAATATTTATTATTTAATTTTGAGACCCTTAAGTTAAACCAACACTAGAACATTTAATAAATATCTATAAAAATAACATTGAATACAAAAATTTGCTACTTGGGAACAATGACAATCAAAAATATTATAAGAAGGCCCAGATCTACCAAAGGTATAACAGGAAGAAACTCGAAGTAAGTATAAAAGATCGGAATGTGATGGCGTTTTTGATAGAGTAAAACGTAAAACCGCGATACAAAACCTTTAATTTCATTGATGATAATGTATACATTTTTGTATAATATTAGCTCAATCTTGTAAAACCATTTGTAAGGCAATCATTATTTAAGTAGACCGGAGATGCCACCATTTTGTAAACTAGTCGTGGAAGCTAGTGTTATTGGCATTTAATTATTAAAATTTTTGTAACCATATGTACGTAGCTGTAAGCTACCCAAATAAAATAAACTAAAAATATAATTAACAAAAATTGCACTCGCATTTTTAAAACATGCATAAAACAATAAGAAAAGGCAAAATTATTGTAATTTTGCCTTTTCGTACGGTTTTTAATTAATGCATATTGTAATTTTAAGTAATCTTTGTGGCCTTAAATTTGCAATCGAAATTATATTTTACAACATTGTTAACCCTAGATAGCTAACGTTCCTAAACTTCTATGACAAGCTAACCATTCGACTTTTTGACGACCATATTTCAACGCGTTTTTTTATTTAAAAAAATATTATTTTAATCAGGTTTATTACATTTATAGGAAATATGGGATTTAAATAAAAGGAAATTGTTACTAAAAATATTTTTTATTTAACTTTTAAGTACTAAATCACAAATCTTATATGGCACATGTTTTTTTGAGATCAATAAGGCACTTAATCTTATAATATCTAAATTAGGAACTATTTTTGGAAATTTCTTATTTCTTTTTTGACATTGCAATCAAAATGGCTTAAAATTAATTGTAAGTATAAAATGACTTAGATTTTTTGTGGCACAACTTGCGCAAAAGTCTACTGTATGTTCGCCACAAATGGGAAGTCTGCAACTATTGCATTGATTCTTTGTCATACGCCTTCTCTTATAGGAACACAAACTGCAGCTTTTCCTTTTCCTTGTTGAGGCATTTTCAGGTATCAGAGGACTTCCTGAACCAGATTGCTCAAGACTGTGATCTTCAGCGCGTTCCTCATGGTTCAAACCCAATACGTCTCTAATCTTTCATTATTATTATTATTATAATTTGCATACGTCTCTAATACGCAGAAAGACGTGTTGAACAATTCATCACTTGTAAGATGGTTATCTTTCAACGCAGCTGCCAATAATAAGACACCAAAGAGAGCGTTCCTCTTTGCACGTTTCGTTTTGGGTTGAGGTCATATTCTCATAACTTTGTTTCTTTATGGCTATTTCAGCATTGGTCCACTGTAAAATTTCCTCACATATGTCATCAGTCATAAAGGAACCACATAAAACGAGAGGATCTGTTATATTTCTGACTGAACGGGCTGGTCCTCTAGCTGTGCGAACGATATTTATCGCAGAAGTTCGGGAAGAAACATTTCCTTTACGAGTTGCTCACACGTGACGATTTTTACCTCGAATATTAGCTTGAGGCAAGTGGATAATGTAGTAGGAAGCAGATAAAAAATTCCCACTAAGAACAATACCATCCGAAGGTGAACTTCCTTGTTCCTCTTCGATATCTAAAGGTGGACTTACTTGTGTTTCTTCAGTGTCCGAGGGTTTGTCGTGAAAGTCACTTTCCACGTCATCAGCCAACAAAACATCCTCATTTTCACTATCAGAAACAACATCATTTGTATTGTCATAATCTTCATCATCTAACGCACGAACTATGTCATCATCTGTGATCAACCTCGTAGCCATTCTTCACTATTTATTTATTTTTATTATTTTATTTATTTATTATTATAGGTTCACCAACAATTATATACACCGTCTTAGATCTAATTAACATACGAATAAATATAGCAGTAGTGTAATAATCACTTACAGGTGAACTCTGCATGCACATGAGAGAGTACGTTTGTGTATAGTAAGCTTAACCTAACTATGAACTATGTGCTTATCTTCTAAGAGCCATACATGAAAGTGTTTTTGACGGCAGAGGTTAGACATCGCATATATATTTGTACAATTTTATTCTGAGCATATTGAATTAATCAAAGTGTAAGTCAATTAGATCACTACAACCATTCACCACCTTACATAACCTAGCGCATGGGGAATTAGCACCTAAGACTGTCCTCCTCCGCGGCGGACAAAGCGGTGTTATTGGGCTGCGAGGGATTCTAGATGGGGCACGGAAATTGAAAAGTTGCAGTATTACGGAACAATCAATTTTGTGTGTCATCACTTTGCACACAAACATTGCGTCATTTAGATTTCGACGCCTTTCCAGTGACATAATTTTGTAGTGTTTAAGTCAACTAGAGTATGACTGCATTTTTTTAGTTATACCATTGGAAAACGCCAAATACCAAAGGAAACGTTTTTGTACACGTTCCAAGCGTAAAGAATGTGTAGCGTAGTGAGGACGCCAGATTACGCTACAGTAGTCAAGTGCACTTCTAACTAAACTGTAATAAAGCAAGATTTTTGTTTTTGAAGATTTGAACTGCTTTGTGTTTCTCAAAACAAAACCTAACATTTGAGAGGATTTTTTTATTATATTATCCATATGAGGAATAAAGCTTAACTTTTTGTCAAATGTTACACCTAGGTCTTTTACTGTGTCTAGTTTGTTAATTTTCATTCCTTTTATAAAGTAATCATGCTCTATTACGTTTTGCTTTCTTGTGAAGTTTACAACGTTACATTTACTGTGATTAAGGATCATTTCATTGTTGTCACACCATTGGTCTAGTCTATCTAAGTCTTCTTGCAGGGCAAAGGCGTCTTCTTTAGGTTTTATGATTTTAACAAATTTTAGATCATTGGCATACATGAATAACTTCGTGCTGTGGAAACAGTTTGTAATGTCGTTATTAAATAAATTAAACAGTATTGGGGCCAAATGCTGTGGCACCCCAGAAGATATGTCTCGCATGGCTGATTGAAAGCCATTGACTACCACAAAGAAACGTCTGTCCATTAGATATGAACTCAGCCACGAAAGTAAAGACCCAGTAATGCCATAAGCCTGCAATTTAAGAATGAGTAGCTTATGTGATACTTTATCAAAGGCCTTACTAAAGTCTGTGTATATAACATGCGCTTGGTGGCCTGAATCAATGGCCTCCGTTAATAGTTCAGTGAAAGGCATGAGATTAGTGCTAGTAGATCTACACTCCAGGAAGCCGTGTTGATCTTCACTGACATACAATTTTAAATGGTTCTAAATATATGGACAGATTAACGATTCAAATATTTTTGCAAGGGTTGATAAGATTGATATTGGCCTATAGTTAGAGACCCTTTCCTTTTAATTAGATTTGTATATGGGAACAACTTTTGTCATTTTCCATTTTATTGGAAAAACACCGGTACTTAAGGATTTGTTATATATAAGATATAATGGTACAACTAGCTCCGATGCACACTTATAAACAAAAATAGGAGGTGGTCCATCTGGCCCAGCCCCCTTATTACAATCTAGATTTCTAATCTTTTTGTATATGACCTCTATGCTTATAATAGGGTTCGTAAGACTTAGGCTGTAATTTTTTAGGGTATTAAAAAAGCTGTTATTTTCAGTATTTGAGGCGACATGAGCGGTGCTATAGACAGATGAGAAATGCGTTGCAAATAGCTCACAAATTTCTGTACAATTGGATGATGAAATGACGCCATCAGTCATGTGGTTGCGGGATAATTACTAGAGCCACTTCTCTTTGTTTTCACATAACTCCAAAACAGTTTCGGGTTTTTTGCTAGGTCGTCTTCTAATTGCTTCATATAACTATTATAACAAACATTTACGAGAGCATCACAGCGTTTGCTTACTATTGTTAATTCCATTTTATCTAAAGGGTTCTTATATATATTGTAGCGTTTTCTAATATTATTTTTATAATTAAGCATTTTAATTAATTTTCGGTTAAACCATGGTGGGTACTTGTTTGTTTTCTGTATTTTAGTAGGTATATACTTATGTATGACTGATTCAATGATGTCATAAAATACTTGTACCATTTCATTAGGCCCTTGGAGGCCCTCAAATAATCCCTCCCAATCGAGATCACTTAGGTGTTTACGAATTGTATTATAATTCGCTTTTCGAAAGTTAGGTCTACCTTTCTCAATGTTATAAGGGAGTCTAGCTTCCTTGTCCAAAGTAATTACAATATCAAGTGGTGGATGGTGGCAATCTATATTACTAATGGAATTGATGCTTTGACTTACATTACATAATGAGTGGTTGTATAGCACCAGATCAAGAATGCGACCAGAGGAGTTCTTTACGTCGTTGAATTGACTGAGTCTATTAACATGGGTGAAGTTTAAGAGTACCTCACTAGTGTTAGATATCCACACTATTAACGATATAACTAAAAAAAAAACAAGGAAACATCAACACAAAGTATAGGTTCAAAAGTTACGCATAAGCTAACCATTCGTCAAAATGACGAGTATGCAGTAGGTATCTCAAATACAAAAGTACTTACCAACTAAACGCAACTACACTACGCGACGCAGTCCAGTGGCCACTAAGTTGGCGCGAAACCGCAAGTGCATAGGTAAAACCATTAGAAAGAGAGATATTTATTAGATGCTCGTCATTTTGACGAACGTTAGCTATCTAGGGTTCAATGTTGTAAATTTTTACCAAGCTTTTTATACGTTTCTATAGTTTCCTCTTCACAATATTTAGATCTATACTTACTAAAGAGTAAGATTTTCTTGACATAAAAACTAGGACATTAGCAGCCTCTTAACGCCTGGATTTTTCTCTCAACCAATCACGAAAACAGATTTTCATTATTACACAAACGTCTGTTTGCTGAACACGTGACCTCCTGAGGCTATACCTCTAACACCGAAGTTGTAGGACATGGAGATTATTCAGATTCACCAAGATCTAGTTAATCTTTATTTACTTGTTCCGTACATTGCTCAAGGCAGGTTACGTCTGTCGGGGAATCCAATTAGTTAGCTTCTCGGGTTTCATTACTTAGTTTTACCTCGGCTTGTAGATTGCTGTTGTGGTTTACATCTAGTGCTTCTAACTAATAATAAATACTGAAGAATTTTTACGTTGTTTATTAACTTAAAAAATTATATTCGGATATAAATATAAGCTAGTTTTTGCGTAAAAGAGTAACAACATCCATAAATGGTATGAATATATCTATGAAATGAAATGACATGATGAAATGAAATTTATTCAGCACTTGGGTATTAACACACACCTGCACTTGTCAAGCTCACAATACAGTACATATACATAGTGGATAGTATAAAAGTTACAAAAGAAAGTAATTAGTCCGTCCGTGCGGTTTGTTTTATCGCATATATTTTCTGAAATCCTTAAATAAATAACAAGTTACTAATCTATTATTTTGAAATTTTGTTCTACTATATTAAAATTAAAGAATAGAAGAAAGTACGGACGAAATTCTAAATGAGGGCGTGATCACATCGACGGGATCACCGATCACGCGTTAAGGGGCCAAAGCGATTCTCGCCGCTGAGGAACCTATCCTAGCTAGCCTGCGGCTTTCTCTAGCTACCTAGGTGGACGACCCGGAGAAGAAACTACTCATCCATACTCACAAACTTTCACATTTATAATATTAGTAGGATTCACTGCGCCTTCACCACACCTGATACGAATAGTAAAAAAATGTGAGCCGTCACGGGAGGCCTGGCAGATGTGAAACATCGACATTATTTTGTAAAAGTCATATGCAGAAGTCGCAGTCGAAGTTGAAGTATAAGTCGCAGTCGAAGTCGAAGTCGAAGTCGAAGTCGAAGTCAAAGTCGAAGTCGAAGTCAATGTCGAAGTCGAAGTATAAGTCGCAGTCGAAGTCAAAGTCGAAGTCATGTCGAAGTCGAAGACGAAGTCGAAGTATAAGTTGCAGTCGAAGTCGCAGTCGAAGTCGAAGTCGCAGTCGAAGTCAAAGTCGAAGTCAAGTCGAAGTCCAAGTAGAAGTCGAAGTCGAAGTAGAAAAGAACATATTGTGATAGGAAATTAAAAAAAAAATACCACGGCATGCGTCGCCACGCCCGAAATCTGTTTTACGTGCGGCTATAGCTGTTTCACATCAAAAGTCGGCAAAATAACGTTTATAAAAAAATAAATCAGGATATTATAAATAATAATGTCCTCCTGGTCAAATTTCGACCACGGCCACCAGCTTCAATGGAGATTAGCCTTCTGCCGGACATATTACAGTGCACAAGTGTGTGCACAAACACAGGGGCACTTTCTAGCACTGTCATGATCTGATAGCATGTCTACGCGACTGTGAAGAGAACAGGTACATCGGTACTTTACGGGCACGGGGGTTTGATTCCGCTAACAACAGCAACGTCAGGCTGATACTGTGAAACGGAAATCCCAAAAATAACTTTTCGCACCGACCCGGGAATTGCGCCCAGGAACTCATTGTACGCTACCGCTAGACCAACAAGGCAAATATTTAAATATTTTGACCGTCACCGTAGCCTAATTGGTAGTGCTCCTGCCTACAAAGCTGGTGGTCCTGGGTTTGAATCCCGGTAAGTGCAAATATTTTTGTGATGAGCACGAATATTTGTTTCTGAGTCTTGGATGTTTTCTATGTATTTAAGTATTTATCTATCTATATAAGTATGTATATCGTCGCCTGGTACCCTGGCTTTGCTTAGTTTGGGACTAGGATGATCTGTGTGACATTGTTCCTAGATATTATTATTATTTAATATACACAGTAGTTTCCTCATAGTAAAATTATTACACTTAGCTACATTAAGCCAACTACGATTTATTTCATCTATTAGTCGGCGTCGTAGTTCAGCCTATTGCTATTCATCCCAACCAAACTCATTTGCAATTCAATATAAACAAAGCTAACACCATCTACAAGGCCGCCTGTGTGTTAGCTAAAACACATTACACCTATTAGTAAAACAAAAGGCGAGTCGTATTTCCAATCAGCCGTGTGTGGGGACCCTTACGGTGTCCCCGATAACTGTGTTAGGGAGGCATTAGATGTGAGAGTCGATAATCTAGCTAGAAGCTGTGTAATAGATTACGTTAGACAGAAAGGGGTTTAAGTTTAAGTTGCCCCGTTTGTAAATCAGTAGCGTGTTTTTGCGTAGCTAATGAAGTACTGACGGGCCTGGTGGCGTGGTTGGCAAATGCTTGCTTTTCACGTAGGAGTTCGTGGGTTCGATTTCCAGGACAGATATTTATGTGCATGAACATATGCACATAAATATCATGTCTGTTTATCCTCAATCTGGGTGTAAATATCTGTATAAGTATGTATTTACAAATAAAAAGTGGTATATGTAGTATATCAGTTATCTGGTTTCCATAATGCAAGCTCTGCTTATTTATTTATTTATTCATAAAACAATTTTCATTGTATCTGAATTGTGATTACAAATAAGTGCATTAATTAAAATTAAATATATGAATTACATTTACATAGGTCAGGTACAAGTCAAACACATAATAGAATAAAATTATAAAACATACAGATATTATACGCATAAATCATTACAATAATCATTTCTTTTTGCAATTATCATTTACAAAGTCAGTCACAGAGTAATAACATTTTTTTATTAGGAAATGTTTTAGCCTTATTTTAAATAAATGTGTGTTATATACAGTCTGTTTCAAGTTGTCTGGTAACTTATTAAATAATTCTGTTCCCTGGTACTCAGTAGAATGTTTCTCAATATTTAGTTTAGGCGCAATTTTATTTTTAATAGTCTTTCTACGGGTATTTTCTCTAATTTTTCTTTCTTGCTGAGTTTTATATTTGTGTTTACATTTAGAGAAGTGACTCAAGACACATTGGACATATAAACTCGGTACTGTTAATATATCTAATTAAATAAAATATTCCCTACATGATTCCCACTGTGGTATTTTTACTATAGTTCTTACAGCTTAGTTTGGGATCAGATGGCCGTTTGTAAAAAATGTCCCAGGATATTATTATTATTATTATATTATTACTAAGTTCAAACTCCACATTGGTCCAAAAATTGATATTGGGTATTTTCTGTCCATAAAATTCTTAGCCATAGTCAAAGACAAAAATTTATTCCGTAAAAATTTTACATTTATGTGGAGAAAGGTTTAAGTGTCAAAATCTAAGAACAGATTAATATGTTTTTTGAGTTTTGAATTACGAGTAAGTGCGATCTCTAGATAGAGAGTAAATCTTTGTCTACGCACACTCTTGTTATAATAATTGATTCCCATAATGTTAGGTAAAATAGTGGCCATATTTCTACTAAGACGTTATTACATTTAGAATTATTATTCTGACAGAGAAATGGTAAGCATAAATGCCTTGCTTAGTGGCTGCTTAATGTTAATGCGGTTTATGTTGGTGCTTCTGCATATTATATTTTCAACAATAGCTCATTTGAAAATCTTTGTCCAGGTGTCCACGTATTTAACTGCGCAATCACGGGTAACATCGCAGGGCGGAGTTAGTAAATATAACCAACTTGAACGTTAGTTTATTCAAATATTTCGTTATTTCTTAATCAATCACACGATAAGAAATTTAATTTAAATTTGGAACGGAGATAGATAATCCTGAATTAAAGCGTAAATAAATTTGTAAGCCACGGGTAATGCCGCGGGGCGCAGTAATGCACAGGTAATCACACTAATATTATAAAGGCGAAAGTTTGTGAGCGTGTATGTTTGTTAAAAAGGACTAGTGGGCTAAGGATGTGACCGAATGGTGTCCAAGACAACACAAAAGAAAGAAAGGGAGACAACGTCGACGATGGGAAGACGACGTAAAAAGAATAGCAGGAGCCACATGGAGAAGGAAGACACATGACCGAATTTTATGGCAGCCTTAGGGGAGACCTATGCTGAATATCAAGACAAACTTCGCGAAACTGGTGTCCATATCAAAGAGATTGTATTATTATATTTTTATAAGATTGTTAAATAAAGGCTTTATTATTATTATTATTATGTTTGTTACTTCTTTACGTCTTAACGGCTGGAGCGATTTAAATAAAATTTGGTATGAAGTTAGGTGACAACCTGAATTTATACAGTTTAACACAGTAAAACCGCGGCATAAATTTTAAGTGTGAATGTTTGAATATTTGTACGTTTGATACTTAAACACGCCAAAAGGACTGAATGGGTTCGAATGGGATTTTGATAAGAGATAGATTATATCTTTAATAAACATATACACGCTGCAATAAATTGCTAAATTGTAGGTAAGACCACAGGGCGAAGCTAGTGACTAATAAATCCTCTTAGGAATCGATCGGCAATCGTCTTTGAACTGTACACCCACCTTTTAGTTCAGTTCTACATTATATTGATGCGGCTCCATTCAATTCGCCTCTTTCAGTCGTTCAAGAGCGGTACCAAAAGGGCTGCCGCGTGGAATATACGATTCTTGATCAATAGCATTAGGTCTTGGAATTTAAATTATGTACTTAAGTACTGATGGGTAGATAGATAGTCTTCATTAAATAAATAAATAAAATATAAATAAAAATTTGTTTTTATTCACTTTAAAAAAGCTCATGTAAATAGTGAGAACATGTTTGTAGTAATACAGTTATTATTTCTAGTTAATTATTACAGATATTTAGGTACACGGAATGTTAAAACATTTATACAATTTATTTTATAATAGTCGTGATATTTAGCTAGCTTGTATTAAGTTATTGTCAAGGAGATTATGTTTATGTTTAATAATTAAAATTTATATTGTACATATTGTCCGAATGGTTCTGTCTATATTAGGGTATAAATTCAGTATTATTATTATAACGGACCTTGTGTTTAAAACGACGGTCGCGCTTTAATTCTACCACCGGATCCATTATACACTAAGATTATAAGATATAAGACGGTCACGATAGCCTAGTTGGTAGTGCTCCTGCCTACGAAGCTGGTGGTCCTGGGTTCGAATCCCGGTATGTGCAAATATTTGTTGATGAACACGAATATTTGTTTCTGAGTCATGGATGTTTTCTATGTATATATGTATTTATCTATCTATATAAGTATGTATATCGTCGCCTGGTACCCATAGTACAAGCTTTGCTTAGTTTGGGGCTAGGATGATCTGTGTGACATTGTCCCTAGATATTATTATTATTATTATTTATGAAATTGCATAAACAAGGTGTAGCAGAAATAGTGAAGGAATTAAAAACACAGTCCACCCGGGTCCTTACCTTACCCACATGAGGTATGCCTCATGTTAAGTACCTACCTTAACCCTACAGAAAATATCCCAGGTCTAAATAGTATTAATAACTGGTTCTGGTGTAAGTATAAAGCATATCGTGGATTCGTGGATTTATTGACAATGATTTAAGTACATTGTTTTTTTTTCTATGATTTCTGACTTTGACATAATGATAAGCATGTATTTCTTAAATGTGACATTAATTTTTTATTACTCATTATGCTAGTGACATTTCTTTTTTTTTATATATTATTTTGTAATTTAATTATGTCATTACATCTTAAAAAATTGCATGCCCTCATGACATAGTGATCTTCACATTTGTATGACACCGTGAAATGTTAATAATGTACCTGTGTTCGTATTTAATAAATTGATTTGATTTGATTCGATACCCACCTAGGATAGATATTTGTGTCTATAAACATGTCTGTTGGTTGTAGTCTGATCAGTGATCTGATTTCCATAGTACAAGCTCTGCTTAGTTTGAGATCAGGTGACCGTGTTGGAATAATGTCCTAAAGATATTATTATTATTATATCGAGATTGGGAAAATTAAGCGTGTGTAACATCATGGGCTACGGTAACCACATAACATCAAGTGGCTGCATGTTTGTTTATCAACTAAGTACAGTGTGGCTGGTAGCAGATTAATAAATAAAATTAACTAAAGATGGTGCATCGTTTTATTGAAATTATGGAATGAAAGAGCAAATATGCAGAATTAATTTTAAAAAAATATGACGGATTTGATTATGTCCGTCGAGTTGCACTCACTGTTCGAAACGATATCTCCTACTAATTTTTTTTTAACATGACGCGTGCTGTTAGCCTCTCGTCTTTTACTGCTTCACCGGATAGTACGGGTGAGCGTGGGCTCTAACCGCCTAGCAAAATATAAACTACAAACTAAGTACCCGCGCCGGAGGGCAGCCCCTGTGGGGTTCGAACCTCGGCTCTGGGCGGATACTGGCGGGGAGAGGGCGAGAGATCGTGGTTTTTAGGGATGTTTTGTGCAACTGTCGCTCTACATTAATTCGCGACGCGGGCCTCGCTTCCGGTTTAAGTCTGGAGCGGGCATTTCATCGGATCGAATGCAAGCTAAGGGTCATGGAGGAATCTCCTATTCAGCGCCACACGCGTTTTTATACTCCAAAACAGTATCGAATTGAAAGGTGTTAATTTTTTTTTTAAGATAGCCCCATAATAAAAACCCTTGTGGTCAAGTCGAACGACCTTGATGGCTACGGAAGGTCCCCAAAGCCACGAATCAGTTTAAAAGTAAAATTCATCAAAGATCTGGTCGTGTGTGTGATCACATCAACCTGTTCGAACCATGTGTGACAGGAGAATCCTGGATGAGCTCGCAGGTTCGTTGAAAGTAATTCCGCTTTGATTCGCCCATAATTCTCACTATAGACTTTAGCCGCCTGGCCCCGAGCTTTTTCAAAAAACTGTGGTCAAATAATTCCATTCGTGGTTAAAGCGTACCACACAATTACCCTGGGCTAATGTTAGGGTTTATGATATCAGTCCATACTTTTTGGAATAATCTTATTTAAAACTAGGTGTGCCCCGCGGTTTTACCCGCGTTAAACTTTATAAATTATCACAGTTCCTCCCCCGTAGGTGATAGCGTGATAATATGTAGCCTATATGTTGACCCGACCTCTTAAGAATATTCATGCAAAATTTGAAGTGAATCCATGCAGTACTTTTTGAGTTTAGCCCGGACATACATACAGACAAACAGACAAACAGACAAAAAATCTGAAAACTATATTTTTGGCTTCGATATCGATTGCAGATCACGCCCCAAGTAACCTTTTAAAAAAATATTCCATGTACATTTTTGACTTTCCTACGATTTTATTATATGTATAGATCACTAATCTGCCGCAAGTATAAGAAAACATCTCTGGGATTTCACTGCCGCCATCATTTTATACGTTAAGGCATTCGTTTGATTCTGTGATGCAAAGGAATTGTACCATTCTCCATCCATGGCCATTAAAAAAATATCTCTTATTACTGTTAATTGCTCACAAAGAAGGGTACAGACTGTGTTCAGATCACAAGTTCTGTTTCAGGTAAATTATTTCACACTTATTCAAGTTGAAAAAGTCATCCGACTTGCCACCTTCCTATTTAGAAAATTTTCCAAAGTTTAAATCAATCCCAGCCGTCTGAATAGGATGCTCGAAAAGTCTTTCAGCTAAAAGCCTTATATAAAACCCGTATATCCCACATCTCCACATTAAGTTTCTTCGTATTCAAACGAGGCCGAGACGTGTAACGTCAAAGTTAGACCTCATTACCGATATTTTTTATTCGTGAATTTTTGCAGATGTATTTCACGTTTTGGTGTAAATTGAGATGTGGTTGTGATATATGATAGAGGTAATTGAGTAAAAAACCGTCTGCTTCTTTCGTTATTGTGACACGTGTTAGAAATTTGTGGCTCATTTTCGGTGGTCTGGCAGATTGAATATGATCACTGGAATATAGTCTGTTCTATTTTTAAGTTTCTTGGAAATTTGTCTGTTCATTTATTTAAAAACTAGTTGTTAGGCTACGATACGAGATACGTGTTTTGGTTCAGAATTCTTCAAGACGAAAATGTATTATTTATTTGAATATCTGTAAATCTTTTATTACAGTGTTATAATAGAATGCGACAAACGTAATAAATGAAATGGCCAAAAACCGAAGTGATGCTGCATCCTCCATTGGTTCCCCACGACGTCCGCTTTTCGACATGAGTGCCACCGTCGCGCGCGATATTCATGTCCTGTTGAGGTTGTTACGAAATCATATGATTGATTGCGGTAACATCATTATTTTAGTAAAAAATAATACATCTTAGAAATTATTTAGATAACACTTAACTATATGCATATAAAAATAGCATATCGTTATAAAGTTCATACATTCAGTCAAAAAAGTAACCGGAATGGATGATTTGTTTATGGTTCCAAATTCAAATTTTTGTTTTTTTATTGTTGTTAGGTTGGCACAACTGTTTTCCATTTTGGCGCGGAGTTTGAGTTGCATCTGTTATTTATATTATATATAGTGTGTATTGCAAATTTCATAATAGACAAAAATATCGAACAAAGAGTTTGTCTTAAATTTTGCATCGCTAATGGAATTTCGTGTTAGGAGTCACTGAAAATGTTCAGAAGGTTTACGGTGAATCGGCTTTATCAAAAACTCGTGCTTATGAGTGGTTCAAAGCGTTCAAAAGCGGTCGAGATGTGATGAAAGATTTGCCTCGCTCTGGTAGGCCATCAACATCTGCAACTGAAGTTAACATCGCAAAAGTGAAAGAAATAGTGACTGAAAATCCTCATTCAACTCTGAGAGGGATAGCCGCCGAACTTTCTGTATCTCACAAGTTGATTCGTACCATTTTAACTAATCATTTGGTTATGAAACATGTTGCCGCTAGGCTAGTCCCAAAAGATCTGAAAGAGCGAGGTGTGTCTACTCGTACATTGATGATTGGTGAGAACATTGTTAAATATAGATAGATTAGGATTATTTAGCAAAATGTTTTAAGAAGGAGAAGACCACGCAGGACATTCTCTGAACAAATCGGAAACGTTCTCAAGACAAGCCAGGTCAGAAGTACCCTAAACGAGCGAGCATGAATGAAGAATATAATGTCAGTAAACAGGGCAAAAGAGGTGTGCAAAGATCGTGACAAATGGCAATCCGATATCTCTGGCTACCCCTCTGGGAAACAGGCGTGAGTCTATGTATGTACCTATTTATGTTTTAAGAAAACATCCAATGACTAGTTGGTGAGTTAACTTGTGTGGGTGTCACATGTTATGTTCTTTTTTCCTCCGTACCTAGGTTTATTTGGCTCCCTGTCATCGGGGACAGTTATCGTGTAGAACGTAACATAATGATTTTCACATGATTCTAGCATGTTCTATGTTCTAGAATTTGTGAAAAATTTCCTGATAAATATTTGACATTACTTTACTTACACGTTACATTGTAATACAAGATTCAGCGATCCGATTGAATCCAGAAAATAATGAGTAACAAAGTACAAGCCGGGAGGTTCAAAAACAAAGTCTAAAAGGAAATGCAAAACGAATCGATTTGGTTCCTCAAGATAAATAAGTACTTACAGTTTCTAAATGGCTCAAATATTCGTGCAGAGGATTTGAGAGGATCTTAAACGTTCGGGTTGATAAATTGCTTGTGCAGATACGTCACAGCTCGGCTTAGTGTTCTAGTCGTAAGCTCGAGTTGTAGCTTAGTTCAAATTATGGCCGAATAAGTAAGGAAATACCTACTGAAGTTGCAAGCATTGTATAGGCTTCTGACATACATATTTTATTAATGCCCCAGAAATGTAATCAAGCTGTCAGTCTAGGGATCAAAACCAAAACCAGTTAATCACAAAAATGGGAAATCATAAATTTAATAATTTGAATGGTATTATCAATATGATATGATCTTTCACGTGCAACTGTGAACATATCAGTAGGCCATGTTTATAGAAAACAAAGCCGATAGATAATACCTACATCCTCCGGAAGGGTGTTAGTAAGGGAATCCTAAAATTTGATCTGCTAGCGTGTATCGTTCGTGGCTTAACGCAGAGCGCCTACCCCGGATTGGTAGATGGTGCAGGTTCGAGACCCGCTGGATGATTAAATTTATGATTTCCCATTTTTGAGATTAGATAAACGCTTTGCATTACGAATAATGCTATAAAAAATCAAATTTAACAAAACCAGTTATGTTTGAAATATGTTGACACAAACGTATACATATTTCAAACAACACAAGGCCGGCCATTGTGGAGATCTTTGGGGAGGCCTTTATTGTGTCAAAAAAAAAACTTAGCATTAGACGTACATTTGAAGCCATATAGAATTTTTAACATTATAATAATATATTACTCAATTCATTATTTGTATACAATGTGTATCGTGTGATATACATAAGTATGTTGTTTTTTTAATGAATCCTGCTTTTAAAATGCCTTAGAGGCTGACTTGTGGAATATTATTTTTGGCAAAAAATACAATAATAATTTTTGTCTTATTTGCTCGCACGTAAAATAACATTGGAGTATCTAACTCAAGTTAACCTATTCTTGCTTATAATTAAGAAGTTTACATCATATTAAAAAAAAATACGATTATCATGGAGTGCTTCAATTTGAGAGCGTCTCCGTGCTTCGAAGGGTGAATGAAAATGTCGTTTCTGCTATACTCTTTGGTTTCCGCCACCTCAGTAAAGAGTAATTCGACCTTTCTCTTTTTGAAGTTATACTTCTTTCGGCGCGATGGAGAAAAATGATGAGAGTGAATTTTTACGATGCGCGCGCACACCGACACCAAAAAATTTAACAGCATGAAGTTAGTTCTAGGTGGTATGACAGTGAATTTTTACGATGCGCGATGCATCCGCGCGCGCATTGTAAAAATAACAGCATGAAGTTAGTTCTAGGTGGTATGAAAATTGATAACTATGTTCAAGTTGTATATTAAGAAGTATTACTTCTAACGCGTGTACATAAGTACACACAAGTTTTTTTAAATCGATTTTGTTCGGAACGCTTTACCGCTTCAACGCGCTATTGCCATGCTGTTGCCTAATGTTGTTAAAATGCTGTACTGCGCACAATAACGCGGCTTGTTGCATTGCTTGTTTAAACTTAACAAAATAACTCTATACCTCCCGCTCGATTTCGTATGCTTTCAATCTTAACAATCCCATCATCTCGTCGTCATAGTTCATTAACCCTGCGTTTCGTGCGAGTTGGGATTGGTAGCGATTTTAAATGTATTCAAATTGTATGCCTACCCACATCATTTTCAATTCAATTTCAATTTATTTATTGCTTTCATGGGTTTTACATAGGTATTTTAGATTATAATACAGTACCAAACATGAACCCTGTAAGGGCACTGCAAGAATACAATATACTTACAAATGTTTTTTTGTCAAAAGCTTCACATGTTTAACTTAAATTTAAATGAATACAATAAAATAGCATTGTGAATATCTGTAAAGTGTGCTTTTTATGGTTTTTTCTTTATTGAATAGGCAGCGATGTAATAACGTTATTAAAAAAATATTCTAAGAAATAAGACCAGAAGTAGCTTTTTTTAAAACAAATTTTAATACAACTTACGACAACAATAATCACAAAAATATTTAACAACCAAATAATTTTAATTCAAACAAAGAAAACGAACAAAAGAAGTAAAATCACCCGCACTATACTGGCTAACAATTAGAAACAAAGACTTTTACGAATCGATCCGCAATCGGACAGAGTAACAGCCTCGACAACTGTTGGGACCCAAAGAGAGCGATGCCGGCGAGGCATCGCCTTTTTATAAAAAATCCCCACTTCTGCCGTTTCCACGTCTACACGGCCCTTTCTGACAGGAGGCCGTCCACGAGCTCCATCTTTTAACTCTGGCGACCGGTCTCCAGGCTTGGCAACGACATCCTCAAGCTTTCAGCAGCACGTGTTGCGGACGTGCTGGGTTGTGGCTCATCAACTTCATCAGGCAACTCGACTCCTCTGTGTCATTGTCAGACTCTGTAATGACACAAAACTACAGCACAAAAACATGTCCATAAATGATAAGAGATAGCTTCAAAACATAATCTTTGTGTCGCACCAAATTCAAACAACAATTCGACACATATGTAGGCTTAGCACACTTAACTCAGCCTAACCACAAGAGTATAAAATAAACTGATATCTGTACGTTCACTCGGGGCAGTTCCCGTTGGGGGAGTGCCCCCTCACGACTCGCTAGAGATCTACGCGCACTTACGTGAGACATAACTTTGCGTGTGTTAATCAGTTCCCGATAAAAGCGTATTTCAACCCAAATTATCAATAAAACACAGTCAATATTTAACACCAACATATCTCACACCACGTCTCGTCAGCGGCCAACCCGTGGCATGACCCTACGTGTAACACACAGCACCACATCTCGTCAGCGGCCAACCCGTGGCATGACCCTACGTGTAACACACAGCACCACGTCTCGTCAGCGGCCAACCCGTGGCATGACCCTACGTGTAACACACAGCACCAGGACCACACGTCCGAGCATAAAGGAAGGGACACAAAACCACACCAGGCATGTCCCATATACTAGGATCGCATGCCTGAGCGCACTCCAAGACAGCATCCAATAACATGAAACCCTACCTTACTTGAAGTGTATCCGTCAGCCAGGATAGCATATCTGAGTACGAGGACCTCCAAGACAGAGACTATCCCAACCGCAAGATAGAACTTCCCTTAATGTGTTTGTCCTTTGCGAAAAATACTTTGCACAAATAGAGAATCATTAAATCAATTTGTAATTCTCAAAACAACACACAATGCTCGGCACACAAGCATGTCCACAAAAACTTTACAAAATTAGTTTAAGCAAAATATCAAAGTGCCTAAATAATTAAAGTCACACACCATGGAAAGTGACTCCACACACATCGGGAGTCCACCACGCCACGAGATCATGTACTTAACTGCGTTTAAGCTCCCATAGCAGACGGACACGCGCGCCGGCGCACGCCCGCCAGACCAGGCGCCTCAGGGCCCCAGCCCCGAAGTTAGCCACCGGGTCACGCCGACAGCCTGCTCCAAACAGCAAGTGACACACTCGCCTTTTCTCTCCAACACCACTCGCTTGACAAACCTTGCCACGCAAGCCATGTACTGGCCGCAGTCTGCGCCCATAGTTTGCTTAACACCTTCTAGGATCCACGCATATCCTGTGGACTAAGAGAATTTAATTACAAAGAGAACATCACCAAACGATCACCAAACGTGAATTCTTTTAATTAGCCTTATTCAAAATAAAGGCGACAGTTTTTTTTTACTCATACACATTATACGTAACAATTATACGAAACGTATTTCTACGTAAAATCCTGAAAGACTCAACAGAGGTCCCTTCATGTAACATCAGAACCACCTGGGTTCTTTACTTACCGAATTGTATAAGAAATACAAAAATCATTGTCTTACGTAGCTAATTGCATCCAAACTACCATTCTGAGGCGATTGAATTACTTCGTTCGCTGCCTGGGTTATTAGTGTCCAATTACAAGGTTTAGAAATCTGATGGACCCTATTTGGTACAACATCAAAATCATCAGCATGTGACATCATTATCCTCTTTCTAAAACAAAATCCTGAAAACAATGCACTAACGCGCAACACGCATATTAGATCACATTAACGCTCGGTATATTTCAGAGCAATACAATCGATAATAATTCTAAAAATAACTTCTATGAGATAATGGAGACAGAGACTAAAAATTTGTCATTTCCGTCAGACTTTTTGTGGCGGAGAAATGTGTACCATACCACCTTTCTCCGACTCGGCTACACCTGACAATAACTCACTTGATTTGAGATTGCTAACATGACTGATCTCACTTTGGTGTAACCCTTGTCCTTTAATATGACCAAGTCTTTTACATAACATCATTACATATGACGAAACATATAATCGTCCGACACAAAGTACATCCACACTCAGAACATATTTTCATGGTTCACACAAATAGTTTACGCAATTTACGGGAATCGAACCCGGGACATTGAATGACAACGCGATGATCTTAACCACTGCGCCACACGTGCAGTCAAACTTCAGAGGATGACTTCAAACTTATGTTGATAACTCCGCAGCTAAGAAGTAGCTTGAGAACGTGCACTGTTACTACACCTACTAGGTTTTAAATAACTCATTTACATTGTAGAATGCAAATAACATATTGAGTATTAAATTGAAAAATGATAAGACTATCAAGTGTTACTTAGTAAGCTTTGTCAATACCTTGTAGCATAGGCTTTTCAGCTCCTCACTCAATCCTCTCACTACCATTAGGCGCAAAACAACGGCATGACATTTTATACAACACCGTGATGTCAACCGTTTGAGGTTACATTCCTCAGCGGTGGTCAATACCTACAGCTATATACCATGGCTATCATGCAATGCACACGATACTGAGCGGCGCCGGCAACGGCTATCAACAATACGACGACTACTGATAGAGGTTAGATCGTAATTCGTAACACACATCGCAAACTACCTTTTTGTTTAACATGACGAATCGGTTAGACTAGGAGGCTTTCACTGTTTCACTGGACTATCGCAAACTACCGTGCGACAAACTAAGTGAATGGTTTCGCGCCCTGATATGGGATCCACCTTTCAAGAAAGACTTGATCGGCCACGTGAAATACATAGCGGTATTTCACATACAAAACAATAAAATTGTATCTACTTACGTAAATCACACAACACAAAAATTTACCAAAACAAAACACATTTACGTACACTTCGTAGACTGCGCTCACAGTTAATACACTCGGCAACGGTTAAAACACATTAGTGATTAGAACAAATCTAAACAAAACGAACGACTAGAAATATCGACTGATCACGTCAACAATTGCCCGAGTAGCCGAACTACCCACATTTTTAGTTCATTTTACAGATCTAAAATTACTTTCGATAATTCCTAAACTAATCATGATAATATGCAATGTACAACGGTGTAGATTTTCTTGAGCCCTGGATGACACTTCAGGTTCACACTTATGTGATCTTATACTGCTAACACTCAAGGAACGTAAACGGATATCAGCCAGTTTTTGGCAAACTGACCGCGAACGAACAAGTTTACGTGAACCTTCAAAACTATCCGGTCTGTCGCGACGCCTAGATCTACTTTATGTATCACAGCAATAACCTCCACACTTATCATCGTGACGACTATGCGAATCATTGCGTGGTGTGCGTTCTATTTACTTTAGTCACCAGTAAAACTGAACTAATCACAATTTAGATTAGTTTTATACTTTAGGGCGCACACAAAAACAAAACAACAAGCACGTGGTACTTACTTTTTAAAAGCAACCGATACCAAAATACAAATAAATTTTGCTTACAGGAACACACTGTCGACACTATACAAAAGTAAAACACACAAACGAGGTACTCCAAATCACTCCAATTATTTAAAGATTCTGCACGGTCTACCTCAGCGCACCAATTATCGAAAATATGTAAATTTGAGTCAAAATTGGAAATGTAAAAATGTTCATTTAGGCAAACACGACTGTGAAATGCTCTGGGACGCTGCTACGAGTGGGTTCCGAAACACGTGGCGGTGATCGAGACCGAGTGCGTGGACGTTGTCTGTGATTAAATCGTAAGCGACAATAACTGATCTCTCGGTCGCGCCACTATATTAAGCGTCGAGACACTAACCTCCGTGTTCATACATGAGCGACGCGCATCACGCGAATCTGCTTGAACCGGTGATCGCAGGGTATTGCGCTTAGGTGTACGCGAAACATGCTCAAGTCGAGATGGCGACTCAATACGGCTTGGGTTTCCCTCCGACACTCTTGTATCACAAACACCCGAACGCCCCGGCCTAGGTGAAGTCCGAGACGCATCTTCTAATGCCTTAAGACGAGTAAGCATTGCCTGCATTTCGAGCCGTAACCTAAAATTTTCGTCTGGCGATCGCTCGCGACGCTCACTGTGGCGACTACCGTGCCCAGGACTATACCTATCCCGGCGATTCACACTATAATCATGCTCACGATTCGACATAACGAAAATAATACCACTAAACAACAACAAAAGCCAACCAATAAACCGAATAAAACTGCACAACAACAACAAAAACAAAATCTGAACTCACCGATAATTGCAAAACACACAAATAATTAAGTGGGCGAAAGAGGAATCCCAATTCTGATCTAAGGAATAAGACCAGAAGTAGCTTTTTTTAAAACAAATTTTAATACAACTTACGACAGCAATAATCACAAAAATATTTAACAACCATATAATTTTAATTCAAACAAAGAAAACGAACAAAAGAAGTAAAATCACCCGCACTACACTGGCTAACAATTAGAAACAAAGACTTTTACGAATCGATCCGCAATCGGACAGAGTAACAGCCTCGACATCTGTTGGGACCCAAAGAGAGCGATGCCGGCGAGGCATCGCCTTTTTATAAAAAATCCCCACTCTTGCCGTTTCCACGTCTACAATATATTATTATGAAGAGAATTATTAATTAGGATTTATTTTCTTACCGACCACCGTATCTTATTAGTGTTTACATTATTTATGTATTTATGTCAAAATTTTTGTTAGTATTTTAGAAATAGTTAATAAATATTTATTACATAGTTTTATCATTTAAATACTCATTTATTGAATAATAGCTTTTATTTATGAGCAACAATTTTAACTTTTTTATAAATCTGAATTTTTTTGTTTCCTTTTTTATACAGTCTGGTAGTTTATTATATAGCTTTACCGACATAACAAGGGAGCTGCAAGAGTGCATTTTTATTCGTGACACCGGAAGGTTTAGTGTATTCTTATGTCGAAGTGAGTATTTTTTTGGTAGATTTTCACGTTTATTAAATAATTCTGAGTGTTTATGGACGAATTTACATATTTCGAGGATGTATATACTAGGTAGAGTAAGAATATGGAGGTTTTGGAAGTGAGGCTTGCAGCTATCGGTTTGATCTATATTTAAAATCTATAGATATAATTCTAATAAGTTATTGT
Source organism: Pseudoips prasinana (assembly GCA_951640165.1). Taxonomy (NCBI): domain Eukaryota; kingdom Metazoa; phylum Arthropoda; class Insecta; order Lepidoptera; family Nolidae; genus Pseudoips; species Pseudoips prasinana. Next base: position 38,539,270 of record OX621240.1, on the reverse strand, counting down.
TGTTGTGTAAAAAGGTTTGGTGCGTCAGTACTATTTCCCCACATGGTTATGCCATAGCTAAGCCATGCAAAGGCATATGCGTAATAGGTTGTGAGCGCGGTTTTAAAGTCCGTTGTTTTCTTTATCTCTAGGGGGCCATACGTGAATTTAGAGAGTATTGCCGTAATTTTTTGTATGTGCTGTTTCCAACTAATATGTTTGTCTATTATTAAACCAAGTAGCGTGAATTTATCGACAACCTCTAATTTAAAGTTATTATATATAAAATTTACGTTAAGGGGTGTATTTTGATAAGGATAGAATGTCATAATTTTCGTCTTTTCAAAATTAATTTCTAAGTTATGTTCGTGCATCCAGGTCATAATTGTATAAAAAAATATAAGTCAATTGATTATTTATATTAATGTCAGTTCGGCATGAGGCTAGAACAGAAATGTCATCAGCAAATAAAACGCATTGTCCCTCTACGAATTTTGGAAGATCGTCAATGTATATGAGAAATAAGAGGCATCCAATTACACTTCCTTGAGGTATTGATGCCGATAATATTTTTCCTATCGGAGCGAACGAGCGTAATTTTTTTTCATATTTCATTGAAGTATTCGACTTCTACTTGTTGTTCCCTATTATGCAAGTAAGATTTAAACCAATCGTAGGCCTTTCCACGGATTCCGATGTTATATAATTTTTGTAGTAGTATATCAAATTGTACTTTGCCATAAGCTTTCGTCATGTCTAATAAAATACCTATAGCATAGTGTTTATTGTTAATTATATTTAATGCTTCTTGCATATAATTGTAAATTGCTAAAACTGTTGAACGTCCTTTTCGAAAACCGTTTTGACAATCATTGAATAGATTATATTTTTCACAGAAGTTGTACACGCGGTCTAAGCCGCGGTCACGCGGCCTTTTCGAAGCTGTCGGCAAGAGTGCTATTGGGCGATAGTTGTTGGGATCTAATTTAGAGCTTTTTTATGAATTGGTTTAATTATCGCTTTTTTTAAGTCGTCGGGGAAAGCACCTTTCTTCGAACGACTGGTTTATTAAAACGTAGAAAGATAGAGTGGGTTCATCGGCGCACTTCTTTAGGAGGATGGGAGGCAGCTCAGCAATGCCGTAGCTCATTTTGCTTTTTAAGTTTTTTATTATAGTTTTAATTTCACGTGGATCTGTTGGACTGAGATACATGGTGTTTGTAGTATGGTGGAGTGCACCAGAGCTATTTAGAACGGTGCAAGATGGTCGGACAGTTTTATCACCAATATGTGTAAAGAAGTTAATAAAGGTATTAGCTACCATTTTCGGTTCGGTAATTATGTCATTGTTTATTTTTTTAAAGTAATATTATTCTACTGGTTTATGTTTTTTATTTGTTTGTTCATTTATTACTTTGTTAATAATTGAACACTAATCATTGAATTTTACAGTTATTATTGACCATAAGATGTCAATATAGCTTATCATTATAAATTAGACTGTTTCCTTAACTTGACTTCAGATTTTTTTTATTGGTATAAGAATAAAAATACGTAAAGAAAATTGTAAACATCAAGCTTCTAAAGAAAAACTAGCAGTTTGGCGGGTTATAAAACTATTTATAAGTAAGTTAATTTCATTTAAGTTTTTATACCTGATGAAAATACAAATATCTTAACCTTCGGAAGGATAGGGGGGTTACTCATCACCCCACTCGTTCAAAAAAGATGCGAGAACTTTTTATACGATAACTGAGAGGAGTTGTGATTTTCTGTATTCTCCTATCTAAGCATACGTAATTAGTAGCTAATGCCACTAATTTGCAGACAGTCGTGGATTTTGCTATTTTAAACATGCTGGGGTGACCGGTCACCCCACTATCCTTTTACGTTCGTGTTTGTTTGTGAAGGGCTAATTAAAATAGCAGCATTATTCGGCAAAAATGGCAAGACTTACCGACGATGATATTGATAAATATTTGGAAAACCTAGGAAATACAAGTTCTGATAGGAATTATTCTTCAGATGAGAGTAAATTGTCGGATATTGAAAGTAATGTGTCCGTGCATTCAGAGCAGGGTGACGTTATTGAACATGCTAACACCAGTGACGATGACGACGTCCCGTTAGCCCAATATCGAAGCAGGACTCCTGTTAATAGGTTTTGAAGCAGATATTTGAAGGAATAGGCAATGAAATTATCCGAACCGCATACGAGGCGTCGTTTGAACACGAATGTACCGCGAGAAATAACTTAAAATATACAGGATGTTCTAAACATGAACCAAGCATCTTCTGGAAGTGAAACCCCGTTAAAACTACAGAAACAAGCTCGGTGCTCAATGTGTCCAAGAAATCAAGATAAAAAAGTTAAAATTATTTGTGTTAAATGTCATTTGCCCGTGTGTTCCGATCACCGTCATTATATTTATCTGAACTGCATAAAATGGTAAATTTAGTTAGATGTAAACGCATAAACTAGTTAATTTAGTGTTTTATACTCTGATTTAGAACTATTTTACTTGTTTAATTAAAAATAAAGTACTTATTTTTGTAAACATATGTTTTATTTGCGCACATAAGTTGTGGGGTGATGGGTCACCCCCCTATCCTTACATGTATGCCAGTCCTGCCTATCCTGCCAAAGGTTAATGGCAAAATGCTCCATTGAAAACTTAAAAATATCGTCCACAAAACTAAATGAAGTTTGCAAACAATACTTTGCAGAAATAACATCGCTGCCACGGCTTGTGTCAGAAGTGGAAATAAAGAAAAGCAAAGACCGTATAAACGACTCGATATTTTACAAAAATAGTAATGTGTGTCTTTTGAAGTTTTTATTGAAAACCAGAGAACACACTTGTTCTACATTAGACCATTAAGGTTCTATTGCCAAAAACCGTTGAAGACAAATAGTACTAATCTGTTTTCGGTTATCATTTGTTTGACAAAACATGATAAATAAATAAAATAAAAAAGGTTTTTATTCACGTAAACTTTAAAAAAGCGCTTGTAAATAGTCAGAACGTTTTCGTAGTAATATACAATTAATTTATATTTATTTCTAGGTACATATAGATATTTAGGTACACCGATTGTAGGAAATAATTTACTATAAGATTTATTTTATAACAGTAACGATATTTAGCTAATTTAAATTAAGTTATTGTCAAGGATCATGTGTAGGTTTAATTATCTAAATTTTAGCTATATTTTTACTATATATTGTCTGTGTACATGTGTTGTAATAATACATGATACTAGTAGTGCCAGCGGATTTCGTTCCGCGTTATAAATATTCTTGTCCCTGCCCGTTTGTCCCACGTAATACTCCGGGTTAAGAGTTCGGTTTAAAAAAAATTAGATGATCAATCATATCCTATGACACGCCACAATAACGTACCTTCCTTTCTATTGGTGAAATAATTTTTTAAATCGGTTCAGTACATCCAGAGATTACCCTTTACAACGTCACAAACTCACAAACGTTACTTCTTTATAATATTAGTATAGATTAGACATTAGAAATGATGATATAAATTACACGGTATACATATACAACGAAATTAGTACTCGTAAGTTTCAGATAAGAATGAGAATTTACTCAATGTCTGTCAACCGTACAACTTCCATGTACCCCTAGGTCAGTCCTCCTTACGTCACTGCCGTGGCAAGACACTTACCTCGTGTCGTACCTTGTCGTTTACTCGCGACCACCACTTGTACATATATCTACAATAAATAGTGCAACTAAAAAGAAGCAACTGTTTTCATTTGTATTTTTAGTTTAGATTAGGGGCCGAAAACCAAAGCAGAGAAACTCGAGTGTAGTTTTTGTTTTATTTTTGACAATAATCATGTATACAACGTGTAACAGAAAGTGTGAACGTAACTTAAGGGGGTTGTAGGGTATCAGGGCGGCTACCTTTGGACGAAACTTCAAACAGAAATAATCATTTTTTATTGAACTAGTAATTTATTTTTCTATCGACCACCTAAATCAACAACAAAAATTACCGACATTATGAACAACACTAAAAACTCAGCCGCAAGGGTAATGAATGAACCTTACCGCGAACTCCTTGGGTACCTACTACTTAGACTGTAAATAAAAAGTGTGGTTCTGTACAGTCACATAATTTAATACACGTGTTTATTTTAAGTTTCAATCAAATGTTTAACTGAATTTTTGCTCTAATTTTTAACGACATTTTAATCATTCATACTTTGATAACTAGGAAAAATTACTTAATTTAATTTAAATTGATATTCCGCTAGATGTTGGATCTAGGAGAAATAAATAATTTAATTGACTTATGTAACTGCAGATATTTTTTTGTGTGTTAAATAGTAAGAATATTAAATTTTTCTTTCAGTATGTGAATTTAATCTGGCCGGAAACGAATAGGTACTTAATTTTTAATACAAACTATACAAACTAACCAGATAAACCCACGCGGTACGACTACTGATAAATTACGAAAAAATATGAATAATGTACTAGGCTCATATGAACATTAGGGGACATTTCGAATTCCGTCCTGATTTTGTCGCAAGGAACTCTAATACGGCGGCGAATACAAAGGATTGATGTAGGTAAATAATAAATGGTTAAATATTTTTTAATATTCGGGCCCCGCGCGCCGCGCCATTTGAATGTGTTCGTGTATAACTCATTGGTCTAGCGGTAGCGTGTTCAACTGCAGATAATAAAGTCCTGGGATCAAATCCCGGGTCGGGCCAAAAAGTGATTATGGGAATAATGAAGTCCTGGGTTCAATTCCCGGGTCGGGCCAAAAAGTGATTATGGGATTTTTCCGTAAAAAGAAATTTCTCAGTATCAGCCCGAAGTCTGGGAGTTGACGATATTACACCCCCATGCCTCGGAGAGCACGTAAAGCCGTCGTTCCTGTGCCTGAACCCTTTCCGGTCGTATCTCTAGTCGTCCCATCGGATCATGAGAGTGATGGAATAGAAAGTGCATACAAATAAAAAAATATGAATAATGTACTAGGCTCATATGAACAGTAGGGGTTATTTCAAATTCCGTCCTGATTATATCCAAAGTTACACTAATATGGCGGCAAAATCAAAGAGTTGATGTAGGTAAATAATAAACGGTTAAATATCTTTTAATATTCATGTAAGCGAGCCGCGCGCGTCGTCGATACCTAGGCGGCTCTTTTGAGTGGACTCAAAGACGCCGCCAAAGGGGCCGCGTTCGAAGACAGCCGCCAAATTCATCAAATATTGTGCAATTTCATTTATTTAATAAAAATATTAAAATCATCAGTTGTTCGTAAACTGCTGTCTATTTAGGTCGTGTTTAGTTACTAAATCGTCTAAAATGTCGTTTAGTAATGAGTAAAGTGTTCCGCGAAATCCTTAACTATGTCGTTTAGTGATCGTAGTAATAGCCTCAGACGTGCACTTTGTGATGATGAGGATTCATAGGTCACAGAATTTAAGGCTGTTTAATTACGAGGAACCTATGTCGTGAAGGGTACAGTGTCGCGATGGAGGCCACGCCTCTTTATAACTAAGAAACATGAAAGCTTTACGATTCTATGAATATGTTGTACGAGAGACTCGTGTTAGTTGGCAAGTCTTAGAGTTAAGCTTTCGGTGTCGGTGCAGATTTTAGTGAACGTGAAATAATGAAATTCTTCCATCAGTACTGAAAACAACTTCAACTAGAAGTTAAACTATAAAAAGGATCTCGTAATGTGTTTGTGTATCACGTACTTATACGATGTAAAGTATCCAATAGCTATTCAGCAGTGCTATAAATAAAAACATAACTCTAAAATAAAACAAAATATGTGTAGTGAGTGCAATCGGAATCAAACTACCAGGCGTGCATAGAAACACAGAGGTATGTCAAACAAATTCTAGCGTAAATCAGAATCAGCTGTGCTGTGTTAGTACGGATGTTCGTTATATCGATAAAAATACTTGTCGATATATTGAACGGTATATTATTTTACGATCAAGATTAAAATGATGGTATTTCGGTATGAGATTTTGTGTATAGGTAGGCTTAAGGAGACCGTATATGCCCCTTAAGTTACGTTCACTCTTTCTGTTACACGTTGTATATAACGCTACATTGCATGCTGTATTGCAATTTAGCGTGGTAGCGTTGTACGGACATTAATTTCTATATAACTATTGAAGTTATATAAACAGTGACTATTGTTGTATAAAGCTTAAGGTGCACTGGAAAAACAGGTTTTTTTTATATAATAGGATGGCAAACGAGCAAGTGGGTCACCTGATGATAAGTGATCACCGCCGCCCATGGATACTCGCAACACCTGAGGAGCTTCAAGTGCGTTGCCGGCCTTTAAGAAAAGAATAGGCTCGCTTCTTGAAGGTTGCCATGTCATACCGGATCAGAAATACCTCCCCAGCTAATTAATTCCACAGAGCGGTAGTGTGCGGCAAAAAGTTTCTTGTGAAACGCACAGTGGTAGATGACCATTCCAGGTGATAAGGATGAAATTTCCTCTTTTGGCGAGAGGGTCTGTGGTGGAATGTGGCGGCAGGTATAAGCTCAAACAAGGATGCTCAAAAGTTAGGTGAACACTCATCTGTAACCTGACAGAGAGATTCGAGTCAGATGATTTACGTACCGGTACGAACATAAGTTATCAATGCCTCATGTAAACATATACTTACGTATTCATTATATCAGCTGAATAACGTCCACGGCTGGACAAAACCTTGGGGGAATATCCCATAATCGCCGAGTTTGGCAGACGGGTTGGTCATAGTTAATAGAGAGACACTGCTGCCCGTTCTCTGGCATTCCCTTAGGATGAGTTTTACGCCCCCGACTGGAACGAGATGGGGTGGCGTTACTCGTCACCGTCTCCATACGGCCCAGCCAACATGTAGTTTGCTTACCACCAGAAATTCCCTCTAGGAAAATGTAGTGGCAAAGTAGCTAGTTATAATGAGATTAATTTATTCAATAAAGTCACCAACGCAAGCTTTGCTCATATGTCTATACTAGCTATACCCCGCGGTTTCACCCGCGTTAAAGTAGTTTTGGCGTAAAATAGTAACAAACATAAATTTACATCCATACTCACAAACTTTCGCATTTATAATATTAGTATGTGTACCTCTAGCGGTCTTGGCAGTGCACGCCTGAATAGCATGCAGATGATAGATTTTTTCCTACTTACTTGACACTTATCGTCATATTTCGGACAATTCACACAATATATTTATGAATTGTAGCCTTTATGTTTTTCTGATGTATAAGCTATATTATTGTTAAGTTTCATTAAAATATATTCAGTCGTTTTTACTTTAAAGAATAACAAACATCCATCCATCCATACTTACAAACTTTCGCATTTATAATGCTAGTAGGATATATCATTAAGTTACTACGGAACATACCAAGAAAGTTTCGCCGACATCAGAACATTCCACTAAGTTCAAAATGAACACCTGCTTCTAATTAGCCGGTGCTGCATTCTGATTAAGTTCTTAATGGAAACAATTCATCGGAGTAAGAACTTGCAACTACTAGGTCTTGGTACTACCCTCGTGTCTCTACTTTTGTCAGTTAGCTCACGACGTTGTTACTCGGGTTATGTGTATCTTCATCTAATGTGTTTGTAAAAGTTGACGTAAACTTTAATATTAATTTAGTATTAAGATTAATAATTTGTAAGAAATATTAAAATAAATCATACTTACAACCTGGGGGGCTCTGGCTAAGTCGCCGGACATCGGGATAGAGATCGGCGTTCAAATAAATAAAGGTTAAAAATGATATAATCAATCGTTAAATCGGCTTTGACATTGAAAATCGATTCCGGACCATTTATGACGTCACATGTGCTCATGGCAGCCGAAATAACCATTGACTGAGTCATTTTAACCTTTATTTATTTGAACGCGATCACTATCCCGATGTACAAGGATTCTTCAAAATGTATGTTAACAACTAATGTTTGTACCTACATTCAAAGCAAATAAAGATATTCTATTCTATTCTATTCTATTCAGCGATTTAGCCGGTAGCCTCCTGGTCGTCAATTTCTCTATCATCATAATTATATCACTCGAGAACCTTTCTGTCCCAGCAGCAGTCGGTTGTACGAGCTAGGTGTTCTACCCACTGTCTCTTTAGCTTGGTAATTCTTCAGGCTATGTCTTTTTCTTAAAAAATGCATCAACTAATCATTATACTAGAATAGGAAGGTAATTGTTTTGTGTATTTGCTCGTTGATGATTATTTTCACGTTATTTGGTTTCGTAGGAAAACTACACTCTATAAGTAACGTCCACTATTTATTACACATTATATAAACCGAAGGAATATCTTTGAATTTGTATTTTTTATATTATACCCCAAAATGAATATCGTATTCCTTTCTCAAAGGCCGGCAAGGTACTTCCAGCCTCTCTAGTGTTGCAGGAGTCCATGGCCATCAGGTGACCTGCTTACTCGTTTTCCTTGCTATTATATATGTTGGAAATAGTGGTGGGTTGTTGCTTGAATCTTCATCGGACAATTTAGTAGGCGTAAATACTTTGTATGTTTAAAATGAAAGTCGTAGATCAATTTTTACATCTATTTAGGATATATACTTTGACACAATAAATAAAACACAACGAAACGTGAGTCAGTTTCTACGCACTAGTTGTCCGATCGGAGTCTCGAAGAGAAGTGAAGTACGAACGTCATGCTAGACTATTGCATATATAAAGCCGATATTCCGTACTAATGACCATCCCATACTTATGACCATTCCATACTAATGACCATTCCGTACTAATGACCATTCCATACTAATGACCATTCCCGCAACTATTAAAAAAGGAGAACTAGTACATTACAATGGGTGGCTTCTAAGATGCTAGTTCTCACTGCTAACGAACAACATTTTCCCGCGCAATATTATCCTCATAATATAAATTCCATCCATGTCCATGCCCAAATGTTTGAACCTATTTTGTATAAGTTATTGCTCTCTAAAAATCAATTTCAAACTGCCCAAAGTAAACGTCTGGTAAACAAAACAAACAACTAGAAAAGCAAAAACAATACAGTCTGGCGAAGCCCATTTTTTGTTGTTTGCTTAATGACAAAATAATTGGAATCGCCAGTTTTCTAGCACGATATAGGAAAATACTAAACTTCAGTTTTGTGGATTTCAGTATTTTTGTTTTCTTTTTCACATGTTCACGTGAAGCGCTAATTCTCTTTATAATTATTGTTTAGATGTGAAATTGGTAAGATGATGCATAAAAATATCGATTCCTTCTGTAAAATGAGCGATACACATAATGTAAATACTAGATATAAGAATAATCTCATATTGCATACTACCCGTCTCCACAAAATAAGTAACTCTTTTATGGGGCAATGTATAAGATTTTATAACAAACTTCCCAATGATATTAGAGAATTGTCTACGAATAAGTTTAAAAGAATTATTGAAGCCAAATTGTGTAGCAGGGCATATTACTAAATTTATGATTATTTAAGTGATAAAAGTGCTTGGGATGGAGTTGTTCTGAGTCAACACACATGATTGTAATTAATCTTAAGTATATTTTATTTAAAAAAAGGATTCCTACTGAGTTTTCTGGCAGTGTTTCTCAGTAGCTGCCACGTCATGCACTGCACGGTAGGGTAAAAAAAATATGACGATTCCACATAAATGTACAATTTTTACGGAATAAAGTTACTTTGACTTTTACTTTGAATCATAAAAAGATTATACCAATAGTCGTTTTATGCCGGTGTTCAGTGAAGCAGTATCACACTCCATCTAGGACAAATAGTGCCTACGTGGCGATGCGATTGTCTAAATTCGTTATTCAAAATCACTAGTGGATTACTGCAATCATTTATGTAGTAAAACTTCTTAACTCAGACTTAAGGAGTCTTGGAGAATAAGCTGGTGAATCCATTACGAGAGCGTTGAAAGTTGCAAGAGAGACATAAGTTAGTGAATTTATGTACAAAGAGAGAGATAGTTAGGTTGCGTATATTACTGTAAGTGCAAGAGAGAGAGAGGTGCGAGCATACATATTTCTCTTTTTCTCTCATAGCCAGTTACGTTGCTCATATCTATTTTATTCAATCGGTTTAATCACACTCGGTTTAATCAGTGGACGTCTTTCGGCTGATATGATGATGATGATGAATCACACTCATTTTTTAACAAGTCTGCCAGCAAGTATACGGCCACTCTGATGGGAATTGGTTACTTTAGCATATGCCACTTGTAAAACACATGGCACTCACGCATTACAGACCAGCGTTTAAAAACGAATGTTAATCGTCACTTAAATCTATTGCCACCGTTCCGCCATACCCGGAAGTAACATGTAGCTGGCTAGCTAGTGTAGTTGTTAAAACTTACGAATCACTAGCGTTGAACACTCAAATTTGGAGTGTACGTGAACATGTACAAAGTGTTTTATTTGACGGTCACCGCAGCCTAGTTGGTAGTGCTCCTGCCTACGAAGCTGGTGGTCCTGGGTTTGAATCCCGGTAAGTGCAAATATTTGTGTGATGAGCACGAATATTTGTTTCTGAGGCATGGATGTTTTCTATATATTTAAGTATTTATCTATCTATATAAGTATGTATATCGTCGCCTGGTACCCATAGTACAAGCTTTGCTTAGTTTGGGGCTAGGATGATCTGTGTGACTTTGTCCCTAGATATTATTATTATTATTTGAGGTGCCGTAGCCGCGAATGGTTTAAATCGTTTTAAACAACATATTATTATAAACAACTTGCTTGGATGGCACTTTAGTACTTTTAATTAAATATTATCATCATATTGTTAGCTGAAAGACGTCCACTGCTGGACAAAAGCCTTCCCAAAATATTACAAAAATGGAGGTTGCCTAATGAAACAAAAATGTAAATTATAAAAAGGCGCTCATAGACAGATACTCTTACTAATTAATAGGCACGGTTAAGCAACTAGGCTCGCGGACAGTCCATAGATCGGTGGCCGTCAGAGTGGTTTAATTTCTGGGCGTTACGTGCTTCGGAGGTCATGGTTTTAGCCATTCTTATAGTCATGACAGAGGCCTACTGGGCGGCTTGACCAACTTCAATACTAGAGTAACTACTACCCATAAGATTACTAAGTAGGTAGTACAAAAAGCAAAACTCCATTCAAGGAAGGTTTTATTATGAAACCGTATACAAAATTCGCAACTCTACCAATAAGTATCTTTAAAAACCAATCATTGACATTTTCTTCCTTTATCCTGAAAAAATTCGAATCGCTCGTCTCAATACAATTATTTTCTCGTTGCCTCGATGTCGGAAGAAAAATTTGCTTTTTTTGTTATTTACACGTGAAAATTTCGTGTGCCAGGTATTCGTGGATCACTTTGTCGTATAAATTTTACAGCCAATTGCTTCACTCTAATCTCGACAAGTAAGCAATTTGTGATTTGTGACATTCTATACCAATATTATAAATGCGAAAATTTTAGAGTGTTTGTTACTCTTTCATAAAAAAACTACGGAACGAATTTTGTTGAAACTTTGTAGTATTAAAATAAAATAAATATCTAGGGACAATGTCACACACATCATCCTAGCCCCAAACTAAGCAAAGCTTGTACTATGGGTACCAGGCGACGATATACATACTTATATAGGTAGATAAATACATATATACATAGAAAACATCCATGACTCAGAAACAAATAGTCGTGCTCATCACACAAATATTTGCACTTACCGGGATTCGAACTCAGGACCACCAGCTTCGTAGGCAGGAGCACTACCAACTAGGCTCTGGTGACCGTTTTTTCGGATATTGCTGATATCCGAAAAATAACTTTATAAATCATCATTTCTTCTAGTTCGTTTTCCATTGATATCAATTCTATAACAATAAACGTAAGTTATAAAAATGCGCTCATATCCAGATACTCTTGCTAAGTGATAGGCGAGGTTAAGCAACTAGGGTCGTGCTCAGTCCATAGATGGGTGGCCAACAAAGTGGTTTAATTTCTGAGTGCTACGCGCTTCTGAGGTCACGGTTAGACCATTAGTCAACAGTCGTTAACCCATGTCAGTGGTCTACTGGGCGACTTAAACAAATTTGACACAAGGGTAACCACTACAAAAACCAAAATTCCATCCAAGGAAGCTTTTATTATGAAACCGTATGCATAAGTCAATCAAAATGTCCTTTATAAATTTTCTTCAAATCGGCTGTTAAAGAAAAGCAGAAGGGAGTGAGTGGGAGTGAAATAATAGATCAGCGTCTCATACTTCTCTACATCAGTAACCGTCCTGTCCAGTTCCTCTTCGCTCTGTTTACTTAGATGTTACCTAGCAACGATCAAATCTAATAACAATGACTTATTTTCTAAAACATATTTCATATTTCATACAATTTTATATTTGTGAATTCACACAGTGTACAATTAAAAATGTCTATCTCCTCTGCTACAAGGTTAAGAGTGCGAAGCGCCCGCGTCAGGGGCGCCTCATTCAATAGATTAGTGCGGCCACGAGGTACAGCCAGTAGCTGAGGCCGACGTCTTCGCCATACATATCTATCTGGCACACTCAAACTCACTAACTCTAATATGTCGGCGTCATAGATCTTGCCTCTAATTATTTGTAATAAATATGAGACAAGTGAAAACTCACGCCTTACGCTCAGCTCGTTGTATCCAACCCTGCCTAATATGAACAAGGTTGGATACATCATCATATAAGCCGAAAGACGTCCACTGCTGGAAAAAGGTCCCCCCAAAGATCTCCCTCAAGGATACATAGCAGGTAAAAAACCCCCCACTTGCCTCTATTTTCCGGTGACACAGCGAAAGTGTAGGGTAACTGCTGCTAACGTCATGTTACAAAAACTGAACTAGATTAAATTTGTTTTACAAAGGTTAGCAAATAATTTGCGACTCGTTCTCTCTGTGTACATTTATTTTTACAGAAAGGTAAACTATATAAGCCAACAAATGGGTGGCCTAGCTGATAATTTCACTCAAACAGTTTTAACAAGGCAAAATAAATGATTTTAAATTGAAAAATGTGTTTCGGAGGCTTACTTAATTATTTTCCGAGGCAGCTTAATTTAAAATGTGCTTTACGCGATGGGGACTGTGCATTTTGTCTGGCCATTCCATCATAGTTAGTAAAAATGTTCAATGTTTTCGTACTGTCAGACTACTGTATTCTTATTTTTTTTTGTTTTATAGCCGCAACGGTTCGCAAATTATATAAAATGAAATAATGAAATTTATTCAGCACTTGGGTATTAACATACACTTGTATTTGTCAAGCTCAAAATGTACATAAATAAAAATAGTCAGACAAAGTAACAAAAAAATCTTAATTAGTCTGTCCTTACGGTCTGTGTTATCACATATATTATTTTAAAAACCTTCAATTATTAAAAAGTTACTAAGTTATTATTGTTAACTAAAATACTATTATGTTAAAATAAAAAAAACAACGAGCTAATGGTTAGCGCTCTCAAGTAGCTTAATTTAAGCGACTAGTACCTAAGGGCGCCCTTATGGAGTTCGGGCCCCACCTCAGGAGGCCCCTTCTTATCGGAAAATCATAAATATTATTGGCCAAAAAGGGAAACAATTTATTTTATCTTCCTGTGGGAATCTAACCTGCACTTTTTACGAAACCAGGATAGACCCTGTCGTTAGGCTTTGAACGTTACACCGACAGAATACTTTTTCGAACTCCCTTACTGACAGCATTGTTCTAGAAAAAAATCTGCCGGTGTATATCGCTCGTAGCTTTACGGCAGATCATTTGCCCTACATTAGTATACCTAACCTATACGCCTACCTCATTATTTAAGTAATAATGAGGCATATGATTCAGATTTTTTTGTAGATTCAGATTCAGATACTTTATTGTGGATCATAGGTAGGTACAATATACAGATGTTGAACAATTTTAAGATCAGCCATGTCCCGCCCTTTGGCCATACAATAATTAACACAAAATTAAAACAATAATTATATAACACAATGTCAATAAATTAATCAAGAAATATATGTCAAATTTAAAAATTGTCAAGTTATATAATAATAATTAAGCTTTCTACATAAATTCGATCTCAGGTATACAAAATGTCAGGACTATTGCTAGAATACTGAACGCATCATGACTGGGTATTTATTACATCAGACTTTTATCAGACAGAAAGTCTTTTACAGAATAGTAGCATTTGTTTACCAACAAATCATGGAGTCTTTTCATAAATACTTTCATTGCTGCATATGAACTCGAGTATATTGCATTGTTGGGGGGAATTAACCGAGTGGTTCCCGGCCCCGAAAGAATAACAATGCCACCGGCGTCGTGATGGGCAGCAGTGCGACTTGTGTACTAGCTACCACATAACTGCAGTCGCCAACTCGCATGGCAAGTGCGGTGACTACGGCAAAACCCTCTAAATGGCAACGTTACCAAAACCTTCGGTGGAGGCCTATGTCCAGCAGTGGACGATATCAGGCTGATAATGTGGGAGAAAGTGTATCCGAGGCTTAAATCACGCCATGTACCAAAAGCGTCATTATAAGCTATGGTAACCACTTACTAAAAAGTGGGTCGTACTCTTATTTCCTAAGATGGGCTGACCGCCATTCTCTAGTTTTAATTATATGTATTCTACTAAACTCTTTGTCAGCTGTTGAATTTCGAATAGGAATAACAACATTAATTGTTTTAGTGCCAAATTATTTACACATACCTTTTTAATATATTATCATGTAATAGGCATTATAGGCACGCATGCATTAGTGTAACTAAATACCTGTATCACGGATTACTTTCTGTTTGTCCTGAGTCAGGGTGTAATTATAAGATAAGATAAATACTCCTTATTGCACACCAATTACAGATAAAAATATAGGAAACATCGAAAGCAAATTGTATACCGCCATATACCGTAAAATGTAATATCGCCTATTGGCGGTATTATCACAGTCAGCAATCTCTTCCAGACAACCTTTGAATGGATAAGAAGCAGAAATATAGAAAGACAACACGATAAGGGTAGTGAAAGATAAAATAATTTAATTAGGAATCTAAATATTTACAAACCAATAATGGCATTTACTTAATTGTAATACTACCATGTCATTAGATATAATACATACTTAATTATCTATATAAGTATGTATTTGTCAAGGAAAAGTAGTATATGTAGTATATTAGTTATCTGGTTTCCATAGTACAAGCTCTGCTTAGTTTGGGATCAGGTGGCCGTGTGTAAATAATGTCAAAAAAACGGTGACGAGCAAGACTCAGAAAAACCATTAAGGGCCACACAAGCTGTTGACCTGGAGCACAGCCAAAACACGAGGACGACGAGGCAGAATTTTTTTATGTATTTAAGTTTTTATCTATCTATATAAGTATGTATATCGTCGCCTGGTACCCATAGTACAAGCGTTGCTTAGTTTGGGGCTAGGATGATCTGTGTAACATTGTCCCTAGATATAATTTTTGTTATTAGAAAAAAAAGAAAGAAGTAAAGCGACTAACTTAACTTGACTAGACCTCATATGCAGGTTTGTTCCACATTTGCCCCACTTTTTCGTCCTACATTCCAAGGAATTCTTCTTTTGCCCCATATTAAATTTGATTCCTGTTTCGACCTACTTTATAGTACCAACCAAAGTATGGTTAGGAAATTAAAACGTGTTGTAATATTATTATGAAAGGCTTGTTGGTGCTTTGGTTAGATAATATACAAACGTAAAGCTTTTGGCCTAGCTTTACGTTTGTATATTATATGTGGTTTTGGTTTCCATTCAAGTCAAATCTTAATTTATTATGGTATTTTGTTGTACGGATGGAACTGATCTATTATATGCAGGAAGTTAGAAATGTATAAGGATCTTTCTCAATTTTTTAATACCATATTTTAATCATAATATTTATCATAGTTTTTTGTGGGGCAAAACTTCGCAAGGCGGACGCGGAACAAACCCATATGCAGTCTTATTTTAACATAAATATGATGTTATAATTCTTAAAAGGCGATAACTGAGTATTTTCTCTACTATATTATTAGCATTTGTTTCTCAGTGAAGTCGAACAAGGGTAGAAACACAAAAGAACAAAATGGATAGAGGAGTCTCCACACAAAAGGTTGCATTCACAAAACACATTTAGCGAATACTTTCATTTTGTTCCTGACGTACAATAACAAGAGCTTTATATAATTTGTAAGATTTATACGTGGAAAATAGTTTGTCCATTACTAAGAAGCATCATCGCCGGACAAACGCTTCCCCAAAAGATTTGCACAATAATAATAATATCTAGGGACAATGTCACACAGATCATCCTAGCCCCAAACTAAGCAAAGCTTGTACTATGGGTACCAGGCGACGATATACATACTTATATAGATAGATAAATACTTAAATACATAGAAAACATCCATGACTCAGAAACAAATATTCGTGCTCATCACACAAATATTTGCACTTACCAGAATTCGAACCCAGGACCACCACCACAATGGATTGGTCCAACAATTAGTGGGATATGCCATGCTTAGCAGAAGGGTTGGCGATCGCAGTATGATGGCCATAGTACACAGAGAGACGGTGCTGGCAGTTCTGTGACGACAAAGACTTCTATACCCCCCCACGGCGTGAGATAGGGGTGGCGATATTCTTTTCCGTCAGCCACATAGAAGCCTATTAAAACAACAAAAGAAAAGGTCTAATTATCTTTTTTGTTTTAATAGGCTTCTATGTGGCTGACGGAAAAGAATATCGCCATCCCATCTCACCCCGTGGGGGGGGGTATAGAAGAAGGGGGTTAATAAATCTCCGAGTAATCAGTGTAAATACATAAAAAAAAAATACCGGTGAACTTGAGAACCTCCTCCTTTTGAAGTCGGTTAAAAAGGTCTAATTATAAGGCAAAAACATAAAATAAGCTAAACTCCGGGCTAGGCGTATTATATTTTCTGGATTATAATCTCTCTCTTTTTGTGTTTTGACTTTCTTCTCTAGGTCATACACGTAGGAAGCTAGAGAAAGCTGCAAGTTCACTGGAGTAAAGGCAGCCTGAGCCTAGTTCCAAACCTCATTAAGGTGACAGAGTTTAAAAAAAAACCAGCCAAGTTCGAGTCGGACTAGCCCACGAAGGGTTCCGTACAAAAAAAATCACGTTTGTTAAATGGTACCATTATCTATAAAAACGAACAAAATCGTTCACGTTAGTTGTATGGGAGTCCTCTTAAATATTTATTTTATTTTGTTTTTTCGACACCATCGTACAAAAAAAAATCACGTTTGTTAAATGGTACCATTATCTATAAAAACGAGCAAAATAGTTCACGTTAGTTTTATGGAAGTCCTCTTAAATATTTATTTTATTTGTTTCATCATCATCATCATCATATCAGCCGAAAGACGTCCACTGCTGGACAAAGGCCTCCCTCAAAGATCTCCACAATTGCCGGGCTTGCGCTATCCGCATCCAGCGTTTTCCAGCGACCCGCATAAGATCATCGGTCATTTATTTGTTTATTTAGTAATTTTTGTTATAGCGGCAACAGAAATACATCATCTGTGAAAAACAACTGTCTAACTATCACGGTTCATGAGATACAGCCTGGTGACGGACGGATAGACAGACAGACAGCGAAGTCTTAGTAATAGGGTCCCGTTTTACCCTTTGGGTACGGAACCCTAAAAAAATTAATTGAGAGCCTTCTGCACTCACAACTTAGTCGATGTCTCTATATTTACATTAAACGTTGTGATTGTGATGATTTCCTCCCGGCTGAATTTCGACCACGGCGGCCAGTCTCAATGGACATTAACCAATTGCGCAGGACATATTATAGTGCACAAGTGTGTGCGCAAACACAGGGGCACTTTCTATACCATCACTCTCATGATCCGATGGGACGACTAGCGACACGACCGGAAAGAGGTCAGGCACAGGACCGACGGCTTTACGTGCTCTCCGAGGCACGGGGGTATAATACCGCCAACTCCCAGACTTTGGGCTGATACTGAGAAATTTCTCTTTACGGAAAAATCCCAAAATCACTTTTTGGTCCGACCCGGGATTTGAACCCAGGACCTCGATTTTTTGCGGTTGAACACGCTACCGCTAGACCAAAAAGGTAGCCAAAATTTCCACTACATTAAACGTTATGTAACATTTAACACTTCCATAACATGTCTCTGAAAACTCAACCCTAAAAGTGCGTGAGTTAGGTACTAAGTTCGTAGTCTTAATTACTAATTGCTACGATCCACAAGTCGCCTTTATTGTCGGGTGAAGCAATGAAAGCCTCCTAGACTGTAAAAATGTCGTAAAAAGCCATCACCTTATCAAATTTTTATTACAACTCAAATATTTTATACAAGCGACACGCTTGGTTTGCAGATGCGTGGATGAATGCGACCCGCCTTAAGGACTCTTCAAGGCTGAGGGCGTTTGAAGTCTACCCTATTGTCATGAGAGGGCCCATGGCGTGAGATATAACGAGCGTGATATGTATTTCGTTATCATAGTAAACCCACTCGCGACGTATATTCGTAATTCGTATACGTCTTCTAGCTTTTTTCGTATATATTCAGACAACCGATCGAGCATATATTGTGTTTGCCTACTAAATAATTACTCTAATTGGACCAAATCCCGTGTTCATGCCCGCTTGAGTATGTTTCGCCGGACCGTCTCAACTGGGTCGTGTTGCAACCGGTAGTAGATGAACCCATTGAGTTAGTTTCGCTGGGTCTTCTCAGTTGGGGCGCATTGGAGCCGGTGGTAGCACTAAAGCGCGACCGTCGTTATTAACACAAGGTCTGTCCTAATAATAATACCTTAATAAAGACAGAACCATTGACAATATGTAGTAAAAATATTAGACTTAAAATAGATAATTAAACATAATCTCTTGACAATAACTTGATACGAGCTAGTTAAATATCATTGCTATAATAAAATAAATTTTATAAATGTTTTCATACAAACAATACAATGTGTAGGTACCTATATATCTATGTTACTAGAAATAATAATGTATACAACTATATTACTACAAACATGTTCTGACTATTAACAAGCGCTTTTTTTAAGTCTACGTGAATAAAAACCTTTTTTATTTTATTATATTTTTATTTATTTATGTTTCGCAATTTCTAAACCGATCCGCGATATTGAGAGGTCGATAGGGAATGCTATAAATGTTGATCCCGTATACATAAAAAAAAGATTAAATGTTTTTTTAATGCTGTAATTACGGTGTGGAGAGTGGTTATCCATGTCTCTCACGTATTACTGACCCTTGTCCTCTCCCTAATGAGCTCTTATAACTGTAATCGCACCCAGGACTTTAATTAACATAATAATGACTCTACCGGAAGTGTAATTTGTAAGGTGAAGGTACTCCGGCATCAAGCGGCTCATAACACGAATGGAGCATATGCTAAATACTGACTGGCCTGTTGGTGTAGTGGTTAGTGACTGCTAAACCACAGGTTGTGGATTCAATCCCTACCAGGACAATTTTTGAGTGAGTGTCTATTCACTAAATGACAATAAGATATTGTCATTTAGTGAATAGAATCCACACGGAAACAGAATGTACCGAACGGCCGGTTTATGAAAATTTCGAAGCATATTCAAGCATGGTAAGTAATTTTCTCGACGTCAGACAATGACGCAGATAGTGCACCTGTGGCAATAATTAGTGGCGTATCGTAATTATTACCATTATACTAATAACCAGCCAACCATGATAACCGACATCGTACTTTGCCGAAATGTGTATGCAATGGACATAGGCAAACAAAGGGGTATTAGGCTGATTAGTGGAATGTGAAATGGGTGCATTGAATAGGTACGTAGTATTGGATTTGCTTCGTACGCGTATTCAAACCTGATTTATAAGCATCTGTCCCAATTAATGAAACACTGAGTTAAATTAATGTGTCCATTCGTATAGAATCTTTTTGAAAGATCGAAATTAGAAAGACCCTCACACTTAACCGGTTCGATTTGAAATAATAATCGATTTTGTTTAAGAAGAACTTTCAATCCAAAAAATAATATTTTTTTATTTCAATATTAATTATTCATTGCTTTGTTTTTTTAAGTTATTTATGAAATAAATATACCTACTTATATGTTAATAACAAATCATTAAATCAAAATATTTATAAATATAAATAATTTAGCGTATTAGCACATTATAAACAGCAACACCATAACGCAAACGCTAACCCGTCGGCGCCATTTTGATGACACTTGCTACCTATGTTTGACAAGCGCCCTCATCTGTTTTTCGGTTGGTTGAATATTCTTCTACAATGTCATACGTTGCGTAGAGTATACATTTTACTCCTTATTGACACGTAAATTCGTCAGTGAGTATAATTAAACTGTCGGCGAGGAACAGTCCATTATTTCTTTTTTAATAATAATAATAAATTTATTATCAAAAAGCCAAGTACAATTTTTCCATCACATCTACACATAAATGCACAATTATACACAACATGCGGCCCGGTACGTGCTTCGCTACGTATAAGGCTTAGTAATAAAAAAAAATATTATTAAGTTCATTTATTCAAACAAAAAAATATTTTAAATTGTTAAAAGATGTTGATTTTACACTTTTTCAAGACTTTTTTAAAATTTTCTCTACGTATAAACCTTCCCTGGACTTCCACGAATAATTCAAGACCAAAATTAGCCAAATCGGTAAAGGCGTTGTTGAGTTATAACATTACAATGAAAAGTGGCATTGATTTTTATGTATATAAAGATGATGCTTAAAGAGATAGAGTGAACGTCAGTGTCTATGAAGTCGGTATAGATGGGTCGGTAAGCTGTCGGTCCTGGTTATAGTCATTAGACAGCAGTCATTAAGCCATGTCAGAGGCTTACTGGGCAACTTGAACAACTCTGACACTACGGTAAGCACTGTCCATATGATAATTTTTTTTTAATTATTTCAATAGAAATTTGTTGCAGCAGACCCGCTAGACGACAGCATAGTGCGTGTAGTATCTAGTAGGTATAACATATATAGATACATATACATACAGTACATACTAAAATACATAAATATTTATAATAAATATCTCACAAGCAATTAGGATGAAAATTAGCTTAAACACGATTTTTAAATATATAAATGTGAAATATCGGCAGATGTTAGGGGAAGCTGATTCCATAACCTGGGGCTCTACCGGCTAAATCGCCGAACATCGATTTCTTAAATGGCGTTCAAATAAATAAAGGTAAAAATTACTTAATCAATCGTTAAATCGGCTTCAATGTTGACAATCGATTCCGGACCTTTTATGACGTCACATGTGTTCATGGACGCCGATTTAACGATTAATTAAGTCATTTTTGACCTTTATTTATTTGAACGCCATTGGAGAAATCGATGTTCGGGGACTTAGCCGGTAGAGCCCCTGACTCCATGCCATCATTACCATCACCATATCAGCCAAAGTACGTCCACTGCTGGACAAAAGCCTCCCCAAAGAATGAGAGGATATGCCATAATCGCCAGGCTTGGCAGACGGTTTGGCGATTGCAGTTTGATGGTCATAGTTCACAGAAAAACGCTGCTGCCAGTTCACTGGTAATTAATCCCTCGGACCATTTCTACGCCTCCTACGGAGTAAGATGGGGTGATGATATTCTATGCCATCACCGCACAGCAACTGACTGACTGACTCCATGTACATTTTTTTTATAAAAGGCAAGAAAGAAAGAAAGAAATAATTTTATTTTCATTACAAATACGGAAAATACATTTAATGTGGTACCTATACATTTTAATCATTATTAATTTTATCCGTACTGGTATGAAAAATGGCCCTATCTCAGCTAGTACTGCATTTCTGCAGTGCTGATCTTCCGATAGGGCCAGTAGGTACTGGAAGCGTGATACCAAACGAATTTACATTATAATACTTACAAGCTAAGGAAAAAAAAAAAGACTACGCCCGCACATTTAATTTAATCCCTGTGTCGCGGGGTACTTTACAAACATATAATAGACGGACACAGATTACATCCAGACTCAGAACAACTATTTATGGGTCACACAAATAGTGGTCCGGCGCGGTACTCGAACCCGCGACACGTAGCGGCGAGATGACTCTCGCAGCCGCTGCGCCACACGTGCAGTCAAAACAAATTAGAAAACACAACCTATCAAAATCCAAATGTTCTTCCAAGCCAGAAGACCCCGATAAGTATTAATGGTATGTATGCACATCACCTTCCACTTTGGGGGGGGAATCGTCTTCAAACTGTCACATCGGTCATCAATCTTATCGCTGAATATTTCACGATGCGAAAGAAAAAATATGCCATTCGAATTTATATTCGCTCGGTGTTAGAGGTGGAATGGGCCGGGATTTGGGGCTATTTTAAATAATCTGGAAATGATTAGACCATTTTTGTACAATGTTTTGGTAGAATATTGCAGGAGTTTATTTGTGAACAGCACACATTATTCAGGATTTAGATGGGCAGATTAATAGTTAAACTGGTTTAGTTAATTCCTAGATCTTATAACTTAGCGAAATGTTGGATTTAGAGAGGTTAGTATTTCGTCTTTTAAAAACTGTTCGAGTGTGAGTCGTTCTCGCAAAAAGTGGGTTCCATATTATATAACTTTTTTATTTTATTTAAACATTATTAAAATTCATATTTAAATTCAACCAGGATTTAAATTCTTAAAACATAAAATAGTACAACAGAAATTATGTTATGGTATTTTATTATATAAGTATACCCACCTAAAGCCTCAGTTATAGGTACAACCTTTATTAAATGTGCTAGCCGTTGTGCAAATTGTTATTTTATTTATTTATTATTATAGGTTCACCAACAATTCTATACACCGCTTTAGATCTAATTAACATACAAATAAATATAGCAATAGTGTAATAATCACTTACAGGTGAACTCTACATGCACGTGAGACAGTACGTTTGTTTATAGTAAGCTTAACCTAACTATGTTACATTATGTACGTTATGAACAACAATCGAGTCCCGCACCGGACAACTATTTGTGTGACCCATAAATAGTTGTTCTGAGTCTGGATTTAATTGTCTGTCTGTTGTATGCTGTAAAGTTGTCTTTAAAAATAATTATAACATAAAAGACGTACGTTAAATAAATTGTCGACAAAAAAAGTATATAAAAATAATTTAACCTATAAAATATAATTTAAATAATGCAGCATGCACACAATTAAAAACATAAAAGCAGGCTAGCTAGGGTCCTCACTGCCGGATCTCTTTGGTCAGCACCATAACCCCTGATATGCGTTCGGTGCCTGTAATCGGTAAGAACTTCTTTATTTCTCAAAGATTACAATAATCACTTCGAGGAGAAACAAATATACATTAAATATAATAACTAAAAATACTTACAATGCGCCCATTAAAGGTCTCTGCACACAGCGGGCGCGGCGCGGCGGGACGGGACGGCGACGCGACACTGAGGAGTTGTAATGTACTAGATATTACGGAGGACGCCACACAGAGCCGTCCCGCCCGGTCCCGCTCGACGCGACGGCTCTGTGTGGCGTCGTCCGTAATATCTAGTACATTACAACTCCTCAGTGTCGCGTCGCCGTCCCGTCCCGCCGCGCCGCGCCCGCTGTGTGCAGAGACCTTAATAAGGGCCAGCGCAGACCGAGAGGAGCGCAGCGGAGAGGATTTTATTAAGGCACTAGAAAATCAACTTTAAAATTATTTAAATAAAGTGCATGTATGCTTGAACATTATATGCGCGAGACTGCGCGAGCATTTTATGTCAGGTTCAAGCATATATGCACTTTATTCCTATAATTCTAAAGTTTATTTTCTAGTGCCTATTCTGAAATCCTCTCCGCTGCGCTCCTCTCGGGCTGAGCTGGCCCTAACGGAGTGAGTTGTTGACAAAACATTATAAGAAGTAGGGTATGTCGAACAAATTATAAAGTTATGTTGTCTTGACGTTGATGCGGTTGTGCAGATATTAAGAGGCCTTTACACTGGGTGTTCGAGTTAATTATTCTATGAAGTTTATTATTTAAATATTAAATTAATTAATTTATGTCTAGATCCGTTCGAGTGAACACACCTCTTGTAAAATTCCGTTTTCTTACTTCAGCGGCTCCCTGAGCTGTGGTATGAAATCTGTAAGGGTGCCCTGAGGAATTTGTCGCTTACCCTCTACCACCTTCCACCTAATCTTGTTACACAACCACCTACCATACGTCTCACAGACGGGCGAGTAAAAAGTATGTAAAACCTAAGGGTTTAAACCTAAAGGTTTTGTTTTTAAATAAAATCAATTAAAATACATATCAACGTCATTATTAAAGCAAACAAGGCACATAATATATGACTTATTTTTTTAAAATCTTAATTTGTTTGAAACTACTCTTAATTGTAACGTTAATTTATTCATATTTAAAAAACGAGATCTACAAATATAATCAAAAAACATAGGAACTTATTTCTTTCTGTTTATAAAAATATAATAATCAGCAAGTAACATAAAATCAAAACTTTCTCATTATAATCATATCTTTTGCTAAATTGCAGGACATCAATCTTACAGATTTTCCAGACAGTAAATGCACATTTTATGGGAGCATTCGATACAAATCGGCTTTTTACACTCAAAACACATGTGTTGTGTCCTGCGTTTCGTTTTAGGGTCGCAGATTGAGCAGTTTTTT
Source organism: Pseudoips prasinana (assembly GCA_951640165.1). Lineage (NCBI taxonomy): Eukaryota > Metazoa > Arthropoda > Insecta > Lepidoptera > Nolidae > Pseudoips > Pseudoips prasinana. Next base: position 38,514,543 of record OX621240.1, on the reverse strand, counting down.
CGAGAAGCCCATCTGTCTTCGGAACTGCTTCCAACCGGGAGAGCTGGTGGGATCGATTCATTGTCGCACTGAAGTATGCGCCCAAGTGCGATTCGAATATCTCCTTGAATCTTCACATTGTTTTCTCGAAGCTCTATATGCGGTCTGGTCAGCTGTTCAGCTAGCTGCTTCATAAATTGGAATCTGCTTTCAATTTTGTTTCCTTGGGCTTGAGCAGAAAAGCTGACGACGTAGCAGTTTGAGGCCGAAATATCGAGCAGCCAATAAAATACTGCTAATGGTCACACACGCGTTTGAGTACCTGTAGTATAATTGGAAAATCTTTGGTCGAGTAGGTCCACTCTGATCATGGTACGATTGTAGAAAAGTATGATTTCCGGTTTCTTGGTAACTTCATCTACGTCTGGCATATGATATATACTTGAAACGGTGATCCCTACTTTATTTGGCTTGGGGTCGTAAGATGATATAGTTATATCTTTTGTGAACCCCAAGATCGTTAAATCAACAAGTCGGTGATGGGCTGGTAGGAATTTTTATAACCAACGCTAAATAACACTATTACTAGAAGCCATTTTTAACGGAAATAGAATAAAACCACAATTTAAAAAAAAGTCACGCAACCACCTACCATACGTCTCACAAACGGAACACGACAATTTTTTACCTGTCAGTGACAAATGTGCGCACCTAGGACCACGACGAGCGCTTGGACAGCACTGGGAGAGGTGGCGGGAAGGTACAGGGACGTGCAAGTTGATACGTGCTGTGCGCGCCAAAATATTAACGATTTTAATTTCCTTGCGTCTGAGAGACGTATGTCAGGTGGTTAAGGGTTAAGTTAAGCGTTAGGCAACTGCTCGGTGTCTTAAAGCTATACAAATAAATAAAATTGGAGTGTCTGTTTGTAATATTGAAATAACCGGTTTTTACTACATTAATATGAATATATATACGGTACATACACCAAAATGACATTTTTTACAATTTTTGTCTGTCTGTCTGTCTGTCTGTTTGTTCCGGCTAATCTCTGAAATGGCTGGACCGATTTTGACGGGACTTTTATTGGCAGGTAGCTGATGTGATAAGGAGTAACTTAGGCTACTTTTAACAAATAAATAAAATTGGAGTGTCTGTTTGTAATATTGAAATAACCGGTTTTTACTACATTAATATGAATATATATACGGTACATACACCAAAATGACATTTTTTACAATTTTTGTCTGTCTGTCTGTCTGTCTGTTTGTTCCGGCTAATCTCTGAAATGGCTGGACCGATTTTGACGGGACTTTTATTGGCAGGTAGCTGATGTGATAAGGAGTAACTTAGGCTACTTTTAACAAATAAATAAAATTGGAGTGTCTGTTTGTAATATTGAAATAACCGGTTTTTACTACATTAATATGAATATATATACGGTACATACACCAAAATGACATTTTTTTCAATTTTTGTCTGTCTGTCTAGACAGACAGACAGACAAAAATTCCCGACAGACAAGAAAAGTCCCGTCAAAATCGGTCCAGCCATTTCAGAGGTTAGCCGGAACAAACAGACGTTTGTTCCGGCTAACCTCTGAAATGGCTGGACCGATTTTGACGGGACTTTTATTGGCAGGTAGCTAATGTAATAAGGAGTAACTTAGACTACTATTTTAGAAAAAGTCTTTTATTTTACAAGAAAAACGAAATAAACTAATTAACACGCGGACGAAGTCGCACAGCTAGTTTTTAATATAAATGTAAGTACTATATTTATAAAAAATTGCTAAGTAATTTGTGACGTGCTGATTGGCGTGGTTGGTCTAGTTAATTAAATATTAAATATCACTATATTTATGTACTGCATTATGAGCTTGATAAGTACAGACGCCTGCACATCTAGCTACCCCAATCTGTCAACTTTTCCCAATTGAAAGTGAACCTTATGCTTTTGTGATAAAGTTGAAAATCTATAAAAGAAATTTGACAGATTGGGGTAGCTGGATGTGCTCGCCTCTGTACAAGTGAATGTTAATACCCAAATGCTGAATAAATTTCGTTATTTTACGTGATCAATACATGCATTGTATTTTTTTTTTATAAAATACGCCATATTAATAAATTTACACATAAAAACATCTATTTAAAATAAAGCTTTTCTCTGAAACAGCGCAACTGATCTTCTTAATTCCCAATTTACATCCCAGCTTACGAATCTCGATCCCGTGTTCGCACCTCTAGCGGTGACGTCACAATATGTCACTGTACTTGACAAGCGCTTAATCAACATTCCGGGATTTACAGTTTTTCCGGTTCCCTAGTGACGGCACTTTCTCAATAGCATGGGGTAATTAAGGGAAATTAATCAGTTTTAGCCCGAATTATATAAACTGCGTAGGTGTTGCAGTAGCGTATGGCGTATGGGGGATCGATTGCTGCCGCCTCCGTAGGCTTTAGCTCTAGAGATCCTACACATGACCCCTGGGTAGCGCTAAACGGCAGCTATAACATGTGAAGTAGGCATAGCGATTATTTTCTCGCTTTATGGGCACCCCAACTGCAGCGGAATAACCTTCGTTGTGCTCTTGGGTGTGAGCTACGGTGACCACTTACCATCAGGTAGGTCTTACGCTAGTATGCCAACTCAGTTGTATAAAAAAAGCGTGATCAACTACAGATGATGAGGTCCTAGGCTCGAGGCTAAAAGATTGTGATGTGACACGTCCATGAATTGAACAGCTGTAAAGAGTTCGGTACTGAACTTAACCTAAGTCTATCGTAGGCTTATCCCGGAAGGCTAATATCCATTAAGGATCGTCGCATTTTTAACAGAGCATTGTGTTCTTGTTTCTCAAAGAACCCATTGATGGGACTTTCTTCAACGTCCATTAAAACATTTTCCCAAAAAACTAAATACAAATAATTTTACCTAATCCCAAGAACAACAGCATCCAAAGTACACTTAGAAATATAAGTATAATTCGCAAACCTGCCACCTCTAATCCTGTTGCCAAAAAAAAGTTTGCAAAGAAAGTCGGCGAAATACTGAAATAAAAGCCGAAACAATAATAGCATTTAGAAAGCCGAAAACCACATTTAGAAGCCTCGGAAAACGATAACTGCCTTAAACAGGGATGATTGTTCCCCAGAGAACGAAAGTTTGGCCTCCCAACGATTAAGGAATGGTAATAGAATAAAAAATACTCCAAAGTTAGGACAAGTTAAGTGTCTGTAATAGTTTGTAAATATTTTATATCGATTTTTCTCACTTGGTGACCTCGGTTCTATTTTTAATTTAGATATTTTAAAAGATTTTTATATTCACAAATATATACAATGGCGGATTCAATTTCAAAGATATTGTCTCCCAACAACTTTTATATACTTAATAATAATAATATCCTGGGACATTTTTCACAAATGGCCATCTGATCCCATCTAAGCAGAGTTTGTACTATGGAAACCACATAACTGATATATTACATATACTACTCTTCTTTTGTAAATACATACTTATTTAAATAAATTAAACCCAGACTCAGGAGAAACAGACATGAACATGCCCTCATATATCTATCCTTGGTGGGAATCGAAACCACGACCTCCGGCGTCAAAAACAAGCATTTGCTAACCACGCCAACAGGCCCATCATACTCACTTAGTTTCTTTATCTCATGGGCAATGGTTGCCCTGGCAGTGTCGGCGTCGTCGAGCCGCTCAATAGGCTTGACATGGGTTATCGCCTGTAGTCTAACAACTACAACTGACAGTTTCACGTACCCTCCAAAGCACGGAGATGCTCAGTCACCCATCTACAGATTAAACACGTGCCTAGGTGCTTAAAGGTATGAAGCGGAGTCAATCACCAGGGCACGATGATCTTAGTATCGAGCACTTGCACTATGCGGGAGTACATTTGCGATGGGTGCTAACTACGTTTTTTTTAAGTACAGCAAGTAGTTCTTCTTTAAGAGCTTTGGAAGAAGAATACAATTTTATTATAATTTTCTGCCTACGCAGAATAGATGGCAGATAGTGTAATTGTATAGCTGTATGTACATATATACCTATTAGTCTTTTTATATTATGCACTATTGGTAACTAGTTATATGTATGAATGTATTTAACTAGCTTTTGCCCGCGATTTCGTTTGCGTGGTAGCCGAAATCAGACATCGAAGAGGTTAAAATGAACCCGAATGTCTTACAATTGATCAAGGTTCTTACAAACTGTCAACCCCCATTTTAACTCCTTACGGGGTATCTTAGTTTTCAAACATGCTATATGAATATAAATACCATGTTTGAAAGTGATCAGATCAAGAAAATACGTTTTCCATATAAACTTTGTAACCCCTTGAATTTTTAAACATCCTTTCTTAGTGCTCAACTACGTGACTTAAGGAATATTAATTTGTGTGTTCATGGCGCGTTAATTGATCAGTCAGTCACAGTTTAAGCTTTTATAAATATAGATTAATGCAATGTGTATCATTAATTTCTTGTATGAACACAAAACAATTTTACACATTGTAAGTACATAGTATTCTGTCATCGCAAACATAATTACCAACATTACATCAGGCCTACATCACATGAGTATTCCGGAAATGACGACTTTGCCAATATAAACGTGGCTTACTCCCAATATATCTGCCAGGCAGGAAGTGCGCCCTAAATATTTTTACAGATCATTGCATGGGACAAGTGATAAGATTGGGAGGAAGCAGGGGGAAATAATTTGAAGGTGTGCTGGAGTGGGTTGATATCGAGGATGAACAAGCTTTGTTAAGATGCACTTGATTGAAAGCTGCGCTCATTTTGTGTAAGAAATTGTGGAACGAGGTATCATACTATGTATAAAGGTTATAAATAATTTGGGTAAATACAGTATGACGTAAGTAGTGATTTAAATAGATAGATGGTTGTATTATACCCCCGTAACTCAGAGAGCACGTATGCCATCGGTCCTGGTTCTCTTTCCGGTCGTGTCGCTAGTCGTCCCATCGGATCATGATATTGAGGACTATGTTGAACAATATTGAGCTTTGGTTCTATTTTGTTTTTAAAATCTTTCCTGCGCGTACTTTCTCTCAACTGTCTCTCCTCATCCGTTTCATAGGTATGCAGGAATTTCTTAAAATTCAGCAACAGTACCAAAATATAGAGGCTGGGCACAGTAAGAATATTTAAATTTTTAAAGTGTGGCCGACAGCTCTCTACTTGTGAAATCCGGACCATGGTTCGTATGGCTCTCTTTTGGAGTACAAAGGCTCTCTGACAATTATATTTAAAACTATTCCCCCAGAACTGAACACTATATCTCAACCTTGATTCTATTAGAGCATAGTATACCATTTTAAGGTGTTTTATGTCTATTTCATCCCTAAGACTGCGTAAGACATAACACGCTGAGGAAATATACGCATCAATGGCTTGCAATTCCCTTTTCCAATTTAAATATTTGTCAATGTATACCCCTAGAAACTTTACCTCATTAACTATGTCAATTTTAAATTCATTAAGTGCGATCGTCATATTTTCTTTATTACGAGCAGTTGTCCTAAATAATATTATTTTGGTTTTGTCTGTGTTAATTATGAGCTTGTTACTTTCAAACCAAGAATTAAAAACTTTCAACACCGCGTTAACCTTAGCGGAAAGCTCCTGTATGTCATTGGCTTCAACTATTGCATTAGTGTCATCTGCAAAAACTGTCAGCTGTGTGTCGGGAAATATTAAATTAATGTAATTAATTAAATCATTTGTAAATAATATAAACAAAATAGGCCCCAAAATCGATCCTTGGGGTACCCCCGCCACTATATCCTGCAACGAAGATTTATTGCAATTGCTACTACTATTCGCTTGCATATGACTAACATCCACATACATTTTCCTGTTCCTTAAATATGACGAGAAAAGTTGTAAAGTTTTGCCTCTCACACCATAATATTCCAATTTTGCAATGAGTAAATTGTGGTCAATTGTATCAAAGGCTGAGCTCAAATCAAGAAAAATGCCAGCTACCCTCTTTTTCCTATTCAATTTGCTAATAATATCTTCAACCAATGTATATATAGCGTCCCCTGTTCCGACATTTTTTTGGTATCCAAATTGTCTCAAGTGCAAAACTTTGTTTAAATTTAGATGAAGTAAAAGTCTACTCTTAACAACCTTTTCAAAAATCTTGGAAAGAACAGGAAGCAAAGAGATAGGTCTATAGTTTTTTGGATCTGTTTTAGAGCCCTTTTTGTGGATTGGGATAATTTTTGCTATTTTTAACTGATCCGGAAAGATACCTTCTGCAATGCATTTATTGTAAAAATCAGTCAAAGGTTCTGCTAATATATCTAAATTTTCTTTAATAACTGCTATTGGAATGTCGTCATAGCCGCATGATTTCTTATTCTCCATACCATTAACTATTTTCACTATCTCATTTGGAGTAACAGGCGCAATAACCATGTCATTTTGAACTCTTTTAGTGCTTTGTTCAAGAAATATATAGGGATCTAAATTCTTAATATTACCCATACTACATTTATAGCTAAATTGATTTACTAATACATCTGCAACATCTAAGGGATTTTCTATAATTTTACCGTCAAATTTAAGAAAGGGAATTTCAGAATGCGATGCTTTTATTTTATTCGTGCTTTTATTTACAACCTTCCAAAAGTGAGAACCTTCCAAAGAGAAAGTGCCCATGTGTTTGCCCACACACTTGTGCACTACAATATGTCCCGCACAGATGGCTAGTCACCAATGACACTGACCGCCGTGGCCGAAATTCAGCTAGGAGGACAAGATGGGGTTGGTAAATGCTTGCTTTGTACGCTGCAGGGCTGTATTTTGGGGCCAGATGACCGTGTGTGAATAATATCCTAAGATATTTACATAACCTTTTTATTTATCTGATAATTAAAAAACCGGGCAAGTGCGAGTCGGACCCGCCCATGAAGGGTTCCGCAGCAGCAAGTATTTCAGTTGATTAAATGAAATGTAAATTGCGGTTTACGATTCATGACGCATTAAACAAAAACTACTTACTAGATTTCGTTCAAACCAATTTTCGTTGTTAGTTTATATGGTAATGTACATCATATATTTTTTTTAGTTTTATCATTATCTTATTTTAGAAGTTACAGGCGGGGGGGGGGGGGGGGACTCATTTTTCCACTTTGGAAGTGTCTCTCGCGCAAACTATTCAGTTTAGAAAAAACAAATATTAGGAACCTCAATCTCATTTTTGAAGACCTATCCATAGATACCCCACATGTATGGGTACGATGAAAAAATAAATTGAGTTTCAGTTCTATGTATGGGGAACCCCCAAAATTATTATTATTTTTCTATTATTGTTTAAATATTAATGTGGTTCACAGAATACATCTCCTTACCAAGTTTCAACAGTACAGCTCTTATAGTTTCGGAAAATAATGGCTGTGACATACGGACGGACAGACAGACAGACAGACATGACGAATCTATAAGGGTTCCGTTTTATGCCATTTGGCTATGGGACCCTAAAAATGGTATAATTAAGTTTGGGTGACCGAGATCATACTACTCAAACCAAGATCTTGAAGAAGCAGAGAACGTCACAGTAGTTTCAGAGCTGTGTAATTACTTCAAAAACTACTCTGATTCCTAACGCAACAAAATAAAAATAGAAATCGTTAATCTGAGCAACAAGGGAAGTACAAGATCTTAACATATCGAGCCCAGCACCAATAAAACTTAAAAAAAGTTTGTAGATATTAAATCTAGATGTATTTTTATATTGCATTTAAGTTGGCAAGTAGGTCCGATAAAACCCAATGAAGTCGTATATATCCCGTTTTAAAGTGGTTAGAAATTCTATTTATTGGACATTTCATTACACTAAATGTATATTAATGATGTAATAATCGTTTCTTAATGGCAATGCATTATAATCGTATCACTACTTGTCTATCATTGATTGCCTCGTTGGCCGAGTTGTAGCTTCTTCAACAGTAAGGACCTAGTTCAAAAGAGAAAATTGTAACGGGGTTCGGACTGTAAAAAGCTTGATTCATTTATTATTTTGTCTAGTGGATCACTCACCATTTAAGTCGTGTTACCCGTGCATCTTTGACAGTCACCATACCCTAGTTGGTAGTGCTCCTGCCTACGAAGCAGGTGGTCCTGGGTTCGAATCCCGGTAAGTGCAAATATTTGTGTGATGAGCACGAATATTTGTTTCTGAGTCATGGATGTTTTCTATGTATATAAGTATTTATCTATCTATATAAGTATGTATATCGTCGCCTGGTACCCATAGTACAAGCTTTGCTTAGTTTGGGGCTAGGATGATCTGTGTGACATTGTCCCCAGATATTATATTATATTATCTTTCTGCAGCTGGCATGCCAAGGCATTTGGATGGTGCCCAAGCCTTTTCTTGTACGTCTCAGCTGAGTTACAATCTAGTTGCTAAATATGAGAAGATATTCCTGATGCGGGATACGCTTGGAAAGACAACGGACACTCACTCAATCAATTTGCTTTTAGTCTGTGGCTGATCGCAAATAAAAATATATTTTTTATTTTTATTTTATTTTTATTAAAAAAAGCAACGCCAGCTATAGGGAAATCAATCCCTGTGTCGCGGGGTACTTTACAAACATATAATAGACGGACACAAATTACATACAGACTCAGCACAACTATTTATCGGTCACACAAATAGTCGTCCGGCGCGGGACTCGAACCCGCGACACGAAGCGGCGAGGCGACTGTCTTAGCCGCTGCGCCACACGTGCAGTCAATATTACATGAGTGCAGTATATATTATTTCATGATTGTCAAGGACTAAGTCAACTGGATTCATTGGGTATACATGTACGATACCTTTTACAGAGAATTTTATCCGCCATCTTCCACCACTTGACTCTCATAGCCAATCCTGAACCACTTCCGTTGTAGCCCTTCCGGCCCACTTAAGAATAAATAACCTAGTATCGGACTTCAGATCGCAAATATATCAACTAAATAAGACAATCGACTTTGTATTCAGCTTACTACTAAGCTTAAAATATCGAAACACACAAAAACAAAATATTAGAAACGATTCTACTGAAACATAAAAAAAGTTTTCTTCAAGTTACACCCTGAACCTTCAGTGTCTCAACTCGAAAGTCTTCGACCAATGTGTGTTGCCAGTGATGACTTTTGGAACAGAGACGTGGTCCCGCATTATGGGCCTTATTAGAAGGCTCAAAGTCACCCAAAGAGCAATGGAGAGGGCTATGCTCGGAGTTTCCCTGCGAGATCGAATCAGAAATGTCGAAATCCGCAAGTGAACCAAAGTCACCGACATAGCCCGAAGAATTGCAAAACTAAAGTTGCAGTGGGCGGGGCACATAGCTTATAGAACCAAAAGCCGTTGGGGCAGAAAGGTTATGAGTGGCGACCACGAACCGGAAGACCCAGCGTGGGCAGGCCCCCTACAAGATGGACCGATGATCTTGTGCGGGTCGCTGGAAACCGCTGGATGCGAATAGCGCAAGACAGGCAATTGTGGAGATCTTTGGGGGAGGCCTTTGTCCAGCAGTGGACGTCATTCGGCTGATATGATGACACCCTGAAAACCGACTAAAGTACGGCCGCTAAAAGTGTTTAGTGTTGTGCTTAGTGGTCGAATAGACGACGTTTCTATAAATGAGCGTTACTTTTAGGATAGAAAAGTTTTAGTTAGTTCTTATTTCCTATACAAAGAAATAATTATCATTTAAAAACTATATTATTATGAACACATCTTTTTACAGACATATTTTTAGGGTTCCGTACCCAAAGGGTAAAACGGGACCCTATTACTAAGACTTCGCTGTCTGTCTGTCTGTCCGTCTGTCACCAGGCTGTATCTCATGAACCGTGATAGTTAAACAGTTGACATTTTCATAGATGATCTATTTCTGTTGCCACTGTAAAAACAAATACTAAAAAACAAAATAAAATAAATATTTAAGCGTGCCCCCATAAAACGGACGTGAATTTTTTGCTAGTTTTATAGATAATGGTACGAAATCCTTCGTGCGCGAGTCCGACTCGCACTTGGCCCGTTTTTAAATTGAGTTCTATTTTTTTTTAAAGAGATGTATGAAATTTGTTTTCTGCTTGCATAATAAAATAGTAAAAGTTAAAAATTTAATCATAGTTGAGCTGGTTGGCGTAGCAGCTAGATTCTTGCCTTTAACGCCATAGGTCGTTGGTTTGATTCCCACCCAGGACAGATATTTGTGTACATGAACACGTCTGTTTGTTCTGAATCTGGGTGTAATCCTACTAATATTATAAATGCGAAATTTTTGAATATGGATGTATGGATGTTTGAAAAACTACCCAACGCATTAAGATGAAACCTTGTAGTTATAGTTCCAGGACCCAGTTCTGCTGTGTGGTGACGGCGACAAATATCAGAATCAGAATATCATCACCCCATCTCATCCCGTGGGGGGCGTAGAAGTCGACCTGAGGGAATATCTATCAGAGGATGGGCAGCAGCTTCCTTCTGATTACTATGACCACCTTACTGCGATCGCCAACCCGCCTGCCAAGCGTGGCGATTATGGCATTTCCCCCCAAGACGATTCTTGAGGGAGGCTTGTCCAGCAGTGGACTTATTTAGCTGTAATGATGATTGTAGTTATATAGCTTCCACATCCTAATAACACATAATTTTAACGCGGGTCAAACCGTGGGGCACGTCTAGTTATCTATGTAAGTATTTATAAATTAAATAATTTTATTTTACAAAAGAAAATTATATTATCGTATTTCTAGTATATAATTTATCTGGTTCACATGGTACAAGTTCTGTTTAGGGGATCAGATGTCCGTGTGGGAATAATGGCACAGGATATTGTTATTATTATATTATTATTAATTATAAAAAGTATAGTTTAAAAACTATTCACTAAATGTATATTGTTATGTTTAATGACACTAAAATTTATTAATTTTCGCTAAATATAGGTAATGTTTAAATATTTAAAACTGACAACCATCCAGGGTTCATGATATCAGTGGCCGTACTTTAACCGTTATCTTCAAAACTATGGCCTTGTGCTCAAAGTGCAAGCCAACCAATAAACGCAGTAGACCTTAGACTTTGTCCAGTTTGGATAAAGGTTCAGTTAGGGCAGTATTTATAATCTACTAGCTGACCCGACAGACCTTGTCCTGTCTTAACGATGACTATTAACGCACGCTATCTGTCAATACTATGACAAATAAAAAAAAGTTACATTAAAAAAGGTTATATTGTCCAAAGCGCTAAGGTTAGATTAGAAATAATATTTAGTTGTGAAGTATTCATAAATTTTCTTATTTGCCGCGCAATTTTAAATTCCTTTTTTTACATAAGAACCTTCTCCTGACAATAACAAACACAATAAAAAAAGAAATAGTGAAATCGGTCCAGCCGTTCACGCGTGATGTCGTGACAACGGAAAACGGGTTTCATTTTTATATATATAGACTTGACTAGAATTGCAAGATGGCATGAACATGTGTGTTTGTCCTGAGCCTGGGTGTAATTAATCTTTATAAGTATGTATTTAATATACTAATTTTATTTACAAAAGAAAAGTAGTAGGTATATGTACCTAGTATATCAAGGTTCAGTTAGGGCAGTATTTGTAATCTACTATACTAGAATTGTTTGTAATTCCGATTATTTTGATATAACTATATATCGATTATTGCAATGCTAACGAGTCCATAGAGATATCATTGAGGTTTTGAATTCATGTATTTCAATTGTGGTTTCGATAATTCCGGCCGTCAAATGTCCCGTTTTGTGGTCAATTTTATCAAAGTTTGGGAGCTAATGTGAACCAAGGGTTTTAATTAATAATTGGCATACTAATATGATATTAATCAAAATGAGTATTACATTAACACGTTTTAGCTTTTAATTTATGTGCTTATGGGTCTTTAGAGTCCAAATTATTTCCGTATTGTAAATGTTATTGCATACCTAAAATAGCACTGCCTCGACCAGATACTACGTTCAGTTAAAGGTATTTATTGTTCAAATAAAATGTAAATTCACTTATGAACAGACGCCAGCATATCAAGCTACCCCAATCTGTCAAATTTATGCTTTTCTATATATAGGGACAATGACACACAAATCATCCTAGCCCCAAACTAAGCAAAGTTTGTACTATGGGTACCAGGCGGCGATATAGGTACATACTTATATAGATAGATACATACTCTGAAGTTAAAGTAAAAAATAGTACAAAAAGTTTCCTTGAATTAGGGATAACGCCAATTATAAGAATAAAACCTAAATAAACTTATGAATATACATAACTACCTACATTAGAAAGAAACACTAAATCTACGAAAAAGTAAATTATATACATAAATAAATTAAAACTAACTACAGATGGCGCCGTAGTATTCCTCCGAATCGAGACCATGAGAAAATGTGCCTAGAAGACTGGATTCATACCTACTTATATACATAGAAAACATCCAGGACTCAGAAACAAATACTTTATTTATATAAGGTTACGTAATCAACAACAACGTGTGCTTGGGCAACGTTAGGTTCTACCAACATCTGATCCTTATAGTCTAGGACGATTCGACGACGAGATAATCACTTACTTAGAGCAGGTTAAGTCTATTAGAAACTCTCGTAACTGCACGTGTAGCGCAGCGGTTATGATGGTCACCTCGCCACTTCATATCCCGGGTTACTTTCCCGCCCAGGATAACGATTTGTGTGACCTATAAGTAGTTATTCTGAGTCTGGGTGGACATTTCGATTCATTCATTATATGATTGTAATGTACCCTGCAACCCTGTTAGCTATGTGGCTGACAGCCCTGAGAAAAAGGGCAACAGCGTCTTTCTGTGCTCAGACGCCAGCCCATCTTTCTCCCCAATCTGTCCAATTACTGTTATAGATTTGCAACTTTATTAACATAAGGTTCACTTTCAATTGGGGAAATTTGACACATGGGGTAGCTTGATGTGCTGGCGTCTATACTATGACCATCATACTGCGATCGCCATTCCGTCTGCCAAGCGTGGCGATTATGGCATGACACAACTCAATTATAGAAATCTTTTGGAAATGCCCTTGTCCAGCAGTCGACGTCATTTGGCTGACTTGATGATGATGATGAAAGTATCCTATGACACAGACATATCGTTTTCGCTGGCCGAAAGGACCACCAGCGTCCTTAAATACCCTTATAAATAAAATAAAATGGTTTTTATTCACGTAGACTTTAAAAAAGCGCTTGTAAATAGTCAGAACATGTTTGTAGTAATATATTTGTATACATTATTATTTCTAGTAACATAGATATTTAGGTACACATTGTATGAAAACATTTATAAAATTTATTTTATTATAGCAATGATATTTAGCTAGCTCGTATCAAGTTATTGTCAACAGATTATGTTTAATTATCTAGTTTAAGTCTAATATTTTTACTACATATTGTCAATGGTTCTGTCTTTATTAAGGTATTATTATTATTATTTTAATTTCCTTTCTTTCTATGTTCCAAAATGAACTACGTTAAGAATGCGGTATTATATGTGCTTGTTGGGAATAAAACTTTTTATTTATTTCTTTCTTCTAATACATATCATTTCATCAAATTTGTAACTAGTTGAGTTCTTACGATGACCACTTACCAAAAGATTACTAAGTATTTTCAATATTACTACTATAACTGGTATGGAGCAATTTAAAATCAATCATCTTATTTAAATTATTAAGGTAATTAGCATTCATAAATGAACATTTAGTTTTTTATTAAATTACAACCTTCCTATTAATTTAAAAGTGAAGATTTTTTTATTTTGAATTCATCTCTATACACATTTTGTCACAAAAATATCATAGTTATAATTCGCTCCTTTAATAATTAAAGTTTGACAGTAATTATATATAAGATAAGATGAAGATTTATTCAGTTAAATTATTTTCCTTAATTAATATAATAATTTAAACAAATAATAGTGAATTTGACTGCACCTGTGGCGCAGCAGCTAACACAGTCGCCTCGCCGCTTCATGTCGCGGGTTGGAGTCCCGCGCCGGACACCTATTTGTGTGACCACAAATAGTTGTTGTGAGTCTGGATGTAATTTGTGTCCTTCTATATATGTTAGTAATGTACCCCGCGACACAGGGACTACATTCACTAGTGCGGGCGTTGTCTTAAAAAAAAATAGTGAAATTACAATTTCGTAACAATAACGAAATATCTTTTCTGAAATTATGACCTCTACACTAGGTTTACCCATTTTTTTTGACGTGGTGGAAATGTTCAAATCGCATTTCTGTCGCTTGGGGAGGCGACGGGGTATGTAGGGCTGCCCACTAAAACCACCACGGTAGCCAGCGTCACAGTGCTTGTAGCGGGGGCTCTGGGCACTCGTGAACGATCTCGCCATTAGGTACCCCCGCCGTGCACTGCAGCCTTTGCGAGACTCTCACCCGGCGAGGTGAAGGGGCATGAATCCCTCCCTCTCTCCCCAGCACGCACAAGCGTGTTTAGGCAACCTGAGCTACACCATGTTACCTCTTCCCGGAACCGCTTATACAAGACGAGTGGAGTTTCCTTCCTCCAAACGCCAGCAATCCCAGGGGCGCCGCTTAGCTGGGAAGAAGTCAGCCTGGCGCCACATACGTACTCTCTCGCGCTGGGATTAGTTCCCAGCGCTGGACACTAGGTTTACCCTGTCTCGTGGAGACCAAATGGTAAAATAACAAAAGCAACAAAAGCTGGTTGGTATTATATTTAAAAGCGTAACAGGGCATAGCAACACATTCAGTCTTCATCATTTTGGTAAATAAGCAGAATGAAATGGGAATTCAATAAATTTAAATAAATTTATAAGTAACAACAAAATATCATTTCTTTCACGTAAATCACAATATGTTCTTCCACAAATAATATTAATTTAGTCCAAAACTTCCTTGATTCGTTTAATTAATAGCGATTCGTCGCAAAAGTGGTGTGCTGACGGTTCCAGTTCAAACAGCCTCTCTAAGATGGCCGTCCCGCTACCATCGACACGACGCTCCGCTAGAGTGACCCGTCTATGTCACTCTTAATGAAAAAGTTTAAACGATGCGCCGACATATTAAAATTTATATAAATAAATAAATAAAAAAGGTTTTTATTCACGAAGACTTTAAAAAAGTGCTTGTAAATAGTCAGAACATGTTCGTAGTAATATATCATTAATTTATAATTATTTCTAGGTACATATAGATATTTAGGTACACGGATTGTAGGAAATAATTTACAATAATATTTATTTTATAACAGTAACGATATTTAGCTAACTTAAGTTAAGTTATTGTATGTTTCGAGTAGCCAAATAACATCGTGGGTGATGTTATTTGGCTACTTGAAACATTTATAAATGGACCAATCAAAAGGCTAAGTGAGGGAATCAAGCACCCAACTAACTCATCCATTAATCTAATAATATTGTCGAAAATTACAACATTTTAATTGATAGCAATCTGTTCAACTACTAAACCTGTTAATTGAATTGCAATATATTATAATACCATACCAATCATTTTACCCAAAGTTCATCATTGTAGGTTGTCAAGATATTTATACCAATTATGCCAATATTATAGTTTCGTTATAAAGCTAAACGTACATAACATCTAAATAAGGAATTAATCAACGAAATGAATAACTTTAAAACGTAAAACAAATAAAAATAATAGAATCATTGTTGAGTGACGCCCGTATGGTTATTTGTCTCTATGTGCGTGGTAAATGGGTTTCTATTATACCCTAAACAATAAAGTATCACAGTTCAGTGAAAGTATATGATAAGATAAAAAGTGCATTTTGATAATTCTATCATTAAAAAAAAATCAGTTTACTATTAAGAAGCTATCAACCGTACTCATTTTATCAGATGAAGTCATATAAATTCCTGCATTTTTTACAAATTTTACTATAACAAAAAATACAGTCGTACAAGCGACAGTGTTGCTTTAAAACTAACATATTACCAGCTTCTAGCAAAAGTATCACCATGATATTTCCATCGTATTTTTTGGCACTCCTATTCACTGTTTATTCAGTCAATGCATGTCAAGATGGTGACATATATCAACCTCTAACTGTAGAGGATGTCTCACAAGTCATTGGAAACTGGACGTACGTCTATCACTGGGATAAAGAATTAGATGAAGAAACGAAGATTGCTGATTTTAATTACGATTCCTGTGCTCCTATTGAAATCTCAGTATGTACTGAAGAGTTTGCTGCAAAGAAGAAAGCTGAGTGCGAAAGTGCAAACGAACAGGATGAGTCCCTCAAGTGGGAAGACGCAGCACTCGTACTCAACGCACCAGTACTAGGTATTAAAGAGGCAGTTATATTCACAGGAGAGGATGAAGACTCGATGCTAGTAGATTGTTTAAGGAAAATCAATTTGGAAATAAAGCGAGTAGATGATTTCTTAATCCTAACAAATCCTGGTAAATCTTATGCTACTGAATTGATGACCATGAACTCTATAACTGAAGAAGAGCTGAAATGTATGTCTGAGAATGTGGATCTCGGAACCGAAATTAAAGGAATGCCAGTATGTTAAGTTTACTGACATTTAGAAATGTATTTTCATTTTCATGAAATGTTTTAAAAGTCTTTTTGGGTATTCTGGTGCTTTTTATTTATACTTTCAACGTAAAATACTCCTTAAAACGTACCCAGGAGGTTGTGATCTCGATTGCCTTGCCGAACAAATTTTGTGTAATAATTACTGATTTAAAGCACAAATAATTGTTTTCAACTTTTCTCTCTAATAACCTATTTGTAGAAGATTTACATGACACCACTTCGTGCAAACCATAATTTATTTTATTTCAATAGAGAAACGAATTTATAAAAATAAATATAAACTCGTTCTTTTAATACCTCTCTCTCTCTTATCCCTACAGTATTAGATCAAAACGTAAATCTCTCTCTTTATATTTTCTTTGTATTAATATTTAAGTCTTTGACATATTACTTTTTTTTAACCATAATATGACATTAAACTTGGTGCCACTAAATATGATATTTTAATATATTGAATGATAGATAGATTTGATAATAATGTAATTCCAGAGTACAAATAAGTAATTTAAAATAAAATGTATAGCAAATTATTGTATAGATTGTATAATATCAAAGCAAACGTGTACGCCTTTTTTGGCAGATTTTTTAGGAACTATGTTTATTTTAAGACCCTGTATTACCAAAAATCACACGAATAAATGAGTTTGAGTTTGAGTTTACTTCCGTTCGCCTAGACCGATCACACTTTTTGTTACGCTCACGTCACGAACAAAGAAGTTTTACTTCGAAAATGGTTCACAAAGAACATAATCGATAAATCGTAACATATAAAAAAAAAAAAATACACACACGTTCGAATTTATAAGTTCGTCTTACATCTTATTGTAGCTCATAAAGAACAATCGTTTCGTTCGTTTCATTAGCGAAGATGCTAGTCACCACACAAATGTATGTGACCTAGCATCGTAATGTACCTACCCCCATATTTTATTGTACCAGTATGTTATACATACAGTATTTCTAAGCACACTATGTATACTTAAATGTAATACTTAAATGAATCTGATGTGGTGAAAATAAATAATTTATTATTATTATTATTCATTCGGACGTCTATTTTACTTGAAAGTACAGTAGTACTTAAGAGAGCTCTGTTCTTTAATTTCATTCAAAATAAAAAGAACTATTGTTATACATATTCAGAAGCAGCGGCTCCTCTAGTGTTGCGAGTGTCCAGAGTGATCATTTACCATCAAGCTTGTTCGTTTGCCATCCTATTACATAAAAATAAGTGGCCTACTTTAATCCGACACCGGCGCCTTATCTCCGCCAGTCATGTCGGATTGCCATCTAGCGGGTTCTAAGAGTGAGCCCGTGTACGAACACGAGTGTGTTTACGTGTGGGTTCATTCGCTCTAAGAGCAGCCCGACTGGGGAAGGACCTCCACCTTGTAGAAGACATTCCTTAATAATAACATCTCTCTTAAAGGTCGGCAACGCACCCGAGACTCCTCTGGTGTTGCGAGTGTCCATGGGCGACGGTGATCACTTACCATCAGGTGACCCCCTTGCTCGTTTGTCGCCCTTTGATGTAAACAAAGCACTCTATCTTGCACTATAATAATGTCCTGCGTGGTAATATCTTCGTTATGATAGACCGCCGTATGCGACATTCCTCCAAGAGCACTATTATAATAAAAATAAAATAAAAATAAAACTATTATGCTACTTGACAATTTATTCAATTTCCGTTTCTATTTTTAATATTTATTAATTTATGGAATTATGAAATATTTATTAGTTTATTATATTTGTTTATGTATGAATATGAATGTATGTAAAATTCTAATGAGTTTATGTTACGCGTAGTTTAAGACTTATATGTATTTTTATCTGTTGAAATAAATAAATAAAAAAAATGTAAGTACAGACGCAAGCACATCAAGCTACCCCAATCTGTCAAATTTCCCCAATTGAAAGTGAACCTTATGCTTATGTGATAAAGTTCAGAAACTATAAAAGAAATTTGACAGATTGGGTAGTTGGATGTGCTGGCGACTGTACATTAATCTATGTAGTATATTTATTATTAGGTTAGGACACTACACTCTGTAGAACTGACGACGGTACACTATCAGCTGCCTGTCATTTTCAATTATGCTAGTCTGGAAGAAATCGCTATTATGCGATAAGCCAATTGTACATTATTTAAATATTAAGTTTTTTTTTGTAAAATGTTTGTGTAATAAAGTGTATATTATATCTATCTATCTATTATTATTATTATAAAATTGATTGAATGTGTTGCTTATTGAAGTGTCGATATGGCTGAACTTCAGTAGGTACAGACGCCAGCACATCAAGGTACCGCAATCTGTCACATTTCTCCAATTGAAACTTTATTATTAATTATTAAAAAAAAAACCTTATGCTTATGTGACAAAGTTGAAAATCTACAAAAGAAATTTGACAGATTGGGGTAGCTGGATGTGCTGGCGTCTGTACCTCCACCGCGACTTACTCGATGAATTTTTAGTACAGAATTTTTTGAGTTCGTTGAAGTTTCTGCTAGGAGCAGTTCCTAGCTGAAACTTCGATGAACTTAAAATTCCAGTTTTAGCAAGTAATGTACTAGAAAAAATTGTTAGTATCGTCGAGAAAGTAACCTACATGAATTTGTGGTAGAGGTGCAGCATGATCGCCCCACAGTTTACAACAAACTAACTAGTGGTATTAGATTAGACACCGAGTCTTGAAAGTTTTAAAAGTAGACTAAAAACTAGTTAATTGCGTAAAGTTCTGTAATGAGTATCTTAAGCTGAACATTTATAAGTATAATCTCAAAAATGGGAAATCATAAATTTAATCGTCCAGCGGGTCTCGAACCTGCACTATCTACCAATCCGGGGTAGGCGCTCTGCGTTAAGCTACGAACGATACACGCTGGCAGATCAAATTTAGGCTTCCCTTGCTAACACCCTTCCGGAGGATGTAGGTATTATCTATCGGCTTTGTTTTTCTAGAATTATAAGTAGTTTAATTATGTGAGTGATATTTACGTACCTTATTGACTTGTTTCTTATTACTTATATTGTTAACTTAATAGTGTAATTATTGTATGTTTCATTACCATTTGTTGTAAGGAATATTAAAACATTATGTCCACTCTTGCCCACAGTATTTTTTATATATTTTTAAATACCTGTTAATTTTTTTGCCAATAAAACTTTAACTTTTAACTTTATGCTGCATTTATCAAGATAAACACATAAATCCATAGATTCGTATGGAACTCGATACGATGTAACAACAAAAACATGTAATTAAATTTGTAACTTCTAAAATAAGAGAATGGTAAAACAAAAAAATATATGATGTACATTACCATGCAAATTTCCACCGAAAATCGGTTTGAACGAGATCTAGTAAATACTTTTTTTTGATACGTCAATCGTAAACCGCAATTTACCTTTCATTTAATCAACTGAAATACTTGCTGCTACAGAACCCTTCATAGGCGAGTCCGACTCGCACGTGGCCGGTTTTTACTAAAGTACTCAATAATGAACAACAAATACTACTATTATTATCAGTTTTATCATTAAAAAATCTGGTTACTTTAATCGTTCTTAATGAAGAAATCAACCAAATTCTATGGAATCCAATTATGTCTAACGTCATAAATATTAGTTTTTAACTACTTATCGATATTGACTCAACATATTCAAATTGTGCTTCCGTTCAAATTTATTTTACCACGGCCTATCTCCCCGGAGACTAGCCAACTACATAGTACAAAAATGTATGTACTAGATTTTGATAACTATAGGAAACGTTATTTTTTGTACCGATCTCACATGGGAAGGAAATTTGCTACGACCACAGTTGAGCTTTTCTGCCGGGAGCTTTTCCAACGGTGGCCGCTACTATTTCTTTGGTGCCCTTCTGTGCTAGACTGAGATTGTGGTTTGGATGAGTTATATATGACGATGTATGCTGTACATTAAAAGTGACAAAAGAAAATAACGACAAGTTTAGAATCTAGATAAAATTTGTATTTTATTCATAAATATCTAAGTACATTTAAAAATTATAAAATAGACAAAAAATTTAAAAGGTTAAAAATAAAATTTGTTCTGTTTTATTTAATTTTTAAAAAATTATACAGAACAAAATTTATATTTAGTAACATGACGCCATGCCACTCAAAGTAACTCCAAAATCTACATTATGAGCAGTGCATGAGAATTCATCATAAGTTAATGGGGATCTCGACAACAACTCAGTATTATAACCTACATCAGGATTTATAATAGCTAAGAAATCATCAGAAACCTTTTTAAATTCCACTCTAATCAGCTTATTGCAAGCTGACATCAACCAGTTTTCACCCCGCCCGACAAAAATGATAGCATCTTCGATGTTCATTGCCGGTGAGTCGAACTTCAATGTTGCATCCTCCCATTCGACGGGTAAATCTTGGACGGCAGCGCATTCAGATTTTTTCTTTTCAACTAATTCGTCAGTCACTTGTGAAATTTCTAGAGGGACGCATTCCACGTGTTCATATTCATCATCTTTCAACACTTCTGTATCGAAAGTGTTTAAGTTATCCCAGTGGTATACATATCTCCAAGTGCCGATTAATTCCGAAGGGTTATACACTTCTTCAGGGATGATTTTTATTCCATCTTGACACTCTTGAGAAAAAGCAGCGTGGAGGAATATCGCTAATATGTATACCGGCAACATGATGATGTCACTTGTCTAAAAGGATGATACGCTTATTATACACGCTTGCTTGTGCAAGTTCTGTCTTCTTCCGATACGTTCTCTTGAGTGATTTAAACGTTTAGGCAACGAGGTGTTTTATATGTTGGAACGTTGTTATTTTGTGCAATTATTTATTGCTGTGGGTCCTTAATGATTTTTTGATTGATTTTGTAGTATAATTACTAAGTGTCTTTATCGGTGATGCGGTTTTATAAAGTACTTGAGCCGTTACAATTTCTTATCTTCATCGGTAACGATTATTCATAACGGTAAAAAACTTACACTGATACTCAAAACGATATAACTATTAAAAATGGTTCTCACATATAAAAATATGTTTATATTCATCGATTTTTCCTACGTTTATGAAGTAATTTTATATTTGCTTATTTGCGTAAAAACAGTCATGGGGCAATCCGTTGTCCGAATTTAAACTCAGAACAGTGTAAATTATCATCAACTACCATAAGAAAAAGAATAAAATATGTTCATTTAAAAGGGATATTATAATTGTATAGATAGATAGATAAAATCTTTTTTATACAGCAAAGGACAAAAAATAAAAACACTTAAAAACAAGTATACATACAAAGTTGGGCGGACTTATTACACACAAAAAAAAAAATTATGTTCCTATTGTATTGTGAGTCCTATTCTGTAGTATAGGAATGAAAACCGGTTTTTGAGAAAAGAAGGAGCAAATTGACTAAAAGTAATGTTGTGGAAAAGTGTAAGCTTATGATCATTGCGGTGAAGGTGTATATGAACTCACTTGAATTTCGGAATTTAAAATTAAAATAAAAATTCGGAAACATTGTCATATTTACGGAGCGCAAATATTTAGAGCGCGCTCTGGAGACGCTCAAGTTTGTCAAACGGGGCCCCAGTGAGATCAAGGTAGCTGATATCTGCATAGTCTATTGTTGGGAAAAGAAGCGATTGTGCAAGTGCAGTTTTGGTGGTAATAGGTACAAATTACAAGGTGGACCGACGATCTCATGCGGGTCGCGGGAAGCCGAGGTAAAACCGAGGGGCCCAGCTAGTTGTATGCATTATGGACCTAAGATCCATCGGCATCTTATTAAATAGTCCAACCCCTTGATATTTACAGCATTGTTTACCAACGTTTAGCTTTGCCACCAACTTATTTTTAATTGCTTCTCTTCGTGTGCTCTCCTGAATTTCGTATGTATGTATATTTTTAGCAATATTAGTTAGTATGCCTCGTTTAATAAAGTACCTATTGTCGAAAGTTCGTAGCTTCTATAACCATGAAGCCACGAAACCCTCGATGGAAATTGCACTTGACAATTTTTTTCATTTTTTTTTATTGACAACACTCGCATTAGTGAATTTAATCCCTGTGTCGCGGGGTACTTTACAAACGTATAATAGACGGACACAAATTACATCCAGACTCAGAACAACTATTTTTGGGTCACACAAATAGTTGTCCGGCGCGGGACTCGAACCCGCGACACGAAGCGGCGAGGCGACTATCTAAGCCGCTGCGCCACACGTGCAGTTTGAATGGGCTTTAGGATTGGCCCCTTAAACATTTTTTTAAATCGGAAATTACTTTAGGATGCCTAAGGGAAGGAAGGAACGATTGCAAAATGTCCGATTCGGTGCAAATGTCTCTCGCAGAAATTATGCACAATTTCTGCAATAGGCATTTGCACCGAGTCGGACATTTTGCAATCGTTCCTTTCGAATTCGAATTTCGAATCGATTTGATAAAAAGTGATAAATAATTGTATCATTAACGTTTTTTTAAAGAATTCCGAGTTAATTACTTAAGTATATGATTTGTTATTGATATCAATGATTGCGTAGGTATATTAGTGACTTTTTTGCCTTCATCTCCAACATATGTTATAATTTAATGATAAGTATTTTGTTTTAAACAGAACAATATAATTATTTTACTATGAAATCTAGTGTAGTCTAGTGGTCTATGGCCGTGACCCGCTAACCCAAAGGTCGTGGGTTCGATTCCCACCCTGGACAAATCTTTGTGTGATAAACACGATTGTTTGTCTGTGTGTTGTCCGGTGTAATTTATCTATAATAGGTATGTATTAAGAAATATATAAATATTAAGCACAATTTCTACAAGAGACATTTGCACCGAGTCGGGCATTTTGAATTCGAATTTCAAATCGATTTGATAAAAAGTGATTAATAATTGTATTATTAACGTTTTTTTAAAGAATTCCGAGTTAATTACTTAATTATATGATTTGTAATTGATACCAATGATTGCGTAGGTATATTAGTGACTTTTTTGCCTTCATCTCCAACATATGTTATAATTTAATGACAAGTATTTTTTTAAACAGAACAATATAATTATTTATATTTTGATGAAATTTAGTGTAGTCTAGTGGTTTATGGCCGTGACCCGCTAACCCAAAGGTTGTGGGTTCGATTCCCACCCAGGACAAATTTTTGTGTGATAAACACGATTGTTTGTCTGTGTGTTGTCCGGGTGTAATTTATCTATAATAGGTACGTATTTAGAAATATATAAGGTCACCGTAGCCTAGTTGGTAGTGCTCCTGCCTACGAAGCTGGTGGTCCTGGGTTCGAATCCCGGTAAGTGCAAATATTTGTGTGATGAGCACGAATATTTGTTTCTGAGTCATGGATGTTTTCTATGTATATAAGTATTTATCTGCCTATATAAGTATTTATATCGTCGCCCGGTACCCATAGTACAAGCTTTGCTTAGTTTGGGGCTAGGATGATCTGTGTGACATTGTCCCTAGGTATTATTATATTATTATTATTACATAATTTATCTGTAGTATGTATATATTTCGAAATATATAAGTATGTTTGTCAGTTGTCTGGTTGCCATAGTACAGTGTCTGCCTAGTTTAGGATCAAAAATGGCAATGTTCTAGTTGTCCCAAGATATTTTTTATTATTATTTAATACATAGGTTTGCTGTGTGGTGACGGCATGGAATATCATCACTCCATCTCATCCCGTGGGGGGCGTATAAATCGACTGAGGGAATACCTGTCAGAAAACGGGCAGCAGCGTTTTTCTGTGAACTATGACCACCTCACTGCGATCGCCAACCCGTGTGCCAAGCGTAGCGATTATGGCATAGCCCCCCATTCTTTGGGGAGGCTTTTGTCCAGCAGTGGACGTAATTTGGCTGACATGATGAATACATAGATATTGACTTTCAAATGTAAATTTTGGCGTACCTAGATCTAAAGTTAAATTAGTACGTGCTCTTATAAACTTACATATAAGAATTACTGCAGAAACGTGTCGGCTTTAAATTCAATTCAAAAACCACCGGCTGGCGTGGTTGGTAGATACGTTACACGCCGCAGGCCTTGGGTTCGATTCCACCAAAGACAAATATTTGTGTGCATGAACATATAATATGTTATTTGTAGTTTGGGTGTAATTATCTATAAAAGTATATATTAACAAAAGAAAAGTAATAATGTAGTATATCAGTTATCTGGTTTCCATAGTACAAGCTTTGTTTAGTTTGAGATAAGATGGCCGTATGTGAGTAATCACGATCATGCCCTAAAGAAGATAGATATAGAGAAATACTTAGACCAATCAATCAAAATTCATTGAAACCGTAAAAAAATGCATTTATATGAAATTTTAATTTGTTTACCCTACCGTGTAGTGTATGACGAGGCAGCTACTTAGAAACGCTGCCATAAAACTGCTACGCGAAAACACACGCGATGCTAACGCGCGTTTATTGCGATACAGACGCGCCGGTGTCGCGCATTGGTATCGATACAAACGACAACAAACTGCTTCGTAGGATAAAAGCGCGCCATCGAAGCGATGCTAACGCGCATCTGTATCGCTACAAACGCGCGTTAGCATCGCGTGTGTATCGATACAGACGCACCGGTGCGGTGCCGCGCGTTTTGGAAACGTGCGTCGACGGCACGCTTAAGAAACGTGGTGTGCATAGTCTCTTAGGTAGTATTTATATGAAATTGTAATTTTTTTACCCTACCGTGTAGTGTATGACGCGGCAGCTACTGAGAAACACTGCCAGAAACTGCTAACACACGCGATGCTAACGCGCATCTGTATCGCTACAAACGCGCGTTAGTATCGCGTGTGTATCGATACAGACGCACCGGTGTCGCGCGTTTTGGAAACGTGCGTCGACGGCGCGCTTAAGAAACGTGGTGTGCATAGTCTCTTAGGTAATAGGTAGTACACAAGTGGCGCTGCTGCCTGACTACCTGCTGTATGATTTAGTTGCCTTTTGAGAAACTCAGGGGATGGTTCTGGGATATCCACCGATCGTCACTATTACTCCAGAATAGTACGTGAAGCGGTTGAAATAAAGAAACATATAAATTTCAACCGGGAAGACGGATACCACCTCTCACCATCTTGGAATCCTGTAATAACGAAGTGCCAACGTCGCGTAACCAACGTAGTGCGCCCGGGCGCTGATGTCATTAGTGTCGTGTGTACCGACAGTTTCGTAAAAGAAAAATGCCAGGGTAGATACCGAAACCCGAGCTTCACGGAGACGACGCTGCCGAGCCACACTAGTCGACCCGTTACCACGGCTGGTGCAATCCATGCCGAAACGTCGGGTAACCAAGGTAATGATTTGCCTATATCTTTATCGCGATTGAGACCCGTGTCCACAGTATATAAAAATAATAATATATTTGTTTAGAATTTAAAATCCAAATAATGAAATTTATTCAGCACTTGGGTATTTACATACACTTGTACTTGTCAAGCTCACAATGTATTACACAAATCAGCAAATACGCGTCAATCTCGCCCGATAATACGGAGTTATCGTGGCTCATGTGATGGGACGGAGAATATATAATACGTTGCCGGATAATGTCACAGTTTGGAATCGCAAACTTGTCGGGTTTCTGAAGTGTTGGCTTGTTAAACAAACGTGCTATGGTTATGACGTTAGACGCAGCGTGGGCAGGCCTCCTGTGGACCGACGATCTTGTGCGGGTCGCGGGAAGCCGCTGGATGCGGGCAGCGCAGGACCGGCTATTGCGGAGATCCTTGGGGAGGCCTTTGTCCAGCTGTGGACGTCTTACGGCTGATATGATGATGATGATGATGATGATGATGGTTATGACGATTTTTTTACTACCAATAAACAAACCTACTGACTTCATACAAATGTAACTGACTTCCCTAATGGAATTCTGAATGACAATAATAACATAATAATAGCAATATCCTGGGACATTATTTACACACGGCTATCTGATCCCAAACTAAGCATAGCTTGTACTATGGAAACCAGATAACTGATATACTACATATACTACTATTTTTCTTTTGTAAATACATACTTATATAGATAATACACCCAGACTCAGGACAAACAGACATGTTCATGCACACAAATATCTGTCCTGGGTAGGAATCGAACCCACGACCTGCGCCGTGAAAAGCAAGCATTTGCCAACCATGCCAACATGCCCGTCTAAAAAGCTTTTATTCGAGCTATTTAATGAATTATTTGTAAGATGACATATAAAATTACTATTATCGAATATATGTATATTATTCGACATGTAAACTTACTTTATCAAAATAAATGATTATGTATTGATGCTAATGATATCGCGGGTATCACTCACGCGCAGCTGATTGCGCCTGCCAGATAAGTTATTGCAACCGTACTCTAACACAATCTAAGAAAAACATCAAGTTGTTATTGCTGCATTTATTCCAGAAGGTACTTCATAGTCGGACTGCACTTTGAACGAAATAATTCTATGCCTTACATTTCAAAGCACTGGCTCACTTACACGCAACGTAACACAGTAAACATAACTTGGAACAAGACATAAATATAAAGTTGGTATCTAACCAGGTGATTTGTAGATCCTTACACTAGATATGTGTTAAATTTTGAAACACGCGGAATGAATGTTGATGTTTTCTCCTAACTATAAAAGGTACTTAAATAATGTCATATTATTAGGGTATCGTGTAGTAACATGTATATTATTTTTTATAATGGATTAATTATGTATAAAGAAATTCCCTGGAAATCGCTGGATGCGGATAGCGCAAGACCGGCAATTGTGGAGATTTGGGGGAGGTCTTTCGGCTGATATGATGATGATGATATTTTATTTTGCCTGTGTGGGCCTTAGGTTACATTGAGTGACTTTAGTTCGCCTGCGGATTTCGACATTTCTGATTCGATCCCACAGGGAAACTCTGAGCATAGCCCTCTCCATTGCTCTTTGGGTGACCTTGAGCCTTCTAATAAGGCCCATAGTGAACGACCACGTCTCTGTTCCGTAAGTCATCACTGGCAACACACACTGATCGAAGTCTTTCGACTTGAGTCACTGCGGTATTTTGGAAACAAAATAAAATATGTTTGTACAAAAATGGTATAGAAATAATACCTCAGACTCTTAAGTTTTCTCGTTTACACATTGTTTTACGATTGAAGTTTTTATAGTAACTTTATGCTGTCAGTTAAGGCGACAATAAAAAGAGGGTTAATAAGTATTAAGCCCAAGTCTTCAAGTCAGTGCAATTTTAGCGCCCAAATGGTTGGTTAAAAAGTTTGTTAGAAATGTACGGAACTTAGAGCGGTGGTGGCGCGTCACTGCTTTAATTCCGTACATTTTAAACCAACTTCAGAAAAGGAAGATAAGAATTCGACTGTATACAGTTCTTGATTGAAAGTTACGAGATTTTCTGCTGTTTATGAAACGTTTTTGAAAATCAGTAACGATTTAGATTCTTTTTTAGGGTTCCGTACCCAAAGGGAAAAGCGGGCCCCTGTTACTAAGACTTCGATGTACATCTGTCTGTCCGTCTGTCACCAGGCTGTATCTCACGAACCGTGATAGTTAGACAGTTAAAATTTTCACAGATTTTGTATTTCTGTTGCCGCTATAACAACAAATAAAATAAATATTTAAGGGGGCTCCCATACAACAAACGTGAATTTTTGGTCTTTTTTATAGATAATGGTACGGAACCTTATGTGCGCGAGTTCGACTCGCACTTGGCCTGTTTTTATTATTTATACTAATATATTTTGCCGATAATAAAAACACGCCGCGTGGTAGAAACAGCCGAACCAAGAACCCATATATTTTAACCTCCGGGGAAAACAATAAACACACGCGCTCGCTCATATATCTCAACGATGTTGTATTTACTATTTATTTGTGTGTATGAACCGAATTGAATAAGATTTCAATAGAATAGAATAAAATACTCTTTATTGTACACACTCACACGCGACAAATTCATAGGACACTAATAACACAATCATGTACAATGGGCGGCCTTATCGCATCATGCGATTTCTTCCAGACAACCTTTGGATGGATAGGAGCTGTAATTATTTTAAAAATAGTAGGTGTGCGACAAATGAAAAAGTAAAAAAGTATAAAAACATGAATAAATATAAACATATACATATAAATAAATCGACACCTCCTACGTACAGTACCGTAACTGCATTTGAAGAACTTTACAGTACGGCCAGATAAATATGTGTAAACAGATTTTTCTTAACCATGACGACATGCAACGTCATATAAGTTTCAAAATTGGCATATAAGTATTTAAATACAATTAACATAATGTCGTATATTCAATTTTTCAAAATGTTTGCTAGTTTTAATAAAAAGTCACATACGATATTTTACTTTGGGTAACACCACCAGAAAATTACAGTAAGTGTTAGATACTATTACTATACGTGGAAAATTAAGAAGAATCACGCATGGTATGTTATACATAAGATATTTTTCTATGTTTCGTCAGTATAAACGTGTATTGTAAGTAATACTTACTGTACTTAAATGGTAATATTTTAACAGTCATATTGTAAAAGGAAGTATTATTTCGGAAGCAGGAAATGATAGACGATTATTAAAATAAAATAGACTCAATATGCATGTACTTTAATAAAAAATTTAAGTTAAATGAAATGTTACTAAGAATTTTAACTTTGATCAATATATTTTGTAACTAATTCATCCTAATTAATAGTATCAAAGTTTAGTCTTTTCAATTCTTAAACCGTAGAGTTCTATACTTACGAGAATATTAAGTTATTCATAATACTCTTTCAATCAAAATGTTACACATTTTAATCATTTGCTATAAGAAATATTTAACAAAAAGGAAAATGTCTCAAAAACACAATAACTGATACTTTTAAATTTTAGTGGGAGCTTCTCTCAAAATTAAACTATCTTCTTAATTCTTTAACAATATAGTTCTCACATATTTCTTTAATAATATGTTTTTACTATGCTAATGACATCTTTCATTATTGAAAAAAAGTAAAATATGAATAAACATAAGGTTTTTAAACTTAAGTCGAAACTAGACTCAAAATTAAATCTTCTAAATTCTTCAACAATATAATTTTTATTTTTTTTAATATAGATAATAACAATGTTGTCAATCATAATCTTATATCTAATATATTTTTATTATTCTAATGAGATTTATCATTATTGAAAAGAATTCCTCTACTATGTAGGGTTTTCCATTGTGTTTAGCCCACCGAACTCAACAATAACACATGGAGAGTGTATAAATAAAGGTGTTCTAAAAAGCAGTGACAGATCGTAACACAAGTATTGTGATACAAGGAAGCTGCATGCATATACAAAGCATACACTCACCGATCTTCCAATTTCGATCTGCACAATTTTCAGACTAAAATCAAAATTCATTTGTTCCTTTATCTTTGTATTTTGCAACATGATTGAACAACCAACTGAATATCTCGTGTCATCACTATAAAATTGAAGGCCGTTTATAATTAAGAACATTTTCTTGCACACTCTTGATCTTCTGAACTAGACAGTAGTTGGTAAATTAATGTAAAATTACGTCTTGTTATGTTATCAGCGAACTTCTCTCTTAAAATCTTTTTAGTATGTTTAAAAGTTAAATTTGCTATAAAAGCCCATTGTTATTCGCGACTACCAAGGCCCCAAAATGTATTAAAAGTATGAATTATAGTTAACTTATAGTTCCATTATAACTTTAATGAAATGAAATAATGAAATTTATTCAGCACTTTATTTAGCACACTTTGTAGCATAGTTGAACACAGTATTAAAGTAACAAAAATATTTTGAATTATTTCGTCCGTGCGGTCTGTTTTGCCACATATATTTTTAAGAAATCCTTAAGTAAATAGCAAGTTATTAAGCTATTAGTGTTACATTTAGCAATACTACATTAAAATTAAAGAATTGAAGACAATGAGCAGTTGGCTAGCACATAAGGCTCGCAACCCGTAGCTTAATTTGAGCGACTAATACCTGACGGCACCCTTATGGGATTCGGGCCTCAGCTCAAGTGGCCGCTGAAGTAAAAAGATGGAATTCGAAATGAGGGTATAATCACTTATACGGGCTAACGCGATCCTCACTGCTGAGGAATCTACCCTAGCTAGCCAGCGGTTTTTTCTAGCATCCTAGGTGGACGACCCGGAGAATAGAGTTTCATACTGTTTACCAAATTTTTTTGGTTTTTCGTTTTATTATCTTTCCATTCAGAAACATGTAGATGTCTAACATTTCCTTTATCTTTTTTTTAGCTTATTACCCGTTTTCTAGAAGGTTGAGGTGTATATTCTTAAAAAGAAGGAAGTGACGTGTTTTCATGCGGTGTAAATAATAAATCAGTACTACAAGATTGTACTGAGTATGGTGGCTGAATAATATTTTTATATACCAGGCACAAAATTGGTTGTCACAATCGTAATCTAAGCGATTGCTCGTACAATCTGTGACGGATGTCGTGTCATGTCAATGTTCTCTTCAATGGTGGACTTATCATCAGATCCTGAATTATATATTATTATATACATTTATGGTAAAAACAGAGTTAGAAACAAACATGATTATTATGCGTAATGTGACTGTTACTTACTTTGCTGTTTTTATAACGATGGTATTTGACTGAATGAGATTTCCTCAGAATCGGATGATAAATCCATCATTGCGTTTATTTCATCTACATTTGCGTTAAAGGGGTCATGGGATTGAGACAATAAATTGTTAAAAAGTATTATACACAAAGTTTTTCAAGTGGAATATAATAGTAAGTAGTTTAACCTAACGAAGTAAAATATTGTATGTATAACATACATTAACAAAATTTATTATCATTTCGATGTAGTGTACCGTAAGTCTAGATGCGAGTGATATTTTGGTTATTTTTCCGATGTAAACTATCTTAACTGCAACTTAAGATAGAAAATAAATTTCAGAATACGGCGTATATAACCGTAATTTATACTTACGATATTTTAATATAGAATATTTGAAATGTAATTTGTAATATTATTTAATTAATATATTAGTGAATGCAAGTAATAACAAACCACATACCTACCCTTTCCGAAGGCTTCTGAACATCAGACATACATACAAATATAATATTATCATCACAGTTTGAATCAACACCGGTCAACGGTTCGTGAGAAACCAGCACATTATCATGTTTATTACTTAATTCAACATTTTTCTAGATCTAGATAACAGTTTTAACCGGTAATTATTGTACTTGACGCTATAATACTAAAACAAATAAAATTAAAACAAATTATTAACTTCAACCACGCGCGTGCGTCCTTCCCGGGTACATTGTCGTAACTAATAGTTACAAGTCGTTCGCGCAGGACAAATAATCGCACACTAATCGTAAGTAATAATACGATCCTAAACTTTGGGACAAGAGGTACATAAGATATTTAAAGGGTTGAGTATTTAGGTTTCTGTTGCGAATTTCGTAATTAAAGTTAACACATACGTTAGTATATATGAAAAGAAGTTGTTTCGTGGAAAAAAGTTAAAAACGACTTTTTGTTGGTTACGATAATATACGTAGGAGGTGTCGAAATACTCTTCTCTTGGCGCCTGATGGGGGAGCCCCGGGGACGCGGGTATGCTGCTCCGGTGCCCCCCTATTCTACATATACTACATTTCTTTTGTAAATGCATACTTATATAGATCATTTCACACAGACTCACACACAAATATCTGTACTGGGTGGGAATCGAACTCGATACTTGCGGCGTGAAAGGCAAAGTGTCTACCAACCACCCCAACCGTGGTAATTATATTTATATAAAGCTGCGAGGTACAACCTGTAATGGTAGTTTTGTTAAATAAATAAATTAGGGTAACATGAAAGATAAAGGAAAGTAAATTAAGTAATTACTTTAGTCGTTTAGCGGTGAATCGTAAAGTCACAAGTTCAAATTACAATTTCACGTAATGTCAGATAAAATAATTTTTCAGTACGGATATAGGGTTAGGAGTTGGAGCCAATTAGATTTTCCAATTAAAATAGGGTTATCTGCGGAACATGAGGCTACCCAACATTATAAAATTCGGACGCTAGGTGTGTTAATATTTCAGTTATCTCTCTTGAACTTATATGGCCTTGGGTTACATTAACTATTTGAGTAATCAAAATTATAAAACCTGCTATTATCAGAATTGCAGCTACCTTCATAAATGTATGAAAGTAATATAAAAAGGTAGTTTAACTAATGAGTTTCAACGCTTCAGATTGCTCTGGAAATCTTGGTAAAACATAAAAAATATTGATGTTAAGCAACATTACTTAAAATTTCCTTCATTCAGTAAAAAAGCATTTATATTAATAATTTTTTACCCTACCGTGCTTAAAATAAAATTCCTTTTAAATGATTACATATTATTATGTGTGTTGACTTAGAACAACTTAATCGCAAGCACTTCTGTCACTTAAATAATAAGAAATATAGTGATATACTTAATACAATTTGGCTTCAATAATTCTTTGAAACTTATTCGTAGATAATTCTGTTTCTTATAAAATATTATACATTGCTATTTTACTTAATAAATTGCATATCTTGAACATGTAAGAGGGTATAACAATACTATTAAGGTTAGGCCATTTTACTTATAGAATTCTCTCGACTTTAACAAAATACTATAAGCTATTCTTAAATGCAATCAGGGCTGGGCAAAATACATGGTTTGCTTTAATTGAAATACAAATTACTAAATACTGTATCGCAAGTAATTAACATACGAAATACAAAATATCTTTAAGTAAATTATTTGAAATATTTAAAACAAAAAAAAGTATTTTAGCTATATATAATTGAAATACGAAATACAAATTAGAAAATACAAAATAGACCAGCACGGGCTGAAAAGCAGAGGAAAACAAGTTTAATAAAAAAAAATCAGTTCCACCAGATTTTCCTTTCATGAACACTAGATTTTTTAAAGTACTACTGTGTGATAAACAGCCTCTCGTTGGAGAATGAATAAAACCTGCTAAAGAAAACAATCTTTCTTTTCTTTTCTAGAATTCCACGTTCTTTGGTTTTATCATTTAGGAAACTGACCAACTCTAACCCCGTTTTAGATATCTATGGTTGATCACTGTTTTGGTTCTCAAAAACAATAAAATTATAATTTTCTTTAATGGTGGTGCTACTCCTGCTGCTTCCAGGCATTATCTCATTCTCATTATCTCTAAGGCATGAATGGCAAGATTTAGAATTCTTTGCCTCTCATCGTCCCTTAGAATATGTATTCTACACATAACATAAGCTAATAACAGAAGCTTTATTATTTAAGCGAAATAACTAAAAAGCTTAAGTGTATTTTAATGTTAAAATGTATTTTGAAGCCTCAAGTATTTAAAACACTAATTACAAAATACCTCGGCGTCAGGTATTTGAAATACAAATACCAAATACGTACGTATACGTACGTTTTAATTACGTATTATTAAAAGTAATTCTAATACTGCCCAACCCTGAATGCAATAAGAACAAAGCAATACTGTATAAAATCTCTCACTCATGATACAAATAGCGGAAAGTAGGTGAAAATGTAAAAGTGAGGAATTTAATTCCCTACGTGGATCGTCTATAAAGAAACTTAGCTAGCCATTCTCTATATAAAAAGAGAATATACCCCGAATATATCCGCTTGACTGATTTAGTATTACTGCTAACGTTATAGTACCATTGCTCAAAGAATGTTTTTGTGTACAATCCATAGTTAAGTGTAAACTAAAATAGCGGAAGGAATGAAGAAATTTCCGAATTAGTCTTTTTAATGTATGGCTGATGCCAAAATATGTCCTAATTTTAGAGTATAAAGACATAAGTCGGTAAATTTATTTGTTACTAGGTTAACCCTATCTTTATAAAATTCGGTCATGTTGAAATATGGCATACGCATACACTATTTATTGTTTAGATTTCGTTTCTACACTGTGTGCCACTTGATGCATGATGTGATGTAATTCGTGACTTTCTCTAAGCTCAACTGTTTACAAGTAGATTAGTTAAGCCGAAACTAATTTGTCCTTAAACAGGACTTCATAACTATACTCAATGTCACGAAAAACCAATTTCAGAAAATGGAGGAACTTTTTGTAGAAATAAATTGATAATTATGGGTAAAACGTTACTATTAGAAGTACTGACTGAAGAAATGATGTTAATAGCAGCTGGTATAGGATGAAACACTAACTTTCTTCCATCTAAATAGCAGCTTTAGTACAGTAGGATATGCAACGGAGTTCATAGAAGGCCTCAAGTGGAGGAAATATAAATCGAAAGATGGTGGATGTATGTTTCTCCCGCTTATGGTGGTAACAATTGGTCCATTGGGACCAGTCGTATGAGGAGTTTGTGAGAGAGTAGTCCAAATGCGTAATAAAATCATCAGGTGACGGCCTGGCTATACAACGAGGTAACTAAGAATTCAATATTTTTCTTTAACCTGGATTCATAATTCACTTGCATGTGGCAAGATATGAAGAGCAGGCTGTTATCGAATGATAAGTCACAACAGAAGTTTAACTTTAAACATAACTGTATACAGACCCAGGCAACAGTCATATCAAGAAGTGCTGGTTAATGATGATTTCGACATTTTATTACTTCATTTAACATACAAATATTTACTTTACTTAAGGTATTACATTGACATGATTAAGGTCAATATTTTCTTCAATTGTTCTAAAAAGAACAAATAAACATAAAGTTTCAATAATAATCTTGCATATTTGATGTATAGTCTTCTTGTACTGAAGGCGGAATCTCGCGTAATTTTACATACATCGCCATAATCTGTACGTACAAGGCTAAGAATACTTGATATTGTGAGCTTCTCGGCAAAAATGAACATTATTTGATATTACACATTTGAGCACGTAATAATATTTATATTTGAGGTTACGATATTCTTTGTCAGCGTACTTTTAGTATGAATTTGGAATGAGGTTTATTACTTTGATGGTATAAAAATTGGATTAGATCTTTAAATTTTTCACTGAACCATACGTAATAAATGAAAGTATATGTATGGAACTTTATTGATCTTATAATCCATGTATGTGTGTGTGTGTGTCCTCCAGGCAGAATTTCAACCACCGCGGCCAGTCTCAATGGAGACTAGCCAAGTGCGCAGGACATATTATAGTGCGCAAACACAAGGGCACTTTCTATTCCTTCACTCTCATGTTCCGATGGCACGACCAGCACGATCGGAAAGAGGACAGGCACAGGACCGACGGCTTTACGTGCTCTCCGAGGCACGGGGGTATAATACCCCACTTCGGGCCCCCACTCCCAGACTTCGGGCTGATACTGAAAAATTTCTTTTAACAGAAAAATCCCAAAATCACTTTTTGGCCCGACCCGGGATTTGAACCCAGGACCTCATTATCTACGGTTGAACACGCTACCGCTAGACTAACGATCCATGTAAATTACGGCATTTACACGGCAGATTACTATACTTATTCTCTGTCCTAAATAAGTGCCAGTCCTCAGGTCACGAGCAGCGTCGACCAGGCGTTTTAATGCCTCGCGGAATAAAACTCAAGCACTCGGGCCCCAAGGCGTCTCAACCCCAAAAAGCCGAAAAGATATTTGCAGATTTGTGTGCAAGTTACTGTCTTTTTTTAACTCTTATATTCTTGACAATTTTAACTTTTGACATTTTAAATTTCGATTGTTACAAATAATTTTATATTGACTTTGAAATAGATCTGATGTATGACGGTCACCGTAGCCTAGTTGGTAGTGCTCCTGCCTACGAGGCTGGTGGTCCTGGGTTCGAATCCCGGTAAGTGCAAATATTTGTGTGATGAGTACGAATATTTGTTTCTGAGTCATGGATGTTTTCTATGTATTTAAGTATTTATCTATCTATATAAGTATGTATATCGTCGCCTGGTACCCATAGTACAAGCTTTGCTTAGTTTGGGGCCAGGATGATCTGTGTGACATTGTCCCTAGATTCTCCCTAGATATTATCATACTTTTGATTTTAATCTATTCGTAGTTTTGACATATTAGAAATTATTATTATTATATGGTTGACTTACTTTATTTAATTACTGCTTGTAATGTAATTTAATAGAATTATGTAATTAATTAAACCTAAATGAAATAAAAAATAATTGTCAGAAGAAATACCTTTTACTATGTAACAGTAAGTCATTATTAGATAAAGAGAACAAAATGGAGGAAAACAGAAGGTTTATTTGTCTGTAACTAAACAGATATGCGAGACCACGATTGATAATGTTTCGTATCGTATTAAGGAGGTAATCGGGAAGAAAGCAACGTTGGTAATAAATGAGCACCGGCATGTTTTATGAGTAAACAGATAAAATAAATAAAATAATGTCCTCCTAGCTGAATTTCGAACTCGGCGGCAAGTCTCAAATGGAGACCAACCTTTTTTTTTATCTTGACGCGTGCAATTAGCCTCTCTGCTTTTACTGCTTCACCGGACAGTACGGGTGAGCGTGGGCTCTAACCGCCTAGCAAAAATAAAACTACAAACTAAGTACCCGCGCCGGAGGGCACCCCCTGTGGGGTTTGAACCTCGACTCTGGGCGGTTACTGGCGGGGAGAGGGCGAGAGATCATGGTTTTTAGGGATGTTTTGTGCAACTTTCGCTCTACGTTAAGACGCAACGCGGGCCTGACTTCCGGTTTAGGTCCGGAGAGGGCATTTCATCGGATCGATGGAAACTAACCATTTGCGTGGGACCTATTATAGTGCACAAGTGTGTGCGCAAACGCAGGGACACTTTCTTTGTTAGCGTTCTTTTAGTATGAATTTGGAATGAGGTTTATTACTTTGACTAGCAGTGCCCCGCGGTTTTACCCGCGTTACATTTTATAAATTATCTAAGCTGTGATAATATGTAGCCTATATGTTGTCCCGATCTCTTAGTAACATCATACAAAATTTGAAGTAAATCCATGCAGTACTTTTTGAGTTTAGACCGGACATACATACAGATAAACAGACAAAAATTCTAAAAACTATATTTTTGGCTTCGATGTGGATTGTAGATCACGCCCCAAGTATCCTTTAAAAAAATATTCAATGTACAATTTTGACTTTCTTACGATTTTATTATATGTTTATTACTTTGACGATATAAAAATTGGGTTAGATCTTTAAAAGTTTTACTGAGTCATGCGTCATATATGAAAGTATATGTGTGGAACTTTATTGATCTTATAATCCATGTATATGTGTGTGTTTCCTCCAGGCAGAATTTCGACCACGGTGGTCAGTCTCAATGTAGACTAGCCAAGGGTGCAGAACATATTATAGTGCACAAGTGTGTGCGCAAACACAGGGGCACTTTCTGTTCCATCACTCTCCTGATCCGATGGGACGACTAGCAACAAGACCGGAAAGCTGTCGGGTACACGATCGACGGCTTTACGTGCTCTCCGTAACATACCGCCAACTTCCAGACTTCGAGCTGAGACTGAAAATTTTTCTTTTTACAGGAAATCACTTTTGGCCCGACCGTGGATTTGAACCCAGGATCTCGTTTACTGCGGGTGAACATGCTACCGCTAGACCAACGAGGCAGATAAGATGTAATTGATAGAAGGTCACAGTTCTAATGCTGGAAATTGAATTTGCCATAAAGTAACAGCTTTTAACTTTTTGATAGATACCGGCTAATTCGCTGAACTTCATCAACTTTGGTGGCTTTCAAATACATGAAGATTAAATGAAGATACGGATTTAATATTAGACTCGTAGCGACATCTATTATTTTTGACGTGAAACTATCGCAAGCGGTTGTACAAACATTGAGTGTACTTGTTTTTTATCTCGCCTAGATGGTAACCTTTTAGGAAATGAAAAAGTACTTCAGGAATCTGGACGTGATGTCCCACATTTTAGTGTTTCAGAGTTTAAAACAATATCTAAAATAGTGCTGAAGTTTCATTTGATAGCGTTAGATTTCGATGCGCTAATCTTTCTTGTCATCATTGTTATAGCTATTTCTGCCTGCCGCGTTGGTATATCGGTAGGGAGTTTAAATACCGATAACTACGTCCTGAAATCGTATCCCTGGTTAAGCTAGTTTCGTGGAAAGTTCATAGATGGGTGGGGTTTTTAAAGTCGGTTATAAAAGAAAGGAATAGAAAACCTGTAGAAT
This sequence comes from Pseudoips prasinana, assembly GCA_951640165.1. Taxonomy (NCBI): domain Eukaryota; kingdom Metazoa; phylum Arthropoda; class Insecta; order Lepidoptera; family Nolidae; genus Pseudoips; species Pseudoips prasinana. The sequence continues at coordinate 38,475,670 of OX621240.1, read as the reverse complement.
GAAACACAATAATTCATTAATATTCGTTCTCTTTAATTGACAACGGCATCCGATGAGTTCGAAAATAAAGCAATCTTTTCGTTAAATTCATAAAAGCGTTGTCACCGTTAAAAATTATCTGCCAATTTCCTTGAACCGTGGCCCAGATACGGCACAATATGACGTATATTAAAATTTATTGTTGTAGCGAATACACCATTTATATTGATAAAATATTTTAACGTCTTTTGTGCTGGCGATTGAATAATGGTGGATGTAGAATAATAACGACTGGCCTGTTGGCTTAGGGGTTGTAACCACTTTAAGTGTCATCAAAGAGAATATAACTAGTATTGCGTCATTGCTGTGTTTACCTCTATCAATACTGTCAAAATGCAAAAATACTAGCTGTGCCCCGCGGTTTAACCCGCGTTAAAGTAGTTTTGGCGTAAATGAGTAAAAAACATACAGTCATACATCTATACTCACAAACTTTCGCATTTATAATATTAATAGGATGTGTACCTGTAGCGGAATAGCTCACAGGTCGTAGATTTTTTCCTACTTACTAGACACTTCGATATAAGACGTATCGAAGTTTTTTTTTTATTGCCTTAGGAAGCAGACGAGCCAGCGGCCCACCTGATGGTAAGTGGTAACCGCTGCTCATGGACATTCGCAGTGCCAGGGGGCAAAGCAAACCTCTGCCGACCGTGACATGTCGTAGCGCTGGGGAAACACCGCAGCAGGTAATTCATTCCAGAGTGTCTAGTAAGAAAAAATCTCATATACTGCTCATTCATGCAGCTCATCATATTTGGGACAGTTCACACAATATCGTTATAAATTGTAGCCTATGTGTTATTCTGATGTATAAGCTATATTATTGTAAAGTTTCATTAAAATCTATTCAGTAGTTTTTACGTGAAAGAGTAACAAACATCCATCCATACTTACAAAATTTCACGTTTATAATATTATATAGTAGGATGACGATAAATATGAATATGCATGCGGGCAGTTTAATAAGAAAAAATAAGTTTAAATAATGCCTGTTTGGCTCATCGTGTTAATACATTTTAATGTTAAGTTTGAGGTACTCGTATCATTCAGGTTTATGGAAAGTAAAGATTTGGCAGTCCTCGACTTTCATGTACTACTCAGATGACGAGACATTTCGCTGAGATTCTTGAATACGGTTCACGAATTCCCTTCCTTTATTGCGGCCATTCTGGACGTTTCAATTTGTTCAGATTGGGTTTCTTTTGATAAGTAACATGCCAAATGCGATATTACATTTATCTGCCACACTTCTGCTAGGAGGTAGTGGAATAAGATGAGACGATGAGAAACATGGAGGCATATACTTTAGGGTAACTTAATCTTTTAACTTATGTTATGTAAGAATACCCAATAGAATAGCTATTGGGTATTCTTATGACTGCCTCGTTTGTCCAGCGGTAACATGTTCAACCGCAAATAATAAGGTCCTAGGTTCACGTTTCCTTTACCTCGCGCAAATGTCTAGTTTCCATTGAAACTGGCCGCCGTATCCAAGGTCGACCAAGATGACATTGTTACCATTATTCTTCTTCTTTCCTACCGTATGGGCAGTGGTTACCCTGGTGGTAGAGTTGTTCAAGCCGCCCAGTAGGCCTCTGACATGGCTTAACGACTGTTACTTAATGGCTACAACCGGGACCGACAGCTTAACTTGCCCTCCGAAGCACGGAGACGCTCACAAATTAAACCACTTTGGCGGTTACCCATCTATGGAATAACCGCGAGCCTAGTTGCTTAACCTCGCCAATCACTTACGGACCGGGCTATGAGCGCCTCCTTACCATTATTATTCTAGGGAACATCTGTATAATATGTGAAATTACAGGATTAATGATCTTTATTTGTATTTTACTATTATTAATCCAATCAATAACTATGCCAAGTTGTTGATTGGATTAATAAATAGCAAGTTTCAAACAAATATTTATTCTTTTTATTTTTTTCTTTTGACGACGCCCGCACTAGGGTATCTAATCCCTGTGTCGTGGGGTTTTACAAAACATACATATAATAAACAGACACAAATTACATCCAGACTCAGAATAATTATTTATGGGTCACTCAAATAGTTGTCCGTCGCGGGACTCGAACCCGCGACACGAAGTGGCGAGGCGACTGACTTAGCCGCTGCTGATGTTAAGTTAAATTATAGCACTCTTATAGGGTTGGGAAAGAATAAAATAGAGTACAATATGTGTACGCATTTGGGTAACTTGCTGCAAAACTCATTTGTATCGCTCTCTTTTCCTCTTCTTACACAATCTTATAACAACGTGTAGCAACAAGGAACAACTTCCGTGCGTTTAAGCGCTCTTGCCATACCTACTATTGGAATCAAATATAACAGCTCACTTAGGAGCCTTAAATTGATCCTCGATGCTTTTGCAGCTGGCTTCTTTAGTTGCAATTCTGTCGTTTTATGAAGCTATCTCTCTACATCATTCTGTCTCCCGCTTCCTCTGGAGGGAAGGGGAACTATTCATTTTCTAACTCCTCCCTTTTTCTTTCTGATTGAATTCGTTGCGAGATCCAAGACAGTTAAGCGATTTTCCGCGACATGCCTAAGCATCACCGCTCAGTGTCATTTTATTGTGTGCAACTGTTGATCCTGGCTAACAGGAGTTGTAGTGGTGGCTAAGAGGAGGCCGGGACTTGTCCCGATTACACAATCTTACACTTTTTTTTACAATAATAAGCGTATTTCATTTTAGTTTTTTTTAATAGTAATTTGTTTAAAAGTTTATCAGATTGTTTTTAATACGTCCGCGTTCTGATGTATCTAGAAATATTGGTATGTTGAGAGACGAGACTATAGTAAGGAAAATGCCGAAAAAGTTAAAAATTGCATAAACTCGCTTGCTTTTCATGAAGTACTTGAAACGAACTACCCTATAGTAGTATTTGATTTGTTTTATGACACATTTACATTATTTTAATACTTATGTTTTCCGATAACTCGCATTCGGATATGTGCGTATAAGCGACCAAGGTGGAAGGAGTAGTGGTCTCAAAAAGTGTTGCAAGCGGAAGCGACAGCTTTTATGGCAATATCGTAATAAGCGGACTGCTATACATAAGGTGCAGTTTAAATCGTTGTATGTTAGATTAAACCGTATCATAAAACTAACGCAACAAGCCCAAAATGATGAGTTTATACATAAAGCTCAAAACAAATGTAAAGCGACCTGGCAGTCAATTAAAAATACGCGGTTGAATGAGCCTAGACATGAAATAGGACAGATTAAAATTAAAGACGTAACGGTCACATTATATGACCAAGGAAAAAAAATTAACTCTGACGTGAATATTATAATATATACTATTAATTCTTCGTTTATGACATCGTCGTCACCTCAAGAGATATATAATATAATAAGAGACTTAAAAAATACTCGAAGTATCGGTTATGACCTATGATATTAAAACAATTGCCTTTCAAAATATCGCAAATACTGAGCCATCTAATAAAGTGTATAACTGATGGAATCTTTTCGGATAAACTGAAATTTACAGTTATAAAACCACTCTTTAAAAAGGATGACATAGAGTGTATGAGCTGTTACCGGCCTATAGCACTAATACCAACCATTTCGAAGATATTTGAGGGGGTAATAAAGGATTATACATTTTTTTTAAACGATCAATATTTTTGCAAAAGAACAGGTCGGTTTCCGGAAAGATATGTCTATTAATGTAGAAATCTCTAATTTTCTCCAAAAGGTTGTCGAAAATGTTGATAAAAAGATACCAGTATGGACGCTTTATATGGATCTCACAAAAGCTTTCAACTGCGTCGATCATAAAATACTTTTAAATAAGCTGTATTCTTAGGGGGTCAGAGGAAATGTGTTAAAGCTCATAAAATCATATCTTACCCATAGATTCCAATGTACACAAATTACAAAAATGTGTCCATATCTTAGACAAGAAAAAGTATATACATCAAAATATAGCGAAGTTAAACTAGGTATTCCACAAGGCAGTGTTCTAGGACCTCTTTTGTTAAATATATATTTAAACAATTTGCCAAAAGTTAGGAGGCACCCAATAATTTTGTTCGCTGATGACAGTACGATTGTTTTCACTGGATATGATAAATTATCTTTAGAAACTGATATTAGCAATACACTGCATGACATAGTACAATGGTTAACATCAAATAATTTAATATAGGAAAAACATATTTAATGACATTTAAAAATAGCACTAAAAATAGTCTAGGACAATTATATGTAATATCTTAACATCTACTTATATGTATCCATATTTAGCAAATAAAAAAAAAACACTAAAAAGCACAAAACATTGTTTTGGAGTAGTAATGGTAAAAAACCTTGTGAAGATATGTGTAAATTGAGAGTTAATTGCTTGTCTGTTAAATGTTGCGACCGCAAATCCCTGCTGGGATTACTAATTAGCGCTCAGAACTTACCTAATCGGTGCTTAATATGCTGGAGTTCAAATACTCGTAATTGTTGAGAGAATCGATACTTTGAGGAGCAATATAAAAGAAACTTAATAGTTTGGAATTCACAATCTTATGTGACTAGAATATTTAGATAGTTGTAAGTCAAAATAATCAAATGGCTTATCTAAGGGCAAGTGGTTACTTGAAATACAAGCTTTGCTGCCATTGGGGTAGAACGAAGCATAGCAAACCTACCATAGGTAGTTATTTTCATATTAAGATCGCACTACCCTTAAATACACATGCACACAAACACACACACAGAAACACACACACACACACACACACACACACACACACACATACATATATATCTCGAATACTTCGTCACCACAAAATAAAATAATAAGACATTTATCTTGTAATTTTCTGTGTGAGAGAAGAAATAAAGCTGTTATTATTATTTGGCTACGCTAGTCTCCTTATTAATGAGTTCTCGTGCGTCATTACTCACACAAATAATTCACTCCATTTACTTACTTATCGTATGGGCAGTGGTTACCCTAGTGTCAGAGTTATTCAAGCCGTCCATTCGGCCTCTGACATGGCTTAACGACTGTTGTCTAATGACTACAACCGGGACCGACAGCTTAACGTGCCCCACGAAGCACAGAGACGCTAAGAAATTAAACCACTTTGGCGGTCATTCATCTATGGGCTGACCGCGAGCCTAGCCTGCTTAACCTCGCCGATCTCCTACGAATCGGTGAGAGCATCGAGGTAATAAATTTGGAGTATAAGCTGTGAGGAGGAGGTACTTTCCCAGTCAATTGTCTCATTGTGCACATTACTACTATGCTCCTCTATATTTAAATATAGGTATCGTTTAACACTAAACTACCCAGGAACCCTGCTGCCTTAGCAGTAATACCTTTAAACGTGGTTTCATTCGACCCCCATAATGTCCTCCCGACCGAATTTCGGCCACGGCGGCCAGTCTCAATGGAGACTAGCCAATTGCGCAGGACATATTATAGTGCACGAGTGTGTGCGCAAACACAGGGGATAAATAAGATCAAATAAGATTTACAGGCTGGTTGGCGTGGTAGACATTTGCTTTTCACGGCGCAGGTCGTAGGTTCGATTCCCTCCCAGGACAGATATTTGTGTGCATGAACATGTCGAGTCTGGGTGTAACTATATAAAAATAAGTCGGGTTTTCCTTCCTGACGCTATAACTCCAGAACGCACGAACCTATTTCCACGGTTTTGCATTCGTTGGAAAGGTCTCGGGCTCCGTGAGGTTTATAGCAAAAAAAAATTATAAAATTTAACGCGGGTAACACCGCGGGGCACAGGTATTTATCTATATAAGTATGTATTTAAAATAGAAAGGTACTAATATGTAGTATATCAGTTATCTAGTTTCCATAGGTCAAGCTCTGCTTAGTTTGGGATCATCTGCATTGTTATGGATTAAGATGAAATTGAACTAGTAGTAAGTAACCTTTATAGTGAGTAGTAACTAATCTTTATAGCCAAAAAAATGAAATAAAACATTGAACACAAATATAGAAATTAAGTTATAGTACATTTGGCTGCCTTTTCACTAAAAACTAACTTTTTACCGTATAGAAATAAGTTTATGAAATAATAAAATGTATTCAGTACTTGGGTATAAAACATACACATGTCAAGCTCACAAAGCAGTACATAAATATAGTAGAATAAAGGGCTTATTATACGATTCGCACGAATTGAATGGGCACGAAACGTGCGAATCGACTCTTTTCAATAATATAATTTTTTCTGAAGGCGATTTGCACGAAGTTAATTTATTGGTGTGCGAATCGATACCTCCAAAAATATGTAGTAGGCTATTGGCACACTTTTATTTTAAGGAATAAAACAATTTAAGTACAGTCGTACACAGCAAGTTTTAATAAAAGTATTTACTTGAAAGTAAGAAAAAATTGCATTAAATAAGTAATTATTATCACTTACGTACTATTGTATTAAAATTAAAAATTGTAGACAAGTAAAAGTTGAAGTTGGCTTGCTCACAAAGCTCTCAACCAGTAGCTTAATTTAAGCGACTAATACCTGAGGACACCGTTATGGGGTTCGGGCCACAGCTCAGGGGCCGCTAATGTAAAAAGACGGAATTCTAAATGAGGGTGTGAACACTTTAATAGTTTTAACCCACATAAACCTTTGCATTCCACAGTATTTATGGACAAGTAAGTTGCAGTTCATGCAGTATGATTATGGAAGCCCTTGCCAGCTAAAATAAGACGTTCCGAAACTCTTGGCACGTTTAATGAAGGTGTTAAAGAACACTTCCGGCGTTTGTAAAGTTCCTTACTCTTTAATATTATATTTATGTGTTTTTTATTATATATATTACTAGCTGTGCTCGCGTTTTTATTAGGGTTCCGTAGCCAAATGGCAAAAAACGGATCCCTTATAGATTCGTCATGTCTGTCTGTCTGTCCGTCCGTATGTCGCAGCCACTTTTTTCCGAAACTATAAGAGCTGTACTGCTGAAACTTGGTAAGTAGGTGTATTCTGTGAACAGCATTAACCGCAAAAAAAACAATAATTTTGGGGGGTTGCCATACATAGAACTGAAACTCAATATTTTTTTTTTGATCGTACCCATACACGTGGGCTGTCTATGGATAGGTCTTTAAAAATCATATTGAGGTTCCTAATATAATTTTTGTCTAAACTGAATAGTTTGCGCTAGAAACACTTCCAAGGTGGTAAAATGAGTGTCCCCCCCCCCCCCTGTAACTTCTAAAATAAGAGAATGATAAAACTAAAAAAAATATATGATGTACCTACATTACCATAGAAACTAACAACGAAAATTGGTTTGAACGAGATCTAGCAAATAGTTTTTTTAATACTTTATAAACCGCAATTTGCTTTCATTTAATCAACTGAAATACTTGCTGCTACGGAACCCTTCATGTGCGAGTCCAACTCGCACTTGGCCAGTTTTTTTTACACCCTTGAGGCTAAAAGTTTTACCAACATTGAATGTCATAATTTATATCAACCAACAGTCTAAAAATTAAGTTTTAAGCGTCTGGCTTTAAAAATTACGGTACTTCCATATTAACCTTCATCCCCCCTTTCTACCCCTTATAACCCTTTTTTTTGCATTAACCTTTTGACCGCTACAGTCGGCTACAGACGTCAAATAAAAAAAAAAACTTCGTTTAAAAAAACCGACTTCAAAAACTAAAAAGTATAAAAAAAATATCTTAATAATGATTTAATTTAATACATCACTTATAATATGATATTAATGAAATAATATAATTTGTATGTGCTGCCTATTGATAGGTTTGAAGTCGGTGCCAAGCCAAATGTAATAGTAGGTACCACACTCGCCGCGCGTTATTTTCAGCGGGATAGCTTCGTATTTCTACACAAACAACCCAAGCGTGCAGACGTCGTTGACAGTCGTCATATATTTTTATGATACAGTTTCATATTAATTCATATTGTTCTTTAAGTTTATTTACTTAGGTTAATCTTTAGTGTAGGAATTTCATCACAAAGTATGAAAGCTGTATGTAATATTAACTTTTATTTTGCTCGGGGCTTGGCACCGACTTCAAACCTATCAATAGGCAGCACATACAAATTATATTATTTCATTAATATCATATTATAAGTGATGTATTAAATTAAATCATTATTAAGATATTTTTTTTATACTTTTTAGTTTTTGAAGTCGGTTTTTTTAAACGAAGTTTTTTTTATTTGTTACTTTTTAGTGTCTAGCTATGGTTAGGACTTCGAAAGGTGCCGTGCGCCTCGAAACTATATATCCCAACAAACGATAACGGAAAAAAGAAACATCTTCCGAAAAAAATTTGTTCGAAACTCTTTTTCGCGTTCTTGTGGGTGACAGTGAATGATCGAAAAGACCGTTTGTAAAGTAAGAAAAACTACATAAAATTACGTTCACTCTAAGAAAACTTGCACAGTACGAGTCTAGACTAGCTAAGATTTATGAAAGTCTGAACAGCAAGCGTATAGGTTAGGCCGTATTTATGACCATCTAGCTAACGAGTCTGTGTGCTGAGGGCTTATACGCTAGATCTTATTATGAATCGAATGATCTTATGATCGAATAGCCATCTAGTCTGCTGAACAGAGGGTATGAGTCTATGAAGACTAGGTCTTATTAATGATCGATTAGCCAACGAGTCTACTGAGCAGAGGGCTGATAGCCTAGGTCTTATTTATCATTGATTAGATAATGAGTCGGACTCGCCCGTGAAAGGCGGAATGTTTCTGTAGCAGCAAGTATTTGAGTTGATAGAATGGAAGGTAAATTGCGGTTTACGATTTATGACGCATAAAAAAAACTACTTACTAGATCTCGTTCAAACCAATTTTCGGTGGAAGTTTGCATGGTAATGTACATCATCTATTTGTTTTAGTTCTATGATTCTCTTATTTTAGAAGTTACAGGGGGGGGGGGGAAGTTACATGCCCCCCGCATTTTACGCCTTTGGAAGTGTCTCTCGCGCATACTATACAGTTAAGAAAAAAATATGTTATAAACCTCAATATCATTTTCGAAGTCCTATCCATAGATACCCCACATGTATAGTTTAATGATTTTTTTTTAATTCAGTTCTAAGTAAGTATAGGGACCCCCAAATTTTATTGTTTGTTTTTCTATTTTTGTGTGAAAATCTTAATGCGGCTTACGGAATACATCTGCTGACCAAGATTCGACAGTATAGTTCTTATAGTTTCGTTAAAAAGTGGCTGTGACATACGGACGGGCAGACATACAGACATGACAAATCAAGAAGAACCTTTGTGAAAGACATTTGGCTACAGCACCCTAAAAATGGCAGCTATTCCGCATCAAACTAAAGAAGAATCACGTAAATCGGTTCATAAATCTCAGCGTAATCGGTGTACGTACATAAAAAATACGCTGGTGCTAAAAGGTGCGCCTACATGCGCTTCCAAAAAAAAAAGCTTATTCGTGCGTATTAAACGCTAGTCGTCTGAAATTGTTGTATATGTTCATGCCAAGACACACTTGAACAGGGTGAGTCTAGCTTGTCTAGCTAAGATTTACAAACGTCTGTGCCAAAGACAATTACATCGTCCACTTAAACAAAAAAATTCATACAAAAATGTCCATAAAATGAAAACTACTGGGCCAATCTATATAAATTTTTTATGGGACCAAATGGCAACTATTCCGCATCAAACTAAAAAAGAATCACGTAAATCGGATCATTAATCTCCGAGTAATCGGTGTACATACATAAAAAAAAAAAAAATACCGGTGAACTTGAGAACCTCCTCCTTTGGAAGTCGGTTAATGAGCCCAGCACGCCACCGTGGCGGTCAAAAGGTTAAAAAGTAGTACCTATATGTCCTTTCTCAGGCTCTAGAGTATCTAGGTACCAAATTTCATTTAAATCATAGTTTCGGCGTGAAAGCGGAGATTACATTGTAGGTACAGACGCCAGCACATCAAGCTACCCCAATCTGTCAAATTTCCCCAATTGAAAGTGAACCTTATGCTTATGTGATAAAGTTGAAAATCTATAAAAGAAAGTTTATCTAATCCCTGTATCGCAGGGTACTTTACAAACATAGAATAGATGCACACAAGTTACATCCAGACTCAGAACAACTATTTATGGGTCACACAAATAGTTGGCCGGCGCGGCACTCGAACCCGCGACACGAAGCGGCGAGGCCACTATCTTAGTCAAAGCAGTACAGGTTTTAATCATAAATAAAACAATGTTATTGAATCAGATATATTACTACTTATTTATACTTCTAATTTTAAAGACATACCTATAACAGTTTATGAAAATAATTTTTATGCGGTATGCTAGTTGAAAAAATACATTCTTTCGGATGTAAATAGATGTTATTATCTTTAAATGAAAGATTTCAGTAGACCTAATAATTGTACGCTGTATTATGTAATTTATTTGAAATAAACAGTCTAAATTTTAATTTTTTTTTTGTTACATTTTACGCAATCATAATATTTTTTTTTTGCATAGTTTGCATTTTAAATCCATACTAACACAATTTACTAGATGACCTTTTTGATGATAACTTGAATCACCATGTATGGGTATTTGTAATTTCGGTAAAATAAAAGACTAAACGAGAATAATTTAAATTTACTTTGTAATATAAACATCGTAATGTATAAATCTTTAAAACATTTATCAATTGTTTATATAACAAATATATTTGTCCTCGAACCCACGACCCTTGGCTTTGCAGTCAGGGTCATTAACCACTAAACCACCAGCTCAGTCATGTCTACTAAAAAATATCTAGGCATGTTTGTGAAACAACAACAAAATTGCAAACGGAGTAGAAGTTTAATTTTAATTCGAACCTTTCACAAATCCTATATTTACTTAGGGCTCAAATAGTCTACCCCTTGACATTAAAAGATTGCTGATATGTTCAAAAACAAGGTCTCGTTCTCCACCAAACTGTCAACATATTGTTTTAGTTGAAATGTCACCACCGTAATACGCACGCGCCAAAACACCGGCCGGCGAGGTTGATGTAAAGTTGCCAGGTTCAAGGATGTTTACCCGAAAATTAAGTTAAGCGGTAATAACATACAGAAAAATAATGTACAACAGAATCAGTTGAGTAAATTTGTTATTTTACTGTATTCTGTTATTGTTTTACAGTTCAAATCGGTGGTAAAGCCATCGATAGTGATCATAATTACTTGTCTATGACCCCATGAACTATAAACATCCAATACTTATTTCTGGTACCTATAGGTACAGACGCCAGCACATCAAGCTAACCCAATCTGTCAAAATCCCCCAGTTGAAAGTGATCCTTACGCTTATGTGATAAACTTCAAAATCTATAAAAGAAATTTGACAGATTGGGGTAGCTAGATGTGCTGGCGTCTGTACTTATAAAAACAGAGCGGCTGACTGAATCTGGCCACACCGACCTACGAGTATCACAACAGAGTGTAGCCAACTACTTCCGTAACAAAATGTTTGCGCAAGCAAAGACTCGCTGCCTACTTAATGTCTCGTCATCCAATACCACGGGAACTGAAGAAGATTGAGGCTTAACGGTTTTATATCAGTGTCTTGGTCTCAGTGTCTTGGTGAGCACGTTAAATAACCTATAGAACAGTTTAAACATGATTAGTCTACTACGTGCTACAGCGTAGTAGCATATCGCGTAGAATTCTTATACGATATTTTTCTACGCGGCTTGATGTCTTCGCATAACTTTTTATCTTTTATGTAGTAGAGCATAAGGTATGTGAAGATCAGAATTTTCCGGAATGGATAATCCTCACGTAATGCTATATCGTAGATTCGGAGATTTTGGGTTCTAACACAACTTTTCTGTATTATAGAAGTCTTAACGGTTACCAATTCATTCAAAACAAACACGATGTTCTGTTTGCAAACTTCGTTAAATTAATTAGAAGTGTAAGGTGTTTTTGTATTACCGCTGGCAACCCCGCCGCGGTATCTTATCATCCCGTCAGTTGACATCAAACGCGCGTGAGGGACGCACGTCTCTGTGTCGTAAAATACGAAACACGTGTAAGTGAGTTGAATATTTGTGTTAATAATGTGAAGTGAGTTGTGTTGGTTAACAATGTTGTTGCTTGTGATTGGCATGTTTGTTGGTGAGTTGCGTGTTCTTTATGTAATTATTAAAAAAGTTAGTTTTCAAGTTATAAGTTAAGTTTAATTACTATGCGTGTTTAACGTTACACCAAGATAATCTAATATATGTTATTAAAGTATGAATGCTTAACTACGAACAACAATTTAATTAGAACAATAAATTTCGTGTAAATATCCAAAAGTTACATTTTATTTTCGGACTATGCAATATGTCTATACGTTTTTACTAAAGTAATTTTTGATTAGTACCTTAAAACTGGGTGATTAGAAACACCGTGGGTGAAAAGCAATAGGGACAGTACCAATACAAAAAGAACAAAATTTTACTTTTGAATGGATACTGTCCCTATTACTATTCAGCCCCGGGTTTCTATTCACCCAGTTATACCGTAGACATTTTCTGAAAATTTCACTTTTTATACCGATAAAATGTGACAAATGCAATTAGAACGTACTTAAATTAATATTTATGCTTGTGATTCCTTGTTTATGAACAACTGTTATGGAAGAGCGGAGTCTCCTATCGCAGGCATTATATGCTTAAAAGGGGGCTTCGGATACTTGTAGTAATTTTAATCTTATACTGGGGCTCTATCGGCTAAGTCGCCGAACATCGATTTCTTAAATGGCATTCAAATAAATTAAGATTAAAAATGACTTAATCAATCGTTAAATCGGCTTTCATGAGCACATGTGACGTCATAAATGGTCCAGAATCGAATGTCAACGTTGAAGCCGATTCAACGATTGATTAAGTAAATTTTAACCTTTATTTATTTGAACGCCATTTAAGATATAGATGTTCGCCCCTGTTTGAAGCTTAAATAAATTATTAATGTATTTAAACAAATCTAGGAATAAATTGTTTGACTGTGACATTTCACAATATTGAGATTTATTAATACCTACATAAGTTTTCATTTGCGTTGTCTCTGCCTACCCCTCTGGGAAACAGGCGTGGTATGTATGCAATTTTGAAAAAAAAAGTGTGTGACCTTTAGAGTTCTTTAGGTCACATAAGATTTTAAAGTCAAATAGGATTTACTTTAATTTTTGGAAAGAACTCAGTGAGAAATTTAATAAGTATTATAGTTTTATTCTTAACTTAACGCTATGAACATTATTAATCCCTTACCGACATGACGAATTACCAAACGTTACACCACTCACAGTTTTTTTACTCACAGTTTTCGAAAACATTCCAATCTTGCATATTTCCCTACTTCTCAAACAAATAAACTGTGAGATTTCTAAGAGCCGATTTCATCGTTAAAATTAAACGTGATCAACTGAGGCTAAACTCAGTTGAGCGTCCTGTAGCTGAGTTTAGCGCCCATTGTTCGCGTTTAATTTTAACGGTTAAATTAATAATATCTAGAGACAATGTCACACAGATCATCCTAGCCCCAAACTAAGCAAAGCTTGTACTATGGGTACCAGGCGACGATATACATACTTATATACATAGATAAATACTTATATACATAGAAAACATCCATGACTCAGAAACAAATATTCGTGCTCATCACACAAATATTTGCACTTACCGGGATTCGAACCCAGGACCACCAGCTTCGTAGGCAGGAGCACTACCAACTAGGCTACGGTGACCGTCAAATTGGCTCTAAGTGACCTGACTGTGTCCTTCTGTACAGTGTAATGGTACCTTCGTACAAAGGTTTTATTCTTAGTTTAGAAATCACCTCTAAAATCAAATTTACTTCTACGTTCTATCATTATATACATACATTAAGCAAGCTTAAAGCTCAGAAGTAGACACTATTAATTCAATTTTGAATTGACAGAAGCACTACTTACCTACCCTGTATAAATAAAATCTATACATATAATAAAATCGTAGGAAAGTCAAAACTGTACATTGAATATTTTTTTTAAAAAGGATACTTGTGGCGTGATCTACAATAGATATCGAAGCCAAAAATATAGTTTTTAGAATTTTTGTCTGTTTGTCTGTATGTATGTCCGGGCTAAACTCAAAAAGTACTGCATGGATTTTCTTCAAATTTTGCATGAATATTACTAAGAGGTCGGTTCAACATATAGGCAACGTATTATCACGCTCTCACCTACGGGGGAGGAGCTGTGATGATTTATAAAGTTTAACGCGGGTAAAACCGCGGGGCACAGCTAGTAAACTGTAACTCGCTACAGTTAGTACGCGAAGCTTAAAATTCACATATCTGTATGCATACATACACACAAACACACACACATAATTAATAAAATAAAAAACAATTCAATACTTTGGGACTACTAACTCACTACAATCAGATTCCAAACTAGAGCCTGTACTATGGCAACCAGACAACTGATAAACATTGTTATATATTCCTAATTTATACATTTCTAGTTCAATTTCACCCTGACACAGAAAATATTAAAAAAAATAATTAAACATTTACTACATAATTTATAATATTATTAAAATAACCACTATCCGCCAAACTGCACAGCAGTTTGTTGGCAGAAAGATCACTCCCTAATTGACTAGCGTTATGGTTATTATGACACTATACATAATATATTTAAGCCTTAAGGCAAAAGGTACAAGATAAATAGGTTACGAATAACAAGGTAGGTTCCTTACATCATTAGTGGAATAGCCAATATGTATTAGTTATTCCACCAATGTTGCAATAAACCTTTTTAGGTAGAATTCTCTACACTTATATAATCGTGCTCATCACACAAATATGTCCTGGGTGATAATCGAACCCACGACCTCTGGCTTACCTAGTAGTCAAGGTCACTAACCACCAGACCAACAGATCAGTTTTTTTTTTGTAAAATACAACGCCTGCACTATGGAATCTAATCCCTGTGTCGCGGGGTAGATTTGAAACATATAATAGACTGACACAAATTACATCCCGACACAAATAGTTGTCCGTCGCGGGACTCGAACCTGCGACACGAAGAGGCTAGTAATTGGTTGAACGAAGTATCATACTTGAGTCTACAATGCTTATCTGCTAGGTAACAAATATTATAAATTAAAGTACAGTTTTCACTTCCCCATGATTTTATAACGGGCCTGTTGCTGAATACTTGCCTTTCACGCCGCAGGTGGTGTGTTCAAACTCCACCCAGGACAGATATTTGTGTGTATGAACTTGTCTGTTTGTTCTGAGTCTGAGTGTAATTATCTATACAGGGTGTCCGAGGAGTTGACTTTATGATGAGGAGTATCCGAATCACTCCCATGTATAATATCTGGGGAGAATGTCACACAGATCATCCTAGCCCCAAACTAAGCAAAGCTTGTACTATGGGTACCAGGCGACGAAATAAATACTTATATAGATAGATAAATACTTATTATACATAGAAAACACCCATGACTCAGAAACGAATATTCGTGCACATCACACAAATATTTGCACTTACCGGGATTCGAACCCAGGACCACCAGCTTCGTAGGCAGGAGCACTACCAACTAGGCTATGGTGACCGTCAACACGTTCTACGATTTTAAGTAGTTTTTTGGATAATTTGAAAATTGATGAGTCCTGAGTTCAAACCCTAAGTTTGAATTTTAGAATAAATTCTAAGTCAGTTCTGCAATGATCAGATAAAACATACTTTTTAGGGTGTCAGGTTAAACCATGGAGCTATTATAAAGAGGAGACGGCCTAAGCAACTGAGAACTGTGATTTTCAACTGAGTCCAAACGTCATCATGTAGGCGTGGCCTAAGTCAATGTGTTGTTGGCGTTCGTCCTGTGCACATCTACGTCACGTTCACAATTTACAGCTATATTTGCGCTAGAAGATAAAAATAATGAAGTGTTGTGTTTTATCTTGTAAAAACTACTCGGACAGACGTTCTAATGCTATGGATGGCATCAAATTTCATTTGTAAGTAATTTTATTCGATTTTTTATCAAAATAGTTCTAGAAAATTCCCGTAACGTCAGCGTTTCGAAACATAATTCTACACGACATTAGATGGCGATACTTGGGGTCATGGGAATAAAAAATATTTAGGTACGCAGAGCTCAGTACTATCATAATCTAATAATCGTATGTACTGAAATTTGTTTTACATTCATTCGTAAAACCCCTTTAATGGCCAAAATACATTTTTGTAGCTTTTAATATAATTTAAGAAAAAAAACCGCCATCTATCGAACAAATATGAACATAACAAAAACAGGGCCGTAATTAGGATCCAGTTATTTTACCTAATCTCCCGCAGCTGTATCATAAATAGAAAGTACTTAAGAGGCCTATTACAGTCCACTAGCGCCGCCAATCGAAAAAATGTCATAACTCGTAAATAGAATCAAAAATACAAAATATGTTCTATTATTACTGTGGAAAAGGCAATAACGTAATTGTATAACACCTTAACAACACTTGAAATATAGCTGTTTGGCTAAATCGTGCATTCAAAACATAAACGGCCGTTTTTGTTACAAATGCACGATTTAGCTAAACAACTATATTTCAAGTGTTGACAATGTGTTATAAAATTACGTTATTGCCTTTTCTACAGTAATAATAGATCACATTTTGTATTTTTGATTCTATTTACGAGTTATGAATTTTTTTCGATTGGCGGCGCTAGTGGACTGTAATAGGCCTCTTAAACATGGAATGCACTGCACAAAAAAATACAATCTCCTATAAATTAAATATTCTATGTACAGTAATTTAATTAAAGTAAGTTTTAATTAAAGTTAAAAATATATGATATACAATTCCATGCCAACTTCCACCGAAAATTGGTTGGAACGAGATCTAGTAAGTAGGTTATTTTATACGTCATGAATCTTAAACCGCAATTTATCTTTTATTCAATAAACTCAAATACTTGCAGGTCGGAACTCTTGATGGGCGAGTCCGACTCAGCCGCTATTTTTGTAAAATAAGTCATTAACAAAATCCTATAATCTTAAATCGTCATTTATCAATGACGTTTTTATTCTAACATTTATTTTATAATAATATCACTGTCAATAAAAAAAGGATATCATTATGGTTCGCAAAAGTAAAAAAAAAAAACAGTACTCGCTGGAACGAAGTTATGAGTCCGGCCCTGTTGCATCCTGCACTGTGTGACATCTAGTGTAAGAAAGTTACATTACTACAAATGATAGTCGACAAAACATGCGATTAGTTTACCTATTGACCGGTAGATGTAAACAAAGAAGTAGGCGGGATCTCACACCCTCTCCCCCCCGCAAAATGTCACGCGTTGTTTCATAGAAAAATCGAATTACAACGTCTCCTCTTTGTAATAGCTCCATGGGTTAAACTATGCTCATTAGTTATCACAAAAAAAAACTGAACCAGCAATGTTCAACAGAACTAGAAAAAAATAGAAAACTAATGTTTGGTGAAATTCACGAAAAGAATCTTTAAAACAATTCTATCTCGAAAACTACGCAATATTGTAGAAC
The DNA here is from genome assembly GCA_951640165.1 of Pseudoips prasinana. Classification (NCBI taxonomy): domain Eukaryota; kingdom Metazoa; phylum Arthropoda; class Insecta; order Lepidoptera; family Nolidae; genus Pseudoips; species Pseudoips prasinana. The sequence continues at coordinate 38,458,092 of OX621240.1, read as the reverse complement.
ATACATGGGGGTGATTCGGATACTCCTCATCATAAAGTATCTAAATCTTACGTTTGAACGTCAACTCCTCGCCCAGCCTGTATATCACACACCATAGACAACATTAAAGCCATAATGTTTTTAAACTGCCAGCAACTCTTGATACTCGCTCCAATTGGCTCGTCTTCTTATTATAAGGCAGCCATTATTGTTATGTGAACGTGGTGTAAAATTACCCTTTTATGTATGAAGAGAAATTTTACACGAAACAAAATTGAAAGACACGAACAAGTCAAAGGGGAGCGCCAGGCACAACGTGCAACGGAAATAGTGAATCATACTTCACGATTTTATAATACCTTCTATCTAAGGAAGCCCATAATAGGAAATGTAAATATAGTTTCTATTTGTTGTGCACTTCATATTTAAATGTAAGTAATAAGTTCTCTGGAAAATCTTACGTAATCAAAGCATCAATTGCAAAAATTCTAGATAGAGAAAGTATTTTTTTCATGTATGAAGATAAGAGAAAGTATTTTATTTTTCATGTATGAACATGGTAATTGCTGTGTGGCTGAAGGCATAGAATATCGCAACCCCATCTCATCCCGTAGGGTGCGTAGAAGTCGTCCTGAGGGAATATATAGCAGAGAAAGGGCAGCAACGTAGCTCTGTGTACTATCACCATCATACTGCGATCGCCAACCCGTCTGCCAGTCGTGGCGATTATGGCATATGCCTCCAAATGATGGACACAACTCAATTTTGGAAATCTTTTCGAGAGGCCTTTGAGCAGGAAGCACTCCCTTTCGTTAAAGAAATACGTCACAAAACTTAGTCGAATCGATAGCCTACTTTTTTAAGTCAGGTAAAAAAGACGACCCGGTCTAACGCACCCAATGCCGATGCACATGTGTGACAACTGCCATGAGAGTTGAAACCGGTAGTAGATGAACCCACTGTGTTTGTTTCGCTGGGTCTTCTCAGTTGGGGCGCATTGGATCCGGTAGTAGCATTAAAGCGCGACCGTCGTTATTAACACAAGGTCCGTCATAATAATAATACCTTAATATAGACAGAACCATTGACAATATGTATTAAAAATATAAGACTTAAACTAGATAATTAAACATAATCTCTTGACAATAACTTGATACGAGTTAGCTAAATATCAATGCTATAATAAAATAAATTTTATAAATGTTTTCATACTATGTGTACCTAAATATCTATGTTACTAGAAATAATAATGTATACAACTATATTACTACAAACATGTTCGACTATTTACAAGCGCTTTTTTAAAGTCTACGTGAATAAAAACCTTTTTTATTTTATTTTTATTTTATTTAAAAGAGTGAAGGAGGCAGAAGTGTAATACATGGAACGCTGCTAATGGAAATCTGTTGTCATAGAGCAAGAGTGTATTTATTTTATTTATTAATTAAATTTTACGTTTATAATATATTCTAACTGGGAGTAATTACTAGCGGTAGTAGTATAAGCGGAATATGTATGACTATACATTTGTTACACGCTGTGGCCGTATTATCTTTCATACCTCTGCGTTCTCGAGTGTTAAAATATAGTACCTTTCTTACTAAAATGAAACTGACGCGATATTAAATGATACACATCACCTTAAGTGTTAAGCAAAGAAAGTAAAATATATCACAGTAATCTTATAATTACAGTACTAATTTTATTAAAATTGCTATAGCCGTTTGGACGTGAAGAAGTAACAAACACACATATGTTTGTTCACGTCTAAACTGCTTTAGCGATTTAAATAAAATTTGGTATGGAGTTAGCTGACACCCCGGATTAACACAGTTTATAATTTATAAAGTTTAACGCGGGTGAGACCGCGGGGCACAGCTAGTAGTTTAATATATGATGAGCTAGTTTATAATTTATTATTTTTATAAATAGAAGATGAGTATGAAACAGAGTAATTTCACGAGCGTCGTTATATAAATCTAAGTTCAGTGATTTAAATAGATTTATGTAATATAAGTAATAATGGATACTGTTAGTTCCTCTGTTTTCTATATTGAGACTGCCTCGTTGGTCTAGCGGTAGCGTGTTCAGCCGCAGAAAACGAGGTCCTGGGCTCAAATCCCGGGTCGGGCCAAAAGTGATTTTGGAACTTTTCTGTAAAAAGAAAAACTTCTCAGCATCAGCCCGAAGTCTGGGAGTTGGCGGTAATATACCCCCGTGCCTCGGAGAGCACGTAAAGCCGTCGGTCCTGTACCTGACCTCTTTCCGGTCGTGTCGCTAGGCGTCCCATCGGATCATGAGAGTGATGGAATAGAAAGTGCTCCTGTGTGCACACACTTGAGCACTATACTATGTCCCGCGCAGATGGCTAATCTCTGTTGAGACTGGCCGCCGTGGCCGAAATTCGGCTAGGAGGACATTATTTCTATATTACATCTCAATTGTAGTCCCTGTAAGGTTTCATGTCCATTTAGGAAATGCATTGCATTTTCTCTACAAAATACGGAACGAAGTATCGTCGTAGTTAACTATGTTATAATTCCACAGCTGGCTTATGTCAACTTAAACTTTTCTCTTAAGAAAATGTTAACAATATTTACTTAGAAACTTCTAAGTGTTACTTTTCTCCTACCTAAGTTGTCCTAGTTTCTTTTCTAGGTATCCAAGAGCAAACATTCTCAGTTTTAATGTAAAGGTACGTTTCTACTATATTTACGTACAGACGCCAGCACATCAAGCTACCCCAATCTGTAAAATTTCCTGTGAAAGTGAACGTTATTCTTTTGTAATAAAGTTGAAAATCTATAAAATAAAATTGACAGATTGGGGTAGCTTGATGTGCTGGCGTCTGTACAACATTTCCGTGTGGGAAATGATTATCGTTGTTATATCGGAGTTTTAACGGCTCAGTAATACATTTAACGGATAGTTAAGTGAGTGGATACACTTTCCCTACGATAATAGCCCTTTGGACTACGTGTTACGGATGCCGTTAAAGTATCGATAAAATTAAAATCGAAGGCATATGAGAAACAACCACAATTTAACATTACTTCACACTTGGAAAGTATAATATTTTGTCCGTCAAACATTAACACATGATCGAACCATTTTTTTTTTCCATGACGGTCTCCGTAGCCTAGTTGGTAGTGCTCCTGCCTACGAAGCTGGTGGTCCTGGGTTCGAATCCCGGTAAGTGCAAATATTTGTGTGATGAGCACGAACATTTGTTTCTGAGTCATGGATGTTTTCTATGTATTTAAGTATTTATCTATCTATATAAGTATGTATATCGTCTCCTGGTACCCATAGTACAAGCTTTGCTTAGTTTGGGGCTAGGATGATCTGTGTGACATTGTCCCTAGATATTATTATTATTATTATTTCTAGATATGTAAGTTTAGTGGGTGTTTGACAAACGCAGTTGAGTGTTGTTAAGGCTACGCAAGTAAATACTCCTATCATTACAGACTAAAGAGAGAGCCGTATTAGAGGCTAAGCTTTTTTTGAAATGACAATTATCATATTATGCATGAGAGGGTTGGTTTTTAGAGATGTTATGTGCACCTGTCACTTTCCGGTAATGCGAGAGGACACTAACCACGTCCGACTATATGTAAACGGCATTATATTGTGGCAAGCGGTGTATCAGTAAATGGGAAAGGAAACTAGTTTTTTTAAACGGAAACTTTATTGTCCTCCTGAAGTGAACCTCGGCAACAAGCACTGGGGATGAGTTCATACGTGACGCACTTGCAGAGTCACCGCGACGAGCTCTGTGGGAAAGTCTCGACGTACACTGTATACGGAACACTTAGCACTGCATCATCATCATCATATTAGCCGAAAGACGTCCACTGCTGGACAAAGGCCTCCCCCAAAGATCCCCACAATTGCCGGTCTTGCGCTATTCGCATCCAGCAGTTTCCAGCATTGCATACTTTCACAGATTTCTATTAATTCTAGAACTTTCACCAATATGACAGAATAATTGCAATGCTTCTGTCCTTGTCTTCTCTTTCTTTTCTATCAGGAAATTTACAGCATAGCTTTCTTTTTATTCTAGAAACATCTTATGTAAATTTTTGCATTAAAAAAAATCTACTTTTCATTTAACTATAACATTCTAGCAAAGTTAGGAAAGCCACCAGAAACCATTACTGGTGCTAGGGTTCGAAATCAGGGTCATTGGCAGCCACGATAGTCGCGACGCGTTCTTGGTCGTTCCTGTTTCATTTAAGATATTATGGATATTTTACAGTGTCACAAGAATTTAAAATAACCTTAGCCATCTGTGTAGACTTTCCATCTCATACAAAAAGTGAAATGAAATGAAATGAAATAATGATGAAATAATGAAATTTATTCAACACTTTGGTATTTACATACACTTGTACTTGTCAAGCTCACAATGTATTACATCAACACAGTTTGAAAACAGTAATTAAAGCCATAAAATATTTTGAATTATTCCGTCCGTGCGGTATGTTTCGAAACATATATTTTTAACATCCTTAAATAAATAATAAATAGCAAATTACTAAGCTAGTAATTAAGCTAGTAAGCTAGCCAATTGCTTGTTACATTTAGCAATTGTATATTAAAATTAAAGAATTGAAAACAACGATCAGTTGGCTAGCGCAAAAGGCCCTTAACGAGTAGCTTAATTTAAGCGACTAATACCTGAGGCCACCCTTATGGGGTTCCCTCAGGTATTATATCATCAGTGTTTGTATAGCTAACTGGAAAACGTTGTTGATGATTGTTCAGGTTAAGCAAATGGTACTTCTTTAGTATTTAAGTCATTAAGATAATAAACAGTTTGCTTGGGATAAAAATTAAATAAAAAATAAAATACACTTTATTGTACACAAAAATAAAAGAACATTTAACAATGAAACATTAGTTGAAATGTACAATGGGCGGTCTTATCGCATAAAGCGATTTCTTCCAGACAACCTTTGGATGGATAGGAATGAAATGTGTAAAAATGCCGGGGATGGTGCAACAAAGTGTGGTACATAGATAAATAAAAAGAAAAGAGATAATTAAAAAGGTATACTAAAAACTAAAAATATGTTAATGATCATATTATTATTACACATACATATACGTAAATAAAATACTATATTATACTATACTATAAATAAAATACTATATTAAAATACTATATCCAAATAAAATAAATTAATAATTATTATGATAGAGACAGATAGTGGTCTTTCACAAGTTTTTTGAAGCTAAGTATATTCTGAGAGCATCTAATAGAAAAAGGTAACTCATTCCACAAACGAGCTGCTTGGACTGCAAATGATTTGTCCATAAAGATGGAAGAGTGCGCTGGAATGTGCAATTTAAGGTTTTCTGATGATCTTAAAAGCCTCGAATGTGTGTCACAAAGGAATTCAAAACGTTCTTTAAGATATGAAGGAGTAGTGGGGTTGAAAAGTATATTGAATAATAAAGCGAGAATATGGGCATTCCGACGAAAGCGAATAGGCAACCACTTGAGCTTGGCACGAAACTCGGAAACATGATCATATTTGCGTAAGCCAAATATGAATCTGATACAAAAATTTTGGAGTCGCTCAAGTTTATCAAGTTGTTCTTGTGTGAGATCAAGATAGCTGGCGTCGGCATAGTCGAGAATTGGTAAGAGAAGTGATTGTGCAAGGGCAGTTTTAGTGGTAATGGGTAGGAAGTTTCGAAGACGTCTTAGGGAACCAGCGGATGCATATAGTTTTCGACTCACTGTCTTTAATTGTGGACCCCAAGATAGAGTGTTGTCTATTATTATCCCCAGGTTCTTCACTTGATTGCTAAATGGGATTAGAACACCATCAAAATTAATTTGGGGGATTCGGGACAAATCTACCCTGGAAACCATTCGAGAGCTGCCCACGACAATAGCCTGGGTTTTCAATGGATTAACACGGATACCATACTCTTGACTCCATTTACATATCTTAGCGAGATCATTGTTGATTAAGTTAATAGTTTCCGTAAGTGTAGCTAGTGGAGTGTGAGTATACATTTGGAGATCATCAGCATAAAGATGATAGGATGAGGTTAGGTGTCGGGAGATCGTATTAATAAAAATAGCGAAGAGTAACGGAGAAAGCACGCCACCCTGAGGCACGCCGGCTGTTGTACTGCACCATGAAGAAAAACAATTTTCAATACGAACTCTTTGCCGGCGGCCGAACAGGTAAGTACGGAACCAATCAATTACAGTTGGAGATATGTTAAGAGAGTTTAAAATACCAAGGAGAATGTCGAAATCTACCGAGTTGAAAGCGTTACTAAAATCAAGAAGAATGAGAACTGTTAGATTCCCATCCTCCATGGCCTTTCTTATGTCATCCGTAATATGAACAAGGGCAGTTACGGTACTATGGCCGGGACGGAAACCTGATTGCATCGGGTTGAGGAGATGGTTTCTGCAAAGGAAGGAGCTAAGTTGGTTGGAAACAAGGCGTTCCAGGACTTTTGACAGGAAAGGGAGTATAGAAATGGGACGGTAATCTGAAAATGATTCAGGATTTTTGGTTTTGGGTAAGGGAGTGACTTGGGCAGCTTTCCATGCTGTCGGGAAGCAGCCACTGGAAATGGAAAAGTTAAAGATATGGGAAAGAACAGGAAGGATTTCATCAAGGATAGGAAGAACCATATTACGGGTGACATTGTCAGTTCCAACCGCGTTAGATGATATCGACAGAATGCTCTTCTTAACATCACAATCTGTAAATTGATTAAAAACTAATGGAGAGTAAGTAGGAGTAGGAATAGATGAAAGATAGTTAAGAGTATTAGTTTTGGTTGTTCCATTAAAATTGGATGACGCAGAGGAAAAATGCTGATTAAGCGAATCAATATTTAATGTTTTAGGAATTGAATCTTTACTTTTTCCCACTCCTAATGATCTGAGAAATTTCCAAATCCTTGCCGGATCGTCATTTTCAACAGATTTATGAATATTTTGGCGCTGTGCATTCCTACACATCTTATTGCTGAGATTCCGAACGGCAATGTACTTTTCTTTAGTTAAGGCTGAAGGCCGACATTTATACCTACTTTTCGCTGCTGCTTTTCGAGCCATAATGTTTTTTATTTCGACAGTTAGCCAAGGAGACGGGAGATGCTTTACCTTTATGGCTCGAATTGGGGCATAAATATCGTATAAAGCAATCAGCTGAGAAGTTAGTACGTTAACTTGATCGTTGACTGAAGTTGAGTCTAAGAGTGCACTCCAATCAATGTTTTTAGCAGCTTCTCGTAGTTTCTCGATGTTCATACCACTAAAATTGCGTTGCAGAAGAATTTTCGACTTTGCCTTTGGAGGACGGATTTCATATGAAAGATAGATTAAATCGTGATAAGAAAACACATCAGCTGAGCACTGTCCATGCTTAGAGACGTGATCATGAGAAGAAATGATAATAAGATCAAGTAAAGAGGGAGTGGCGTTAGGGAAACGATGTGTAGCATTTAAAGGAAGGCAGAAAAGGTTAGTGGAATCAATTATCGATTGAAGAGAAGAAGCGCGGGAATCATTTTTAAGGAGACATGTGTTAAAATCACCCATGACGATAATGTGACTGTAATAAGGTGTAAGATTTTCTAAAAGTGTCTCAAAAGACGAGAAATAATTAATGCGAAGAGAAGGGCAATAGTATACTCCTAATAAAACCTTTGTGTGATGTAATTCAACCTCTATAAAAAGGTGCTCACCAGCATTTAATGGAGGCTGTGGTGACGTGTCAACTATAGTAAAATTAATGTAATTACGCAGATATATTGCTACGCCTCCACCACCTCCGATCACACGGTCGTTACGTATTAGGTTAAATCCAGGAAGAGAATAAGAGATTGATGGAAGGCAAGGTTTCAACCAAGATTCAGATACAAGAATATCGTGGATGTTCTTACAGTCCAAGTTAGCCAGCATATCAGGGAAGTGTGCCGGAATGCTTTGGGCATTTATGTGGACCACATTGAAGTTCTTAGGAACATCAGAAAATTGTGAAACAAGCATGTCGCCAAGGGAGGGAATGCTTATAAAACTTGAATCACTATCCGCAGTCATAAAACTATCGTTATCACTATCACAATCCAAAAATGACATAATAAATAGATAAAATTAATATACTACGAATAAATAAATAAAAATTAAACTAAATAAATAATTAAAAATACCAGAGTTAAATGAACAATAACTGTAAAACTAATTTAACTTTAGCTATCCACCTGCCAGTTGTAGTGTCGTGGAGAATACAAAACAAAGAAAATAAAGTATAATCTCGATCGGTGAAGTATTCGAGAATATCGAGCACCATGAACAAAAATGTTACTATTATGACAAAAAACATAGACAACGACATAGAACGCAACGTAAACATTCATAGACAAATAAACGGGTTTAAATACTCTTTGACATAAACATGACATTTACAAATTGTTTATGACGATTATTATTGTTTACTTTATATTTATGAGGGTGCTGCGATATTCACCTTTATGTTGTAAACAAGAAAAGGAACAAAATGGTACAAGCAAAGAGTTACTTCTTAGCTGCATTTCTTCTCGTTCGTGGAGCGGAGATAGTTTTATCATGGACCTCGGGTGGTTTCGGAGCTTCTGTCGAGATATTATTGACATCTTCCACTGTAACAACCCGGTGCCGCGTACCAGAAGGACTGATAACGAAGACATGGCCACCCTGACTGAAACATTTCGTGATACCAAACTTCAAACGTCCAGCAATAAACGCGGAGTGCCTAGTGGTGGTCAGGAATTCTGAGATAGTGACTTCCGATCCTTTTAGCTTAGTCTTTGAGCAGGCCTTATCTCTGACCGTGTCACATTGAAATTTACAAAGGATCGGTCGAGGTTTGCTACCAGTGCTGCGACGACCCATTCTATGACACCGCCTGATATCATTGCTTGTGAATCCACTCATCATCAGCTGGGATTGTGCTACGTTCACTATGGTTTTTGATACATCTTCACTGTCATCCTCCTCAATTCCGTGAAACAGCAAGATTTTCCTCCTCCCTCTCATTTCCAAATTATCCACATTGCGAGTCAAGATATCAACCTGCTTTTGAAGAATATTTATGGTGTCCAGGAACTGCGATTTATAAGCAGTGAAATCAGCAGCCAGTGAGTTGATGGAGAGAGAACCAGAGCCAGCTGCCTTGCTTAGCTGAGCTTCCACACTAGCACACTTTGCAAAAAACTCCTTCCTCAAGCTAGTGATGGAATCTTGCACTGTCACTGCCATTGTGAATTTTAAGCTGAGTGTTTATGTGCTAATAAGTGGCTGAAAGTTGATGAAAACACTGAACTGGCAGGTGGGTGACTTTAGAAATAATTTTTTATCATTAGTTATTTAAATATAAAACTGGAATTAATTTTAAATGAATAAAATGTCAAGAGCAAAGATTTTTATGTCCACTAAGTTAAACTACCCACCGCCAAAAAAAAAAAATAAAAAAAAAAAAAAAATACTTATAGATATAATTAAGAATGACTTAAAGGGCAGCCGCAAAGCTAAACGCTTTGTCGTGTCTCCCTGGCAATACAATTATGGACTTACAGTGAGACAGCAACACTCCATTTACGTATATAAAACAAAGTTCGCTCATGGCGAGAGAGGTGAAAACAGCCTGAACTTCTCATTGGGCTTCTTCAGAAAACATGTTCTAAGGACTTCCACAATTTTATTCGCTTGTAATTTTTATACAGCTGTCGGCAAACCACCGTATGGCTTGGCCTGATGCTAAGAGATATCCTCTCACTTACACCTTACAGGCTAATCCCTGTTTCCTGATGCTGACGGTCACCGTAGCCTAGTTGGTAGTGCTCCTGCCTACGAAGCTGGTGGTCCTGGGTTTGAATCCCGGTAAGTGCAAATATTTGTGTGATGAGCACGAATATTTGTTTCTGAGTCATGGATGTTTTCTATGTATTTAAGTATTTATCTATCTATATAAGTATGTATACCGTCGCCTGGTACCCATAGTACAAGCTTTGCTTAGTTTGGGGCTAGGATGATCTGTGTGACATTGTCCCTAGATATTATTATTATTATGATGCGCACCAGATACACACCAATATGGGCCTAGGCACTTTTTAAACGCTCCGGTGACGAGCGTTTGTAGCGATACAGACGCGATACGCACGCAAGTCAGACGCAGCCTGTAGACCTTACAAAAGACAACAGACTGCTCTTTAGGATAAAAGCGCGTCGTTGTCGCGCCTTACAAAAACGCGCTTCGACGGTGCGTTTAAAAAATCTGTAATCAGTAATCATTAATTTGTTTTGATAAACATAGGTATACAATACATTGGTGTTAAACGTGGTGTGCCCAGGTTCTCTTGGTACATTTGTTCCCTTATGTTGTCTTTTTATGTTCATTGACTGCCTCGTTGGTCTAGCGGTAGCGTGTTCAACCGGAGAAAATGAAGTCCTGGGTTCAAATCCCGGGTCGGTCTAAAAAGTGATTTTATCATAAAAATAAATTTCTCAGTATCAGCCCGAAGTCTGGAAGTTGGCGGTATTACACCCCCGTGCATCGGAGAGCACGTAAAGCCGTCGGTTCTGTACCTGACCTCTTTTCGGTCGTGTCGCTAGCCGTCCCATCGGATCATGAGAGTGATGGAATAAACAGTGCCCCTGTGTTTGCACACACACTTGTGCACGAATGGCCGCCGTCGCCGAAATTCGGCTGGGAAGACTTCATCATATGTTTCATTTATTAATTCATTAAGAACTGCAATTGTGTTGGAATATACAGTAAGTTACATGTCTATAAAAATAATAATAATATCCTGGGACATTATACACACACGGCCATCTGATCCCAAACTGAGCAGAGCTTGTACTATGGAAACCAGATAACTGAAGTACTACATATACTATTTAAGAATAATGCTATGAAATTAAAATTTAATAATTTGGAAGGTATTATCAATATGATATGATCTTTCACATGCAACTGTGAACATATCAGTCGGCCATGTTTCTAGAAAACAAAACCCACAATAGATAGTACTTACCTACATCCTCCGGAAGGGTGTTACCAAAGAAATCCTAAATTTCATCTGCCAGCGTGTATCGTTCGTAGCTTAACGCAGAGCGTCTTCCCCGGATTGGTAGATGGTGCAGGTTCGAGACCTGCCGGACGATTAAATTTATGATTTCCCGTTTTTGAGATTATATAAACGCTTTGCATTGCGAATAATGCTATAAAATTAAAATTTAATAAATCTTATAATGGTCATGACCGAATTATCGATAAGTTTAGTCGTTGAGAAATGGTTATAATATTGATCAATTCACTGCAAGTGCGTGTGGCGTGTGGCGCAGCGGCTAAGACAGTTGCCTCGCCGCTTCGTATCACGGGTTCGAGTCCCGCGCCGGACAACTATTTGTGTGACCCATAAATAGTTGTTCTGAGTTTGCATGTAATTTGTATCCGTCTATTATATGTTTGTAAACTACCCCGCGACACAGGGATCAGATTCCCTATTGCGGGCGTTACATTAAAATTAAAATAAATTCTTAGTGCGTCATTGTCTAAACTGGTATATTAAGGTTAAATAATTTTGTTATTATAGTTTTATGTAGTTCTAGCTTTTGCCAGCGACATTTTCCGCGTGGTAGACAAAATCGGAACTCAGAGAGCGTAAAACGAACCAATTCTGTGTTACCTATGATTTAACACTTCCCCCATTTGTCCAAAAAATAAAACACTTCGTATATTTTTTTTTAATTTGACTTAATTTCTTACAAACTTTCAACCCCTATTTTACGAGCATTCAAACATGTCACAGGAATATAAATACCAAGTTTGAAGTTGCACACCAAGAAAACACGTTCTATACAAACTTTGCAAACCCTTTTCACCCCCTTAGGGACTCAATGTAAAGGAGTGTAAGTGACATAGGTGTGCACTAATGACACGAGTGTGTACAAAACACACATGTGTCATTAGTACCCACTTACGGAATATTTGTACAGACGCCAGCACATCCAGCTGCCCCAATCTGACAAATTTCTTTTATAGATTTTCAACTTTATCACAAAACTATAAGGTTCACTTTCAATTGGGGAAATTTGACAGGTTGGGGTAACTTGATGTGCTGGCGTCTGTACAATATTTCATGGTTTCAGAAGCAGTGGTTTCAACTGTGCGTTGATCAATCAGTCAGTCAGTTATTGCTATATAGCTTGTGCCTAACATAAACAATTTATATGAGAATTTATTTTTGCTTTCATGCATTGCATGTTTACATGTTCCATAATATACGAACATGTGAATCTGAAGAAAAGTTTTAATTATGTTGTTATATATACACACACCGTCGTTTTAAACACAAGGTCCGTTATAATAATAATACTGAATTCATACCTTAATATAGACAGAACCATTCAGACAATATGTAGTAAAATATAAATTTCAATAATTAAACCTAAACATAATCTCCATGACAATAACTTATTAAACCATTTTAAAATAAATTGTATAAATGTTTTAACATTCCGTGTACCTAAATATCTGTAATAAGTAACTAGAAATACTAACTGTATTACTACAAACATGTTCTGACTATTTACAAGCGCTTTTTTAAAGTCTTTTTTTTATACAAGAATTACCCACCATACCATAATCATACCTAATTTCATCCTGAAACTGAGAAATTGTGAGCAAATTTAGTGGATGTCCTCCTTTAGTTTTTGATCAAACATAACATTAAACGGTGTGTGTGTTTTAATATATCGAATGGATGCTATTCATATCGAGACTTCTCTGAATTCTAAAGCAATTTTCATATAAAAGTGGAGATAAAACTGTTCGTAAGCTTGACTTACAGTTCAATTTTCTGTATTTTGCTCCAGAATATTCTCCAGTGCACCGTGTAGCTCAGATACTGCGCACACCGAATAAATGTATCTCTTTTTCTCTTATCAATAAAAATAGACTATATTCCTATTAAAACCAATTAAATTTAAATTTTCTAACTATTCCTACAAGAGTATTTAACTGCAAATCAAAAACACTTTCTTTTGTATTACCAAACATTTCCGTATCCTAAACGAGAATACTGAATCCAGTAAAATAGTGACCTGTCTCAAAATATAGTAACCTGAACAGCAATTTTAGTGGAGTGCTTGCGTAAATAAATTTGTTTTGGTCCGTTGTATGCTTGCAGTTCAAACCTAACCTAATCTGGTTTCCTACTAGTGAAATACAGTTTCAGTTACGCCCGGGTAAATTTACTGTGCAATCATATATAATATTTGGAATCAATTATATGTATATTGTATCAAAATGATGTTTATAAATTGATGGATAATAAGTTGTTTAAAGTGCATTTAAAAATATTACTTAATAGTTAGTTTGATGCTAGATTTGGGTTTGGTTTTCTTTTATAAGTTTTTGTTCACCGTAGCCTAGTTGGTAGTGGTTCTGCCTACGAAGCTAGTAGTCCTGGGTTCGAATCCCGGTAAGTCCAAATATTTGTGTGATGAGCAATATTTGTTTCTGAGTCATTGGTGGTTTCTATGTATTTTTTATTTATTTAAAGAACCCTTCGTGCGCGAGTCCGGCTCGCACTTGGCCAGTTTTTTATATAAGTAAGCGAGTTAGGCTAATTAAATATTATAAGACTGACCTACTGGACTCTTGAAAACTTTGACGTATTATATGTCAGGAATTTCGGGACCAGATTTGGTAATACTAAGCCTACTTAGCCTGGATACTTACAATAACTTATTTAAAACTTTACTTTGGTAAGCAAACTCTCGAAGAACTTGGCGAAATAGTTAGGGCCAATTATTTTGAAGTTTACCAAGTCTAAGGATAGTTCTAGGATGTCTGCCAACCGTACGACAAATGTTGTAACTTGAAAACTTTGATAAGTTCTAAAACTATTGTTTAAGTGTTTGTTAAAATCTTTCTAAACATTCGTAAAAAGTACATATATTGACGGTTGGCGTTTTTAATTAAATTTAAATACTTGCTTTTCGCGTCGCAGGTCGTGGGTTCGATTCCCACCCAGGACAGATATTTGTGTGCATGAATTTGTATTAAGGCTTGGTTTTACTTTTGCAGAAAAATCATAATTTTACTTTTTGGCAGGAACTGGGAGTTGAACCCAGGACCTCATTATCTTCGATTATAAGCTACAGCTAGATTAGATTATAGTATATTTTAGGAGACTGCAAAATGGTTGGATTTAATAATAATAAAATCTTTATTTTCATATCACATACTGAAAATTTACAATAAATTTAGTAAGTATATTTTTAGTTTTTGAATAAAATCCGTACTGGCTTAAAAAATGGCCCTATCTCAGCTAGTACTACATTTCTGCAGTGCTGATCTTCCGATAGGGCCAGTATATACTGGTTCGTGAGATCAGTAACACAAACAGTCAACATTATATAACAGACAAAATAACATAATCATAACGGACAGAATTACATACACAATAAATGCATTCGATTATTATTATGAATTTAATAAAACATAAAACAATAAAAATTAACAATTCGATACAACCTTTTGATTTAACCTTTCGCTTTCAGTAATATCGCGGCTATGAAAGGTAGCGAGATGTATAGGTAGCAGATATAACGATAGGATGCCTCCACTTACCTTAACCTACTTCTTTCCACAATAGCGACAACAGACTGCCTAAACTAGACCACGTGTTTATCGTACTATGTAAGTTACTAAGTAATATAATAACCTAATCGTTAGAAAACCCTCGACTCCAACTATATCATTTTAGATAGATTCGGTGTTAGTATACGAACACCGCTGGACCGATATAAACCAAACATAGCTAATAATTACCACAAGGAAACTGGCTTACAAATGAAAAAAAAAAGCCACGTCGAAATCAGTCCAACCGTTTGTAAGCTACGATGCCCCAGACACAAACACGCACAGATAGATCTCGACGTCAAATGTATAACACCCCTCTTTTTGCGTAAGGGTAAATAACTTTCTTAGTAGTATTTAACTACATATTAACAAATCTTCCTCTTCTTCCATATAATAATCTGTATTCTAACTGAAACTACTGATTGGTTACGAAATTACTAATATCAACTTGACTCGGGACAAAAAGTGATTTTGGAATGTTTCCGTAAAAAGAAATTTCCTCAGTATCAGCCCGAAGTCGAGCGAGCACGTAAAGCTGGCGGTCCTGTACCTGATCTCTTTACGGTCGTGTCGCTAGTCATCCCATCAGATCATGAGGATGATGGAATAGAAAGTGCTCCTGTGTTTGCGCTCACACTTGTGCACTATAATATGTCCTGCGCAATTGGCTAGTCTCCATTGAGACTGGCGCCGTGGCCAAAATTCGGTCGGGAGGACATTAATTAATTACTTATCTCAGCATATTCGAATCTTTTATACTCGCTGCCATAGACCAAAGAGGCATATGTTTATGTTATTTGGTAGGTAGTGAATATATCATTGTTTGTTTATTCAACGTGAAGTTCACAACATAACTTCAGTATTAAGCTACGGAGTAACCAGAACGGTGTGGATTCAGGTAATCTCGGATTACTCTGTTCGGTTTGCCTCTGAGATATTGCCTAGAAACGGGAACTGAAGGCACTCTACACAGTGCACAGCAGGTTCAAATTGAATTGCTTTAGAAACTAGATGACGGCTAGCTGAAAGGACTGGCAAATAACTGTATTGATTGTATTATGGCCTGAAATGTTAGTCTTGAGAATCGTACTGAAAGCAAAACCAATTATTAATGTACTACATATGTAGTATGATGGCTGTAGTACACAGCAAGACGCTGCTGTCCATTCTGTGGGAGATATTAAGACGCTGCTGTCCATTCTCTGGGAGATATTTTTGCCACCAGCTACACATAGATTGAGATGAGAACGTATACCCTTTAGCATACCAGTCGCCACATTATGGCAGTGATAATGTCGTTATAAACCGTCGTTATAAACACAATGTCCGCCATAATAATAACATTTAATTCGTACCTTAATATAGACAGAACCATTCAGACAATATGTAGTAAAATATAGCTAAAATTTTAAATTTAGATAATTAAACCTACACATGATCCTTGACAATAACTTAATTTAAGTTAGTTAAATATCGTTACTGTTATAAAATAAATCTTATTGTAAATTATTTCCTACAATCCGTCTACCTAAATATCTGTATGTACCTAGAAATTTTTTGACAACCAAAGGTAATGGCCCATTTAGTGTGAAAAATATACCTACGGCGTACAGAAACGAAATATGGTGGGAATCAAAGACAAATGATTGTTCTTCTTAATGGTAAGTGGCGCATTACTGTGGCTAATGGGGATTATGAAATAAAATATAATACATTGTATTATTGCGCGACCGCAACAAAGCTCGGGTGAGACCGAGACAGCAATGTACGTGTTATTACCTGACCGAACGAGTTTGCTTTATAAGTGTGATGATTATATTTTTATTTAACAAAACAATGGCAAAGTAAGCCTGCTTGTTTTATTTTCAAGTCTAAACTACTGAACCGATATTGGTTAAATTGCTTGCATCGTAGAGATATATGTACATGTAAAGAATGATTATTTGTTGAATACCTTAAGTGCATAGCATAGATAAAGAAAATACATTTTATTTTCTTTATCTATCATGTCATGTCAAATTCCTATGAATAGACAAAAAAATATATCTTTGAATATACATATTAGATAATATACATATATACATATTAGATTTGTAGATGGACATATTGAACTTTTTATCCCAGTGACATGTTTCCATGGGATAAAATAATTTAGAGACGGGCGAAACCGCTGGTGCAACTAATTATTATCCAAGTTTTATCGGTCTTCTGCAAGATCTCTCCATTGAATTATTATTTTCTTTTTACATATAATGAACAGTGGGTTATGCCTGCATTATTTACCATCATTTTCGTTTTTGTACAAAAACATTTTTTAACCGGGTCGGATTATGGGCCATGACCTTTATTATATTAAGTTAGCGATGTATGGTAAGATTTCTTTTTTGTCAAAAATAAACATTCTTTCATTTCATTTCATTTCATTTCATTCATTTAATTTCATTTCATTTCAAATAATTATAAATTAATTATATATTACTACTAACATGTTCTGACTTTACAAGCGCTTTTTTAAAGTCTAAGTGAATAAAAACCTTTTTTATTTATTTTATTTTATTTATTTATTAAATGAAGAGAGTTTACCTTATTTCAGGAAAACAAATGTTCACGTGGTTAAACATTTATTGTTGTTCACGTGGATAGTAAATTGGCAACTATAACCAAAAATCTATTGAAATTATAAATAACGTTCTCCTGGTCTCAATGAGACAGAACTCGTGTGAAGTCTCATTGAAACAGATCACCCGGACGGACTTATTCAAAATATATTGTTGCTTTAATTACTGTTTTTAAACTGTTTATATGTAATACATTGTGAGCTTGACAAGTACAAGTGTATGTAAATACCCAAGTGCTCAATAAATTTCATTATTTCATTATAATGAAGGCTAGCCACCTGAGCGGGACATATTTATAGTACACAAGTGTGTGCGCTAAGACATGGGCACTCTCTATTCCATCACTCTGATGATCCGATGGGATGACTAGTGACACGACCGGAAAGAGGCCAGCTATAGGACCGAAAACTTTACGTGCTCTTTGAGGCACGGAGGTGATACCACCAACTCCCAGACTTCGGACTGATATTTTTAGGAATTTTCTGAACAGAAAATTCACAAAATCACTTTTTAGCCCGACCCGGGATTTGAACACATTATCTGAGATTGGATACGCTACCGCCAGACCAACGAGACTTTGTATGCAAACTAACTATAAGCACATTTGGGGTAGAATATATATTAATAAGATTATGCAAGGTATTATTAATCCAAATGGGAATTAATCTCAAGTTAACGACGCCGACAGATCTCCCGCCATGTGTAAAATCCTTAAGATTAATCACCGGGATTTACAACTGTTTTACAATGTAAGTTATTTCCGTTGATTTGTTATGTCTTTATGGGTCATTTAATTTGCGTGAATATTTTAAGGTCTTTGATTACTTATTCCAACTAGAAAACTTTTAACTTTTACCAGGTTTTGCTCGTAATTCTTATTTGGATGTTTTTAGGGTTCCGTACCCAAAGGGTAAAACGGGACCCTATTACTAAGACGCTCATAGCTAGATGCTCTTACCAGTCCAAAAGCGATCGGCGAGGTTAAGCAACTAGGCTCCCGGTCAGTCCATAGGGTGACCGCCCAAGTGGTTTAATTTTTGAGCGCCTCTGTGCTTCGGAGGGCACGTTAAGCTGTCGGTCCCGGTTGTAGTCATTAGACAACAGTCGTTAAGCCATGCCAGAGGCATAGTGGGCGGCTTGAGCAACTCTGACTCAAGGGTTACCACTACCCATACGATAAGCAAGCCAGCAGCTAACACTTCGCTGTCTGTCACCAGGCTGATCCAGCATGAACTGTGATAGTTAGACAATTGAAACTTTCACAGATGTATTTCAGTTGCGTCTATAACAACAAAAACTAAAAAACCAAATAAAATGAATATTTAAGGGGGCTCCCATACAACAAACGTGAACTTTTTGCTCGTTTTTATAGATAATGGTACGAAACCCTTCGTGCGCGGGTCCGACTCGCACTTAGCCGTTTTTTCTAAGTGTGCTTGAACTACCAAAATATAAGAAAATAGTGCCATATGCTATGGTGTACATATATCGTGGGGCTGACTGCAAAGAATATCATCACCCCATCTATCCCGTGGGGAGCGTAAAAGTCGTTCCGAGGGAATATCTCCCAGATACTATGTGTCTCGTCCGTCTCTCTGTGCACCATGAGCATTATTAATTAATTTTTCTTAGGAAGACCAATTTTCAATGACATTTTAGCTTTATTAGTATATATTTGTGTATGTATCATATTTATTAATATACTAGCTGTGCCCCGCGGTTTCACCCGAGTTAAATTTATAAATTATCACAGCTCCTCCCCCGTGGCTGATAGCGTGATAATATGTAGCCTATATGTTGAACCGACCTCTTAGTGATATTCATGCAAAATTTTAAGTAAATCCATGAGGTACTTTTTGAGTTTATCTCGGACATACATATAGACAAACAGACAAAAATTATAAAAACTATATTTTCGGCTTCGATATCGATAGTAGATCACGCCCCAAGTAGACTGTAAAAAAAATCAATGTACAGTTTTGATTTGCCTACGATTTTATTATATCCCGTCTGCCGAGTGCGGTGATTATGGCATAATGTGATTGTGTACATCTTTTTGGGAGGCCATTGTCCACTTGTGCACGATATTCGCCTGACACGATGATGATTATGTAAAGGTACGTCACGGTTTGATGTCCACAATCATATCCGTCCAGCTCTTCATAATATAAAGAATATACCCAAAATCTAAAGACAAAGCATACCCCTTCACGAGGTTCCAGTAATCTCTGAGACCGATCCAGTTTATGTGATATGATTTAGGCCATAAAATAACTTTATAAAAATCTAGTTACTGTAAAATCCGATTTGTTTTATGCGGTAGTCAAATTCATTGATCTTTATAATAAAAACTGTTCTAAATAGCTTCAGGAGGAGAGAGCCTGGAGATTTTTGAGAGCAATAAATGATTATTATTTGTAGTATGATGGTCGTAGTACACGGAGACGTCTTTATTCTCTGGGAGTTATTTTCACGGGAACTGCTAGAACCCAGGAACTTATTATCAGTTGTTGTACACGCTACCACTAGACAAAGGAGACAGATTTATTTTATACCTTGTAAACATCAACATATGCGTATGAGTTCTAAGCCTTTCACGTTGTACAACTAATAGTAGTGTGTTCTAACACCCTTCTTAAAGTACCTACTAAATATATAAACACGAACCACATTTGAGTCTACGAATTTCATCACCGCTAGATATCGCAACGTTCATATTTCCAATATCTCTTGAACGAATACTGAATGTGATTTGCAACTATCACGGAACGGATCTGTCGAATAAGAATCGTTGGATATTACCAGAGAACTGTTGCGTTTCATTTGAAATTGAATATTTCCCATTGTGTTATGAGCTTTCGGAATGTTTGGTAATATAATGTTTTATTAAATATTTCAACTATTCTTCCAACTATTCTTATTCTTTATTGTACATAGAAAATAAACATTTTATACATGTGTATTTGTAAATTAATGTACAAGGGCGAGCTTAACTCATTGATGAGTTTTCTTCCAGCAAACCACTGACAGAGAGAGATTTGTAGAAGAAGGGTAAAAACAGTGTACAACATCAAAAGAAACATAAAATTAAGTGATGCTAATTGCTACTACCAACTGGTAGAAATAGATATATATTTACATACTAATAATACAAATAAATTACATACTATACATTCTACATATATATAAAACTCTTAAATATACTAATACATATATTATAGATTACAGTGATTGTGACAAAAAGTGTTTCCTTGTTCTTCTTCTAAATACCTCTAAAGATGAGCTAGAAAGGACAGAGTATGGAAGAGAGTTCCATAGTCGAACGGCACGTATTGTAAAAGAGCCATCATAACGGCTGGAAGTGTGAGAAGGCATACGAAGTAGAAAGGACGTGGCTGTACGACAGAGTTTGCCTCGAGGGACTAAGTACTCAAAGCGTTCACGAAGATAGACAGGAGAATTAAAGTTATGAAGGATTGAGAAGAGTAGCGAAAGAATGTGACAAATTCGACGTTGCCGTATTGGCAGCCACTTCAACTTAAACTACTAATATGAATTCAAAATAAACTAAACATGTTAAGATAATTATTGCATACTTTCTAACTTATCGCAATTGGCCTCTGATGGCTAAACGACTGGCCTAACCCAAGTTGGATCCTTGACCAAACAGATCCCGTTTCTTTATGTTATGGGCAGTGTTTACTCCAGAGGCAGAATTGATCAAGCCGCTCAGTAGGCATCTGACATGGCTATTACTAATCGAGTCCGACCGTTTAATGTGCACGAAGACGCTAAGTAAAAAACCAAGCTCCAATTACCCAATTGTACTGGCTGACCGCGTGCCTAAGTGATTTACTTCTCCCATCACTTATGGGTCGCTGAGAACGACTGACTATAAGCAAGTCTGCACACCCTGTAATATAATATTATATAATACCCTGGGACATTATTTACGCACGGCCATCTGATCCCAAACTAAGCAGAGCTTGTACTATGGAAACCAGATAACTGATATATTACATTTACGTTTGTATGTACATACTTATATAAGTTTAGTAGTATATAGATAATTACACCCAGACTCAGGACACACATATATGTTCATGCATACAAATACCTGTACCACGTCTTCCGGCGTGAAAAGCAAGCATTTGCCTACCACGCCAACAGGCATAATATTTCTTCATTATAAATTTATTCTTGTTAACATGGCAAAATAAATATTTTTCCCCCTATATTTTTTCACAAATATTGTTATATGAAGGTATCGAACCCACACAAAAGCGCCGACCGTGTAAGCTTCTCGGACGTATAAATCACAATCGGACATTTCCTTAAAACAAATAAAACTCTTATAAGCATTCATTTAATCCTTGAGAAAGGCAAGCAATGGGCAAAAGGTCAAAAAGATAACATGAAATTGTCTGACAAGGAAAACGCACGTACAGAAATACAACTTGGCATTTAGACATAAAACAAATATCCCCAAACAATTTTTCTGACACGCAATATATCTTCAGTCAGATGTTAATCTTTGAATGTTGCAAGTTCTACTCGCACGAGTCTTATGTCTTAAGTATTCTTATCATATAACATGTACACACTTATCAAGTACTCTGTACACTCTTGTCCTTCACTTAGAAGATATGATCGCTGACTGCTCAAGTGCTAAAAGCTATCAGCCCTTCCATTGTGTGAAAAAGAGGGCAGTGTAGTATGACGACGCGCGACGTTCCATTTCTTTGTATAGAAAATTTGTTAGGTAAAGTTTTATTATGTACTTACTGTTCCCGGTTTCACTCGCTTTAAACTTAATAAGTTATAGCCTATGTGTTATTTGGATGTATAAGCTATATTATTACAAAGTTTCATCAGAATCCGTTCCATAGTTTTTGGCTGAAAGAGTAATAAAAATCCATACATGAATACTCACAATCGCATTTATAATATTAGTAGGATGAAGGCATCGAGTCAGTGTTGAAACTCGGCTGTGATTTATTCTAACTGGAGTTGTTGAATATACAGGCTGGTTGACGTTCAAACGCAAAATTTAGATACTATATGATAAGGAGTATCCGAATCACCTCCATGTATGTGTAAAATGGTGATTTTTCGTAGTTTTCGAGATTTAATAATTTTAATGATTTCTTAAGTATATTTCACCTAACATCAGTTTTCCATTTTTCTCTCGTTGTGTTGACCATTTCTGATTCCGTTTTGCATAGTTTAACGTAACACACAAAAGTATGGTTTATCTAATTATTGCAGAACTGACTTAGAATTTATTCGAAAGTTCAAAATTAAGGTTTGAGCTCAGGACTCATACATATTTAAAGTATCAAAACAAAATTAAAATGGTTAGATTATGGTTTATGATTTTGCGTTTGAACGTCAACTCCTCGACCAACCTGTATCTTTATCTTTGACATTTTTAATGGAATGTTTATATGTACCTGTTTTTTGTCATTTCTGCATAAAGGATTCAAAGAAATGAGGTTGAAATTTATAATGTTTCATGTAAATCTGTGTAGCTGTTTTCACACTAACAAATATAAAAAGATGGAACAATTGTAACTACTTTAGTTGCAGTACAAAATTACAGATACAGAATATTTTGCGCTGAAAATTAGCAATAATGGAAACACAATGTTCTAGTACAATGGAGCTTTTGGCATAATGACCTCATAAAAGCTGCTGCAGTTTTTGCTAAAGCTGAACTAAAGCTTGGCACTAAGAATATTTAGCGTAATACATATACATGTAAGTACACTGACCTACATACGTGTACATTAAGCCAATTTTATTTAAGTAAAACCTCTTTAAGGACTTTAAGCTGGTGAAAGCGTTACGAAAAGTGTGATCGGATGAGGCGAACGGAAGTTGAGAGAGATATAATTGAGTGAAGATAGAAAGAGACAGTTATGTTTCGTATATTACTGAAGGGGCATGAGTTTCTTTTTATTTTATTGCTTTTGGTAGCAGACGAGCTAGCGGCCCACCTGATGGTAAGTGGTAACCGCTGCTCATGGAAATTCGCAGTGCCAGGGGGCACAGCAAACTGCTGCCTACCATGGGATTATTACTCTTTTTGTTTTCGTCTGATAGTTTTTATTTTTATTGTAAGTTCTCAATTAGTTCTTAAGTAGCTATAGCTAAATTAAATTATATTTGTACGCCTCAACGGCAAAACATAGCGTCCATATAATATATTATGTCATCGTACTTTATGTAAATAACACCTTTATGTAAATACCTATGTTTTACAAATAAAATATTTGATTTGATTTGATTTAAGCCTCGTTTCATGAAGGACATATCGTAGCGCTGTGGAAACACCGCAGCAGGTAATTCATTCCAGAGCCTGCACGTACGTGGGATGTATGAACGCTGAAAGCGAACCGTTCTTTACGAGATCGCTTCCGGGTGGTACGGATGAACCTTACTGCGAGTGCGCATGGTGCGATGATAGAAAGTGGACGATGGCACCAGCTCAAACAGTTCCTCAGAGTATTCCCCGTGAAAGAGACGGTGAGAGTGAGTGAGCACTCATTTACTTTTACGGACGTTCGTAGGACGTAGGTTAACTTAAACATCGTAGGTTTTAAAAAGCCAATGGAGCTTTATAATTCATTTTTGAGTATCCTGGTGTTGCTAGATTGCTGTGTGTGTGATTCCCTACCGCTCAGATCCCTTACCCCCCCTTACCTCAATTAGCTGTACGCATGCGCCGTGATCGGATGCGCTTCCGCCATTTCCGTGGGTGTTAAAATAAACCTATAATAGATTATTGTGTTCGCCTGTGTTCCAATTACGAATACTATAGACTAAAAGTGTCGTCAATCATCGCTGCTGGCCCAGGATAAGGAGAACAAGGACTACGAAAGCGTTGAGAAGCGTTGAGGTTCCATCTCACCTAATTCCAAGTAAGTCCTGATATATACCTAACCCTGATCACACACACAGTTCGATACTATAGTTCAATAACTTCAAAATTTAGATACAGTCCACTCATATTCCACCACATCCGATATAAAGAACTATTTTATATTAAATCGTTTCACATAAAAGCGTAAAATATTATCTTATCGGATAAACATCCATATTTGCGCCCACACTTTATGAACATCCAAATAGTATACCCGGATTCAGAACGAAAATAAATGGGTCACAATAATAGTTGTCCCGTCCACCATTTTAACCACTGTACCATATGTGCAGCCTAAAAAATATTACTTATAAGTTAGTTGGGCGGTTGGATTCCACACTTAGCTTGTTGTTTGGGCAATATCACGTTACCTTATTTTTATTTGGCTACTCAATCCATTTCAGTTCAATCTAGAAGTTCATGTGACCTTGAAAGTGCTTGAAACCTGAAAAGTCTAAATGGATTTGGATTCTTTTTGTGCAGTCTGAAAATAATACTTATCAGTTAGTTAGTTGGGTGGTTGGATTCCGCATTTCGTAGTTATGAGTGCCTTCCCTATTACCTTATTTGGCTACTCGATAGATTTCAGTTCGATCTAGAAGTCCATGTGACCTTGAAAATGCTTGAAACCTGAAAAGACTAAACGGATTTGGATTCTATTTGTGCAGTTTTATGTGAAGTCAAAAAATATAACTTCCCTATGTATGTTATTTAGTTAGCTGGGCGGTAGGATTCCGCACTTAGCCTGTTGTTTGGGCAATATTTCGTTACCTTATTTGGCTACGCAATCCATTTCAGTTCGATCTAGAAGTTCAACTGACCTTGAAAGACCTTGAAACCAAAACTAAACTGATTTGGCTAATATTTGAAATAAAAAAGATACTTTATGCTCTGAAATAACATATACATTACAATGGATAACATACGCGCGTGGGACGCAGCATGTTTACTTATAAATGTGAAAATACCCGACTAAATACATCAGTTCAGTGATTCACTCTATTATACTTTCAGAATTCCAATTTATAAAAGCTCGTAAGCGAAATTGCTCGTTTAATGTAATATAAATTTTACTACACGTAATTAAATTCAGTTTCATATGATTAATACCCAGTAAATTAATTTTTTGATTGAATACATTCATATCCCGGTAAGTGCAAATATTTGTGTGATGAGCACGAATATTTGTTTCTGAGTCATGGATGTTTTCTATGTATTTATGTATGTATCTATCATATATATAAGTATGTATATCGTCGCCTGGTACCCATAGTGTACAAGCTTTGCTTAGTTTGGGGCTAGGATGATCTGTGTGACATTGTCCCGAGATATTATTATTATTATTATTATATTATTTTATGCGTAACAAATTGAAATACCGACTATATTAACTATCATCAGATCTACCAAAGGAGGCCCTCTGCTGCCCCCCCCTCCCACAATCTAGACAATTGCCGGCTACCCGTATCCAATGGCTTCCAGCGATCACAAGATAATCGGTCCATCTTGTAGGGGCCTGCCCACGCTGCGGCTTCCGGATCGTGGTCAACACTCGATAACCTTCCTTCCTCCATAGCGGCTGCCAGTTAGTTCTACGAGGTACTATGTCGGTTACTTTGGTTCGCCTGCAGATCTTAACATTTATGATTCGATCTCGCAGTGAAACTTATATAGCCCTCTCCATTGGTCTTTGGGTGACTCCGAGCCTTCTGATAACGCCCATAGTGAGCGACAATGTCTGTGCCGCAAGTACAACTTACTATAGAAATACAAAGTTTAACAACACATTTGACATGAAATTATGATAATTATTCGCAAAAGTTCAGGTCACAGTTCTCCCATCACGCCTATAACTTTTTTTGTTTAATTTATCTGAATTGTGAGGGAAATAAATAGACAGACATATCTGTCAATTATGAATTATGCATTTGTGTCTATATATTTTAATACTTGCGATAGGACTGGAGCCTATCAAAATGAAAACACGTGGGCACTTATCTATACATATAATAAAATCGTAGGAAAGTCAATACTGTACCTACATTGAATATTTTTAAAAAAGGGTACTTGGGGCGTGATCTACAATCGATATCGAAGCCAAAAATATAGTTTTTAGAATTTTTGTCGGTTTTTCTGTATGTATGTCCGGGTTAAACGCAAAAAGTACTGCATGGATTTACTTCCAATTTTGCATGACTATTATTAAGAAGTCGGGTCAACATATAAGCTACATATTATCACGCTATCACGTACGGGGGAGGAGCTGTGATAATTTATAAAATTTAACGTGGGTAAAACCGCGGGGCACAGCTAGTTAAAAATAAAGACAGAAGCATCGTATCAGTAAATTTAGTTAAAAAGAGAATGGCAGAATTCGTATCGCATACTTCCGTTGTTGTTCAGCTATATAATTTGTACCACTTGTTAAGACAACTAAGGTATTGATTTTAATGTAAGTATAATATTTTTAGAACTTGGGATTAATTAATAAAATCAAAAAGAATATTTCAATTATTTTCAATAAAAAGACGTATTAAAATCGTAAACTAAACGCAGTTACGTTTACACAAATTGCCATGTGTAAAATAATATAAATGTCGAAATTATAATTAATTATTTATAAATAGGAACAACATTACATATAAATCATATAATTATAGACTTATTTATTATACCTAAGAAAGCACAGTAGTTGCATTAAATCGTAATAATTAATGATTTAGAATAGAAACGATTTTAGTCGTTATTATTTTTTTGTTCATGGCAATTATTTATTGACAGCCAAAGACAATCTGTCAGGTATTTATTGCTGTTGTTTTGATACATGTCATCAATTTAGCAAATAATCTTGCAGATATTACGTGAGTTCAGCATCAGTTCCTCCGTGCTATAATATATATCTGTTGACAGTGGATACACGAAAGGACGCTTTATCATTTAATTAAAATGACGAGTTTGCAATGTGTTAATTGCAACATTCGTTTGCCCCGACTAAGAAGACAAGCATTATCCGAAGAGAGTGAAGTTCTCAATAAACGCAATAAACCCAATGTTGCTTTGTGCTATGTGATAATTATTATTGTTTGGTACTTATATGAAGATATTCTTAGATGAAGTAAAACTAAGGATAAATTAATAATAATATTAATAAAATTAATGTAGTTACAAAAAACAAAGAATCTATTGTTTTATTTACCTACACTCAGTGAACGCAAATAAACATGGAAGCATTCCTAGCTCGCGAAAATGACCCAACGCAGATTGTGCCGCGGTAGGCGGGGCTTAAAAATTGTGCCGCGGACCGAGTGGGACCGAGTTTGCGCACTACATGCATCAATGGCGGTCGTCTGTCAGTTATTAGTTTCAGCGTGTTTAATTTCCAAAAATGCCTTCCTGTGCAGTGAAGTGGTGTATTAATAAATCTCATTTGCATAACAAGAGTGTTGGAATTAGTTATTACGAGTAAGTACATCGCTATATATTTTAATTTTATTAAATATGAAGTCAATCAAATTGACACAAAATATATGGTGATGTTGTTATGCAAACGAATCAATTTATTTATCTACACAAAAATTATGACGATTTTTTTTTATTTATTACAATTATTTTAATCTTAGATAAAATACCAGCATCTTTAGGGTATGCACAAAGAATGGTAATGGTGGTATTAAAACAGCTTGGTTTCTTCAAATTTCTACTCGATCTAAAGCGAAGAGAACTATGGACGAAAACGGTTCGTTTGGAAATGAATTCAATTCAATTTTATTTATATATTTACAGGGTAACTTGTAAAGCACCAATTACCTCACAGGACTAGATAGCTAAAACCATAAGCAACAACATTTATTTTACAACTTATGATAATTTGTATATTTTTTTTTGTAAAAAGTCTATATTAATTAATTTACCACTTGAATGTTTATAACTCTACATGCATCGTAAATAGTATGTAACCAGGCGGCTTGCGTAATCTTTGCGATGCCCGTAGAGTAAGTTGTTGCTTATGGTGTTAGCTTCCTAGTCCTGCGAGGTTGTTGGTATTTTACAAGTAACCCATAATCACTGCATATCTAGATCACCTATAATTTCAAGTCGATTCGTCCACGCGTTTTCAAGATAAAGGGTATTGACAGACAGACGGACGGATGGATAAAGAAGTGAAGAGGGCCCTAAAAAGTAGTACTTAAGGGTTATGTATACCTACGGAAATTGTAAATAATAATTAGTGAATAATTGGTCGCAAATTTGTTTTATTTACCTATTATCATAGCAAATAAACCCATTACTCGCCAAATACTGCTCTATTTAAAGACCTTAGAAAAACTCTTGCCGTAAAGTTCAAGATACTGTATATTTTATCATAATTCTTTATTATTTTAATAATATCAATGTCACGGTGAATTATTTTCGTTGCACTTTATAATATAAAACATCCCTCGGCGAATGTCATGAACATGGTAATTTAGACCCGAACATAACGTCATAAAGTCTACTTTTAAAAGGTGTATCTGAGCGGTAATATTTTGGCCAATCAGAGACGGTATTCCGTTGTGTCAGTTTGATTGGGATATTGGGTCAAAATTTGCGCTTAGTTTCCTTGAAGTAATGCTTCCATGTTTATTTGCGTTCACTGCCTACACTCAAAACCTCATATATAACCCCTCGCAACCTCACACAAATGTACACTGGGTTATGAACTTTGTAATTAATGGAAATAAAGATCTTTTCATTATTTCAACAAATAATTGCTTTTTGCATCTTCCTAACCTAACTCGCGACCCGTTTAGGGTTTTCGGGGCAGGTTCGGAATAAATCCATCCATGTAAAAATCTATAAAAAGAGCTACAACATTTACTCATCTATCATAATAACAATGTTTATGTAATAATAATATCTAGGGACAATGTCACACAGATCATCCTAGCCCCAAAATAAGCAAAGCTTGTACTATGGGTACCAGGAGATGATATACATATGTATATAGATAGATAAATACTTAAATACATAGAAAACATACATGACTCATAAACAAATATTCGTGCTCATCACACAAATATTTGCACTTACCGGGATTCGAACCCAGGACCACCAGCTTCGTAGGCAGGAGCACTACCAACTAAATATAATATGTAACAATCTTCATTGGTACACTAGTTTAACACGAGCATTTCATTGCCACATCAGTAGACACACTTTTATATTTACAGTATGTTTATTACTTAGGCAGTAAGAGTGATTTTCGAACTGCAATGTTTCCACGGTCATGGGGTTGGCCCACAGATTACCAAACGTAACCTTAAAATAAAACTGGCTATAACTTTTATATCCCAAGTTATAAAATACTAAGAAATTAAAAATGCCTTTTCTATCACATTAACCACCAATTAAAACATAAAATATCCCGTAACACGAAATTTTACTAGCGGTACAAAAGTTTCATACATTCTTGCCGTTTGCCTTTTCATGTGTATGTATTTATGTTTTTTTATATGTAATTATTTATATTGAGACTAACATTAAGTACGGACTTTCATCCCCGTGCACCTCCCTCCACCTTATTCCTCCATCCCAGTTATTTTGCTGGACCACTAAGAGAGAGTGCTTTGTCGACGACATTCCATATTGCAGTACCAAGCGTTATACT
The DNA here is from genome assembly GCA_951640165.1 of Pseudoips prasinana. Lineage (NCBI taxonomy): Eukaryota > Metazoa > Arthropoda > Insecta > Lepidoptera > Nolidae > Pseudoips > Pseudoips prasinana. Next base: position 38,428,245 of record OX621240.1, on the reverse strand, counting down.
TCGCCTTTTTTCATTCATGCGGTTAATTTGTGGGCGTCTGTCCCAGGCTACGCGATTCCAGGCACATACAACATACTACCACATTCCAGACTCCATAAGATCGTATGACCAAACGGACAAGCGAACAAGCGGGCGTGTTAGGTCACATTTTATAGCAAGAACAAATACTGAAAGAGTCGTGTTCCAAAGAATTTTTGGTATGGATGACGGTCATCATAGCCTAGTTGGTAGTGCTCCTGCCTACGAAGCTGGTGGTCCTGGGTTCGAATCCCGGTAAGTGCAAATATTTGTGTGATGAGCACGAATATTTGTTTCTGAGTCATGGATGTTTTCTATGTATTTATCTATCTATATAAGTATGTATATCGTCGCCTGGTACCCATAGTACAATATTTGCTTAGTTTGGGGCTAGGATGATCTGTGTGACATTGTCCACCCTCGTTCGCTCTAAGACATTACTGTGAAGCCCAGGATTAGAACCCAGATGCTTATTTCATGTGGTAAATTAAACACTTTAACACTAAACCAACAAGACCAAACAAACGGCAATGCCATAAAGTTCCACGTGCCGAGCACCGATGAGAAAATGTAGAATAAAGTGGTAGACAGACGAAAAAATCTGCAACAAACTGTTTGAAAACGTCAAAGACTTTTGTTCCGCGACATTTTTGTGTACACTCGATTTTATCTCAAAAGCTACAACTCCGCTCGTTTCGATTTTCTCTCAAAGGTATATACAGACGCCAGCACATCCAGCTGCCTCAATATGTCAAATTTATTTTATAGATTTTCAACTTTATCACAAAAGCATAAGGTGCACTTTCGATTGGGGAAATTTGACAGATTGGGGTAGCTTGATGTGCTGGCGTCTGTACCTACATTCCTACTTACCGCAAGCTGAATGTAACGAGATTTGCAGATTCGATTCGTGGTATAGTTATCAGCCGATAAAGGAAGGTAGTGCTCCCGGTAGAATATTGACCACGGCGACCAATGTCATTTTTAGTGTTCCGTAGCCAAATGGCAAAAAACGGAACTCTTATAGATTCGTCATGTCTGTCTGTCCGTCCGTATGTCACAGCCACTTTTTTCCAAAACTATAAGAGCTGTACTGATGAAACTTGGTAAGTAGATGTATTCTCTGAACCGCATTAAGATTTTTCACACAAAAATAGAAAAATAACAATAATTTCGGGGCCATAGCCATATACCCATACATAGAACTGAAACACATAATTTTTTTCATCAAACCAACCAAATACAATACCAATACCATACAAAATAAGGGAATGATACAAAAAAAAATATATATGCTGTATATTATCGTGGAAACTAACAACGAAAATTGGTTTGAACGAGATCTAGTAAGTAGTTTTTTTTAATACGTCATATACCGCAATTTGCTTTCTTTTAATCAACTGAAATACTTTCTGCTACGGAACCCTTCATGTGTGAGTCCGACTCGCACTTGGCCGGTTTTTTTATATGGCGTTTACAGTTAGCCTAGCAGACTTTCACTGCTACACTTCAGTGAAACTGAAGACTTCAAACTATGTACCCGGAGGGGACCCCACTTTGGGGTTCCGATCTAGCCCCGGCGGTTACTGACGGAGAGATGTATGAGAGAGTAATTACTGTTTAGTGACATTTCGTGGAACTGCCGCTCTATATTAATACGCGAAGACGTGGGCCTCTCGGCGTATTGAGGATCGGAAAGGGCATTTCATCGATACGAATACAAACAAATGGTCAATTAGATGTTTTAACTCTACCATTGGCTGCTCGTGTGGCGCAGCGACTAAGACAGTCGCCTCGCCACTTCTTGTCGCGGGTTCGAGTCCCGCGCCGGACAACTATTTGTGTGACCCATAAATAGTTGTTCTGAGTATGGATGTAATTTGTGTCCGTCTATTATATATTTGTAAAGTACCCCGCGACACAGAGATTAGATTACCTAGAGGGGGCATTGTCTTTCAAAAAATGAAGAACCACCATATCAACTTAGGATGTAATGACCTAGTTTTGCTAGTCAACTGTAGATGTGAACCAATTAAAACATTTTTTCTCTTTGAATCGTAAACTCTGCCAAATTCCTAATTACAACGTTCTACCACATCGTTAACAAAGTGATAACTTCAAAATAAACCAACGAATAATACGACAACAGCAGTAGCTATATCGACAGCAACGGAACCTCAAACCGCATTCTCGTTGCCAATTTTATGCCACACTTGGCAACTAGTCGTCACTTGTTTACAATGCACGCAATTCCTATAATAGTCTCATTCGGTACTAATAATAATAATGTTCTCCTAGCCGAATTTCAACCACGGCGGCCAGTCTCAACAGAGATTAGCCATCTGCGCGGGACATATTACAGTGCTCAAGTGTGTGCGCAGACACAGGAGCACTTTCTATTCCATCACTCTCATGATCCGATGGGACGCCTAGGCGACATGACCGGAAAGAGGTCAGGTACAGGACCGACGGCTTTACGTGCTCTCCGATGCACGGGGGTATAATACTGCCAACTCCCAAACTCCGGGCTGATGCTGAGAAATTTTTCTTTTTACAGAAAAGTCCCAAAATCACTGTTTTGGCCCGTCCCGGGATTTGAACCCAGAACCCCGTTCTCTACGGATGAACACGCTACCGCTAGACCAACGAGGCAGTCTCGGTACTAATAGGACTAATATGGAAGGAAGAGGCTTTTTTGGCTCTTGGTTGTGTGGTAACGGCGTCGTAATATCAGAATATCATCACCCCACCTCATCGCGTGAGGGGCGTGGCAGGCGGCCCGAGGGAAAATCTGCGAGAGGACGGACAACACCTTCCTTTTGAGTACTATGACCATCTTACTGCGATATCCATGCGATATGATATTATGAAATAAGTATAATTGTATTTTATTTTTCTAGAACAAATAAACATTATTATCCAACCCGTCAGCCGAGCGTGGTTTTTATGGCATAACCCCCAAAATGATTCTTGGGGGAGGCTGGTCCAGCTGTGGACAGCTGTCAGCTTAAGTCTTTCAGCTTTTTTTTTTTTTTTTTTGTATGACAATGTCACACAGATCATCCTAGCCCCGAACTAAGCAAAGCTTGTACTATGGGTACCAGGCGACGATATACATACTTATATAGATAGATAAATACTTATATACATAGAAAACATCCATGACTCCGAAACAAATATTCGTGCTCATCACACAAATATTTGCACTTACCGGGATTCGAACCCAGGACCACCAGCTTCGTAGGCAGGAGCACTACCAACTAGGCTACGGTGAGGTTTTGGCTCTAGAAACCGATCACGTAACCTCTACACCCTCCTGCTAAATGGTAGCAATACTTAAGAGGGTCAGAGCAGGGCGTTTTTACTTGAGCAACTCACCTGGAAAAATACCTTCGCTTTAAGACACTCATTAGAATGTCCGCTTGGTTGAATTTCGACCACGGTGGTCATTCTCAATGGAGAATAGTTATCTACTGGGCCAAATCCAGTAACCACAATAACACTTTCTATTCTATCGCTCCCACCCATGATCCGATAGGACTAGCGACGCGATTGGAAATAGTACAGGTACAGAAATCAACAGCTTTACGTACTCTTCGAGGCACGGAGGTATAATACCGCTGGCTAGTACTGAAAAACAATAACAAGCAAAGAAACATTTAAAAGAGTTAAGAACAGGGCGTTTTTCAGAAATTTAGAATCGTACGTTTTACTGAGACTTAAAGCGCGTTTTTTTATGAGCAAGTCATCTAGGAAAGTACCTTCACGTTATAGAATGCACTCATTACACAACTCACCAGATATATTGCATTAAAATATTTGTAATCAGTTACCAACTTACTCCATTTTACTATTTCTACTTTTTGGTTTTTTGGAAGACATCAGACTTTGTGATAAGGCCGCCCATTGTATAATTTTTACGTGTAGTCTTTTAATTGATATTCTAATTAGTATATGAAAGTATTACGATGTTCCGTTACAAAATTATTAAAAGCAAAAACCCGCACTACATACGTTGGGTAGCAAAATAAAGTAACAACTAATAAAAAAAGAAAGAGATAGCGAATCTAAAGTTAATTTGTGTAGTTACGTTATCTGACGACGTGCCAACATGTGGGTTGTTTTGTCAACCCCCATAATATACTGTCTAAATGTCAACCATGACTTTCATTTTTGGACAATCGCTACTTCACCCCCGTAACATGACAAAAGTGACACAGTCACTGACACAGTACCTATAGCATTATCGTACATACAGTAGTCTTTTGTCACTAGTTTAAAATAATGATATATGTTTTATCACGCCTCACATATGCAGCTAAGGTGCTCATAGCCAGATGCTCTGACCGGTGCGTAAATAATCGGTGAGGTCAAGCAAGTAGGCTCGAGGTCATTCCATAGATGGGTGACAACCAAAGTTGTTTAATTTCTGAGCGTTTTCGGAGGGCTCGTTAAGCTGTCGATGCCATTAGGCAACAATCGTTAAGCCATGTCAGAGTTCTAAAATATTAAGTTCATTACATCGAATGTATTTTTCCTGTTTGTTTCAATAATATTTTTCCTAAAATATGCCTGTCCATTAGTTGATCTACTGACCCTGACTGCTATGCTAGACTTCGTGGATTCGATCACCACTCAAGACAAATCTTTCTGTGATGAGCACTATTATTTGTAGTGTCTGGTGTTATTTATCTATAAAGTAGTATTTACAAATATATGAGTACCTATATTTGTCGGTTGTCTCGCTGCCATGGTTTATTGTCCTTGTTTCTCTTTTTTTTCCAAAGTACTGAATTTTCCTGATCTTATTAAATAGGCACTCCCGCAGCCAATCCTGAAGTCTGAGAATGAAAAACGTGTCGAGTTCTACCATTATATTTCTATTCTATCTGCAATAATTCTATGGCACTAAAGACCAAGTTTAGAAGAAGAAGAAGACTAAACTTTCGTCATAGGAAATAGGCATTGAAGAATATAATATAGTATGTAGGTTACTGATAAGCATATTATTTTCCTCTGAATTAAATACCAAATAAAAAATTTAAAAAAATCCAGTATTTACTACGTTTATATGAGAAACGGTGAAATCGCTCACCAATTAAGAATCAGGAAGACGTTCCTGTACAAATCCGTCGATATTTACGATCTGTTGCCACGCGTTTTCAATCGTGTTTTCGGTTAGCTACTGTATAGGACTGATTATGTTCTGAGTCACGTAATGTAAATGTAAATTGAACCAATTTAAATTTTAAATAATACCGGCAATTCTATAAACATTTTAAGTCAGTCACGTATTTATTAAATTATACATATTACGATAACATGTTATATAGCTAATTAATAAAGTAGGGACCTTATATAATGAAAGCTACGGACATTTTGCTTCCCCAAACTATTTTTCCCCGAGTTTTCAATCATGAGGAAGATCTGCTTCAAGTTTGATAAATATGAGCTATCAGTCAAATTTTAATTTCAGACCGAAAACGTTCATCTGAGTAAGGGGAAAGCGCTTAATAGAAATGTCATTTCTCATCCGCCTTTTGCTAGGTAATTGAACTACTGTTTACCAGTTATACTGAGTCAAGTCTAAGCCTTGCGGGAATTTGCTCGTCATCGCCAGTAATTCGCGACACTCGATTAGGGTCAGCATCGTTTTTTCGGATTTTCTTCATGTAACGGATTTAGGTGATTAAGTTTTGAGAATTTTTTATATCTTTTCTGACGCATTAATAGAGCAATTTTATGGCATATTGGAGGCGCTTATGGCCAGTTGCTGTAACTGATCCGTAAATGATTGACGAGGTTAAGTTACATAGTATAATATTTTTTAACTTAAAAAAGTCCTTTTATTTAAAGCGAAACTGCTTTTTGCATGCTTAATTTGGGGAGTAAGCAGGTGTATGCGTGATGAGAGCGTAACGAAAAGTGTGATGGGTCGAGGCGAGCAGAAGTTGAGAGGGCGATATAAAGTAATATGTTTGTGAATAAAGAGAGAGAGAGATACGTTTCTTACATTACTATACATTTACAAATACATAACCTGTAGTAGTATAACCATAAATTAACCTCTACTACAAACATATAATAATATCCTGGGACATTATTCACACGGGAATTTGATTAACATACTTATATATTTCTAAACTCCCTTGTTGGTCGTTGGTCTAGCGGGAGCATGTTAAACCGCAAATTATGAGGTCCTGGGTTCAAATCCTAGGTCAGGGTCCAAAAAGTAGTTTTGGGATTTTTTCTTTAAAAGAAAGTTAGGCAGTATCTGCCCGAAGTCTGGGAGTTGGCGGTATTTGACCCCGTGCCTCGGAGAGCACGTAATGCTGTCGGTTCTATACCTGACACCTTTCCGGTCGTGTTAGTTGTCTCATCAATTCATGAGAGTGATGGAATAGAAAGTGCCGCTGTGTATGCGCACATACTTTTGCACAATAATAATAATAATGTCCTACTAGCCGAATTTCGGCTACGGCGGCCAGTCTTCAGTCCAATAAAGATTAGCCATCTGGACGGGACATATTATAGTGCACAAGTGTGTGCGCAAACACAGGAGTACTTTCTATTCCATCTCTCTCATGATCCGATGGGACGCCTAGCGACACGACCGGAAAGAGGTCACTAATATGTTCCGAACAGATGGCTATTCTTCATTGAGACTAGCCGCCGTGGCCGAAGTTCAAGCAGGATGACATTATAATGAAATGAAATAATGAAATTTATTCAGCACTTGGGTATTAACATACACTTGTACTTGTCAAGTTCACAATGCAGTACATAAACATAGTCGAATACACTATAAAAATTACAAAAAAATTATTAGTCCGTCCGTGCGGTCTGTTTTATCAGATTTTCTTAAATCCTAAAATAAATAACAAGTTACTAATCTATTATTTAGAAATTTAGTTGTACAATATCAGTATTAAAGAATTGAAGGCAATGAGCATTTGGCTAGCGCAGAAGGCTCTTAACCAGTAGCTTAAATTAAACGACTAATACCCGAGGCCACCCTTTTGAGCCACAGCTCGGGGGGCCGCTGAAGCAAAAGGACAGAATTCTAAGAGAGGTGTGATCAGTTGCACGGGATCACCGATGACGCGTTAAGGGGCCAAAGCGATCCTATTTCTAAATACATACATATTATAGATAAATTACTCCCAGACACAGAACAAATACTCGTGCTCATTACACAAAGATTTGTCCTGGGTGCCGAACCCACGACCTCCAGCTTAGCAGTTAGGTTTACAAACCACTAGACCAAAAGGCCAGTACAGTTGCCAACATAACAGCAAGGGCAGTACTAGGTATAAACTAGCACGGTCATTTTTTTCGCTAAAATGTGTATATCGCTATTTAATATCGCTACTCAGTGATAATATCGTTGATTGTACAGACGCCAACATATCAAGCTACCCCAATCTGGCAAATTTACCCAATTGAAAGTGAACCTTATGCTTATGTGATAACGTTGAAATTCTATAAAACAAATTTGATAGGTTGGGGTAGTTGGATGTGCTGGCGTCTGTACCTATAGTTCTAACATAAAGTATATTTAGATTAGGACGGCATGTGTGGCGTAGCGGTTAAGACAGTAGCCAATAGCTCCATGGTAGCCACACTATTTCGTGTCCTGGGTTCGATTCCCGTACAGAACAACTATTTGTGTGAACCATAAGTGGCTGTTCTATGTCAAGGTGTACAAAGTACACCCAGACCGTTAATTATATCTTTTTGATGTACCCCGTGACACAGGGATTAATTTCAATAGTAAGGACGTTGTCTTAAAGGAAAACTTAACTATGCTTAGTTGATGTCATAAATATCTATAGGTATGTACCTAGAAATAATTATTTATACTTAACTATATTACTATAGTAAAGTTTAAATAATTATTATATTATTTATAGAAAATACTACTTGCAACTGAATGTCTACGTGAATAAAAGCTTTTATATTTTATTTTTAGTATTAGATTTGTTTACACCCATCCCGCAGTTTGCCCCACCGGTATCCAAAAGCATATGGAATCCATCCAAAGCACGAAGATACTTAGAAATAAACCAATTTGGGGGCCTCCCATCTATAGACAAACCACGTACGTAAAACCTTACAGATAACTTACGATCTAGTAAGCTATGAGCACTTAGAACTTGCCCTACAAAAAAAATCACTGTTATAATATATCGGTATTTTCCGCTATTTTGCTCTACGTTACCTTGCCGCACCTTCATATATAATGTATATCACACATACACAATATTACACTACGTAATTAAAAAATTAACCTTTTGGGCGGTCACCCATCTGTAGACAAACGACGTACGTAAAACCTTACCAATTACTTATGAACCAGTAAGCTATGAGCACTTAGAACTTGAACTACTAGAAAAACACTATTATAATATATCGGTATTTTCCTCTACCTTACCTTGCCGCACCTTCATAAACTTACTAACACTACGAGTATAATGTATAACAAACATAGACAATATTACACTACTTAATAAAAAAATAAAACACTTTGGCCACACCCATCTGTAAACAAACGACGTACGTAAAACCTTACCGATCACTTATGAACCGGTAAGCTATGAGCATTTAGAACTTGAACTACTAGAAAAACACTATTATAATATATCGGTATTTTCCTCTATCTTACCTTGCCGCACCTTAATAAACTTACTAACACCATGAATATAATGTATAACATACATACACGGTATTACACTACGTAATAAAACATAAACCATTTCGGCGGTAACCCATCTGTAGACAAACGACGTACGTAAAACCTTACCGATCACTTATGAACCGGTAAGCTATGAGCACTTAGAACTTGAACTACTAGAAAAACACTATTATAATATATCGGTATTTTCCTCTATCTTACCTTGCCGCACCTTAATAAACTTACTAACACCATGAATATAATGTTTAACATACATACACGGTATTACACTACGTAATAAAACATAAACCATTTCGGCGGTAACCCATCTGTAGACAAACGACGTACGTAAAACCTTACCGATCGCTTACGAACCAGTAAGCTATGAGCACTTAGAACTGAACTACTAGAAAAACACTATTATAATATATCGGTATTTTCCTCTATCTTACCTTGCCGCACCTTCATAAACTTACTAACACTATGAGTATAATTTATAACCCACATAGACAATATTACACTACGTAATAAAAAATAAACCATTTGGGCGGTCACCCATCTATAGACAAACCACCTTACCGATCACTTATGAACCAGTAAGCTATGAGCACTTAGAACTTGAACTACTAGTAAAACACAATTACAATATATCGGTATTTTCCGTTATTTTGCTCTACCGTACAAGCCGCACCTTCATAAACTTACTAACACTATGAGTATAATGTATAACATACATACACAATATTAAAAAATAAACCACTTTGTGCGGTCACCCATCTGTAGACAAACGACGTACGTAAAACCTTACCAATCACTTATGAACCAGTAAGCTATGAGCACTTAGAACTTGAGCTACTAGAAAAACACTTTTATAATATATCGGTATTTTCCTCTACCTTACCTTGCCGCACCTTCATAAACTTACTAACACTATGAGTATAATGTATAACACACATACACAATATTACACTACGTAACAAAAAAAATTGCGACGCAAATATTTCTTTTGATCTCATAAGTACACTAGAGGCCAAGAGAAAGTATACATCAGGGATTAAACATTTATTCCGAGTAGAACGGCACGTATTGTTGGGCATTCAATACGCAGCCTGGAAACGAGAATAGGATATTTTAGCATTAAGGAGCCCGCCTATGACACCGTTATATAACAAGTTAGAGGCGCTTATAGCTAGATGCTCTCACCAGCCCGTAAGTGATCGGTGAGGTTAAGCAACTAGGCTCGCAGTCAGTCCATCGATGGGTCCAGGGTGACTACCAAAGTGGTTTTTTTTTTTATTTTTATTGGTGGGCTAATTAGCCTCCGACGGCTTACTGCTGCTATTTTATTGCAGCAACATGCCAAAGTAGTTTAATTTCTGAGCATTTCCGTGCTTCGGAGGGCACGTTAAGGTATCGGTCCCGGTTGTAGTTATTAGACAACAATAGTTAAGCCATGTCAGAGGTCCACTGAGCGGTTTGAACAACTCTGACCAAACATCAAAATTGCTTCGTTAAGCGTAAACGAATATAAAAAAACCGGCCAAGTGCGAGTCGGACTCGCTCATGAAGGGTTCCGTAGCAGCAAGTATTTCAGTTGATTAAATGAAAGCAAATTGCGGTTTACGATGTTTGACGCATTAAAAAAAAACTACTTACTAGATTTCGATCAAACCAATTTTCGTTGTTAGTTTACATGGTAATGTACATCATATTATTTTTTTAGTTTTAACATTAAAATTTCGTCTGAAAATATATATATTGATAAAATAATGTTACAGACATTTTAAAAAGAAACTGAATGAATTTAAGTGCGAGTGGGAATAAATCCATCGGGGTTTCATGCCCTATGTTCGTTCATCGCTCCGCCACCGCACCATGGTGCCCAGACTCGAATTTGTACAATCCATTCGATATTTTCTTAATACAATTAAGATGATTTAACGCCATCTTACCGAAAACCTACACGGTTAACAACGGCTGGAATGCCAATACTTAGGTTGGACAATTCAAACATTGATAAAATTTATAAAAGCATCTACTTTGGTTCAACTTCATAGTATATAGTTCAATGTAAGTGCCTTCAGTGGAGTGATTGTTTCACCCTCATATTTCAAACTAAAGTTAAAATGTTTCAGCTTTTAAAAATTGCTCTTCATGTAAAATTCTGAAATAAAGAATGCATTAAAGTTGCGAGACTGTGTTGGTAATATAAATTCTTAGCTGATTCTCAATAAATGATGCCAGATTATAATAAAATTAAGCGGTATATTCATCAGTTTCTGCATGTTTCTGTACTGAAATTATCATAACAATAATATTATTTGAACCAAAAGAGGGTTTAGAACGTTTCTACAACACGGTGTAATAGGTGGACTGTTTTAGGTGTAATGACTTGCTTTCGCTCGCGACTGGGCTCGACTTAAGTGCGGGACGAGACTCCTTTTGACTTTTATTTCACGTTATTTTGGAATTCCCCGAGCTTAAGAACGATACTTTGATAATTTCGGAACGTTAAAGAAATAATGAGTTTAAGAATTAGAAGGGTGGTGGTGAATGAAATGAGTTGGAATTGATACTAGGACGTCCTAGGATTTTTATTCTTTTATAAAAAATGCCCGCAATAATGAAATAAATACCTGTTTTGCAATGCTACAAATTTAAATCAAATCAAATCACTTTATTTGATAAATATGGGTACATATAAGTAGATTTAAGTTATTACATATAATTTGTCCTAGACCATATTTTACCTTTAAAGGTGTGCAAGTTGTTTCGAGACAGTTTTCACCTATCACATTTTGCATTGATATTATTACATATTTAATTAGGCAGCCTTACATTCAATTATATATTAATAACGCCAGTCTCACTCTACTACTCATATCATGACATTCACCACTATCTTTTAATTCAATTGACACAAAGGCCTTACAACTCCATTAAAATATATGAAGTACTGTGCCCCGCGGTGTTACCCGCGTTAAATTTTATAAATTTTCTTTGCTATAAACCTCACGAAGCCCGAGACCTTTCCAACGAATGTAAAACCGTGGAAATCGGTTCGTGCGTTCTGGAGTTATAGCGTCAGGAAGGAAAACCCGACTTATTTTTATATAGTAGATTTTTATAATTTATATGAAATAAAATATTAAGAAAATGTCAAAATTTTAATTTATAATAGTTGTCACGTGCAGGAATCGAAATCGGGTCAAAATCACTGCGATTACCTAGGCCAAACTAATAAAGGAGCGTATTCTTAGGGTTCCGTATCTAATATATGTATGTAATATGATACAAAAGTACCAACAAAATCCTATATTAATAGGCATGCACATTTATTATCTCTGCTGTCAGTTAGAGGCCTGAGTCTCAGAACCACAGAATGTGTATAAATCTCACATAAAAAAAATTAAAATGGACTCTAATGAAAGAAACATGATAATTTAAATGTTTTGAAGTCTATCTCGTCTATAGTGCGTATCCGAATCATATATGGCTGTTTTTTTTTTTATAACTGCAGAACCATTGGTCGCATTGTTATCCTGAATTCCTGAATCCTGAACAAGAGTGACCTTAAGAGAGGTAGGGCATAGCGTTCATTCGCTCAAAGAGCAGCCCGACTGGGGAAGTACCTCCACCTTACAGAAGACATTGCTTAATAATAATATTAATAATTTTAATGTTGTGTTTCCGAGTGTGAGTAAGGTCGCTAGAGCTCATTGGGGTGGAGGGAAGGGTCAGCAACACTTGTTTGCTGACTCTAAAAGGCCGGCAACGCACCCGTAACTCCTCTGGTGTTGCGAGTGTCCATGGGCGGCGGTGATCACTTACCATCAGGTGACCCACTTGTTCGTTTGTCGACCTCTGACATAAAAAAAAGTAATACTAGTGAGTATCCGAATCATATATGGCTGATTTTTTTTAATAACTGCAGACCCATTGCACGGATTGTTATCCTGAATTCCTGAATCCTGAACACATTGTTGCTCCCTTGTATTGACAATGAACCAAATGACTATAACAAATTCCTTAGTATAGATTCATACTATAGATTGATTATTCTATAGTATTTTATTCGACTAATTAAAAATGGTGCTCCATTATTAATCACAAATGTATTGGGAACGTGCATAGGCGGTGGTGATCACTTACCATCCGGATTCCGGTTACCCACTTGCTCGTTTGTCTTCCTTCAATATATATATCGAAATACTTAATAAAATAAAATAAATCTTTGTTCATTTGAAAACTACCGAAGAGACATATTAAAAAGAAAGTTGGAATACACTCGGCTTCATATTTTGGTTCGTTTTCAGTTAAACTGACACATCTTCAAGACCTCTTTGAACTTAAACACACAAAAAAACCTGAGTAGGTAAAGAAAATTCGTTACCTACTCAGGTTTTTTGTGTTTGTTTTAGGTATGTATGATATTATAAAAAAAAAAAAGAATTAAACAGCATTAATACTATTTACCCCTTGCATTATACGCTACGTTTAATGCCCTGTATATTACATTATTACGTACCAATTTATATCAAACCTCTTCGTTAGCTAATGAAATCCAGTCTTAATTTATTCTCCTCGTGTCAAATTTGTATGAATAAATTATAATATTTTAGGTCACCGGTGAACTTGTGTTTGTATTCAAAGTTTAATCAATCAATTCGGTCCAAATACGAACCTACAAGTGAACAGTATGTTAATAGTATCACAATGCTGATAATACTCGTTATTCATGAGTTTTCACTTAATCCTATTAACCAGCTTTAGGAGTATTAAATCTTCCAATTAGCACTGAAATATATCTAGATCAAACTCACAAAGATAATAAGATATAATACTACCTTTTCATCAACCTTGATCTGTTAATTGCCTTACAGAGCCACTTAGCAAAAAAACACCATGTTATGTACAGACGCCACCACATTAATCTACCCCAATCTGTCAAATTGCCCCAATTGAAAGTGAACCTTTTGCTTATGTGATAAATTTGAAAATCTATAAAATAAATTTGACAGTTTGGGGTAGCTGGATGTTTTGGCGTCTGTACAATGTTGTAAAACATGTTAATCTTTAATTAATGTCATAAGTTTGTTATACAATAAAGAGTAATAACATACCTATTTACTTATGTTTACCACCATGCACGTTTTCATATCTCAAGCATAGCCCTCTCCATTGCTCTTTGGGTGACCGTGAGCCTTCTAATTTGGCCCAAAGTGAGCAACCACGTCTCTGTTTCCTTAAGTCAACACTGGCAACACACACAAAACTGTGTATAAAACTGATACAGACGGAACTTTTATCTTTCATCTTAAAAAGGGATTTAAATGCCTAATAATAATAATAATTTATTAGCTTCAAACAGTATAAAACAATATTAAAAGTATCGGAAGCCTCCTTTTAAGCATATAATGCTTGTGTTAGGAGACTTCGCTCTTCAAAAACAGTTGTTCATATTTAGTGTATCACAAGTAAGTACTTCAAAAATTACAAAATATCAGGTGACAGCGAATCAAATGGCCGTGTGCGTATGTGTGTGTGTGTGTTTGTTTGTTTGTGTGTGTGTGTGTGTGTGTGTTAATAATCATCATAATCTTTATTTTTGTAAACATAGGTATAGGTACAATAGAAGATAATAAATAGAAATACATGTTCGCTATGTTTTGCCAATAGAAGGCGTACAAAATAATTTAAGCTTAAACTAAATAATTTATAATAAAAAATGTCAAATATCTTAAACTAACTAACTAAATAATTTATAATTGTCAATTATAAGACCTTTATTTAAACAGTCAATATAAATAGTACGTGGACAATAGTGCAGGTTTCAATTTCAACTTAAACAGTAATGGTCTAATCATTAAGTCAGTACCTACCTTCTGCGTATCATTAATAAACTCAGTAATCGAGTAATAACATTTGTCTGTAAGGAATTTAAACAAACTCTTTTTAAATGATTTTATACAATCCAGGCTTCTTATAGCAACTGGTATGTTGTTATATATTTTTGATGACATACCTAAAACATTTTTGCTATATAATGCTGTCCTATGTGGTGCAACGCATATTGTTTTTTGATGACGTCTTGAGCGTAATATTTCAAAAAAGTGGATATTAGTTTTGACAAATACCCCCATTTCATAGATATACATTGACGGTAAGGTGAGTATATTAATAACTTTCCATGATCAGTTTTAAAATCTGTAGATTTGTAAAAGGTACAAGGTTCAGTATTTTTCCTGACATAGAGATAACGGCGCCTTTCTTAAAACATACCCAATCCAAGATACTCATCGCTACCGTTTCTCACTAAACTTTTCATCATATTCATTTCCATCATAGTAATCAGGGGCGAAACTGAGTATATCACGGGGCGAACGGTTAAACTTAGCTGAACAGGGGAGAACCTCAAGGGGCAAACACAGCCATTCAAAACAAGAAATTTAAAAATAAACGCAGATTCGCATTATAACGTAAGTTTGGTTTAACTTCAACACAATTTAACTTTTCTTCTGTAATAAACAAAAACTTAATGCTGCGTTCCATTTTGGATTAAGTATACATATTTAATTTCGTGTAAATAATAGATCTATAACATCGGAATCAACATTGGATATTATGTTCAATATTTTATTTGTGGGTCAATTTTCCTGGCCGCCAGAGAACATTGAAAGGCCACAACTGAATAAATTATCAAAACATTGGCTTACACGAATGTACAATGTGTAACACAGAATGGCAGTCATAACTAAAGGGCGTATAACTAAAGACTTCTCCAATAAACTTATTGTCTAATACATTTTGGGGCCGTAAATGCATTTTTGCCATGCGATGCATTTGTTGATGTAATGAAAAAACCTTCAAACACGAAAATACTACTCATTGTAGTATATACTTTGTCATAATTCGATTTAATTCTCTTGAAATTGCCCCTTGCTTGCTCAAAAGTTCAAATGCGCTAGAATCGAGATGATTTCTTATATTATTTTTTTAATTGTAAGAATTCAGATAATAAATTTAATATCAAGCATTGTCTTGCTATCCTCGCAATATTCCAACAAAATATATTTTTATTGCAAATAAGCAATATAGATTTAATATATTATTCATTTAAATTTAGTTTTATTATATAAAAATCTTAAAAATTACTTAACTTTATTATGTTACCTATTTGTTTTTATTACTTATTTTGTAACAACTGTGTTTAAGTTGTCGTCGGCAGATAAGGTGTACCGAAAGATAAAATTTTATTTTATACGTAATAGGATGGTAAACGAGCAAGTGGGTCACCTGATGGTAAGTGATCACCGCCGCCCATGGACACTCGCAGCACCTGAGGAGCTGCAAGTGCGTTGCCAGCCTTTAAGAAAAGAATAGGCTCGCTTCTTGAAGGTTGCCATGTCATACTGGATCGGAAATACCTCCGCATCTAATTGATTCCACAGAGCGATAGTGCGCGGCAAAAAGTTTCTTGTGAAATGCACAGTAGTAGATGACCATTCATCCAGGTAATAAGGATGAAATTTCCACTTTTGGCGAGAGAGTCTGACGGAATGTGGCGGCAGGTATAAGCTCGCACAATTCCTCTGAACACTCCCCGTGATAAATGCGATAGAGGACACATAGAGACGCGACGCCTCTCCGCAGGGTAAGAGGATCAAGCCAAATAGTGGGACTCCCGTCGTTAACGACCATTCGAGCTGCACGACGTTGTATACGACCAAAAGGAAGAAGTTGATACTGTGGTGCCCCTGCCCAGAGGTGGCAGCAATATTCCATATGCGACCGTTCTTGCGCTTTATATAATTGGAGGCGATGGGCCCATGTAAAGTATCGCCTAGGTCTGCAAAATATACCTAGTTAAATAATAATTTATCTTTTATTATTAAGCAATTGAAACATAATCACTTTTATGTAGGCTAATATTGTAAAAAATAGAATTTTAAGGTAAAAGCAAAATAAGTAATTATCTCCGGTACTACTGTAGCCTATTTTCTAAACAAGCCCTTGAGATAAAATGTTAAAACGTAATATCTCTATCCTTAACATTTTAGCTACTCGTCGAAAATCTAGTTACAAAAATATCATAAATAAGCAACTTCTAAACTTAGATATTTTGTTTATTAAGATCAATGTGGAACAGTGACATGTTCGCTTACGTCACCCAAAGAGCAAAGGGGAGGACATTGTCAAAAAAAAAACGAATATTCGGAGATTCCCTGCGGGATAGCATCAGAAATTTCGAATTCCGTAGGCCAACCACCAAAGTAGCCGACATAACCCTACGAATTGTCAAACTGAAGTGGCAGTGGGAGGGGCACATAGCTCGCAGAACAGACATTCTTGAGTAGCGACCAAAAACCGGAAGACGCAGAGTAGGTAGGCCCTCTGCAAGGTGAACCGACGATCTTGCAAGGGTCGCGAGAAGCCAGTGGAGGCAGGCAGAACAAGACCGCCCCTTGTGGAGAGCATTGGGGGAAGCCTTTGTCCAGCAGTGGACGTTTTTCGGTTGATATGATGATGATTGTGAAACGGGCCACTTTCATTAATATCATTTTAAAATGAGGGTCCTCATTTGCTTTAAAATGCACTTTGTTTATTAATTTATTTAATTGAGGCTTACCAACTAAATACATGTTTAACATTATTACACAACATTGTATCAAGGTGATCAGACATGCATCTAAATTAAAGGTAAGCACAACATAACAGAATGATAATAAGTAAAAGCTAGGTATACGCATCTATACATATAATAAAATCGTAGGAAAGTCAAAACTGTACATTGAATATTTAAAAAAAAGGATACTTGGGGCGTGATCGTCAATCGATATCGAATCCAAAAATATAGTTATTAGAATTTTTGTCTGTTTGTCTGTATGTATGTCCGGGCTAAACTCAAAAAGTACTGCATGGATTTAGTTAAAATTTTGCATGAATATTACTAAGAGGTTGGGTCAAAATATAGGCTATATATTATCACGCTATCACCTACGGGGGAGGAGCTGCTGTGATAATTTATAAATGTTAACGCGGGTAAAACCGCGGGGCACAGCTAATTAAACATAAAAGAGAAACTTACTTAAATAAGTTCATATTAAGTAAGTGTTGTTGTACACAGACAACAGTGTGCATAACTTACATGTTTTGTTTAATGTATTTGTACTTTATTTTTATATTTTGGCGCCATTTCAAATCTTGCTTGTCAATTTCTGTGTGCAGTTAACTCTGAAACGCTTCCGTAGTATTTAAATTTATTACCATTTTAAGTGAAGTTTGCTTTCAGACTGTTTTCGACGATGACCCATTTCTCACACGGCTAGACAGACAAATGAATTTTTGAAAACAAATACGTAGGGATTTTGTTTCATTCTGAATTGCTTTAACCAAAGCCCGTGTAGTGTGTTGAGTATAATAATTGAAATTAAATGAAAAAAATAAAATATTTATTTATTGTTTGGAAAACCAACAGCTATACATAAAAAATATTACTGCTATAATAGGAAACATAAAGCCAATTACAAGTTTCCACGAATAGCGACGGATACACACATACAATGCTTCCGATTTTACTCTTAAACAGAGTAGCTGAAGACATATTATTATGTTAAAAGTTATTGGAAAAAATTAAGATTCAGCTGCCTCCGTGCCACCTTGCTCTTGGTATTAAATGGGTCAAAATCAAACTTTTTACATATTTATTAAAATCCTTGCTTGCTCGCACTATATATGAGTTTTTCCTATATTTAGTCGACGAAAATGGAATAGATATAGGTGTATGAAATCTAGACGATCTTTGGGGAACGTTAAAGTGCAGTTTCTGTAAAATATAATAATATAATACTTCCTCCTATATAATGAATAATAGTTATTTGCTATACAAGAGTGCAAAGTTGCTTTTTAACCGCGGGCTCAATTTTGATAACCGAGCAAGCGTAGGATTCTAAAATGATGATTCAATAATTAGAATCCTGAGCATTAGCGACGAAATGAAAAGAGCGCAAGGTGAAAAATCTTTGCATTCGAGTGCAATACGTAACTTTTCATCACACCTCTGCGAGGAAATGAAATGCCAAGAAAAATCTTATTATTAATTATTTTATTTAAGTTTAGGTATTAATTACTATATTATGATATGTAAGTATTACAGGACAATCTTCAAATTATAACAAATAATACTTAGGTATAATTAAGAAAAACTAAGGCTGATTTCAGAGTCGCGCCGGCGAGCGGCGCCGTCCAAACGCGCGCGCTTACAATTACACTAGATAGTAGTTGCGTTTCATAGTCACGCAGTTCAAACGCGCCGCCGCCGGTGACACGCGCGCCGTCGGCCAGAGCTGCCCGAGCTCCTCTACTGGCAGGCGGCAGCTAGCGTTTCAGAGTGACGCGTCTCGCACGCGCCATTGCGTACACTTAAAATGGCTGTTGAGACGCGCTGGCCTCCGGCGCGTGCCGCGCGCGTCACTCTGAAATCAGCCTAAAAGTAACGTTGCTACAGTTTGAGTGTAATAGAACAGTAGTATTGCGCAAAACAATTTAAAGTACACCAAGAAGGTTCAGAGTCTTAGTTTTTAATAAATTAAAAAGTTGTATGATAAATTCGGCACCATAGAGGTAGAAGTAAATAGGTTTACTGATATTTTGCATTCACAAACTTGTTCTAAATTCAAATTTACTTTAACCTCTAGAGGATAAAAACGACTTTTCCGCCCAGATATCGAAAAGTTTACGAGATGGGGTGATGAAAAAGTATATACAGGATAAAAGGACTGTTAACTGGACCATGTTGAAACTAGTATTACATGAACTTGCTGAGTTTGTATCGCTGGGGTCTACCCAGTTGGGGCGCAATGGATCAGATGGTAACATGCTGATCGATGTATTTATAACAACCTTGTACCGTGTTTCTGGCAAATAAATGTATTCTATTCTATTCTATTCACAAAAATAGAAAAATAATAATAATTTTGGGGGTTCCCCATACATAGAACTGAAACTCAAATAATTTTTTTTCATCGTACCCATACATGTGGGTCTTCAAAAATGATATTGAGGTTTCTAATATAATTTTTTTCTAAACTGAATAGTTTGCGCGAGAGACACTTCCAAAGTGGAAAAAGTTTTTTTTTAATGCGTCATAAATCGTAAACCGCAATTTACCTTTCATTTAATCAACTGAAATACTTGCTGCTGCGGAACCCTTAATGGGCGAGTCCGACTCGCATTTGTTTATTTTTTTAGATAACTATGTCAGCAAACAAGCACCTGATAGTAAGCGCGGCCTTTGAAGCTTGCAACACACATGGCATTAATTATTATTATTATTATTTTTTTATTATAAGAGGTTGGGGGGTCACCTGATGGTAAGTGATCACCGCCGCCCATGGACACTAGCAACACCAAGGAGTTGCGGGTGCGTTGCCGGCCTTGAAAAGAGTCCGCAAACAAGTGTTGCTGACCATCCCCACCCCCATCCCTATGAGCTCTGGCGACCTTACTCACACTCAGGAACACAACATTAAATTATTATCTTCTGTAAGGTGGAGGTACTTCCCCAGTCGGGTTGCTCGTTGAGCGAATGAACGCTGTGCCCTACCTCTATTAAATAAGCTTAAGCAAACTCACTCATAGCCAGGACCAAATTGTTGTGTATTATGTGAAGTGGAGTTCCTTTTTTTATATATAATAGGATGGCAAACGAACAAGTGGGTCACCTGATGGTAAGTGATCACCGCCGCCCATGGACACTCGCAACACCAGTTGAGCCGCAAGTGCGCTGCCGGCCCTTAAGAAAAGAATAGGCTCGCTTCTTGAAGGTTGCCATGTCATACCGGATTCAGTCTTGCTGTATCGTTTTCCAATAATCTAGATATGACGATAAATTCAAAGTTAGCAAGACCACCCGAATATGTACTTAGCTAACTTGTTGAGTTTGTGTTGCAGAAATGAAACGTTTAGTTCCAAGTTAAATAATAAATTAAGTTTGCAGCTAAATCTCGAATTAGTTTGTAACTTAAATTCGCTTAGAAGTTTATAATTATGTATGTTTAGTGTGAAGTCTTCTAATGTATGCTCTGTGTAAGCTTTACACAAAACTCTGTTATACATGGTGTCCAAAAAGAGTATCGGGTATTTGTTTCGGCGCTGAAGTTGACTCGGAGCGGCGGGGAGGCGCGGGGAGGGGATTGTTAAGTCCACCATTCTGTGCAATTTTAGTTGCAATGGAGCAGTAAGCAGGGACGCATCGCGCATTTTGCGTACGAGCTTATTATCGTAACGGTGATTCAATAGTGACTGCTCAACGTTGTTCAATGACGAAGCCAACTTTCACCTGAATGGTCATGTTAATAAGCAGAATTGTCGATACTGGGCAGTGGAGAATCCGAGGCGAAAACATGAGCGACCTCTGCACAGCCCAAAAGTCGTTGTGTCCGTACCAATTATGCCTTTAGCAGACTGCTAATTTTCATGAAGATCGACTTGGCCGAGCGCTCAATGTGAATAGTGAGCGTTATTGCGATATGTATGAAGTTTTTTTTTTCCTACTGTGGCAACACTAACGCTAACAGCTGATTTTGAATGTCCTTAATTAATTATTGAATTTTGTTTAATTTTCATTGTTTAAAAGCCCAAATCTAATTAAATCACTGAGTAATTAGTATAGTTAACGTGTTAAAATAATTATCTATAGTGTTTTATATGTTAAATTTGTGATTATATTGTGACAGTTACCGGCACATTTGCATGGACTCCTAAGGTAAAAACCACTGTATTTACTCGCAATCTAACAACAGAGCGTGTTAACTTTGATTTTATTTGGCAATTGTTATAGATGAAAGTTACTTTCAATCAAGGTTGTTGCGTATTATCACAGTTGTTCTATACGTTGACATAACCCCATTCCAGTTGATTTTAAGTACATTTTATTATAAACAATGTCTGGCATTACCACTCGTGGGGCTTTGGCTCGTCAAGCTGAAGAAAACCTACTAAAAGCTTTGAAGGAACTACAGGACTCCAAGCAATTGTGTGATTGTTATGAGAAAGAGCGTGATGATAATGAAAGAATACTGTTAGAGTCATCTGAACAGGTGAGGATATTAAAAAGTCAATTATCACAGCTACATGTACAATATACGGATGCTATTGAAGCCCGGGATCAGCTCCAAAACATCATAAATGGATTTGATCAATGTCGTATTGAATATGACTTTGCATTGAATAAATCCTATCATTTGGAACAACAACTGCAAGAGGCCAATAATGAAATAACAGAATTAAGATCTCAGTTGGGAAAATTAAATAACAACTTAATCACCTTGCAGAACCAAACACTTTATGATGAGTTGGTGGTCAAGGATGCTTCCATGGTTTCTGTTGCAGCCAATAACCAGCCCCATTTCACATCACTCCCCACAAGAGATGAGGATTTCATTAATATAAAATCAATGGCATTTAATGGCTGTAGCAAAACTAAATTCAAAAAATACCAAAAAATTAACAAATTCATCAAAAAGTCCCAAAAATTAGTAAAAAGACATAAATTCTTCTTTAAATATGATAGTCAAAACAGGGAAAGATTGGAATTAATAGAAAAGTTGAATTTGTATACTATAAAATTAAAAAACAGTACTTTAAAATACAATTGTGATATAGAAAGTCAACAAAAAAAAATTGACTTTCTTCAAGATGAGCTCAAAAGAATAACAATAAAGTATGAACTGTCCGAAAAACAGTCGCTTACCTGTTCCTTGCTAGAAAAACAGTCTCCTAATTTACTGAAAACAAATAATAATGATAGTAATAGTTCCCCTAACCAATCTGAAACTTCACATAACAGGTCATTAGCTCATAGAATACACACAAATAATGTAAAAATAAATTTTAAGTCTGAAGTGACAATATTCAGCGATGAAATTGGTAAAAACTTAGGGCGGTCATTATCAACAGCAGGACATTCAAATATCAATTTCTGTATGCCTGGAGCCTCTAGCCACCATATCTTCAAAAAAGTTTTTGAACATAAATTTAATAATCCTTGTAATCTGATTCTTTTAATGGGAAATAGGGGGTAATTTGAATAAAAAATCACTTGTACAGTATATTAATCATTTAAATTGTTTAAATATAAGTAAAGTTGTTATATTCTCATTTCCCTATAGTGCTAGTTTGTCACAGGAGGAAAACATGATTAGATATAACTTGAATCTAACTTTACACACATTATCAACCTATATGCAGGAGAAATTACATGTAATTGACATTAACACCTTTGTTAAGAAACCTTTTTACCTGACAAAAGATAACTATTGCTATCTTCCTAACTATTGTACAAGACAAATAGCTTCATCGCTATGTTATTTCTTTGACATTTCAGCCAGGAACTTGGCTAAACCTTTAGCTAGAAGTGAGATGTTTGGCCAAGTACTGAGTACTAAGCAATGTACCGTTGACATAAATAATTCCAGTTGTATGCCTACTGATGATGACAATTTGAATATATCCAATTCAAATGACATTTATATTCAAAATAATTTAAATTAAATAGTATGACAATAGAGGATTTCTCTTGCATAATACCAAATTCTGGTCATGGTTCTAATGTGAGTTTAAGTGGGAAGGCAGATCCACGTAATGTAATAAAAAAAAATTGGAAACCATCAAACATACATGATAAAGTCAATAAATATACTAAAAAAAAATTGTATTAACCTGGTGCACCAAAATATTCAAGGTTTGATGGGAAAAGAGCTAGAATTGGAGCTGTTTTTGAATTGTAACAATATAGATATTTTATGTTTAACTGAGCACTGGCTAAAACTCCATCAATTCATTTTCAGCTTCAATAATCACCAGGTTGTAAGCTCGTTCATCAGGGAAAAATATATTCATGGTGGCTCTCTAATTCTAATAAATAAGTTGTTAAAGTTTAAAGAAAGAAGTGATGTTGTGAGCCTCTCTGTTGAGCGAGTTGTAGAGATTTCATGTGTTGAGTTGGAGCAATTTATTGTTTTGAGTCTTTACAAACCTCCTTGTGCACCATTTGATACTTTTTCAGATATTATGGAGGATGCATTGAATAAATTATCTAACAGCCATAAAACAGTTATTATTTGTGGAGATTTTAATATAAACATTTTGGAGAAAAGCACAATAAGTTGCAATTTATTAAATTTGTTTAAATCCTATAATTTATATCACAATTTTACAGAACCAACTAGAGTAACTGCTACAAGTGCTACATGCATTGATAATATATTTAGCACTGTAAAACCTTTATTTAAATCAATAATCAATAAAATTCAGTCAGATCATTCAGGTCAGTTGGTAACTTATTCAAATGCTCCAAAAATTAAAAGAAAACTTATAAGCTATATTCCATTTAGTGAAAACCGCTTAGACAAATTTAAATGTAATATAGTAAAACAAATAGCATGGCTGCCCTATCATGATAATCCGGATCACTTGTACAACTCTTTATTCAATTTGATTAATGATGAGTTCTGCACAATGTTCACACCCAAACAACTGTCTGTAAGTGACCGTCTGGTATTCAGTGATTGGGCAACTCCAGGCATCTATAAAAGTCGGAATCGGTTGTATGAATTGTATGAAGAAAGATCCCATAATCATAATACAGAGTTTCAAGAATATGTGAAACAATATGCCAAAACATTTAGACGAGCCTGTACCGCTGCTAAATCTTTGCACATAAAAAATATACTTAAATCTTCTACAAATATAATCAAAACTACTTGAAAGATAATTAATGCTGAGACAGGTAAAACAAAAATACGTAGTCGTGATTTTAACTTAGTAATAAACAACATAGATATTAAAGGCGATTTGGAGATTGCGACTGAGTTTGAAAAATATTTTTCGAATATTCCAGTCATACTTACTAACTCTCTTTCATGTGCTTCTACATCTGCTGAGCAGATACTCAAGCAAAGCGTAGGTTCGTGTGACACAGTTTTTGAATTTTCGGTGGTTAGCCCTAAAGATATTTTAAATGCTTTCAAGAGTATTAATATGAAAAACACAAAGGATCTGTGGGGTCTATCTGTTAAGACTGTTTCATCAATTATTACTATAATCGCCCCACACTTAGCTACTGTGTTCAATTGCTGTGTTGCATCAGGTGTATTTCCTGACTTGATGAAGTATAGTAAAATCATTCCTTTGTTTAAATCTGGTGATACTTCAGACCCTTCAAATTTTCGACCTGTTTCCGTGCTGCCCACTCTTAGTAAAATATTTGAAAAGCTTATGCTTAGCCAGCTGCTCAGACACTTTAATATACATAATTTACTACACCGGAAACAGTTTGGATTCACAAAGGGTTGTTCAACCATAGATGCAGGGGTCAACTTATTAAAAAGTATATTCGCGGCGTGGGAAGACTCGCAAGATGCATTAGGTATCTTTTGCGATTTGTCCAAAGCGTTCGATTGCGTTCATCATGATACTCTGGTCAGAAAATTACACCACTACGGTATTAGGAACAAGGCTCTCGAACTTCTGACTTCTTACTTGGGCAATAGAATTCAGAAGGTCGAAATAAACGGTAAAATATCTCCGGGATCTCCAGTGGTAATGGGCGTCCCACAGGGGTCAATTCTGGGCCCATTTTTGTTTTTAATTTATATAAATGACTTACCTTACTACGTAAGGGATAAGCATGAGATTGTGTTGTTTGCAGATGATACTTCCCTGACGTTCAAAATAAACCGACAATTAAGCAATTTTGACGATGTTAATGATGCAATCTCTAAAGTTGTTCATTGGTTTAATGCCAATAATCTTGTGCTTAATGATAAGAAAACTAAAGTCATTAAATTCACTACACCGAATGTGAAACAGGCGACAACCAATGTACAACTTAATGGAGCTAGGTTGGACCCTGTTGAATCAACTGTGTTCTTGGGTATCACTATTGACTCAAAGCTACAATGGAGCCCACAAATAGAAAAACTGTCCGGCAAATTAAGTTCTGCAGCATATGCAGTGAAAACTATTAGACGGCTGACTGATGTTGACACAGCTAGAATGGTTAATTTCAGTTATTTTCATAGTGTAATGTCCTATGGAATTCTTCTCTGGGGTAGCTCTGCTGACATTGACACCATATTTATATTGCAAAAAAGAGCTGTAAGAGCTATCTATAATCTTGGCCCGAGAGTGTCTCTAAGAGAAAAATTCAAAGAGGTCAACATTCTAACTGTACCATCTCAGTATATATATGAAAACTTACTATATGTGCATAAAAATATCGATTCCTTCTGTAAAAGGAGCGATACACATAATGTAAATACTAGATATAAGAATAATCTCATACTGCATACTACCCGTCTCCACAAAATAAGTAACTCTTTTATGGGGCAATGTATAAGATTCTATAACAAACTTCCCAATGATATTAGAGAATTGTCTACGAATAAGTTTAAAAGAATTATTAAAGCCAAATTGTGTAGCAGGGCATATTACAAAATTTCTGATTATTTAAGTGATAAAAGTGCTTGGGATGGAGTTGTTCTGAGTCAACACACATGATTTTAATTAATCTTAAGTATATTTTATTTTAAAAAAGGATTCCTACTGAGTTTTCTGGCAGTGTTTCTCAGTAGCTGCCACGTCATGCACTGCACGGTAGGGTAAAAAAAATATGACGATTCCACATAAATGTAAAATTTTTACGGAATAAACTTATTTTGACTTTGACTTTGACTTATGCTGCGAAACTTTTTGAGGCCAGAGTTGCAGGAGTTACAAGGTTTGATTTAAGAACATGGTTCCAATAAGATGGGACTAATTTTCATACATCAAATCAATAAATTGAAGCTGTTAATGAATTATTCCCTAATTAGGTCATTTCACGTAGAGGTAACATCAACTGGCCTCCCAGAAGTCCCAACTTAAGCCCACTTGACTATTTCCCATGGGGATACCTTAAAAGTAAGGTCTATGCGAATAATCCGACGAACCTAACGCAATTGAAACAAAACATCAGGTCAGAAATGGCAGTACTATCGAGAGCTATGTGTCAGCGGGTTATCACCAATTTTCGTTCCAGATTAGAAGAGTGCCAGCAGCGTAACGGTCACCATTTGGATAACATTATCTTTTCCAAATAATTTTCCATTTTGTATTCTAATAATGAACAATAAAAAAATACTTCATCACTAGTAGTTTTTTTTTATTGAACAAACAAATACCCGATACTCTTTCTGGACACCTTGTACATTAAAGTTTATTAAAATATAAAATAATTATTTCGTTTTCTGATAAGCTTTATAAAATATTGCTACTGTTTTTGTATATTTGTCACTGGCCCCATTAAGTTATTGAAGTAAATTTGACCCAATGCACTGAGTGATCATCATAATCATCATAACAGACAAAAGCCGTCCACTGCTGGACAAAGGCCATATAACCCCAAAGATCTATGATTTTGTGGGGTTATGTCATTATCGCCATACTTGGCAGACGGGTTTGCGATGGCAGTATGATGGTCCTATTACTCAGAGAAACACTGCTGCCCGTTCACTGGTATTTAGTCCATCGGGCCGACTTGTACACCCTCTACGGGAATAAATGGGGTGGTGATATTCTATGCCATACTTCGACTGAATTTAGGCGTTTTAGGATACCCCTTCTCGGGCAGTGGGGATATATTTCCCCTCATATTTAGAACTCTTATTAGTTTGTAATAAAGTTTAAAACCAATGAATTGGAAATATACCTACTGCCTTTTAAAGGGCTAACTAGGCAGATGCCTAGTTAGCCCTTTAAAAGGCCCTTTATTATCACTAATGACGGGGAGATCCCCGTCATTAGTGATATGGGTATCGTGAAATTCCAACTGGGTCATTAGCACGAGTAAGTAAATAAATAAATAGGAAGAATGAAGATGTTTCATAGAGGATAGAAACACATGTTGGCTTGGCATCATACTGGTGCATGTAATACCTGTAGGGGGAGAAGAAGAAGACCCGAAGTAATATCTCCCAGAGAACCATCAGCAACGTCTCTCTATGAACTATGCCCATCATAGTGTGATCGCCAACCCGTCTGCTAAGTAAGGCGATTATGGCATATCCCTTCAAATGATGGACACAACTTCATTGTGGTCATCTTTAAAAAAAAAGATAGTTAAAAAAAAGTTAAAAAAAAGATGTTAAAAAAATCGAAAAGCAAAAGAAGACGAAAAAATCAAGCCCGAGGTTTCTTTGTGGCTTTCTTCTCCGGGTCTTCCACCTAGGTAGCTAGAGAAAGCCGCAGGCTAGCTAGGGTAGGTTGCCCCCTTAACGCCTGATCGTTAATCCCGTGCAAGTGATCTGACCCCCATTTCGAATTTCATCTTTTTACTTCAGCGCCCGCCAGAGCTGTGGCCCGAACCCCATAAGGGTGCCCTCAGGTATTAGTCGCTTAAATTAAGCTACTGGTTGAGAGCCTTTTGCGCTAGCCAACTGCTCGTTGTTTACAATTCTTTAATTTTAATATACATTTGGTAAATGTTACAATAGTAGCTTAGTAACATGCTATTTTTTATTTATTTAAGGATATTAAAAATATATGTGACGAAACAGACCGCACGGACGGACTAATTCAAAATATTTTGTTGCTTTAATTACTGTTTCTAAACCGTGTTTATGTAATGCATTGTGAGCTTGACAAGTACAAGTGTATCACTTGGGTATATATACCCCAGGTGCTATATAAATTTCATTATTTCGTTATTTTGGGGAGGACTTTGTCCAGCAGTGTACGCCTTTCGGCTGGCATGATAACTTTGTTAATGTCTCAAAAATGGGAGCAATATTCGACTATTGAACGAACAAATAACAGGTAGCTTTGTTCAGAGGACGTAGTTGTTGATACGTTAAAACTGTTTTATGATTTTAGGAACATGTTTATGTTTATCCTATTGGTTAGCTTTCTACGGTTTGTGATTTTTAACATATGATACATTGGATATTATGGTTTTTAAATAATTTATGCTTTGTTTCAACTATTATTAAGTATTTTAAGTAGTATATCTAATATTTGTATACCCTATTGTACCCTTTGTTGAAAACACCGAGTTTTCGACTCTCTGCTTGACTTTTTGTGTTCAGGTAGCACAGTAGGTTCTCTATAGCGCTAGCGTAGGTACCTCCCGATGGATAGGTGAAGAAGAGTGATTTAAGAGGGTTGGATGGTTAACTTTACGTTCTTAAATTGGGCGTATTTTTGCTTTGAAATGCTCCAGACGTATTTTATATGCCTGGTTTTCTACATTCACCGAAATTATCTGATACCCCTTCAATTCGATTAAATTCAAAAGACATTCATTTTTGTTACACTAAATGAGAAGATTGGATCGTGTGCCATTTTGATTTACGATCCAATGTCCAATTGAGTTCCATGACAAAATTTAATTTTCTCTCGGATTGGAGTCAACAGCATGGTCTGTTATTTCGCGTACTTCGTATAACAAAGTATCCTTCAAAGAACAGCAAGACGTTGGTGAATAAAATCTAGTAACAAAAGAAGCAAGAATGGCATTTGTACCAAACGCTATGTTTCATTTATTTTGCAAAAACAGGATTGACACAATCTCAAATGAACCCGCGGTTATGTCTGTTGCTACTGATGAGATCTGTGTTTGGAATATAATGGCCAATTTCTAGAACAATGTTCTTAGTATTACCGGTGCCAACAGTCGGTCTTTCTCATTTAAGCAGCGTTGCTTCCATATACTAGAGATTTCTTTTTTCGTGTACTGTCCTAATTCCTCTGTGTGTAATGTTAGCTGCGGACTGCATGCTGGCAATTTGATGAGTCTCAGGCAGGGGTTGGAGATATGAGCGTAGAATAAAAAAATAAAATAAAAAAAGTTTTTATTCTAGTAGACTTTAAAAAAGCGCTTGTAAATAGTCTGAACATGTTTGTAGTAATACCGTTATTATTTCTAGTTGCATATTACAGATATTTAGGTACACGGAATGTTAAAACATTTATATAATTTATTTTATAATAGTAGTGATATTTAGCTAGCTTGTATTAAATAATTGTCAAGGAGATTATGTTTAGGTTTAATGATTGAAATTTATATTTTACTACATATTGTCTGAATGTTTCTGTCTATATTAAGTAATGAATTCAGTATTATTATTATAACGGACCTTGTGTTTAAAACGACGGTCGCGCTTTAATGCTACAACCGGATCCAATGCGCCCCAACTGAGAAGACCCAGCGAAACAAACTCAGCAGGTTCATCTACTACCGGTTTCAACACGGCCCTGTTGAGACGGTCCGGCGAAACATACTCAAGCGGGCATGAACACGGGATTTGGTCCACTTAAAGTAATTATTTAGTAGGCAAACACAATATCTGCTCGATCGGTTGTCTGAATGAATATTAATTTAGATTATATTTAGGAAACAAAAGAAAAAAACATCTAAACGATAACATTATTCATTTTGAGACAGAGTCAATAAATTTAAATTTAGTATATGTTAGTAATCATATTACAGATAGTATACGTAACTCAACAAATTAGTCATGTCTATATGGCTACAAGATCTCCAGCGAGCAATGTGCAGGTAGGTGGTAAGCGCCAGGCGTCTTTGTCATCGATGTATCGATCATCGATCTCTTTAGTGGTATAATAACTCCTTGCCATAAGGACACGTTTAATATGTGTCTTGAAACTTGTGTCAGGCAGATCAGTAATATGAGTAGGAAGCTTGTTATAAAACCTAATACAAATTCCTAAAAATGATTTATTCGTTTTGCTGACTCTAAAGCCCGGCATTGCAAGTTTGTCTTTATTCCTAGTATTTATGTTATGCAGTTCACTTTTTTTTCTATAGTTATTAATATTTTTTCTAACATACAATATATTCTGATATATATACTCAGATGGTACCGTTAGTATATTTACTTCTTTAAACAAAGTTCGCAAAGATTCGCGACTACCCAACCCATAAATGGCTCTGACTGCTCTTTTCTGTAAAATGAAAATAGTACTTATGTCAGCTGCCGAACCCCACAACAGAATGCCACAGGACATACTATGGAAGTACGCGAAATATACCGATCTAGCAGTTTGTTCATCTGACAATTGTCTTATTTTCCAAACGGCATAGGAAGCCGAACTTAATTTAGCTGCAAGCTTTTCTATCTGAGGAGCCCATTGCAATTTTGAGTCTAGTGTTAATCCCAGAAATACGGTCGACGGAACTAAATCTAATACTTCCTCATTTAATACAACTGTTGGTATAACCTGTCTCACATTCGGTAATGAGAATTTGATACATTTCGTTATTCCTGCATTTAATAAGAGGTTGTTTCCTGAAACCCATTTTGAAATAAGGCCGAGTGTTTTATTTTGTTCAATAAGATCTTTGTCCTTCCTATTTACTTTAAATATAAGCGACGTATTATCAGCGAACAAAACAATGTCTGATACTTTCTCCACCAAATTTGGGAGATCATTAATATATACTAGAAATAAAAATGGGCCCAGGATAGATCCCTGGGGCACCCCCATTTTCACAGGATGACGTGCCGAGTTGATACCGTCTACCGAAACCATCTGTTCTCGACCCGATAAATAGGACACTACAAGATCAAGAGACGTACCAGATATTCCATAGTACTGCAGTTTTACCACAAGTGTATGGTGATCAACGCAATCAAAAGCTTTGGAGAGATCACAGAAAACTCCTAGCGCATCCTGTGACCCCTCCCAAACTTCCAATATGGACTTCATTAGTGTACACCCCGCATCCTGAGTCGAGCGGCCCCTTGTAAAACCAAACTGCTTGTTGTGCAATATTCCATTCAAGTTAAAGTGCAACAACATTTGACTAAGCATGAACTTTTCAAATATTTTACTTAAAGCTGGAAGGATTGAGATAGGTCTGTAATTTGTGGCATTCTCAGTACAACCTGCCTTGAAAACGGGTACTAGCTTACTAATCTTCATTAAGTCAGGAAAGACACCATCACTTATACAAGAGAAAGTTAAAGCACAAAGTGATTTTCTATATAGTAAGTAGGTCGTAAGTAAAGGAGATGTATAAATTGAGACGCTTGGAAATTAATCCATTTTCGCGATCATCTTATTATTAATAAGTAAAAAAAATGAAAACCGGCCAAGTGCGAGTCGGACTTGCCCATGAAGGGTTCCGTAGCAGCAAGTATTTCAGTTTATTAAATGAAAGGAAATTGCGGTTTACGATTTATGACGTATTAAAAACAACTACTTGCTAGATCTGGTTCAAACCAATTTTCGCTGTTAGTTTGCATAGTAATGTACATCATTATATGTTTTTATTTTATCATTTTCTTAATTTAAAAGTTACAGTGGTGGGGGGGGGGGGGGACACTCATTTTACTACTTTGGAAGTGTCTCTCGCGCAAACTATTCACTTTAGATAAAAATGATATTAGAAACCTCAACGTTATTTTTGAAGACCTATCCATAGACACCCCACATGTGTGGGTAAGATTAGAAAAAAAAAATTGAGTTTCAGTTCTATGTATGGGGACCCCCAAAATTAATGTTTATTTTTATATTTTTGTGTAAAAATCTCAATGCGGTTCACCGAATACATCTACCTACTTACCAAGTTTCAACAGTACAGCTCTTATAGTTTCGATGAAAACTGACTGTGGCATACGGACGGACAGACAGACAGACAGACCTGACGAATCTATAAGGGTTCCGATTTTTGCCACTTTTGGCTACGGAACCCTAAAAACTGTTAAGTCTCGCCGATCACTTACGGAGCGAAGGGAGCAACTGGCTATGAGCTTACCGTTAAAATTTATGATTTTATTATATATTATTTACCGTAGCCTAGTTGGTAGTGCTGCTGCCTACGAAGCTGGTGGTGCTGGGTTCGAATCCCGGTAAGTGCAAATATTTGTGTGATGAGCACGAATATTGGCCATTTCCACTCATTGATATAAGAGTGATCAACGAGGTAAAGGAGTTAGGCACGCGGTCAGTTCATAGATGGGTGACCGTTTAGGAATATAATTTATTAGCGTATCCGTGCTTCGAAAGCTATGCGGTAGTAAGTCGGTAAGCTATGTCATATAGGCCAACTGTGCGGTTTTAACAACTCTGACACCATGGCTTGGTAAATGGTGACTTCCCATACGATAAAGTAAGAATTGTGTAGACTTTTTCACAATTTTAGTCTAAATTTTAAATAGAATTTTCATCATTAATCTTCGACATAGCACCGTATCATCTTTGGTAATTAACTAAACAGACTGATATAAGCAGATTTTAATTTATGCTAGCTAATTAATCAAACAACGAAATGGTTAGCGTAGAAGCTGTTTAAACATTCAACAGCCTCCATCGAAGCCGGGGGTGAATTATGTTTATGGATATCATTATTTACCTTGTTTCTAACTTTTTAGATCACCCAAAACTCCAGAATGGATATGACGACAATATAAAAAAAATGTCCTTCTAGCCGAATTTCGGCTAAAGGGGCCAGTCTCAACAGAGATTAGCCATCTGCACGGGACATATTATAGTGTTCAAGAGTGTGCGCAAACACAGGAGCACTTTCTATTCCATCACTCTCATGATCCGATGGGACTCCTAGGCGACACGACCGGAAAAAGGTCAGGTACAGGACCGACGGCTTTACGTGCTCTGCGGGGCACGGGGGTATAACACCGCCAACTCCAAGACTTTGGGCTGATGCTGAGAAATTTTTCTTTTTACAGAAAAGTTCCATAATCACTTTTTGTGGGTGGGATTTGAACCCAGGACCTCGTTCTCTGCGGGTGAACACGCTACCGCTAGACCAATGAGGCAGTTATGGCAGACGACAATATATATATCAGGTCACCCCTGATCCACGCTGGGTGGTAAGTGGTTGACAGCCAAGAAGATTATAGCCACCCCATCTCATCCCGTGGGGGGCATAGAAGTCGTCCCGATATAAACCAGACAACGGACAGCAGCGTTCTTCTGAGTATTTTGACCATCTTACTGCGATCGCCAACCCGTCTGCCAAGCGTGGCAATTTGGATTCGGCGAATGCGACTCTTACTACGTCACGTCACATCCCGGTCCTGTCTCGTCGCGTCGTATTGCCAAACGAACGCGAGACGGGACGCTTCGTCGGTCGGGCCGCATTTTCCCTGAAGAACTTGAAACGTTGGCCGAATCCATAAAATAAATGATTACAGATCTTCGGCGGGCCGGTGGTCGTGGTTGGTAAAAACTTGCTTTTCACGCCACAGGTCGTGAGTTCGATTCCCACCCTGGACAGATATTTGTGTGCATCAACTGTCTGTTTGTCCTGAGTCTAGCTGTAATTATCGATATAAGTATGTATGTATTTACAAAATAATTGTACTCTAGTATAATGTAGTATATCAGTTATCTGGTTTCCATAGCCCAGCTCTGGTATTTTTGGAAAAGATGGCCGTGTGTGAATAATGTCTGAGGATATTATTATTATATGCGAAAGCTGCAAGATTTCCTTGTTTTTTTACGAAACAGTTTTGTTCACTAGAATAGTTGTTAAGTAAAATACACGTTCCCGTTAATATCCTACCTTAAATTATTTTCTGTTCTTTTTCATAGTTTACACGGAAATACTGTTTTGAATACTATAGAAGGTTTCGCTTCGTTGTATTGTAAACAATCCACCGTTGGTAAGTTCTCGTATTAAGCAAATGTACATTTTTATATTTTCTGGTGGAACTCCATAAGTTAAGCTTTACGTTGTTACTATTTAAATGATTCTTTTATTACACAAGCTGTCCCGGGGCACTCCGTACCGCCATATTTTATAGACCATCAAAAAAAAAATAAAAAAAGCATCGTCTCACAGTCTTCTGTCACATTCGCACAGTCATCTTTAGGATATTTTTAAATATTTGCTATTTTTGCAAAGGTTATTTACAAACATTATCTACGGACAATAACGAACACACAACAGAAAGATGTATCTGACAATTAATAAATACATTTTTAAATGTGGTTAAAGAAATTTATTTTCTCAAAAGAACGTAATACATTCACTTAAAGAGAAAGAAAAATATTTACAATAATGTAACATAATAAGTGCCTGCCAAGCGCATAAAAACTTTTTTTTTACTTATTTTTTTTAATAATAATATATATTTTTAATAATAATAATAAATAAGACACATATTATCATTTTTAATCATTTATTCTTTAGTTTATGCTTCTTCTTGAGTAACCATGACTGCAAAAGTCTTAAATTTTGAAAGTGCTTTTAACTTTAAACATTTTTGAGCTAGAAAAATGGTAATGAAGTACTCAAGTGTAAAAAAAGGAATGTAGGAAAAAGCTTGGCTTACACAGATGTTAGGTTACAAGGAGACCAAGTTAATGCTGACAAAATAAACATTTTATATGATACGTGTCTTGATTTACCTTGAAAAGAAGTCTAATTTATTTTTATTAATTCGTATGGGCATATGAATAATGATGAGGAGATTCCATCTATTTTCCTAATACGCAATCAGTGCAATTGATGATAATCGTGCTCGTTGCTCGTGATTTCTTCAACAACAATAGAGTATATCTGGCGCTCGCCGGCCGCTGCCTCGGAACGTAATACGATGTAGCGTAAAACTTAAAAACTACCCCACACCTGCAATACTTACCTGTATTACTTCTGGGAAAGATCTACCTTTGTTCGTAATTTTAGGCAGATGGGTATTTTAGGCGTAAAAAGGCAACAATAAAACTCCTGAACGTACAGACGCCAGCACATCCAGCTACCACAATCTGTCAATTTTTTTTTATAGATTTTCAACTTTATCACAAAAGCATAAGGTTCACTTTCAATTGGGGAAATTTGACAGATTGGGGTAGCTTGATGTGCTGGCGTTTGTACAAACTCACTTCCTGCATTATTATTCCTCATGGCTGTTGGGCGGCCATCGGGACACTTTAAGGAAATAACCCGTATCAGTTTCGTGACCCGACGGATCAGTTGGGGTTGTGGGTTTTTTTAATAGATGTTTAAATGTATCTAACACTATAAGTATTGAGAATTTCAATAACCTTATATAACTAACCAATTTGACAATAACTTCAAGAAATACTTATTTAACTTAAGCATTATTAATCAAAATACAACATCAATATGCAGTGTCAATTCCGTCAATCGTCAGTTTAATCATGCTGGGATGCAATCTGCACCGCCCTCCCACCCGCAAAAATGTGCACATGCAAGAAGGACAATATAAAAAAGCAAATTACATGCGCCAGTACTATACCCAACACGTGTTTCAGTCCTCCACGGACCATTCTCAAGGGCTGCTAACTCGTCGAGGGCTCGAAGGAGACAGTCACCTTCGAGCATATTGATTTAGTATTTTGATTGTTATGGATTTCCGCAAAGTAACGCCTGATTCCATTACTTAAAGCATTATTATCTTAAATTAAATTATATTCTACTTGATCAAATATAAGTCACAATCGAATAATCTTATTGTACCTGCTGTGTGGTGACGGCATAGAATATCATCACCTCATCTCATCCCGTAGGGGGCGTAGTAATCGACCGAGGGAATATCTACCAGAGAACGGGCAGCAGCGTTTTTCCGTGAACTATGACCATCAAACTGCGATCGGCAACCCGTTTGCCAAGCGTGGCGATTATGGCATATCCCACCATTCTTTGGGGAGGCTTTTGTCCAGCAGTGGACATACTTTGGCTGACATGATGATGACCTAGAATTAAATATCTAATATGTAATATTATCATGTTCCAACTATTTATAAGCACTTTTTAAAATCTATGTGATAAGAACTGTGTATATTTATTTAAATATTAAAATTATTACTGTTTCCTATAACACACCAAATATTTTCAAAATAAATGTTGCCCATAACTATAATTACTATGCATTAGACTCGCAATTCAGTTGATTGTAAATGTAGTTCATTAGGTTTATTATTTAATTGATCACTAATTTGAATATTTAATTTTGTAATATGTTTAACGAATTAGCGAAATAGTTCAATGCAAATGCAATGTAAATTTGTAATTATTGAAACTTATCATGTTTTATTTCATCAGTGCATTTAAAAAAGGAACATGAATCTCATTGTTTGTTACGCGTTGGCGTTGTGGGTATACTTAAGTCAGAGTGACCAGTTGGCTTCTGATGTGACTTGACAAATGTTGTCTTAAGACTACAACCGGGTCTGACCACTGAGACGCTGATAAATTAGACCACTTATGACACCTATGCGCATATACTGCAAGTCTATCTCACAACTATTGCTTAAGAACTAATGATCCGGTGTTAGCGCCTTATGAAATAATGAAATAAATTTCATTATTTCAGCACTTGGGTATTAACATACACTTGTACTTGTCAAGCTCACAATGCAGTACATAAACATAGTCGAATACAGTATAAAAATTACAAAAAAATAATTAGTCCGTCCGTGCGGTCTGTTTTATCAGATATATTTTCTTAAATCCTAAAACTAACTAAAATCCTATAACTAACAAGTTACTAATCTATTATTTTGAAATTTAGTTGCCCAATATTAATATTAAAGAATTGAAGGCAATGAGCATTTGGCTAGCGCAGAAGCCTCTTAACCAGTAGCTTAAATTAAACGACTAATACCCGAGGCCACCCTTTTGGGGTTCGGGCCACAGCTCAGGGGGCAAAAGGACAGAATTCTAAGAGATAATGTGATTAGTTGCATGGGATCACCGATGACGCGTTAAGGGGCCAAAGCGATCCTTGCCGCTGAGGAGCCTACCCTAGCTAACCTGCGGCTTTCTCTAGCTAATAGCTAGCTTATTTATTATTATTGTTATGTTGGTTTACTTCTAGATACGTGGACATGGGGATAGTCTTTTCGATTTGCAAGGTATACGTAGACCACCAAGAGATTTACCTTACCTTATTATTAGATATTGTTATCACATGTTTATTACTAACTAGCTGTGCCCCGCGATTTTACCAGCGTTAAATTTTATAAATTATCACGGCTCCTCCCCGTAGGTGATAGCGTGATAATATGTAGCCTATATGTTGACCCGACCTCTTAGTAATATTCATGCAAAATTTGATGTAAATCCATGCAGTACTTTTTGAGTTTAGCCCGGACATACATACAGACACACAGACAAAAATTCTAAAAACTATATTTTGGCTTCGATATTGATACTAGATCACGCCTGAAGTATCCTTTAAAAAAATATTCAATGTACAGTTTTGATTTTACTACGATTTTATTATATGTAGGTATAGATATTATTTACAATTTTTCTCCATGTAGCCCATATATTATACGAGTTGTATTTGAATTAGAAATCCCTTATATTACAATATATTATACGAGTTGTATTTGAATTAGAAATCCCTTATATTACAATATAAGGGATTTCTAATTCAAATACAACTCGTATAATATATGGGCTACATGGAGAAAAATTTCCGCACAATCTCGGCATTCGTCAACAAAACCGCCTTCTGCATTCCTTCCTTAATTGTTATAAAATTTACTCGTTATTGACTGCTTCGTTTGTCTAGCGGTAGCTTGTTCAACTTTCCTAGCGTTTTCAAATCCTCGGTCAGGCCAAGAAGATTTCTAGGGATTTTCCTACTTAGAAGCACTACTTTAGCAGCATTCTGGAGTGTCTAAGTTGACAATGTTACATCCCCATTCTCGTATTGTCTTCAGTTCTGGCCGTTATCCGGTCCTATCGTCTAGCATGCCCCATCGGATAAAGACATTGGGGGTATAAATTATATTGGTAGATACGCTGCCTTTCCCGCCGCAGGTCGTGGGTTCGATTCCCACGACCTGCGCCCTGTTTGTCCTGAGTCTGGGTGTAAATTATCTATATAAGTATTTATTTAGAAAAGAAAAATAGAATATGTAGGATATAAGTTATCCGGTTTCCATAGTACAAGCTCTGCTTAGTTTGGGATCAGATGGCCGTGTGTGAATAATGTCCCAGGATATTATTATTATTACAACTTGTTTTTCCGCACACTTGGATAGTTTATATTTAACTTGGAAAACGATTTTTTTTATTTAGGTCATTAAACATATTTTAAACAGTCTAAACGTAATTTTCAGACTTGTTGATTTAGTTCTGTTAAATACAAACTTACTTGTCTGCTAAGTTTAGAACGAAATAAATATGTAACAATATCTTACGAGAACATTGTCCAGTTACTTTCGAGTTTTTTCCTCTGGGGTGTCATCAATTTACTGAGTTTATTCAGAAACCCAGCACGAATAACTTATTCATTCCATAAATATTTGAAACTAAATTTAGACTTAGGGTAAATTTTAAATATTAAGCAAATTTACTTTCATAATCCTTAAGGAATTGTTAAAGTACTCGCTTTCGGTGTTAAGATCCGGTGGTAGCATTAAAGCGCGACCGTCGTTATAAACACAAGGTCCGCCATAATGATAACATTTAATTCGTACCTTAATATAGACAGAACCATTCAGACAATATGTAGTAAAAATTTAGATAATTAAACCTACACATGATCCTTGACAATAACTTAATTTTAGTTAGCTAAATATCGTTACTGTTATAAAATAAATCTTATTATAAATTATTTCCTACAATCCGTATACCTAAATATCTATATGTACCTAGAAATAGTTATAAATTAATTATATATTACTGCGAACATGTTCTGACTATTTACAAGCGCTTTTTTAAAGTCTACGTGAATAAAAACCCTTTTTATTTATTTATCATATGTGAAAGAGATAAGACTCAAGACCAAGAAAAAAAAGGCGTAAGCTACTTTAAATCCTGTCAACAAACGATTTTTCCAGTCATCCAGATGGTCGTCCGATGAGGTGTGTATGCACCAGACATCCTGTTAAGATTATTTTGTAATTATTTGATGTTATGGTGTCATTTATTATGTTCATCATCCTACCAATATTATAAAGGCGAAAATTCGTGAGTGTGAAATGAAATTGAAAAAAAGTTTATTCATTTTAAATTAAAATCCTTTACAAACTTTTTGATACCCCTGTCTAACTGCATAACAGTTTGTTGGCAGATGTAGCTCCCTTTTTACATACTTCTTACAACAAATACATTATGTAGTTCTAGTATCTAGGTAATATAAAGAAACAAAATAAACACAAGCGAACTAAAGAAAAAAATTTTAAAAATATATATCTAATTAAGAAAAAAAAACAATTATAGGTATTAAATAAATTAAGTTAGGTAGTTAGATTATTAAATATTTTGTGTGAATAATATTATTAACTAATTTTATAGTGTAATAGGCTATGCAATTTTTTAGTTCCTACCTCATTCAACAAGCCATTTGCCTGTGTGTGACTGTGTATGTTAGTTACTTCTACATAAAGTTGAGAGGTAGGATACCTTATTGGTTTTTTATTCATGACTTTGAGCACAGCTCTTTGTGCTCTTTCCAATCCCATTAAATGTGTTTTAGCACACCCTCCCCAAACCGGGATGCAATATTGGAGAATGGACTGACAGAGGGCCAGATAAACCATTTTGACTTTGTCGTGGGTGGTTGTGTCACGCAGAGTTTTGAAGACATAGATTAGCCTTCTAGCTCTAGTTTTGACAGTATCTACCTGAGTGGCCCACGTCAGTTTACTGTCGAGTTGAACTCCAAGGTATTTTGTGTTATGGACTTGAGTTAATTTTTGACAGTCACAGTTATTAACCGAGAGGCAACTGTGGGCGACTATACTAAAATCACAAGGTGGAGTATTAGTTTTGGATAAAGAAAATGGGATATAGAGTGTCTTATTGAGATTTAACGTTAACAAATTGTTCATCAACCAGGTCATAATTTGTTTAAGAGAATATTCAGCTCTCTCTTTCACTAGTGGCCAGTTAGGACCCGTTATGACAATTGCAGTGTCATCAGCGTAACAAAAGATGTCAGTATGAGGAAGTGACATTGTACAGAGATCATTCACGTATAGCTGAAAGAGTGTGGGACTTATGATACTCCCTTGTGGGGTGCCGTATGAGGCGTGAAACTCATCACTTAAGTGATCACCAATTTTTACTCTTTGAGTTCTATTCGACAAGTAATCCTTAAATAGTTTGTGGGTAATGCCTCTAACACCAATGCTCTCCAGCTTATCAAGTAGTATTGGGACAGAGACAGTGTCGAATGCTTTGGAGAGATCCAAAAAAATGCACAGGCATCTGTTATTATGATCTAAGTTCTTGACAATAATATTGGTTAAGTCAATCACAGCATCTTCAGTGGAAACACCAGGCCTGAACCCATACTGATTTTTAGCAATAATATTGAATTTGTTAAGATACTTTT
This sequence comes from Pseudoips prasinana, assembly GCA_951640165.1. Taxonomy (NCBI): domain Eukaryota; kingdom Metazoa; phylum Arthropoda; class Insecta; order Lepidoptera; family Nolidae; genus Pseudoips; species Pseudoips prasinana. The sequence continues at coordinate 38,387,205 of OX621240.1, read as the reverse complement.
TTAATGAATTATTTAGAAACCTTTCCATTATTTTGGATAAAGCGGATAAAACCGAAATGGGCCGATAATTGTTGACACAGTCTCTGTCCCCACTCTTGTAGACCGGATGTATAAGTGCTTTTTTTAAAGCATCAGGGAACACACCAGTATTTATTGCAAGGTTGTAAATATAGGTTAAAGGAGGCACCAAAGTTTCCCGGCAAAGTTTAAGGGCGTAAGATGATATTCCATCCCAACCCACGGCACAGTTCAGACGTAACTGAGATATTATACTATCTATTTCAGCTTCGCATACTTCTGATAAAACCATTGAATTACTTCCTTTGAATGTTGAAAGGTTTGAGTCATGAAATAGAACTGTGGTACTATTACTGGAATGGATAATTTTATTAGCTAAGTTCCTGCCTATACTACAGAAAAAGTTGCAAACATAGTTTGTAGCCTGCTTAGGGTCTGACTGGATGTTCAAGAGTGCTTCAGGACCGTCATTATTTTTATGAGTGTTTGTGACGTTTTTTATGGCTTTCCAGAGAGCTTTAGGGTCAGAGCCTGCACTGTCTATGAGATTCTTGTTGTAAGTCAACTTTATCTTACGAATGAGACCATTGCAGAAGTTGCGATAACGGGTGTACGTTATTTTGGCTGATTCTAGTAGGGTACGAATGTGTGGGAAAGAAGCCGTGAGTTGCATTAACTGTTAAATATTCATCGCTTAAAGGATCGGAGTTATTAGAACAAATATTTATATTCATGTCCCCTATAAGGATCGAGTGTTGCGTCGTCAGTTTATTGTATATATTGTTTAAACTGTCTATAAAATCTTGGTGATCGTTAGGAGATTTAAAAGATGGGGAACGGTAGATTGCCACGATCCCAAAAAGTTGGTCAATCTGACAAACCATGCAACTTCCTCCTTTAAAGAGGGGTTCACTTATTTTACATGTAAGTTCTTTACTTGTGTAGAATATTATACCATCATTTTGGTTTAATAATGATTTTGAGGCGTGTGTTACATAACCCTCCAGGGTAGGCAATGTTTTAGCTTTACTCAACCAACATTCAGTCAAGACAATTATATCAAAAGAAACATCTGCCACAGACAACATTACGCAAAATTGGTCGAAATTTTTATTTATGCTGCATATATTTAAGTGAATTATTTTAAGGGCTTTACTATTAAGATACCTTTTGCAATCCTCTGGATGACAAATATATGAATGCGCGTAGGAATTAGAATCTAATTCTTTATTTATATAATTTGTATTTGCCATTTTAAATTTAATAATAGAAAATAAATAATGATTCTACCGAAACCAGAGACGAGGTGCATTTTTTAGCGCTTGGGAATGTAAGGTTATTTAACTTATATAGCTGAAACTGAAGTAAATGTGTGTATATTTTTATAAGTACAAATATGATAATAGATATATGAGTGTTTTTGTAGAAAATTATGTATATTTTTATATTATATTTAAGACAATAAGCTATTAGTGAACGATTAGTAGTAAAAATATGTGTAATTTTGTACATAGATCTGTGTGTTTTTGCATTATTTGTTAGGTAATATACTATCAATAGACGATAAGTAATATAAGTGTTTTTGTACAAAAAAGTGTGTCGTTTTGTTTTATGTGATAGGTAACAAACTATTATTATTTTTGATTCAGGTAAAACACAGATATACAATATAATATTTAACATGCAAGGATATACGTAACTTATTATTAATCTAGGATATACAGTGATAAAATTAGGTAAGAAACATAAGTCGGTAATATAGCAAGGAGTTAGTCACAGAGTTTTACGCAAGTCCAACAGGTACTTCTCTGAGGAAATGAGTATTTGTTTCTCACCATCTGCTTTACGAAGAAAGATATTTCCATTGTGAGTCCAACAGTATTTAAAACTGTTCTGATTTGAAAACTCTCTTGCCGAATGAAACAACTTCTTGGAGCTAGCAGGTAGATAGTCAGAAATATATACGGCTTGACGTTGGCCGGGGATCTCGAGGGCCACCGTGTTTAATTTATCCTCCCTCTTTTTGTTTTTATTGTATTCACGTACGGCAGACAATGTGTTCAGTTTGAGTTGAACGGTCTGGAACTCTGCTACTATCGGACGTGTTGTACCAGGTTTTCCTGGTAGCCGATATTTTATTTTATTTTATTTAGAAGGTACAGTTACAGATATCAGATTATATAATATAAAGTATACAACTATATTAATACATTGTGAGTGAATCTGAAATCCAGTTACAGCTGTACACAACACTTGTAGTAGACAATACTTCTTTGTAAGTTAAATTAGAGTTAATCTTAAGTTAAGTTAAAAAGTACAATTAGATGTAAGTTAATTACTATTACATTTTGTTAAATTGAAGTAAAAAATATTTGAATCTGCTGAAGTTGTCGTGAAATATGTCTGCGTGTGAGCAAATAGCATTATAATTTCTACACATTCTATTAAGCGGGTTATTTTGTGATACATTATTGTTACTCGAGGGTACATTGAACAGTTGTGGAATACGAACAGATCGCAATGGTATTTTAATGTTTACCTTTTCAATGAGACAACTATCCAATGAACCATTTATAATTTTGTGGAGTGTGCATAGGTCGCTTATCCATCTTCTACTTTGTAGCGTTGGCAAAGAAAATTTATGAAGCCGGTCACTATAGTCTGGAATTTTGCGCCTTAGCCCATATTTTGAGCACAGAGCTCTTACAAACCGTCTCTGTACTGCCTCTATACGATCAATATGTGTGCTGTAGATTGGAGACCATACAGGAGAACAGTATTCCAGAATGCTTCTTACCAAAGAACAGTATACTATAATTACGGAGCTGGTTTTTTTAAATGGGCGAGTGGTTCGGAGTATAAATGAGAGCATACGATTAGCTCTATTACAAATATTGTCATAGTGTGGTCTAAAAGATAAACAAGAGTCGAACAACACTCCCAGGTCGCGAACCTCTGTAACTCTCGTAATTATAGTATTGTCAATATGGTAATTATATTTCAGAACATTTTGTTTCTTTTTAGTAAACGTGATCACCTGGCACTTTTTTATATTTAATGACATGTGATTTTCGTTACACCAATTTAAAATTGTGTTCATGTCAGTTTGAAGGTGTTCGCAGTCTTTATGATCCGATATTCGTTTAAATATTTTTATGTCGTCAGCAAAAGCCAAACATTCACATTTGACACTATTCAGTAAATCGTTGACAAATATTAAAAACAAAAGGGGACCTAAATTAGAGCCCTGAGGAACGCCAGATGATGCTATATATGGAATAGAGTCATATCCGTTTAGTGTGACAAGCTGTGAGCGATTTTCTAGGTAAGATTTGAGCCATCTATACAAGTTTCCATGTATTCCTATACTTTGAAGTTTTGCAAGCAGTGCCAAATGATCCACGTGATCAAAAGCTTTTGAAAAATCAGTGTAGATCGAGTCTACTTGGCCTTTGAAGTTAAAAGATTCACATATATAGTTGCAGTAATAAAGCAGATTAGAGTTGGTAGATCGTCCTGTGACAAACCCATGTTGCTTTGTACTTAACATGGGCTTGACATAGTTATATACATGTTTGTAAATATAACTTTCAAATATTTTGGCAAAACAGTTAAGAACACAGATAGGGCGATAGTTAGAGACATCTGATTTATCCCCCGATTTATATACCGGAGTAACTTTGGCTATCGTCCATAGCTCAGGGAAAGTACCCTCCTGTAATGATTTGATAAATATTATGTGCAGTGGAGTAACCAATGCAGTTGAACACATACGAATAAAGATAGGGGGAATACCATCATAACCACCGTTTTTTGAGACATCAATATCTTGAAGTTTAATCAATAGATCTTTCTTGTCAATGTGTATGTTAGTAATCGATAGATTAGAAAATACAAAATCAGGGTAGTAACTACTTGTAGTACTGGAACTGTAAACTGACGAGAAGTATTCAGAAAACAGGTTAACAATATCTTCACCTGAGCTGCCGATCTTGTCTTTATAGTACATACGACTGGGCATGTTATTATTTAAACGTTTACTTTTAGTATAGCGCCAAAAAGCTTTTAGGTTGAACTTGAGATCTTCCTCAATTCGATCGATGTAGATTTTAAAACATTCACAAGCTAATGCTTTCGCCCGAGTTCTGAGCATTGAAAACATATCGTAATCCCTTGGATTTCCATATCGTTTAAATCTAATGTGTGCTTTATATTTTGTAGCTAGTAATTTTATAAGACTTTTTGAAAACCACGATGGATATCTGTTATTACATATTTTAGACTTTGGAGTAAATCTCTCTATTATTGTGTAAATACTATTGTAAAAAAATTGGACAAACTCATTACATTTCATACTTGCTGCATATAGATCCCAATTTATTAGCGCTATCTCTCGTTTACAGCTTTCAAAATCAGTTTTATAATAACATAGTTTTTCTAGACATGCATTTTTTAATAATGAGGTAGTACCAGTTTTAAACGATATTTCAAACGGTGGATGATGATTATCAAGACGGCTTATGGGGGTGGTCTGAGTGACAGTGATCAAATCTGATGCATCAGTTATAACTAAGTCTAGAATGCGGTCATTTTGGTTTAAGTTATAGTTTAATTGACGTATCATGTTAAATTGAAATAGATTATGGAGAGATTTTGACTTCTCGCAGTTACAGCCCAGAGGACAACCTGTTTCAGCAGACCAAGTTATATCACCCAGGTTGAAGTCACCCACAATACAAGTAAAATGCCTAGTTGTAGTTATTAGTCGATCATTACAATTAGTCAGGAACTCACGAAATACGTTAGTAGGTAAATAATCAGGTATATATGCAACACACAAACTGACAGTAAGAGATTCGTTTAACTTAATTTCTAGCCATAGATCTTCTAAATATTCAGTTTCCCAATCTCGTCTTAACAGAATGTTGAGTTTTTTCGAATAAGCAACCAGCACACCTCCACCATGATTCTTTTTATATGTCACGTAGATCAGATTCTGAGATTGGCGTGCCAATGGTCTGTCCAATCTTACAAACTGTATTTTTAAGAGTCGTGACAGTTTCATTTACATGCTGTGGGATGTTTCTGATTTCCATATTTGAAGACCTGGATTTGAGTTGCAGGTCTTGTATTTTTCTCTCTAGGTTTTCAATGTACCTATTTTGCTCTAGTCGTTCCTTTTGTAAACAACCCAGACCGGCTTTTATTTCCTCGTATTGTTTATTCATAAATGATATAGATAGTACCATTTCATCATTTGATTTTAGAATTTTACTATTTTGAGCTTTTAGTTCCAAAATATCGGTGGAGAGTTTAGTAATAAGTGTGTTTTGGCTTTTGTAAATCTCATCTACTTTTGTCTGAAGTTCCGTTTTCCAGGTATGTAACAATTCCATTATATCTTCCTCAAGATTTCGTTCAATCTTAGGTGAACTAGGCCGGTTGGTACGAAGCCGCTTATTTCGCTTAACATTTACAAATGATACGTCGCATTCTTGCATGGTATTTAGGTCGGTTTCCGACTGTGAGTGTTCCGCCATAGGTGAAGTTTTTGACACGGGCGATCGTTGCACCGACATGTTGATAACAATATCACGTTACAAGCTACGCAAGAAGCTTAAGATGTTAACGCGACAGAGATGGCAATTATGACTGCAACGCACTCCTCGCACAGGCACTCCGCGTTCACGGTCGATTTACCTTTCACTTTTATGTGATAGTAACAAAAGTTTAAAAAGCACTTTATGTCGTTATGTTATGTTATAATTTAGAATGGCTGGATAGTAAAAACTCAGAGTAAAATTAGCAACACGTCTGTTCTCATTGACGACCCGGACGAAACTTGACACTGTTTACTTTCACTGATCACTAGCATTTAGTCAGTTTTCCACTTTGCCTGGATTGCCTTCGATTTCACTTGAAACTCACCGTTTTGCTTTGATGTTCCGCTTATATACCCCTAAAGTGTTCAAAATTTGAAACATTTCAAGTCATTCTTTTTTGTAGAGGCTCTTCTTTTATATGACAGATTAATCGTAATGTCCTTGTCCTCACCTATCTCTATCGTTTCATTCTAAAACTCGCACAATCTCTTTCTTTTTATTTTGGAACCATGTATTGTTAATTTTGCATCAGTAATTTTGTATCTCCTTTTCATTAGCTATCCTTTTTATTTTGTTCTTATATTATCTAGTATATTCTAGCAATTTACAAAAGCCAGCAAAAATTTATACTGGTACCAGGGTTCGAAGCCCGAACGTGACGATACTGTTGGTAAATTACACCCAGATACAGAACAAATAATCGTACTCATCACACTAAGATTTGTCTTAGGTGGTAATCGAACCTACGAACTCTGGCTCAGCAGTCAGGGTTATTAACCACGAGGCCAAAAAGCCCATTAAATGTTTCTATAAGTGCATAAATGCAGACAATCATTGAACAACAACCACACTTTTAAATCACCTCATTGTACAGACGCCAGCACATCAAGCTACCCAAATCTGTCAAATTTCCACAATTGAAAGTGAACCTTGTGCTTTTGTGATAATGTTGAAAATCTATAAAAGAAATTTTATAAATTGGGGTAGCTGGATGTGCTGGCGTCTGTACTTCAAATGTAAGAAAATGTCTGTGGAGAAAAATAAACGATATTTATATTGTATTCATTTATTATTTTCAAGTTATCTTTACATATAATAAAATCGTAGGAAAGTCAAAACTGCACATTGAATATTTTTAAAAAGGATACTTGGGGCGTGATCTACAATTGATATCAAAGCCAAAAATATAGTTTTTTAAATTTTTGTCTGTTTGTCTGTATGCATGTGCGGCCTAAACTAAATAAGTACTGCATGAATTTACTTTAAATTTTGCATGAATATTACTAAGAGGTCGGGTCAACATATAGGCTACATATTATCACGCTATCACCTACGCGGGAGGAGGTGTGATAATTTATAAAATTTAACGCGGGTAAAACCGCTGGGCACAGCTAGTACAAATTAAATGTAAAGAAACGAAGTCTTGTCTGAAACAATCCTAAGACAGAACCCCAGAAAATATCATGTTGAGAGAAAAAATCCAACATGATCATAAAATTAAGCCAAGTGCCGTCTGAATAATATATGATATTAGCTTTTTTGCTTGTTTTGATTGCAGGGAAGCTAGAATGGGTGAATAATTAAGGTTTATGCGTAATGAAACTCTATATTTAGTATCAAAGTTAAGACACTTCCTATTTAATAAATAATCTGGAAGTCTAAAATGTAAAATATTTGCTGTGTGGTGACGGCATAGAATATCATCACCCCATCTCATCCCGTGATGGGCGTAGAACCCAGCTACGTTTATGGTGGACAGAAAAATGTTTTTACTCTGTAGAAGAATATTTGACATGTAAGCCCTAGTATCTTAAGTGTACCTTTAGTATTAAGTTATAATTTGTATGCCATTATGTAAAATGGCTTGTGTGTGAGACTTCAAATGATTACTCTTAAACCTATATTTTTGACCCCATATTGACAAATAAATATTTTGAATTTGAATTTCGAAATCGACCGAAGGAATACCTACCAGTGAACTGGCAGCAGCGTTTTTCTATGAAATATGGCCATCTAACTGCGATCGCCAACCCTTCGGCCAAGCGTGGCGATTATGGCATATCCCTCTATTCTTTGGGAAGGCTTTTGTCCAGCTGTGGACGTAATTTGGCTCTCTCTTGTTCTATCTTCACTAACCTATATCTCCCTCTTAAATTTCGCCTTGCTCGATCAAACTTTTCGTAACTCTCTCGTCACGGATTCCCCAACTTACTCCACAAGTCAATCGTTCGTAAAGAAGTTTTACTTCATAATATAGTTAACTAGCTGTGCCCCGCGGTTTTACCCGCTTTGTGTTAATCCAAGGTATCAGCTAACACCATACCAAATTTTATTAAAATCGCTCCAGCCGTTTAGCCGTCAAGAAGTAACAAATATACCTACACACTCACACACTCACAATCTTTCGCCTTTATGATATAAATGGGTGGCTACAAATGTTATATGAATAGTTATTTACGAAATGAGTATTACTGTTTATCATGATAATAATTTAACTGTGTTAGGTATAAGTTAGTTTATGACATGACGGAACATACATACCTACGTGACTTGTCAAAAGTTGAGTAAAAAATGGGTGCCTTAGTCGTAAAATTTTTTAGCGTCACTGTATTTCTGAAGACGTGTTTGAATGGCGTAATGACGTGAAGTCATTACGCCGTGTCATAAACATACTCTGCTATTGATTAGCTAATCCATGGGTTGGGGCGGAACTTTGACGAGTCAGCCAGTCATTAAGTCACGACTTTTCTTTTTATATGTATGTAAAGAAAAGAAAGAGGATGTAGTCACAAAGATAGAAAATGGTATATTGAGATGGTTTGGTCATTTAGAAAGGATGAATGGAAGAATATTAACAAAAAAAGTATACCTGGCCTTTGTGAATGGGATAACCGGAAGGGGAAGACCTCGTAGAACATGTCGGAGTCGTTCCCAAGAAAGGGCAGGTCAGAAGTACCTTAAACCAGCGAGCATGTATGAAGAATATAATGACTGTAATCGAGGTAAAAATTGTGACAAATGGAAATCCGTTGACTCTGCCCACTCCTCAGGGAAACAGGCGTGAGTCTATGTTTGTGTATATGTATGTAAAACATTTATTTGTTATACGTTGTTTATAATTTCTTCGGTGTACCTTACAATCATACAATATATAAAAAACGGCAAATATTCTATCAACTATAGTATTAAAGTATAGCTCCTAATTGAGTTTGCAGCATATCCGAGTGAATATTGATTTTTAATATTCGAAGTTAGCGCAATAGATCGTCTACAACAAGTTGTTATAACTTTCTGTTGAAAATGGAGCTAAAACTTTGTTCTCGAGATAAAGAGACAATTAACAGATACTACGGAGAGTCTTTGCTGTGTGGTGACGGCATAGAATATCACCACCCTATCTCGTGGGGGGCGTAAAAATCGTCCGAGGGAATACCAACCAAAGAACAGACAGCAGCGATTTTCTGTGAACTATGACCAACAAATTGTGATTATGGTATATCCCCCCCATTCCTTATGGAGGCTTTTGTCCATCTGTGGACGTACTTTCGCTGACATTATGACGGAGAGTCTTCGTATGCCGCCCTCAATCACACTATCTGACTGAGGGTGGCATATAATTCCGATGCAATACTTTCTGAAGTAAAAGTTCTCGAGTGATGATCTCGAATAGGAAGACGCAGCGGAGGTAGCTCCCCTACCAGGTGTACCGATATTCTTGTAAGGGTAATCGGAAGTCGCTAAATGCTCGATTTGAGCTCGACCGTCGGTATACATATTTATTTTCTCTATATAGATATAACCATTAGACAAGATGTACTAAAATATATCTAAAACAAATAAGTATTAACAATTACTATTCATAAAACCTTAACTATTATGTTCAATGTCCAAAATACTTCAAGAAGCTTATCCATTTCTTTATTTTTAGAGCTGTCAACACTAAATTAACTTTGGTAATACTGTATAAAAATTAACTTAATATATATATTATTTAAAAAATTGTCGCCCTATTTTAAATTAACATACTAACATAACACAATTTACATAAAAACATTATCTGCTGTATGTAATTTCCCAAATAATTAGAGATTTGTAAAGAGACGCTAGCACATCCAGCTACCCCAATCTGTCAAATTTCTTTTATAGATTTTCAACTTTATCACATAGGCATAAGATTAACTTTCAATTGGTGGAATTTGCCAGATTAAGGTAGCTTGATTTGCTGGTGTCTGTACAAAGGTTAAAGGAATTGCCTGTCTAAGTCATTATGGTGCTAAGTATAGATTTGTCTTTCTATCTATAATATATCCGTGCGAAGCCGGGCGGGTCACTATTCAATCATAAAATTTTGCATTGCTTTTTTGCTTTTGATTGCTCTTAAATTTATCTTTGAGGTAACACAGGATCGAATTATGTTATCATCTCATTAGACCTTTATTGTTATTCTGCGAAAAACGAACTGAAGATAATATTAAAGGTAACATTATTATTTTAGACGTGTATATTTAACTAAAACTTTCGGGGTTTGTAAGTACCTATTGGGACGCAATTATGAGAAAAGGTTTTATGAGGAAACCTTTATTGAGTTTTTGCTAAGAAATTCCATGAATGTTTGTTTTGTTTTGTTGTAGCTTATTAATTTTATTTAATGGTGTAGCTATCCACCCAAAATGTAAATGCTTGGCACTGGTCTGTGTAGCATTCTCCATTTATCCCGTTGTAGAGCCATCTCGTTTAATTCATTATAACTGTCCACTCATAATTTTTCTTTAAGTTGATCAGTAAACTTTCTTCTCGGTCTTCCTCTCTTTCATCTTGCGTCTATCTTCGCTTCTATTATATTTGTGATAAACTAGTTGTTTCGGATTATATGTCCTATCATCTTACCCATTCTGGTTTCTATGTGTTTTAATGGTGTATTAGATGATTAAATAAATGCATTATAAAATGTAATAAATATGACGGCGCAACTGTGGCGCTACCGACAAAACCGCATAGACAAGAGTGAACAGTCAGTGTCACTCTGGTGGAACGTCGAACGGGCGGCCATCTTGGTGTCACTGTTGCCTAGAGACAGTATAGTGGTCGCGTATCATCGATGGATCGCCGTAATTGGAATTAAAATCTAACTTAATTAGTGATTTGGTGCCGCATTAAGATAGTAGATTGATTTTGCTCAGTAATTCAATGCTAAGGAAGTGAAGACCACCTATATTTTTTGTTTAACTGCCTGCCTAACCTCACCAAGTAATAAATGATGGATTCGGAAAATAGTGTTCCAGACATGCCTCCGTGTATGCCAGAGGCGTCGTTAAATACAAGGTTGTAATGACTGCCACGATTCGGCTACGGCAGTCATTCTTAATAGAGGACAGTCAACTTTGCAGAAGATGCTATACACTGGTGCATTCTCTTTACATATCTAATAAATCGAGATAGTCAAGTGGTTAGACCGTTTAACTGTTGATTCAGTGGTATCGAGTTCAAACCCAAGGCGCGCACCACTGACTTTTCGAATTCATGTGCGTATTAGTATTACTAAAAACAGTGAAGCACATCTGCTTGCCGGAGAGTTCTACAATATGTTCTTGAAGGCATATGAAGTCTTCCAACCCGCACTAGCCCATTGTGGTGGACTTCGTCCTTTGCCTTCTCATTGTGAGAGGTGGATCTTGCCATGGTGGGACAGTAATGGGCTGCATCATCATCACACTATCTATTCCCTAATTCGATGGGAAAGGTCTTCAACACGACCAGGGATAGCTCAAGCTCAGCAGAGACACCTTTACGTTCTCTAAGAGGTACGGACCTTTAACCCTTAATTACTCGCATGGGGTCAAATCAGTTTCACATTAGAAAATGAAGCTGTTGCCGGGGCCCAAATTTGCCCGTATCCCCGCGAGCTTCATAAATCGCGTTGAATTTTGTATTCTAGTAGCGAACAAGTCACGGGAGTGGAAGGAACCGTCATCGTTGCGCTGTTGAGCGGCGAACCCGTGCGAGTAATTACGTTAGACTTTGAAAGAGGTAATTAATGTATGTTTTGCGTTTTTTATGTATTATAATTTTGACTTGTATTATTAGATGTCCAGTGTGTAAAATTATGTTATAAAAATGTGTTTCCAGCTTTATAAGAAGAACTTATTCAAAAATGACGTATTACTACGAGTTTAATCAAGAGAATAGCAATTTTGGTAGGCTTCTGACGAAAAACAAGTTGCTGGGTCAGATTCTGAGTTAGAGTTAGATTAGATGGCACAGAGTGATCTTCAGCCACCAAACACTTAAAAGCGTGGGCGTTGCAGCAATTGCCCACAGAATAGTGCTAGTCCAAACAAAAGGAAATAATAAAAACCGGCCAAGTGCGAGTCGGACTCGCACATGAAGGGTTCCGTAGCAGCAAGTATTACAGTTTTTCAGTTGATTAAATGAAAGCAAATTGCGGTTTATAACGTATTAAAAAACTACTCGCTAGATCTCTTTCAAACCAATTTTCGTTGTTAGTTTCTATGGTAATGTACATCATATATTTTTTTAGTTTTATTATCCTCTTATTTTAGAAGTTACAGGGGGGGGAGACACTCATTCTACCACTTTGGAAGTGTCTCTCGCGCAAACTATTCAGTTTAGAAAAAAAAATATTAGGAACCTCAATATGATTTTTGAAGACCTATCCATAGACACCCCACATGTTTGGGTACGATCAAAAAAATTTTTTTGAGTTTCACGTCTATGTATGGTGACCCCCAAAATTATTGTTTTTTTTCTATTTTTGTGTAAAAATCTTAATGCGGTTCACAGAATACACCTACTTACCAAGTTTCAGCAGCACAGCTCTTATAGTTTCGGAAAAAAGTGGCTGTGACATACGGACGGACAGACAGACAGACAGACATGACGAATCTATAAGGGTTCCGTTTTTTGCAATTTGGCTACGGAACCCTAAAAAAGAAATTGTGTGCAATACTATGTCTGAAATATTTTTCCAATTTTAATACATGTGATTCAGAGAGATTATAAAAATATTTATAAAATTATACTTTGATGCCTGCTTATGTACAAATACTTTATTTTCGAGAATTATTTCATTTTAATTTGGTATTTTTTAATTTAATTCATGTCATCCTTTTAAATATAAACTAATAAAACAGTTTGATAGTAAATTAGACATATTTCACATAAATTTAAAACAATTTCTACAGTTGGGGGTCACCTGTGACCCCATGCGAGTAATTATCTTCTTCCTTCGACTAATTAAGGGTTAATTTCAGCCGCAGTTAATGAGGTCCTCACAGTATATCAAAGTAACCTGGAGGCTTCTAAATAATAATAATATCTGGGGACAATGTCACACAGATCATCCTAGCTCCAAACTAAGCAAAGCTTGTACTATGGGTACCAGGCGACGATATACATACTTATATACATAGATAAATACTTAAATACATAGAAAACATCCATGACTCAGAAACAATTATTCGTACTCATCACACAAATATTTGCACTTGCCGGGTTTCGAACCCAGGACCACCAGCTTCGTAGGCAGGAGCACTACCAACTAGGCTACGGTCATAAGATACCAAAACTTGTTCCTAGTTCTTTTGTATTCGGTACTTCTATTATTATATCCGCCATATTGGTTATAAAAAAATAGAAGGGCCTGATGGCATGTGCATTAATGTTGGTAGATATGCTGCCTTTCACGCCGCAGGTCGATTCCCACCCGAGACAGATATTTGTGTGCATGAACATGTCACTCGCCTTATCTGACTGTAGGTGTGTGGTCGTTTGTTGTGTTCAGAACCATAAATTAAATAAACATTGTTTACGAATCGAACTGTAATCCATGCCTAGTTGTTAAAAGTGCTATAATATAGAACATGCAGTGTTATCCAGCGTAAAGACAGTGTAATTACTTTGCAATAACATAAAATGCAATAGTCAAACAAGATTGTGATTATAATCTACCCGATACCGTGTGAAAAAAAAACAATATAGTGAGAACAAATTATTTAACATTTAAATTAAAGTGCTAGGTTGCCAATGGTGTACAGCGTTGTGGACGTTTGAATGACTGCTGAAGAACCAGTGCATAACGTGTAATAAATACTGAAACTTTATTTTTTAATAGCGCCATCTATCTTAATCTGTCGGTACTACTTTATCGATAGATCAACTTAACGCGCTGTATGCATAAGCAATCTATTTGACTTGAAACCTAAACTTTTAAATTGTTCCGCTAGGTGTCGCTAGGCTTTACAAAATTTTACAATGCCGCCGAAACCAAAGTGCCTTAGCTGCGACAAATTAACTACGGCGGCGGATGGCACGTGCTCTAGCTGTAAGGCTATGGCTAAGGGCTTATTGTTGTCCCAGGCGGATAAATCTCGTGAAACTGCGTCAATCCCTACTGACCTTGAAATAGCCGTAGAGATCCGAAAGTTTAGAGAAGAAGTTGCTGATATGAGGAACGAAATGAAAAAGCTGCGAGAGGAGCTCACGCAACATCAAATCTTTGAGCGAGTTGAAAAGTTAGAGGAAATGGTCACCATTCTGGAAAAACGTGCTGACGAAAAGACATCAAATTTGCAGCAGTTCGAAGCGACTATTTCAGATTTAAGACAACAGTTGAGCGAGCGGGACCAGGAGTTACTTCTCAACGATGTCATTATATCAGGAGTACCTGAGATGCGAGAGGAAAACCCGGTACACTTGGTGAAAGCCATCGCTTTAACTCTTTCTGTCACCCTGGATGAGCGGGACCTTGTGCACGTGGAGCGCTTGGGTGCCGTAGGCGCAACCGAGTGGATGATAGTAATAGCTCTGACCAACAACGCCCGCGTAAACTAGTCGTCCGTTTTGCCCGTCGTGCCGCGCGAAACAATATACTAAGTGCGGCCCGAGTACGGCGCGGCTTATCTACTACTGACCTCGACTTCCATGGTCCCGAAAGGCGGCTGTACATAAACGAGCACCTCACTCGCTCCAATGGCATGCTCTTTTACAAAACGCGTGAAGCGGGAAGACTACACAATTTTAAATATGTTTGGACTAAAGACGGATGTATTTATGTGCGAAAAGGGGAAGGAGCACCAGTTCAACGTATTCGCTTTGAAGCCGATTTTAACCGAATTTTTGGGGCAAAATCCCATTAGACGCTGATTATTACTTTATATTATTATGTTCCTACAGATTTTTCAAAACTTATTTATTATTTTTATACAGTTTTATACCAAATTTGGGGATTTGTGTATTTTTTTATGTAAAACGTATGTCGGTTTTGTATGTTCTGCCTAAGGGGTATACTGTCTCAGTGTTTTTATATTCCAATTGGGTCCTACCGTTTCCGTTTGCTAATTCCATATATTGTCACGTAACAACATCTCGACACAGTTATATAAACTATCCATGTTATACACAATTATATTACTATTTTATTATAATGATGACCAGTCCATTTTATTATATTGAACTTATCAGTAAATTATTAGTTAATTTGTTTTGTGCAGTATCAACTTATTTATTTATGGAAATATTATTTTTACACTTGAATGTAACTGTTTGTATCCTTCTTATACGTATAAAAACACCTAATGGTTAGTAAATATCTAAAAGTTGGTTTACTTAACGCGGGCTCACTGGGTACGAATCATGATGAATTTGTTGTTGCAATGGGACGTCATGAACCTGATATTATGGCCATAAACGAAACCTGGCTAAGAGCAGGAGAGGGTAACCGTGCTCCCATAGTGTCTGGTTTTCGTTTGCGACATGTCCCACGTCCTTTAAGTTCGCGTGGTGGCCGGGGGGGTGGTATAGGGTTTTATATTAGACGTGGTATTAATATCCGCTCACATTCTCACCCTGTCGACCCACAGCACTGGAATGTTGAACAAATGTGGATAACTCACAGCATTAATGGGGCTAGGCTTGCCATAGGCACAGCATATAGGCCTCCATGGCAGGATGTTGATATATTTCTAGATGCTTTAACTTGTTCAATAAATTCATTATCGTTTTGTAGTCATATTATTCTACTGGGCGATTTTAATATCAATTGCTCTAAACAATCAGATCCTCGAACGGACAAACTAAATATATTTTTAAGATGTCTAAACTTGAAGCAATTTGTTATGAGTCCTACGCATTTCACAGAACACAGTCAAACACTTATTGATTTAGTATGTGCAGATGTTCGGCCAAATGATACTGTAGTCGATCCTATTTGTGGCCTTGGGGGTCATGCCTTTATTACGGCCACCTTTCATTTTAGGAAGGCAAAACTGCGACCCAAGACTGTTATCTCTAGAAATTTGAAGAATATTTCTTTAGAGGAATTAAATCAGTGTCTAGATACCATTAACTGGACTATACCTATTACGTCTGAAAACGTTAACGAGATAGTGTTATACCTCAATATTCACTTGTTATCTATGTTCAATAAACTGGCACCTCTTAGGAATCACGTAGTTAAAGAGAGGTCATATCCATGGATAACAAGTAATATAAAGTTCATGATGACCTTACGGGACCAGGCTAGAGCTGTCTACTTGGAAACAAATAGCGATAGCAAAAAAGAATATTATAAAGACCTTAAACGTCTAGTTAATGAGGGTTTATACAACGAAAAAGTTGCTTATTACGACACAAATATAAATAGTAATATAAAATTTCCCAAAGTTCTGTGGAAAAACTTAAAAAAAACATTACTGCCACCCAAAAATGACTTTGAACTTCCATCACATTTCAATGATCCAAATATTATTAATCACCATTTTTTAGACGTCCCTGGGAACACAGAAACATCTCTATCTCACCTAACTTTCTACGAATTTCATAGATTTAACAGTACAATTTTTTCCTTACAGACAGTGGACCAAATAGACATTGCGAAAATTTTAACTGGCCTCAAATCTAATGCGGAAGGTTGCGATCATATCACATTGGACATGTTTTTGTTGAGCCTTCCCCACACTTTGGAAATACTTACATCGATTATAAATACCTCTATTACGACCTCTATTTTTCCTGAACTTTGGAAGTTGGCCTGTGTGCGCCCTATTCCAAAAACACCTAATCCAGCCAATTTTAAAGATCTGAGACCCATTAGCGTATTGCCTTTCTTGTCTAAAGTGCTGGAAAAGGTGGTTAACAGGCAGCTTACGAAATATATCGAAGATAATAGCATTTTGCCGAATACCCAGTCAGGTTTTAGAAAGGGACATAGCACTACCTCAGCTCTACTGGACGTAACGGATAATATCCTGGCAGCTCAGGACGATGGGATGTGTACGCTGCTTGTGTTATTAGATTATTCCAGAGCATTTGATTCTATTAATATAACCTTACTTCTCTCAAAGATGGCATATTATGGTTTCGACCCACAGGCGGTTAAGTGGTTTAATAGCTATCTTAGTCATCGTGCCCAATATGTAGAGATAACGGATGTAAATGGGTCTAAGCTATCGTCTAGTATATCTCTCTTAGATAAAGGTGTACCACAGGGTTCAATTTTAGGCCCTACTTTGTTCAATTTTTACTGTGCTGACATTGTTAAAGTCATTTTAAACTCCCATTATCATATATATGCGGACGATATACAATTATATATATCTTTTCGGCCTGACGACTTCTCTAATGCAGTTAAGACTATTAATGAGGATCTCGGTAGAATTGCTAAGTGGTCTCAAGACAATTCTCTCATTTTAAATCCCGATAAAACAAAATATATGATTTTCGGCACTGACAACCAACTGGAAAAGGTTCGAATAATTAGAGAAGTTCCTGTCGTAAATATTCTGGGCAAGGAGATCGAACGTGTAAGTGAGGCGCGCAACTTAGGCTTATTAATGGACCAATCTCTACGTTTCGAAAAGCATGTAACGAATTGCGTACAAAATTGCTTCTTTCGACTGAAAGTTTTGTACAAAATGCGTCCATATCTAAGTCAACAACTACGTATGCAGCTTATAGAGTCTGTTGTTCTTGCAAAACTTAACTATTGTGATTCAGTTTTTGGCCCCAGGCTTCTAGCTCGTACCCAAAAATTACTACAAAGGGTACAAAATGCTTGTGCCAGATTCTGTTTTAACATTCCACCTAAGAGCCACGTAACACCTTATTTAAATAAACACAACCTGCTCAAAATGAAACTCCGTAGAAAGCTTCACCTTGCTTGCCTTCTTTTCGGTGTAATTGGATGTAAGTGCCCATCATACCTCCATGCAAAGCTCACGTGGGTGAACAATCACCGTCAGCGTATGAGCAGACGTTGCGCGCAGCAATTAGCAATTCCCACGCACAGATCTGCCGCTTTCCGCGGCAGTTTTAGATACGCAGCCTCCAAAGTTTGTAACAATATACCGCCACCAATCAGAGATCTTAAAAGTATATATAGTTTTAGAGTACAATTAAAACAGTTTCTTTTTAATTATCAAATTCAGTTTGAAGCAATAAAGTGTAACATATCTATAATTTGATCTGCTTTTGACAGTGTATTTATCTATTAAGGCTGAATACAAAGTATGCAAAATTAGTGGCATGAATGAGACCCCAATAATATAATATAATTTAAGTACCTACCTTATATATTTATCTATTATATTAATTTATTTATATTAAATCCCCACACACTAATTTGCACTAACATACCATGATCGTCACGGGTACCAACGGAAGATCAGCGCTGGGTGTAACCCAGCAAATGCTGAGATGGTGACCCTTTCGGCAGGACATACAGGACCTATTGCGTAGTGTTAAACTATGTTATTGTTTGATTTTTATATGTATTTAGTTAGTTCTGTTTGTAAATCTCTTGTATGTCTATTGTCGAATAAATGTATTTTCTTTCTTTCTTTCTTTCTTTCTGTTTGTCCTGAGTCTAGGTGTAAATTATCTATATAAGTATCTATTTACAAAAGAAAAATAGTATATGTAGTATACTTAATTAAACCTAAACATAATCTCCTTGACAATAACTTAATACAAGCTAGCTAAATACAATTACCATTATAAAATGAATTTTATAAATGTTTTAACAATCTGTGTACCTAAATATCTATAATATGTAACTAGAAATATTATGTATACTTAACAGTATTACTAAAAACATTGTCTACGTGAATAAAAAGCTTGTTTATTTATTTTTATTATTTATTAGTTACTAGCTGTGCCCCGCGGTTTTACCCGCGTTAAACTTTATAAATTGTCACAGCTCCTCCCCGTAGGTGATAGCGTGATAATTTTTTTTTATTCACGTAGACTTTAAAAAAGCGCTTGTAAATAGTCAGAACATGTTTGTAGTAATATAGTTGTATACATTAGATATTATTTCTAGTAACATAGATATTTAGGTACATCTTGTATGAAAACATTTATAAAATTTATTTTATTACAGAAATGATATTTAGCTAGCTCGTATCAAGTTATTGTCAAGAGATTATGTTTAATTATCTAGTTTAAGTCTAATATTTTTACTACATATTGTCAATGGTTCTGTCTATATTAAAGGTATTATTATTATGACGGACCTTGTGTTAATAACGACGGTCGCACTTTAATGCTACCACCAGATCCAATGCGCCCCAACTGAGAAGACCCAGCGAAACAAACTCAGTGGGTTCATCTACTACCGGTTTCAACACGACCCAGTTGAGGCGGTCCGGGGAATCATACTCAAGCGGGCATGAACACGGGATTTGGTCCAATTAGAGTAATTATTTAGTAGGCAAACACAATATATGCTCGATCGGTTGTCTGAATGCTTATTATTTTAGATTATATTTAGGTATACAAAGGAAAAACTTCGAAACAATAACATTATTCATTTTGAGACAGAGTCAATAATTTTAAATTAAGTATATGATAGCAATCATTTACAGATAGTTCACGTAACACAGCAGAACAGTCATGTCTATATGGCTACAAGATCTCCAGCGAGCAATGTGCAGGTAGGAAGTGAGAGCCAGACGTCTTTGTCATCGATGTACTCTTTAGTGGTGTAATAATATGTAGCCTATATGTTGAACCGACCTCTTAGTAATGTCCATGCAAAAGTTGAAGTAAATCCATGCAGTACTTTTTGAGTTTAGCCCGGACATACATACAGACAAAAATTTTATAAGCTATATTTTTGGCTTTGATATCGATTGTAGGTCACGCCCCAAGTATCCTTTTTGAAAAATATTCCATGTAAAATTTTGACTTTTCTACTATTTTATTATATGTATAGATGGTTCTGGTTTCCATTCTGGTTTCCAATGTACAAGCTCTGCTTAGTTTGGGATCAGATGACCGTGTATGAATAATGTCCTAGGATATCATTATATTAGATTTACTCATATAACACATAGCGACATTAATTACAAATAATGTTTTATGAGCCGACCTTCAAGCCACAAACCCAGTGGCCCATCTATCCTTCCACCTGACCGGACAGAGTATCCTCTAAAACCTTTATTTATCGACAGATTAATCGGAATTATTGATATCCGTTGTTTCTCTGAAGTACTAGTTATCAGATTAAAGGTAACTTTTTGCTAACTTTACTAATTTGTAGGTTTACTATTATTAAATGGGATATAATTTAGATAATGATAATTTTATTTTGCAAATATAGGTAACAGTAATAGATGACATAAAAACATAGGTAACAAGTTCAGCCATATTTTACCATGCAAAAGACAATATTTTAACAAACCACCACTACATGCAATTTTAAAATAATGCACAGTTCAGTATATACGAGTGAATACAAAGAAAATATTTAAGCTTACTTAAAAATCTTTCTCATTCAAATACCCACTTAAGTTATAATATGATTTCTCCACTAAAAAGCTTCGAAATTTATAAATGCACATCAAAGAACTTGTTACCCATCAATTTATATGCATCAACTAACTAATATTTCCATCAAATACACTTACTATCTTCTCGTATGGGCAGTGGTTACCCTGGTGTCAGACTCGTTCAAGCCTCACAGTAGGCCACTGTCATGGCTTAACGATTGTTGTCAAATGGCCGACAGCTTAACGTGCTCTCAGAAGCACGGAGACGCTCAGAAATTAAACCACTTTGGCAGTCACCTATCTATAATAATAATAATATCTAATGTCACACAGTCACAATGTCATCCTAGCCCCAAACTAAGCAAAGCTTGTACTATGAGTACCAGGTAACGACATACATTACTTTTATAGATAGATAACTTATATACATAGAAAACATCCATGACTCAGAAACAAATATTCGTGCTCATCACACAAATATTTGCACTTACCGGCATTCGAACCTAGGACCACCAGCTTCGTAGGCAGGAGCACTACCAACTAGGCTACGGTGACCGTCTATGGAATTAACGCGAGCCTAGTTGCTTAACGGACTTCACTTACGGACGCATCTGGCTATCAGTGCTTCAATCAAATACTGATTGCACATCATATTTACCCGGACGTAACTGAAAATGTATTTCGCTACTAGAAAAGTAGTTTAGGTTAGAACTGCGACCGACTATTTATGTTACACCTTATAAACATCGTCCTATATGTTTGTAAGGTTTGGATCTTCAAACAGTGCTGTCAGGTTGATACTTAATTGCCAGAAAAACAAATTATTTATTTAAGTAAAATACTGATTGCATATCAAATTTACCCGGACGTAACTGAAAATGTATTTCGCTACTAGAAAAGTAGTTTAGGTTAGAACTGCGACTGACTATTTATGTTACACCTTATAAACATCGTCCTATATGTTTGTAAGGCTTGAATTTTCAAACATTGCTGTCAGGCTGATACTTAATTGCCTGAAAAACGAATTATTTCTTTCAGTAACACATTGATTGCACATCAAATTTACCCGAACGTAACTAAAAATGTATTTCGCTACTAGAAAAGTAAGTAAGGTTAGGACTAGCGA
The DNA here is from genome assembly GCA_951640165.1 of Pseudoips prasinana. Classification (NCBI taxonomy): domain Eukaryota; kingdom Metazoa; phylum Arthropoda; class Insecta; order Lepidoptera; family Nolidae; genus Pseudoips; species Pseudoips prasinana. The sequence goes on along the minus strand of OX621240.1, from coordinate 38,365,672 downwards.
CTTTTTATGTTACACCTTATAAACACCGCCCTATGCGTTTGTCTTTGCTTGAATTTTCAAACAGTGCTGTCAGGCTGATACTTAATTGACAGAAAAATTAATTATTTCTTTCAGTAACACATTGATTGCACATCATATTTACCCGGACGTAACTGAAAATGTATTTCGCTACTAGAAAAGTAGTTTAGGTTAGAACTGCGACCGACTATTTATATTACACCTTATAAACATCGTCCTATATGTGTGTAAGGTTTGGATCTTCAAACAGTGCTGTCAGGTTGATACTTAATTGCCAGAAAAACAAATTATTTATTTAAGTAAAATACTGATTGCATATCAAATTTACCCGGACGTAACTGAAAATGTATTTCGCTACTAGAAAAGTAGTTTAGGTTAGAACTGCGACTGACTATTTATGTTACACCTTATAAACATCGTCCTATATGTTTGTAAGGCTTGAATTTTCAAACATTGCTGTCAGGCTGATACTTAATTGCCTGAAAAACGTATTATTTCTTTCAGTAACACATTGATTGCACATCAAATTTACCCGAACGTAACTAAAAATGTATTTCGCTACTAGAAAAGTAAGTAAGGTTAGGACTAGCGACTTTTTATGTTACACCTTATAAACACCGCCCTATGCGTTTGTCTTTGCTTGAATTTTCAAACAGTGCTGTCAGGCTGATACTTAATTGACAGAAAAATTAATTATTTCTTTCAGTAACACATTGATTGCACATCAAATTTACCCGGACGTAACTAAAAATGTATTTAGCTACAAGAAAAGTAGTTTAAGTTAGAACTGCGACCGACGATTTCTGTTCCACTTTGTATACACCGCCCTATATGTTTGTCTTTGCTTAAATTTTCAAACAGTGCTGTCAGACTGATACTTAATTGCCAGCAAAACAAATTATTTATTTAGGTAAATTCCAATCTCCAGGATCTTTGTATTTATTCAGGATTTTCTTCTCAAGATCGTAAACAAGATAAATCCGGAGGAAGGGAGAGATACGACGCATTTTCTTACGGTATGGAATGTAGAGAGATTTTGTATTTCCTTTTTATCTGGCTTAGCTTGGAGCAATGGGTGATTTTACGGGATTGCGCGAGTTAAACTTGCGGTTAGTTTTATCTCAAATTGTGAAAAAGTATATTTTTATGTTGATTCTTTTTTATATAGCCAATGTTGAGCGGTGTGGTTTTCGACCTCGAAAGAATAACGGGGCTACCCCGAACCATCCCGCGGGTGTCGTAAAACCAGGTAGTCGGGCAGCAGTGACTCCTGTGTTCTAACTCGTACGCAACTTTTGAAACCTTTGGGGGCGGCCTATGTCCAGCAGTGGACGATATCAGGCTGATGATGATATGATGATAGCTATCATCATGCGGTCCATAACGGTCACTGTAGCCTAGTTGGTAGTGCTCCCGCCACCGAAGCTGGTGGTCCTGGGTTCGAATCCCGGTATGATGAGCACGAATATTTGTTTCTGAGTCATGGATGTTTTCTATGTATTTAAGAATTTATCTATCTATATAAGTATGTATATCGTGGCCTGGTACCCATAGTACAAGCTTTGCTTAGTTTGGGGCTAGGATGATCTGTGTGACATTGACCCAAGATATTATTATTATTATTATTCTAAGTAATCGGCTAGGTTAAGCAGCTAGGCTCGCGATCAGTCCATGCATGGACTGAACCAACAAATTGGTTAAATTTCTATCTCCGTGCTTCGGAGGGCACGTTAAGCTATCGGTCCCGGTTGTACAGTCCTTGAGCCATGACAGAGACCTACTGAATGGTTTGCACAACTTTGACCCTATATGCCGCTGCCCATACGATTAATAAGTAGTTTAGTTCTATAAAATTGCTAACTATTTAATTAGTAGTGCGCTTTTAACTCACTTGTTACTAGAGAATTCAACCCTGAGACCCTTAACATTGCCGACATACACAATAAATTGTGTATGGGGTATGTTGGTAATTTTAGATATTAGAAAGATTCAAAATACAAAATTATTTATTAGTCAAAGTCAAAGTCAAAGTAACTTTATTCCGTAAAAATTTTACATTTATGTGGAATCGTCATATTTTTTTACCCTACCGTGCAGTTCATGACGTGGCAGCTACTGAGAAACACTGTCAGGAAACTCAGTAGGAATCCTTTTTTTAAATAAAATATACTTAAGATTAATTACAATCATGTGTGTTGACTCAGAACAACTCCATCCCAAGCACTTTTATCACTGAAATAATCAGAAATTTTGTAATATGCCCTGCTACACAATTTGGCTTTAATAATTCTTTTAAACTTATTCGTAGACAATTCTCTAATATCATTGGGAAGTTTGTTATAAAATCTTATACATTGCCCCATAAAAGAGTTAGTTATTTTGTGGAGACGGGTAGTATGCAGTATGAGATTATTCTTATATCTAGTATTTACATTATGTGTATCGCTCCTTTTACAAAAGGAATCGATATTTTTATGCACATATAGTAAGTTTTCATATATATACTGAGATGGTACAGTTACTTTGAATTTTTCTCTTAGAGACACTCTCGGGCCAAGATTATAGATAGCTCTTACAGCTCTTTTTTGCAATATAAATATGGTGTTAATGTCAGCAGAGCTACCCCAGAGAAGAATTCCATAGGACATTACACTATGAAAATAACTGAAATAAACCATTCTAGCTGTGTCAACATCAGTCAGCCGTCTAATAGTTTTCACTGCATATGCTGCAGAACTTAATTTGCCGGACAGTTTTTCTATTTGTGGGCTCCATTGTAGCTTTGAATCAATAGTGATACCCAAGAACACTGTTGATTCAACAGGGTCCAACCTAGCTCCATTAAGTTGTACATTGGTTGTCGCCTGTTTCACATTCGGTGTAGTGAATTTAATGAATTTAGTATTCTTATCATTAAGCACAAGATTATTGGCATTAAACCAATGAACAACTTTAGAGATTGCATCATTAACATCGTCAAGTCATTGGGTTATACAATTCTTTTAGCAGTGATAGCCACACTGGGCGATGCCTGTATCGAGGCTATCGATGTAATACGGTTATCAGATAGGACTTAAATACATTTTTACAATAATTTAGATATACTATAACTTAGAAATTATTTTAATATCTTATGTCACATTCTATTTAAATTTTGGTCTCGATCAATCTATCAAATTATCTTAGAGAATTGTAAAACTAGTTGAATTAAAGTTAAAATTTGTTGATTACGATTAATAGTTATATCTAGAATAAGTAGGGGGTAAGGTGTGAGTTGGTGGTCGGTGAGTGTATGTGTGTGTGTGTGTGACGGAGGTGGTGTGCGAGTGTATGTTCTTTGTAGACTGTAAAATTCATTGATTAGTTTGTTATTAGATTACTGTTTTAAGATAATTATAAATATTTCGAACTGACATATTTCAGCGTAGCTTATTTAACAAAAAAAATATTAAGATTTTACCTAGATGATGGAGATTCAAATGCTGTGAGTCTACAATTGTTCTCGTAATTAAAATATGGATTATACCCAACTTTGCAAATTGTTTTAATTACCTCAAATACGACGAGTAGCCCAAGATCTACTCTAGCGAGTGCTAGGTCTAATTAATTATGTAATTACTTCGTAACATACTTTCACAACTGTTGGTCTCAAAACTGCTCAAATGAACATAAGAAAAACATTATTACAACCTGTTGTTTCTCTTGGGTTCAAAATTCTGTATGTTATGCGGAAAGTATAAATGTGCCATATTAAAATAAAAAGTTAGTATGTCCTGAGATTTCCGGAAAGTAATCAACAAAAAAAAGCAGAAACAGAATATATTTTAGATTAAAGACATTTTAAAAGATATCTTTGGCAATAGACGGTCACCATAGCCTAGTTGGTAGTGCTCCTGCCTACGAAGCTGGTGGTCCTGGCTTCAAATCCCGGTAAGTGCAAATATTTGTGTGAGGAGCACGAATATTTGTTTCGGAGTCATGGATGTTTTCTATGTATATAAGTATTTATCTATCTATATAAGTATGTATATCGTCGCCTGGTACCCATAGTACAAGCTTTGCTTAGTTTGGGGCTAGGATGATCTGTATGACATTGTCCCTAGATATATTATTATGCTGTGTGGTGACGGCGACAAATATCAGAATCAGAATATCATCACCCCATCTCATCCCGTGGGGGGCGTAGAAGTCGACCCGAGGGAATATCTACCAGAGGACGGGCAGCAGCTTCCTTCTGATTACTATGACCATCTTACTGCGATCGCCAACCCGCCTGCCAAGCGTGGCGATTATGGCATATCCCCCCAAGATGATTCTTGAGGGAGGCGTGTCCAACAGTGGACTTATTTAGCTGTAATGACGATAGTACGCGAGACATAAATTTGTGGCAAAACGCAAGACTAGTCGCCCAAGCTGTGGAAAATATCAAGCTGATGATGATGATGAAGCTCACACTTAGATCTATACAACAGTTTCCCAAATACAAATAAATAAACAGATGCTTACAGTTTAGTAACTTTATAAAAGTTCTGTATGTACTCGAAATACTAGTCGTTCAGCACAATTTCCAGCCAGAATACGTCTGTATTTCCAGTTATTTTCCAGTTAACACCATAACTGCTAAACTGCACTGACAAAGTCGTTCAGCACAATTTCCAGCCAGAATACGTCTGTATTTCCAGTTATTTTCCTGTTAACACCATAACTGCTAAACTGCACTGACAAAGTCGTTCAGCACAATTTCCAGCCAGAATACGTCTGTAATGCTGATTTCCAGTTATATTCCAGTTAACACCATAACTGCTAATTCAGCGACATTTCAGTGATACATAACATAAATTTTCTTTGTCCAGTCATAATAAATTTATTATATGATAACTATAAACTTGAAGTTAAAAAACTAATTTGTATCGATAGAAAATTACATTTTAAATAATAATTGAAAGTAACCTCCTGATAAAATCAGACTAATAATGAAATCAATAGATCAATATCTAAGTATAGGTACTAACGGCACGAACATATCTTCAAACTGAGACCACTCTTTTCGGCTTTGAGGGCTAACAATTAATAAGAGACAATTTTTGAAGTTATACTTCTTTTGGCGCGATGGAGAAAAATGATGAGAGTGAATTTTTACGATGCGCGCGCACACCAACATCAAAAAATTTAACAGCATGAAGTTAGTTCAAAAAATTTAACAGTATGAGAGTGAATTTTTACGAATCGTGCGCGCGCATCGTAAAAATTACAGCATGAAGTTAGTTCTAGGTGGTATGAAAATTGATAACTATGTTCAAGTTGTATATTAAGAAGTATAACTTTTAACGCGTGTACATAAGTACACACAAGTTTTTTTTTTATTTATTTGTTGTTTGGAAAACCAACAGCTATACATAAAAAATATTACTGCTATAATAGGAAACATAGAGCCAATTACAAGTTTCTACGGATAGCGACTGATACACACATACAATGCTTCCGATTTTACTCTTAATCAGAGTAGCTGTTCAGCTGCCTGCGTGCCACCTCGCTTTTTGTATTAAAAGGGTCAAAATCAAGTTTTTTACATAATTTATTAAAATCATTGCTTACTCGCACTATATATGAATTTTGCCTATAATTAGTCGACGAAAATGGAATAGATATAGGTGTATTAAATCTAGGCGATCTTTAGGGAACGCTAAAGTGCAGTTTCTGTAAAATATGGGGACAGTCAATCTCATTAGATAATAGCTTTAATAAAAACGTGCAATCGGCCAAACGTCTTCGATTTATTAGAGGTTAAATGTGGAACTTCTTACATAGCTCTAAGTAATTCGTAATATGTTTTATTCAATTATTTTGTAATTGGGTAATATGTTACTCGAAGGTAGCGCAAACGATCCAGTATTGACACAACGCCGCGCTGCTTTTTCTATTATGTAAAGTAAGATTGCGTTGTATAAAACGCTCACCTGTAGACACTGATATGCAGTTTGCATTTTTATTAAATTGCCACGTATTGCTACGGTGAGAACAAAATTGGTTTCATTTCCACTTAGAAGAAGTGATTTTGTTAGTGCTAGATACTTATATTAATTCAATTGTTTTTAAATAGAGTTGTGAATCTATAGCACGTCGATAAAATTGAATGGAGTAGTTAGATCATCTATTTTAAAATGTGATAACAACTTAAAACGACATAAATTCCAATTTATGTTTTAGCGTAGAATAAATAAAAACAGATTTCAGTTTCTGTTGTAAGTAAATTACTATCTTATCATCTTATATTTTATTCACTTATTTACAATGTTTTAACTTATATTCTTACTAGCTGTGCCCCGCGGTTTTACCCGCGTTAATCTTTATAAATTATCACTGCTCCTCCCCGGTGGGTGATAGCGTGATAATATGTAGCCTATATGTTGACTCGACCTCTTGGTAATATTCATGCATAATTTGAAGTAAATCCATGCAGTACTTTTTGAGTTTAGCCCGGACATACATACAGACAAACAGACAAAAATTCTAAAAACTATATTTTTGGCTTCGATATCGATTGTAGAACACGCCCCAAGTATCCTTTTAAAAAAATATTCAATGTACAGTTTTGACTTTCCTACGATTTTATTATATGTATAGATTATAATAGAGGATTTACTGATGTTATGTTTAGAATAAATTTTAGACTGGGATTTAAAACCTAATAGACTCAATCAAGCCAGAGGTTTAGGGTATAAATAATGTACTCCTGGTCGAGTTTCGGTCTAGGTGAGAGACTAGCCTTGTGCGCGTAAAATATTATAATAGTGCACAAGTGTGTGCAAAGGAGCACTTTATATTCCATCTCTCTCATAATCCTATGGAACAAGTAGTGACGTGACCGGAAAGAGTTTAGGTATACGATTGACGGCTTTACATGCTCTCCGAGGCATGGGGGTGTAAGGTAATTTTCCTCTACAGAAAAATCCAACAATCAGTTTTTGGACCAACCTGGTATTTGAGCCCAGGACCTCATTATCTGCAGTGGAACACTACCGCTAGATCAACGAGGCTTAGGGTGGAAAATCAACAACGTAACAATTAAAAAGTTGAATACACTTATTCTTAGTTTAACAGATAAATACATACATAATGTTGGAATATAGCTATAAACCCCAGAGTAAATCGGAACGCGTCCTAACCCCGCTGCACGACCGCCTTCTAGCGTCGTTCTCTTTGCTTACCGCGTCTCAACAAAGTATAAATAGATCGTATGAATAACATTCATACCATCTATTTGTACTTTGTGTTATATCCATTATAATCTTAGTTATTACACTATATATTTAATTGCATTTGGCTGTTTTAATCCTACACATAAAATGCTAGTGTACCTTCAGTATAATAAAGTTTTGCGTTTGCAGAAAAAAATATTCAAAAACTTCCCAAAACATTCTGTTGCGAAATTCCATAACACCGCTCCTCAAGGTCACATTTCATATCCCCACAGAACTATTACACCATTCCAGTGAAATATTAAATGTTCATATCTGGAAAAGAAATGGAATATATCAGCTTATCTCCGCAGTAACTTGGAGGGACACAGGGAATTGGGTTATGGGGTATAAATATTAGAACAGATACAGTTGTACAGTTTGAAGAACGTTATGTTGCTTAAAATGCCTCTTAACAAAATTTTACGTATCTAAAACAAATTTTAATCAGAAAGACAATTTCAAATTTTAGTTTGTTTAGTATGATTCGCAATGCCAAGCGTAAATCTAATCATAAAAATGGGAATTATATCAATATATACACAATAAATTATACAATAAATTTAATCGTCCATCAGGTCTCCTGAGTTGAGTTCTAGTTACTGTACAGGTATACCCTCGGAAACCCTAAACGTTTGCACCATTTAAGTAAGTTAAAGCTCTCTGTGCAGCTGCACTGAAAATGTCTCTCCACGTGTGAAATAAAATAAAAAAGTTTTACTCAAGAAGACCTTAAAAAGCGCTTGTAAATATCAGAAATAATTAAAATAATTCTATTATTACAAACATAATAATAGAATTGACTACACCTAATTTATTCTAGGTAATTGTATATATATATGTGTGTGTGTGTGTGTGTGTGTGTGTGTGTGTTAGTATACAATGATTAAAGGCATATTTAAAACAGAAAAAAGAAAAGATTTTTTTTCCTTTTTCCTTGCCTTTAATATAGCTATAAGTAAAACTTGGTATTGGATAACCAATAAATTTTTAACAAACTCATTTTGTCACATTAGCTGTATATCAATCAATTAGAATCTTACCTTCTACCAGTAAAATGGTTAAATAATTTCGAATTAAATATTATTTTATTTAGGGTTTGGCAACGCACAGGAAAAGTAATTATTTAATCCACATGTCCATAAATAGCATGTTTATGAACTCCCCCTCGATATAAAATTAGAACATAGACTTTAAAAAACTACTAAGTATCTTGCCACTAATTTTAAGTTAGTCCACTAAAATTCAATTACACTCTTTCAAAAGAAAGTAAAACATATTAACTGTTTTGTATGCTGAAATTTAAATTTCCTAGGAAATAAGCGAGACTCGTAAAGTCAAAGCAATGCATAACTACGGAATGTTTTCGAGTTAGCAGTAAATCTGAATGCAATTAGCGTTTCATTCCGAACAAGGGCACAAAAGATATATGTAGCCAGCAATGGAATGGAAATAGCTGACAGATTTACGCGTTTTTTCCATCAACGAATTTTCAATTGAGCGTTGATGGAAATATTGTACATTGATCCCGCTGGGGAAAGCTTTAGGTTAATATGCCTTATATTTAAGCTTTTTTTGGTAAAGGAAAGATAATTTTAAGGAACGATTTTTACACAACAGACACGTTTTACTTGAAGTTACAGTGATTTCAGTGATGACAAGAAATTTCGTATATTTTATAAAATTACGGCTTTGTGGTTAATTTATAAGCCATGGAAGTGAGTGGTGCGAGGCCTTTACCAGCAAAATGAGGAAATTATATAGCTTTTTCACTGTTTTAATTGTATTCATTATGTCTAATCTGTTTAAATAATTAGAATCTTATGTCATTAGTTTAGTTTGTTACCTTTATGAATAAGAGATGGCGTTGTGCAAGTGACGTCATATTTTCTGAATGGCGCTATTGAGATTTTCCTACGAAACATGACCTCCGCGGTCTTTTGTGCAATAAATTGTCTTGCTCTGGACACACGTGTTTTATTTTATTTCGAGATATTTTTGGGACGTTGTACAAGTGGTCCTTGCGAACCGGTTAAGGATTGGTGTGCATTGTCCGAATTGTGGTGGAGTCAGGTGGAATGTTCAACCTGCTTCGAGTGTAACGTCAGCAGCGAGGCCAGTGGCGTGCAGCGGCAGATGCAAGCGATAACCAGTACGTGTTGGCGTGAGCAGCAGCAGCAGCGGAAGTGAGCGGGAAGACTTCCACCGCATATCATTACGACAAGGCTTTGTAAAGGTGAACTTCAGTGAAGTGATTGTGTGTTACGAGGATAACTGTGAGTACTTTATAATATCAGTGATTACAAAATTATAGAAAAAAAAAACATTAACTTAGCATATTTTAATAATTAATTTGGACTTAGAATCGTTAACTTGAGTATAGGACTTAGAATAATTTCGATAAAAAGTGAACTACGGGGAACCTATGCCCGATTTTGCAGCAAAGTGTATTAAGTTCAAAGACTTGTAATTTTTTACGTTTTGTTGTACATAAACTTAGCATAGAGTTCCAGAACAGTTTATTGAAAGACTTTAGTTGTACTCAATATGGAAGCTTTGAGTAATTTACAGTTAAATTTACAGTCCACTATCAGTAAAGCAAGGTCTAACTTTAAGAAATCTCCTAAGGAACGAATAACCAGTTCCTACATAGAAACAAGATTAAAAAGTTTAGAAGCTAATTGGTCAAAGTTCACTAATACTCATGAAAAAATAGTATCCTCTATTAAAGCTAACGAATTCGAAAAGTCGGATTATAACATAAAGGATGTATATGAGATCACGGAAGAGTTATTTACTGATTATAAAGCGGAGTTGAAGGAAGCACTAAAAAAAATTGCATGTTCGGATAGTATAAGAAAAGGGCCCGAATGTACTGTGCAGGGTTCTAAGGATATATGTTCTGTAAAATTGCCGAGGATTGAGTTGCCTATGTTTTCCGGAAGTTATTCAGAGTGGATCAGTTTCAGAGACTTATTTACATCTTTAATCCACAATAATAACCAACTAGGCAATGTCCAGAAACTGCATTATTTGAAATCGCATTTGTCTGGAGAGGCTGAAGGTCTTTTACGGCACCTTCCCATTACTAGCAGTAATTATACTACCTGTTGGACTCAATTAGAGAATAGGTATAATAATAAAAAATATTTAGCGAATTGCATAATTAAACGTTTCATGGGTCAAAAAAATATTATTTCCGAATCCTCCAGTGCAGTTAAGGAATTATTAGATACATCTAACGAATGTTTACATGCTTTGAAAAATTTAGACATAATGGTTGAGCATTGGGATGTTATTGTAATTTATGTTTTAAGTTTAAAACTAGATACTGAGTCACGTAAACAATGGGAAGTTAAAATTAGTGATTGTTCAGACAACTTGCCCACAATGACTGAGTTCAAATCTTTCCTTGAACAAAGATTTCGGTCTTTGGAGTTTTTGGACAATAAAGGCCAACGTCATCAGTCCAATCGTAATATCCCAGTCAAGTCGCTCCATGTGTCCTCTACATTGTGTATTTGTTGTCAGGATAACCACAAGCTTCCTTATTGTAAAAAGTTCGCCAGTCTCGATATCGATAAGCGTCGTAATTTTGTCCAAACAAATCGTTTATGCTATAATTGTCTAGGGGCAAATCACTCCGTATATGCATGCCGCCAGTCTACCAGATGTCATTTATGTAAAAAGAAGCATCATAGTCTTCTTCATCTCAAGAATGTCTCGAAATCAGTTGGTGATAGTAACATAACTGATCAAGTTGCAGAAAACAGCGTGTCAGCTAGTACCATATCAACCCAGAGCAATTCCACTAATATGGTAAGTTGTTTGACTAATAGCTGTAGTCAAATATTATTGGCCACTGCGTTAATTGCAGTGGAATCAAAGAGCGGTACTGGTATAGTATTAAGATCCCTGTTAGATCAGGGCTCTCAGGCTTCGTTTGTGACGGAGTCCGCAGTCCAGCTCTTAGGTCTCAAAAGAATACCAATAAAAGGTTCAATTTCAGGTGTAGGTTGTGATCAAGGCCAGTCAGTGATTTCAATAAATTCGATGGTTCTCATCAAAGTGAAATCACGCATCGATCCTAGTTTTATTATCACTGTTAAGGCTTATATTTTAAAGAAAATCACTACCTATTTACCGGGAAAGAAGGTTGTGGCAAATGTTTTGCCCTCAATCTCGTCTTTGGCTTTAGCAGATCCTTCGTTCAATACTCCGAACAAGATTGATTTGCTTTTAGGGGCCGAAGTTTATGGCCAGATTTTGTTAGAAGGTTTAGTCAGAGGTCTACCTGGTCAGCTTATTGCACAAAATACTAGACTAGGTTGGATCTTGTCTGGTCAAGTAGGCGAAGTCAACCAAAGCGAGACATGCCACAATACTGTAGTCACATTACATTCAACTAATATGGATGATAATACACTCCTTAAAAAATTCTGGGAACTAGAATCTGAGCCCAAGAGTGACTATGATAAAGTTTATTTGACCCCAGAAGAACAGAAGTGCGAAGATATATTTAAGGCTACAACTACACGAAATGAATCTGGTCGCTATATTGTGCATATGCCTTTCAAGTCAAGCGATCCTGCTTGTAAATATGGTGGATCGAAAGACATTGCTCTTAAACGCTTTTTAGCCTTAGAAAAGCGATTTTTAAGGAATCCTGAGTTCAAGTCTCAGTATTCAGCTGTCATAAATGAATATATAGCTCTTAATCATATGGATATAGTACAAGATAGGGACGAAAAAGGTTGTGTTTACTTACCTCATCATGCAGTCATCCGCAACGAAAAAAGTACAACAAAGTTGCGCGTCGTATTTGATGCATCATGTGTAGGTAGCAACGGGGTATCTCTTAATCAAGATTTAATGGTGGGCCCTCCTCTACAACCTGAGCTTCGTCATATAATCATGCGATGGCGATGTGAACCTATCTGCCTGGTTGCGGACATCGTCAAGATGTACAGACAGATAAAAGTATGCGATGACCACACTGATTTTCAGCGCATATTGTGGCGTGAGAATCCAGATGACGAAATTCAGGTATTACGTCATTTGCGAGTAACTTTTGGAACATCATCGGCACCTTATCTAGCGGTAAGATCATTGCAGCAATTAGCACATGACAAAGGTGCTGAATTTCCTTTAGCAAAGAATCGTGTACTTTCTGACTTTTATATGGATGACCTAATTATGGGATGTCAAACCATAGAGGAGGGGATAGAAATATATAAGCAAACATCGGAGTTACTAAAACGTGGAGGTTTCCAGCTCCAAAAGTGGGCTAGTAACAACGAAAACTTATCAAGATTGATTAACGACTGTGAACAAATATCACAAACACAAGGGAACTTGGAACTCAAATCAGATGCAATTTCCAAAATATTGGGTTTAACATGGGACAAAGACAGTGATGAATTCGTTTACACTATTCAACTTAATCAGCTAGATTTACCAGTAACAAAGCGTAAGGTTATTTCGGACATAGCACGACTATTCGATCCCCTTGGATGGTTGGCACCGACAATCATTACTGCGAAGGTGTTTATTCAACGAATATGGATGACTGGAATCGAATGGGACGAAGAACTACCTGCACCATTGCTGAAAGAGTGGCTTGACTTCCGGAAGAGTCTTTGTGATCTTATTAAGTTTCGGCTGCCTCGTTGGATCAATTCTAGCAAGGAAAACAAGGTTTTAGAACTGCATGGCTTTTCAGATGCGTCCAACGTAGCGTACGCGGCGGTGGTATACGTCCGCGTCGTTGATAGAGATGGAAATATTCACACAACCTTGATGACTTCAAAAACCAAGGTTGCTCCTGTTAAACAGGTATCAATCCCGCGACTAGAGCTTTGTGGAGCTGTCTTACTAGCAAAGCTTCTTCAGGAAGTCGCTTTAACTCTAGAAGTTCCCAAACAGCATTTATATGCATGGACAGACTCATCCGTCGTTTTGGCTTGGTTAAGCAGCCACCCTAGTCGGTGGAAAACTTTTATTGCGAATCGTGTCTCCGAAATACTTACCATTATGGATAGAAGTCAGTGGTCGCATGTGTCGTCGTCGGAAAATCCAGCGGATTGCGCATCTCGAGGAGCAAGCCCTTCTGCGTGTAACGATATGCAACTCTGGAAAAGAGGTCCAGTTTGGTTACAGAATGAAACAATAGACTATAACAAAGGAAATATACAAGCAACTACGTTAGAAGAAAGAAAGGTAAAAACAAAATGTTATGCATCTGCATTAGAATGTGATGATAGTCTATTTACTAGATTTTCTAAGTTCAGTAGGTTAATAAGAGTAATCGCTTACTGTAGAAGATTTTTACGAATGAAGAAATGTGAACCTAAAAGAAATAATAAAATAACTACTTGGCTAACTACAAGGGAATTAAATGAAGCTGTAATTACCTGTATCAAACTTTGCCAACTTCAGTCCTTTAGTGAAGAAATAAAATCTGTAAATAAAAACCGTAAATTAAATAAAGGTAGTGGACTTACCTCGTTGAGTCCTTTTCTTGATGATGACGGGATCTTACGAGTAGGCGGTCGCTTGCAACGGGCTTCTATTGATGAGAATATGAAGCATCCCATCTTAATCCCGCATAAATCACACTTCACTAATCTTTTGATTGCGGAAGCTCACGAGAGAACTTTGCATGGCGGGCCGCAATTGATGCTTAATTTTTTAAGATCCAAATACTGGATACTCAATGCAAGAACTCTCGTTAGGCAATATGTTCATAAATGTATAACCTGTATTCGACATTCAAAACAAACTCATCAACAAATGATGGGCCAATTACCGAAGGCCAGAGTCTCTGCTCAGAAGCCCTTTCTATGCAGTGGCGTAGATTACGCAGGTCCAATCAGCATCCGAACCTCTAAAGGTCGTGGTCATCACGCCACTAAGGGTTATATATGCTTGTTTGTTTGCATGTCATCCCGAGCTATTCATCTAGAGGTTGTCAGTGACATGACTACTCAAGGTTTTCTTGCGTCTTTTAAGCGTTTCGTGGCCAGACGTGGGCGAGTATTGGACTTGTGGAGTGATAATGGGACCACGTTTGTTGGTAGTGCAAAGGAATTGCGACAGCTATTCAACGCTGAAAGGTCTATGGTAGCTTCAGAAATAGCTGACTTTCTATCTACGAATGGTACGACTTGGCATTTCATACCTCCCCATGCTCCTAATTTTGGAGAATTGTGGGAGGCGGGTGTCAAGTCCACGAAGCACCATTTGAAAAGAATTATAGGCACCAGTACATTGACATTTGAAGAAATGATCACTGTGCTGGCTCAAATTGAAGCCTGCCTTAACTCGAGGCCGATCTCTCAGCTTTCTAACAATCCAGAAGACTTGTGTCCTTTGACGCCTGGGCACTTTCTTGTGGGTGAACCTTTGGTAACGGTACCCGATGCGAATTATGAACATTCATCCATAAGTAATCTGAAGCGGTGGCATCTGACGCAAAAAATGCTTCAACATTTCTGGCGTAGGTGGTCACTAGAGTATTTAACTCAATGGCAGCATCGATATAAATGGACAGATTGTAAGTCTGAACCTGAGATTGGAGACGTTGTTCTGGTGAAGGAGGATGGTCTTCCACCCGTTAGATGGCTATACGGGGTTATTACACATAAACATCCAGGTTTGGACAACATTACTCGCGTTGTAACCATTCGATGTAAAAATAATGAGATTAAAAGACCATTATCTAAGTTAATAATTTTACCTGTGAACTCTTAGTTATTGTTTAACATCTTTCCGATGAAATTTATATATGAAGTTTGTGAATTTAGTTAAATGAACTTGTATGTTTTACTTTGTCTTACTGTTGTTTAATTTTTATTTTCATAAGACGTGAACTTGTTTCGTAGATGTAAGGCCCTAGGTTTAGATTATATTAGATAGCCAAACAACCAATTATTAATTTAAATTTATATTGTCATGTTAAGTTTGATGGACGGAGCCGTCCATGGTGGGCGGAATGTCTAATCTGTTTAAATAATTAGAATCTTATGTCATTAGTTTAGTTTGTTACCTTTATGAATAAGAGATGGCGTTGTGCAAGTGACGTCATATTTTCTGAATGGCGCTATTGAGATTTTCCTACGAAACATGACCTCCGCGGTCTTTTGTGCAATAAATTGTCTTGCTCTGGACACACGTGTTTTATTTTATTTCGAGATATTTTTGGGACGTTGTACACATTATATTATTAATTAACCTTATCCAGTTTGATTTAATGACATTTTTTTAATGTAATTTATTTTTTTGTTAAATATAATTTATTTTAGTTTAATTTAAGTTAATTAATTTTTATGATATAATTTAAAATCAATATTTGTCACTATTTTAACAGCTATGGTATGTTACTGTTTTTTTTTAGTTGTTCTCTATTATAATACTGATTTTTAATTCAATTCTATATTTAGCTTTTATCAATGCTCTTATGATAATACAGTTCCTATTTTGCATGTGATGTTTACTAAATTTAATTTAATTTTAACCTTATCTATATTCATTTGTTTCGATGTTCATGTCTACTACTTACTTGCTCTGTAACATATTGTTACAGAGCAAGTACCCACATTGGAAATGATACTATTGTAACTCTGACTTTACTTTAAACTAAATTATAAGAAATTATGTGTACAGTAATGTTTTAAAATTACAATTAAGTTTTTTCTTTATTCTTATTCAACGTATTTAAACTTGTTTGTAAAACTTACTATCTAAATGCTGTGGATATCTGAAATTGTTACAACACAAGAAATGTATATTTAAATAACTTACTGTCATAAATATCTCTGTGTATTTGTGATATTCCTTAATAAAAATAAATAAATCTCTCTACAACGTATTAAAAGACTTATCATTATCAAGAACTTCCATAAGTTCTCTATTAGAACGAGTATCCGAGTGGCAATATTAGGATCACACCAAATTTGGCAAGGGCGCGGGGAAGGGGGGGGCTTAAATATCCAAATCATTTAAACTAACTGTATCTGCTAGTGTCTGACACAGTCGATAATTTGATTACAATGTAAAAAAAAAAAAAAAAAAAAAAACATATCTCTATTAATCTCTTGTTACATTTCCCGAAAAGGAATCAGTATAACTGAATAAATCGTACAGACTAAATAAGGCAGTACATTTTTTATGCTAGCCTATTTATGTATCCCATCGCTGAGCAAAGTCCTCTCAATTGGTTTTCCAGATTTACCAGTCGTTATAAAACGAGTTTCAGACCGTCATACCATCTCCGTTTGGGCCTACCACATACACCAACTTTAAATTTATAAGCATAGTGTACCTATTATATTCTCAATGTTATTAAATAATTTCCCAACAAAGGGCACACCGTTCTGCATAGGAAACGTTCATGGCTAGTCATGCAACAAACCGTACTCAGCAGTTCCGTACCTGCTCAATCCCCATGTTAAGAGGGATTAATATTCTTTCCGGAGCACAAGGATCTGTGTTATCTACTTGTTGATATGAGTTTGGGTGTTCAGGAATCTTTTTATGTTTCTATCGGGCTTGCGTTATTAGTTCTACGGCCTATACGAACTTTACGTGCGTAAAAGTTTGAGTTAAATTGATAATATTTTTTTATATAAACATAGACTTATAGAAAACGCTTCAATAAAGTTATGTTAAGTCTTGTCATAGTATAAGTATGATTTATTTATTTTCCGAGCCTTAGTACCTCGTTTCTATATAATACTAAATTTAAGGGAAGTATGGTTTTATAACACTTGATGACTTACGGAACAGATGCTTGGTCGCTTACTATAGACCTCATAAGAAGGTTCAATGTAACGCAAAGAGTAATGGCGTAGTATATGTCCGGAGTTTCCCTGCAAAGGCGAATCAGTATCTAATGTCGATATCCGCATGCGAACCAAAGTACCCAAAGGAGCCCAAATAATAAATTGTCAAGCTGAAGTGGTGGTGAGCAAGGCACATAGTTTGTAGAACTCACGACCACTGCGACTGTAAGGTTCCTGAGTGGCGACCACGTACCGGAAGACGCAGCGTAAGCAATCCTTAATTGGCCTTATTTTAATATTAATATTTGATTATTGATTGTATTAGCTGTAAGTTTTCCAAATAAATATAAAATAAAGGTGGACCGATGATCTAGTGAGAGTCACTGTAAGCCACATGGTGCGTAGTAGTAGTAGTGGAAGATCAGCAATTTGGGAGATCTTTGAGGACGGCCTTTATCCAGCGGTTGACGTTTTTCAGCTGAAGCTATGATGAGTATTTAGTAAAGAAAAGTATGATTAATTCATTTATGAGTTTATATAATTAGATATTTGTGAATGCCATAATCAAGCAGTAAGCTTGCTTTGTACCGTACAGGTAGCTGGTACCATTTCCTTTCAGAAACCAATCTTTGTGTAAATACGACCTATGTTTCGGAGTAA
Source organism: Pseudoips prasinana (assembly GCA_951640165.1). Lineage (NCBI taxonomy): Eukaryota > Metazoa > Arthropoda > Insecta > Lepidoptera > Nolidae > Pseudoips > Pseudoips prasinana. The sequence goes on along the minus strand of OX621240.1, from coordinate 38,347,974 downwards.
TTGCTTAAGCGACTGCCTTCGGTGCCTCGGAGAGCACGCTAAGCCGTTGGTCTCCACTACATGTTAATTGTTAGAGATAGACTAATAAATCTTAATACTCTAATCTTAAATAATCTAAGATCAGATAGTAGCTATATAGGAAAAAGATAAAGAAGAAGAGTCTATGTCATCGAGTTCTCTGAAAGTCCGGTCCAATCTAATTAAGACTTTTATTTTATTTTTTAATATTAAGAGTTAAGCTCTAAGCTCGCCATGCAATTTGCATAAACGAAATCAGTTGTACCAACAAATACACAGTTTGTGTACAACTGCCTTAAAATTTTCTGTGAATGTTGATAATTCCGTGTCAATTAAAAATAATGATTTAAACCAGTTTCTAAAGGACCATGAAATCGCGTAACGATCGTACATTTAGGTGCTAATATTATATGTATATATATATATATATATATATATATATAATATTAGTACTTAAATGTACGAAGAAAAATACATCTACCATATTATTACTGCATCATCCAAAGATCGTCTGGTAGAGAATGCTTTCGGCATTAATTAATTGGCGAGGTTCAGCAACTACGCGGTAGATCTGTAGACTGCCAAAGTGGTTTAACTTTCGTCTCTTGCTTTGGAGGGCACGTTAACCTATCAGTCCCGGTTGTAGCCATTAGTTATAAGTCGTTAAGCCATGTCAGAGGCCTAATGGGCGGCTTGAACAACTCTGACACCAGGGTAACCAGTGTCCATACGATAAGTAAGTAGTATCATTTGAGGAGGATTAAAACTTTTTCATCCATCGACCGGGGTAGGTGTTCTGCTTTTAAGCTACTTACAATACAGATCAACAGATCATATTTACGAGTTCCCACACTAATGGAAGATGTAGATGCCACTATTGACTTCGTTTCACATTAACATCATCTCCCAAAATATCTTAGTTTTAAAGCGTTTGCAATGTAACGCGTAAATCTATATCTAAATCATTATATCATTAATTTACGTGTAAAACTGTTTAAATGTGAATTTGATAGATGAAAACACGCTACCAACCTCTTTATAATTTCAAAATATACGCAGAATCGCGGAAAAAATAAAACTTGGTCGAAGTATGAATGTTTGATAACTAAAAGTTTTATTAAAACCTGATAGCACAATGCAATCGACGGAAGACCTTCTTGAGTTGGAGCACTTTTAAAAGTTTGCGCCACTTAAATTTATTATTCATTTTTATTGCGAATCTCGAAGCAGAAAATAATATTTTTGTAGTAAAATATGACCGAGGTATAGAGAAGGATATTGTTGTATTTTTTTTCTCAAGTATCTCTTTTACGAGTACATCATCATCACGAAGTTCGTTACGGCACAGTTCAAGGAAACATGGGGGTATTCAAACACGTAAAAATATACAGTATTATATTTCTTGGCCTCTGGAGTGTTGTTTTGAATTGATAAGAAAAAATGCTGACAGACAATGAAAAATATATTCCAGCCCCAATATACCTTTGAGACGAAGGCTTTTATTTAATAAGAATCTAAGGGGGTTCTTAGAATACTAGCTATCTAAACGGGACATTATTTAGAGTTAGGGCACAGCGTTCATTCGCTCAAAGAGCAGTCCGACTGGGGAAGTAGCTCCGCCTTAGAGAAGACATTCTTTAATAATAACATTAATATTTTAATGTTGTGTTTCTGAGTTTGAGTAAGGTCTCTAGGGCTCAAAGGGGTGGGGGAGGGGGGAGGGGAGGGTCACCAGCAACTGTTTGCGGACTCTTTTTAAGGCCGGCAACGCACCCGCGACTCTTCTGGTGTTGCGAGTATCCATGAGCGGCGGTGATCACTTACCATCAGGTGACCCACTTGCTCGTTTGTCGCTCTCTTATATAACAAGAAAAACATGTAATACTGCACACGTGTGTGCGCAAACACAGTCTATTTTCTCACTCTTATGATCCGATAGGACGGGCAAAGCGACATGGTGGGAAAGAGGTTAGTTACAGGACCGACACCTTTACGTGCTCTCATTTATTTATTTATTTATTTATTTAACATTATTAGGAAGACCAACAGCTTACAATAACTTAATAGATTAGGTATACACAACAGTTAGCCATTTATAGGTCTCCACGAATATGAATTCGGATACAAGTTAGATGTGAGTCGTATAAGGATCAAACAAATGATTATTGCACACTAAATTTCGAGAAAAAGTCTTGACTGAGCTGCCGTCTCACTGATTCCGGATTCGAATTAAAAATATCAAAATCAAATTTCTTAATATTTACGTTTAACAAATTACTCGCTCGCCACAGGAAAGCATTTTGGCGATAGTTAGTAGATACTAATGGAAGATGGATTGGAGTATGGTGTCTTACTACTTTCGTGGGCACGTTGAAGTGGATATTTGAAAGGAGATAAGGACAATCAATTGAACCGGATACTATGTTCATCAGATACGTGATGTCACTAATTTCGCGACGCATACTGAGGGGAAGAAAGTGAAATTTGGCACATAGCTGAATGTAATCATCTGATTTAAATTTGTATTTTAAGCGAAAACAAAGATATTTGATAAACTTTTTTTGAATATTTTCGATTCGGGATATATATTTGTCGTAACGTGGATTCCAAACTTGACAGCCATATTCTAATATGCTGCGTACGAAAGTGCAGTACAATATTTTAAATGTCTTGGCATCTTTAAAACTGGATGTCATTCGCATCACAAACCCTAAGGCTTGCGATGCTTTTTTAATTATGTGATCGATATGTTCCTGGAAGAGTAACTTCGAATCGTGAATAACGCCTAGGTCACGTACAGTGGGCAGTTTCGAAAGCTTGTAGCCATTAAGGTAATATTCAGAAGCGATAATGTTTGTTTTTCTGCAATAGGTAGATACCGAACATTTTGAGGGATTTAACTCCAACTCATTTAACCTGCAGTATTCCGTCAATCGGGTTAGATCAGATTGTAGATTAACAACATCTGCCTGTGTTTCTACCGCGGTAAAAATTTTCATGTCGTCAGCAAAGCATAGTAAGTGTGAGTGGTCGAAGCATTTGTCGATGTCGTTTACAAAAATTAAAAACAATAATGGACCTAGTAGAGAGCCTTGTGGGACTCCGCTAGGGATGTTTACCCAGCTAGACACATAATTATTTATTACGACTGCTTGCGATCGATTGGAAATGTAAGATGTCAACCATCTCAACAGGTTGCCTCTTATACCAATGAGTTCAAGTTTCTTAATTAGCAGTTTATGTGAAATTCTGTCGAAACATTTACTGTAATCAGTGTAAATTACATCCACTTGCTTGCCTTTACTCATAGCCTCTGTTATAAAATCATTTAATACAAGAAGATTAGATGTAGTCGAACGTTTTCTTAAAAAACCATGTTGTGTGCTGTTAAAATCATTATTCAGGGAAGCGTAAAGTTGAACATATATAATTTTCTCGAATACTTTGGCTAATATACATAACTTAGATATCGGCCTGTAATTTACGACGTCTGTACGCGAGCCTTTCTTGTGTATTGGAGTTATATATGCTTTTTTCCATAATGACGGTACAATACATTCTGCAAGTGATTTTTCAAATAGCAAACTGATAGGTGTTGAAATGGTATCCGCACATTTAATTAGAAAAAGTGGGGGTAATTGATCTGGTCCAGCTGATTTCGATTCATCTAGGGTTTTTAATATATTTATTAATTCTTTTATGTCAATGTGCACCTTGCAGATATGCGACACTGAGTCAAAATCGTTGCACGGTACACTATGTACTGTAGGTATATTTAGGGGAGAGTGTAGAAAATTAGAAAAGAAATATTCTGAGAAAGAGTTACAAATATCTTCGCCACTGGTAGCAACTGCTTGGCCATAAGTGATGGTGCCGGGAATATATGAACATTTGCGTCGTGCTTTGACGTATGACCAGAAAAATTTGGGATTTGTTTTAATAGAGTTTTCTACTGACGCAATGTAACTGTTGTAACAATTGGTTTCTATAGATCTACATCTATCTCTCAATAATTTGAAAGCTTCGTAGTCTGATCTATTACCATATATTTTGAATTTACGAAGAAATTTATATTTTTCCTTAATACATTTTTTTAACGGTACAGTATACCATACGGGAAACTTATTATTATTATTTGATTTTACTTTTGGAATATATTTATCTATCAGTAATCTCATATACGAATAAAAATGTTCCACGGACACATTAACGCTTTTGTTTTGGAATTCTAGATGCCAGTCTATGCCGATAATATCATTATTTATTGCAGTATAGTCGCCTTTATGAAATAAGAGCTTAGTTCGTGCAGCAGGTTTTAGGTCCGGCAAGGTGTGTGAACTAATACTTATATTTAGGGCTTTGTGATGGGGATCCATTGGTACTAAAGGATCTGTACATTCAGAAACAGTTATCGCGTCATTAGACAATACCAAATCTAATATTCTGCCGTATGAATTGACTACGTAATTATTCTGATTTAAATTGTGGGTATATAACGCATCGATTAACGAGTACTCATCGACACTGCATACGTTAGACGCCGTTAGCGAATTTCCATAACTGTTAGGTTTCCATGTAATACCGCTTAAATTAAAATCACCTAATAGGAGAAACCGGTCGTCAGGGTGGTTTGTTACGATCTCGTCTAATTTTAATAGGTAATTATTTAGTTGATTAGTGAAGGTGAGGCCCATATTTTGCTTACATAAATATAATACACAAACAAACAATTGGGATCGAGTTTTATTTAAAACATTGTTATTCGGGAGTACTAACCACAAGTCTTCAGCTGTTGAATGGTAATATGGTTGTAAATTAGCATAAATCTCCCTTCGTATCGCAATTAAAACTCCACCACCGCGGGTCTGATCCGTGAGTTCGTAGTCACGGTCACGCCTCCATACTACGTACCTATTATCAAAAAGCTCCGAGTCACTCACACTATTAGTTAACCATGTTTCCGTTAAAACAATAAGATCATATGCACTACCGAATACATTCCTCAAAAAAGTCGACGTTTTGGAACGTAGACCCCGAACATTTTGGTAGAAAATGGATAGATTATGACTATTGCCCGCGTTTAAGTCATTAAGTGCCATTATCCCGGAAAATAAATAGATACATCATATTCGACAGAATATAAATTAGTAGGGTTTTAAGAAGACTAATGTGATTAAAATCATACCTATGAATTTGCAATGACGATGTAGGTAATGAGTAGAAGAGAAATATTAATTTAATATGCAATAATACGCGCATAGACCTCCCGTTCCAACGCAAACAATCCAATGGTGCATACTGTGGTGCGAGCGAGATAAAACTATGAAATGCATTTTTTATTGAGTTATGAACAGACCTATGGATGCGAGCGCATAGGTGACGGAATGTTCTTATCAGTGAGACAGGTGTGCTCAATCCTTTACAAAGATAACAAAACAAGTTATTTATAATTAACAACGAAAGTATTTCAAATGTGTTAACTAACAATATCTTGGTTAAGCGACAAACAATGATGCTAATATAAAGGTAAGATGTACAATATATTACGCAAAAGTTTAGGATATTTTGTTTAAATCTAACACATTATTGATTACGATTGTACGAGAAGTGTCGTTCTTACGGACATGAATTTTCCCATACTTGACCCAGACATAGTTATAGTTGGCATTCTTAGCAGCTTCTTTAGTCTTATTCAACAACTGTTTTGTTTCGCTGTTCAAATGGTCGTTGACGTATACTTTTTGCATATTGTCAGCATAGCCCAGATCTTTAGCTGTTAAATTCTTCAATGCACGGGCTGCGGCTATAAAATCTTCTTTCACGTAGCGATTGAGAAAACCAACGACTATAGACTTTTCTTTAGAGTTGTGTGATGGGATTCTCGAAATGTAATTTACTTGTGTTTTCGGGAATTCATAATCGACCATGGTAGCAATGGCATTTAATATTTGAAATAGGTTTTCGTCCTTTTTAATCGGTACCCCTTTAATTTCGACGTTGTTTAAACGCGATCGTTGGTCGATTTTGGATTGCTCTAATTTTAATGCAGTGATACTCGACTGAAGTTCAATATTTAATGGTTCAAACTTAGCTATCTTTGTTTCAGCCTTGTTTAATCTTACACTAAATTCATCAATCTTCCCCGAAGCAAAATCACATGAGTTAGTAAGGACTATTAGGTCCGCTTTGATCTTCTTGATATCTTCGGTTATTTTGGGCAACCCAACCAATTGCAGTTTAATAGACATCAGCTCGGCCATGATGGCCTCAAGGGTAACTGGTGCCTTAGTGGATGCAGGCGATGGTGTTGCGGCAGGGGAGGGGCATCTACATTTAGGGCATTTCCAAACGGATCTTCGATCAACTCCCAATTTTTTCCAACCAGCTTCACCTATCTTTGCACAGCCAAAGTCCAGATTCTTTCCACAAGCACTACACTGAACGCCCTCGGTAAAATTATTGTTGCACAAATCGCACTGCATTTTATCTTAAGTTACTTAAAAAAGGTTGACGATCTATGAAATAATTAAGTTTCGAAATACGTGCTGTTTAGACCAGCGACCACACTGTATGGGCATGTAACACCAGCAATTTCAAACTCTGGGCGTGTTTTTTACCGGAGATATCCTCGCTTCAATTTTTGATCCAATTCAGGATTTGAACCAAGGACCACATTATGTGCGGTTGAATTCAATGTCGCTACACGAAAGAGGCAGTCCTTTCAACGTGGGTTTATTTGACAAGGTAGTAGCCAGATTTTATGGAAATTGTAACCTATACGCAAATATTCCAAATATTGGTATGAAATCTACTTACACCCAAGCAATTTTATAATTGTTGTGTGACCTATAAATAGTTGTTCTGAGTCTGGATGTAATTTGTGTCCGTCTATTATATGTTTGTTAAATACCCCGCTACACAGGGATTATATTCCCTAGTGAGGGCGTTGAATTTTGTGGAGACGAGTAGCAAGTAAATAAATAAATAAATAAAATAAAAATGATTTATTTCCTTTAACTGAAGTTAATCTAATGACAAGATTGTTGAGGCCTCCTTTTAGGCATAACATTGCCTGTGTTAGGACGCCCCGCTCTTCCACAGCATGTGCAACAAGATTATGCTTATTTCGAGTATTTATATTGTGAGTTTCATATACATTTCGTAAAACTATCTCGACGGTCGTGTCGGTATAGGCGACTTACATCCCATACGATTATGAAAGTGGGGAAAAATATTGGGACAGTGTGAAAATATACTATCCTGAGTAGTTGGCTAGTTTTATAAATTGATGGGTAATAAGTTATTTGACGACAAACCAAAGTCACCGACATAGCCCAAAGAATTGCAAAACTGAAGTGGCAGTGGGCGGGGCACATAGCCCGTAGAACTGACGGCTCGTTGGGGCCGAAATGTTCTTGAGTGGCGACCACGAACCGTAAGACGCAGCGTGGGCACACCCCCTACAAGATGGACTGATGATCTTGTGCGGGTCGCTGGAAACTGCTGGATGCGAATAGCGCAAGACCGGCAATTGTGAAGATTTTTGGGGGAGGCCTGTGTGGATGTCTTTCAGCTGATATGATGAAGTTAATTGATGTACTTTTAACTTTTAATAACGATAAATTATTTATAAGACTAGCCTTATTATTTATTTATAAGACCAGCTTTATTTTATAACTGCAGCAGATCTATTATAACACAAACCATTTTTCGATACCTCAACATCAATTTGTTTGCCAGTTTTTATAGCTGCCTATTTTTATAAATCACGGTGTCGATAAAAATTTACATATTTTTGCAGCTTTCGTGGCAATAGACGATAACATTTTAATTTGTTTGCCGATGGTTCATAAAATGCATTATTTAGTGTTATAGGTTTATAGTTCTTATATGATGTAGTTTTTATTATTCGTCGAAATATAAATTTAAAAAGTTTAAAATTTTAGTTTAATTCACAATGCAAAGCGTCGTAATCGTCCAGCAGGTATCGATCCAGCACCCTCTATCAATCCAAATTATACACATTGGCAGATTAATTTTAGGATTCCTTTACTAAAAAAAAACTTAGCTTTTTATTGCTTTACCAGGTGTGAAATAGATAGACGAGGAAACTTAAGTAGCGCTATCCAGATAGCGCTACTTAAGTTTCCTCGTCACATAAAAACACTCCGTAGTTAAATTTAGGGTAAAGTTGTACCGCAAGCAATCTGTTAAAAGTTTTATAGCCATAAACCTGAAACAATAAAGAAAGCTAGTTTATAATAATAATAATAATTCTTTATTTCAGAACAACATAGGCTCCACTGTGTTAGTACCAAATTGTCTTAAAAATATGTTAGTAACTTAATATGCTAGTTTTAGTAGGTTAGTAATGTTTTACTTATTCTATGTTAATACTTATAATCTAATTTTAATTTTCTGTATATATATAACAATTTCTTAGTTCAGTTGCACTAGGCTCTATCAGAAGGTCGTATGACGTGTAACTGTATGAACCTACCTAATACAGCACTCTCCATTCTTTCAGCAAATTCAACAAGCATCTTGTTGGGACTGTCCCGCCACCTGCGCACCAGGGAGGCAATATTTTTACGCATGAGCGTGTAGAAGTCTTGTGTGCGCTCCTTTATTAAACACAATTTTCTCCCTTCCTATACAAAGTTCATTAGCTGATCGTGATGCTTTTTTTAATTATTTTTTTTTGTCTTTAAAAATAATTGGCTTGTTTTAAGAAAATGTATCCCTGCGTCTAGGGATAATTTATAAACATATAATCAGCGGACACCAAGTACATCCAGACTCAGAACAACTGCTGATGGGTCACACAAATAGTTATTAATTATATTATTACTTTGTATTATTTCGCGTGTATAAAGTCTTAAAATTATTATGGAGGGGGGAAATTAAAAATGTTGACGATTAAAAAGAAATTGTATATTTTTACCGAATTAAATATATGATATGAGTATGACTATGTGTATTCTGAGGGCCGGTGTTCCGAGTTGGTTTTAGCTAATTACATATTAGATGGGTATTATGCTTAATGTGTATATTGCATGTTTTTTTAAGCTTTTTTGTCTGTATATCTTCTTAATTGTCCCATCAGTGTTTCTACCTAAGTAGATAGAAATACATATTAATAATAATATCTCAGGCCATTCACACACCGTCATCTGATCCCAAACTAAGCAGAGCTTTACTATGGAAACCAGATAACCGATATATTTTTATATATATTATATACATATACTACTTTCCTTTTTTAAATACATACTTATAGATAAATACACTCAGCCTCAGGACAAAGAGACATGTTCATGCACACAAATATTTGTCCAGGGTAGGAATCGAATCCACGACCTGCGGCGTGCATAGCAAGCTTTTACCAACCACGCCACAGGAATAAGAATAATGACCTAACGTAATAATATGTTTTATTCAATAAAGTTATGGTTATGTTGGGTTATATTACATCCTTTTTCTGTACACTTTTCTATTCGCGAGAAAACATTGGTTTAACATTTTCATACCATTGCTCGCCCCTGCAATATTTTCTCGTATATTCTCTCGCAGATCATCACGAAAAAGTTTGATAGTTTGAGTAACAAATGGATAGCCATTGCGACCCTATTGACTGGGGATATCACGAAATGATCGCCCACTTGCCCTTGAACGTATGACGGATATTCGCTCCCAACACTGTCGAGCTGATTGGATTGGCGAGCTATTTTTCAAGAAGATTGGTTGTGTAAATAACTTTGTTTTATGAGGAGAGAAGAAACATGATATTACTATTAAAATATGTACTTATTTAACGCTTTTATTATCAACCCTGCGGTGCGGTTTTACCCGCGTTAAATTTTATAAATTATCACAGCTCCTCCCCCGTAGGTGATAGCATGATAATATGTCGGCTATATGTTGACCCGACCTTTGAAGTAAATCCATGCAGTACTTTTTGAGTTTAGCCCGGACATACTTACAGACAAACAGACACACCGACAAAAATTCTATAAACTATATTTTTGTCTCCTATATCGATTGTAGATCACGCCCCAAGTATCATTTAAAAAAATATTCAGTGTAAAGTTTTGACTTTCCTACGATTTTATGTAGGTATAGATTATACTGTTTTCATGATCATGTCAGCCTTTGGTCCCGGGTATGACCTTAAACTGCCTCTATCGGGGGCTCTAGAATCGAAGGTTTCATCACGGGCCTACAATAGCAGGGGAGATGAGCCTCTAAGCACTGGCTTGCTACTCATCTAGGAGATGGAAAACTCTGATCACAAAAACGGGGTCTCCGTTAGGCGCGAGTAGGGTCCAACCCGAAATACACGGCAGATTTCTACAGCTGACCTAGCTCCACACGTATTGGCTTGCCTTTCCTGTGGGCTAGTGAGGCCTAAAGAGGAATGCAGGTCTTGGGCAACCCTGCGCTTCCTTTACTCCGTCCCAGGCGGTGCATTGTCTGTGGAGAGGTCACTAATGTCTCTCAGACAATGCGCCGTAAATCGTCTGTAACAGACGCAAAGGCCATATATACAACTTTGTAATAACTCTGCCTATTGGTCAAATGTATAGTGTCCCTGACTGCAAAGTCAAAGGTTGTGGGTTGAATCCTCATCCAGGATCAATAGTTGTGTGATGAGCACGATTATTTGTACTGTGTTTGAGTGTCATTTTGTTTTTATTTATAATAATATAATATCTAGGGACAATGTCACACAGATCATCCTAGCCCCAAACTAAGCAAAGCTTGTACTATGGGTACCAGACGACGATATACATACATAGATAGATAAATACTTATATACATAGAAAACATCCATGACTCAGAAAGAAATATTCATGCTCATCACACAAATATTTGCATTTACCGGGATTCAAACCCAGGACCACCAGCTTCGTAGGCAGGAGCACTATCAAACCAAAAAGACAACGCCCGCAACAGGGAATCTAATCCCTGTGTCGCGGGCTACTTTACAAACATATAATAGATACTGACATATAATGACTGTGCGTTTCACAAGAAACTTTTTGCCGCGCGCTACCGCTCTGTGGAATCAAATAGCTGCGGAGGTATTTCCGATCCGGTATGACATGGCAACCTTCAAGAGGCGAGCCTATTCTTTTCTTAAAGGCTGGCAACGCACTTGCAGCTCCTCAGGTGTACCATACCATCAGGTAACCCACTTGCTCGTTTCCCATTCTATTATATATAAAAAAATAGACACAAATTACATCCAGACTCAGAACAACTACTTATGGGTCACACAAATAGTTGCCCTACGCGGGAATCGAACCCTCATAGCCGCTGCGCTGCACTTAGAGTCAAATCAAACAACCCTGTATACAGACAATTCTGAATAAATCTTTTAAACACATAATTCCTTAGATATACGATATCACAAAAGCAATAGCCTATGACGTAAAGGCAATAGAAAGTCGTCACGAACAGTTTTATCGCCATAACCAATATTCAGCCACTATCATAATATATATTACTGGCTATAAACGTAGATTCTATTCGATGGAGGTGACAAGTTATAGAGAGATGTTTATGTGGTTATAGGAAATGGGAAGTGTGATGATGATATCTACATAATAAGATTTTATAGCAGATAGCAGAATAAGTAACAATAAGTAACCAGTGGAGTAAAAGAGTACTTTTTAGGGTTCAAACGTACCCAAAGGGTAAAACGGAACCCTATTACTAAGACTGTCTGTCTGTCTGTACGTCTGTCACCCGGCTGTATCTCATGAACCGTGATAGTAAGACAGTTGTAATTTTCACAGATGATGTATTTCTGTTGCCGCTATAACAAAAAATAAAATAAATATTTAAGGGGGCTCCCATACAACAAACCTGAATTTTTTGCTCGTTTTTATAGATAATGGTAAAGAACCCTTCGTGCGCGAGTCCGACTCGCACCTGGCCGGTTTTCTTCCCCCACGTATAATAAATTCTTCAGCTGACCGTTATTCTTGTAAGGGAAGTTACCTAATTGGTTGCCTAGAAGAGATCACTTTTAACAATAAGGCCGCCTATTGCATTAACATTACTGTTGTAATTTTTTCTGGATCGTAAATGATTTGAGATTATTATTAATTAATTCTCTGAGAAGTATGTGTTGTGTGACTTTGAGAGACAGTATTCGAAATACTGATGTAAGAGAGCGTTGTGGTGTGAAAGAGGATGTAGTCACAAAGATTGAAAAAGGAATGCTGAGATGGTTTGGCCATTTAGAAAGGATGAATGAAAGAAGATTGACCAAAGAAGTATACCTGGCCTGTGTGAATGGAACCACCGGAAGGGGAAGACCTCGTCGAACATTCTCTGACCAAATCGGAGACGTTCACAAGAAAGGGCAGGTCAGAAGTACCCTAAACCGGCGAGTATGTATGAAGAATATAATGACAGTAATCGAAGCAAAAGACGTGTGCAAAGATCGTGACAGATGGAAATCCGTTGTCTCTGCCTACCCATCTGGGAAACAGGCGTGAGTCTATGTATGTATGCATGTAAATTACTGTGTACTTATTATTGTTATCTTTTTATGTTTTATGTACATGTTGTTTGGTTTCATAAGCAAATTAAGCTCCGTAAGTTGAATACACTATATATTTTACAGCTTGTATAAAATCACAATGTTTTGGTTGCGATAATTCTTGGAAACACAAATAAGCAGTGTTAGACAAATGAGTATCATAACATCATGAAAATGAATTCACAGAATTCATTTTACTTTAACTTTAGTAGAATTCAAAGTTTATGTTAATTTTATTGTTTATTTATCAACTTTTTACACTACTGTTCAAATAAGGAGCCGTGGGTTTTTAGGGCTCGTTTAGGCCTGCGAATGTTCCATATTTTCACTACTAATAAGCTTGGTTTATTATAAAAACTTGGTCTTATTGATATCTGAATAAATTTTGACTCCTTACCAGTATTCCAGTAATATTACTCCCACTTTAGACAAAGCTCTGAATGGTACTTTAATAATAATGAAATTCTGAACTAATTACGAAAAATTATGCGCTTATTATGGAATGCATTCTGATACTCAAACAAAGATGATTAACTAAACATATTAGTATTATTTTCATTTAGTTATGAATAAGATTTAAAACTCATAATTATGACAAGTAGTTATTTAAAGATTGGATACATACTTATAATAGAACCATTTACTTCGTAGTGTAGTAGCGTAGTATCTACGTTGTGTTTCTCTTTGCTACAGACTTGCTACGGGCTACGTGACGATCATAAATTGAAATTTTATTTAGAACAGTAACTGTGTAGTAAATAAGACACAGTAATATTTTTTATTGTGAGCTTTAATACGGTTACTGCAATGTATATATTTTTAACGTACGAATTATACACAAGTCACAATAAATCTATGCATTTTATTGCTCTGAATTTAGAAGATTACTTTCGTCTACAAATTAAAATATTTTTATAGTTGCTATTTTGTTTAGTTGCAAGTTTGTCAATATTCTTTTGTATATTATGAATACCTTAATGCTCTCCCATTATGTTTTGTGTAAAACAACTTTGTAGCAAACGAAATGCCCTCTTTACATTAATGTTTACATTTATAGCTGTAGTTAATAACATTAGTATCACAATCTGAACAGCATTCATTGTGTAACGGGGCTAATGAGTACAATAAATGTTTCGGTGACGTTTAATACTACAATATATGTATATGATGAGAAAGACTAGAAAGAAAGAATATATCTTGATTAGACACATAAGGTATACCAATAGAAGCCTTTTGAAGAATCAGTTATTTAAGGAATTGTACATTTCAGGAATTGCTTAATTACTTATAGTCCATGTGGTCGTTTCGCGAATCAGTCATTAGACTAAACCGTTAATAAGTTGTTGTTTTCGTTTACTTTAAACCTTGATAATACACGCGTGAACAATTAATTCATCCCTCAATTATTAGGTACATAGCCTGGCTCAAAAATAAACTTCTATTACTTAGGTATTTATTACCTTAACTATATTAGGCTTTTGAGCTCATTTAGATAATGTTAAATATGGCTTAATATATCTAATGTATATATGTATACATTAGATATATATCATCACATTAGATATAGTAATTGTTTAATTGACTCCAAGTTTTCCATTTGGCGTGTATTTTTTCGTGTATGTATATCTATATATATATATATATGGGGTCTGTTACAGACAATTTACGGCGCATTGTCTGAGAGACATTTCTCTTGGTGGCTAAACAAACCGATGCGAGAGCGACACAGCCTGCCGCAGGCTTGACAAGAGAAGTTTGCGGTGGTTGGCGCCGAGCCGCTTTCATGTCGCTTCTGTCTACCGTCTGGGACGGAGTAAAGGAAGCGCAGGGTTGCCCAAGACCTGCATTCCTCATTAGGCCTTACTAGCTCAGCCCACAGGAAAGGCTAGGTCAGCTGTAGAAATCTGCGCGTATTTCGGGTTTGACCCTACTCGCGCCTAACGGAGACCCCGTTCTGGGTTTGTGATCAGAGTTTTCCATCACCTAGATGAGTTGCAGGCCAGTGCTTAGAGGCTCATCTCCCCTGCTATCGTAGGCCTCTGGTGAATCCTTCGATTCTAGAGCCTCCGATAGAGGCAGTTTAAGGTCATACCCGGGACCAAAATGTATATCTATTACTCCGGTATTTAAGAACCGATCGTGCTGCGTGGTGAAGGCGTAGAATATCATCACCCCATTTCATAGAAATTAGGCATTTGGGGTGCTACACACATAAATATACATAGATATTTTGATGCTTATAAGTAATAATATATTTTTTTATTACACAAAATTTACGTACCTATCTATTCGATGTGGTACCCATACTAAGCACATTTGTGGTACACAACTTTTCGTGCAAAACGCTTTTATAGGTAGAAGTATATGTACATATTTCTTTAGTGTTCCTACTTTTAAACTGTTCTTACAAACGGTTTTTGGCAAGGAAATTAGAATGCAAAACTTGCGCTCCACACGGTGCAGTAAAATGTATGCAGTATTTGTTAAGATAACATGATATGCGTTTCAACGGGTGTATGTAGAAAGATATTTATGTAGTAATTCATTTGTTAACATATTCTTAGTTTTTAGTACCTAAACCTTTTATTTTTTAAACATTTTGTTTGTCTTTATTTTTGGTGTTCCACACTTTGTTGCACCGTTACTGGCATTTTTTACATTGAATTCCTATCCATCCAAAGATTGTCTGGAAGAAATTGCTCAATGTGATAAGACTGCCCATTGTACAGACATTGTATTCAATGTTTCATTGAAAAATTTCCTTTTTTGTGTACAATAGTGTGTATTTTATTTAATTTTATTTTTATGTGCTTGTATTATATGCATGTCTCTTGTTACTTCTCTAAAGACAACGTCCGCAAAAAAGTAACACCAAAAAAGAAATTTAACTATCGCCGGGTACTTTACACATCACGAACACAAAGTATATCAAGACTCAGAACAACTACATATAGATCACAAAAAGAGTTCATGTCACAGTCTGTCTGGCGATTGAACTGAAACACGAGAATGCCAAGGTAGTAGTGAGGTCTAGGGAACTACTTTAACCAGAACAACTTACGTGTAATCTAACATGCCAGTGCCATTACTTCGATCCATTGAAATTATTATAGTAATTTAAAAAATAATGTAATGAGCGGTGGATCGGGGGAGTGGAAAGGACAGTGACAGCTGGTCAGTGCACGGCGATAAGCACTGTGTGAGAGCTCACACTTGGCGTGCTTATAGAGTCCCCGCGATAAGCACTGTGTGAAAGTCTCGACGTACACAGTACTCGAGCACCGAAGGTCCCGTACGACGTACGTTGACATAAAACTTTGATTTTGGTAGCTTAAAAGTATTATAATGGGTGGTTAAATTTCAAGAGCCGATTTTGATTTTCTTTCGACTCTTTGTGGATGGATTGGTTCTTCGACAAATACTCTTGGATTCTCATTCGTCCAAATGCGACAATTCTGCTTATTGACGAATCCACTGAGGTAAAAATGTGCACGATATGCATTTTGATTTGACGGCGTTGCTCGATCGTGTATCTTTCCATGGTTCAAAATGAGTTAATCTGAAGTTGAGAAATGTCAAAAGAAATGCAGAAAAAAACTTGACTTTAGGCATGGTTCACGTTCAACATCGGCCCTTGAAATTTAACCACCCTTTAGACCTGAGTATTTGGTATGAATTTCAATTTAATACCTCTACGGTCTTATTAAATAGCATAATATGTTTTCTTTTAGAATTTTTGTACTAATACATACTATCGTATCCAACGGAGTTAAATTTACGTAATTTTCAATCTTTAAATATTGCATGTACAACATCGCGTTATAAACGACAGAAAACATTTGCATTTAACGTAACAAGCAACAGACCGGCTTGTAATATTAAATAGCGCGCCATGAATATTGTTATAATTTTAAAACGGATTTAATTTTCTTCTGTTTAAAGTTCAGCAATATTTGAAAGCTTACTTTAAAGGTACTTAATTTCAATGAATATATTATATATATTATTATATATAAATTACAATGATACTTAATAACAATTATTAAGTATCATTGTAATTTATTACAATGAAATCATATTTAGCTTGAAGCGGACTATCTTAATAGAGTCTAGCTAACTAAGCAAGGATTTCCTTCCACGCCGATTTCCGCGAAGGATTGAATCCAAATCTATCCTTAAATTGAGTAATGATCTCTATTTTGAAGTAGAGTGAGTCGTCATCTAGTGCCTAAGTGGCTGGAAGAACTTCAGCTCTATTCCCATCATCAAGTCAGTCGAATAACCTCCACTGCTGGATAAAGGCCTCCTCAAAAGATTTCCTCAATGTAGTTGTATCCTTTATTTGCACGGATATACCTAAATCGTCACGCTTGGTAGACGGATGGCAATTGCAGTATGATGGTAAGAATACATAGAGAGACGATGCTGCCCGTTCTCTGGGAGATATTCCCTCGGGTCGAAATCTACGCCCTCCACGATGAAATGGAGATGTGATATTCTTTTTCGTCAAACACACAGCAATATGTAATGATACAATTCCAATACCAATAATACAATAATTATACTGTAATAAAAAAACACGTTAAAAGGTCGATCCCAGTCGTCATGAGAATGTCTATGACAATTATTAGCAGCCTATCTTTTTTTGGGTTTTTAAGTCACATATTAGTCGCAACGAGCAAGTTTAAGAGCTGAGTAGTTAGAGGAAGCCACTCCCGGCTAAATAATGCCTGATGATAATAAGCTTCTAACGAATTCTGTTTTGTTAACTACATAACGTCCTCAAGAATATAAGCTAATGTCATAAGGAACACGTAGTACGTTACAATATTTATGCCAAGGAACTGAATGTATAATGCGACAACTCGTGTCATTTTTCTCTACGGAATATGAATTTTTTAGGAAATAATGAAGTCTAGTTTTATCGATTTTATGTTGCAAATTGTATAAAGTTCCTAAGACCGATTTATTCAAGTCACCACGCACTTAAGCTATCGATGTACATACGCCAGCACATCCAGCTACCCCAATCTGTCAAACTTCTTATATAGGTTTTCAACTTTATCACATAAGGTTCACTTTTAATTGGGGAAATTTGACAGATTGGGGTAGCTTGATGTGCTGGCGTCTGTACATGTGATCGAACGGTCTCAATTTGGGTAATATATCATTAGAACTTACTTAATAACGTCTGCATGTATTACAGTCTTTACGCACAATAAAGTCGGCAGAAGACGATGAGAGTCAATTGTTAGTTTCAGTTTATTAAACGTCTTCTGAAAATAATCTCTGCTTGACTATTCTGATTTTGTTTTCCCTTATGTTACCCAAGTTTCTGTTTTGCAAACAGATCAGCTAAATCAAGAGTCGTTCTTACTTAAACCATATTTTATAAAGGTAAAGCAATACGTAAAGTGAATATTAATTAGAACGTATTTAATATAATCAGTTTTATCTATACTATAATATATGTCCCAAATTATATTCTTTTTTTGTCCTGCTAGACTCATATTATTGTGACTATCGTGACTGGTATACAAGGTGATAATAGTGAACAAAATTTAAAGACCACAATCTACCCATATATTATCTTACTAATATTATAAATGCCAAAGGTTTGTGAGTATGGATTTTTGTTACTCTTCCACACAAAAGGTGCGGAACGGATTATGATGAAACTTTGCAGCAATATAGCTTATATCGAAATAACACATAGGCCAATTTTTTAAAAGTTTATGGAGCTGAATCCGCGGACCCTAGCTAGTAACTTAATAAATTGAAGAAAATATTTGGCTCCCAATACAAAACGCACCCGTTAAATGTTTTTTTTTAATTAAATGTCAATCTTTTTTTCTCGTATTTTGTAAATGGATGTCCTTCACATCGTTTACATTTATAAGCATATTTAATTCGTTACATAAGTTACATCCGTTGCGTCATCCGGTGGTAGCATTAAAGCGCGACCGTCGTTTTAAACACAAGGTCCGTTATAATAATAATACTGAATACCTTAATATAGACAGAACCATTCAGACAATATGTAGTAAAATATAAATTTCAATCATTAAACCTAAACATAATCTCCTTGACAATAACTTAATACAAGCTAGCTAAATATCACTACTACTATAAAATAAATTGTATAAATGTTTTAACATGTACCTAAATATCTAGAAATAAAAACTGTATTACTACAAACATGTTCTGACTATTTACAAGCGCTTTTTTAAAGTCTACGTGAATAAAAACCTTTTTTATTTTATTTTTATATTACTACAAACATGTTCTGACTATTTACAAGCGCTTTTTTTTTTTTTTTTTTTTTTTTTTTTTTTTTTTTTTTTTTTTTTAAAGTCTACGTGAATAAAAACCTTTTTTATTTTATTTTTATTTTTTATTTTTTTTTATTTCGGGGTGACGAAGAATATTATCAGCCTATTTCATCCCGTCCGAGGGTACTACCAGGGAACGGGCAGCAGCATCTCTGAGTACTGTGATCGCCAACCCTTCTGCCAGTATGAGAAGTGTCCTCAACTGCCGCCACGTGGAGCCCTCCCAGGGTACGTGTCCCGACCATCTGGGACATGGCGCAAAAGGGGGGTACCGGAGCAGCATACCCGCGTTCCCGGGACTCCCCCATCAGGCGCCAAGAGAAGTCCACGGCAGGTAGGTTTAGTCGGTGCAAGTCCGACATACCCACCCGCAGACACTTTTTGCGGGTGGCATGCGAAGGCATTCCCCCTGCCTTACCAAAAAAAAAAAAAAAAAAAAAAAAAAAACCCTTCTGCCAAGTGCGGTGAATATGGCATATCGCTCTAAATTATGAAAACAACTCCAATGTGAAAATATTTTAAGGAGGTCTTTGTCTGGTAACTTGCTAGTTTAATAATGCACACGAAAAAAGCAAGCCCGGAGTTTTTTTTGTGGCTTTCTTCTCCGGTTCGTCCACGCAGGTAGCTAGAGAAAGCCGCAGGTTAGCTAGGGTAGGCTTCTCAGCGGCGAGTATCGCTTTGGCCTCTTAACGCATCATCGGTGATCCAGTGCAACTGATCACACCCTCTCTTAGAATTCTTTTGCTTCAGCGGCCCACTGAGCTGTGGCCCGAACCCCAAAAGGGTGGCCTCGGGTATTAGTCGTTTAATTTAAGTTACTGGTTAAGAGCCTTCTGCGCTAGCCAAATGCTCATTGCCTTCAATTCTTTAATATTTTACAACTAAATTTCAAAATAATAGATTAGTAACTTGTTATTTATTTTAGGATTAAGAAAATATATCTGATAAAACAGACCGCACGGACGGACTAATTATTTTTTTTGTAATTATTATACTGCATTCGACTATGTTTATGTACTGCATTGTGAACTTGACAAGTACAAGTGTATGTTAATACCCAAGTGCTGAATAAATGTCATTATTTCGTTTCATTTCATTTCACAGTTATTCATATAAAGGAATTAACTTCCCAGCAATAAATAGTACCTCGTTATTTTGTTACCAGACGAAGCTATGAGTAAATTAAAGGAAGCGGTTTATCACAGTGATTTCACGACAGAGGTTCTGTCGTTAAGTTATTAAAGTTACCTTCTTCTGAAAATTGAACTTTGCCACTGTATAAAGCACGCCGCGACTTAATGCAACTTGCGGAATTACGGGAAAGTTTTAAGGAAACGTCATACATATTTATTTAATACTAGCATGAAGCAAAGCTACGTAGTGTTCACGTAGAGTTCCATTTAGAGCGATTATGCTACATTCATGTTCAATAGAAATCATTTAAATTCAAAAATCAGATGCTCTTACCGATCCGTAAGTGATTGGCGAGGTTAAGCAACTAGGCTCGCGGTCACGCGGATGTCCGTGGAAGTGGTTTAATTTCTGAGCGTCTCCGTGCTTCGGACGACACGTTAACATGTTGGTCCCGGTTGTAGCCATTAGGCAACAGTCGTCAAACCATGTCGGATGCCTATTGGGCGGGTTGAACAACTCTGACACTAGGGTAACCACTGCCTATACGATAAGTAAGTAATCATTTCATGTTATATATTTTAAGGTCTACACAATAATAGATATACTGGACTAATAATATTAATGGACTACAAAATTGTGGTACAAAATGGATTAAGGTGACGGTATGTCCAATACAGTATAGAGTTCAAAATAGAAAGGCATATTTCCGAGTTCTTACCACTAATAGAACCTAAGAGATCACTCGGTCTTGAAGCTTAGAAGGCCGTCCAGTAATTATACTTATTCTAACTACACTGAAATACCATTAGTCCACACGCTCTTACAAATTTAATTCATTTTGGTGAATTAGGGGTGAACTAATTACTTTGTCATGAGTTGCCTTTAACATAACTGAGTAAAAATGAAGAATAATTCATTCACAACTTAAAACAAATATACCTGAAAATTCAAGCGAAGAAAAGATCGCCTAGTGGTTAAACCATTGGACGGTTGAGTCAGTAGTCTCGAGTTCAAGCCCAAGGCCACTGACTTTTCAAATACATGTGCGTAATAAAAATTAGTTACCTCGTACTGAAAACGGTAACTGAATACATGCATGCCTGAGAGTTCTTCAAAATATTCTTGATGTCATGTAAAGTGCAACCTACACATAGTGCAGTTATAACTGCAGCGAAGTGGACTATGGCCTATGTCCTCTTATTCTTCTTCTTCTTATCGTGTCGATGGTAAGAATTATATTTTATCTTGCCAAAATTGAGCAACGCTGATTGCTTTCGCTGAAGCGTCATACAAGTCCTGAAGGGAACAAGAGACTGGACAAGAAGGACAATCAGATAAATGAGCCATACTTTGGGGTGACACGCCGCACTCGCAGATGTTTTGTGATGTGGGAATGTAACCCCATTTGCACATGTTTTCCTTGGATTAAATTATGAAATTCAATTTAAAAATTTTAATTTGAAATTATACATAATGAAATTATACATAAATTTAAAAATTTTAATTTGAAATTATACGAAGGCCATTGCTCACCATCATCATCATCGATCACGAGATTATATAAAATCTCAAAAATGGGAAATCATCATCTGCCTGATGAAATGTAAGCTTCCCTTACTTCTACAATTGTCTGGTTGCCATAGTACAGGGTCTGCCTTGTTTGGGATCAGATGGCAGTGTGTTAATTGTTCCAAGATTTATTATATTTATTTATATTTAATACGTAATCCTACTACTTAGTAGTAGTAGAACGTAATAAATATGAAGACCTACTACATATTGGGGCAGAAAGGTTCTCGAGTGGCGACCGCGAACCGGAAGACGCAGCGTGGGCAGGCTCCCTACAAGATGGACCGATGATCTTGTGCGGGTCGCTGGAAACTGCTGGATGCGAATAGCGCAAGACCGGCAATCGTGGAGATCTTTGGAGGAGGCCCTTGTCCAGCAGTGGACGTCTTTCGGCTGATATGATGATGATTAGTATAATAATAATATCTAGGGACAATGTCACACAGATCATCCTAGCCCCAAACTAAGCAAAGCTTGTACTATGGGTACCAGGCGACTATATACATACTTATATAGAAAGATAAATACTTAAATACATAGAAAACATCCATGACTCGGAAACAAATATTCGTGCTCATCACACAAATATTTGCACTTACCGGGATTCGAACCCAGGACCACCAGCTTCGTAGGCAGGAGCACTACCAACTAGGCTACGGTGACCGTCGTTACGTGACAGTATACTACCTACATGCCAGCGTATTCTGCTTGTTTGTATTTAATTGCCACTGACAAAAGTTTTAAATACTCACACGTAACCATGCATATAAACAAAATACCAATTATACATTAAACGGGACCAATGTAAAACTGTCTTTGTAAACACAAATACATTTTGACCAAATAAATAGTAAAATCATTTTCACATTGTCTGAATAATATGTGATGACTCAGTTCATACTGTTCCGTCACTTAGTCGGGTTCGTTTGTAATATCTTCAGTATATTCTTTCTAACTGTAATGTATAAACGTGTTTATGTGACGAAACGATACATTTTATTCTAGACTATTTTAACAACGTAGTACTTAATTGCTATGAAAATATCATCGTTTGGTTTATCAAAAAATTCTAAGCTAAGCAAAAATACCGATTGCAAAGCAAAGTAGTTATGATTTGAATTAATTAAAACGTGTATTGTTTGTGTAAATAAATTTGATTTTCTACTCACCAGCAGCTGTGTAATACCTAAATGTTTATTTTTTCATTTCTTATAGACGGGAATGATCGTTGACCGAGCTATTTAAAGCCTTCCCTAACATCGCGTTCCGGATACATATAACATGGGTTTATTCAACGCTATAGTATAGAGGAAATAGGCATCTTATGTGCACGTATGTTCCACCTTAGACTACACCTTGGCATACCACAAAAGTAGTAGTACGTAACAAAGTGTTTAAAAATAAACTTGTTATTATGATCTGATTCGATGAACACCTAACTGATGCAACATAACTTAATTACTATACTTGTTTATTATCTCACAATTTTTTTATTCATTAGATGACAACGGTTCTGTGCGTGCATTAGCCTACATAACGCCCATAAAAATGTAAGAAAATACATGATATAAAAAAAAGAACAAAAACGAAAACAAAAAGCAAAAGAAGACGAAAAATGCAAGCCCGGAGTTTCTTTGTGGCTTTCTTCTCCGGGTCGTCCACCTAGGTAGCTAGAGAAAGCCGCAGGTTAGCTAGGGTAGGTTCCTCAGCGGCGATCACTTTGGCCCCTTAACGCGTCATCGGTGATCCCATGCAACTGATCACACCCTCTCTTAGAATTCTGTCCTTTTGCTTCAGCGGCCCCCTGAGCTGTGGCCCGAACCCCAAAAGGGTGGCCTCGGGTATTAGTCGTTTAATTTAAGCTACTGGTTAAGAGCATTCTGCGCTAGCCAAATGCTCATCGCCTTCAATTCTTTAATTTTAATATTATACAACTAAATTTCAAAATAATAGTTTAGTAACTTGTTATTTATTTTAGGATTTAAGAAAATATATCTGATAAAACAGACCGCACGGACGGACTAATTAATTTTTTGTAATTCTTATTTATTTATTTAATAGGAAGACCAACAGCTTGAAATACAAATATAAATAGCGTTACTAAGCGTCATAAAGCCAATTACAGGTCCTCGCTTGTAGGAAGCAAGTTAATATGAAAATGAACAGCGGTATATATACATTGTGAAATCCTCAATCGAAATCGCTCGCCGAAAAAATGCGTTTTGTCGATAATTTGTGTTAACCAACGGGAGATGGATGGGATTGTGATGTCTTGCTGACGACCTTGGTACATTAAAAGGTAATATATTTATTCTGTATTCGACTATGTTTATGTACTGCATTGTGAACTTGACAAGTACAAGTGTATGTTAATACCCAAGTGCTGAAAAAAATTCATTATTTCATTTCATTTCATTATAAATAAGAGACAATAATAGTTTTGGTGCCTCATATCTTTGATTTCTCTCAAATCGCCTCACTCCGTATTAAGAAAGCTAGAAGACGATAAAAACTATCTAAATAAAAGCGTAAGTTTATGAGAATGGATGATTGTTACTCTTTCACGCTAAAACTACGAAACGGATTTAGAAGAAACTTTATAGAAATATAGTTTATACATCCGAATAACACATTCATAGGCTATAATTTATAAATTCTAACGCGGCTGAAACCGCGTGCAGCTAGTCTACCATAATTGAGTCCGTTTTGTACTAGCAACGAGGGTCGAGTGAATGAGCCAATGATCGATGAGTAGTAGGTGTTTTGGGGCTGGTGATAATAGTTCATATAAGCTTAGTTGTAACCGTTAACTTTTGTACCGGATTTTAGTGACCTAGGTCATCTTTATTTGGTCCTCATTTGTAATTACATTGTTTGATAGGACAATAGGTAGCTGGCTATTGAAATCCCTCCGTTTAATCATTTGAAGCGACCGGGAGCTATGGTTTTAGCCCACTGACGTCTGTGATTGTTTTGAAAACAATTTGAGCACTACTAGCTTAAAGACTGCACCAAGCGGAATATGGCCGCTTTTAAAATTGACCACTGTAGCTGGGAAAAGCTCGCTGAAAATAGAGTTGAATGGCACAAACGTGTAGTGGAGGGTCGTAAGATCTGTGATGAAACCTGGTTCGGAGTACTTGCTGATAAGAGACAGAAGCGACATGAAAGCGGCTCGGCACCAACTACCACAAACTTCTCTTGTCAGGCCTGCGGCAGGCTATGTCGCACTCGCATCTGTTTGTTTAGCCACCAAAAGAAATGTCTCTTAGACAATGCGCCGTAAATTGTCTGTGACAGACGCTAAGGCCATATTATATAGCTTAAAGTAATTCAGTCATACAGTGCTTCAGTTATTTTGTAAGGCTAATAAAAAAAACTTAGAACGACTTCCTTTTAGAATTTTTTGTAATGACCTATAAATATGAAAATTTAGTTTTATCACTTTTATGAAAATTTTCGTTTCAAAAAGTATCAATTATCCTTTATTCTTATTGTGCCGCTGTTTTGACCAAATTGTCCAAGTACTGATCGTGGTCACGGGCTAACTGGCGCAGTAGTGTGATCCGCTACTAAGGGCATCGAGTTTTTGAGCTACCCTCACTATTTTGACTGTGTACCCGGCCTGTATTTTTTTGAAACTGTACAATGAAATTTATAAGTAAAAATATTTTTTAAAATAATACAATGAGGTTAGTTCAAATACTCGACCGCCTCAGAAGCAACACCGCTTCGCCAGTCAGACTGTGACCACGTTTAATCCAACTAGGTCGAGACTTGTTTAATTCCTGTTAAAAATATTGTGACAATAATTTTATATTATCATACTAATATTATAAAGGTGAAAGTTTGTGATTGTGTGAGCGTGTATGTTTGTTACTTCTTCACGTCAAAACGGCTGAAGCGACTTTAATAAAATTTGGTATGGAATTAGCTGACACCCTGGATTAACACATCGGCTATAATTTAAAAAGTTTAACGCGGGTTAAACCGCGGGGCACAGCTAGCTATTAATATTTAATGTGTAAGCTGTGCACTAAATTCTGGGCCTTAAATATTGAAATGAAATAAAGATAAACTCCTTATCCAAGTCAATAAACCTTGAAATCGTCCACAAATTGGAGTAGAAACTTAGATTATTCTTTCGTAACTTCGCTAAGCTTAAGGTATAGTTCGGAGTTTGTCGAGCAAAGTTTAAAAGAAGATCAGCCGTATAATAGGTGACGTTGGACAAAGTTTGTTTTCTCCGACGCCGCGACGGTAAATTAGAAAAGGTTTTCGTCGCGTCATCGTTATAATGAATTTTGTGCGGATGACATAGACGGAAAATAAGAATGTTTGAGGAATTTTTGCATGGCTGGGTGAGTCAATATTGTTTTTTAACACTCGACTGGGTATCTGTAAAGGGAATATTGTTTATTGTTGTCTCTAAGGCACAGTGGTTGTTTGAGGCGCTCGTGGCCAGTTGTACTCACTGGTTCGTAATGATCTCTTACGAACCGGTGAGTGAGTGAGTGGTTAAGCACCTAGGCACACAGTCAGTCAGTAGATGGGTGATCGTTCAAGTGGTTTAATTTCTGAACGCCCCCGTGCTGTGGAGGGCACCTTAAACTGTCGGTCCTGGTTATTGTCATTAGACAACAATCGATAAGTCATGTCAGAGGCCTACTGGGCGGCTTAAACAACTGGGACCTCAGGGTAACCATACGATAAAGAAAAATGTGAAACTGGATCATAAAATCTTGTGTCTGGTTTGTGAATTAGGCCAAAACGTGTTGTTAGGATATACATATTCTCAGTATCGGTTCAAGGGTAGTTTTATACTGCCATAACTTGAATATAACGTTGAATGTGACCTTCCTACGCCTGATCTTTTCCGTGTCGAATATAAATAAATAAGTATATTGGCACAGGATAGTTGATTCGCCACTTTGTGTCCCGTGTTCGATACCCGCACAGGACAGCTATCTGTGTGACACAAATAGTTGTTCTGAGTCTGGATGTACTTTGTGTTCACCAATTATATGTTTGTAAAGTTCCCCGTGATATGGGGATTAATTTCCCTAGTGCGGGAGTAGATTTTTTCAAGAAAAAGAAAGAGTAAAATAATAATCACTAACGATCGTATTTTACTTGGTCGTTGTGTTTTAAAGTTTTGTATACAGTTGACATAGCTGCATTGGAACTCTCAACTAATCACTGTCATCACTTTAAGCTGGTGGATGGCTAGTTCATCATATCAGCTGAAGGCCCCCACTGCTGGACAAAGGCCTCCCCCAAAGATTTCCATAATTGCCGGTCTTGGTCTACTCACATATAGCGGCTTCCAGTTACCCTCACAAGATCACCGGTTGATTTCTTATGGGGCCAGATAGAACTGTGCAATTGGTTAGAACCTTCTTTCTGTAGGGGCTGTTATATAGTTGGATTAGTGTGAGACTTGTTCAAGGCACCTATTAACTTCTAATTTGGCTTCACGACTATTGTTTACTGACTTCAGCTGGCTAAGAAACCTTCTGCTCGTCTGAATCACGACTCTGTTAAAATTAAACTGCATTTATGTAGCCTCGCCGAGCAGTTCCAGACTGGTAAGAACAACTGCCCATTGTATTAGATAATGACCACTTTAAAGCATTTCTATCTGTTAACGTGCTGTTTAAAATGTAGACCATCTGTTTAGACCCCTGATGAATTCCATTGATACCGTATTTTTTGTTGTTGTCTGGCCTGTTATTTTTATGTTTTGTTTATCTGTGGGTTAGTGACTCTAACTTCTAAGCCAGAGGTCGAGGGTTCGATTTTCAACCGGGACAAATCTTTGTGTGATGAGCATGATTATATAATAATAATATCTAGGGACAATGTCACACAGATCATCCTAGCCCCAAACTAAGCAAAGCTTGTACTATGGGTACCAGGAGACGATATACATACTTATATAGATAGATAAATACTTAAATACATAGAAAACATCCATGACTCAGAAACAATTATTCGTGTTCATCACACAAATATTTGCACTTACCGGGATTCGAACCCAGGACCACCAGCTTCGTAGGCAGGAGCACTACGAACTAGGCTACGGTGAACGTCAATATGTTCTATATGTTCTATGTCTGGGTGTAATTTATCTATAATAGAGTAATTTATATAATATTTTGGAATAGATAAGTATTTTTATCAGTTAACTGTGTGCCATAGTACAGGCTCTGCCTGGGTTTGGATCAGATGGCAGTGTGTTGGTTGCCCCAAGATATTATTGTATTAGTAGAGAAGTAAAATATAAATTTCAATAATTAAACCTAAACATAATCTCCTTGACAATAACTTAATACAAGCTAGCTAAATATCACTACCATTATAAAATAAATTGTATAAATGTTTTAACATTCCGTGTACCTAAATATCTGTAATAAGTAACTAGAAATAATAACTGTATTACTACAAATATGTTCTGACTATTTACAAGCGCTTTTTTAAAGTCTACGTGAATAAAAACCTTTTTTATTTATTTTATTTATTATAGTACTTGAAGCAAAAACTTTGTACCGCTTTTTACGAAAATTGCACGGACGGTGAAGTATGAAATTTGGTTCTGTTAAATTTTATATGGAGAATTAGTGCTGTAAGCTAACATTTTATACAATAGCCGTTGCAATGAGTTACTTTAATGATAAAAAACATTACACACACTACCATGCTTTTGAAACTCAAATATCAGTTTGTCACTAACTGAGAAGAGATGACAAACTGAGTGTCAAATTTTTTATGTACTGTGGACACGGGTCTCAATCGCGATAAAGATATAGGCAAATCATTGCCTTGGTTACCCGACGTTTCGGCATGGATCGCACCCGCCGTGGTCACGGGTCGACCCGTGACCGTGATATAAATATTTTGACACTCAGTTTGTCATCTCTTCTCAGTTTGTCACTGTCCACAGTATATAAAAATGTGTCCAAATCGCGAAAGTTTAAAAACATGAGTGTCAAAACTTGAGAACAGATTATTATAAGAACAGAATAAATAATTATGGACAAATAGTCTATAATTATTTATTTACTTTAAAAATATATTTTAACAGTTTATGCATAATATGTCCCACAAAACCGTGTTACCGATGTCTATAGTCTTTAATAATAGAACCTTAATGGCCGAATTATGAACATGTGTGATCTCTAGTCGAACTCGTGATCCGAGTGACATGGGTATATATTATGTTATTAGTAAATTATGTAGTTAATGTAGGATTGACCTATTTAAACTAGCCGCCTTTATAATCCGCTAATTTAGTCAATACAACGGTAGTCTGGAAGAATTTGCTGCTACTCGATAAGACCACCGTACATAAATTTAAAAAATATTTCTATTTATATATTTTCACTAGTTGTGCCCCGCGGCTTTACCCGCGTTAAATTTTATAAATTATCACAGCACCTCCCCCGTAGGTGATAGCGTGATAATATGTAGCGTATATGTTGACTCGATCTCTTAGTAATATTCATGCAAAATTTTAAGTAAATCCATGCAGTACTTTTTGAGTTTAGCCAGGACATACATACAGACAAACAGACACACAGGCAAAAATTCTAAAAACTATATTTTTGGCTTTGATATTGATTGTAGATCACGCCCCAAGTATCCTTTTTAAAAAACATTTTTTATTTATTTAAGGAGCTTTTTGTCCACAGATATATCAGCTCCGTGAATAAAAATACAATAATATTACATACTAAACTAAACTAATAAGCATTTGAGCTGCTTCTGAAGTTGGCTCAAGTAGTATACTGAGACAAATTCGTACATCTAGTTTATTGTAATTAAATTTACACATAAATAATTGTCGCCGATCTTCGTTTCGCACACAATCCATCACATCACATCAAAAACATTCAATGTACAGTTTTGACTTTCCTACGATTTTATTATATGTATAGATATTGTACATACATACATACATAGACTCACGCCTGTTTCCCAGAGGGGTAGGCAGAGACAACGGATTTCCATTTGTCACGATCTTTGCATACTTCATTTGCCTCGATTACTGTCATTATATTCTTCATACATGCTCGCCGGTTTAGGGTACTTCTGACCTGCCCTTTCTTGAGAACATCTCCAATTTGGTCAGGGAATGTTCGACGTGGTCTTCCCCTTCCGGTTGTCCTATTCACACGTGCCAGGTATACTTCTTTTGTCAATCTTCTTTCATTCATCCTTTCTATAGATATTTTATAGATAGATATTGTGATGTGCAATAAAGTGTACCTGCATATGTATCATGACACTCCAAAGTAACTACTTATACACAGGTGTAGCTAAGTACATGGTCGTTAGTGCACGGATCCGTTCAAGCGGGGCGTCGCGATAACTAGCACTTAAAAACGCATTTTCGTACTACAATAGGGACATTATTCTGGCGAATTTCGGCAAAAGTGACCAGTGTGAAAGACTAGCTATCTCATCATTATTATCTTCGGCCTGATATCGTCCACTGCTCGACATATGCCTCCTCTAAAGGATTCTATAAGAAAGAAAAAGAAAAAAAAAATTGGGCACACATACGACATAAAGATATATACCGTACAAAATGAAAACCAGCGTTAGTACAGCCACATTGTGGTTGTAAATGTGAATTTAAATCAAACACAACAAAGCTTCATACAGTGTTATTGTTTCAAAGTTTTCTTTTGTATACCTACATATGATCTAAAATAATCAGCATTCAGACAGCCGATCGAGCATATATTGTGTTTGCCTACTAAATAATTACTCTTAAGTGGACCAAATCCCGTGTTCATGCCCGTTTGAGTATGTTTCGCCGGACCGTCTCAACTGGGTCGTGTTGAAACCGGTAGTAGATGAACCCACTGAGTTTGTTCCGCTGGGTCTTCTCAGTTGGGGCGCATTGGATCCGGTGGTAGATTAAAGCGCGACCGTCGTTATAAACACAAGGTCCGCCATAATAATAATATTTTAATATAGACAGAACGATTGACAATATGTAGTAAAAATATTGCTAAAACTATAAATTTTGATAATTAAACTTAAGCATAATCTCTTTGACAATAACTTGATGCGAGCTAGCTAAATATTATTGGTATTATAAAATAATTTTTATAAATGTTTTCATACCATCAATACAACGTGTACCTAAATATCTATCTTACTAGAAATAATAATGTATACAGCTATATTACTATAAACATGTTCTGACTATTTATACAAGCGCTTTTTTTGAAGTCTACGTGAATAAAATCCTTTTTTATTTATTTATTTACAGTAAATTAACTTTTTCAATACTAGACCAGGGTAGAAGCCTTTAAAAATAATAAAAAGTGAATAAAAATAATAGTAGGATGAAACCCATTAGAAAAGGAGGGTAATATTATAAAAATTAAAGAAAAATAATTTACGGGTGATCTGAGGTCGGGAAGGGGATGGGGGTGAGTTTTTAAATAAAAACGGTAAAAAACGGTTTTTCTCGATTTCCGGCAAAACTAAAAGTCCTATCGAAAAAAGTCAAATGGCAAAGTTGTAGGTAATAAAAAGATCTAAAACTTCAGTATTTACACTTTTTTCAAATAACCTCAAAATTTATGTGATAACTTCAAAAAACCAAGTTTTTGGTTTTTTATTTTTATCTTTTACAAACATTTTTCTTTTTTAACGAAATTTGGTGAAAACTTACCTTTTTATGTCCCAAATACGCTGTAATTTATTTGATTAAAAATATTTATTTTTTCACCTTATTTTGAATTAATATCGAAAAAACACGCTAATTTTCAATCGAAAACTCACCCGTCAAAATATCAGCTTTTTTCAAAAAGTTGGTATGTTTTCTGTTCGTTGAAATCTCTACTTTCCGATGGTCAAAAAAAATATATGTTACCATAGTAAATCTTATCATAAAATGCAAAAAAAACGAAAAACCTCGAATTCTAAATGGTTTTTAATAATATAAAAAAATCCACCGAGTGATTATGATACCATTTTTACATCGTTGGTAGAAGCGGCTATGCAATGCCAAAAACAAGAGCAAAAAATTGTGTTCGTAAAGTTTGACCAGCCGCTATACTATAAAGCTCGTAAAATCTTGGCCAATATTGATTTAAATAATGATCCTTACAATGTGTCCTCAATCCAAGTAAGACTTGGGGGATTTCATTTAATTATGTCTTTCCTCGGAGCGATTAGATTCATCATGGATGGTAGTGGACTAAAGGAGGCTTATTGTGAAATATATGCAGAAAATTCGTCCGACAAAGCTCTCTCCGGGCACGCATATGCACGAGCTATCAGAGGGCATTTTCTAGTACAGCTCGCCTTGTCTTAATTAATTTTTTCATCGATGGAGTTGTCAGACACAGAAAAGGGGCTAATGGATACATTTTTGCAGGATTTAGGAACTGAAAATTTCGAAGACAATTTGCATCAAGAAGATTTTCAGATCATAAAAGAAAAATTTATCGAGCATCTAAAATTAGTACAAAAAAGAGGTCCTACCGCAAAACTTTGGATGCAGTACTGGCAAATGATCTCATTGGTTAAAGATTTCATACGGGCTGAACGTGCAGGTAATTGGGAATTACATTTAAAATGCGTGGAAAGAATGCTTCCTTATTTTCATGCAAGTGGGCACTTGCTATACGCAAAATCTGCTCATCTTTATCTCCAAGATATGCGTAAGCTTCAAGACGATGATTATGAATTTACGCGATTCACCGAAGGATTCTTTACAATTAGACGTACTGACAAGTTTTGGTCCGGAGTTTGGTCGGATATGACGATCGAGCAAGTTTTGATGAGATCTATGAAAACTCAGGGTGGACTTACACATGGTCGTGGTTTGTCTGAAAGTGTTTTAACAAAATTCGTATTAACAATGATCCTACTTGTCGAACTTTGCAATGATATGGAAAATTTTTGTAAAGTTTCTTTTGCAAATACAGAGCAACACATTGATTCCAGGGAATATCGAATAAAAAGAGATGTAGCTGATTTACAAATATTACAATTTTTTTAACAGGTACGATCCTATTTCTGAGACTGATAAAATTATGTCAATATTTTCGGGAAGTCGGACCTACGGATTTTTCCGTAAAAATAAAATTTCAGTGTCAGCCCTAAGTCTGGAAGTTAGCGGTATTACACCCCCGTGCCTCGGAGAGCACGTTAAGCCGGTTCTGCACCTGACCTCTTTCCGGTCGTGTCGCTAGTCGTCCCATCGGATCATGAGAGTGATGGAATAGGAAGTGCCCCCGTGTTCGCGCACCCACTTGTGCACTATAATATGTCCTGCGCAATTGATTAGTCACCATTCAGACTGGCCGCCGTGGCCGAAATTCGGTCGGGAGGACATTATTGTCTTTTTCTGGCAGTGGACTTCATTCGGCTGACATGATGATGATGATGAAGTCATATACCTAATGACTTCTTCATCATCATCACTTCATGTACGTTTTCTGTAAGGTGGAGCTAAAGTGACAAGTCTTTGTTCAAGTTGCTACTGTCAAAATATCTCACGTTGGGTAATATATGATATATCGTCATAAAATGCTTTAAATGCATGATCAAAACTGGTCTTCACCCAAAAAACGATCATACAATCGTGAAAATAAAGTCCAAACTGATCTACCTCGTAATATTTCTAGCGTTACAATATTGGTATCTAGTTTGGCATATTGTCCTGTCAATTAATGCCACGCCGGAGCGGGTATCGCAATCTGTGGAATATTCCGGAGGGAAGATGAGAGAAAGTATAATTGAAAATATTGCTTTAGTAAGATATTAAAGTTGTTGAATTCTCAACAAAGTTCTGATTTAAATAATCGGAAAAGGCGATTGTTGTATTTGGATAAGGAATAATAAATGATTTGACTGATGCGTGGGCGTAGTGAGATTAAAAAAGTGACAGCATATTTCGTTTTTCGGATCACATTAAAAAAGTGACAGCAGATTTCGTTTTTCGGGATCACATTAAAGAAGTAACAGCATATTTCGTTTTTCGGGATCACATTAAAACAGTGACAGGATATTGTGTTTTTCGGGATCACATTAAAAAGAAATCAAAAAGTACAAGTTAATTAGCCAAAGTGACAAAATATTTAGTTTTTTGAAGTCACAGAACCTTATTGAAAAATTTATAAATCCTCCAATTATGGTTTCGCCTATTCCACGAAGGTACTCAAAGTGTTCTGACGGGCATTAGAAGGACAAATATAAAATTTCCGTGGAATAGTGCGTATTGTATCATAAGTGTATCGTCTTAACGTCACTTATATAAGGTAATATTATAGAATTTATGTAAAATAGTTTCGTGATCAGTTCAAAAAATGTTTATGTATTGCATACATATTTTATATTATTAGGACGTGACATATAAGTGTATCAAAAATGAATCGTATGTGAAAGAATCACATACGATTCATTTTTGATCGATCTCCTCCTCCCTTTTAGTAATATATTTGATTCAGTCTTTTTTATGTTAATTTGTATGTTTGATTTACATTTTTAAATAAATTGACTCGTGAAATTGCTACTGGACTAATGGACACGTCTGTCCATTTTGATAAGAGCTGCGTTCATCCATTCAGCGGAAACGGGTGTGAAGCGATAAATAAAAAGTAAATGACCTTCCCGGGAGCCAGATGCCCTGTTTTACTCCGCACTGTGAAGGAATGCTATAATTTCTGGAAGTATATTGGATGTAAACTTCCTTATTTTAGGATAACGCAATTTCCGAAATGTTTCGTTTTCCGCATCATCCCAAGTAAGTATTTTGTTTTGCTTCGATTTTTAAATCCATTTATAAATGTAATGGAAAAATGCGTTGCTACAATAAAGTTGTAAGAGGTATTAAGATTATATACATATGATGTCGTCCTGGTCGAGTTTCGGGCACGTCGCGTCGGCCTGTATCAAATGAAGACGAGACATCTGTGCGGGACAAATTTTATAGCATGAGCTATTATTTGCCCCGCTAGCGAAATGCGAATAGGCACATATCCTAGGCACAGGGGGGTTAATTACCGCCAACTTCCAAATTCCAGGCTAATATTGAACAATTTACAGATGATTCCTAAAATCACTTTTTAGCTCGACCCGGTATTTGAACTCACTAGGCGACCACTAAGCCAACAAGGCAGTCAATGTAATGCAGTTGATATAGAAGAAGAAGAAGAAATACCTTATTCGACAATAGACATACAAGAAATTTACAAACAGAACTAACTAAATACATATAAAAATCAAACAATAACATAGTTTAACACTACGCAATAGGTCCTGTATGTCCTGCCGAAAGGGTTACCATCTCAGCATTTGCTGGGTTACACCCAGCGCTGATCTTCCGCTGGTACCCGTGACGATCATGGTATGTTAGTGCAAATTAGTGAGTTAATCTAAATAAATTAATAAAAGTTATAATATAGAACGGATAACTATGTCATAAATATTTAACTATTTCAGCGCTTTAAGCCACCTTCATTCAGCCTAGCCAGTAGAGAAGCTTTGACTGCTTCACCAGACACTTGAGGCGCACGATGATTTAAGCCATTTAGCAAACTAAAACTACAGAACGAGTAACCGCGCTAGTGACTACTCCCTTTCGGGTTCTAACCTTTAATCAGAGCGGTTACTGTTTCGTCAGTCAGCAGCATCAAAGGGTTCATTTATAAGGACGCTTCGTGAAACTGTCGTTCATTTCAACACAATTGACTCGTTTACACTTTGTTATTAATGACGATTGACGGTCACTATAGCCTAGTTCGTAGTGATCCTGCCTACGAAGCTGGTGGTCCTGGGTTCGAATCCCGGTAAGTGCAAATATTTGTGTGATGAGCACGAATATTTGTTTCTGAGTCATGGATGTTTTCTATGTATATAAGTATTTATCTATCTATATAAGTATGTATATCGTCGCCTGGTACCCATAGAACAAGCTTTGCTTAGTTTGGGGCTAGGATGATCTGTGTGACATTGTCCTCAGATATTGTATTATATTATTAGGAGAAATGACTTTAGTGGTCACCCATCTATAGGCCTACCCTGTGATGCTACCTAACCTTCCACCCCTCGGTTCTGCGATGGCAGCAAGACAAGTGTCTTCTACAGTCGCCACGTGCAAGCAGGTCCTGGAAGGCAGTGATCTGTTTATTACACAGCCGCTGTGTGTGACTGGCAGGAGTCGGCAATCCACGCGCCCCAAAAACCAAGACCATGGCGAAATATGGGGCGAACGAAGCAGCATACCCGCATTCTCGGGTCTCACCCCACCAGGCGTCACGAGAAGTCCACAGTAGGTTATGTTACCACCCTGCAGGCGCTTTTTGTGGGTGGCATGCATAGCCATTTTCCTGCCATAACCAAAAACGGTGCCTAACATTGCCAATCACTTGCGGACCGTGTTACGAAGTGGTCAACTGGTGCCTAGCTACGAGTGATGGTATTTTATTTAGATGGAAGAATTCAATTCAATTTAAATTTGCTGTTTATCCAATCTATCGAGTTGAGAGTATCTTGACAAATAGATTAAAATTCTCTTCATCTTTGTGTAAACAAGAAACATTCTCTTTTGATCGTATTATTGAAAGGAAAATTCAATTACCTATCTGATGCTACCGACGGACTTCGATATTTATGTTATCTATTGCTCTTTTATAAACGTGTTTTTTAGGCAAATTTTGACATGTTGAACAGAGTTAATGGAGTCTAGCCATTTACGCAGGACATATTATTGACTGCCTCATTGTTCAAGTGGTAGAGTGTTGGACAACACATATTGCCATCCAGTATGCTACCGAATTGGTTTAAGCATCTGCAATGCTTCTGCAAAATTTATAAGGATAATGTACCCATTATCATTATAAATTTCGCAAAAACATTGCGTATTTTATGCTCGTACTTATATTTACATAACTATAATAGTTAGACACATGCTGTCGCGATATTTTTTGTAGATAATTATATGTAGGTACTGCAAAGACGTAGTACATTATTTTGTTCTATAATCAATAGTTTTCGCAGCGCACGCAATGTAAGAAACTTATTTGGTATAGTTCTCAAACCTTTGGTTACATTATTGGAGTTATAGTACGGAACCCTAACTTTGAAAAAAATTAATATTCACTAAGTTCACCGGAGATAGTGTAGCTTCCCAACAGTGAAAGAATTTTTCAAATCGATCAAGTAGGTAGTTTCGGAGCCTATTCAATACAAACAAACAATAAAACAATCAAATATTTCCTCTTTATAATATTAGTGATGATCTATACAAAATAAAATAATCCTGCCTCTTAAACTAGGCAATCCTGGTGTTCGGTAATTTTATTTATTTTTCTTTTATCGTTTATTAGTACAATGTAAGTAAAAGATGTTTAAGTTTTACTCAGGCATGTACAGACGCCAGCACATCCAGTTACCCTAGTCTGTCAAATTTCTTTTATAGATTTATCCCAAAAGCATAAGGTTCAAATTTCTTTTATAGATTTTGAACTTTATTACAAAAGCTTATTATATTACTAATCACTTGCAATTGGGGAAATTTGACAGATTGGGGTAGCTTGATGTGCTGGCGTCTGTACATGTGAATGGATCTTTAACTTTAGATCGTAAAGTAAAACGATTCAGGCTTAAGATATTTAATTGTTTAGTGATTTTTTTTGTATATGTGAGTTTAAAATATCCTTCAAATCACGGAGACGCTTACATATTAAATTACGATTTAATATGTACTATTTCTGCTGTGTGGTGACGGCGACAAATATCAGAATCAGAATATCATCACCCCATCTCATCCCGTGGGGGGCGTAGAAGTCGACCCGAGGGAATATCTTCCAGAGGATGGGCAGCAGCTTCCTTCTGATTACTATGACCATCTTACTGCGATCGCCAACCCGCCTGCCAAGCGTGGCGATTATGGCATATCCCCCCAAGACGATTCTTGAGGGAGGCTTATCCAGCAGTGGACTTATTTAGCTGTAATGATGATGTACTATTTTAATATATACTATGCGCGCGGTCCGTCTAATATACGTATGACCACGTATATTAGACGGACCACGCGCCTTGTCCCTTAACCTCATCAATCATTTACAGACGGTGGGGACAAATGGGTAAGAAAGCCGCCCCAAATCAACAAGGCAGTTACTTACCAATCCATAAAATCTGTGAATACAATAATAACTAATAAACATACAAACAACTTGCCCTTTTTATGATACCAACTGTTTTAACATTGACAGAAAGCATTTCGCTATCGAGTAAAAAAATGATTAACAAGATCAGTTCGTAAATAACAAAGAAATTGCTTGATTATACTTATAAATTCAAATTCAAAATTCATTTATTCCGTAATAACATTATTGAGTTAAGCAGTTGTCCACGCTGTCTGTCTTATACATATACTTCACCCACACGTGGAGTACTGCTCACATATCTGGACCCCCAAATTCCAGGCTGAATGTTCTAATCGTCAGGGATGCTAATCTTACGGACGGACTACTCTTTCTTTACTTTATCGACGAATAGGCAATGCAGTATATATCAATTACCCTGGTGTTACAATTCTGTTCAAACCGCCCACTAGTTCTCTGACACGGCTTAACGTGCCCTGTGAAGCACGGCGACGCTCAGTAATTAAACCACTTGGGTCAGTTTATAGATGGCTGACCAATCTATAAACTAGCAGCTTTCAAGAGCTTTACCACACCGATAACATATGGACCAGTGAATGCAGTAGCCTTTGACCTTATCATCTTTAGAACCGTTAGAGCAGCGGAGAGACTTTGGATCTCTCTGCATTTTCTATCGTTTCTTTCAGGGGGAATGCTCTGAGGAACCAGAGTGACCTGGTGTCATCGTTCCCTTTATATCACGCCACTCGCACTCGCAGTTCGCTTTCAACTTTCATTCATTCTCATGAAGGTTCTGAAAAAAATTACCTAACCCGGCGCTTCCTCAGGGCGTCAAAATGTTCCAAAACGTTTAACGAGTTTTAGAAAGAGTACGATGCTCTCACCGGCCCGTCAGTGATCGGCGAGGTTAAGCAACTAGTCTCGCGGTCAGTCCATAGATGGGTGACCGCCAAAGTGGTTTAATTTCTGAGCATCTCCGTGCTTCGGAGGGCACGTTAAGCTGTCGGTCCCGGTTGTAGTCATCAGACAACAGTCGTTAAGCCAGGTTAGAGGCCTACTGGGCGGCTTGAGCAACTCTGACACTAGGGTTACCACTACCCATACGATAAGCAAGCAGTACGAACCTCACAGCAAGTTGTAGTTTCCTGTACCCCTAGCATTGGGAATGGCCAACAGTAGTGCTTACCACTTACCATCAGGTGGGCCGCTAGTATTAGCCTCAGTTGGCAATAAAAAAAGACAAAAAAAAAAATAACTATATAATAACAGTTTTCCTACGAGATCAAATCAGAAATGTCGTAATCCGCAGGCGAACCAAAGTAACCCACATAGCCTGGAGAATAACCATGCAGTGGGCAGGGGGACATAGCTCATAGAACCGAAAACCGCTGGGGCAAGCACTTCTCGAGTGGCGACCATGAATCTAAAGACGCTTTATGTGTAGGCCTCAGGCACGGACAAGATGGACCGATGATCTTGTGAGGGTTGCTGAAACCCGCTGGATGCTGGTAGCTCGAGACCGGTAACTGTGAAGATCTTTGGGGAGGCCTATGTCAAGTAGTCAACGGCTTGCGGCTTATAAGATGAAAAGATTCCGTCACGTAGATAAATTCCTTTGAAAACTGCTTAAAAATTAAACGTATATAAATACCTAGTGCGCCGTAATATGCTCTGCAGTATTTAAGCTTCAAAAGAAAACCCTAAGCTGCAACGATTTTCATAATCGGCTTTCACGAACAGATTACTTTTACTATTCTATGAGTGGTTCGCAAACTTTTTGCTATTTTTAGAGACTCCACACACGACCATTTTGTAAATTCAGCTTTATTTGAAAGGACAATTTTACATTGATTCAAAACAATATCAATTTATAATATAATTATGACAAAATGTAGTTTTTAGAATATAGTTCCTTAACTCGGCTTGCAGTAGGATTTTACTGGAAACTACGAAAAGGATATGAGCATGTTTATAGACACGCATTGTGAGTTGTAAAATCTTAATACTAATCTAGACCGGAACATAAAAATTTAACTAAAACTTAGTTGTTTTTTTTTATATAAGAGGGCGATAAACGAGCAAGTGGGTCACCTAATGGTAAGTGATCACCGCCGCCCATGGACACTCTCAACACCAGAAGGGAAAAAAAGGTGGAGGTACTTCCCCAGTCGGGCTGCTCTTTGAGCGAATCGACGTTGTGCATTACCTCTCTTAATGTCAACTTTGACCTTCCCATAAGGGTTCCCCGATCGACTAATCTAAATCTGCTAAAGATCTATGCATAAGCAGAAACTTATTGTGATCCATTTTCTTAAACGTCTAAAAATTCTTGTCATTTCGCACTAAATTTCATCTTGCACAACACCATTATTCCCTCTTCTTAGCTATTCTGATGTATGTATTCTTAACGCTAACAAGTCGTTCATTTCTAGTCCTTACCTATCTCGAACGGCTGATAAATGTGTGTATCCGTTTCACCTTAAAACCTCGGAAATATGACCATGTGTCAGATACGCTGTGTACATATCCTTAAAACTTAAAAATAAATCTTGCATGTTTTTAACAGATTCTATATTGATTGAACCAGTATCATGGAACTCGCGTTATTATCACGTCGCGCTTCCCATCAGCCATACGTATACTCTGAATATACCTATGTGTACTTTTGGTTGAATAAAAAGCGTGAAATTTGCGTCGTGATCACATCGCACTACCCATAAGCTATAAGTATAACTATTGTATTAAAACTATTTAAATTAGAAGAGAAAAAATTGTTTACACTTCTATCGGCACACCCCAATGACTACCCCGCATGTTTTTTAAGAATTTAAGTTTTAATCTATTATATTATTGCCATAAAAATCATACATTTATACAGTTTTCTGTCTGGAAATTCTTTACCTCAAATTGTTCCTGATCGCAATAAATCCATCCAAGAATTTCAAACAGTTCTGAATTAAAACCAAAAGCAGTGTGTGACATTCGACTTGTGGTAGCTTGCTCGTATGCGACGACTCTAACCCACTACAATACAGAAACGTTTATAAAATATTCAGAAGGACCCTTCTTATGCTCACCTATAAATTTTAACACGGTTCAGGTATAAGGAGAAGTGGAAAAACATTAAAACAACGGTGTAGTGAAATGTGTCTTGTATTTGCATAAATAGAAGTAGGATAGTCATAAAATATTCTGTTAACCTACGTTTCTATTCGGACTGAACGAATAAATATTTGTGGAGAACAGAATACTAGATGATTCAAACATTTTCTTTAACGTTATTATTACAGGATAGGTTCGTTTTTATCTTTATCATAATAGTATAGAACCAGCTTTATGGTTCCTGTTTCCTGGTTTCCTGGAACGTAATACGTAGATGAGTTGTATTATGGTAGTGGAGCTCACCGTTATTTATCCTTTCAATAATATGTGTATGGAACAAGTCCATGTATTTTTTTAAAATGTGAAACATGTTTTTATTCTTATAGGCACTTTTTTATTGAACAAAAATTATGGAACTCGCGTCACCGTCACTCCACGTTTCGCATGAGCTAAATGTATACTGTGTATATGTGTGTGCTTTATGGGCGAACAAAAATAAAAAAAAATAAAAAAAAAAGGTTTTTATTCACGTAGACGTTAAAAAAGCGCTTGTTAATAGTCAGAACATGTTCGTAGTAATATATAATTAATTTCTAATTATTTCTAGGTACATATAGATATTTAGGTACACGGATTGTAGGGAATAATCTATACAAATAAATAAAATTGGAGTGTCTGTTTGTAATATTGAAATAACCGTTTTTTACTACATAAATATGAATATATATACGGTATATACAACAAAATATTTTTCTTACACTTTTTGTCTGTCTGTCTGTCTGTTTGTTCCGGCTAATCTCTGTAATGGCTTGACCGATTTTGACGGGACTTTTATTGGCAGGTAGCTGATGTAATAAGGAGTAACTTAGGCTACTTTTATTTTAGGAAAAGTATTTTTTTTTTACTAAAAAACTAAATAAACTAATTAACACGCGGATGAAGTCGCGGGTACAGCTAGTTTACAATAAGATTTATTTTATAATAGTTACGATATTTAGCTAACTCAAATTAAGTTATTGTCAAGGATCATGTGGTTAAAATTTTAAAGGTTAAAATTTAGGTAATTAACCTAAATTTTAAATTTTAGCTATATTTTTACTACATATTGTCTTAATGGTTCTGTCTATATTAAGGTACGAATTAAATGTTATTATTATGGCTGGCCTTGTGTTTATAACGACGGTCCCGCTTTAATGCTACCACCGGATCCAATGCGCCCCAACTGAGAAGAACTGAGAAAAGCGAGAAACTTGCGTCATCGTCGCGTCACGTTT
The DNA here is from genome assembly GCA_951640165.1 of Pseudoips prasinana. NCBI lineage: Eukaryota > Metazoa > Arthropoda > Insecta > Lepidoptera > Nolidae > Pseudoips > Pseudoips prasinana. The sequence continues at coordinate 38,305,856 of OX621240.1, read as the reverse complement.
CCCATAAGCTCTTTGTATAACTATTATATTGTACAATATACATATATATGTTTGTTACTTCTTCGCATCTACACGGGTGAAGTGATTTTAATAAAATTTGGTATGGAGCTGACACCGTGGATCCACACATAGGCTATAAAAAACCGCGGAGCATAACTAGTAATATATAACACCTATGTAAAGCGAAACACAATAAAAATAAATGTAGTGTTTACCTAAACGTAACTAAACATTTAGAGGCGAATGTTACAGGTTGTGTTATTGTTTGAAGAATAATGTTAATGTTTAAATTGTAATGTAAAATAAATAAATAAAACCGGCCAAGTGCGAGTCGGGCTCGCACATGAAGGGTTCCGTAGCAGCAAGTATTTCAGTTGATTGAATGAAAGTAAATTGCGGTTTATAACGTATTAAAAAAAACTACTTGCTAGATCTCGTTCAAACCAATTTTCGTTGTTAGTTTCTATGGTGATGTACATCATATATTTTTTTTAGTTTTATCATTCTCTTATTTTAGAAGTTACAGGGGGGAGGGGGGACACTCATTTTACCACTTTGGAAGTGTCTCTCGCGAAAACTATTCAGTTAAGACAAAAATGAAATTTGAAACCTCAATATGATTTTTAAAGACCTATCCATAGACACCCCACATGTATGGGTACGATAAAAAAAAGTTTTTTAGTTTCAGTTCTATGTATGGCGACCACCCAAAATTATTGTTCTTTTTCTATTTTTACATGACATTTGGAATTTGGCACGGAATCCTAAAAATCGAAGAAGTTGTTGAATTTTGGCACTGAAACCGAAACAATAAGATTATATCTATTATATATATAAAAAACGGCTAGAAAATGCATAGAATAAGGACAGCATATTTTGGCGATAATGTTTAACCTATTTAGGTTAATTTAGTCTATGTTACATTTAGGTACAGATATTTAAATACAAAATTTACTAGAATAATTAAATTACTAAAGCTTATGACAAAATAGAATTATTCAAATTTACAAGAACATTTGAATTATTTAAGTGGCGGTATCAGAGCCCTTGTCGTTTAGAATCTTAGTTCAAAACTAAATATTTGTTTTGAATCTAGTTGTGTACCCTCAGGGCCTCGGAGAAGACGTAGATTCGTTAGCAAATAATTATTACACAAATTTCACACAATTATATTGAAACATAATTATATTCAATACTAGCTGGTGCCCGCGACTTCGTCCGCGACAATTTTGAATGATTACCAATGTAACTACTTACTTCTAGCTTAATCTAAAAAAAATACTTTTAAAAGAAATAAGCAATATAATTTAAGAAAACCTAACCTATAAATAACCTAGTTAAGAAATAAACTAAAGACTACTTTGCTACTGTTATTTAAAAAAAAGACCCGATATCATAAACCCAAAAATATCAAAGAATACATATCAATTGTCCTTAAGTAAAGTCAGTAAGTCAAATAAAGTAATATAATAATCAACGATGCATTCATCACCAAGGTAACTCCCATTAGCTTAGGTTGCGACCACGGCATTGATAGGTCTAATATCACATTTTGTGAACGAAACCATAGCGCGATCTAAAACGATGATTACATACACCATCTACTAACAAAAATATAAACTTGTAAAGCGGTAAAATTAAGATGTGGGCATATATTTTGGGTGAGATTTAGGCGATCATCTTTTGATTCAGTTTTGGACTACCTTTTACTTCAAGCATTTATTTATTTTAACCAATATGTCAAATGAGTTCTGCGATCTGAAACGATATAAAAGCCATCGAGTTACAAAATTGTGAACTTGTAGATCAGTAAAATTAAGATGATATTTTTTGGGTGCGATCATCTCGACACGAACAATTTATACTACGCTAACTCGAATTTTGGGTCAATGACTTTTTTATCCCAATTTTATTGAATTTTTTAATATGTTATGAAAAATACCAAAAAAAAGAAGTAACAAATCTTATAAAACGCTAAATCTTTACTTAGACGACAACAAACACAACATTTTAAGCAATAAGAAACGAATTTCTCTATAATTTAAGTTGGCGTACATTTTTGGTGTTGACCTATTGAATCAGTTATAGATTACCTTTTTTAACAACAAATTATTCCCTTGATTGCTTTATTTTTAACTGAAATACCAATTTACATGCTTTTAACTCCAAAAAAAAAAAAACAGTTTTCATACAAACTTACATCCCCTATTTTAGTCGTCTTTAGGGGTGGAATTTCCAAAAGTCCTGATGATATATTATAATGTTTAAATGAAAGGCGAAATACTAATTTTCATGCGTTTACCTTAAAAACTGTCACATTTTTCATACAAACTTCCATCCCCTATTTGTCACCCTAAAGGGCTGGAATTCCCAAAAATCCTGAAATACACATTTTTAAATGAAAGGTCAAATACCAATTTTCATGAGTTTACCTTAAAAAATGTCACATTTTTCATAAAAACATCCCCTATTTGTCACCCTACGTGGTAGAATTCTCGGAAATCCTGAAATACATACTTTTAATTTTTAACTGTAATGCTAAATACCAATTTTCATGCTTTTAACTTAAAACTTGTTGGCACTTTTTTCATATAAACTTACATCCCCAATTTTACGCCCTTGGGGGTGGAATATTCAAAAATCCTGAAATATATATTTTAATTTTTAACTGCAAGTCTATATTCTAAAGCCTTTAACATCAAAATTAAGCACTTTCATAAAATATTTTATCCCTTATTTTAGTCCCTTAGGGGTGGTATTTTCAAAAACCCTTCTTCAGTGGATGCCTACGTCATAAAAGGTTCAAGTTCTAACTGCAGCCGTTTAGACTGTGCGTTGATATGTCAGTCAGGCAGTATAAAATTATATCCCCTTTTTTCCGCCCTTGGGGGGTGTAATTTCCAAAAATCCTGAAATAAATGCTATATATTTTTAACAGAAAGGACAAATACTCATTTTCATGCGTTTAACTTCAAAAATATCGCATTTTTCATACAAACTTACATCACCTATTTTATGACCTTCGGGGTGGAATTTTCAAAAATCCTGAAATATATATTTTTTATTTTTAACTAAAAAGCCAAATGCTTATTTTCATGCGTTTAACTTAAAAATTGGGACCTTTTTCGTACAAACTTACATCCCCTATTTTTTGCCTTTGGGGGTGAAATTTCAAAAATTCTGAAACATATATTTTTTAATTTTAACTGCAAGGCCAAATACGAACTTTCATGCCTCTAACTTCAAAAACGGCAAAGTTTCATACTAACTTCGCACCCCCGTTTTACCCCCTTAGGTGTTGAATTTTTAAAAATCCCTCTTTATTCCTTGTCTACATTATAAAGAAAACATCTGTGCAAAATTTTAGCTTTCTAGGGCCAAGGGTTTGGGCTGGGCGTTGATGAGTCAGTCAGTCAGTCAGGACTTCTCTTTTTATTTATATAGATGTACAAATAAATAAATATAACACTAGATTAGGGACTCGACTGGAAAGAGTTCAGGCACAAGAACGACGGCTTTACATGCTCTCCAAGTCAACGGGTGTAATACTGCCAACTCCCAGACTTCGGGCTGGTACTGAGAAATTATCTTTATAGAAAAATTCCAAATTCACTTTTTGGTCCGATTCCGGATTGGAACCCAGGACCTCACGATGATTAAAACGTATGCGATAATATTTGATTTAACTTATTTTGTTCATTAATTGTAATTTATGAGGTTGATTGCCTGGAGATCTGTCATACAGGTTTCGAACCAAGTCTATACTCCAGCACTCTGTGGTCAACTGTCTAAATCTAAGCTTTGAAATTGTGATTATGTTTTAGATCAATCTACCCCAATCTGTCAAATATTTGAAAGTGAACTTTAAGCTTTTGTGATAAAGTTGAAAATCTATACAAGAAATATGACAGATTGGGGTAGCTGGATTTGCTGTCGTCTAAACTGACAGTGAGAGAAATAAATGATCTATTATTAGTATTGTAATATAGTTATATTTATTTCAATACTCAAATTCAAATTCAATTTGTTTTTTTGTTCCAATTCCAACTGGGAATCTCAATTTGAAGTGAAGTGATGTTTGGTTACACGAATATAAATAACACTCAAAAGTTTTGATACAGTACAATATCCGACAAAAATTTCCATTTTACGTATCTATAGTACTTTTAACCGTTTCATGTTCCGTACATATACACTCCACAAAAAATTGTAAAGCTCGAAAATACTAGTATGCTCAAAGTACCTACACAATTGACTTTTCATGTTCATTTGAAACGAGTGCCCATTCGTAAAAATCGATGAAACATTGCTACGAATTAGTGGTAAAATTTTACACTGCAAAACTGTTTTCCTGAATTTACTTAAAAAAATAAGACTATTGAATAAAAATAGTTGGCCTTTAGCACCGACACAATTGTCTACACAGAAACTAAATAATGCAAATAGACGAATGATGCATCAAAAGAAAGGTCTTAATTTGTTGAATTTGGTGAAAAATTTGTTTTCATTATAAAATAATGTCTCATTCTTGCTATTTTTTAAGGATTTCTTTCAAGAACTTCGTTTCTTACGGAGGTCGCAAGCTTTTTATTTACCATACAACTACACACGACGGTTACAGTTTACGAAGCTTTTACTACTTCATGGGGCGATTATTCTGAAATGAATACTGCATACATTTTAAGAGCTTTTTATACCCTGTTGTTTTACTTGGAAATTTATCAGCGATCTCCTACGCAATTCGCCGAGCAATAAAATACTTTGGGTCCTAAGATAACAGGGTCAATAGCTATTCATTTCAGCAAAACATTTTATTATTGCATGTTTCCAACTAATTCTTCTAAAGTGACCATGAAACAACTCAGTAACCGTACATGTACTTTATTAAATTAACAAGTTTCTCTTTTATATTACACAGATGCAATTTTTACACGACATCAAGAGAACTTGTCCTAGTTTTCCGTTGTCTGTTTTAACATCATGTTATTCTGTGAAATGTTTACAAGAATAAGATAAGGAAAATCGGTTTATTTGTGTGAATGTTGCTTTGAATATTCCTAATGTTAATACGGGCTTCTATTACTCCTACGAAATTATAGACGTATCGCGCCAGATATTTCATAGGTTAATTTTCATTTTCTCATTTTAAATAAACTCTTCAATCTAAAGATAGCATCATCTGTAGATTATGATGCCACGTTTGGGGTTCAAACCCCAGTACCAGTAAAGGATTTTGGTGGATTTTGTAACATTTCGAGAATTTTCTGGTTAATGTTAGAACAAAACAAAAAGGATAGCTAATGAAAGAAACATACAAAATTCTTAATGCAAAATTGACATAAGATAGTTTTAGAATGAAAAGAAAAAAAATATGCGAAATTACTGAACAAAAGAAAATGAAAAAAAAGTTTTATAATGAAAAAAAAAGAGATGGTGCGAATTTGTTAATAGAAAAGAAATAAATAGTTGAAGATAAGGAGGGAAGAATCGAGTATCGTTAAAGGTTCTAGCATAAAAATAATGACTTTTGGAATCTTATAAATTTGGAACAATTAGAGGTGTATACGCAGTAAATCAAAACGGAACAGTGAGTTTAACTCTTCATTGTTCACTAAGATTTACACATTTACATGAGAGCAACATAACATTAGATATCGTTCAATGGGTGGTCTTATCGGTTATTCGATCTCTTCCAAACAATCTTAGGACGGGCAAGATCAGCAAGCAGAATAAATAATCGAGTTATAGGGGTGTAACAAGTTAAGAAAGTTATGAATAAATTATACTTTGAAAACAATTGAAAGTTATTCATTACAACAAAAGGTCTCGTCAAAATGGCTTTAATCATATAATAAGGATTTCCAAACAGTAAAAATATTTGTTTTGAATTCGCCAAAATTATTTACTTTTTCCTAAGCAAATTAAAAGAAAACTACATTTCTTTTCATTTATATCGTGACAGAAAAACTGTTAGCTCGAAATGGAACGAAAATCAACATCTTGAATTGAAAGTAATAAATAAACAAAGCATTGAATAGAATTGTTTTTATTCGGTACACTTAATAAAAAGATTGTGTAGGTCACTGCGGGGTAACCAAGTGCTTTGCACTTAATAGGACTTTTTACCAAAACTGAAACGAAAAGATTTATTTTTTCTATATATGATATATTTTGTTTGTAAATGATAAAATCAAAAACTACGCAACTGAATATAAAAATTCTTACAAATATAGAAAACCGAATTATCAGCGAGTGTTGTTATCTTTTTTTTTGTTTAGTTTGAATATAAAATACAGCTATATGGGCTGTATTTTATATTCAAACTTTTGTAGGGATTGCTAATTATAAGTAAGTAACCCAAGGTATAAAACATTTGCATAAACATATGTTTAAGTTATTATTTTGCGTAAAGTAGTAATTTAAAATACTGATCAATATCCATTTACCTTTGCGGGACGTGGCGGTTCTATGTGTGCATTACCGCATTTATCACGGGGAGTGTTCAGAGGGATTGTTTGAGCTTATACCTGCCGCCACATTCCGCCTCATACCCTGTCACCAAAAGTGGAAATTTCATCCTTATGACCTATATGAATGTAATCTACTGCCGTGCGTTCCACAAGAAACTTGCCGCACACTACCGCTCTATAGAATCAATTAACTGCTGAGGTATTTCCGATCCGGTATGACATGGCAATCTTCAAGAAGCGAGCTTATTCTTCTATTAAAGGCCGGCAAATCACTTGCGGCTCCTCTAGCGTTGCGAGTGTCCATGGGCGGCGGTGAAGACTTATCTACAGTTGACCCACTAGCTCGTTTCCCAACCTATTTTATTAAAAAGAAACATTATTTCGAACAGAAGAAGATGTTATAACAAAGAACACTGGATTGGGCCACATCATTTGTAATATTGGGAGTTATCTTAATCGGTACCTATCCACATCACCACAATTGATATTGTTTTTATTTAACTAATACAAAAACTTAAAGAAAAACTAATAACAGGTTATTATCCAACTTGGACAATTTCAGCAAGTTGTCTCTCAAGTTCTAAATGAGACACGGACAGTCTCGATTAAAATAGACATTATGGACACATTAGCACGACATGAATAGAAATAAACCCTGGTTATTGCTTACATACTGGACGTAATCCTTCAGACATTCCATATTAGTTGTAAATAAAAGGGTCACCGAGGGCAGATTTCAGATTAGAGAATAAGCTTACCGATTGACGAATAAATAAAAAGCGTCTTAAGTGCGTTAAGAAAAATATCGAATGCATTGTATAAATTCGAGTCTGAGAACCAAGGTGCGGTGGCGGAGCGGTTAACGCACATGGGCCGGATACCCCGTGGATGGTGGGTTCAATACCCACCCGCACTAAAATTTATACAAATTGTATAAATTTAAATACGGTTTATGCCCCGTTTACCCCCACTTAAATATGAATTTAAGTTTAAATATAAATTATATATTTAAGTGGTTATTACTTTCAATTCAAGATGTTGATTTTCATTCCATTTCGAGCTAACAGTTTTTCTGTCACGATATTATTAAAAAGAATTGTAGTTTTCTTTTCATTTGCTTAGGAAAAAGTAAATAATTCTGGCGAATTCAAAATAAATATTTTTACTCCTTGGAAATCCTTATTATATGATTAAAGCCATTTTGACGAGACCTTTTGTTGTAATGAATAACTTTTAATTGTTTTCAAAGTATAATTTATTCATAACTTTCTTAACTTGTTACACCCCTATAACTCGATTATTTATTCTGCTTGCTGATCTTGCTTGTCCTAAGATTGTTTGGAAGAGATCGAATAACCGATAAGACCACCCATTGAACGATATCTAATGTTATGTTGCTCTCATGTAAATGTGTAAATCTTGGTGTACAATGAAGAGTTAAACTCACTGTTCTGTTTAAACGGGGAATATTAAACTCACCATCTGAACCAATAAAAACGTAATAATGTATTTCTAAAAACATAAACACAATAGATAAATTACATCTAGACCCAGAACAAATAGTCATGCCCATCACACAGTTTTGTCATCGGTGGACATCCAACTCTCGACCATTAGACCAGTCAATTAAATAATAATAATAATAATATCCCGGGATATTATTCATACCCGGCCATCTAATCCAAAAATAATCAGAGCTTGTACTATGGAAGCCAGATAATTTAAATACTGTTTTGTTTTTCTTTTTTAAAGACTACGCCCGCATTAATTTAAGGGGATATAATCCCTGTGTCGCGGTGTACTTTACTAACATATAATAGACGGACACAAATTACATCCAGACTCAGAACAACTATTTATGGGTCACACAAATAGTTGTCCGGCGCGGGACTCTAACCCGCGACACGAAGCGACGAGGCGACTGTCTTAAAAGAAAAATAGGTACTACATATAGTGCTTACTTGCTACTTTTCTTTTGTAATCACATTCTTATATGAATATATTGGTATGTATTTATTTAAGTGGATAAGTTTATTTTCAATATGTAGTCGTTATACCTATCTTATCTTATATCTCTAGAAAAGCCGTTATTACCTACTTGACAGAACTTTTAAGAGACTCCGAACTCAATAGCTATGTTGTTCGTATTACTAAGGTCTCCTATGTAATTGAACCAGATTATAAGATAGCAGATACCATAACAAAGGAATTTGGAACAGCCATGTTAAGATCTGGTCCGAAGATAGCGATAAAACCAACTTACATATGAAACTTAAATTCCCGACATGTTTCCCCAAAAGTTAGTATAAAACTTGCAACCGTTTCAACTAAGACTCTGATTGCCTCACAAGATTCTATCTTTGTAAGTTCGTGTTAATATTCTTTGGTCTGAGCAAAATGTTTTCCAGAATTTACGATAAAAATACTTTATACCAGATTTTATCTTGAGTGAATCTACATTGTTACAATGAAATAATAACATTTATTTAGCACTTACTTACTTACTTATCGTATGGGCAGTGATGAAGCATGAACAACTCTGGGGCTCTACCGGCTAAGTTGCCGAACATCGTTTTCGTGAATGGCGTTCAAATAAATAAAGGTTAAAAATGACTTAATCAATCGTTAAATCGTCTTCCATGACCACATGTGACGTCATAAATGGTCCGGAATCGATTGTCAACGTTGAAGCCGATTTAACGATTGATTAAGTCATTTTTAACCTTTATTTATTTGAACACCATTGAAGAAACCGATGTTCGGTGAATTAGCCGGTTGAGCCCCTGACAGGGACTAGTGTCAGAGTTGTTCATGCCGCCCCGTAGGCCCATGGCTAAACGGCTGTTGCGTAATGACTACACCCGGGTCCAACAACTTAATGCGCCCTCCAAAGCACGGAGGCGCTTCGAATTTTAACCACTTTGGCGGTCACCCATCTATTTACTGACTACGAGCCTAGTCGCTTAACCTCGCCGATAACTTACTGACGGGTGAGAACATTTGGCTATGAGCGCCTTAATAGCTTCAGCACTTGGGTATTAACATAAACGGTGGTATGTCAAGCTCACATGTGGTACGTGAATATAGTTTTATGCAATACTAGCTGTGCCCCGCGGTTTTACCCGCGTTAAGTTTTATAAATTACTAGCTGTACCCCGCCAAGCATCCTTTAAAAAAAATTCAATGTACAGTTTTGAGTTTCCTAGAATTTTATTATATGTATAGATTAAAGTAAATATATTTCGGAACTAGTCCGTCCGTGCGGTTTGTTTTACCATCGAGAAATTCTTTAATAAATAACAAGATATTTAATTTTTTGTACTATATTTTAATGAAGTGGTACCCACTTCTCTATCTATCTATACATCTATATATTCTCTATTGTACTAAAAAATATAAGACACCGAACAGGTGTTCAACTTAGAATAATAATGTTAATTTTACAACTTCTAAATATTATCCGATTTTGATATATTGAAATATGTTATAGACTTATTTTTTCAGAAAGCGTATACATAATATATCAAAATATAAGCTAAAAAAATTGATTTCTTGACTTAATATAGGCAGATTTTTTGAGTTTATGGTTCTATAACCATAAACTCAGAAATGGGAAATCATAAATTTAATCGTCCGGCGGTGTTAGCAACCAAACCCATTGTAGCTGTAATTTATTAAATTAGTTCACTCACGGTACCACTAGATGGCGTTACCGTAGAGTTAGATAGCGGTATGGTTTCGTTCACAATTGGAAATGACCATACCCCATTTTATGTTCAATAAACGAGCTTCAGATCAAAAGTCAGTTGTTGTTTTTTTTATTAAAACCCTCTGTCTATACACCCAAACACTTCGGTGTTTAACAGGCGGGTTTCAAACCAGCACCATCTACCGATCCGGGGTAGGCGCTCTTCGGTAAGCTACGAACGATACACACTGGTATATTATATTTAGGATCATTTTGTTTTTGTTCCAGCTCGCAGTGTCTCTCACACGATCACATCGCTAGAAGTCCCTCTATACGCCGACCCGCGGCGCGAGGCAGAGCTTCGTTGCCAGTACACGCGGAATGAGAAGGATCCTCCTTTACATTCTGTCAAGTGGTACAGAGGCATGCACGAGATCTTCAGATATACCCCTCAGGAGGTACGTTACTTCTATTTCTATGACATTTGTATTCTTCTTCTTTATTGTATCGGAAGTAATTACCAGCTATGGTGATTTTATGTAACAGCTATTTTTTATATAAAAATTATGTACTTACACCTAATAGACATTATATGTATTGATATAGAATGATATGTCGATATAACTAACATGAAAGTAAATTAAAACCAAATGTGATACTAATTAGTATTGGAGTGGTACAGAAGCCAGCACATCCAGGTACCCCAATCTGTCAAATTTGTTTTATAGATTTTGAACTTTATCACATAAGCATAAGGTGCACTTTCAATTGGGGAAATTTGAAGGATTGGGGTAGCTTGATGTGCTGGCGTCTTTACAAATCGTGCCAAACATAGGTAATTTTAAAATTCGAGCAAAATTTCTGTGTCGAAATTCTGTTATTATATTATTATTATTGTGTTACAATTTATGACGTATTAAAAAAAACTACTTACTAGATCTCGTTCAAACCGATTTTCGGTGGAAGTTTGCATGGTAATATACATCATATATTTTTTTTAGTTTTATCATTCTCTTATTTTAGAAGTTACAGGGGGGAGGCCACTCATTTATACCACTTTGGAAGGGTCTCTCGCACAAACTATTCAGTTTAGTAAAAAGTGATATTAGAAACCTCTATATCATTTTTGAAGACCTATCTATAGATAAACCACATGTATGAGAACGATGAAAAAAAAATTGGGTTTCAGTTCTATGTATTGATGATTAATTTTTTGATTAAATCTTGAAAATTTCAATTTTCTTTCTATTACGGTTTATGAGATAAAGGCAGATAGACGAAGAAGGGAGGCTTAGTAAGTTAGTTCCGTTTGCAACCTTCAGAAATGGAATCCTAAAAAGTACTTTAGTATCCAGCGAGGCCTATCAAATCGTGATGGACCCAAACCCAAGAAGGGATCAATTGTTTATTAAAAGTAGTAGGTAAATTCTATATTTTTCGACAAATATTCCGAGTATCTAAAATAAATATTGAAATGCAAAGAAAAAGGTCCGTTGACATAGAATCTCACGGAGAGGATATAAAACAAATAGTAGAAAGGAAAAAGTTTAAACATACTTTTTATTAAAACTCTTCCACCCACGTATCTTCACTGGACTAGGGTAATATTTTTAGTCAACCCTTTCATTATAATGTATGTATGATTGGAAACAGCTTTAACTTAATTGTTAATAATAAAGAAAGGAAGATTTGGCGACAATATTTAATTTTATTTATATAAAGAGAACTTAAAATAATTACATAATATTTTATGCAATCATAAACTCATTTGAGTTTATCCGTGCATCAGAGTCATCGATTATTTATAGGTAACAGTTTTGTTATGACGATAAGACACAAATTCAGTCTACCCGATAACACAGTAAAGTAAAATAAATTGCGTTGGCAAGTGTGAGCGCCTCGATATTGTTTATTTAGGAATAATAAATGACATGAGATATAAGTGACTGGCCCATTGGTATAGATGTTAGCGACGCTGACTGCTAAGTCAGAGGTCGTGGCTTCCGCACCCAGGACAAATTATTGTGTTACGAGCACGGTTGAATAGTAGAATGGATTTAGAAATATATAAGTATGTTTATCAGTTGTGTGGCTGCCATATAACAAGCACTGCTTAGTTTAGATTCAGATGGCAGTGTGTTTTCCAAGATATTTATTTATTTAAGAGTGACTTTAGAAAACGATGTTTGAGCTAAGTTTAAACCAAGCCTTTTTCAGGAGACTTATTTAGTTCGTTTCATATCTTATTCCTCCTGAACGGCTGAACCGATCTTCTTGTGAGTGCGTATTTATCTGAATTGAATAAAAATCTGACACGCGACAGAGGATTAATCCCCGAAAAAATAAATATCTCATTAAAATCAATGTAAAAGTATAGACATCTCAGACACTCATGGACCAAAAGAAAAAAAGATCCTTTCTGTTATTATGCCAACAAATACACAAATGCCTTTTCTGTACTCCTGGTCCATTCAACGGTTGTCTGGAAGAGATCGCACTTAGCGATAATGCCGCCATTTGTAAATAATAATGTCCTCCTAGCCGAATCCGGCCACGGCGGCCAGTCTCAATAGAGATTAGCCATCTGCGCGGGACATATTATAGTGCTCAAGTGTGTGCGCAAACACAGGAGCACTTTCTATTCCATCACTCTCATAATCCGATGGGACGACTAGCGACACCACCGGAAAGAGGTCAGGCACAGGATCGACGGCTTTACGTGCTCTCCGGGGCACGGGGGTATAATACCGCCAACTCCCAGACTTCGGGCTGATGATGAGAATTTTTTTCTTTTTACAGAAAAGTCCCAAAATCACTTTTGGCCCGACCCGGGATTTGATCCCAGGACCTCGTTATCTGCGGGTGAACACGCTACCACTAGACCAACGAGGCAGTACAATCTTGATAATATACTCATAGTTCTTTGTATGTAATATTTTTTCGTATACAATAAAGAGTTACTTACTTACATCTTGCTTAACTGCACTCAGCTTTACATTTGCAAGCAGCAGGATGCGTCGGGTGCTTCCTGCGGGTGTCGTAAAATGCGACTAAGGGATACACCATAAAGTCGGGCAGCAAGCTACCTGTGCACTAGTTACCACCTAACTGCGGTCGCCAACTGCGATCGCCAACTCGCACGCCAAGCGTGGTGACTACGGTAAACTTCTCCAATTGGCAACGTTATTGAATCCTTTCGTGGAGGCCTAATGCCTATGTCCAGCAGAGGACTAAACCAGGCTGATGATGAATTGAAATTCTATAGCCAAGTGAGTTTTGTCAAAAATAAACTCTACATCATTTTAATATTATCTATATACATATAATAAAATCGTAGGAAAGTCAAAACTGTACATTGAATATTTTTTATAAGGATACTTGGGGCCTGATCTTCATTCGATATCGAAGCCAAAAATATAGTTTTTAGATTTTTTGTCTGTTTATCTGTATGTATGTCCGGGCTAAACTCAAAAAGTACTGCATGGATTTAATTCAAATTTTGCATGAATATTACTAAGACGTCGGGTCAACATTTAGGCTATATATTATCACGCTATCACCTACGGGAGGATCTGTGATAAGTTATAAAGTTTAACGCAGGTAAAACCGCGGGGCACAGCTAGTAAGATCATAAAGTTATTTGGATGCGGCACTATTTCTCCTTGAAATTCATGAGCAATTAAATTAGTGTAAGTGTGCAATTTGGTCCACACTCTGATACTAAGATAACTTAAGATAACTATCTGCTGAAGCTGACATTTTCTAAATCACAGCTGGCGGCACATTGTAGAAATAATATCAAATATCTGATATAAAAATAATGTAAAATTTAATATTCAACTCAATTGCGTGACATTTTGGCCTTGTCCAGGAAATGTCACTTTCGTCCCCTTATTTCCTGCCCTCACTTTATTCAATTTATTTATCATGTTCCCTCCAGACATGTTTTGTTTTTGAAAACAAAAAGGCCTACATTAAAAAACGGCGCTTTCAATGTCTAAAAGTCACAAGTCACTTAATTTGAAAGTCATTTACGCCTCGGATAACAAATGGCTTGTCTTTTGTAAAATGATTTAGATTACTCCATTAGCGGTTTTCTTTTTAAACTCACCTTTACGCCAAAGTAAGCATTAGTGTTTCGAGTAAAATGTTGTGATATTGTGACAATCAACCAAATAACGCTCCTTCTGATACTCAATCGGATGAGCAGCAGGCGTCTTCAGGCGTTAACGTTGAGTGACAGTTGCACAAAACCTTAACAACCGACCCAGTCATTTATCAAGATAAGATTATTGTTCATTCGATCACAATAATAATTATAATAACCGTAGTAATACAAGTTGTGTCTGAATAACTTAGCTATGGATATTATCAAACAAGCCAATCATTTTATTATGAAACAATTTAACAGTACGCATTATTAATAATGCGTACTGTTAAATTGTTTCATAATGAAATGATTATTATATATATTACAGTACGCATGATTAATAATGCATTATTAATAATGCGTACTGTTAAATTGTTTCATAATAAAATGATTGGCTTGTTTGATAATATCCATAGCTAAGTTATTCAGATACAACTTGTATTACGGTTATTTTCACGTCACTGGGACCGCCTTAAGCCGATTTTGGACCCAAAGGGTACCTTTTGAGACCGTCTATTTAGTAGAAGAGATTTCATTTTGTACTCCCCGTGTTGTTGTGACGTTAGTAAGTCCGGTGCAGCGCTCGCACTGAACTCTAGCTTACGAAATACGAGAGATGTGCTATCGCTTTAATATTTGTGCAGTGAGACATTTTGGTGCGCAGACGCGTGTCTTGTGAGTACTCTGAAACATTGTGTTCAATGAAATGAAATAATATACGAAATTTATTCAGCACTTGGGTATTTACATACACTTGTACTTATCAAGCTCACAATGTATTACATATACACAGTTTAAAATCAGTAATTAAAGCAACAAAATATTTTGAATTAGTCCGTCCGTGCGGTGCTGTTTCAAGTGTCGTGTATCACCAGCCAGCCAGCTATTATTGATGTATAGCGTGCAAAACAATCACGCCTCATCACGTCTCATCAGCCCAGAATGAACTACAGAAGGTCAGTGTCTATTCCTATTACCTTTGGCCTAGATTGTGTTCCCTGTACCTTTTCCCAAACCGAGTCAGCGCCCAAGCTTGAGCCTCTAATTGTCTCTATGACCCGTCGAATAGTGCAAGTTCCATAGGCTTACTGCAACCGTCGTGTTAAAAGAAACACATCTATATATATATAAAAATCAATGCCACTTTTCGTTGTAATGTTATAACTCTATAATTTTGGTCTTGAATTATTCGTGGAAGTCCAGGGAAGGTTTGTACGTAGAGAAAATTTAAAAAAAGTCTTGAAAAAGTGTAAAATCAACATCTTTTAGCAATTTAAAATATTTTTTTGTTTGAATAAATGAACTCAATAATCATTTTTTTAATTTTATATGCCTTATACGTAGCGAAGCACGTACCGGGCCGCTAGTTTAAATATAATATTTCTTTTTCTATCTTCGGCCAAGTCAAGAATTGCCCCTAGTTCTATGCAATAATAGCATAGTTCTTATGAGAAGGACAGGGAAATTTTTGATTGTCAATTTAATTTAGGCGAAGATATTATGGTAAAATAGGCGATATATTTACCTGTCAATATTGGTGAGCGTATCATAAGCATGTTTTTTTTATTCGACCTGTATTAGAGATAATATAGTTTAACAAATCTTTAACTGACCGAATAATGATTATTATGAAGTGTAGCAATCTAACCGCAGAACCAAACAAATATGCTGTCATTTAAACAGTGACAGTATATTTGTTTGAAGTTTTCTGATATTTCGTTCTCACACTGGAAAATAATATGAATGCTCAGCAAAACGCTCGTTGAAAAACTCAAAACATTTGGTGGTAAAATCTTCTCTTCCGCTCCCGCCCGCATCAGTTTTGATCTGACCGAAAGGTGACTGCTTTACTTAATTTCATCGCATGTAAGAGCCAGTATCTTAACGAAAAGACTTCTAAGAGAAGAAGTCTTAGTTTTGTCTAAAAAATATCTCCATTTGTCTAAACAAACAGAACTACAATCCCAGTACGTAAGAACTTAAGGTTTATGATACTTAGTAAACCCAAACTACATAACTTTTAGGAAGTAAAATAAAGTTTAAATCACCCGCGATGTTTATAAATTAAATCACAAGACGATAACATAACTTTTTCAAGTAAAAAATGCTACGTAAAGCTGTCGTACGTAGCCTCACTAATAGGGAAAGTTTTATGAGTTTAAGCACGACCGCTATTTTGTATATTTTTAATGTAAGTTTGAGTTAACTTTTCTGGTTTCCATGTTTGAGGATTAAGCATAAACAAAAAGGATTTTTATATTTATATTCAAATAGATGTAGGTAGCCTCTCTTTACAATTTTTTCTATACAAATATGAATTGGCTATGGTTTCTATTATCTAGCCGTGTGGTTTCGGGCCTAGACAGAATAACAGGGCCACCCAATACCATCCCCTGGCATGCAGTCGGGTATCCGGGCCACCTGTGTATTACAGTTACCACCTAACTGCGGTCGCCAACTCACATGCCAAGCGCGGTGACTACGGGAACCTCCTCCAAATGGCAAGGTTACAGAAACCTTTAGGGGAGGCCTTTGTCACAACAAAACTTTAGTGACAACAGAACAAACCTTCAGTGGATGACTATCCACTGCTGACAAAGGCCTCCCTAAAGACAGGCTGATAATGTACTATTATCTTCAATTTAAATATTACACCACCTAAGTAATTCTCCTTATTGATATATAAGTTGAATAATTTATTCATCATCATCATCATCATTATCATCATCATTATATCAGCCGAAAGACGTCCACTGCTGGACAAAGGCCTCCCCCAAAGATCTCCATAATTGCCGGTCTTGTGCTATTCGCATCCAGCAGTTTCCAGCGACCCGCACAAGATCATCGGTCCATCTTGTAGGGGGCCTGCCCACGCTGCGTCTTCCGGTTCGTGGTCTGAACCTTTCTGCCCCAACGGCCGTCGGCTCTACGAGCTATGTGCCCTGCCCACTGCCACTTCAGCTTGGCAATTCTTCGGGCTATGTCGGTGACTTTGGTTCGCCTGCGGATTTCGACATTTCTGATGCGATCCCGCAGGGAAACTCCGAGCATAGCCCTCTCCATTGCTCTTTGGGTGACCTTGAGCCTTCTAATAAGGCCCATAGTGAGCGACCACGTCTCTGTTCCGTATGTCATCACTGGCAACACACACTGGTCGAAGACTTTCGACTTGAGACACTGCGGTATTTTGGACGAGAAGATGTTACGTAGCTTCCCGAACGCTGCCCAGCCGAGTTGGATTCTACGATTGACCTCCTTCTCGAAGTTGGACCTACCTAGTTGGATAATTTATTAGTCGTTATAATTAAAGGAAGCTTCTTAAAGCTAGGGTAGTTCAACCACTATTTAACTACATTTCTCTGACAAACACTGCAACTAAAATTACTATCCACTGCTGGCACAGGCTCCCCCAAAAGACAGACTGATAAATGTACTATTATCTTCAATTTAAATATTACACCACCTAGTTCTCCTTATGGGTATATAAGTTGAATAATTTATTAGTCGTTATTCTTAAAGGTAGCGTCTTATAGCTAGGATAGTTCAACCACTGTTTAACTACTTCTCTGACAAACACTGCAACTAAAATGACTATCCACTGCTGGCAAAGGCCGGCTAAAGACAGGCTGATAATGTACCATTATCTTCAATTTAAATATTACACCACCTAGTTCTCCTTATTGGTATACAAGTTGAATAATTTATTAGTCGTTATTATTAAAGAAAGCGTCTTAAAGCTGGGATAGTTCAACCACCATTTAACTACATTTTTCTGGCAAACACTGCAACTAAAATGACTATTCACTGCTGGCACAGGCCCCCCCTAAAGACAAGCTGATAATGTACTATTATCTTCAATTTAAATGTTACACCACCTAGTTCTCCTTATTGGTATATAAGTTGAATAACTTATTAGTCGTTATTCTTAAAGGTAGCGTCCTATAGCTAGGGTAGTTCAAACACTATTTAACTACATTTCTCTGGCACACCCTGCAACTAAAATGAATCGCAGAATATTTCTTAAATGTGTTTTCTCTTACAAAAATAACATAAACCCACCTATTTCTATCTCACTCTTTCTTACTAGATTATCTCAGAAAATTTTGGAGCAACCATTGTCGAGTATAAATCCGGATGGATTGTGATTATATTTGATGGTCGCCATAGATGGCCTCCAGATTCATACGGAGCGTTGAGGTTATATAAGAGGTCGCATGTGTTTGGGAAGCTTGTATTAAATGTTTTGGTTCCAGGACCTCTCGTTAAGTATGCTGGACATGTACTCTGGGTTTATACAAACGGGATTGTTAAATAGTACTAAGAGAAGTTCTTACAAATATGTATATTGTAAACTAAATTAACAAGAAAGCTCGGGCAAAACTGAGATTTACGATTACGATTTTAAACTTAAACAGTATTTTAAAAGGTATAACACAATCTTCTTTTTCTTAGAGTGTCGATGGCAATCTAAATTAAGTCAGCCCGGAATTCAGCTACGCGTTGAGCGTTGTCAGTAGCGTCCAATCAAACAATGAGGAACGCATGGAGAAAAGATTGTTTGGGCAGTAATATTTTTTGCAGATACGTGTAAATTACGAATCCATGGTTTGCATATAAAAACAGTCATTTGTCACAAGGTGGTTGAGCACGGAGTGGTCTTTTATTTCAACAAAATAGCGTGTTGTGGGACCGGTACTCAGAGCAGCCAGGTCCCATGGCGGTAACGCCTCCTCCTCCGTCCACTCCATGCAGTTTTCAACGGCGGACGTTATGGACTTCCACCGTAGAAGTTGACTCCAGTTGTCATCAGCTTATCTCGAATCAGCAACGGAGTCTCTCCAGTGGTTCCAGCGTGATCATATTCCACCTTTGTGCGTTCTGCCTTCGCCGAAATAACTTGGTTGACTGACCAAATCTAAATGGATGTTCAAAATTAAGTTTACAAAGGATTCTAATCCTGAATATTATGGGTCGTTACGTTAAGTGGTGTCTTGAATTTCAAAATAATTTGTAGGCGCTTTTGGGCCGGCTTTTGAACCAACATGTCATTATGCCAAAGACTCAATAAGACTCTAATGAGCAAGTATGCTTGCTAAACCATATAGGTCTATATATATGTACAACATTCACCATACTCATTATATTATATTACTCAGTTTAGATTTATTTTGATAAAGAAAATACTTGTTAGCAGCCTGGAGTATAGGATACCTACTTAGCGGTGTTAATCCCCAGTGTCTTGAATATCGGTCGTAAAGCTAATCTCTCCCCGTGTCAAATCACCATCTCATCGCATGATGAGAAGAAGAGAATAGAGACTGCATTAGCACATTTCTATACTATAATTATTGAATCTATTCTATTATCACCCTGATATAAGCCACTGCTGGACATAGGCCTGCCCCTGATATTCGATAATGTTGCCTTTGGAGGGTGTTTTCGTAGTCACTGCGATTATTACACCTTAACCAATACATGGACATAATTACATCTCAAAGATTTACGTAAAAATTAAAATAGTGCATCAAGAAACCTGAATACAATCATTAAAATACTAAAAAACATTTATTAAAGTGAATACCGATAAGTGCAGTGACTCATGCAATGACTTTGTGTTTTAGTGGTTGAAGTCGAACGACTAGTCCTTTCACTTTTCTACGTCATTAATATGCATTTGCAATAACTCGCTAATTTGGGCTCCTATCCTTAACAACTCGTAGCCTAGCGGTAAATGCATTGACTTTGCCGGAGTGGTCGATAGTTCAAATCCTGGAAAATACATGTACAATTTTTGAACTAAATTATCCAAATAAAAATGGATAACGCAAATAAAGTTGCAGAAGTTATTGAGAAATCACAAAATATGCCTCCAATGTTACACTCCGTTCAGAACACAAAACCCTAGCAACGTCTTGTGAACAAGTATGCCTTTTCAATTCGTCATCGTCGTCGGATACTTCCATAGCAGAAAGCGTTCCCGAGCCAATTTCAAACTACGACATTGAACATATTCGGAAGTTAGAAGATCAGTTAATAAACCTCAAAAGCGAACTTGAGAGTGCTCACCAACAAGTTGATGAGTTACTTCTTGAAAATAGCTCACTCAAACAAAAAGTTTTAGACCACGAAACAAAAATTTGTTAATTAAAAACAGTGTGCACAGGTACACCTCAGAGTACTAACTCTGGGCGAAACAGGAAAAATAGAAAAAAGTGCCGAAAAACCATTGATTTTGAGAGAGAAGACAATGTTACTGTGACCGAAAATGATAACTCAAATACAGAACAGAACAATAACAGCCACTCAAAAACAAAAACAAACAACTATCACCAAAAATCAGTAAATTTATTCCGAATAAAATCTCAACGGATACACAGATGGGCATTTCACAAATGGCTTTGCACAATACTCAAGAAATACCCAAGATTATGATTATTGGAGATCAACAAGTACGCGGACTAACACAAACCCTAATTGACCGCAGAAAGGGCAAGTGCAATGACCGTTATATGGTCTCAGCCACGATAAAACCAGGTGCAACCACTTCACAAATATTGTGCAATAGATCAAATATATTTAACCAGCTAACTGACCAAGATATTGTGATTATGTCGGTTGGTACAAATGACAAAAATCCATCACATTTCTGTAAAGATTTATGTATTGCGCTTAACAGTTTGAAAAAGTGTAAACAAGTTTTTGTCTTAAGTGTACAATATAACCGATACCTAAATGAGAGAATGTTAAACCAAGAAATCTATCTCCTGTCCAAAAACTTTTTAAACTGTACATTTGTAAACTTGAATGAAATGTCATATTATAATCGTTTTTCCTCTCTCAGACAAACAAATAGAATGTATTTATCTCAACTTAGCTTTAAACTTAATGTAGAAATTGACTATTTAAGATATAGACATCAATTCACAAAAAAATACCGCCAAAAAACTATACTTGAGTACTTCAACCCATTAAGCTTCATGTCATTAGATAAAGATATTCTAATCCAAACATCTGAAACTCATATGGCAAAGATACGCGCTGACCCTTTACGTAATAATAGTCTTTTTCGTAACTCAACATATCTTCATACTACATCAGAATATTAATGGGTTGATGAATAAATCTGACTTACTATGTATACACCTAAATGACTTGTATCACAGAAACGAACATGAACCAAAGTGACCCCTCACTATTTCATTTACAGAACTACTCACCGCTCATTATTCTCGCAATAACAGACATGGTGGTGCCTGTATTTTGTTAAAGAAATCCATTAAAGGTCTTAAACTAGATATAGATAAATTCTGCAAACCAAAGTTCATAGAGTGCTGTGCAGTCGAATTACAATTGCAATCACTTGTCATATTATGTATTTACCGACCACCTAAGAATGATAAGGGTTCTGTTAATGGCTTTCTGGACGCTTTGGATAACATTTTAAACGAAATGTGCCTCAAAAGAAAAAATAAGGTTATTCTATGTGGCGATTTCAATATAGATGTAATGAAAAATAATTGTAACTCCGTGAGCTTTCAAAACCTTCTACTTTGTTTCGGCTTAAAGCTGGGGGTGCGTATGCCAACGCGCTTATGTAGCGGCACCTGTATTGATAATATTATTCACAATATAAAAGGTTCCAAATGTGAAATCATTGAATTGGCACTGTCAGACCATACTGCCCAACGAATAAAATGTCCTATTAAAAAAACTAGCATACTCTCTTACTGGTATATATTTAAGCGTGACTACTCCAATGAGAATATAACAAAGTTTAAAAATTGCTTACTAAATCGGACATTTAATGACATCTATAAATCCACTGACGCAAATGAGGCCTATAATCGATTTCATAACATTTTTAAATATTACTATGATATGTGTTTCCCTCTTAGGAAAATAAAAATCCATGCCACTAGGAAAACGATATGGATTACTAAAGGGATTAAATTGTGTTGTAACCGTAAAAGACAAATATTATGGCAATTTCGTAAGAATCCCAATAAAAAACATAAGACAGCATTTAAAATGTATTCCAAAAGACTTAAAACAATTATTCGCCTAACTCAAAAAGTTCAGAATAAAAACTTTATAAATAATGCCAAAAATAAAAGTAGGGCGACGTGGCATATTATAAATAAATCTAAAAACAATAACCCTAGAGAAGGAATACAGGAAATCAAACTTGATAATCAAGTAATAAGCGATCCTAAACACATAGCTGAGATTTTAATGACTTTTTTACGGATGAAATCGAAGATAAATCAACTAATTATCCAAATAAATTAAATTTTGACAATCACCGTGACTCAATATTTTTAAAACCCACGCACAAATATGACATTGCAAAAATTGTCTATTCCTTAAATAATACAAACAGCACCGGCTACGATGACATCACGACTAACATTATAAAATCAGTTTCACTTATAATTTCACCTGTACTTAGTTTTATTGTTAACTTATGTTTCGAACAAGGCGTGTTTCCAGATATTCTTAAAATATCTATTATCAAGCCTGTACATAAAAAAGGTGAAAAACTGGAACTTAATAATTATAGGCCAATCGCATTGCTGCCAATATTTTCAAAAATAATAGAAAAAGTCATCTACAATGCTCTATATTCATTTCTAGAACAAAATTATATTTTAGCAGATGAACAATATGGTTTCAGGAAAAGTAAAAATATTAACATGGCCGTTTATAAATTGTTCGAAACAATAATTTCAAACGTAGACTTGAGACGACCAGTGGCAGCATTATTCATGGACATGAGTAAAGCGTTTGATTACTTGGATCGCAACATACTCATTAACAAGCTAGAGAGATATGGAATTAGGGGTATTGCTCTTAAGATCCTTGAATCATACTTAACAAACAGGAAACAGCTGACGCAAATAAGTAGGATCTGTTATACTTCAAAAACTGAAAAAATGTACGTCTCGGACCAAAAACCGGTTAAATATGGTGTACCCCAAGGAAGTATCTTAGGTCCACTACTTTTTATTATCTACATCAATAACATGCCGAGAGTCACACAACATCCAATGGTGTTATTTGCGGATGACAGTACAGTGATGTTTAGTGAAAAAGATACATTGACATTGCAAAGAGATATGAATGACTGTCTGGTAATAATAGTTGACTGGCTAAAAGCAAACAATTTAAAGATTAATCTTGACAAAACTAAAATAATGACATTTGAGCAATGGATTAATAATTTCAAACCTGACATACGGTATCATGACAAAGTAATTGAAGAAAGTAGCAAAACAAAATTTCTAGGGCTCGAATTAGACAGAGACATGTCATGGAAGACACACACTGAAAGTGTCTGTAAACGCTTATGCCAATTTTCTTACGCTCTTTATAATTTTAGGAAAGTGGTAGATAAGAAAACGGCAGTGACTGCTTGCCATGCGTACGTCACATCAACGTTACGTTATGGTATTATATACTGGGGAAATTCTACGAATAGAGAGGCAGTCTTTAGAGCCCAAAAAAGATGTCTAAGGGCAATATGTGGCATTAAAAGCACCGATAGCTGTAAGCAATTTTTTCTTAATCTCCGCATATTGACAGTACCCTGCTTATATATATATACGAGGTAGCTACATTTATTAAAACCAATCTTAGTTTGTTTGACACACTCAACAGCTCAAGGCATAAATATAAAATACGTTTTAGGCCACATAAAAAGGCTATATATAACAAAAATTTCATTGGCATGGCACCTAAAATATATAACAATTTACCGCACCACATTATTTCGGAATGTAACTATACAAAATTCAAAAAGGATCTGGTACAATTTTTAGCAGTTAGGGTTTACTATAGCATTAATGACTACCTTCTAGATAATTTCTAATATGACACCTATATTTTTGTTATTTTTAAGGTGATTTTATTTGTTCTTGACCTGTGTAATTATGTATTTTATGTCTAATTAATTAATTTTATTTGTTTTTATTTTTATTTGACCTGTGTAATTGTGTATATTATGTCTAATTAATTAATTTTATTTGTTTTTATTTTTATTTGACCTGTGTAATTGTATTTTTTATTGAATTTAGTAATGACTTTTATATCTTTACGTTTAGAATTGTGACATTTTATATTCATGTATTAAATATTTGTTAAATCCAGTTGCATGCCCTAACCGGCTGGACATAGCGATACAAACAGTTCACTAACACCTCGAAATATGTATTATTAATGTACCTATGTTCGCAATAAATAAATTGAATTGAATTGAATTGGTGACCGGAGTTAGGTGATAGTTCATCATCATCATCATCGTCATATCAGCCGAAAGACGTCCACTGCTGGACAAAGGCCTCCCCCAAAGATCTCCACAATTGCCGGTCTTGTGCTATCCGCATCCAGCAGTTTCCAGCGACCCGCACAAGATCATCGGTCCATCTTGTAGGGGGCCTGCCCACGCTGCGTCTTCCGGTTCGTGGTCGCCACTCGAGAACCTTTCTGCCCCAACGGCCGTCGGCTCTACGAGCTATGTGCCCTGCCCACTGCCACTTCAACTTGGCAATTCTTCGGGCTATGTCGGCGACGTTGGTTTGCCTGCGGATTTCGACATTTCTGATGCGATCCCGCAGGGAAACTCCGAGCATAGCCCTCTCCATTGCTCTTTGGGTGACCTTGAGCCTTCTAATAAGGCCCATAGTGAGCGACCACGTCTCTGTTCCGTATGTCATCACTGGCAACACACACTGGTCGAAGACTTTCGACTTGAGACACTGCGGTATTTTGGACGAGAAGATGTTACGTAGCTTCCCGAACGCTGCCCATCCGAGTTGGATTCTACGATTGACCTCCTTCTCGAAGTTGGACCTACCTAGTTGGATGGTCTGTCCTAGGTAAATATAGTTCTGTACAATTTCGAGTGCAGAGTCACCAACTTTCAATTGAGTGGGTGCAACATGGACGTTTGACATGATTTTCGTCTTATCCATGTTCATCTTCAGACCCACTTGTTGAGAGACTCTGCTGAGGTCATCGAGCATTGTACCGAGGTCTTCCATGGTCTCAGCCATGACTACGATATCATCGGCAAATCGAAGGTGAGTGATGTACTCGCCATTGACATTGATGCCAAAGCCTTTCCAGTCCAGAAGCTTGAAGACGTCTTCCAATGCAGCGGTGAACAGTTTGACCATCTAGTATGACGGAGTTAAATAACTTCTGAAGGGCCCGTAGGATTGGTGTACCACCCGCCTTCAGAAGCTCTGCTGTAACTCCATCATCACCAGGCGCCTTGTTGTTCTTGAGTTGTTTGAGAGCCATTCTAATCTCGTACAGGCTGACGTCCGGGATGTCTTCGGTGTAATGTCGGGTTAGTCGTGCTCTGGGATCCGAGGCATGACTTTTGACAGGTGGCTGTGTTGTCGTATATAACTGTCCGTAGAACTTCTCGATCTCTCCCAGCAACTCAGGTTTAGACGTGACGATTCTACCATCCTCAGTCTTCAGCTTCGTCAGTTGGCTCTGTCCAACAGACAGAGCTCTTGCGAACACTTTGGAGCCTTTGTTCCGCTCAATGGCCTCTTTAATACTAATTGTATTAAATTGCCGCGTGTCGCGAGTCAAAGACTTTGAGATCTGTCTGTTGAGCTGCCGATATCTGGTAGCATCATCTGACGATGTCAGAACCATTTTCCGTCTATCTTCCATAAGTTGCAGGGTAAAGTCAGAGATCTTTTTAGTTCTGTTTGTACGGCGGGCCTTGAAGACCTTAGACCCAGCCGTATGGACAGCTTCTACGAGCCTGTCATAGTATGAGTCCACTTCCTCGCAGTCTGCTAGGCATTCGAAACGGTTTTGCAGTTCGAGCTGAAATGGTTCGGGGTTTTGGACGTGGATAGGTAAAGGTCGGAGCGTAGACTTTATCAGTCGGGACCTCTGGAGTTTGACATTAAGGTTCAATGAGCCTCTGACCAGTCTGTGATCGCTCCCGGTTTTAACCGCATTGATCACGGAGACATCATTTAACATCTGTCGTCTCGTCGACAAGATAAAGTCTATCTCATTTTTAGTTTTACCATCGGGGCTCACCCAGGTCCATTTGCGGTGATCCGGCTTCCTGAAGAAGGAATTCATCATAAAGAGTCCCTCCTTCTCCATGAAGTCGGCCAACATTTGGCCCCGGGGGTACCGGTCACCAGTTCCAAATTGACCCACTCTCAGCTCATTACCGAATCGTTTGCCCAGCTTCGCGTTAAAGTCCCCCATGACCACAGTGAAATAGGAGTTAGAGGTATGTATGGCTCTGGATATGTCCTCATACATAACCTCGACTTCATCGTCGGAGTGTGTCGAAGTGGGTGCGTATACCTGTATAACCTTCAACGAATACCGCTTGGTGATTCTGAGTATAAGGTACGCAACCCTCGTCGACACACTCTCGATTTTCACTAGGTTGTTCACGAGGGACTTGTGGACTATGAACCCGACACCACCTTGGGATATTTGTTCACCCTCCCGGTAATAGAGCAGGTTTCCGGATTTCAGTATTATCGAGTCCTCCCCCTCTCTTCGGACTTCAGATAATCCTACAATATCCCAATGTAACCTGCTCAATTCTTCCTCCAGTTCGGTTATCTTCTCGTCGGAACGCAGTGTACGTGTGTTATATGTTGCCAGGGCCAGAGGTCGTCGGTGTTGGTAACGCGGAATCTGCCGGGGATTCTTAGCACCCCCTGCCCTGCCGTAACCACGGCTGTTACCACGGCTGGGAATAGCAGGGCTGCCGGGGACCGGGGGCCGCGGTTTGGTTGTGTCCATCATTTGAGGGGATTTGCCATAATCGCCACGCTTGGCAGACGGGTTGGCGATCGCAGTAAGGTGGACATGGTACTCAGGAGAACGCTGCTGCCCGTTCTCTGGTATATATTCCCTCGGGATGACTTTTACGTCCCCCACGGGATGAGAGGGGATGGTGATATTCTTAGGCCGTCACCACACAGCAATATCGTGTATACCTGTGTAGTAGCGGTAGTTACTACACAGGTATCCCTTAGTCTCCTTTTACGGCACTCACGGCATGATGTGTTTCTAGGCCGGTAACCACACGGCTAATATTTTCTATATAAAATACAACATTTGCTGGACAATCGTTGAGAATTTAATAAAATACCCATAATTCTGTTCGAAATTTGAATAGGATCAGGATCATCATTAAGTTTTTGCGCTAATATAAGTGGTCATAGAAACTTTGTGCGATAAAAACTATCTAATGTGATTTGACCCAACCCTACCCTTCTACATAATTCGCTTAAAAACGTCATTGCCACACCCCAGAGTGACAAAACAAATGAACTGCGGTGTGAGTAATATTAGTACGTTCACAAGATTGAACATTGGATTCTACATAATCTGTGACATATGTATGTATGTTCTCTTTAATACTGACAAATAAGTGTTAATATTTTACTGAAATCTGTGACGATAACTCAGGTAGTTATTATGACGGGCCTGTTGGCGTGGTTGGCGCTGGAGGTTGGGGGTTCGATTCCCACCCAGGACAGATATTTGTGTGGGTGATATAGTGGGTGTAATTATTTATATAAGTATGTATTTACTAAGGAGAAATAGTATATCAGTTATCTGGTTTCCATAGAACAAGCTCTGCTTAGTTAGGGATCAGATGGCCGTGTGTAAATAATGTCCCAGGATATTATTATTATTTTTCTGTTTGATACGGCGAACCGTTTATTTTTTTCCAGGAGACCATCTTTATTTTCTTTGTTGTCTTAACCACAAGAGCCTAAACTACCAAGATTTAACAAAATTGGGCCAGTAGTTTCAGCATAATGTGCACATTATGCTGAATTTGCTATCCCAGTTTCTATATGCTTCTATTTTGACTGTAATCAAAACAGAAGCATATAGAAACACTAACCAATAGACAGGCAGACAAAAAAGAAACAGTACTGTTCGAATAATAATAATAATAATATCTAGGGACAATGTCTCAAGATATCAAAAATCACTCAGATCGTCCTAGCCCCAATCTAAGCAAAGCTTGTACTATGCGTACCAGGCGACGATAAACATACTTATATAGATAGATAAATACTTAAATACATAGAAAACATCCATAACTCAGAAACAAATGTTCGTGCTCATCACACAAATATTTGCACTTACCGGGATTCGAACCCAGGACCACCAGATTCGTAGGCAGGAGCACTACCAACTAGGCTACGGTGACCGTCAATAATGTTGGAGAAGTAACCACAGATTACCGCGTTAATATGATGAGGTCCTAGATTTAAGCCTCGGTTCGAGCCCAGACTGTTATTAGGATTTTTCTGGCAACGCTAGCCGGATTCTGGAATTTGGCAGTTCTACAGTCATATCGGATAGCAGTCTCATAGGATTATACCAGGCAGTAAATAAGATAGTGCACCCATGTTCATACGTACACTGCCGCATTATAATATGTCTTGAATAATTGGCTAATCTCTGTTGAGATTGGCCAATTTCTTACTGGTCAAGGAAATATTAAAAGTAAATTGTTTAGTTACAAAACTACCATCTTAATTTCTTATTGCAAATATGAACAACTTACTCATCACATACTTTGGAATTGTGAATTCTGGCTTTCGTTAAATAGTTTCCAATCAATATCTGGAAACAGATCTTGTGGAACAAAGAATAACTTGCTCACATTTGAGTGCTTTTGCCATGCCTACTATTGGAATTAAGTATAACAGTTCGCTTGGTAGGACCCTTTAACTATATCTTGGTGTTTTTGTAGCTGGTTTTTTTGCAGCTGGCCGCTCTAGGTGCAATTCTCTCGTTTTATTAGGTTCTAACCTCGTTATTCTGGAGAAACTTTCCGCTTTGCCCTGGAGAAAATGAAACTACTTTTAATTAACTAACCTCGTTTCTGATTAAATTCGATCTAAGATAGTCGAAAGCGATTCTCCGGGACATGCCTGAATCTTACAGCATAGTGCCATTGCACTGCTCAATTCTCCATTCTTTATTGCATTCCACAATGTATATATAACAGTTGGTACTTAGACATAAAAAGTTAGGTATCAATTGTGGACCCTCTAGGATTTTGGAGAGAGGAGGAAGAGTACACTATAAATTATGTTTAAATGTTTAGTCACAGAACCACCCAGCCATTATTATAATTTTCTGCTATAGAATGTACCTTCGGCATATTCAGCCATCTTTTGTTCTGTACACCACCTACTACCCCCGTCTTTCTATTCACTAACAGTTCTGGTCCATTCATCGGTTGCCTGGAAGAGATCGCTTTTAGCGATAAGGCCGCCACTTGTACTATTTCCATTTTAATGTATTTTATTTACTCTAAGTTTATGTCTTTGCTGTGCAATAAAGAGTTATCCATCTATCTATCTATTATTAATACTGGCTTACAGGAGTCGCAGTGATGGGTAAGAGGGAGGGACTAGTCCCATCACAAAAAAAAAAAACGAAAAAAAGAGATTGACCGTTGTAGGCGAAATTTTGAGGCACTGTTATTCATCTTCGTTATCATTACGGTAACCGCTTACGACAAGGCTGTTCGTATACTTCTTAGGTTATTTAGTTGTACGAAATAAATCCAGCCATATAATGATAATAAAAATATCTGGGGACAATGTCACACAGATCATCCTAGCCCCAAACTAAGCAAAGCTTGTACTATGGGTACCAGGCGACGATATACATACTTACATAGATAGATAAATATTTTGAATACATAGAAAACATCCATGACTCAGAAACAAATATTCGTGCGCATCACACAAATATTTGCAATTACCGGGATTCGAACCCGGGACCACCAGCTTCGTAGGCAGGAGCATTACCAACTAGGCTACGGTGACCAAATCTCAACCAATATTCTTTCACTATAGGTTACCTACATTTCCAATGTGTTGTTTCTCCCTATCGGCTTCGTGATACTGTTTTATATCCAGAAAGAATTGTAAGATTGTTTGTACAAAAATAAACATACACATAAGTAAGCCGTCTGACTTTAATAAGATAAAGTTCCCTTCAGGAAATATTCGCAGCCGGACGTCAACCGTTGAGCAATCAAATATTTTTTATGGTTCCGTAGTAAAATGGTACAAAGGAACTGTTATGGTGTGTGACTCAGTTTTTACGTCACACCATATCACGCCATGAATACCACTCGTATTCTACTACTACTGAATTATAAAATAGTTTTTAATGATGTTTGCTTCTTGAGCTAATTTTGCCTATGAAACAGAACAACGTATAGGCCATATAAAAAAATTCATACTAAAAATCGATCAGATTTAAGAGAGGTAGGGCATAGCGTTCATTCGCTCAAAGAGCAGCCCGACTGGGGAAGTACCTCCACCTTACAGAAGACATTCCTTAATAATAACATTAATACTTTTAATGTTGTGTTTCTGAGTGTGAGTATGGTCGCCAGAGCTCATTGGGATGGGGGGAAGGGTTAGCAACACTTGTTTGCCGACTTTTAAAGGCCGGCAACGCACTCGCGACACCTCTACGACATCTGGTGTGGCGAGTGTCCATGGGCGGCGGTAATCACTTACCATCAGGTGACCCACTTGCTCGTTTGTCGCCGTCTGATATAAAACGAAAAATCTAATAAATTTATGTGGGTAAATGTAATTATGTGAGGAGTGTTTTTATTAAAATAATTATATAATTTATAATAATAAAACAATTTATGATACCCATAGGATGGTATGCCACCCCATGGGTATTTTATTCTTTATCGGCCGGAAAAACACGTTTCCACACTAGTAATCACTGTGTATAACTGGTTGCTTATGGATTACAAAATATTTTGTAAGATGTCCTGTGTAGTAGTTAGATGCCCTGTGCAGGAATTAAACCCGGGATATGAAGTTGCGGTGATTATCTTAACCGCTGCGCCACAAGGGCAATCAGAACTGAATAATATTATGACATATCCCTCCAAATGATGGATACAACTCCATTGTGGATTTTTCTTGGGGAGGCCTTTGCCCAGCAGTGGGCGTCATTCGGCTGGCATGATGATGATGAATGAAATATGAAATGACGGTCACCGTAGCCTAGTTGGTAGTGCTCCTGCCTACGAAGCTGGTGGTCCTGGGTTCAAATCCCGGTAAGTGCAAATATTTGTGTGATGAGCACGAATGTTTGTTTCTGAGTCATGGATGTTTTCAATGTATATAAGTATTTATCTATCTATATAAGTATGTATATCGTCGCCTGGTACCCATAGTACAAGCTTTGCTTAGTTTGGGGCTAGGATGATCTGTGTGACATTGTCCCTAGATATTATTATTATTATTATGAATAAAAAAAATGCAAAAAAAAAATATAATAATTAATATTCCCGTCAACACAGGACTAAGTATTAGCTTGAATAATAATTATTTCTTTTAAATATAACATTGATAATGTTATTATTTTAATAAGTTTGTGTTTATGTAGATTATTTTAGGATGAGCTAAGTAAATCAAAGTAATAATAAAGTCAATTCGTAAGCCTTATAATACGTCAGACATCAAGGTTAAGGTTTTAGTGAAATCTGATAACTTTGACTTTTTGTTTTGAAGCAGAAATATCAGCTGGAGGTTTTATTAATATGGAAATTAACTTTACATTGCCGTGATAAGATCCGTGTTTGTTCAAAGGTTTTGTTGAAATATGGTAATGTTCAAAATAATATACAACTTTATTACGAAGGTGTATTAAAAAGCGGTAGTTAGGAATATCGTCACCCCATTAGTTTATAGCGGCACAAAGGTCACTAATATAGGTGCTATACTAATATAGGTCACTAATATAATATATATTCCATTACCCATGGTGCCATCTAGCTACCCCAATCTGTAAAATTTCTTTTATAGATTTTCTAATGTATTGGAATACAACTTAAGACAATGACTAACATAATAACAAAGAACCTAAATAAACTTATGAATATACATTACTATCTACATTAGAAAGAAAAACTAAATTTGAAATTTTAATTTCCGATTTTCTAAAGTTGAAAATCTATAAAAGAAATTTGACAGATTTAGGATTTTTAGGTTCACTTTCAATTGGGGAAATTTGACAGTTTGAGGTAGCTTGATGTGCTGGCGTCTGTACATTATGTTAAACTAAAAAAACTATAATGGTCTTCATTTGCAAAACTGCAAATGATGATTCGTTAACAATTGCCCGCATCACCATCATGTCACTGTCAAAGGCCTCCCCCAAAGATTTCCACTATGGAGTTGTTTGTATTGTATAATACAAACAACACGGCCACGTATCAAGCTATACATTTCCAATATAAGCTGACCTGACATTGTATGGAAATCCTACACAACGCGAGATCAGCTTATACTGGAAATGTATAGCTTGATGTGTAGCCGAGTGTACTATAACTTGGAGGGATATGCCATAATCGACGCGCTTAGCAGACGGGTTGGCGATCGCAGTGTGATAGTCATAGTACACAGTAAGACGAGTCTGCCCGTTCTCTGGGAGATATCCCTTAGAGTAGACTTCTACGTTGCCCTGGGGATGGAACGGTTTAGTGATTATTCAGGTGACTTCATTTCCGTATGCTTGATCGTCGAGTTGGTAGGATAAAATCTAAGATCATTGGGTCAGCAACACTTGTTTGCTGACTCTAAAAGGCCGGCAACGCACTCGCGACTCCTCTGGTGTCGCGAGTGTCCATTGGCGGCGGTGATCACTTACCATCAGGTGACCCACTTGCTCGTTTGTCGCCCTCTGATATAAAAAAAAAATTAACAGCAGTACCGCTGAACTAAGGAGCGGCGGATCCATACCGGGGCCTTCTGTATTTCCATTAAAGTCGTTAATTAAAGAAGTTCCTACAAGATTCTCGACGTTAATATAGTTAAGGACAGAAGATCATTAAAACTTGGAAATATTTAAACTTTAGACTGAAATTGAATCTGGAAGCATGCCACATAGTAAGATGCGAGTTTAAAAAGCAATGGAGTCGTTAGTTCCGGGCAAGTTTCTAGAAATTACGAAACCTGCATATACGGTGGTTCTCTCAAGTTGAAGTCTTGAATACAGAGACTAAATATTTTAAGCAATTTATTATCTCTTATTATAAGAGATAATAACTCGATTGGCGTGTAAGTTGGCTGACTCGCATGCTGTGACAGCGAATAACACATCACATTTATCATTTCTCACTAGTTTTGTCCATCCCAAGGTTGTCTGGAAGATATTGCAACTAGCGATAATAATATCCTAGGATATTATTTACACACGGCCATCTGATCCCAAACTAAGCAGAGCTTGTACTATGGAAACCAGATAACTGATATACTACTTTTCTTTTGTAAATACATGCTTATATAGATAATTACACCCAGAGTCAGGACAAACAGACATGTTCATGTACACAAATATCTGTCCTGGGTGGGAATCGAAACCACGACCTCCGGCGTGAAAAGCAAGCATTTGCCAACCACGTCAACAGGCCCTTCAAATATTAATATTTAGATAAGATCGCCCTTTGTACATAATTATAATAACTGCTTTTGTCATTATTATTTTTATTTGTGGAGTACAATAAAGAGTTTTGTAATGTATTGTATCGCTCTTCTACACTTCTTCACTTCGGCTGTGATTCAAACTGGAAGCAAGTCACATAGTAACGCGAGTTTAAAATGTGGTTCTTTATATTTTTAAGTAATACGACGACTGGCCTTTGCGTGCGGATCGGCCGACTCGTATGCGGTGATAGCGAAAGGCACAACACTCTTTCTCCCTTAGTCAGACTTCACAATGGTATATAACTAGAAAGATAAATAATTGTTTTGAATTGGTATTTGGAAATTAGAAAATAACAATTCTCTATACTTAATTTAAGTTGTTGTGTGGCTGACAGGAAAGTATATCACCACCCTAGAGAAATAAATAATTATCTTATCTTACCTATTTCATCCCGTGGGGTGTGTAGAAGTCGACACTAAGAAATATCTCCCAGGGCAGCAGCATCTCTCTGTGTACTTTGACTAATAGTATAAATATTACACAAATTAGAATATAAACAATAGGTTGATACTAAAATTCAATGTACATATATTAATTAAATAATAAGTATAATAATTTAAAAAATTTCTGCACCGTGTAGAAATATTTTTCTGCCAAGTATATTTTTTATTTTATTTTGAATAACCTGAACGATAGTTTCCTAGTTTCCTTAGCAATTTTGGGATTATATGAAACACTTTGGCATCCATGAACTTACAATTTTTATGGTGAACGACTACACTTAGACATAGGTTACTGGTTTATTGGATCCTTTCTACTAAACAAACTATTTTCACTAGCCCTTTCGATGACCTGCGGGTTTATTCTAACAAAAATTCTGATCTCAAGAATGTACCTATAGTGAAGTTAATATTAAAATATTTTGTTCTTCGAAAAGTTTACTATATGAGAGAATCAACATTGCATATAGCTCTTAGGCATTTTTTTGAGGACAGAAACCTTGATTCATCAACGTTTAGTTACCCCATAATATTAAATCAAAATGTAACACTGATCCAACATAACCATGATATGTTGTAATCGCAGTGTTATCTGAGAAAGTATAGGTACCGCAGATTTCTAAAAGCATAAACAAGTCCATTTATTTTTCTACATATAATATATTCTATGTGTGATTTCCAGCTAAAGAAATGATCAATTGGCAAGAATTTTTATATTATTTGTTTGATTAATAGTTTTATTGTCATATAGTAATGTTAGTTTATTAACAGTCATTTTATAATTAGCGAATTATATGCAGTTGGTTTTTGATAGGTTTACAGTTCAATTATTGTATTTAAGGATTTTTTTTTACATTCTAAGGTTATGTTAATTTTTACTTGATGGCTAATGCCATCTTGCTTATTATTAGGAATAATAACACATACACCCACAGCAAAATGTATGCATTTATGAGAAGTAATATTGAAGAGATCTTTGATGTAGAGTTAGAATAAAAGATGGCATAACTTCATTGCGGAAGTCTTTTGAAGAGACCTTAGTCCAGCAGTGAACGTCATTCGACTGACACTGATGTTTTTTTGTAGTTTGAAAAAAAAAACGCATCGTAAATTGTTTTGCGGGTGATAGATTAGGCTCTGGAGAGGCAGTTTCATGTGGCTTTCGAGGCATGGAGAACACTGCCAATTTGCTAGCTCTGAGATGCTACTGGATATTTTTGCACAATGGAATTGTGTCCAGTATCTGGAAGGATATGCTATACGTTGCTACCTCGGGTCAATGCCCTCCTCGGGATGAAATGTGGTGTTGTTATTTTTTGCCGTCAGTCGCACCTGACACCTTGCATAAACAAAGTTAATACTCCGGTTAGCTGTAAGTCAATAAAAATAAAATAGTAATAAATTCTAAATGTAAATTTTGCATAAGTACTTCTTTTTCTGTTTCACGTAAGTAATAAGTCAGAATATTAAGATTATTCGTGACTTTGTTCAAGTTATGATAAGACACTGATCTCATTTGTAACTTAAACTTTAACACTTTTAATGGAGTTAGTCAGTTTTGCAGTCTTGGTATTCACTGAACAAGAAAACTCTTCGCTAACTAGTAAAAATTTCATGCATAATAATATGATAAAATAATAAACAATGTTGTGGTATCTTAAGGATACGGAAACTGACTATACTTCTATTGATAATAGAAGTTAAGTGATCGTAATCGATGAAACGCAAGACCCGCAACCTTGGTATAATTCATCTACATTGCCTTTCATTCGGCATTTCATCATTTACGTCACTCAATTAGTTTGTCAGTCAAAACACGTTCACTATTGGACTGTGAGAGCGATATACGCGGCGTATCGACTGTGAGGCCAATTCCAGCGCACTTAACCTTGCACTCAAAATACCTATCACTGCTCACGACTCGTGCGTGCCGCGTAGTATAGTCATTCTGCGTTAGTCAAATAGTTGTTCATAACGATAACACAAGTCCTATGACACAAAGTCCTATCATAGTTCTTTGTATGTTATTGTTTTTACATAACATATAACAATCATCAATCTCCTTAGGCTGATTTCAGAGTGACGCGCGTGGCACGCGCCGGATGCCAGCGCGTCTCAACAGCGGCGCGTGCGAGACGCGTCACTCTGAAACGCTAGAGCAGCTGCCAGTAGAGGAGCTCGGGCAGCGCTG
Source organism: Pseudoips prasinana (assembly GCA_951640165.1). Classification (NCBI taxonomy): domain Eukaryota; kingdom Metazoa; phylum Arthropoda; class Insecta; order Lepidoptera; family Nolidae; genus Pseudoips; species Pseudoips prasinana. Next base: position 38,269,357 of record OX621240.1, on the reverse strand, counting down.
GCCGACGGCGCGCGTGTCACCGGCGGCGCGTGTGAACTGCGTGACTGTGAAACGCAACTACTGTCTAGTGTAATTGTAAGCGCGCGCGACTCTGAAATCAGCCTTAAACATGTGCATAATGAATAGGCCTCATCGATAGGTGCGATCGCTTCCAGGCAACCGTCAACCGTTGAATGGACAAGGAGTGACGTAAAGACGGTTGGGTATTTGTTAGGATATTAAGAGAGAGGATATTTTTTTATCACTAATCTCAAATACATTTTTGTTTCGTAGGGAAACGTCCTCGGTGAAACTGTATCTCGACAAATATGCAACTTTTAAACACACAGCACACCTAGACTTAAATCACACAAATTAGCTAAGTGCGGGGACCGAAATAGAAACACGGGGGTGTGAAAGTTAGGTAGGTAAGGCACAGCACAGTGTTCATTCACTCAAAGAACAGCCCGAGCTGGGAAGTACCTCCACACTACAGAAGACATTCTTTAATAATAACATTAATAATTTTAATGTTGTGTTTCTGCGTGTGAGTAAGGTCGCCAGTCATAGGAGTGGAGGGAAGAGTCAGCAACGCTTGTTTGCTGACTCTTAAACGCCGACAACGCACCCGCGACTCTTCTGGTGGTGCGAGTGTCCATGGGCGGTAGTGATCACTTACCATCAGGTGACCCAATTGCTTGCTGGTCGACATCTGATATAAAAACGAATTACAGTTGTGCCACACATTCAATAATTATATTTAAGTCTTAGCTTAGTTGTGAAAATACTATGTTCGAGATGAAGGTCATGCCTGCCGAATGTCGTCCACTGTTAGGCAAAAGATTTCTACAATGGAGTTGTGTGTGACCATCATTTGAAGGGATATGCTTTATTCGCCATGCTTCGCAGACGGGTTGGCAATCGCAGTATGATGGTCATATTACACAGAGAAAATAATAAATAATTGAATTAAAAATTAAATAATGAAGAAACAAATAAATGTATAATATAAAAATACGTAATATGTTCATTCCTACATATTACGAATAAACAGAACACAGCAAACATAGATCCATTAGGACATAAGTTAGCTGACTCACCTCTGCACGGCCCACCGGCTACAGAGAAAAACTTGTAACATAAAAGTAGGCAAATAAATGTTATTCTGATTCTGATTACACAGAGAAACGCTGCTATCCGTTCTTTAGGAGATTTTGCCTCGAGACGACGCCCCCCACGGGATGAGATGGGGTGGTGATATTTTTTGCAGTCAGCCCCACAGTAACGTTAATAATGTTATGCTATTAGTAAGCGGTTTCAATGGTGTTAAGGTTATTATGTATTATCCAGAGGTGATCCCAGCAAAATTAATGTGTGTGCAATCTGCGCAGAAGGTTCTTGATTTAGGAATACGATTAGCTTATTTAAAATTAAGTATTAATCAATCTTATTGATACAATTTATATCTCAGGCTTACGACACTCTTAAATAACATCCATAGAATACAAATGAGTTTAAAAAACTTCACAAATGTCCCTTGTACCTTATAAAGTGTCCAAAAGTCCAAACTTTGAAATTAATTTCTCCAGCTAATTGAATAAAGTTGGTTCTCACAGGCATGAATTTATATCGCTATGCTTTTTATTCCTTTTTTATCTTTTCTAATAAAATAAATTCCTTTTTTATCTTTTTACTCGAATGTTAAGGTTGGTGTAAATGAATCTAAATTACAATGATTAATAATTTGGAATAAACAAAAGCTATTTAGGGAATTATCTGTCGTTTTGCATTTCGGATTGTTTTTAGATTTGTGCGCGTCAGTGAGTTGGTTAATGTAATTACCGATTATTATTTATGAGTTTAGTGTATATATCTAGGTGTAAAAAAGTTTAGGTTACTTTTAAAGAAGGATTTTTTAAATGTGGTGTAAATAAATAAATAAAATAAAAAAGGTTTTTATTCACGTAGACTTTAAAAAAGCGCTTGTAAATAGTCAGAACATGTTTGTAGTAATACAGTTATTATTTCTAGTTACTTATTACAGATATTTAGGTACACGGAATGTTAAAACATTTATAAATATTATTTTATAATAGTAGTGATATTTAGCTAGCTTGTATTAAGTTATTGTCGAGGAGATTATGTTTAGGTTTAATTATTGAAATTTATATTTTACTACATATTGTCTGAATGGTTCTGTCTATATTAAAGTATGAATTCAGTATGTGTGATAATTTATTACTTTTATTTACAGTACGAATAGAATGAGATCAGGTAACGCACCGATAAAGCCATCGGAGCGTTACCACGCTCATTCTGAGGCACGGGGGTGTAATATCGCTAACTCTCAAACTTGGGCTAATAGTGAGACATTTTCTTTACAGAAATGGCTTTTTCCGCTCGACCCACGATTTGAACTTATGATCCCATTATCTACGGGTCAACACTTTACTGCTAGAGTTCAGTAAACTAAAATCTACAAAATCAAAATCATCGATTTTGAATTTAAAGATTTTGATATTTTAAATCTACATTAATATTTCTTTTGCACTAAAACAACATGCCTAAACAAAAACTTTAACAGGATATTAGGTGACTAATATTAATTTTTCTAATGTAGTGATTTGATAATATTATATTAAGATAAGTATAAGCATTGCAAGTTGGACCCCGAACCCGAAGCACATTTCATCAAGGGACGTTTTTATAACGTTATTTTATTTTTATTACTTGTTGTGATAGCAGCCGTAGATTTATACACTCTGTGAAAATTTTAACTGCAATTCAAATTTCAAGATTTCAAGATTTTTTTATAGTACAGACACCAGCACATCAAGCTACCCAAATCTGTCAAATTTCCCCAATTGAAAGTAAACCTTATGCTTAGGCGATAAGTTGAAAAGCTATTAAAGAAATTTGACAGATTGGGGTAACTGGATGTCCCTGGGACCGCTGGTATAATCGGTCCCGGGAAGAGGTAGCCTGCTGTAGCTCAGGTTGCCTAAACACGCTTTTGCGTGCTGGGGAAGGGTGGAGACATTCATGCCCCCTCCCTTCCCCGGGTGAGAGCCTCGCGGAGGTTGCAGTGTACAGCGGGGGTACTGGCGAGTTCGTTCACGAGTACCCAGAGCCCCCGCTACAAGCACTGTGAGGCTGGCTACCGTAGTGATTTTAGTGGGTCGGCTCTACATGACAAGCGATTTGACATTTCCACTACGTAAAAAAAAAAAGTGAGCCGTCACGGGACGCCTGGCAGATGTGAAACATCGACATTATTTTGTAGAAGTAATATGCAGAAAAGAACATATTGTGATAGGAACTAAATATGTCATAATGATAAAATAAAAAGTCGATTGCGCATGGCGAGGCGTCGCCACACCGTACACACTACTATCGTATAGCGTGACGACGCGTCGCCACGGCATGCATCGCCACGCCAGAAATCTGTTTTACGTGCGGCTATAGATGTTTCACATCAAAATAAAAGCGAAATGTGCTGGCGTCTGTACCAAGTGAGCAAAGAAACATACGGCTCATATGATAATAAGCGGTTACCCTAGCCAATGACGCTCCCGACACACATAGCACCACTCGCGCGTTGCTTACCCTTTCTTTTACCCAACAGAACATTAATTTTATGTAGTGAGTTCATGTTAAAGTCGAAACACAACAATACATGTAACTTAGTTATAAATACAGCATTCAAAAACATTTTAACGCCTTCATGGTAAATCGCGTGATAGAATTTTGTGTTAGGTAAAAGCCAAAGTAACAATATACTCGTAATACATTTTTCCAAAGGAAGTTCTAACATGCATAATTAAGTAAATATTTTGTATGCATACTTAATTACTGGTATTACGTTCCGACGTTGGTCTAACTCTGAGGCGGCAGCGTTTTTAAAAAACGAACTTTTACGTTCGAATTATTTTGTATTAAAACTCAATATACGTAACTTCGAAAAACAATTCTGGCTAGTCAAAGGTCTAAATTTATATTAAAATTCAGATAAAAAATCTCTAAAAAGGAAGTAATTTAGCGATTTGCTTCAAAGAGCACGCAAATCTCTTAAGCATCCCTTTGATGCCACCCTGCTTGTATACCATGGCCATACCGTTAGCTTTTAAAAGTGTGGAAAAAGAAGCTGCACTTAGTTGCTTTTGAAGAAGATCTTTAAAATAAAAAAGCGACAACTAGCCAACGTTGTGTTAATGGATCATAAGAGTATACGTAAACCCAGTGCTGCATCATCATCATAGCCGAAAGGCATTCACACCTGGGCAAAAGCCTCCCCTAAAGGTCTCCATGATTGCCGATCTTGCTCTACCTGTGTCTAGCGGTTTCCAGCAACTCTCAAAAGATTATCAGCCCATCTTGTAAAGGGCCTGCTATTGAAATTTGACGTTGGCTGCTGTAAATATTGGGCCCTGATAACAATTCTAATATTATTTAAGAAAGTGAAACGTGTCCAAAACAAAATTCTGCGTACCATCACAGCTGCCCCATGGTTCTCCAGAAATGACGAGATCCACTAATATCTTGGTGTTCCCACTATTCAGTCTGAAATTGAGAAATTCAAAAGGAAATATGCTGATCGGCTCTCGGCCTTGGCCAATGATCTTCTAATCCCGTCCGTAGCGATGAAAAGGCTGAAATGGAGGGATGTTTTCTAGGATGGCAGTCGAGACACTGGTCTCGTCGCCTGAAAGCCATACCCACTTAACTCATCCGCTTATAGTCTTGCGACTGATTGCAGATTATATAATATATAAAAAACAAAAAAAAAAATAGAAAGTGCAAAGGCTTATATCCTTTAATTTCTTTAATTTTAATGACCATCTTTCTTTTTTCATCGTATGGGCAGTGGTCACCCTGGTGTCAGATTGTTTACCAGTTGTTACCAGTTTCACCCAGCAGGCCTCTGATATGGCTTAAGAACACTGTAAATAAATACATTGCTTGTAAACAAACGTCAAATATATTCATTTCGAACTCCTCCTTTTTTCTTTCTGCTTAATTCGTTGCGGGATCCAAGACAGTTAAAGCGATTCCCCGGGACATGCCTGAGCCTCACCACTCAGTGTCATGTCATTGTGTGCTACTGTTGATTCTGCCTTTCAGGAGTTACAGTGGTGGGTAAGAGGGAGGGACTAGTCCCGAAACGTCATAGATACGCATAAAAAGGATAGAAAAAGATAAAATGGATAAAACTAAGATAAACGTAATTTTCTTTTATGATGATGAAAAAGTTTGTATGAATTTTTTATAGCATTATTTCCAACGCCCTAACAATCCGTTAGAGGTGCTATTTCGATCCCCACCGGATGATTAAGTTTACGATTTCCCAGTTATGAGGTCATTCTACTTTAGCTTTAAAACGCTATTTTAACGACATCAAAAGAAGGAAGTTATGAATTAGACTATATTTTAGGTTTTTAAATGTATTTATCTAACGCGATGTCTCTGTTGTTTGTGAACTGATTTCGATCATTATGTTTTATTAGATGGATAATACTTTACATGTGGTCCCTAGTATATATTTTTCACAATGGGCAACCTAACGGAAAATGGCTTGCCACCATCTGACATATATAGACCACAGCCATTTCTCCGCCATGTCGCGCGCTAATTGGTCAAATAAAATAACGGTTGCTTGCGCCACTTGCCTGGTTTCCTGTACACATTTACGGCCCTTTACCAAAATCACATTCACAAAAAATGTCTAGCAACTGGGAGGCAAATGTGCATCGAAAAAACCATCGAATTGAGTTTATTCATTTTTATAACTGAATCCAAATAAGGAGGATTATCAATTGGACTGTATAATTTTTATGTATTTTAAGCGATTTCCGTCGTCTGTGAAAATATTTTAATAATAAGATAGGTAATGAGACCATCCCGTTCGCATATAAATTTGTCCAAATCAGTTATTCTAAAGAAAGTTGAAGTAGATTTTATGTTATTTAAAACAATAACAGACCTTCCTTGTTACTTAACAATTATGGATAAATAAACAAAAGGCTCAAGAAAAGTAAACGAATAAGAAACAATTATTATTTCTCTTCCATTATCACAAATTGTATTTGCAATTTCTATAAATGTGTGTACAATGTACATTGTATATTTGAATTATTCTATAACCTCGAGTTTCTATTTAAAGCAATGTTGGTTTTGTGCCTTTATTATGCATTTCAATGTTTGTAGAATAAACTCGTTTTAATACTAGAGTCGTTAAATTCGTTAGTTATACCGTATTCTTGACCTTGCTCACAATATTCAATACTTATAAAACCAATTTTAAATATCATTAATTTTTTTTCTTTCTAACATTATTGATATGAAAAGGTCAGGGCATCTTTGCTTTTTTTATGGTTGGACTAGTCACTCCCTCTTACCCACCACTGCAACTCCTTTAAGCCAAGCATCTTTGCTTGTGTTAATTTAGTTTTTACCAAACGACACGTTAGAACCTGTCGACCAATTATGTGTATATTATAATAGTGCCCGTAGTATAAGCAGTTTTGTCTGAATGCTCTTCTATGTATGTTCTATTCTTATAGCTGTATTCTGCCGTGCAATCACTAGAGAGCCGTAACGTACAGACGCCAGCACATCAAGCTGGGCATCCGATGAGTTGACGTTAAAACAAAATTTATATACTTTATGATGAGGAGTATCCTAATCCCCATGTATATTCTACGATTTTTCGTAGTATTCGAGATATATTTTTTTAATGATTTTTTTTGTATATTTCACCTATCATCAGTTTTAGATTTTTTTCTCGTTCCGTTCATTTCTGGTTCAGTTTTTTCATGATAACTAATTAGCATAGTTTAATCTGACGCCCTAAAAAGTATGGTTTAACTAATCATTGCAGAACTGACTTAGAATATTTTCGAAAGTTCAAAATTAGGGCTTGTGCTGAGGTCTCATAAATATTCAAAGTATCAAAAATAAAATAAAAATGTATCTAAATTTTGCGTTATCGCGTATCTAAAGTTTGCCTAGGCCACCCTGTATAATATATCTTTACACTATATTTTAGTAACCTAAATCCTCTTACAACACAGACGTCATATTCAGACCTTAATAACATTATCGTACGTAATATTTTAAGCTCAACAGAGCGTAGGTACTTAAATGTTATTCACAAAAGTTTGTAAAGCTTTGAGGAATAGGTCTAATTTCTCAACGTATGCGGCGGTGGTGCAATGCTCTAAAGGATTAATTTACGACGACTTTATGTCGAAGTTAAACGGAATTTACTTTTTTTGTAAAATTGTAAATGTAATTCTAAATGCAGGAGTATAACTACTTATATATTAAAAATAATTACTTAATAAGTGAATAGTTTATCGACGACCAAACAATCGAATTAAACGGTTCAACAATACGGGAAAAATCAAACCGCGTTTTTCTAATAAGTCCACGTGACTTATTAGAAAAGGGCGAAGAACCAATTTTCTCCATCCTTTCGATAAATACCGAAAAACTTACCTTTTAACCTATATGTATTGATTTTTGTGCTTTTACAGTTTTGACGAGTTGTAAAGCATACTCTTTTTTTATTTATTTATTTAGGTAAAACAGTCTTATATACATATTATTACAAAGTCAATCAGGAAAACATTGTTTTCCTGATTTTCAGCCATTGCGGCCAATTTCAATAGAGGACTAGTTTCTACAAATAAGTTTTAAGTAATCGGTAAAGTTTAGGTACTTCTAACGAAAATTTCTATAAATAAGTGTTATGAAGTACTCAATAGCCGCGCAACGGTTATTACGTAGCTGCTATGTTATAATAATATTTTTACACTGTGATTATTTATTTGATTAGTTATTATAATTTTATTAATTACTATAATAATTCTATAATAATTTTACATCTTAAAACTATTATTAATCGCCATTAGACTTTCAAATGGTTGTCACTGATAAAATATAAATAGGCTAGGAGAATGATTAAAGAGGCATTCTTTGCACGACAGTAGATGAGAACGTTACTCTGTTCGATTAAATATTGTGTGTGGAAAATATCTCGGAGTTTTAATGTGCAGAACCTACGAGTGCGTAATATAAGTTATAAGTAAGCGGTAAAGTTTAGGTACTTCAATTCAATATTTGTATCCTTAACCGGAATGCTCTAATATTCTACACCGCCAATTCAGTGTGGGGGTGAATAGAAAATTGACATCAACACATTTTAGACATTTTAATGAGGTGAAGCGTGCGTCACATACCAAAAGTAACACACTTTTCTCGTGTTGAAAGTTAATTGATGTAAAATCGATTGAGGGGCTCGACTTGGGCAGTAAGCTGGTGACTGAAACGTGATCGGGCGAGGCGAACGGAAGTTGAGAGGGAGATATAAATCAGTGAAGATGCGAGATACTTCTCATATATGATGTTTCCTATGTATATAAGTATTTATTTATCTATATCTTGACAATAACTTAATACAAGCTAGCTAATTATCACTACTTTTATAAAATAAATTGTATAAATGTTTTAACATTCCGTGTATCTAAATATCTGTAATATGCAACTAGAAATAATAACTGTATTACTACAAACATGTTACTACAAACATTTACAAGCGCTTTTTTAAAGTCTACGAGAATAAAAACCTTTTTTATTAAAAAAAAAATCTAAAAAAAATATATAAGTATGTATATCGTCGCCTGGTACCCATAGTACAAGCTTTGCTTAGTTTGGGGCTAGGATGATCTGTGTGACATTGTACCTAGATATTATTATTATTATTATATTACTGTATGGGCAAGATAGAGAGATGCGAACACACTTTTTCTTTCTCTCTTTCTCTCATAGCCAGTTACGTTTGAAATTTACTTCAGTCGTGGGGTCTAAAGCACACATAGGTTTCTTTATCAATTTGATGGTCACGCTCTTATATGTAAAGTTTCCTCTACTCGTCTCCATAGTCGGCAAGTGGGCAGACCAAGAATAACTTACAGTTATCGAATCGAAAATAAAATAAAAGTGGGGCTGTATCACGATAAAAAAGATTGGCAAGTTATAAAAAAGTTATATAAAATATCCAAAAATAAAAAAGCTTTGGTAACTCACAAAAAAACAACATGATTTTCACAAATAAAATCACGCCACGAAAGCAATGTTTTCCGCAGCCATTTCCAACGTGAAATATACTCCTTATTTTGGCACCTCGTCATTTTATTGCCAATGCAGCAGCAATTTGAATAAATATTGCCTTTCTACGTGAATATATAGGCGTGTAGAAGGGGTAAAGTAGATAAAACCGTACGTCTAGGTTATGCGCGGTATATTATGGTGGTATTCATTGCTTATTCAGCTAGAAAGTTGGCAGAGAATGCAGTAGTTTTGCTTTATCTTCTAAACTCTTGAAACCAGATGTATTTATTAGCAGTATATACTCGTACTAGCCCTCTACAAGATAGATCGATGATCTTGTGAGGGTCGCTGGAAACCGCTGGATGCGGATAGCGCAAGACCGACAATTGTGGAGATCTTTGGGGGAGGTCTTTGTCCAGGAGTGGATGTATTTCGGCTGATATGATGATGATGACATACGTGCTGCGTCTATATTAAAAGAATCACAACTTAAACATTCAACTTTGACCATGATAACAAACTTATATATGAGACCGCACAGAAAGTATATATATGTATACATGTACAGACGCCAGCACATAAAGCTACCCCAATCTGTCAAATTTCCCCAATTGACAGTGAACCTTATGTTTATATGATAAAGTAGAATATTTATAAAATAAATTTGATAGATTGGGGAAGCTGGATGATTTTTTATTTTATTTTATTTTATTTTTATTTTATTATTATAAATGTCATTAATTTTCGTTAGAAATATTATGTAAAAAGATGTGAAGAAGCATTCACAAAAAAAACTAGTGTGCAACACGACTGAAGTCAAGCATCAAACTATGGCTATGAGAGCCAGAGAGAAATTCTTTAATTTACATCTGCTATTAAAGTTACACGTTGTATATCTACTACCTTTCGCGGCTTCACTCGCATTAATATCCTGGGACAATACTCACACCCCATCGGCCATCTGATACCAAACTAAGTTGAGCTTATACTATGGAAACCAGATAACTGATATACTACATATACTACTTCTCTTTAGTAGAAACAAACATGATCATGCACACAAATATCTGTCCTGGATGGGAATCAAACCCACGATCTGCGGCGTGAAAGGCAAGTATTTACCGACCACGCCAATTGGCCTGCCAGTCGGCATGATCCCTTGGAAAAAGATATTGGTATCATATAAAAAGTACCTTATAACTTATTCTGTATACCTAATACAGAGTCAACCAGATTTCATCTTGATCGGTTATGGCATGAATGCTTATAACCAACGAAAAAATCAGTTACACATTTAGGTCTTATTGTACATCATTCTACACGTGCAGCCTGTAGGCTAACTATACTCAAAAATCTTACAGTGCCCTCCGAGTTCAATTTAATAATGCGTTCAGGATGCTGATGGGGCTGCGGCGATTCTGTAGTGCATCAGGGATGTTTGCTGAGCATCGCGTAGGTTGTTTCTACGCTACGATGCGTAAGAGATGCGCATCTCTGGTGCGCAGAATACGTGGCAGCACCAACAGCATCCTTAGCATGATTGCTAGTCGGCTGTCCACTGTATTTACGTCAACCATTGCTGCGCCATTTGGCATGGAATGACGCAGCAATGAAGGGAAAATTTGTTAAATTTGTTACATATTTAAAAAAATACTTATTACTAACACTAGTTTATAAGAAAATTGTTATTATTGGACACTAATTTGGTCTGAAAATAAAGTCTTATTATTATTATTAACCCATAACATCTTAGAGGAGACCAATAGGTATGTAGGTAGGCCGCAATGGTTTTATCATTCCGTTTATGCATGTGGAGTCACGAGCTCCTTGGCGAGAATTACATGAATTTGCAGTAGAAGAGGTGCAAGAGCTTCATGCATTTGTAATAGACTAGTGGAATTGGATGTAGCCTGAATGAAGATGCAATTGCATATTACTTAACTCTACAATATTAATAACTAGCTGGGTCCTGTGGTTTCACTTGCGTTAAGCTTTATAAATTATAGACTGTGTTGTTCGGATATATAAGCTACTAGCGGCCCGGTACGTGCTTCGCTACGTATAAGGCATAGTAATAAAAAAACGATTATTATTCAAACAAAAAAATATTTTAAATTGCTAAAAGATGTTGATTTTACACTTTTTCAAGACTTTTTTTTTAATTTTCTCTACGTACAAACCTTCCCTGGACTTCCACAATTCAAGACCAAAATTAGCAAATCGGTAAAGGTGTTGTTGAGTTATAACATTACAACGAAAAATGGCATTGAGTTTTATATATATAGATATTACTACAAAGTTACATCAAATTCCGTTACATTAATTCCTAAAGTAAAAGTGACTATGTGTTTATTAATTCGTGAATTGAACTGTAATTTGAATTATAATTGGAGTAAAGTGATTTTGTAATCGATATTGGACTTTTACCTCTTCTTTATGCGCCCACATGAACAATCATGACCAATCCTGACGAAGGCACCCCCCCTGTCCCGATAAATACATAAAAAAGTCTGTTTTACAACACACAACTGAAGTAAAACTTAGATATCCGAAATTGGATATGAGAGAAACATAGAAAATAAAATATGAGCTCTCACCTCTCTATTGCCCCTACATAATATACGAAATATACGAAACGTAACTCTCGCTCTTTCCATCTGCACTTACTTATGTCTCCCTCTCAACTTCCGTTCCTCTCGCACGATCATACTTTTCGTAACGCTCTCATCACGAATTATAATAATAATAATATCTGGGGACAATGTCACACAGATCATCCTAGCCCCAAACTAAGCAAAGCTTGTACTATTGGTACCAGGCGACGATATACATACTTATATAGATAGATAAATACATATATACATAGAAAACATCCATGACTCAGAAACAAATATTCGTGCTCATCACACAAATATTTGCCCTTACCGGGATTCGAACCCAGGACCACCAGCTTCGTAGGCAGGAGCACTACCAACTAGGCTACGGTGACCGACCGTGCAATGCACGGTCGGTCACGTGAAGTGTGTCAGTGAAGCGTGCATAAAGAAGTTTTACTTCACAAATAGTTGGTGTAATTTAAGGAGCTCAATATGCCACTATTGATCCTGGCTAGAGATGTAAAATGACTGAATATGAATAGTCACAATTGTCATAAACCTTAAATGACCGGTCATTTACTGTCAAATTCAGTAAATTTGACTCAAATATTATTGTCTATTCTCGACTACCACCCAATTATTTATTTATTTAGGTAAGTACCCAATTTATATGCAATTTTAAATGAAGCAACGTTTTATTTTCCATTACATGTATCATGAGAGGATAAGACGACATCAAAGTCGATGCGCGAGGCGATGCGACGTTGCCATTTGGTCTTAAATGCACGCATGATTAGAAATGTTAAATGATTAACACTATATTATAATAATACTATAAGTCATAAAAACCACTTTTTTGTTTCCATTTAGAAGTTGTAGACTGTTATCCACGACAAAAACTTAAAAGGTACTCAAACATTACTGAAATCAAATTGACTGAAAATGACGTTTTCGCCAGTTAATGACCTTTTTTTACCAATTTGACCGTAAATGACAGTCAGTCTAATTCAGTCACTTTAGTCATTTTCAACACTAATCCTGGCTTAGAGGGGTTGCAATGGTCGGTAAAAGGGAGAGAATCCCGATTTTACGACACGCACTGTTTAGTATGGGTTGGTCCTGGTCACCTTACTCCATACCAAATTTTTTTAAAATCGCTCCAGCCGTTTAGACGTGAATTAACAAACATACACACGCACACACTCACAAACTTTCGCCTTTATAATATTAGTGTGATACTCTTAACATAGTGTGGTACATGGGGCAGTCTTATATAATTTAAATGATCATTAAAGGAGACGGGGATTTCTGGGCCTAACTGTAATAAGTTGAGATGTGGTTTAAAAAAAGCGTTATATTTTTCTATTTCGAACTGTAATTTGTTGATTACTATAATCGATTAACGTTAATGAGTTCAAACAATGTAATATAAAAACTCTTGCACCAGACACCAGATAACCGATTTAATCATAATAATTATTAAATACATTAACATAATGTCAACAGTAAAAACTAAAATATCGTCCAAATCGATTTATTAGTTGTTGGCAACTATATTTTTAATCTATGCTGACAGTGACTGGTGACAGATTTTGAATCCTAATCTATGATCTGTCACTCGTTTCTCGTATCGTTTAGTGCGTGTGTGATTTGAGTATTTTTTATTGTTTTGTTTATATATGCCTCGACAACTGCATTCTCTCTACGGACTTCTGATATTGCTTAACGTGTACGACTTTTGCTAACATACTGGACACGGATTACTATTAAATAGCAATCGCCCTTAAAAATCAGCTGTTTTGTGTAGGTTGGTACATAACCTCTCTATTAAGTACTAAATCTTTTATAACTCTGCTCACAGATTGAAAAAATCCATGGAATTTTTAGTGATTGGCTGATAAATTATAGAACCATTAATTGTCACCGCTTTTACCTTTTTACATCCGAGCCCAATATTGTATGAACACGTATCCGTCTTCTTTAGAACTTTTATACCGAATTTACCTCGTTTTAGTCATTTGACTTACAAATAAACCTAAGGTCGCGACCTAGGTCATCTCCTAAAGCACCCTCTACAATATAAGTCAAGTATTACAATAACTACTAACAATAAAGACGTGATCGGCTTATTGCTATAACTAATCTAAAACCTTTTCATCAAAACTATATCGAAATAACTATTTCAATATTTCTATCAGAAATTACTCAAGCGTCGAGTGCTTCTTATAATATAATTTGTCTTCACAAAACTTTAATATTGTAGAGATGTTAAGATTGCCTCGTCTGTGTGGAGGTAGTGTATTCATCAGCCGATGATGAAGTCCGAGGTTCAAATCCTGAGTTGAGCCAAAAAGAGATTTTAGGATTTTTCTGTAAAGAAATTTTCACAGTAACCCAAAAGCCCAAAGTCTGGGAGTTGGCGGTATTACACCCCCTTGCGTCGGAGGGGGTGTCACATTTAAGAGGTCATACACCAGTATGTACGCGAATGTGTACATCTAAACTACCCTTACGACTAAAAGATTTCTGGCAATAGTCACATTTATAGGGCCGTACACCAGTATGTAAGCGAAGGTGTACTTATAAACTACCCTTACAACTAAAAGATTTCAGGCACAAGTCGCATTTACAGGTATGTATTCTTTCAGTTGATCGCGTCTTTACGATACCTTGCAGGTATCGTAAAGACACGATCAACTGAAATCAGGGTCAACTTATTCTATCAATTATAACTAATTTCCTCCTGGTGGTGCGGTAATGGTTTGGTCACATGTCCGCACTGTGCGCGAACTTCTATCAATAATATCGGCTATGTCATTTTTTTATATGGCGTATGCAGTCAATTACGGCTTTCACTGCTTCACCGGACTATAGATGTGAGCGTGGGCTCAAACCGTCTAGAAAATAAAAACTAGCAACTAAGTACCCGCGCCGGTGGGTTTTGTGGCGCCCCTTTGAGGTTCGAACTTTGACCCTGGGCGGTTACTGTCGGGAAGATGCAAGAGCGCGTATCGTTTTAGGGATGTTTTGTGCAACTTTCGCTCTACGTTAATACGCGACGCGGGCAGCCGTTCCGGTTTAGGTCCGGAGAGGGCATTTCATCGATTCGAATGCAAACTATATGTTGCTGTGCCCTTACAGGGTTCATAACTGTACCTAAGCTTTAAGCCTATTGTTAACACCTTCACTCACATTATGGTATTCAAATAAATGAATATAAATATGAACTAAGGGTCATGGAGGCGCTGGTGGTCGCGACGCGTTCTCGGTCGTACTCCTGTACTCTTGTTGGCTATGTAGTCACACACGAGCACATCAACGCCAGGAAGAACGGAGTCGAAGAGGTTGCCATGGCCAATATCGGTCAAAGAAGATATTACACGTATGTAAAGATAATTCAATACCTTTACATTTCAACCTCCAAGAAATTTGTATACATTTCATCCATTATTAAATTCTCAGAAAATTGCCCGAAGACTGCTTGAGAATAAAGTCATAAAGTCTGAACACGTGTAACAAACGGAATAATTTGTAATATTAGAAATTCAATATAGCCGTACAATGTAATTTATTTGAGATATCTGAGTTATTGAAGCTGATTAAATTATTGGCTAATGGTTGTTATCTGAACACTTGGGTAACCAAGTAGGTGGTCAAATATCTACAGATTGATCGTGGAGATTGATTATAAGTTTACATAAAATACCTTTCATTCTACGTTCAGGACTTATTTCTATTTTCGATAGTTATTCTTAATAGCATTATTATATTCATCATCATCATCATATCAGCCGAAAGACGTCCACTGGTGGACAAAAGCCTCCCCTAGGGAGCTGCGCTGCCCGCATCCAGCGGCTTCCCGCGACCCGCACAAGATCGTCGGTCCACCGTGTAGGAGGCCTGCCCACGCTGCGTCTTCCGGTTCGTGGTCGCCACTCGAGAACCTTTCTGCCCCATCGGCCGTCAGTTCTATGAGCTATGTGCCCTGCCCACTGCCACTTCAGTTTGGCAATTCTTTGGGCTATGTCGGCTTCTGTACGGTCAAATTACTCGTACATCGCAATTACGCCATACAGGCATTTTTGCATTTAGTTCGCAATCGGCATCCAATAGCGCCGCGCGTGCTCCCTATCAGTTACATCAATCATTTTACTTAGCATTATTATCAGTGACAATACATAGTCTAATTAGCAGAACAATCTTTCATTTCCGACGTATGTCCGGAACCTAACCGTACAGCTTCTTTGGTTCGCCTGCGGATCTCAGCATTTCTGATTCGATCTCGCAGGGAAACTCTAAGCATAGCCCTTTCCATTGCTCTTTGGGTAACATTGAGCCGCCTGATTTCATTATTATATTATGCAGTGTTAATGCCAACAATTGTGGAGATCTTTGGGGGAGGCCTTTGTCCAGCAGTGGACGTCTTTCGGCTGATATGATGATGATGATGAATGCCAACTTTAATAAATAAAAGTGATCGTTGGGTGTTTTGACCTGTATAGGCCTATGTAGGTTCGATAGCGGGTGTTATAATGAGTGGACTGTATATTGAGATGCATGTATTAATAACCACACTACAGATTAACGTTATCGTAACGGTACAAGAATATAAATTTTAATATAAAAGAATACGCGAGCGCGGTGCGTCGGAGCTATCAGCTGACTGCCGAGCGCGGCCGAACGGGCACTCGGCTGGAATCGGTGGCCGCGCCCCCTGGCGACGAAACGTTGCGGTGCGCGGCCGGTTGATGTACTCAACATACTCCCCCGGTTGAAGTATCTTCAACAGCAGTGACAGGAAGAGGGCATATTGTGTTAAATGCCCGTCGAATAATACCTTTGCGCGTCTGGGTATCGGCGACTCTAGCAATGCCATCCTTCCCAGAATGCAGACGAAGAATGCGTCCTAGAGGCCATTGTAAAGGTGGTGACGCCTGGTCTTTGATGACGACGAGAGTTCCTTCTTTGAGTACGCCTGATGAACGATGCCATTTAGTTTTCTCTTGAAGCCATTGGATGTACTCTTGAGAAAATCGTTTCCAGAAGTGCTGTTTAAGGTATTCGATGCGTCGAAAACGTTGCAGGCTGGTCACGTTACTATCCATGATTTGAGGATGCGGTAACATCACGAGAGACCGTCCAATAAGAAAGTGAGACGGAGTTAAAGGAATAAGATCAGAAGGATCATCCGAAAGTGGGGTAAGTGGCCTGGAATTTAAAATAGCTTCTACTTGTATCAAACACGTAGCCATTTCTTCAAAAGTTAAATTTGTAAGGCCTAAAGTGCGCCTTAAATGGTGTTTAGTGGACTTAACGGCCGATTCCCATAAGCCTCCAAAGTGCGGTGTGTAAGCCGGTATAAAAGAAAAATTAATACCTGGATCAACGCCACTGAGATCTAAATCTTGTGAAAGAAGTCGAGCTAATTCGTTAAAGGCTCCAACAAACGTTGTTCCATTGTCTGAGAATATGTTTCGTGGTTTGCCCCTCCGAGCAATAAAACGGCTGAGTGCGGCTAAAAAAGCTTCTTTCGTCAAATCAGAAACAAGCTCCAGATGCACAGCTCTTGTAGCTAGACACACAAAGACACAAATAAAACATTTAATTAGTCTACATCCCCTACCTTTCCGGTCTGCTATCATGATTGGGCCGGCATAGTCAACACCTGTATCAAGAAATGGAAATTCAAGATGTAGACGCTGCTTTGGTAGGTTGCCCATGATTGGTTGGACTGTGTTTGCTTTGATACGACAACATTTTACACACTGACGTGAGACCTTCCTAGCTAAATTTCTACCACCGATCGGCCAATAGTGGTGACGAATGGTAGCAAGTAGAAGTTGGGGTCCCGCGTGTTTTAATTTAATATGAAACATTTTAAATAATAGTTGCGTAATACAATGAGAGCTCGATATTAAAATTGGATGCTTTACATCATAATCATAAAATGAATTTTTGAGTCTGCCTCCAACTCTTATGAGATTATTTTGATCTAAGTATGGAGACAGTTTTAATAATTTACTTTTAGCTGGAAGTGGCTTTGATGCTTTGAGTAAATTGTGTTCTTCAGGGAATGACTCCACTTGACTTAATTTCAATACAGTTTGTAATGATTGGTTAGTCTCTGATGCTGTTAGTGGGCCACAATTTGATGATTGCTTGCGACATTTGTTTATAAAGCGAATGACATATGCAAACACTCGTTGAAGTTTGAGAAAGCAGGAGTGTCTGGCAATGACTTTAGTTAAATGTAACTCACCGTCAACGACGTCCAAATGATGGGAACTTATCATTTCCGGTAAAGCTGGCGGCGGCTTATGCGTTTCGGGAAAAGACGGCCAATGATTTGGCTCTTCTTTTAAAAACTGTGGACCCGACCACCACAATGATGAACTTATAATTTTGTCAGCACTAAGCCCTCGTGAAGCGAGGTCTGCGGGGTTTTCAAGAGAAGGAACGTACCTCCACGGAAAACCTGATTCTTCCTGAATCTCACAAACTCGGTGCCTAACAAAAGTACGGAGAAGGTTCGGTTTTGAAGAAAGCCAACCTAAGACGATTGTAGAGTCGCTCCAAAATACAGACTCTTGTATATTTAGAGTGAGTGACTGACTTACTTTCTTATGTAATCTTGTACCTAGCAATGCTGCGCAGAGCTCCAACCTTGGGATGGTTGTAGGTTTAATTGGACAAACCTTGCTCTTAGCAGTAAGAAGATGAACAAAGATCTCACCATCTGAAGATACACTACGGACGTAGATGCACGCGCCGTAAGCCCTTTCAGAAGCGTCGGTGAATACGTGGAGTTGAATAGAAGTTGGCGAATTGCATACTATCCAACGAGGTATCTGTAATGTATTTAAGGTAGGCAAAGTAGTCTGAAAGACATTCCATAAATTTTGTATGTGTTCAGAGACTGGCTCGTCCCATGAACATTTAGAAAGCCATAACTGCTGCATAATAATTTTGGCTTCCACTACACAAGGAGCGACAAGACCAATGGGATCAAAGATCTGCGCTATGGTAGACAAAATCTGGCGCTTTGTTACTCTTTCATATGAAACTAAATTTATGTCAAATGAAAATGTATCATCTAAGCATCGCCAATGAAGCCTTAGACATTTCGTAATCACTAAAGTCAATAACGCTAGAAGAGTCTTGTATACCAGATAGAGCTTGTACTACTTCAAGTGAGTTAGCCTGCCATTTTCTTAAATTATACTTTGCTGATTGAAGAATTGTTATAACTTGTCGACATTGACTCACTGTAGACTCTATAGTAGAGCCACCTGAAAGATAATCATCTACGTAAAAATCATTTGCAACGGTGAACTGAATGGCTGAATCGTTACATTCCTGTGCTAGCTGAATTAGACATCTGGTTGCTAAAAAGGATGCTGATGCGGTACCATATGTCAATGTATTCAGAGTGTACGTTTTTAAAGGATCAGTAGGTTCATTCCTCCACAGGATCTGCTGAAGAGGTCGGTGAGCGTCGTTAACAAGAGTTTGCCGATACATCTTTTCGATGTCTGCGCAAACTGCAATTTTATGTTGCCTAAATCGGAGTAAAATGGATAGTAAATCGTTTTGTAGAGTAGGCCCTACCATTTGTATGTCATTTAATGATTTTCCTGAAGAAGACTTAGTAGAGGCGTCAAATACTACCCTTAACTTAGTTGTACAGCTTGACTCTTTCAACACTCCGTGATGTGGTAGATAGTAGGAAGAACTCAATATAGAGTTCTGACGCCTAGAGTCAGTGTTGAGAGACATGTGCCCTAAACGAATGTATTCGTTCATAAACTCCACATAGAGTGATTTGAGTTCAGGATTACGAAGAAGCCGATTTTCTAAAGAAAGAAATCTACGTTTGGCTATTAAATAAGAATCACCTAGCACATCGGGTGACTCCTTTAGTGGCATCTTTACCACAAAACGCCCATCATTATTACGATAGGAAGTATCATTGAATGATTCTTCACAAGCTCTCTCTTCGGCTGTGAATTTATGTTTGGGTGATATAGAGTCTAGTTCCCAGAAGCGAGCCAACTCGTCATGGAGGTTGGTCAGCATACAGCTATTAGGAGAAGTACTAGACTGCTGAATTCCACCTGAGATCAACCACCCCAGTTTGGAATCGCATAGAGTAGGCATTTTCCTACCAATCTGAATACGATTCGTGCCTATGATGCCCCAAAAGACTTCTGCTCCAAGAAGAATGTCAATAGAAGACGGAACGTAGAAGTTGGGATCGGCAAGACGAATCTCGGAAGGTATAGGAATATCCTTGATATTAATATAACAATGTGGAATGTGTGATGAAATTTTTGGAAGTATAAAACATTGAATGTCGGATTTATACTCTCCATCGAATGAAGTGAAAGAAAGTGCACACCCTTGTGAGCAGTTCGATGTCTGTGTGTTTATGCCTATTACTTGAGATTTTGTTGGATATACATTCAAATTAAGCTTACTTGCAAAAGTTTCGGACACGAAATTTGACGTACTTCCGTTATCCAACAGGATTCGAGCTGTATGAAGTTTACCCTTGGCATCTTTTACTTTGACAAGAGCCGTGGATAACAAGATTATACGAGAATCAGTGGACTGGTTTGCTGAGAGTGCAATATTTGGTGTGACGATAGATGACGATTCCTTGTCAATATGAAGAAGTGTGTTATGTTTCTCATTCCTACAATATTTACAAGGCCCTAACTTACACTTAGAACTATTGTGACCTAAGCGAAGGCAATTGATGCAAACTTTGTATTCACGTACCTTTTCCATGCGTGACTCCACTGGTAAAGCTCTAAATTGAGGACATGAAAACAAATAATGTAATTCTTTGCACATAGGACATGAACTATGCTTTAGTTTGTTTTCAGTCGAAATGACAAAACTCTTAGCTCTATGATCGCTATTGTTTTGAGTATTGTATTTTAATTTTACAATTCTGGACTCCTCAAGTGTTTCCAATAAATCAGCCCTATTGCTGAGAAAAGTAGTAAATGTAGCCAATAAAGGAGGGTCGGACAAAGTGTTCCTATGCTCCTCCCACTGACGATTCGTCACCTGGTCTAATTTACTCGTCATTAAGTGAATAATGAGAGTATCCCAGTGTTCGACTGGTTGCCCTAAAGTGCTCAAAGCCCTAAGATTTTTTTTTGTTATATCAACCAAATGACGTATAGACTTACTGGACTCCTTGTTTATTGGGTCCACGTTGAAAAGAGCTTGGACGTGATTACTCACAAGCAGGCGTTTGTTGTCGTACCTTTCACAAAGTAACTTCCAGGCAGAGTCATAGTTTACCGATGTGAAGTCTAAATTATCTATAATAAGTGCGGCACTGGAGCGCAAAGATGCACGGAGATAGTGTAGTTTATTAATTTTATCTATGCCATCATTGTTATGTATAATGGAAATGAAAGTATCTCTAAACTCGAGCCAATCATGATAGCTACCTGAGAATTTTGGTAAATCAATTTTAGGCAAACGAATTGAACCGTGACTATGTGTGTGACCGCTACAAGAACTCACCTTGGAAGTTGTGTCATCAGTAAGAAGCCTTTTACGAGTATCGGTGATGAGCTGTCGTGAAGTAGCCACCAAACTGTAGAACTCCTTTTCAAATACTTCGCGTTCCGTGAATTGCTCGGTAGGGTCCTCCATTAAAGATTCCAGTTCACCCTGTAACGCATCATATTTGGGATATGAAGACTCTAATATGTTAAGACGGTATTCAATTTCAGCGACTTGTACCTCGCTTAACTTTTCACAAGATTTAGATACATTTAAGAAAGAAGAATACTGCGTGAGCTTTGCTTTGAATGTAGCACGCTTTTTGATTAAGCTTTTTATATCAAGCATCGCGAAAAGATGGCTAGGCTGAGAAATAGTAAGTAAGATAGAAACTAAAAATAATTACACGTAAGAAATAGTAGCTATGTGCAATACTGTATGCAGTGCAACTATTTGGCTAATATCAAATTGTGTTTATTTTTTGTAAGGCGCTTTGCAATGAAATTAATTCTGTTACTAGTAGAACTAATTGTTTTATTTCTTAAGAAACAGGCAATAAGCTACGCAAAAATTACTTATTTGAAGTAAATAATATGCATGTAATGATAAGTTTATGATTTAAAATGAAGTATGAATTAAATATGTGAGAAAAATATGTAAATTGATAGTAAATGGCAGTAATGGCATGAACGATACAATGAAACTAGGCTACTACTAACTATTTTATGATTTTAATGAATTTTAAATGATTATGGCTGATTGAAATGGATGAATGTAATGATTAATGCAATATGATTGCGAAAATTGAATGATTTTTATGATAAAAATGATAAAATATGGAACGATCTCACAGTTTTGTTGCAATTCACAAATGATGTTTGTCCCGTGTAGAACTCTGTATTCTAAGCCACGAGCACAATCCAAAAGTGTAGAATTGGTTCCTGTGCTGTTCTGTACTCCTTGATGAACCGTTATCCCGATGATCTTAAGTTTCTTGAGAAGCCCTTTGGAAGTGAAGTCGGCGATGATGACGGTGCAATGATGACCGTGCCAAAATTCACGACGTCCAAAAGCAGGGTACGATGCCAAGAAGTGACTCCAAGACTCAGGTGACGATTACTTGAACCCGCAGTGAAGTTATAAAATCCGAATTCCTTTGTTCGGCGCAGCTGACGTTGATTCAACGGTGAGAAGACCAATGTTCTGACCTGTGTAGGCCAATGCAGGTTCGATAGCGGGTGTTATAATGAGTGGACTGTATATTGAGATGCATGTATTAATAACCACACTACAGATTAACGTTATCGTAACGGTACAAGAATATAAATTTTAATATAAATGAATGCGCGAGCGCGGTGCGTCGGAGCTATCAGCTGACTGCCGAGCGCGGCCGAACGGGCACTCGGCTGGAATCGGTGGCCGCGCCCCCTGGCGACGAAACGTTGCGGTGCGCGGCCGGTTGATGTACTCAACATTGGGTTTGGCAGAAAAATAATGAAAGTAGAATAAATGCAGTGGAAATGAGAGCTCTCAGAAGTATGTGTGGTGTGACTTTAAGTGACAGAATACGAAATACTAATGTAAGAGAGCGTTTTGGTGTGAAAGAGGATGTAGTCACAAAGATAGAAAAAGGTATGCTAGATGGTTTGGTCATTTAGAAAGGATGAATGAAAGAAGATTGACAAAAGAAGTGTACCTGGCCTGCATGAATGGGACAACCGGAAGGGGAAGATCTCGTAGAAAATTCTCTGAGCAAATCGGAGACGTTCTTAAGAAAAGGCAAGTCAGAAGTACCCTAAACCGGCGAGCATGTATGAAGAATATAATGACAGTAATAGAGGCAAAAGAGGTGTGCAAAGATCGTGACAAATGGAAATCGTCGTTTCTGCCTACCCCTCTGGGAAACAGGCGTGAGTCGATGTATGTATGTACCTATAGTATTATTATCGGTTAATAGATGAGCATTCTCGAAAATAGAAGCCGTAATGTTTTCGATAATGATCATCTAAAAACCCAGACGCAGGTGCACTCCGATGGTATGGGCTATCCGACACGACCTGAGAGGGGTTATGTACAAGACTGAGGGTTTCACATGCTCAACAGGGCACGGTGTGTGCAACATAACGCACTTCTTGAGTCCGACCTCCTACTTAACATAAATCCTTAAAAAAAGGACTTGTTTAGGTCCGATTCAGGATCTGAAGCCTGGAAGTCATTATCTATGATGTAGACACCACTCCTAGAGCAAAGAGGCAGTCAATCTTCCAATATACGTAGGTATACCAACAAACACCATGATTTCTATTCCATAGCCATTTTTCATACGTACCTGCACTTATATTTCCACAACCACTTATATCCTCATTACAAGAAGACAAAATACCCTTACATTTGTCGTATATCTTTCTCTTTCTCTTGCACCTCATATGTTTATATATCGTCTCCTTCTAGCGTGGTTAAAAATCGCAAGCCTGTCATATCTAACCGGTGAACAATGACCTCTTTTTCTGTGGTGTAAGTCAAGAACTGACGTTAGTTAGAGCGATGAATATAAGGCTAGGAAATGTACTTCTTCGCCATTATCATAGGTTAGTTGTTGAACAGCGGGGCTTCTTATAATATCCTGGGACATTATTTACACACGGCAACTCTCGACTTACAACTGATCTCCAACTACCTAGTCACTGGCAGTGAACCTATGATAAGGTCCTAGTATGTATGTCCGAAGGTGCTAGCTACATCATTGGAGTGTGTTCGCACCGCGAAAATAAATTAGTACGTAACGGACGTGATAAGATATTAAATTATATAGGTACATCTACTTATATTTCTTATTTTGAACTGGACTTACTGTGGCTCCATTCACCTTGCTATGACTAGTATTAGTTATAAGTTATTAATATTATATCGAGAACCCAGTGGTTAGACAAACCTAACTTAGGCTTTAAGCCACTGATTGTATAAACAAATAATAAACTGTATGTTAAATGAAATAAATAAATTAATTAAAAAAAAAAATTAAGCAGAGCTTGTACTATCGAAACAAGATAACTGATATACTACATATAATACTTTTCTTTTGTAAATACATACTTATATAGACAATTACACTCAGGACTAAATATATACGTTGTAGGTAATGTCATAATTATGTATTTCTTTTAAGTATTTTGGGATTATCTGTTAAGTAAATTTCTCAGTATCAGACCGAAATCTCGGAGTTGGCGGTATTACACCACCGTGCCTCGTAAAGGTCGTGTACCTGACCTCTTTTCAGTTGTATCACTGGTCTTTCCAGTCCCATCGGATCATGAGAGTGATGAAATAACAAGTGCCCACTCTTTGCGCACATACTTGTGCACTATAATATGTCCCACGCAGTTGGCTAGTCTCCATTCAGCCTGGCCGCTCTGTGGCAAAATTTCGGCAAAGAGGATATTATAATTATAGTGGCTGTTCACTATAGGCCACATAAGAAGGGTCAGGGTCACCCAAAGAGCAATGTAGAGGGCTATGTTCTGAATTGAAACCTGCGAGATCCAATCACAAATATTAAAATCCGTAGGCGAATCAAAGTAAATAGCATAACCTGAAGAAGCTGAAGTGGCAGTGGGCGGGGTACATAGTTCGTAGAACCGACCGCTATCGCTAGGGTAGGTAAGACTATCTAGTGGCGACCATACTTACGAAGATGCAGTGTTACCAGACCCGCTACAAGATGGACCGACGATGTTGTGGTTGTAGCTGACAACGGAAAAAGTAGAGATGTTGAGGAAGGCCTTTGTCTTTTGTTTTATTGTTTGGACATGTTTCGGCTGACATGATGGAGCTGTTGGGACAAAATGGCGTTATAATAATAATAAGACTTTATTTTCAGACCAAATTATTGTCCAATAAGTAAGTAACAATTTTCTTATAAAATAGTGCAGTGTTTTTCAAACTGTGGGTCGCGAAGCTTCTATAGAGGGGTCGCGAAGCTTCTATAGGAGGGTCGCGAATCTTCTATAGGGAAGTTGAAAAAAGATGGGAAAGCTAGTCATAGGGTCGCAAATGAATTTTGAGTATTATGATTAAGCCTGCTGCGAATATAATTAAAGTTTAGCGCGAAGTGCCAAAACTCTGGCTAGTACTTTGTCTCTTGACAACCACCTTACCTCTGAATGATAATGTAAATGGTGGTGGAGTGAGACATGGGAAAAGGGGATAAAGCATAGGGTGGTCGCGTGATGAAAAAGGTTGAAAAACACTGAACTAGTGTTAGTACTAAGTATTTAAAAATATGTAACAAATTTACCATTCATTGCTGTGTCATTCCATGCGAAATGGCGCAGCAATGATTGACGTAAATACAGTCTAGCCGACTAGCGAAGCCTTATCATGCGAAGGATGTGGTTGGTGCTGCCACGTATTCTGCGCACATACAGGAATAGCCGGTTTACTGTTTAGTTAAATTCTTACTAAACTAACTTACTAAGTAAATTTTTGAAGTTATACTTCTTTTGGCGCGATGGAGAAAAATGATGAGAGTGAATTTTTACGATGCGCGCGCACACCGACACCAAAAAATTTAACAGCATGAAGTTAGTTCTAGGTGGTATGAAAATTGATAACTATGTTCAAGTGGTATATTAAGAAGTATAACTTCTAACGCGTGTACATAAGTACACACAAGTTTGTTTTTATAAGTACTATGTCTTACTAGTACAAATAACATTTCTTCATATATGCGTATGTGTGGAGTAGTTAAGTTAACAGTACACATATTTGCATTTCACTTGATTTAATAAATTATAAAATGGCCGTGAGGTAGGGACGAGTAATTACTCAATATTTGCATAATTTTAATCAGGAGGGAATAAATTAAAACTGTTTACTGATGTAAGGGAAGTTATATTTTCTTGATGAGCTTTTAGGTAATATCAAAACGAACCTGTTCAATATATATGTCGGAGATAGTTAAAAATTAAATTCGCCAACCAAGTTAGACATTTAGTTGGTACTGTACAAAACATTGTTGAGAGTATCCATTATACTTTCTTTATTTTTATTGTAATATTGTTAGTTAATTGTGGCTACTTAATCCCAGCTACATGGGAACTCCAAACCCTGACATACCGCTCTTTTGCCCCCCCCCCCTACTCCTACATATATATGTATATATAAGACTGAAGAATAGATGGACAGATTGACAAACTTGGTTATATCTATATTCTTTGACAACAGAACTTTAATGGTCGAATTTCGTACAAGTGCGATCTGTATTTATTATTAATTATTGTAATTTCCTTAAGCCTGTTAGCGTGGTTAGGAAATGCTTGCTTTTCACGCCGGAGGTCGTGGGTTCGATTTCCACCCAGGACAGATATTTGTGTGCATGAACATGCCTGTTGTCTTGCGTCTCGGTGTAATTATGTATATAAGTATGTATTTACAAAAGAAAAATAGTATATCAGTTATCTGGGTTCCATAGTTACATGCTCTGACAATTTACAAGCGCTTTTTTAAAGGCTACGTGAATAATAACCTTTTTTATTTATTATGATTTACAAGCTCTGCTTAGTTTGGGTTGAGATGGCCTTGTGTAAATAATGTCCCCAGGATATTATTATTATAATCATATTTTTAGCCCAACCCGGGATTTGAACCCAAGACCTGGTTATCTGCGGTTGAAGCTAGACCATCGAGAAACTCCCATAATCGAAATAGCTAGCAACTAAGTTTATTAAATGTCCAAAAATAATAAATATCATCTTAATATACTCTCTGCTCTCATAAAATTGATAAATTGATCTTATAAAATTGACCCTACAAACGTAAATTTGAAAAAGTATTTAACTTCACCGATATCACTTTTTTTTTGGTATGACAGGGGGAATGTGAGCGAGTCTGCGAGCAGGATCAATTCTTTCCCGCTCCCACTCAGCGGTCTCCTTTTGGAGCATGACTGCCTCATAAAAAGAGACCACGGCGTCCCACTTGGAGGAGTCACCCGCCAGCATCGCACCTACGATTGCCGGCGGGGACAGATCCCTTCCGATCTCTGCGTCCAAGACTCGCCTTTCGGCCTCCCAGGCCGGGCACTCAGCTCACCCATATCACCTGGGTTCCACCGAGCGATTCAGTGGAATAAATTAATTGCGCAGTTATTTCCGACCACGTATGATATGTCAACCTTTAAACGCGAGCCTCTGCTTTTCTTAAAAACCAGCAACGCACTTACAACCCTACCGGTAGTGATCAGCTACCATCAGGTGTCCCACTTGCTCGTTTGCCATATCTCCATATGTCTGGGTTTACTGGGTTTACGGGCATCCTCGTGTGATCCGTATGACCACCACACGCTGCAGGCTATTTAGAATAGCTTTGCAGCGGGAGGCGCCCGTCAGACGTTCAGACCAGAGCCCGGTAAAGAGCCATGGATCGCACGACACCTCCGTAGAGGCGGCGAACTTCTTCCCGTGGGCCCCCGATGTTCGGCAACAGCCGGTGTAACGCGCCGGTTACCCGGCGCACTCGCGGGGAGTTAAGTGGTAGCACACACACACACACACACACACACATAGAAAACCAATATAAACATACCGACGAAAAACTTTCTTCCGCCACAGATTATGTTATTAATGTAACTCTATATACACGTAAATTAAATTTGTATAAAATCTCGCTTTATTTGTAGTCAGAGCGAAGAACCACTGATTGAATTAAAAACACAGGATCTCTCCTAGTTTGGCAGTCAGGGGCAACTCTATCTACTACGTGTATAGCCGAAATTCAGTTCCGACAATATCTTGGTACATTTTTCCTTTGTTTTTTTTTTATCATGTCTATTATTTTAAGTTAAAGTATTTTAAAACTTAATGTTAAAATAACAAACCGTTATACTATTGGCTGCTAATAAACCATTTATTATTATTATTGTTATAGCTAGTACACAAATAGCACTGCTACCCGACTACCTGGTATATACCAGCTTAGGCACTTTTCACGACACCTACGGGATGGCCCTGTTTCTTTTTGGGCCGAAAACCACTCTCAACCTATACACTAACGTTGCACTATTGTTTCAAGTTTCATAGCATACCATATTAATTTATTATTATTATTTCTAAAACTCATATAACTTGTAACTTGCGCCATCAACAAAAACTTTCTCCACACAAACTACTACAAATAATGACGCCCATTTTTTCTTCTTACGCGCATAAATAAGAAGGTAACGGTACCGCGTAATTTTTCTGTAAAAACAGTCGCGTAAAAAACGCTATGAAGGTTTTATACGCTTCGCGGGTAAAGGGTTATCTAGATATATATATACACGTATGAATAAAGTACTAGGTTTAGAAGCAAGGTTACGTTACAAAGAAAAGTTCGCTGTAGATTTCGCTGTGTGGGTTATTGGTACAATTCCGATCTAGAATTATGCGGCACACAGTAGAGAAAATACGAGTAACACACAAACTTATTGGGGGCAATAACGTAAAGTGGGCTCCGTAATAGACTTTTCGTGTACGCAAAGAATCAACTTTACGATATTTTCGGGAAGTAAGATAATGTCCCTTGTTGAAAGCCAGTTTTACTTTACTATTGTTAGATGTTGTGGTGATCATTGGGGGGGATCTCTTTCCAGCCTGCAGTGGGCGTCTTTCGGCTCGTATGATGATTGTTCGGTGCGGGAATCCAATCGGCGTCCTCCCGGGTACTATGGCTCGGCTGGACGGCTTACACTTACTATTGAATATATTATCTACAAGCTGTGCTCCGCAGTTTTACCCGCGTTAAATTTTATAAATTATCATAGCTCCTCCCCCGTAGGTGATAGCGTGATAAAATGTAGCCTATATGTTGACCCGACCTCTTAGTAATATTCATGCATAATTTGAAGTAAATCCATGCAGTTCTTTTTGAGTTTAGTCCGGACATACATACAGACAAACAGACAAAAATTCTAAAAACTATATGTTTGGCTTCGACTTCGATTACAGATCACGCCCCAAGTATCCTTTTAAAAAAATATTCAATGTACAGTTTTGACTTTGCTACGATTTTATTATATGTAAGTATATAGATAATTAAGTTTAGAAATATAATAAAAAAATTAAATGTTATGTTCTTTTGATTATCAAAACTTATATAGTTAAACTAGCTGTGCCCCGCGGTTTTACCCGCGTTAAACTTTATAGATGATCACATCTCCTCGCCCGTAGGTGATAGCGTGATAATATGTAGCCTAGATATGTTGACCCGACCTCTTAGTAATATTCATGCCAAATTTTAAGTAAATCCATGCAGTACTTTTTGAGTTTAGCCTGGACATACATACAGACAAACAGATAAACAGACAAAAATTCTATAAACTATATTTTTGGCTTCGGTATCGATTGTAGATCACGCCCCAAGTATTTTTTAAAAACAATATTCAATGTACAGTTTTGACTTTCTTCGATTTTATTATATGTATAGATAATGTCTGGTTACTGCGTTGCATATGTCCATAAAAGCAAAAAATATTTATTATTTTAATTCTATTTCAAAATATGAAAAGTCAAGTATTTTAAATCTTACTAATTTTTTTTAAAAGACAACTCCCTCTCTTGGTAATCTAATCCCTGTGTCGCGCGGTACTTTACAAACATATAATAGACGGATAGACAAATTACATCATAACTCCGACAAAAGTGAAAACTGTATTTTACACCTGTTATCTGAGTAATCTACAATATAATAGTTACACATATAGACATCAGGCGAAACATAACGTGACGGTGACGTGATTTTCACGCTTTTTGTTCATCCAAAAGTACACATATACATACATATACACATATACATATAACTCAGGGGAAAAGTAACGAAGACGATTTTTGCTCAACCAAAAAGAGCTCAAAGCGCCTAAAGCATTCTTCAATTTAATAAAATCTATACATATCAGCTATTTCCACAATAACTTTAGTGTGTGCAATAGT
Source organism: Pseudoips prasinana (assembly GCA_951640165.1). Lineage (NCBI taxonomy): Eukaryota > Metazoa > Arthropoda > Insecta > Lepidoptera > Nolidae > Pseudoips > Pseudoips prasinana. Next base: position 38,239,182 of record OX621240.1, on the reverse strand, counting down.
AACGATTTCTTTTTCAGGGTTCCATACCCAAAGAGTAAAACGGGACGCTATTACTAAGACTTCGTTGTCTATCTGTCTGTCTGTCCGTCTGTGTTCACGTAGTCGGCAAATGCTTGCTTTTCACGCCAGAGGTCGTGAGTTCGATTCCCACCCAGGACAGATATTTGTGTGCATGAACATATTTGTTTGTCCTGAGTCTGGGTGTAATTATCTATATAGGTATGTATTTACAAAAGAAAAGTAGTATTATGTAGTACATCAGTTATCTGATTTCCATAATACAAGCTCTGCTTAGTTTGGGATCAGATGGCCGTGTGTAAATAATGTCCCATGATATTATTTACATATCACTGCAATTAATTATCTATCATAATAATTTTTTTGGGCTGAGTATCTTTTTGAGCTGTATTATTTATATTTTGACCTCGCCTATACATATATACTTATATACCAACTAAAACTGTGTGCATTACTATCAGTTTAAAACGTTTATAAGATATTATTATTTTTATGTACCTATGGTGTGTTAACATCAACGTTTATTTTATTTTATTTGTTTTATTTTGATTGATTTATGTACATTATTGTTGCTTCCGACCGTGCGTCACTATACCTGGGTTGCCAACTGAAAACCAGCGCTAGGTGTATCCCACTTAGCTGATGCTGAGATGGTGACCCATTCGGCAGAACATGCAAGACACACCTGCTCCATGATCTGATTGTTACCTTTTTTTTTACTGTACTGTAGTTCTTGTGTTTTGTGCTGCATAAAATGTTTTCATTTCATTTCATATTATTATTATTATATAATAGCAATTTCCACAATAACTTTAGTGCAATAGTAACAATTTCTTTTTTTATTCCCACCCAGCACCACAGACTGCCATTTAAATAAATCAACAGATAACATGATTCCGTCCTCATACATTAAACCTTGCCCAGAGGAATAAAAATGGCACAACGCTCTGTTATCCGAATAAAAATCACATTAAACGGGTAACGAGCCAAGTTGCGTGCTAAATTGTTATTTAATACGTACTTTGATTATTTTATTAGGGTGGCTAAAAGGCCTTGATTTGGGTATATCCTTGTTATGTAAGCATTTATATGAGATGCCACACTGATTGGTAAGCAATCAGTTAGGTTATGCTATAGATGGATGATCAAGCTAATGATTTTTAAAATAATTATGATATACTGGGACATTATTCACACACGGTCATCCGTACCCAAACTAAGTAGAGCTTGTACGATGGAACCCAGATGACTGATATACTATATACTTATTAATATTATTGTTTTACTTTCCTTTGTAAATACATAATTATATATATAATTACACCTAGACTCAGGTACAACAGATTTGTTCATGCACACCCAACAAACAAGATTTTTATAAATAGTGGTACGGAACTTCATGCGCGTGTACTTTGCCGCGAAAATTGGCAAATTCGAAATATTCTGATATAAATTTTGTTCCAATTAGTGAGTGGAAAGTAAAGATGAAGTGGGTTTTATGTTATTAAACAATAATCATACCATTTATGTATTGTACTCGAATACATGACATTATTTACTTACATTGTTCATTATTTAAAGTAAAACCTGCAAAAAGGTTGAATAGTATAATGTAGATTGTAATCTATTTGCTATTGCAAAAAACATTCTCTAGGCCTTTTAAATTCTCCCCAATATTGTCTTAATATTACAAAGGAAAGAAAATGAAAGTCGATCTTTGTCCCTTTTTCCGAGGCGTGACATTGCAGGTTCAAATAAATAAATAATGGATGAGATAAACAGTTACACGTACTCTGACTCTCTACGCTATCTATTTAGCGGTCTGTTTTGTATTATGTTATACTATATATGTCATCATCATCATCATCATCGTCAGACGATTAACGTCCACTGCTGGATAAGAGCATCCAACAGCCACACGGCAATGTGCAGCAGCAGTATATACCAAGGTTATACATATATAGCTCTTATAGCTCGCTTTTGCAATATAAAAATTGTCTCTACATCTACAGAATTTCTCCAGAAAATAACTTTATAGGACATAATGCTATGAAAATAACTAAATTAAATGGTTCTAGCTGTTTCTACATCAGTGAACCTTCTTATTGTTTTGACTGCATATACTGCCGAATTTAATTTACAACTGACCCAGATACCGCAATCATTAAACTCGGTTTAAATGTTTAAAGGTATCTTAGGAGATAGTGGAGTGACTGGGATGCTGTTGATCGGTAACCGGAGCGAACGGTGATCGATGATCGTGACTGGGATCGGTCTCAATAACTATATAGGTACTAGCATTTTATAGTGTTTTTAATTACACTCGCGACAGGACGGTACCCAATAGCACTTAGGACGTGGTCACTTAGACCACGTCCCAAGTCCATGTTTATACCTTTTTATTAATACAATCATTTTATCTAACAACACCTTCAACACCGACTTTCAATATGAGAGACTAACTAAGCAAATTTTTTGTTTTACAAAGATATTGTTCAATCTTTGTAAAACATATCTCTATTACAAATCTTAAAAGACTATTATGTGACTTAAACTTCACGTAAACAAGATTTAAATCAATGTCATACTTATAATAACTTGGCAAGCAGACTGCATGCGAAACAATTTTTAACTCATCTTTATGCCAAATGTGTTTGTTTTAAAGTTGGTTTCACACAAACTTAAGAAAGAAGAAACAAATAGTTGTTTTCATAAGAAACACAATAAATTTTGAGGTTTTTGAAATATTGTGAATTTCCTTAAACCACAAAACATGTTTAGTAAAATTTTAAGATGTCTCAGACTAGCCGTGGAACTTTGATTTATCATAATCATATTATAGAAGATATTCCTTAATAATAACATTAATAATTTTAATGTTGTGTTTCTGCGTATGAGTAAGGTCGCCTGAATTCATCGGGGTGGACGGAAGGGTCAGCAACAGTTGTTTGCTGACTCTTAAAGGCCGGCAACGTACCTGCGTCTCCTCTGGTGTTGCGAATGTCCATGGGCGGCGGTGATTACTTACCATCAGGTGACCCACTTGCTCGGTTGTCGCCCTCTGATATAAAAAATAATTACTGATAAATATGACTATAAAAAATCAAATACCTTAAACTTAGTTGATTTGAAAACGTGCACGTTATTGATATATGACCGTTTATAATGATGAGACCCAGGATTAGGCCCATTTATTGAGGTTTCAATTGAACCGAATATATCAGATAGTAAATCTTAGTTAATATTGATTATAACTTCCAATGATATTAGATTAGCTGTTGGTTGTGTAGTGACCCTAACTGTTGTTCGATTCACATCCAAGACAAATATTTTTGTGATGAGCATGATTATTCTTCTCAGGTTCTCTCTGGACGTAATTTATATATATATAAGTATGTTTATCAGGTCTGTTTGGGATCGGAGGGCAGTTAGTTGTCTCTGGATATATATTTATTCATTATGGGTAAATAATTATGTCGCCTGGGGCTCTACCGGCTAAGTCGCCGTACATCGATTTCTTAAATGGCGTTCAAATAAATAAAAGTTAAATTCGTTAAATTTAACGATTGATTAAGTCATTTTGACTTATTCAATTCGTTAAATCGGCTTCAACGTTGACAATCGATTCCGGACCATTTGTGACGTCAAATGTGCTCATGGAAGCCGATTTAGCGATTGATTAAGTCATTTTTAACCTTTATTTATTTGAAAGCCATTTAAGAAATTGATGTTCGGCGACTTAGCCGAGCAAATTACATAAAAACAAAAATACCTCTCTGATTATAATGATAGATATACTTTATACAGCATCTAGATACCTACACTCATTCTCCTCAAATTTCTGTTTTATTCTAATTTGCTAAATATTATCTACCTGTCATTTAATTTTTACTTTACACCTAGATAACTATAACATTGTTTAAGTTTGTTATGATTAGATCCACCAAGCATAAATTGTCATTATGTTTTTACTTTCCGTTTTATGTTCATTTTAATTTTAATGTTTTACTATGTGTATTTTAATTGTTTACCTATGCCAACGAACATATATTATTATAGTTTTGTTTATATATAAGTTCTCATGTGAGTGACGTATGTCTTAATGAGAATAAATGTCTTTAAACTTTTTTTAGCTGGTAGAGCCTCTGATATCGTCCACTGTTGGACATAGACACGATCACCGTAGCCTAGTTGGTAGTGCTCCTGCCTACGAAGCTGGTGGTCCTGGGTTCGAATCCCGGTAAGTGCAAATATTTGTGTGATGAGCACGAATACTTGTTTCTGAGTCATGGATGTTTTCTATGTATATAAGTATTTATCTATCTATATAAGTATGTATATCGTCGCCTGGTACCCATAGTACAAGCTTTGCTTAGTTTGGGGCTAGGATGATCTGTGTGACATTGTCCCTATATATTATTATTATATAGGTCTTCTCCTAAGGTTTTTAAACTTGGAGGGGTTTGCCGTAGTCACCGCACTTGGCAGGCGAGTTGGTTAGCGCAGTTAGGTGGCAGTCAGTATATAGGAGGAGATGCTGCCTAACTACCTGGTGTATCCCATAGTCGCCTTTTACGATACCCACGGGATGGTATGGGGTGGCCTTTTTGGAACGAATTTCCTTATCGCGCGTTGTGAAAGGGGGCTAGACGGAAAAAATTCTTACGAAAAGTTGTCACGACACTTTTTGCAGCTGTGCGGCGTGCGCATGTTTCTCTGTCTGTCTCTCTCTCTCTCTCTCTCTCTCTCTCCCTCTCTCTCTCTCTCTCTCTCTCTCTCTTATAGAAAGCAAGCCAGATATTTTCATTTCTATTTTGCATTGAACAGTGTGGTGTCGCGACGATTATTTTTGTTGAGTGTATACAGGTTTTTTGTACATAATAAGAAATAACTTCGTTCCATCCGGGTGTCCCTTGACACCTCTCGAGTTTTATTCTTTCTGGACCGGAAACCACACGGCTGAATAGAGTTTTCCTTTATCCAAAACTTCACTAAATGGTGCTAAAACAAAATTGTAATGTGAATGATTTTCAGTTAATTGCAAATATTAATTCAAAGTCTGCCTCTTAGTTTAAATTATATGCGTTCCTCTATTATACAACAGATTGCAGACTACAATTATTGTTGACACTTGCGGGAATGGTTTTGAATTTATAATCTAATATGAAACTACACAGTAGGTGGCGCGGTAAGCATGTTGTTTATTTACGGTTAGTATTTATAAACGTACAAGCACATAAACGCACATTTTGTTCATAAACCTAATTAAATCACGATTAAAATTTAAAAATATATTAAGGCGAGTATGAAGAAATCCAAAACTCAAGTGGCAGTGGGCGGGGCTACATAGCTCGTAGATCCGACGGCCGTTGGGGCAGAAAGGTTCTCGAGTGGCAACCACGAACCGGAAGACGCAGCGTGGGCAGGCCCCCTACAAGATGGACCGATGATCTTGTGCGGGTCGCTGGAAACTGCTGGATGCGAATGCCGCAAGACCGGCAATTGTGGAGATCCTTGGGGGAGGCCTTTGTCCAACAGTGGGCGACTTTCGGCTGATATTATGATGATGATGAAAAATCAAGTTTGTCCTCTTTAGTACCGCAGCAATCAACAATTTTTGGTTCATTATATCAGCCGAATGATGTCCACTGCTGGACCGAGGCCTCCTCAGTTTTATTTATTCACCATCATCATAGTATAAGCTGAATTACGTCCACATAAACAAAGGTCTCCCCAAAAGATTTTCACAATGCATTGTGGAAATCTTTTGGAGGAATCACACTATTATTGTACGGTGTATTGCGGTGGGGGTTGCAGAGTTTGTTGAATGATAGAATGTTGTTTCACTAAAATAAAGTTTATTGTACTGATCCACAATAACTTCTTAAATGTTAAAATGTTAGCAAGAACTATGTTAAATGGAGTGTTAGAAATGTTGCAATGAATGCACGCGAATATCACGGTTACTCGATGCGCACTGACTCTATGTTACAATTTTAATACTAATGAAGTAACTGCGTAAGTCGCGTAATGCTGAGCAAGGTGTTCGGTGTCATTGCACCGAACATATTCGGGACCGCAAAAGATGAGAAAATGAGATAATTCTAAAATAAAATGTTTACAAATTGATATATGTTAATAATCTAAGACTTGTCATATCTTAATTCTAAATTTCTCCTAGGCATAGGAGAACACGATTGGTTTTTAACAGCACATGTTTTGATTACCCCGTAACGAACGTGGGGACTCGGACGCCGGTCGCCCATGCAAAGTCGCGCACTTTCGTTAATGTCAGAAACACTTGGCTGTCGGTCAACCTTATTTGAACGTGCACTATTGTCGGACGTTTGATCACTACACTGTCGATTAACCCTTCGCGCACTGTTCACCTCACTACGGTTGCCTGCTGTAGGCTGAAGCTCGATGTCCGGCGATAGGCGGGCACCAGACGCCCGTCGTCGCTGCCAGCGGCGGCACCACAAGGCGCCAGCCGCCACTACTCCTGCGCCTACCAGAATGTAGCTCACCGAGTATAGGTGGATGTTGTGGTAAGCTTCCAACTCAAACTTGTTATTTTTCATCTCCTCGATCCGTTGATGTAATTGGTTTAGCTCAGTTTCTAGGTTGTTGGAATCTGTTATGTTTGGTATATCTGTCCACGCGATGGAAGTGTTGATGAAGTAATTTAGCTGATCTATCGCTGGGCTATAAACTGGGCTAGTTATGTTCACTAGGTTCTCGGTAGTTTTTGGGCTATGAAGAGTGAAATCATGACCTTTGAGTAAGCAACCAGGCTCTATGTATATAATGCCAGCTTGATGTAAAATTTCCACACTGATTTGTTCTCCACACAGTACATTGACCGGACAACTATTGCAGCAATGGTAGAGATAATGGGAGGGATTTGTCAGATATACCCATTTGTTTTCACATCTTGACCTCTTAATTTTACATTTATTTGTGTTAGGATCCAGCTCACAGAAAATGGATTCACTCCTTTGATGTTGAATCGGCTTCTTCAAATCGCATATCCATATGCTCTGTTTCATACAGGTGGATAATTCGTCAGAAGTGAGAGTAGTGTAGGTGTTCCTCTTTAAATCGGTTGCAATATATTCTGATAGTGGGATAAGTTCCACCATAGACTCGTTTTATTGATGTGGTATTGATGTTATTTTATACAGCTTGTATGTGTCCCTTCCAATCAGTGGAAAAGTTATTTGAAATAGAAAATAGTTTTCTGTTAATCTTGCCTTCAAATTCAGTAATGGGTACAAGTCTCTAAGGTTATGGGGCTCAATTGGCAACATCGTGTCATCTGATAGATGCCCCGAGATAGTGTTGAGTTCGCTCTGTAATTGATCGGGAGTCAGTAAGTGTATATTAAACTGTCCATGATGTATGTTGGTAAGTATATCTACGAGAGTATCCTGATTTCCCTTTAAATTCTGTAATAAGTTACTAGCTGTTAGTGACATCAGGGTAAATTCTTGGAGTAGCTCAATGTTATTAATGTCTTCTTGAAACTTTTTGGATCTGTTTTCTAGTTTCATGATATGTTGGTTAATAAATTTGTGTTGTTTATTTATAATAGACGCAGTTCGTTGTAACAGATTGTATTCAGACTCTATAATTGACGTCTGATTCTTCCATAACTCGACAATATGTTTTTCATGGTTCCGTATTAAGTTGATGTCTCGGGTGTACTTTTCTGCGAAATGTTCGTCCAGTACCCCGAACAATGAATTCGCTAAATAGCCTACTCCATTAATAAGGCCGCGTCGCCGCCTCACGTGACGACTCACCTGCTGATTTAGCAAAAACTGATTGTAGTACTTTAGTTCGTTGGCCTCATGTGACAGCTGAGTGGTTATCGTGTTACAATGTTCACCACCTATTGTTTTGCATATAGTATCTAAATAAGTGTTAATTTTGTTGAATGCACTTATGCCTTCCCAGTATGGGGACATGTCGTAGAAAATTACCATAGTCCATTTGTCCTTAGCAAGGTTTAATCTTCCTATCGAATCAAAAAATAGTGATTGTTCCTTTCCAAATTGTGTTACATTATATGTACCATGCGCACTGCCGCACATAGTCATGAAAAATGTTAAAGCCATTACAATATACGAAAAACTTACAGTGTTTGATTTCCTTCTGGTGCCCCTTGGGCTTTGATTTTCTTCAATGTTAGATGTTTGGGTGTTTGTTTCTGGGACCTTGCCTTGCTGTTCGTCCTTTTCTATTGGCAATAGCGAGAGTTTGACTACTGGCCGTTTAATAACACCACCTTTGGTTTTTAAGGTGACAACACGTACATAGCCGTCGCTGCCTGGGTGTACATCGACAACTTTTCCCATTATCCATTTCCCAGCTGGAACATTATCCTCGTGTACGACCACCATATCTCCGATTTTCATGTTTCTTTGGGGCTTTCCCCATTTCTCTCTAGCTGTTAACTGTGTTAAATACTCTGTTTTCCATTTCAACCAGATTTGTCGGGTAATCTGAGCAGTCAAATGCCATCGTGTTCGCGCGTCTTGTTTTGTGTCTATTACGGTGTTGCCAGATCTACCCGTTAAGAAGTGGGCCGGAGATATATACTCTAAATCTTCAATGTTTTCGTTAAGCGAGCACAACGGCCGTGAGTTGAGGCAAGCCTCTATTTTTGTTAGAATTGTTGTGTACTCCTCGAATGTCAGTCGTTGTTCACCGACTACTCTTTTTAGGTGATATTTCAGGCTACGCACTGCTCTTTCCCACAGCCCCCCAGCACTAGGCCAAGATGGCGCGTTAAAGTACCATTCTATTTCCATGTCGGCAATATCGGCAAGCAGTTTATCTCCGAAAACTTGTTGAATTTCTTCATATTCTTCTCTCAGTAACCGGTTGGCTCCGATGAAATTCGTGCCTTGGTCACTGTACATGTGACGCGGCGCACCCCTTCTGGCTGCCATTCGGCTCAGTGCTGCTAAAAATGCCGAACTGGTCAGGTCAGACACCAGCTCGAGATGTACGGCCTTCGTAACCATACATATAAACACCACCACATATCCCTTAGTTGTTCGCACGCCTTTACCCTTGTTGGCCTTAACTTCTACGAAACCGGTATAGTCTACCCCAGTGTGGTAAAACGGAGGAGCCGGGTTCATTCTGGCCGCGGGCAGATCTCCCATCAACTGGTGTTCCTTTCTTGTAGCATGTTTTCGGCAAGTGACACAATTCCGCAGCTGTGACTTGGTTGTTTTGATTCCACTTGGTATCCAATACTGTCTCCTCAGGGTCGCCAGAGTTAGTTTGGGTCCTCCATGAAACGTTAGCAAATGAGATTCATCTATAAGAAGTTCAGCTAAACGAGTTTTGTTAGGTATTACTTTAGGATACTTCATCTCACTGCTCAGGTTTGCATGCCGTAGGCGTCCTCCCACTCTCAAAATTCCGTTTTCATCAATAAAACAATTTAAAAGAAATAATTTACTTTTTGTTCCAACGGTACTATTCTTACTGATTTTTTCGACCTCTTCAGCAAATTCCTTTCGTTGTACATATTTAATTATTGTTAATTTAGCTTTTCGCAATTCTTGCAATGTTAGGTACGATGGCAAATGTTTACGTTTTGAAATTGGTGTCAACGCCCTGAGTATCCACGCAAATATATGTATTATTTTTCGAAATGAGCTATAATTGTTTAATAAATCTTCAATAATGTTAATAGTTTGTTGTATAATATTAACTTGTTTTATTTTTCTTGTTTCTTCTTCTGTAGTGTACATGGGTTGTTGACTCTGTACTTTCTTCATGTCTAAGGATAGTAACCATACTGGTCCATGCCACCACAGTGGATGTTCTAAAAGCTGAGACACCGTTAGTCCCCTGCTAGCGCAGTCGGCAGCATTTTCTGCGGACTTTACATACCGCCAGTTGTCACTCGGCATAATCTGTTTTATAGCCTTAATTCTGTTGGAAACAAATGGTGTCCATCGTGTTGAATTTCCATGTATCCAGCCCAACACGACCATGGAATCACACCATCCATAAGTTTCATATGGGCAGCTAATACTAGAAGTAATTTTGCTCATGAGTCTTGCCAATAAATGTGCACCACATAACTCTGTTCTTGGCAATGTTATAGCCTTTCGATGTGGTATAAGCTTAGACTTTCCAGCTACCAATATAGTTTCTTGGCTATGTTTAGTTCGAGCATATACTACACATGCGTAGGCTTCCATGGAAGCGTCACAAAACCCATGGAATTCGATAATACTGTTCTCTTGCGTTCTTATCCACCGCGGCACCACACAATTTTTTATGTTTTCTATATCAGCTGCTAGTTTACACCACTCCTTGTATACGTCACCAGATACTTCATCATCCCATTGGAGATCAGTTTGCCATAGCTTTTGGAAGAGTAGTTTTAGCTTTGTAGATAAGGGTGTTAACCAGCCCAACGGGTCAAATAACTTCGAAATTTCCGAGAGTAATTTCCGTTTAGTAAGTCTTTCTATGTGTGTTGTGAAATTATAATTAAATGTAAAATGATCTTGTTTTGTTTGCCAGCATAAACCTAATGTTTTTGAAGTTTCTTCATTTTTGAAGTGATAACTTGTTTCTTCCGCATTCTGTTTTACGCTTTCTAATACTCTTTCATTATTTGAGGCCCATTTTCTTAACGTAAATCCACCTAATTTCAACAACTGATGCAGTTCCTTAATCAAGTACTTTCCCTGTTTAATGTTATAGGCACCATGGAGTAGGTCATCCATCATGAATGAATTTTCTAGGATTTCCGCTGCCTCAGGATGTTTACTACGCTCATCCGACGCCAACTGTCTTAAAGTCCTCATAGCTAAAAATGGGGCTGATTTAGTCCCATAAGTGATTGTAGTTAGTTGAAAGCTCTGTATGGGTTGTTCCGATGATTCTCTCCAAACAATTTTTTGAAGATGCTGGTCGATATTGTTAACCAATACTTGGCGGTACATCTTCTCGATGTCCGCTGTAAACGCGTAAGGATATTGCCTCCACTGTAATAACAATGATTGTAAATCCCTTTGCATGTTAGGCCCTTTGCACATTATGTCATTCAAACTAAACCGAGTAGATGTTTTGGCAGACGCGTTAAATACTACGCGTAACTTTGTTGTTAATGAGTCATCACGCTGCACACCGTGATGAGGTAGGTAGCATTGTAGTCTCGCTATTGAGTTTGTTTCTTCAGGTTTCATATGTTTTAATTCGAGATATTCTTTCATAAAGGTTTTATATTTGCTAGCTAAATGTTCTTGTTTTCTAAATTTTGTTTCTAAATTCCTCAGTTGGGCGATCGCCATAGGCTTAGACATGCCCAGTTTGTGTTTCAACTCTTCCTTCAGTGGTATTCTAACTTCATAGCGGCCTTCTTCTGTTCTTCTTGTTGTTGACTCATAAAATGTTAGACATTCTTGATCTTCGGTAGACAGATTTGAATTCTCACTGATCTCTTCCACCTGCCAAAACCGTCTGATCTCTTCTATGTTATTTAACACGACATTACACTGGTATGTCTTTACGTTGCCGCATAGCAACCATCCCAGTTGAGTTTGTTGTACTAAGGGCTGATGTGCATTACCGCTTTTTATAATGCCACTTAGCATGATGTTTGCGTAAATGTCGGCTCCGAGTAACAAATCCACGGGCCGGCTGTTATAGAACTCGGGGTCAGCTAATGGTATGTTATCAATATGCGACCAATCTGGTTTCGGGAAGCTCTTGTTTGGTAGGCATTTAATGAGATTAGTCATAATAAAGGCTTCCGTTTCGAATGTAAAGTTGTTGTGCAGAGAAGCGCATACTATAGAAATCACTCCCTTGCAGTTGTTCTCCTTTTGTCCTACTCCAAAGACGATTCCTTTACATCTCTGTCTTTTTATGTTTAATAACTGCGCCGCCGATTCTGTTATTAATGATATTTGGGAGCCCTGATCCACCAAAGCTCGCAAGGTATACTCCGAACCGTCAGAACCCTTAACACTTACCAAAGCGGTTGCTAGCAGTATCTCTGAGCTGTCGACGTGTGACGTATGTGACGCAGCCGCGAAGTTCTCATGTTGTTGTTGTGAAGTCATTTGACTACGATTTGATGACAAAGAAGGAGCATTTTTGAGTTTTGCAAATGCATCATGTAAAATAGTGTTATGCGGTTCTTGACATTTTCGGCATGTTAAATTAGAATTGCATTTATTACCATTATGGCTAAATAGGCAATTAGTGCAGAGTTTTAATTTGTTTGCTGTTTTTAATTTTTGTTCATCATTTAACGCTAAATAATTTTTGCAATTATAAATGCCATGTTGATAACTGCACATTGGACACTTGACATTCGACACGTGCATGGATTTTGCAATCGGCTTATTTAGGTTATTGTAAGTGTTGTTCGACTTATTATATGAGCTATAAAAATGTTTCTTTATTTCCGATGATGAATTATTGTTATATTTCTTTACAGAGTTTTTTTGTAATCCACTATCTTGTTTTCTCTGGGCTGTTTCGAGAGTAATGAATTTTGTTTCCAAAAACTCTAGGAATTCTTTTAGAACCGGCAGTTCCCTAGAGTTTTTCAATGATTCTAGGTAGTCGGTGTATGTGTCGTTGTCTAGTTTTTGACCTAGAATATGAACTACGATAGGGTCCCATGATGTTATGTCGACGCCTAAGTTCTTTATACCATTTAAGCATTCCAGTGTTGTATCGTGCATCCTTTTTATTTGGTACACCGACTGCTGCTGCATGTTAGGAAGGCCAAGGAGAATGTTCATGTGGGAAGAGAAGATCAATTTATTGTTATTATAGCGATGTGTGAGAATCTGCCAGGATACTGAATAATTATCCGTACTAATTTGTAGGTGTTGTATGAGTTTTTCAGCTTCTCCGCGTACCTTGCTCTTGAGATATTGCATTTTCTGGCCGTTGGATAGTGACGGGTTGTTATGGATAGCTTCCGTGAATAGATCCCGGAAGGATACCCATTGGTTATAGTTGCCAGTAAACGTTGGAATTTCGAGTTGCGGAGTTGACTTGTTTCTATGCACGACGGACCACATTTTTTTGTTGATTGCTTTCTTCAAACTGTTGAATTGTTTCTCATACTTGTCGAACATGTAGTTGTACGTTTCGTTGCCTTCGTCTATCTCACTCTTAATCTCCCAATGTAGTGTGTCAATTGTTTTCCATCTAGCTTCCAGCGTTTTTAAAACGTCTTCGAATTCCCATTTCTCCGAGATAGACTCTACATCAATGTTTACCTTTGTTCGCAAGAAGGCTTTAAAATTCGCTTGTTGGCGACGTAGCAAATCATCGGCTTTACTATTCGTACCCGTGTGTGTTTTATGAGTTGGGTTGCCCTGAGAGCTGGGCCCCGCAACCGCTGCAGTTTCTTCCTTCTCCGACTGAACCATACTCATAGTTGATTTAGACGGTGTTTTCGCTTGTTCAATCGGCTTGCCCGACCTCGTAACCAATTCCTCGTACTGTTGATTTATTAAAGCCTTCACTTGCTCATAGGCCTGCAAAGTCTTCTCAAATTCGTTAAGCCCGAAGTAAGGGTGAGCCTGACTTATTTCTCTCGTAATGCGGTCATGATTACCCTCATATTCCCTCCAGTATTCCTCCAGAGTATTCAGTCGCCTCTTGAAGTAATCTGGTGTTTTCCTATCAGCGCTATCTTTTTTGATGTTGATGCCAAGTTTGACGATGCTTTCATAGATCATCGATTGAATGTCAATAAGCTCGGCCATGTTTATTGAATGTCAAAATATATTTCTCTAGAAGAAAAATAAGGAAAGGTATGTTGGTACTTGCGTGTATGCAGTCTAGTACTTAGCTCCACGCAGTCTGCTGCAGCTGTTGTTTCACGCAGTCTACTGCGGCTGTTGCTCCAATGTTAGCACTACAATCCTCTGACCGAACACACCAGCACTAAATGTTAACTAGTTCACCCCCGCTCGTGCAAATATCGCGATTTCTCGGAACACGTGACGCGCGAGGGCCTTTCGAAGGACCAAACTATGTACGGTGTAATGCGGTGGGGGTTGCAGAGTTTGTTGAATGATAGAATGTTGTTTCACTAAAATAAAGTTTATTGTACTGATCCACAATAACTTCTTAAATGTTAAAATGTTAGCAAGAACTATGTTAAATGGAGTGTTAGAAATGTTGCAATGAATGCACGCGAATATCACGGTTACTCGATGCGCACTGACTCTATGTTACAATTTTAATACTAATGAAGTAACTGCGTAAGTCGCGTAATGCTGAGCAAGGTGTTCGGTGTCATTGCACCGAACAATTATAAAGGCGAAAGTTCGTGAGTATGTGAGTGTGTATGTTTGATACTTCTTCACGTCTGAACGGCTGGAGCAATTTAAATAAAATTTGATATGGAGTTAGCTGACACCATAGATTACCACATAAGTTATACTTTATAAAGTTTAACGCGGATAAAACCGCGGGGCACAGCTAGTATGCCAAAATTGCCACACTTGGTATACGGTTTGGCGATACACAGAGGCCCGTTCTCTGTAAGATATTTTAGCAAACGTAATATTTTGTTGTTAAAGTTGTTTTATGTTTACTGTGATGTTATAATGATAGTTGAATATATAGACATATATTATTTCCCTGTGGTACAAAGATTCATTTCCCGAGTGGGGGCGTTGTATGTCCAAAATATATAAAAAAAAAATACTTAGAACGTGCTCAAAGTACGAAAATATACTTTCCTTACTTACTTTATCTTTATTTACTTAATTGTTGGCACCTGACATTAAGGGCTACCCAAAGGCTCTAGTCACGTGTAAGGTTACTAGGGCCAAAGGCTATGGACGTACTAACTTTTAACCCCAAAAACAACTTAGTATCAATATTAAGTAACTTTGTACTAAAATCTGATTAATATTTTACAAGTACAGGGTGTCGAACTTGTCTTAGACTTAAGAAGAATTGTTGTGGCTAGGTAATATTAATATTCATATGGTCTTAATAAATATTATTTACAGTTACATGTGGAGAGTGAGATTTACTCTCCACATAAACGTGTAAATTGTTCATTAACATAAAACAAAAATATCTTATAATAAATTTCTTCGGAAAACTTACCAATTAGAAAGAGCCTCTATAGCGTCATAATTAGATGATTACAATCAAACGAGTGGTTTTGGGTTTACCAATTGGTGAAAGCCATCATCATCATCAATCATCATCAAAAAGAGAGGTAGGGCATAGCGTTCATTCGCTCAAAGCCCGCAGCCCGACTGGGGAAGTACCTCCACCTTACAGAAGACATTCCTTCAACATCATAACATTAATAATTTTAATTTTGTGTTTCCGAGTGAGTAAGGTCGCCAGTGCTCATTGGGGTGGGGGAAGGGTCAGCAACACTTGTTTGCTGACTCTAAAAGGCCGGCAACGCACTCGCGACTCCTCTGGTGTCGCGAGTGTCCATGGGCGGCGGTGATCACTTACCATCAGGTGACCCACTTGCTCGTTTGTCGCCCTATGATATAAAAAAAAACTGAAATGTCAGCCAAATAACGTCCACCGCTGGAAAATATGAGGGGATATGTCATAATAGCCACGCTTGGAAGAGGGGTTGGAGGCAGTAGTAATATTCCCTAGGGTCGACTTCTATGCCCCGCACGGAATGAGATAGGGTAGTGGTATTCTATGCCATCAGCCAGTAGCCGGCAGTATAACTTATATGTTTTAAACTTAACACTCACATATTTTCGAACTATTTTCCGCCGCACTATTTTGACCCAATTAACGATATATAGTTTTGAATATCTCATTATTATTATTTACTTTTGCCGTTGATTGTACCATGCAAGCAGACAACTGATAAACATACTTCATCATCATCATCATATCAGCTGAAAGACGTCCACCGCTGGACAAAGGCCTCCCCCAAAGATCTCCACAATTGCCGGTCTTGCGCTATCCGCATCCAGCGACCCGCACAAGATCATCGGTACATCTTGTAGGGGGCCTGCCCACGCTGCGTCTTCCGGTTCGTGGTCGCCACTGGAGAACCTTTCTGCCCCAGCGGCCGTCGGCTCTACGAGCTATGTGCCCTGACCACTGCCACTTCTGCTTGGCAATTCTTACGGCTATGTCGGTTACTTTGGTTCGCCTGCGGATCTCAACATTTCTGATTTGATCTCGCAGGAAAGCTCCAAGCATAGCCCTTTCATCCAAGCATAGCTCTTTGGGTGAACTTGAGCCGCCCGATACTTATATATTTGTAAATACATAAATATTATAGATAAATATACTCCGACATGGAACAAATAATCATGTTCCTAAACATTCAGACAATATGTAGTAAAATATAAATTTCAATGATTAAACCTATACATGATCTCCTTGACAATAACTTAATACAAGCTAGCTAAATATCACTACTATTATAAAATAAATTGTATAAATGTTTTAACATTCCGTGTACCTAAATATCTGTAATATGCAACTAGAAATAATATCTGTATTACTACAAACATGTTCTGACTATTTACAAGCGCTTTTTTATAGTCTACGTGAATAAAAACCTTTTTTTTTTTTTAAATATCGTTAGGAATCAAACCCACGACCTCTGGCTTAGCAGTCGGGGTCACTAACCACTAGACCAATAGGCTACTCAAAAGTCAGTCAGTTGTTTATCAGATTTTTGGTAGCCATAATACAGACTCTTCCTAGTATAGGACCAGACGGCAGTTTGAAAATATATTTATTTAGATATTTAAAGAGAAAACAAATACTAAATAAATATCCTCGGACATTATTCCCACACGGCCATCTGATCCCAAACTAAGCAGAGCTTGTGCTATGGAAACCAGATAATTATTATACTACATATACTACTTTTCCTTTGTAATTACACCCAGGACAAACAGACGTGTTAATTGTTCATGCACAAAAATATCTGTCCTGGGTGGGAATCAAACCCACGACCTCCAACGTGAAAAGCCAGCATTTGCCAAACACGCCAACAGGCCCGTTACTGCAAATGCAAAGCCTTTAACACGATGATGGTAACACCATGTATACGTAACTATTTTCCGCCCACGGCGTTGACTTGAGTTTGACTTGTACAAGTAGGTACGACTGGCCCAAACAAATTTCACTAACACATAATAATACTAATATAAGTACGTGGGTAAAATTTGTTTGGCAAAGTTGGAGGGTTATCCTACATTGAGTGTTTTGAAAGATGAACAGAGTTATAAGTAATGTGTGTCCACTCTTCAAATTGATTGTTATTAGATCATAGAAACCGTGAAAATAGGAAATATATAATAGTATACTGTGTCCAGTGTGTGAGTAAGGTTGGCAATCTGGCGTTTCTTAATTTATTAAATAAACTAGCTGTGCCCCGCTTTAACCCGCGTTTAACTTTATAAATTATCACAGCTCCTTCCCCGTGGGTGATAGCGTGATAATATGTAGCCTATATGTTGACCCGACCTCTTATTCCTTCTGTAAAAGGAGCGATACACATAATGTAAATACTAGATATAAGAATAATCTCAAATTGCATACTACCCGTCTCCACAAATTAAGTAACTCTTTTATGGGGCAATGTATAAGATTCTATAACAAACTTCCCAATGATGTTAGAGAATTATCTACGAATAAGTTTAAAAGAATTATTAAAGCCAAATTGTGTAGCAGGGCATATTAGAAAATTTCTGATTATATTTCGTCGCTGCATCCTCGAGATTTTCATATTACACAGTAGTACACTCTTCAATGTACTGGACATCGAACACTTTTTAGAGCTTGCAACATTAAAAAAGACAAAATGTGGTGGGTGGCGCCCTCTGCGCGCCACGCGGCCGGCTTCATTCGCTTTTCGTGTTTGGCATCGAAACATCAATTCTTTTTATTTTATTTTATTTTCAGTAAACAAGTGTTATAATTATATTATAGTGACATTTAATGTGAATTACTGTATTGGCCTATAAAAATGGGCTAGTTTAAGTGCACGAAGGAAAATGAAGAAAAATTTGGTGCCGATTGAATCTACGCAAATGCCGAGTGTCAGCAAAAAATGTAAGTACATACTTACTCTTCAGCAAATATACAACATATTGAATCTTAAGGTGACCGACGGTTACAACGATACTATCATTTTATTTTATTACCAATTATGATTACATTACACTCCCCTGGCAAACAGGCGTGAGTCTATGAATAATTAGATTTTAGTTTTACTAGCTGAATGTTTTCTGGCATTATTAGATTATTCTAACCTATTTTACAGTTAGCCATTCTATGGAAAAAGATCTGCCCTTTGTGTCAGATAGTACAAGCCCTGTTTTTACAACAGGTATGTACCTGTTGTAAAACCCTAATAATTACAATGCCCTGGGGCAATGTTTGGGTTAAAATCATATGGAGTTGTGATGATTTATTATTTACAACCTGATTACTTTACTTACAAAACTAACCTAGATATCTGCCACGTGTTCTCTGAATAATGGGGGCAAATTATAATGGACGCACTTAGCAAGGAGAATACAGGACTGAATCCTGAAATAGAAAATTTTCAGTTCCAGGAATTCATTAATGCTATAGAGGTTATTTTCATTCAACCATTCAAATAGCTTAACTCTAAATAATCTGCAATGTAGTTTCTATTTAGATTAGTAGGTAACAGAAACGTACGCACATAGCCAGAATGCTTTTATTATATTTGATTAACAAAGTACACGTACAACTCAAGTACAAGTCCCGATGTTGATCCCGTCTACTTCTAGAACATGTATTAGTAACATGGGTTACCAGTATAGCGAATATGTGATTGATTTGCTAGTTTTGCAGACATGGTTTTTTCCAGTTATGTTGACTGTGATTGTTGTAAAAAACCTGTGGAAAATAGAATTCGTTTATGGTAAACGTGTATTAGTTTTGTTTGATATCCAGTATAAGAGAAAATGTTGTTCATTGCTTGTCTATCAATTGGAAATGGTATTAGTCATGTCACGTAACTACGTAACTAAGTAGCTGTAAATATTCGATCTATTAATTTGAATATTATAAGTTAATTATACAGTATATTATATACATAATAACAATAAATAAATGTCTTGCCATCTCATCGCAGACTGGGCAGAACCAGTACTGTTGTCATAGTGGGGCCAACAGAAAACTGATAAATATACTTGTATATCAGTAATTACATACAAATTATAGATAAATTGCACCCAGGTACGGAACTAAAATCGTGCTAATCGAACAAATATTTGTCCCGAGTGGGGATCGAACCCACACCGTATGGCTTAGCAGTCAGAAATATTAAAATTTTTAAAAACCATTAGGGGCCAATATTAAAATTAAATTTAAGATTATCGTGTAGTTCCTTATTTTGATACAGTTACTCGTATTGTTAGATGCATACATATATTTACTTTAATTTAGTATGCTATGTTTAGCAGAGAGATCGGGCTCCCCAGATCTAGAAAACAAGTTCAGGCCTACTTTTTAAATGAAAAATGACCTTGATATATTTACTGGAAGAAGGATTCTAACGCTTTCAATATAAATGTTTACCCTTAATTAGAAATAGGTACTTTTTCTTTTGCTTGTTTCCTCCGTTTTTCACCAATTTTAAAATGATTATGCAAGATAATAGACAACCGGGCAGTAGATATTATTGTCGTTCCTCACTCGCCTAGTGAGATGTGAATCTAAAATAATAGTGTGGCAAAGTCAATAAAGAGGCCTTTTTTTTTGTAACAAGCACTCAAAATGGAGACAATTGAATTAATGATTGCATCTCTGTCAATAAAACGATAACGACACAGCGTGTAAAATTTATGGAAATTTGGTCATAATAATAACATTGTTAAATCCTGTAGCATTAAACTTCATTACATAACAGGAGCTAATTTCTCATCTGAAAATACATTCCGTTCAGCACTTTCTCCCATATTGAATAAACTATTTCGTTCATATGCTAATATCAAGATATGGCTTATAGGTATTTACAAAACTCAATACTGTGGTACTTGTTTTGTGAGTAGATGGTACCCAAACGCAGAAATACCATTGACAACTAAATAATAATAATAATAATAAAAAAAAAAAAAAAAAAAAAAAAAATATAGCACCTGTTGTGCTACCAATGTTCTTACATTCACTTCTAAAACCATATTTATTTGCAAATAAATCGTTGAATTTGACTTTATTATAATGTATATTTTAAAGAGTCGTGATGTGATTACGACCGAATATACGAATACCACACCAATACAATTATTGAACCATGATGGCATTACGGTTATTTACTCACATATGTATTGTAGCCTAAGCTGGCGTCTAAAAATATATATATTAAAGAGTAGTGATGCGAATATAATTATTGAACCGTAATGCGATTACGGTCATTTACTCACATATGTATGTGTTTTATCTGACGCAGATTAGCAGAGGGTTTGCAGGCGTTTAAAAATGTATATTTCAAAGAGTCGTGATGCGATTACGACCGAATATACGAATACCATACCAATATACTTATTGAACCGTGATGCGATTACGGTCATTTACTCACATATGTATGTGTTTTATCTGACGCAAATTAGCAAAAGGTTTTTCTGGCGTTTAAAATGTATATTTAAAGAGTCGTGATGCGATTACGACCAAATATACGAATACCATACCAATATACTTATTGAACCGTGATGCGATAACGGTCATTTACTCACATATGTATGTGTTTTATCTGACGCAGATTACCTGAGGGTTTTCTGGCGTTTAAAAATGTATATTTTAAAGAGTCGTGATGCGATTACGACCGAATATACAAATACTATACCAATATACTTATTGAACCGTGATGCGATTACGGTCATTTACTCATAATTATATGTATTGTATTTGATGTAGATAATGAATTTGAGCATTCATTTTCATCAAATCTGTGAATAAGCTCCGTCATATCGATACCGTTGGTCAAGATTAATACCCATAAAATTAAAGAGTCATGATTTGATTACCGAATATACGATACCAATATTATTTCTGAACCGTGATGCGATTACGGTCACTTACTCGCATAATAATATGTATTTTTCCTGATACAGATAATGTATCTGAACATTCATATTTATTTAATCAGTGAATACGCTCCGTCCGTCCGTCCTCGGTATAGTTGGTTAAAGCTAATACGGATTATATTAAATAGCCGCGATGCGATTACGACCGAATATACGAACACCATATATCAATATTATTTCTGAACCATGAAGCGATTACGGTCACTTCCTCATATATGCATTTTTTTACTTATGCAGATAATGTATCTCATTTTCATTAAATCTTGGAATAGGCTCCGTCGTATTCATACTGTTGATTAACGCAATTAATACCTATAAAATTAAAGAGTCGTGATTCGATAATGGCCGAATATACGAACACATTACCCAATATAATTATTGAACCATGATGTGATTATGGTCACTTACTCGCATATTAATATGTATTTTTATTTTCTGATGCAGATAAAGTATCTGAGCATTCATTTTCATTAAATCTTAGAATACGTACCGTCGTAACGTTGGTCAAGGCTAATACGCATAAAATTAAAGAATCTTGATTCGATAACAACCAAATATACAAACATCATAACAATATAATTTCTGAACCGTGATGCGATCCTTGGTTTAGTCGAAAACCATCCAATGATATTGCTTGATCCATAGTTCAACTGTAGTTTAGTTTTAGACTTTGTTTTTAAATAAGGGTGATAATGTATATAATATTTTATTTTATGTGAATAATGCATCTGAACATTCATATTTAGCAAATTAGGGTATACGCTCCATTGTCGCCGAATAATATTGACCCGATTACACATACTCTTGATAATGTTGTCGCTACGCAGGATCCTACCGCTGATATTGCTACCCCGACCAAATAATCTAATAAAGATGAACTCTCAGCACCCGAGCTTTGGCCGCAGGCATTTTGGGATGCCTTAAGTGTATCAAAAATTAAAGTTGTCATTTATGAACCTAAGATAAGAGACGTTGTTTCAAATATTAGAAATAACGATCCCAATGTTTAAAATTCTTGTAAGCGAGGCCTCAATCGCATCTAATTCTTTTATCACAATTAGAAGGATGACCCAGGGAAAACCCTGATAGCATACATAGAACTAATAGGACCGTTTAGAGCCACGTCTATCGCAGAAAGGTTAATTCTGACCACTAAAATATATATATATATACCACAACGCAACTGTGTCCACAATCAGCCGCTGTATCCAGCAAGTATTGCAAGAGAGCGGATATTGACGCAAGCGTATACTCTGCGCATAGCGCTCGCCACGCAGAGACGTCCGTCGATGCGTTTCCATTGAAGTGATTAGGAAGATTTTATGACAGATCGAATAATGATCCTGTATTTAAAAATTCCAGTTGTTCCAGTTAAGTATAGTTAAAAATGATTAAGTTAATAAGATAAAGTAAATTATTGCATATATTAATTCGTTTATGGGTATTGGTTCAATACTCTTACTAACGATTTCCCTAAAGCTCTAAACATCTACTGTGTAATATGAAAATCTCGAGGATGCAGCGACGAAATATAATTGAAGGTTAAACAAACTTACCTTAAGTGAAGTTTGACCATAATTATATGAGTCGCTGCATCCGAAGAGATTTTCGATCCCTCCCTCCCTAAAATTATTCTTGTGAATACTTTCTTCCCGTTATTTGCTTTTAATGCTTTGCCTTTAGTGAAATCTTAAGTAGATACTGAGGACTCTGAAAAGAATGAAGCCGGCCGCGTGGCGCGCAGAGGGCGCCACCCACCACATTTTGTCTTTTTTAATGTTGCAAGCTCTAAAAAGTGTTCGATGTCCAGTACATTGAAGAGTGTACTACTGTGTAATATGAAAATCTCTTCGGATGCAGCGACTCATATAATTATGGTCAAACTTCACTTAAGGTAAGTTTGTTTAACCTTCAATTATTTCAGTGATAAAAGTGCTTGGGATTGAGTTGTTCTGAGTCAACACACATGATTGAAATTAATCTTAAGTACCTATATTTTATTTTAAAAAAGGATTTCTACTGAGTTTTCTGGCAGTGTTTCTCAGTAGCTGCCACGTCATGCACTGCACAGTAGGGTAAAAAAATATAACGATTCCACATAAATGTAAAATTTTTACGGTATAAATTATTTTGACTTTGACTTAGTAATATTCATGCAAAATTTGAATATAAATCCATGCAGTACTTTTTGAGTTTAGCCCGGACATACATACAGATAAACAGACAAAAATTCTAAAAACTATATTTTTGGCTTCGATATCGATTGGCGATCACGCTCCAAGTATCCTTTTTTTTTTAATATTCAATGTACAGTTTTGACTTTCCTACGATTTTATTATATGTATAGATAATTATAACTGAGCCAAGTTATAGACAGTTGGTGCCTGTTTTAGGTTAAACCTGTACCACAGGCGTTCTAATAACAGGCGTAACATTGTGAACCGAAACATACTGCTTACAATTTAACGCATTATTGTTTGGTAGATATTCCTTGTGGTTTCCGGCCTGGAAAGAATAACAAGACCACCCCATACCATACCATAAGGGACAGACCAGTTAATTGGGCAACATAACCACCTGTGTACTAGCTACCTCTGCCGTCGCCAATTCGCATGCCAAACGCGGCGCGGTGACTACGGCAAACCTCTGCAAATGGTGACGTTAAAGAAACCTTCTGGGGAACTTTATGTCTAGGCAGGATATCAGGCTGATGATAATGTTCGGTAGATTATCGAACTGAAACTGTTAAATCACAAACTTGTCAAACTAATGTTATTAAATTTGTGTTTGGCACTCGCCGGCCGCTGCCGCGGCACGTTGGCGCTCGCACACTCGCTCGCTCGGCTTGTCCGTTGGATGGTCGCAGTGCCAACCTAACCTAACTTCATTTTATATTAGCGAAATACGACCGGGTAAGTAGTATGTTACGGTTCACAATTATAACCTGGTAGCTGGTTACAAGAAGAAATGAGTAGGGTTCGAATGAATTAGAACAATTTGATTAAAAAAAATATTGTTCTGTCCACTTCCCAACGCACTCGATTACAGTAGCAGGGAAGTTCCTAGAACGCAACCAACATTGATTTTAGGGAATCTAGTGACATAGTCCTAGTCAAGCACAGTAGCCCTTCTAATACCTTTAATATGATAAGTAGCAAAAAATTACTATATGTAGATAGCGAGAACAACTGTCATCTACAACTATTTAAATAAATATAAGATAGAATTCACCCCAGCGGGAACAATACACAACACAAATATTCAAAATATTTTTTTTTTAAGATGACGCCCGCACGAGGGATTCTAATCCCTGTGTCGCGGGATACTTTACAAACATATAATAGACGGACACAAATTACATACACACTCAGAACAATTATTTATGGGTCACACAAATAGTTGTCCGGCGCGGGACTCGAACCAGCGACACGAAGCACGTGCAGCCAAAATGAAATTGTAGTACAATTGGTAGAGCAAACAATCTAGCGATGACCTCCGTAATGTATCCAATTCGCAAGTCATCACTCATGATCGATCGGACAAGGAAGCTAATCAAAGTGAATGGATTACAAGTTATCATTCAACTTAGCAACTTATAATACTGCCACGCAATTGCACTGTTTATAAATTTATAAACACAGTATCATAGTAGTCATTCATATGTTTATAAATTGTGTGGTAGAAAGTGCCTAAAAACATGCAGTAGTCTTTACAATTTAATTTCGGCAGGCACCTCCTATTTGTACGTGACTTGGCACTATTTTTCGACAGTTCACGATCTCGCGAGATAGATTATAATTTTTTTAAGACAACGCTTGCACTAAGAAATCTAATCCCTGTTTCGCGGCGTACTTTACAAACATATAATGGACGGACACAAATTGCATCCAGACTCAGAACAACTATTTATGGGTCGCAGTCATCATAATCTAACGGTATTTACAATATTACGGTGCCATATACACAACATTTTTGTTTTTATATTAATAAGAAAATAAATACCCTGCACTATTGAAGTTTTTATCATACCACACATACAATATTTAATTGAAAAAATGTGAACAAATCTCAACTTCAGCGGCAAACTCGTATATCTCATTTTAACCGCACTACGAAATAAAATGATCCTATCTCCCACTTATCCGAGCCCCATTCAGAAAGGGTATAAAGTTGAACGTATTCAAACATTTAACGTATATACGTTGCGGATCGTAATTCACTGGTGAATTATTTAGGAGATTCGTACTTTTTAGTGTCGGCTTTCACGAGCTATAGTGGGGTACGAATTGAGTGAACACAAGATTAATAAGTAAAACACGTTTCTGTTTGCGTGATGCCTTAATTTTGACTGATCTGCGGTCAAGGGGTTAGTTACCTTGACTGCTAACCCGTGGGTTCGATCCCCAACCAGGACAAATCTTCGTGTGATGATCACGGTTATTTGTTATATGTCAGGTTGTAATGTATGTTGGGGTACTCATTTATTTTTTCCATACAGTCGTCACCTCTGGTAGACTTCAAATTTTGCAAATGTACGCGGATGTACCCACCGTTTTGCTCGTCATTATATATATTAATTGCTTAAGTGTAATTTAATGTTATTGTTCATTGTCTCACAATTATTTTGATTCACTAAAAGACAACGGTTCAGTGCGTGCATTAGCCTACATAACACCCATTACAATGTAAGTAAAATTCTAAACGAAAACAAGAAGCAAAAGAAGACGAAAAAAGCAAGCCCGGAGTTTCTTTGTGGCTTTCTTCTCCGGGTCGTCCACCTAGGAAGCTAGAGAAATCCGCAGGTTAGCTAGAGTAGGTTCCTCAGCGGCGAGGATCGCTTTGGCCTCTTAACGCGTGTTCGGTGATCAGCTTCGCTTAAATTAAGCTACTGGTTAAGACCCATTTGCGCTAGCGAACTGCTTGTTGCCTTCAATTCTTTAAATTTAATATAGTAGAACTAAATTTCAAAATAATTGATTAGTAATTTATTTATTTAAGCATTTAAGAAAATACATGTGATAAAATAGACCACACGGATGGACTCATTAATTTTTTTTTGTAACTTTTATTCTGTATTCGACTATGTTTATGTACTGCATTTTGGGCTAAACAAGTACAAGTGTATGTTAATACCCAAGTGCTGAATTAATTTAATTATTTCATTTCATTTAATTATTTCACTATAAGCTGTTAATCTCGGATGTAGTCATTACCCAACAGTGACTAGAATATACTAGGGATATCCATTGCCCATAAAATGATTACTGTTTCACATAATTACGACTGACTTTAACTTTTCATTTTAGTTCCTAAGATCCGACTCGATTTTAATCAAAAATGTGTGTTGGGAAATGTATTTGGACTTGGATCAAATATATTTTGGATTAAGTATAATTTTCTTAACCTGTGTGTATCGGATCAAAATTGGTTATACTTAAGTTCATAGTTAAGTCAAGACCGCTGGACTTTGGAGTTAGTCAGCGGTTTCGAGTTCAAACCCAAGGCCAACCACTGAATTTCCGAATTCATACGAATATAATAATCTTTCATTATCTCATACTTAAAACGGCGAAAGAAATCATCTTGAGGAAACAAGTATATCGGAGAGTTCTCCATAAATGTGTGATGGACGATGGCCTATGAGACCCTTACTCTATAGTGGGACATTAATGGGTTGCATCATCATAACCATATTTATGAAATATTTTGCACTACGTTCACATTTAGGTATAATAAAAATAGATATGTCTAACTCTCACAAAACTATTGCCAAATTCACTTTTATCATTCCCCTAAAACATGCCACATATGAATCAAAACTAAAAGCTCTTCATACACCACAATATTGTTTGGAAGCCGCGTTTTACTGTCACAACTAAGAACTTGGAGCCAAGTTCATAATTAAGTCGTGGTTTATTTAGTACTCAAGTTTAGTAATGCAGATTGAGTTAGTTGAAGTTTTACAGTTTTTAGGCAACTTGATTTCGTAGGTATATTAATGACGTTAGTATATATCTATTGGTTTACGTTTACCTTCATAACATATATTTAGACTTTAATCTTTCACCGCCGGCTCTTTGTTATTTAACCATTGGCAAAAAATACTACTGACACAGCAATGACCGAGTTAACATCCTACACGCAAACAACTTATCGCACAAGATCCAAGTATTTCATTTCTTTGTTCTTTTCAGCCTTCAAAAGGTTGTCAACATGCGGTTGTCAACATCGTAACGTCACCCATCACTGTCAAGTTTTTCTTAACAATCTATCAATACAATATCAGATTGATGGGCGACAATGATTCTGTATATAATAATAGAATAGAAGCTACAATGCCATGTAACCAAACAAGCTGTTGATGACATACTCCAGCACATTAAGGTACCTCACTCTGTCAAATTTCTCCAATTGAAAGTGAACCTTATGCTTTTGTGATAAAGTTGGAAATCTTTAAAATAAATTTGACATATCTGTGTAGCTGGGTGTGCTGGCGTCTGTACAGGTAAATTTCAAAATTACTCACCTATAAGTACGATTTGACTGGCCTGCTGGTCTAGCGGTTAGTGATACTGAATGCTAAGCCAGAACAAATCTTCGTGTGATAAGTACGAGTTATTGATTCTGCGCCTGGGTGTAATTTATCTATATTATAAATAGGATATATAAATATTTTGAGACTATTAACACACTGCCATGTGATACCAATCTAGGAATGGAAAGTACTATGTCAACCAGATGATTGATAAACATAATTATATATCTATTTCTTAATACATACATACTATAGTTAAATTACACCCAGATACACAGAACAAACAACTGTGCTCATCATATAAAGGATGCTGTTGGGGTTGCCTCGTTATTGCAGTGCGTCAGGTATGTTTGCTAAGGCTAGCACAGACTGCTTTAGGGCTATAGTGCGGAAAAGAGTGGCCTCCCTGATGCGGCGCGTGCGTGACAGCAACAACAGCCTTCTGAATACCATATTGGGAAGGGCTGGTGAGGCACTGGAATACCGTACATGGATCTAGAGGGGTTAATAATGTTATCATGTGATAATTTGTAATGGTGACATTTAATAGATAGATAGATTAACTCTTTATTGTACACCAATATTAAGATCTTACATTACAGGAGCATGTAAATAAAAAGTATACAATTGGCGGTCTTATCACTAAAATGTGATCTCTTCCAGACAACCAAAGAATGGAAAATAATAGGGATTATTTAAGAGGGCAGTTGTCGGTGTACGTATACTTTGTTAACAGTACCCGTTGGTACTCAGTACAAGAGCCTACTATATATACCTACTATTTACACTATATACATACATACTATATACATACATACTATACACATACATACACACTATATAAATACATACATACCTATAATAGATAGAAACTTACATATCACAATATTACCTACTTGTTCTGTCAATGTATCCTATAGTGATAGGTAGTAATCCTTTACACTTTTCTGGAACTTGTGTAAACTTTGTGCTTGGCGTACTGTTATTGGCAGTGCATTCCACAAACGAACACTCTGAACAGCGAAGGATTTATCAAGAAAGGTTGTGGAATGCGCTGGCATTTTTAACTTAAGATTTTCCGATGATCGCAAAACTCTCGAATGTGACTCGTATAGAAAAGAAAACCGTTTTTTAAGGTATGAAGGAAAGGATGGAGTAAACAAAATGTTGTAGAGCAATGAAAGTATATGAGTATCCCGGCGAAGGCGTATAGATAGCCACTTGAGCTTGGTACGGAATTCAGAGACATGATCATATTTCATTCATTTAATTAAATATTGAGTTATAAGTTTGATTTACTAACAATATAATAAAATCGTAGGAAAGTCAAACTGTACATTGAATATTTTTTTTAAAGGATACTTGGGGCGTGATCTATATTCGATATCGAAGCCAAAAATATAGTTTTTAGAATTTTTGTCAGTTTATCTGTTTGTCTGTATGTATGTCCGGGCTAAACTCAAAAAGTACTGCATGGATTTACTTCAAATTTTGCATGAATATTACTAAGAGATCGGGTCAACATATAGGCTACATATTATCACCTACGGGGGAGGAGCTGTGATAATTTATAAAATTTAACGTGGGTAAAACCGCGGGGCACAGCTAGTCTGGAATATTTATGAATCCGAAATAAATGAATAATAATAAGATTTGTCCTGGGTGGGGTTACGACTTCTGGATTAGCAGTCAGAATCAGCACCACCATCCTTTTTCGAGTTTATGTAATATATTAGATATTTTATAAACTTCAAAACTTTAAAGATTCTGTAAACTTATATTTAGTAAACCTACTGAGTTGGCTTCAATAAAGTTTATGCGATAGAAGAGGTAAGTAAATATAATTTAACTAGATTTATTACTCCTTGAATGTGTACCTAGTTTTGATAGGAATCCAATTAGAATTTTAACTGAGCTTGAAATTTTGAATTTCGTAGAAGGGCAAAATTAGCTTTGTTAGTTCGTGAAACTTCTAAATTGTATTTGATTTCAATATTTCATATTTGTGTTATAAAGTGTATTCAAATTAGTAAATGTTTAAGAAGCTAAATTAACTTACAAATCACAAGGACATGAATAACATTTAGAGAAATACAAGAAAATATGGTACTTCGTAGGTACAAAATTTTCACGCAAAAAATTTATCACAAATATTTCTGTTCTACTGAGTCTGGAAGTACTGGGTGTCTGCCAATTATAATGTATGTTAATTATAATATTATGTTTGTAAAGTACCCAGCGACACAGGTATTCATTACCCTAATGCGGGAGTTAAGTTTTAAAAAATGTAGCCAAAGAGCATAGTACACGCATATGGTAAAATTGAAATTGTTGGTGATCTTAACACCAGTGCTTATAGATTTCATATCTTAGTAAATTCCTTTATTTGATTTTTTTCTTTTTATTTATTTACTGCATATTAATCATTACGTATTCTACTGTAATCTATACCTAAATACGAGTTAAGTTAAATATAGCTTACTGTTAAGATCTTAATAATTGTTGTTGTATCTACAGACAACTGATAAACATACTTATATATTTGAGCGTTGTGGTGTGAAAGAGGATGTAGTCACAAAGATTGAAAAAGGAATGCTGAGATGGTTTGGCCATTTAGAAAGGATGAATGAAATAAGATTGACCAAAGAAGTATACTTGGCCTGTGTGAATGGAACAACCGGAAGGGGAAGACCTCGTCGAACATTCTCTGACCAAATCGGAGACGTTCTCAAGAAAGGACAGGTCAGAAGTACCCTAAACCGGCGAGCATGTATGAAGAATATAATGACAGTAATCGAGGCAGAAATCCGTTGTCTCTGCCTACCCCTCTGGGAAACAAGCGTGAGTCTATGTATGTATATTTGTAAATATAAACATATTATTGATAAATTAAACACAGACAAAGAAACAATAATCGTGTTCGTCACACAAAGATTTGTACTGGGTGGGGATTAAATCGACGACCTTCCACTTAACAGGAAGCATAACTAACCACTAGACCAGTTATGGCTAATTCCATTACTTAAGAAGCAATTCCATTACTTAAGTAGCAATTCTTCCGACAATTCAATCCAATATACAATTATCTACGATTTTAACAATATATTCTAAGATTTGGATACTACAAATGTTTATGGTGACGTCATATAAGAAACGCGGTGACGTCGTATAACATGTTAAGGGTGCTCTTCGGGGGTGGAAACCTACCGATTCTAGACTAGTGACCCAAAATGTGATCTCTAGGTAGCGCTAAACAGAAAAATAAATCTTGGGACAACACACTGCCACCTGGTCCCAATCTGGGAAGAGCAGGCTCTTCCCAGATTAGGACCAGGTGGGAACTGTGTGTGTACTGTGGGAACCAGACAACTTATAAACATAGGTACTTATATATCACTGAATAGATAAAATAATCGTGCTCACACAAAGATTTGTACTGGGTGGGAATCAAACCCACGATCTCACTCTTAGCAGTTAGAGGTGACCCTGACTGCCACTGGACCAGCAGTCTAGACAGATAACATTTCCATAAGCATGACTGTCATATGGTCAATGAACAGTTTGACTAGGGAATCGCCTCTACTGTAGGTATAGATAGATAGATACTCTTTATTGTACACACTCAGGCGGAAAGAAAATACATCGGATATAATATAAAGAACATAAGGTACAATGGGCGGTCTTATCGCCTTAAGCGAATGTAGTTGAATGTGTAGGTATATGCAGCTTCAAGTTATTTGTTGACCACAGACCACATATGAATCTAATGCAAAAATTTTGGAGTCGCTCAAGTTTATCCAGTTGTTCGTCTGTGAGGTCAAGATAGCTGGCATCGGAGCAGTCGAGAATAGGCAAGAGAAGAGACTGTGCAAGCGCAGTTTTAGTGGTAATAGGTAGGTAGGGTAGATTACTGTCCTGGTAATTTCATTATTTGAAATAAGTGCCATGAACTCTCAAAACTTCATTCTACTTACATCATATGAGTCACATGTTTATGTGCCGACTACATGATAAGAAAACTATTCTTTTAAGAAACAGCCGCGAATAATTATTGTTTTAAATTTTTTTGATTTTTAAATGTTTACCCAAGGAACATTTGCACACCAAAATGGTAAAATATGGACAGGACTATAATGTAAAACTAACACCACAATGTACTCATATTTCGCAAATAAATTATTTGAATTTGAATTCTATTTTTATGTTAATCAAATGGAAATGCATCAGCCTTTTTAAGAAATTATTTTTTGATAAATATTTTTATGCGTGATCCCTGGCCATTTCGCAATATCTCATTTATACACCATACAAGACTTTCCTTGGGAAGAAAAGCGACAAATAAATACAAAACTGTAAAAACAGCTGAGCAAAGTAACGTAGAAGAAGACATCATTCCTTAGAATTATTATTTGAAATCGATAGTAGGTACCCCTGATTCTTTGAAATACCACCATTACAGGGCAGATTTAAGGTCGGTGCATACGGAACGTGTTTTTATCCGGACGGAACGCGACGGTAAGCTTTGCAAATATCATTTCATAGGAAATATTAACGATAGAGCATACGTCGTGGATCTACGGACGCGGACGGGACGGGAACGTGGCATGCGCAGGGAGGTATACAAATCGTCGGTGACGATGTTTAGCACGTCCCGTCTCGCACATGCTACGTCGCATCCACACTCCGTACGCGCCTTTTCTTCATGACGACCGTAGCTTCTTTGTAATTTACGAGAATTAAAACTATAGCAATTAAGGCCAATTTTTTAAATGAAAAAACATTCCTTGTTAACGACACTAGCATGTCAGTTCCGAGCTACATATAGCTATAGCCGAGCGGTGGGTGTGCATTAAAATCCCCGTCAGTGTTTATTTACCACGTTTTGTGCCCCGTTCCGTCCACATCGTTACACCGTCCCATACACGTTACATATGCAGCGACCTTAAGTGGCGACAATTTAGTTTTGACGCGAAATACATTACTTAGGAAAATTAAGCGACATCTTAGAAGCTGTCGACCAATTATCCAAATATAATTGGCACGTCTTAGAAGCAGTTTAAGTAGTTTGTACACCAGTTTTATATACGCCATGATTTTGTCGTACAAGCTATATTAGAGAGCAGATAGATAGTTATGTATTTTTTGAAGTTAATTATCTTTACGCACGCTTGTTTTGCGGCTTTGGAGTAAGCTGGTGAATGCGTGACGAGAGCGTTACGAAAAATATAAGTATATAAGTTGGGTATATTATTGAAGACTAGGCAAGAGAGAGAGGTGCAAGAACATATTTTCTCTCTTTCTCTCGTTGCCAGTTACGTTTCGTATATCAAAGTTTTCCTTCAGCCGTGTGATTTAAAACACACCATTTTTTTATTCTTTAATGTACCTAGTGTAATTACTCGTTTCATTTCACCAATTGCCGTTTTGGAACGAAGTTCCTTATCGCGCGTTGTGAAAGGGGGCTAGACGGCAAAAATTCTTACGAAAAGTTGTCACGACACTTTTTGCAGCTGTGCGGCGGGCGCATGTTTCTCTGTCTGTCTCTCTCTCGCTCTCTCTTATAGAAAGCAAGCCAGATATTTTCATTTCTATTTCGCATTGAACAGTGTGATGTCGCGACGATTATTTTTGTTTAGTGTATACAGGTTTTTGTACATAATAAATAATAAGAAATAACTTCGTTCCATCCGGGTGTCCCTTGACACCTCTCAATTTTTTTTATTTAAGTGATTGTCATTGACCTGTTATACAAATTTGAACTCCAGCTCACCCTTATATCAATTGAAAGACGTCCATTGCTTCACAGAGGAACTGTGTAATTTGGGAGGGAGATGCAGACCGCTAGGCCGACGGGTTGGCCAATGCAATATGATGCTCGTGGTACACAGACAGATGCTGCTGTCCATTCTCTTTTATAGTCCTTTTCCTGCCCCGCTTTGTTCTGGAGGGAAGTGGAACTATTCATTTTCTGACTCCTGGTTATTTCTTTCTGATTAAATTCGTTGTGGAATCCAAGACAGTTAAAGCGATTCCTCGGGACATGCCTGAGCCTGTCCACTCATTTTTGATTCTGGCATACAGGAGTTGCAGTGGTGGGTAAGAGTGAGGGACTAGTCTATTCTTTGGATATTTCTCTGAGAGTAGATCATATTCGTCGTTGTTACCGCACCACAAAGCTAATCCCAAATCACTCTCAAAAAGGGCCAAATTTAAGTCCTAATTGAATGATATGAAAATGAGAGAAATGTATGATCCATCTATCCCTTTCATGCCACCAGACAGGCCGTACCTAAGCATGCTTTTCAATCTAGTTATTTAAAACAGTGGTTGCATTAAAGCGCGACCGTCGTTATGAACTACCATAATAATAATATTGAATTCATGCTTTAATATGGACAGAACCATTTCGAGAATATGTAGTAAAATGTATCTAAAACTATTCATTCTAATTATTAGAAGCATTTAAATGAATAATAACTTCGACAATATATTAAATGAGCTAGCCAAGTACTATTATTAGTAACTACTATTATAAATTAAATGTTATTTCTAAATCAAT
The DNA here is from genome assembly GCA_951640165.1 of Pseudoips prasinana. Classification (NCBI taxonomy): domain Eukaryota; kingdom Metazoa; phylum Arthropoda; class Insecta; order Lepidoptera; family Nolidae; genus Pseudoips; species Pseudoips prasinana. Next base: position 38,204,981 of record OX621240.1, on the reverse strand, counting down.
TTACAAACCTTAGATCGAAATATCCACATTTACCTAGAAATATTTATGTATACCTATTACTACAAATATGCTCTAACTGTTTACAATTGCTTTTATATAGTCTACTTAAATAAAAACCTATTTTACGTTTTCTTGCTTGATAAAAAGTAAAATAAAAAACCCAAAAAAATCGTAAATCTCAACGATATCCGATTTCAAGGCATTCCCAAGAACGTTTATTTACCCTCAAAGAACGTTATCCTGCAAATAAAAAAATACCATCGTATTAAAACGAACATTCAAGAACATTTCCAGTAATTACTTTTCCATTTACAACGGAACTCTAATAATCCGAACTAATCTGATATTTATACGAGAGTCGTGCCCTTTCTAAGTGAAAACTCAAAGAATAAAAAATAACAAAAAATCTAAGCTCACTATCATCACATTGAAGTAAAATTAATTGTGTGATGATTGTAGATATTAGGTATGTATCTTTGTAAGTAAAACGGGTAATAATTTTAAAACACTTAGATAAATATTAAATATCTTTTTTTTTATGTGGCAGGGATGTTGCCTACGCATCCCACCCGCAAAAAGTTCTGCGGGTGGGTATATCGGACTCGCACCGACTAAACCTAACCTGCCGTGGACATCTCTAGGCGTCTGATGGGGAAGCCCTGGGAACGCGGGCATGCTGCTCCGCTGCCCCCCTTTGGCGACGTGTCCTAGATGGTCGGGACACACACCCTGGAAGGGCTCTGCGTTGCCGTCCCCAATTGCCGACTCCTGCCAGTCTGGCACAGCAATTGCGCCACAAATAGATCGCTATCTTCCTGGAGCTGCTTGCACGTGGCTAGATGCTTAGTTTGGCATCAGATGGCAGTGTATTAGCTGTCCTAAGATGTAGAAAGTAAAACGACTTCGACAATCTCAAAAAATGTTCAAAATTTGAAAGGTCTTTTTCTTTACATTTCAGATTAATATGTGGTATATGTTACGTTAGTGCTATGTGGCTGAGGGCAAATAATATCACCATCCCATTGCATCCCGTGGAGGACGTAGAAGTCGACCAAAAGGAATATCTTTCGGCGAATGAGCAACAGCATCTCTCTGTACACCTACTATGAACATCATACTGTGGTCGCCAACCCGCCTGCCAAGCGTGGCGATTATGGCATATCCTTCCAAATGATGGACACAACTCTATTAAGGGAATCTTTTGGGAAGGTCTTTGTCCAGCTTTGGACGTCATTGAGCTACGTTAACTCGAACAGAGTTAGGCCGCTAGTAATTGATAAACTTAATACAACTGATTAATGTTTTTAAACTTTCGCGATTTGTACACATTTTATATATTGTGGACACGGGTCTCAATCGCGATAAAGATTTAAGGCAAATCATTACTTTTAGGTTACCCGACGTTTTAGCATGGATTGCACCAGCCGTGGTCACGGGTCGACTGACCTAAAGCACAGAATAAAGAGTACTCCTAAAGGTAATGATTTGCCTTAAATCGTTATCGCGATTGAGACCTTACGGACAGATTGGAGTCGCTAGAGCAGCGGAGAGACTTCGGATCTCTCTGCGTGTTCTACCGTCTCTTTCACGGGGAATGCTCTGAGGAACTGTTTGAGCTGGTGCCACCGTCCCCTTTTTATCATTGGACCACGCGCACTCGCAGTAAGGTTCATCCGTATCACCTGGAAGCGATCTCGTCAAGCACGGTTCGCTTTCAGCGTTCATACATCCCACGTACGTGCCGGCTCTGGAATAAATGACCTGCTGCGGTGTTTCCCCAGCGCTACGACATGTCCTTCTTCAAACGAGGTTTAAAAAGAGTACCAATATCACGGTAGGCAGCGGTTTGCTGTGCCCCCTGGCACTGCGAATGTCCTTGAGCAGCGGTTACCACTTACCATCAGGTGGGCCGCTAGCTCGTCTGCTTACTAAGGCAATAAAAAAAAAACAAAAAAAAAACCCGTCTCCAGAATATATAAAATTAATGCAACTGAGTTGTTGAATTCCGGATGTATTATCTATTACGGGCGATGTCTTAAAAAATACTGCTAGATACTGTTCATTGTAAGTGACTTAAATATAAACATACTTTTTCAACATCTTTCCTTACATTTAAATATTACGTTTAATTTAGTTCCAAGATTAACATTTGCTTTTATTTTAACTTGCCTGTATAAAGAATATTTTTCTTGCTTCTAGAAGGTTCTTACTTTATAAACACGAGTCCATTTTTATTTAGTTTACAACGAAGTAAGTGGTCTGAGAGCACTCAGCGTAGCCTATATGTAGGGTCGCCATTATTGTTGAGAACTGATACGGGACTTATTAGTGGCTAAATAATAAGGGTAATAACTGTTTATTATAATAAAAATCACAGCCAGATGCTCTCAGCGGACAGTAAGTGATTGGCGAGGTCAAGCAACTAGGCTCGCGGTCAGCCCATGGATGGGTGACCACCAAAGTGCTTTAATTTATGAGCGTGTCCTTGCTTCGGAGGGCACGTTAAACCATTAGACAATGTGTAGTAAAATATAGCTGAAACCATAAATTTCGATAATTACACATAATCTCTTTGACAATGACTTAATACAAGCTAGCTAAATATCATTACTATCTATTATAAAAAAAATTATAAATGTTTTCATACAATCCGTGTTACTCAATATCTACTCTACTACAAACATGTTCTGAGTATTTTTTGTTTATTTTATTTTTGACGTAGATTTTACTTTATATTGAAATATTGACAAGTAACATACGGGACGTGATACTTAAATACGGTGACAGTCCCGTATATACGGGAAGTATGGCAACCCTATCTATAGATAGGGCCACTAGCGACACACATGGCATCACTTAATCATATTTTAATAAAAAATACGGTGACGGTCCCATATATACGGGACGTATGGCAGCTCTATCTATATGCCACTGGCGACACACATGGCACCACTTTATCATATTTTAATAAAAAAACCATCATAATATTTTATAAAGTTAAGTTTGTCTGCAACATCATAATCTAATTACAAATAAATGTTACCGGCAGTAAGTATACATCTCACAGATTAACAGCGAGTTTTAAAAGCCTTTTGAAAGCCTAGAGTCTTTAGAGCTCTCATTTCGACCTCGTTTCGTAAATATTTCCTAGTCAGAGATTCGACGTACTATTTTACAGGTGAAAACGTTCCGTTCAATTTAAAATAAAGTTTTAAAGAAGATTCCTTTATTTTTCTCTAGAAAACTCGCTTTAGATATACTAAAGTACATATATGTATTTCAAATATGTGTTTAAGAAGGTCCAAAATCAAGTTAGTTCTAAGATTAGTTTGGGTTAACTTTTGACTAACAAATTTTAAATCAATATTAGGTCATTTTAAATAAGTAGTCAGTATTTCTGGATAAACGATTGCTTTACAATTTGTTTTTGACTGTTGAATACGACGCGTGATAGGTGAAAATTGTTGTATTTACATTCAAAAATACTCATACAAATTACAAGCTGTGCCTTGCTGTGCACCTATGTGTCATTCGGATATATAAGCTATATTACTACAAAGTTTCATGAAAATCCGTTTCATAGTTTTTGTGAGAAAGGGTCACAAATATTCACACATAACTAATATACATCCACATTATTAGTAGGATTAATCATTAAATGATAGTTTCAATATCTGTTAATTGTACTATATCCCGAAAGTGTTACTGATTATGTATGAGGCTCTACATAAGTTAAGTAAAATCGGTTAAATAGTGTTAAGTTTATCCATTACAAACATACAATTCAAAAGTCAAACCTTCGCTGTGTAATATTCGTTTAAGTTTAGATATTCTTTCCAAAATTGATTTTTAAATATAGATATTTAAATAATATTTTTATCTCTTTATATACATAATTTTTACGATGTGAACTGATAAGTTAGGGTATAAACTTCAGAGAAAACTCAATTTCGCTGTAGCCAGGCTCTTAAATAAATATTTTGTAAACCCTACAATTTATATTCTTTTGTTCGCACCACGCAAACATTCCTATAGTATTTCTAACCAACCGGTCTGATTTTATTCAAACTTCAAACTTGTTTATTTGTCAAACATAGGTGTACAAAGATCTTAATATGTTTATAACATTATACAGTGTGCGCTATGTTTTGCCAATAATGACATACAAATTTTTCAAATATGTACAAATCTTATGGAGAAATTACAATACATCAGACATTATATACACAATTATTGTATTACTTAAATTAAATTATCATTAAAAAATCATCTAATGTGTAATAACACTTTGTAAGTAATAGCTCCCACAAAACGACTTTAATTTTTTTTTACTGGCAAGCATTTTATCTTCTCAGGTATTTTATTATAGATTTGGTGAGCAATACCAAAAAAAATCTTTTTTATAAGTGCAGTTTTACATTCTGATTAGTTAATTTTTGATCCCACTGTATTCTAATAGTGTCTTTCCGAAATAAAAGCCTATTTAACTGTTACGGTGCCTGGTTTCATCTTACGCAGAGGGCCTAATTAGTTTATTTCGCTTGAAACGCGGCACGCTTAACTGTATTGAGACCGAATTACTTTAGTACGCAAATTAGCTTTTTTAGGGTTCCGTAGCCAAATGGCAAAAAATAGAACCCTTATAGATTGTCATGTCTGTCTGTCCGTCCGTATGTCACAGCCACTTTTTTCCGAAACTACAATAGCTGTAGTGTTGACACATGGTAAGTAGATGTATTCGGTAAACCGCATTAAGATTTTTATACAAAAATAGAAAAAGAACAATAATTTTGGGGGGTCCCCATACATAGAACTGAAACTCAATTTTTTTTTTCTTTGTAGAGGTCTTCAAAAATGATATTGTGGTTACTAATATCATTTTTTTCTAAACTGAATAGTTTGCGCAAGAGACACTTCCAAAGTGGTAAAATGAGTGCCCCCTCCCCCTGTAACTTCTAAAATAAGAAAATAAAAAAATATATATGATGTACATTACCATGCAAACTAACAAAGAAAATTGGTTTGAACGAAATCTAGCAAATAGTTTTTTTTTAATAAATCGTAAACCGCAATTTGCTTTCATTTAATCAACTGAAATACTTGCTGCTACGGAACCCTTCATGTGCGAGTCCGACTCGCACTTGGCCGGTTTTTTATTTTTGTCCATGTTTAATAGAATAGCCTATCAACGGTCGACTTCAACCAAATATATAGCTTTACTTCGCCGTAATGGATAAAGAAGAATTTAAATTAAAATAACTTTGTTACCCTTCTTAAGCATTTAAATTTAGCTTTAGTTATCGTTTGTTTCAGACTGACTAACAGACAGAATACAGATAGATGTTCCCTTACTATAGGCCTTTTTATTCTCTTCTCCCGTTCGGGAGCATTGGCTCACACATTTTGTGCATCCTCCAGCATCAACTATAGGCCTTATGAGAATGCTCAAGTTCATCCAGAGCAATGGGAAGGGCTACTATTGGAGGTTTTTTGCTGTGTGGCTCCCACTGGATGAGATGGGGTAGCGATATTCAATACCATCGTTTAGAATATCGCTACCCCATCTCATCCTGTTGGAGCGTATAGGTTGTCCCAAAGGAATATCTATCAAAGAACGGGCAGCAGCGTCTCTGTGTACTATGACCATGTACTGCGATCGCCAACATGTCTGCCAAGTGTAGCGATTATAGCATATCCGTCCAAATTAAAAACACACCTTCATGGTGGCAATCTTTTGGGAAAGCCTTTGTCAAGCAGTGGTCGTTCTTCTGACATAATGCTGCGGAAGCCTGCCTTAGTAAATGACGCACATAGATCTTAGAACCGACGGCCGCTGGGGCCGAAAGATTCTTGAGTGGCGACCAAGATCTGAAAGATACAGCTTGAGCGAGTCCCCAACAAGGTGTACTAAACATCTTGTGAGGGTCACTGAACAACGCTGGATGCGAGCTGCGCAAGACCGGCCATTGTGTCAATTCTTTTAGGGATGCTTTTGTTCTGCGATGGAAGGTTTTCGTCTGAATATAAATTTCAGAGAATTGCTTTCTTTTGGAGCGACAAGAATTCAGGCATAACTTAAGACGAGTAACGAGTAAGTCGGACAGAATTCTGTTGCCTTTGTAATACTAAGGCAAAGCATAAAAAAAGGTATCGTTCCACCTATATTTCGTACCTAACTAATATTAAGTAAAGAGGCAAAGGTAATTTAAATTAGGTCATAATATTTTGAGCATCGCCGGAAAGTGGATAAAACAAGATATAAATGGTTTATACTAACCAGCGTATATGATACTAAGGTTTATATTCTTGAAAATTTTACCAAATATTATGGTTTAATGTATTATTAGTATTGTTTTTGGGTGAGTTACAGCTATGATCGTCAACCCATAGGGAGACTAGCCAGTAACGGATAGTTTATTTGACTGCATGTGTGGTGCAGTGGTTGCTACTGATACCACATGGTATTTAAAAAATCAACAGTGTAGCAGTGTCTACGCTAATACGGGTCTTGTCTCTCATCATCCAATGAGACAGCCATGCGATACGGACCCGGGGGAGATCAGGCACCGGACTGTTCGCTTTATGATCTCTCCGAGGCTCGACGTTGACTGTTATTGGATGTTTTTCTGGCCCATAAATTTCCAGTAACTCTTAGTGGCCTGAATTAATTTTTTCATTATTATTTCTTTTGTATTTGTGTGAACTTAAAGCTACTTATTCCACGCAATTTTGCGCTGCTACACAATTTTGTCCAGTTTTCATAAAAAACATTTTCAATCAACTCTTCTTCTTTCTTACCTTTTCCCGGTTCTATTCTTAGAATGGCTTTAACAGAGGCAGCTAGCCCGTTGAGGCTAACTACCATAATGAATTGACCATCCGACCACAAATCAAGATGCTTAGACCATGGTTATATTTGCCTTCTGACTATGCAAAACTCAATTTCGTGACTCAGGGAGCTGTGGTCTAACAGGACATCTTCGGTCCCCAAAATAAAATGTAAATTAAACCTCTAGATTAATATTTTTAATAAAAAAATACCTACACAAAATACTAACTTTCCAATTTTTTAAAGTCTTTAAAAATGTCGACACCAGAGGAGTAAATCAAATAAAATAACCTAATTTATTTTATTTGCTCCTCTGGTGTTGCGAGTTTCCATGGGTGGTGGTGATCACTTACCATCAGGTGACCCACATGCTTGTTTGCTAACCAATTTTATATTAAATCTATACATATAATAAAATCGTAGGAAAGTCAAAACTGTACATTGAATATTTTTAACAAGGATGCTTGGGGAGAGACCTACTATCGATATCAAAACCAAAAATATAGTTTTTAGAATTTGTCTGTTTATCTGTTTGTCTGGATGTATGCCCGGGCTAAACTCAAAAAGTACTGCATGGATTAACTTAAAATTTTGCATGAATATTACTAAGAGGTCGGGTCAACATATAGGCTACATATCATTATCACGCTATCACCTACGAGGGAAGAACTGTGATATAATTTATAAAGTTTAACGCAGTTAAAACCGCGGGGCACAGCTATAAATAATAAATTGATACGTTTCATAGATTCTTCGACTATATCGTAAATTTGTGCTACTATGTCGGCGCTTTTTATATTTGTGAGATAGAATGAATGAACAATGTAATTGTATTCGACGATGTGAGCTTTTCAAACAATACCTAACTTGTTGGAGAAGAAAAGCTAGGTATAACATTTTTAACTCTTTTTTCTTGTCATCGTCATCATTATATCAGCCAGAAGTTGTCCATTCCAGGACAAAGGCCTACTCCACATGAGAGTTGTGTCTATCATTTGAGGCCATATGCCATAATCACCGCGTTTGGTTGAAGGGTTGGCGATCGCAGTTTTATGTTCATAGCAGTCAAAGAAACGTTGCAGCCCGTTCTCAGTTAGATATCAGGATGAGTTCTTCGGCTCCCATAGGATGAGACGGGGTATCCGATATTCGAAGCCATCAACCACATAGGTAGCACTTTTTTCTTGTACTCGGTATAAAAATGTTTTATTCAAATCTTTGGTTAAGCTCAATATTTTAAACTCTTCAGCATGACAATTCTTCGGGTTATACCCGATTACTTTGGTTCGCCTGCTGATTTCAACATTTCTGATCCAATCTCGCAGTGAAATTCCGAGCATCGTCCTCCCTATTGCTATTTGTGAACTTGAGCTCATAGCTCTTAAAACAAACAGCTATTGAGGCAGTAAGGTTGTAGAATGGCAACCACGAACCGGAAGACGCAGTGTGGGTAGGTCCCCTACAAGATGAATCACTCATCTTGTGAGGGTCACTGGAAGTTGCTGGATGTGGAGATCTCTAGGGAAGGCCTTTGACTCTCAGTGGACGACTTTCGGCTGATAGGATGATTTAATTCAAACCTGTCGCTTAGTAAATAAGCTAGTGACCAAAGACGTACAGACGCCATCACATCCAGCTACTCTAACCTGTCAAAATTCTTTTATAGATTTTCAACTTTAGCACATAAGCATAAGGTTCACTTTCTGTTGAGGAAATTTGACAGTGATGTAGCTTGATGTGCCAGCACAGTCAGCTAGCGGTATGTACCTACGTACGGTAAAATACATAGCAAAATAATTCTTCGTCCGCCTCACGGTACTTAAAATAATATTTCTACTAATATAATGTTTCTCCTTGTCTACAGCTAGAAACGCGAGCCTTCAACAACACAGGCATAGCGCTGACCAACAGCTCGTGTGACGCTCGGCTGTGCGTCATCACTATGCGACCAGAGAGAGGCACCTTTAAGTACACCTGTGAGGTCTCAAGCGAGGGGCCTCGCTTCGCAGTCGACAAAAAATCTGCCAATATGACATTAGCTGGTAAGTACTGTAACTAAAAATATCGAGTCTTTTTTATTTAAAACGTGGCTTTTGAGTACATGTTTCATGTTTAGCTCATTAATATTATCTCAAATATGTTATCATACTAATATTATAAAGGCGAAAGTTTGTGAGTGTGTATGTTTGTTACTTCTTCACGAAAAAACCAACGAACGGATTTTGATGAAACTTTGTAGTAATAAAGCATATATCGTCCCCGTAGTTGGAAAATTAAATAACTCCGATTTTGGCGAAATTGACTTTATCCTATTTTCAAAACACCTAAAACCTGCCGCATATTTGAGCCTTACAGGCGTTTTCGTATCTTATTTCGTTCCAAAGATATAGCTATTTTTGTCAGACAGGTCATGACAGATGGAATAATAAATATCTTCAGACAAACACATATTTTTTAAAGGAAAACTAAATAACTCAGTAAATAAATCAATAACTGTGGTCAATGACAAGATGAATGTCAATTAAATTAAATAACTTGAGTTGTTGAATTTTTCCTCAACTTATAAATTCTTTCACAAAACCAACTTAGTTCTAGGAAAACTAAATAACTCTATTTATTTAATTCTGCGATTCAGAATTCTGATATAACGTACCTAATTTATAAATAATTGATGTTATTTATTTCTTCTACAACTAGATAATGATTAATTATAAGATGATAGGCAAATAAAATTAAATAAATTAAGTTGTCATCAAAGGTAATCAGAGGGTCAAGTCTCATTTCGGGTATCGAACCAATGCCGCCTTTTACAAATGAAGAAAATAAAATAAAAAGGAAAGTTAGTTCTTTAATAGACATCAATATTTCACTGGCTAAGAAGAAAAAAAGAGTTAAGAGATTTGAACGAATAAACCCGATTTTGTCGAGAGATTCTAAAGATGAAACAAGTAATATTATAACAACTTGAGCTTTTATTGAAATCCCTATTGACCAATTAGTCTCACCCTGATAGAAGAATTATGGAACACAATGTCACAATTCAGTAATAGAAACAGGAAATAAGGAAAAAGAAACCGGGGTGCTAAAAATCCCCGGCAGACGCCGTGTTACCAAAACCGATAACGTCTGGCCCTGGCAACATATAACACTCACACACAGTTGACCGACGAGAATATCATTGAACTGGAGAAGGAACTGAGCAGGTTACATTGGGATATCATAGGTTTGTCTGAAGTCCAAAGAGAGTTTTTAGGAATATCGTGTCTTCCCCACGATAATCCTAAAATCCGGGAACCTGCTATATTTCCGCGAGGGTAAACGATTCGGGAATGAGCTGAGAGTGAGGCAATTTGGAACTGGCGACCGCAACCCTCGGGGCCAAATGTTGGCCGACATGGAGAAGGAGGGACTCTTTATGATGAATTCCTTCTTCAGGAAGCTGGATCATCGCAAATGGACCTGGGTGAGCCCCGATGGCTAAAACAAAAATGAGATAGACTTTATCTTGTCGACGAGACGACAGACGTTTAATGACGTCTCTGTGATCAATGCGGTTAAAACCGGGAGCGATCACAGACTGGTGACAGGCTTATTGAATCTAATGTCAAGCTCCAGAGGTCCAGATTGATAAAGTCTACGCGCCGACCTTTACCTATCCACGTCCAAAACCCACCATTTCAGCTCGAACTGCGAAACCGTTTCGAATGCCTAGCAGGCTGCGAGGAAATGGACTCATACTACGACAGGCTAGTAGAAGCTGTCCATACGGCTGAGTTTAAGGTCTTCAAGGCCCAGCGTACAAACAGACTTTGCCCTGCAACTTATGGAAGTAATACGGAAAATGGTTCTGACATCCTCAGATGATGCTACTATATACCGGCTGCTCAACAGACATATCTCAAAGTCTTTGACTCGCGACACGCGTCAATTTAATACAATTAGTATTAAAGAAGCCATCGAGCGGAACAAAGGCTCTAAAGTGTTCGTAAGAGATCTGTCTGTTGGACAAACCCAACTGACGAAGCTGAAGACTGAGGATGCACGGCAATCGTCACGTTGCTGTGAGAGATTCAGAATTCTATGGACAGTTATATACGACAACGCAGTCACCTGCCAAAAGTCATGTCTTGGATGGAGCACGACCAACCCGACATTACACTGAAGACACCCGGACGTCAGCCTGTACGAGATTAAAATGGCTCTCAGACAATTTAAGAACAACAAGGCCCTTGGTAATGATGGAGTTTCAGCAGAGCTTCTGAAGGCGAATGGTACACCAATCCTACGGGCCCCTCAGAAGTTATTTAACTCCGTCATACTAGATAATCAAACACCACAAGCATGGCACAGAAGTGTGGTAGTGCTCTCCTTCAAAAAGGGCGACAAAACCCTATTGAAGAATTATTGACCTATCACATTGCTGAGTCATTTGATGATTTCCAGCCTCCCGAACAAGCCGGTATCCGAAAAGTCTTTAGCATCATAGACCACCGCAGCCAGTATACATACGCTGCGGCAAGTTATACATAAGAAGTCGAAGAGTATAACAAGCCACTGTGCTTAGCGTTTGTGGACTATGAGAAAGCCTTAGATTATCAAAACCTGGGCTGTGGTCTCTCCTAAGGTGCCAAATCTACTACTAGTAAATCGAGGTGTTAAAGTATTTGTATGAAAACGCCACAATGTTAGTGCGACTCCAGGACCAAAACTCGAAACCTATCCACTTGCAGCGAGGTGTGAGACAGGAAGATGTTACATCTCCGAAAGTGTTCGTCGCTGCATTGGAAGATGTCTTCAAGCTTCTGGTCAATGGCGAGTATATCACTCACTTACGATTGGCCGAGGATATAGTAGTCATGGCTGAGACCATGTAAGATGTCGGTACAATGCTCTATGACCTCAGTAGAGTTTCTCAACAAGTGGGCCTGAAAAGGAACATGGATATGACGAAAATCATGTCAAACCTCCAACCCCACTCAATTGAAGGTTGGAGACTATATATATATAACTATATTTACCTAGGACAGACCATCCAACTAGGTCGTTCTAACTTCGAGAAGGTGGTCCATCGTAGAATCCAACTCGGCTGGGCAGCGTTCGGGAAACTACGTAACATCTTCTCGTCCAAAATACCGCAGTGTCTCAAGTTGAAAGTCTTCAACCAGTGTGTGTTGCCAGTGATGACTTGATGACAGACCAGATACGTGGTCACTCACTATGAGCGTTATTAGAAGGCTCAAGGTCATCCAAAGAGCAATGGAGAGGGCTATGCTCGGAGTTTTCTTGCGATATCGAATCAGAAATGTCGGAATCTGCAGGCGAACCAAAGTCACCGACATAGCCCAAAGAATTGTAAAACTGAAGTGGCAGTGGGTGGCCACTTAGAACGTAGAACCCACGGCCGTTAGAGCAGAAAGGTTCTCCAGTGGTAACCACGAACTGGAAGACGCAGCGTGAGCAGGTCCCTACAAGATGGACCCATGATCTTGTGCGGGTCGCTGGAAATTGTTGGATGCGAATAGCGCAAGATCGGCAATTGTGGGCCTTTGTCCAGCTGTGGACCTTTTGGCTGATATGATGATGATGATATTTATTTTTTAAGTTTGTGGCAAGATAAGTACACTTTTTCTAAATTTTAGTTTACATTTCTGTTTATTCCTTAATATAACTTTATTAATATCATAATACAGCTTTTATTTCATATGAGACCAATAAATATCAAAGTAATAATAACGAACAAAACATTAAGTTTTCCATTTAAAAAAAATTCGTTCTTGATAAATTCAATAACTCCATTTATTTCACCAAAATTTACTCTACCAAATGTATTTAGTTGTAGGAAAACTAAATAAATAGCCGAAATAAGTAGCTAATTGTTGTTACGTTATAAAAACAGTGGTGGCAAAATTAAACAACTTAATTTTTAATTTGTTATTTAGTTATAGTTAAAGATAGTGTTCAGTTTGTTAAAGCATAATGTAAAAGGTTATCAGGTCCACAAAATATAAAAACACCGACGGTAAAATTATCTTACATTTTCTTACAAATGTACATTAACTAAAAAAAAACACTAAATCGCGTTTATCTCAGAACTACAAAATCAGAGTTATTTAATTTTCCCTCTACGGGGACGATATATCCGAATAACACATAGGTATTTACACATTTATAAAGTTTTATACGGGTTAAACCGCGGGGCACAGCTAGTGTTTCAATGAAAACGCGATTTCAAAAGCTCCTTGACATATAGGCTCTGGCTTGTTTAAGAGGCAAAGTACAATTATAGACGTGTATAAATAAAAACTATTATGTATAACTTGTACAATATAAAGTAAAGTATAATTTAGTAATCATGTAGTTAATAATAATAGATAAATAAAGAATCAAAATACTAAATCGGAATTAACACTACATATTGATTTTGTATTTTGATTGTTATGGATTTCCGCAAAGTAACGCATGATTCCAGTACTTATAAATAAACAAATAAAAACTCAAGACATTCCCGCTCAGGACAATTATTTGTGTGATCCATAAGTAGCTATTCTGAGTCTATGTGTACTTGTTTCTGTTAAGTATATTATGTTTGTAAAGTACCGGCCATTGTCGGCCATTGTGGAGATCCTTGGGGAGGCCTTTGTCCAGCAGTGGGCGCCTGTCGGCTCATTAAATGATGATGATGATGGTGAAAATACCGGCGACACAAGGATTAATTTTCCTAATGTGGGCGTTGTCTATAAAAAGTATACCTATGTATTTAGAAATACATATAAAGTACGCTTACCAGTTGTCTGGTTGTTAAAGTACAGGCCCTACCTAATTTGGGACCAGATGGCATCAGTTGAATTATAATAATATAATAATTATGTTGTCTTAATTTTACACACGGCCATCTAAAAAACTAAGTAGGTATAGCTTGTACTAATGAAACCAGATAACTGATATACATTCTACATATACTTACTATTTTTCTTTTGTAATTACATACTTATATAGATAATTTACACCCGGACTCAGGACAAACAGACATGTTTTTTCACACAAATATCTGTCCCAGGTGGGAATCGAACCCACGACCTGTGGTGTGCAAAGCAATTTTTTTTTCGGGACTACTCCCTCCTAAGTCCCTCTTTCCCACCACTGCAACTCCTGTAAGCCAGGATCAACAGTGGCACACAATGAAATGACACTGAGCGGTGAGGCTCAGGCATGTCCCGGGGATTGGCTTTAACTGTCTTGGATCCCGCAACGAATTTAATAAGAAAGAAAAAAGGAGGAGTTGGATAATGAATAGTTCCACTTCCCTCCAGAGCAAAGTGAGAGACAGAATGATGTAAAGAGGCTATAGCCTCATAAAACGAGAGAATTGCAACTAGAAAAGCCAGCTGAAAAAGAACTGAGGATCAATTTAAGGGTTCTAAGTTTGCTGTTATATTTGATTCCAATAGTAGGTATGGCAAAAGCGCTTAAACGCATGGAAGTTGTTCCTTGTTGCTACAAGATCCGTATAATAAACTACTCCAGATATTGGTTTCAAACTGTTTAACATAATGTCACGCTGATTTTGCCAGATATCATAAAGCAATCAATATACATAATAATAAGCAATCAATATGTATAATGCATAATTTGATTTGATTTGAAACGGCTTTACTAATCAAATATGTTAATCTTAGTCACTAATATATACATATACATGATCCTTTAATGCCCTCTTTATAACGGAGAGCATTGATCCCCAATCATCATAATAACCTAATCCGTCGATATTACACAAACAAATATCAAAATACTTTTATTACGAATAAATAGCAGTTACTGAATAATAACGCAATCATAATCTCCGTAATACGGAATTATTTGCTAGATTCTACCAAATATTATCTCATTAGCTGACCAATAATGCTTCTAATACATTAAAGGGGATTATCGTCTTAATGTTACTGGCATTCGTAATGTAATTATATTATTATTATAGAGAAGTGAACGTAATCTATACATATAATAATATAGGATACTTGGGGCGTGATCTACAATCGATCTCGAAGCCAAAAATATAGTTTTTAGGTCTGTATGTCTGTTTGTCTGTATGTATGTCCGGGGTAAACTCAAAAAGTACTGCATCGATTTACTTCAAATTTTGCATGAATATTATTAAGAGGCTGGGTGAACATATTATAGGCTACATATTATCACGCTATCACCTACGGGGGAGGAGCTGTGATAATTTATAAAGTTTGACGCGGGTAAAACCGCGGGGCCCATCTAGTAGAGACTAACTCGATGGTCTAGCGGTAGCGTTTTCAAACACAGATAATGAGGTTCAAATTCATCATCGAGCTTAAAAGTGATTTTGGAATTATTCTATAATGAAAATTTCACATCAGCCCGAAGTCTTCAAGTTGGTGGTAACCCGTCGGTCCTATAACTGACCTCTTTCTGGTTGTGTCACTAGTCGTCCATAGGATCATGAGAGTAGTGGAATAGAAACTGCCCCTGTATATGTATTATGTCCCGTACAGTTGGTTAGTGTCCATTAAGATTGGCCTACGTGAGTGAAATTTGACCAGGATGACATTATAGGAAGCATACATGACGATCACCGTAGCCTAGTTGGTAGTGCTCCTGCCTATGAAGCTGGTAGTCCTGGGTTCGAATCCCGGTAAGTGCAAATATTTGTGTGATGAGCACGAATATTTGTATCTGAGACATGGATGTTTTCTATGTATATAAGTATTTATCTATCTATATAAGTATGTATCGTCGCCTGGTACCCATAGCACAAGCTTTGCTTAGTTTGGGGCTAGGATGATCTGTGTGACATTGTCCTAGATATATTATTATTATACATAGGTGTGTGGTTTCCGGCTCAGACAGAATAACAAAGCCACCCCATACCATCCCGTGGGTGTCGTAAAAGGCGACTTAGGGGTACAGCAGGTAGTCAGGCACGACCCGGGATTCGAACCCAGGACCTCGTTATCTACGGTTGAACATGCTACCGCTAGAACAACGAGACAAGAATTATAATAGGACCAAATTATTAAACATTTGAAAATCAACAAAAAGATTAATGTGACTCACTGTATAAAACCTAATACTGTAGGTCCTTTAATCCATCGATCCTTAATTTGGCACTCACAATAATAAGCATTTTAAGTTACCAAACTGGAACTTGAACGGAGCTTAGCTTGCTCTATAATGGCGCTGCTGATTTCAAACGTATTAATATGAAATCATCTTTAATAAAATAATTTCCATTTCACTGTTCAGTCTTCAAACTTGACAGTCCAATTAAATGGTCCTCCATTTTCGATAGCACGGCATAATGAAAAGATTTTTACGTCAAATCAACTATTGTCTATTGTCATATTATTAAAAACTTGCTTCCGCCAGCGGCTTTTCCCGTCTAAAAGTTATTTTTCTAATAATTTAGCATAGTATTTTAATTCCAAATAAAAGTATTTATTTCATTAAAACATTACTTATCCGCCAGAGAAAATCCCGTTATAATCCGTTCAGCCGTCTCAGAGATTCTGGATTTATATTTTCATATTATAAAAATATATAATATATTCACTGCACGTGTGGCGCAGCGGCTAAAGACAGTCGCTTCGCCGCTTCGTGTTACAGGTTCGAGTACCGCGCCGGACAATTATTTGTGTGACCCATAAATAGTTGTTCTGAGTCTGGATGTAATTTGTGTCCGTCTATTATATGTTTGTAAAGTACCCCGCGACACAGAGATAAGATTCCCAACGGCGGGCGTTGTCTTTTAAAAAAATATACATGTACTACTAGTCCCAATCATTCACACAGTACAAAGACATTAAATGGCCTTACCGTTCAATCTTTGGGAAAGGACTATGCCAGCATGTTTGTGTATGTTCAGGCTGAAGAAAGAGGGTAAAGAATTTAACAAAGCAATGTTTGTATATTATCGAGAGTGAGGGCCTGAAACCGCTGGACGGGTGACGGTTAATTGTGAAGATCTTTGGGGGAGGCCTTTGTCCAACAGTGGACGTATTTCCTCACAGGAGGAATAACTGACTGATTTAGCGATCCACTACATATAGCCACCAAATACCCTTACTGGTATTAAGGTTCGAAGCCCAAACGTGACAATATCCTCATTGAGCTTGCTTAAGCTTGTTAGTTCGCAGTTAATTACTTTAAAAAAGATAGTATTATGGAAAAGAATAAATATCCCACAGTATTGAAATGACTTGCTTTGTTTCATATGAGCATATAGAAAGCCTATTATTTGAACGAATACATTGAAAGAACACAGAAATGTGTCACCCAAATAAATCTAGATTTATTTCGCTCGAACATTTTGTATGTGAAAATGTCTCTTGTCAGAAACAGAATGTAGATACTTTTCAGATAATGGTTTTTATCGTTCTCTGGCCTTGGTTCTGAATAGGATCGCCGTATTCGTGTATTCGCGGATATGAAATTGTTATAATGGGAAACGAATCCATCAAATGCAGAAACTACCTATCTATTTGTTTATTTTATTAAACCCCGACGCAATAAGAGGGATGTTCTAAGTTTCACGTCGTTATCCATCTGTCTCTCTCTCTCTCTCTCATTATATGTGTGTGTGTGTGTGTGTGTGTGTGTGTGTGTGTGTGTTTGTGTGTGTGTGTGGTGTGTGTGTGTGGTGTGTGTGTGTGTGTGTGTGTGTGTGGGTGTGTTTGTGTATGTGATTTAGATTATGGTTTTTTCTTTGAAAGATGAATTAGTCGGCAGTGTTCAAATTGGCCGCCGCCACATATTACATACCGGATAACATATTTTTACACAAATCCCTTAATATAGGAATCAAATGAAAGGGATTGACTAGTAGAAAATTAGTAAAAGTAGTAAAGTACGCTATGATAAATTTCAAATCCAAGATGGCTGCCATCGCTAGGCGTCTCATCGGATCATGAGAGTGACCACAGAAAGTGCTCCTGTGTTTGCGCACACACTTGTGCCCTATAATATGTCTCATGTAGATGGCTAATCACTATTGAGACTGGCCGCCGTGGCCTAAATTAGGAAGACATTATTATTTTACTTATTCTATACCATATATCGGGGTTTCTTTGTAACTGATTTCCCTTTCCCTTAATTTTTATCATGACATATGAACATTTGACTGACTGCCTCGTAGGTCTCGCGGTAACGTGTTTAACCGCAGATCATGAAGTCCTGGGGTCAAAAACCATTAGATTTAAAAAGAGTTAGAACACGTGTAATAATAACATTTAATTTGTAACTTAATATAGACAGAACCATTCAGACAATATGTAGTAAAAATATAGCTAAAATTTTAAATTTTGATATTTAAACCTACACATGATCCTTGACAATAACTTAATTGAAGTTAGCTAAATATCGTTACTATTATAAAATAAATCTTATTGTAAATTATTTCCTACAATCCGTGTACCGAAATATCCATATGTACCTAGAAATAATTATATATTACTACGAACATGTTCTGACTATTCACAAGCGCTTGTTTAAAGTCTACGTGGATAAAAACCTTTTTTATTTTATTTTATTTGTAATAAGTTAAATATGCTCTTCAGACTTAAAAGATTGCTTGTAAGGTTATTCTAACAGATGTTTCTGATAAGAGACATCTGTGACTGTTCAAGGGTCGGGCATTTATCGAGGAGTGTTACTAGTAGCACGCAACTAAGTTATTATTTCTTCAATAAATAAAAAGAAGCCGTGTGGTTCCGGCCTAGAAAGAATAACAGGGCCACCTTATACCATCCCTTGGCTGTTGATAAAGGTGACTAAGGGATACAGCAGGTAGTCAAAGTCAAAGTCAAAGTAACTTTATTCCGTAAAAATTTTACATTTATGTGGAATCGTCATATTTTTTTTACCCTACCGTGCAGTGCACGGTAGTCGGACAGCAGCGCCACCTGTGTACTATAGCTACTACCTAACTGCGGTCGCCTACTCGCGTGCCAAGCGCAGAACGGCAAGCCCGAATGGCAACGTTATAGAAGCCTTTGGGGGGGATTGTGTCCAGCAGTGAGTATAAAACGAACAATCTACACCAATATCTTTAGTTCCCTTCATTGACTTATATGTATAATTAGACACGCTGTTTCGAATAAAAACTCTGTCCCAGTCCAGCTGTGCGCGAGGTGAGAGGCGCGGGCGCGGCGGACAAAATTGCTAACTGAGATGCAGCGCGGGCGCTGCAACTCATTGAGCAAATTCTCAATATGGGATTGCGCTTCTAGTAGAATACATATAGGTCAATGGTTCCCTACGTCGATTGTCCGATTGAGGATCGGAATGGATAATAATAATAATATTAATATCTAGGGACAATGTCATACAGATCATCCTAGCCCCAAACTAAGCAAAGCTTGTACTATGGGTACCAGGCGACGATATACATACTTATATAGATAGATAAATACTTAAATACATAGAAAACATCCATGACTCAGAAACAAATATTCGTGTTCATCACACAAATATTTGCACTTACCGAGATTCGAACCCAGGACCACCAGCTTCGTAGGCAGGAGCACTACCAACTAGGCTACGGTGACCGTCATAATAATATCCCGGGACGTTATTCAACACGGTCATCTGATCCCAAACTAAGCAAAGCTTGTACTATGGAAACCAGATAAAGGTTATGCTACTTTTCTTATGTAAATACATACTTATACAGATAATTACACCCAGACTAAGGACAAACAGACATGTTCATCCACACAAATATCTGTCCTGAGTGGAAATCGAACACCAACCACGCTACACGCCCGTCAAACCTGCTATGCTAATAAACTTAGGGCATTATAGTGCTAAGATTGTAGTGGCATATTGTAAATAAATTTAGTGTCATTGAGCATGATGGTGCTAGTATTGTAGTGGCATATTGTAAATACATATATCGCACTGTTTATATGTAAGTCGTTGGGTCCAAAGACATAAAAATAAACGATGATTGCTAACGTTGATACGCTTTTTTGTTCACACATTTTTAACCGCAATGGCATTGGGCGGGCGGCAAATGTAATGTACGTACTTTTGTGGGAATAGAATGTATGTTTGGTTTAAATATTAATACACAACAACCTTCACGATAGCTATTTAGGGTAGAGTTTGCGGTGTACATATTTCATATGTAATTACTCCATGTACTTTCAATTGCCCGTAACATAAAACAGTCAAGAAAAAACAAAACAAATTTAAGGATATTTCATGTTATCATCATCATATCAGCCGAAAGACGTCCACTAGTAGATAAAGGCATCCCCTTAATTCCCCAAAATTGCCGGTCTCGTGCTATCACAAAAAAAATCATCGGTCCATCTTGTAGGGGCATACCTATCTCTTCCGGTACGTGGTCGCTTCTCAAGAATCTTTTTACCCCAGCGGCCATCGGTTCCACGAGGTGTGTGCCCTACCCACTGCCACTTCAGCTTGGCAATTCTTTGAGCTATGTCGGTTTTTTATATATTCTAGTGAAGTATTCTATATATGCCGTAGTCACAGCGCTTGGCTTGCGAGTTGGAGACCTCAGTAAGGTAGATAGGTGGCGCAAGGTATACACCAAGTATCCTTTAGTCGAATTTTACGACACCCACCAGATCGTATGGAGTGGCCCTTAATTCATTCTAGACCGGAAACCATACCACACTTTTAATGTCGTCTTAAGTTTAAGTCGACGGTCACCGTAGCCTAGTTGGTAGTGCTCCTGCCTACGAAGCTGGTGGTCCTGGGTTCGAATCCCGGTAACTGCAAATATTTGTGTGATGAGCACGAATCTTTATATAAGTATTTATCTATCTATATAAGTATGTGTATCGTCGTCTGGTACCCATAGTACAAGCTTTGCTTAGTTTGGGGCTAGGATGATCTGTGTGACATTGTCCCTAGATATTAGTATTATATATATTATATTAAGTGATATGTTTCTGTAAATTGAAAGAACCCGAGGTAGGTCTTACCAGTTAAGTTACCAATGGAACGAATTCAAGTACGAGCAAGTAGCACAGACGGTTTTTATAGTTACTTTGTACACAAAGGGCAAAATGTATTAGCGTTAACTTTTGTTATTTTCTAAACCAAATTAACTTCAAGATATGTTGTTTCGATTCGCTATTAAATCTGAATATAAACAGATTCCTATCTGATATTAAATCCCAGACGATTTTATCTAAATACAACAAGAATGTTTCTGTAAATTTCATTGTACTGTTATTC
Source organism: Pseudoips prasinana (assembly GCA_951640165.1). Classification (NCBI taxonomy): domain Eukaryota; kingdom Metazoa; phylum Arthropoda; class Insecta; order Lepidoptera; family Nolidae; genus Pseudoips; species Pseudoips prasinana. The sequence continues at coordinate 38,183,917 of OX621240.1, read as the reverse complement.
AGCATATATAAAAATACTAAGCTTTTAGATTTTCTAGGCTAGACTGTTACGTTTTATATGATATATTTGTAATAAAAACAATTATATCATTGTAATGTTTTTTCAATTGTGTTCTTTTTGTGAGGAACTGAATAAAGTATAAATAATAAATCGGTGTGTAATTTTTATTTCGTTTTAGTGAATAGTTTTAAAGTAAATATAAGTGAATAATGTCTTTTTTTTATGGACAATGTCACACAGGTCATCCTAGCCCCAAACTAAGCAAAGCTTGTACTATGGGTACCAGGCGACGATATACATACTTATATAGATAGATAAATACTTATATACATAGAAAACATCCATGACTCAGAAACAAATATTCGTGCTCATCACACAAATATTTGCACTTACCGGGATTCGAACCCAGGATCACCAGCTTCGTAGGCAGGTGCACTACCAACTAGGCTGCGGTGATATAATGGTAATAATGGTGATAAGTGTTTTAATAGGAGTGGTGAAACAATTAAATCATATGGGTTAAGTGGTCCTTAAGTAAGTAACTTGTAAATCATTGTTACTTAACAACCATTCTTTTTTCTTTATCGTATGGGCAGTGGCTACCATGGTGTCAGAGTTGTTCAAGCAGCGCAGTAGACCGCGGATATGGCTTATAGACTGTTTTCTAATGACAACAACCAAGACCGATAGCTCGACGTGCCCTACGGAGACGTTCAGAAATAAACCACTTCAGCGATCACCCATCTATATCCTGACCAGACACGCGGTGCTTGTCCTCACCAATCACTTACGGACCAGTGAGAGCAGCTGGTTTTGACCACCTAATAATAATGGTGTGAGTTTTTTACTTGGAGTGGTGGAAAAAATAGCTCTTATGGATTAAGTGATTCTCGAGTAAATAGTTTGTAAATCATTAATAACAGTAGTATTTATGATTAACTTGCATATATTGGTATACAAATTATATTTTATGGTGTCAATTGGTTCTGTAGTGAATACTATTTAATAATTATCCTAGCGGTTGTGGAGACCCATGGCATATGGACGTATGGCTGACCCCATGTCAGTACCAAGTATAAATACCAAGTGGATATACGTTAGCATCTTATACACAAATGAATAGATGTATATGCTTCTTGTATAAAAGATGCATGTTATAGTATAGTCTTGAATCACTGTTAAATTTTGCCGTACCGTGCTACGTACCGTAGCACAAGCCGTATTATAGACACACTACGTAGCACAGTGCGAAATACGTAGCCTACGGTAACAGAGACTAGGAAGCTACGCAAAACATATCAAAGTATATGAGAGTGTGCGCAATAACAGGTGCAGGCTCTATTCCCTCTCACGAATAACCTAACATGACCGGTGAGTTAGTATAAAGTACAGAACATGCTCTCCAAGGCGTGGGTATACACTACTGCCAACTTTTGGAGTTCGAGCTGCTACCGGGCGTGTTTCTTACCAGTAAATTTCAGTACCTATTTCTTTTGTATTGACCCGACATTTGAAACCAGGACTTTATTATTTGCGCTTGAACACTTGCACAATAATAATGATAATCAGTCTTGAACTATCTCTATTCTATCCAGTGGGAGAGTAGAAGGCGTCCCGAGGGAATATTTACCAGAGATCGTAATGTAACGTCTCCATGGTGAGCACCATACAGCGATCGCCAACCCGTCTGTGTACCTAGTTAGCAAAAAACGCAAATAACCTATCATGTAGTAAACGGATACCGTCGCCTTTGCAAGCGCAATACATATGGTATCACTCTTGGGTTGCCAAATTATTTTCTAGAACGAGCTTATTCACTCACAGGATCACAACATCAACACAATACACCCGAATAGGAGTCAAGTGAATAACACAAGGAAGGTGTTATTCACTTGACTCCTAGACAAAACTCATAAAACGACCTCTCCTGTATGTTCAATTACGTCAAACATTTGATACAGAAAAAGAATTCAAAGTAATTTTCTTTTCCAGTGTTACCAGAATACGACCCGTTAATCACGGGTCTTCCCACCATGGTGCAGGTTGGAGAGAACGCGATAGTGAACTGCACATCAGACTATTCGTTACCAGGCGCAACCATCGATTGGTTTGTGGACTCCGAACCTCAGGAGGTAAGTAAATAGGTTAAGAATAAAACTACCACACCTATATTTAAAAATTTAAAACATGGCTGTATATATATATAGCGACGATTATCATCACGTCATCTAGTCCCATGGGCTTAGAAGTAGCCCCTAAAGAATACCTACCAGAGAACGGCTAACAGCATCTTTCCTTTAATTATGTCATCATTCTGCAATCGTAAACTGGTTTGCCAAGCGAGGCAATTAGTGGATGTCCTCCCATTCAAGGAGAGGGATTGGTTCAGCAGTGGATATCATTTGGCTGATATAATAGGAGCGTTACGTTAAATGGAGAAGCATTTCCACCATACAAAACAGAGTATATCAGTGTTGTGTTATCGCTTTGGGTATAGCTAAGATCACCGGAGCTCAAGGGATGGGCTTGGAAGGGATAAAGGATTGGCCAAGTGTGAGCAATGGTATGTGTGTCGCATGCATCATTTGCTACGGTACTACCTCTTGCTTATAAAGTAATCTAGTGACTAACGGATTAACATAGATGTTTATGTGGAGAAACCACTCATCCTCATATTAAACTCGCTCTATCTTACTTTAGCTAGATATTGCGAGTAATTATTTATTTAAGGACATACAGTAGCAGTTACATCTTCTTAAATAGAAAATGTTTTAAACAATAGAGTTGTATAATTTACAGCTTCTAAAGGTGCCACAGGTATCAGGACATAAGCTGTCACAAGTCTTTTTTTCTATATAAAGGACAGTGGTGACCAGCGGGTGTAGACTACCCAATTAAAATTTTGTACATGTATATTAAAAAAAAATAAGTTGAGATAGTCTAGTGGTTAGATTATCTCGTACTTAAAATGCAGTAATGCTGACCAAAAATATTCTTAATGGCATATGAAGACTGGCAACCCTCAGTAAAGCGGTGGACTGTGGGGAGTTTTGGCGCAAACGCGGAAAAAGACGCATCGAGGCTATGTTTTATTTTCAAAAATTGGTGTAAATTCGAGTTTTTATGTGTAAATATGGTGGATTTTTAGACATAACATCTTCGACAACGTACACAAGTGGAGGAAAGTGTGATATTACCGTGAATTGTGATTTTCCGTGTTGTAACCAAAACTCCTTAAAAGCCTCTAGTAAAGTCTCCACTGCTTTACTGGGATTGGACAAGGACTATAATAATAATAAGATATATTTATTCTCTCAACACAAAGTTAGGTCTTAACAACATACATAGTTTAATACATTCTTGTATAAAAGAGGACTTTGTGAGAGACTGGTGCCTGATTTAGGTTATAAATACCTGTATTACAGGTCACCAGGGCCCTCCCGCCGTTATACCATATACCAGACAATGTATCAGTAACTTATAATACATTCTATATTCTAAATAATAATAACAGTGAGCCTAAGAGTGCATGCTATGTATGACTTGACTGCGACGGACTTTACTTGACTATGACTGAAATAAATGATGTAAAAATACATTTACTGAAGGCTCATAAGGCCAAAGAAGCCAGAGCCGTAAAACGGAATTAAAAAAAAAACGATGGACTGAGGTCTATGCCCTCGTTGTTACAGTAGGCCCTTGCCCTGCAGCAAGATAATAATAATCTGCATAAACTAGAATTTTGGATGATTTTACTATAAAATATTCGTGAAATAGCGGTTAGGGAACGCACGATGAGGAAACAATTCCAACGTCGTTTAATGCAGATGTTAAATGATAGATGGTGGTAGCGAAATGAGGCACTCTTTATAATTATTGTTATTATGTCGTTACACAGAATAATGTTACGATAAAGTCGAGCTATCTGGTTCAATGAAAATTATTTTGTGTAACGTTGAATTGAAATGATCTTTATGTTCTCAAATAAAATAAAAATAAAACAGGTACTTGTTTACATATACTTTAAAAAAGCGCTTGTAAATAGTCAGGACATGTTTGTAGTAATATAGTTAAGTATACATAGTATTTCTAGGTACACGTATATTTAGGTACACGGATTGTTTGAAAGCATTGAGAATAAAATTTATTTTATAATAGTAATGATATTTAATTTTAGCTAGCTTTAATTAAGTTATTGTCAAAGAGATCATGTATAAGTGTAATTATTGAAATGATAGTTTTTAATTGTAGCGTTCAATATTATTATTATGGCTGACTTTGTGTTCATAACGCCGGACGCGCTGTAATGCTACCACCGGATCCAATGCGCCCCAACTGAGACGACCCAGCGAAACAAACTCAGCGGGTGTCTCTACTACTGGTTTCAACACGGCCCAGATGAAACACTCTGGCGAAACATACTCAATTCGAAATAGGTAACTAATATGTAGTGTCAATTTTGTATTTAGAATGTTATGGATTTCCGCAAAGTGGCGCCTGATTCTATTACTGATCTGTATGTGTTAAAATCATGGTATATACATAAATCCCGCGTAAGCCTTGATAGAAATTTTATTACGTAATAAAAAGCTTTCAAGGACAAAGTAGATTACAGTCAAGGGCTAAAACGAGGCGTCGACTTCAGTATTTGGCTGTTGGTTTTTCTTGGTAGCTGTCAGTTTGTTGTGTTTCAATATAAAATATTTTGTGTATTCCACTATTTATGTTACGGTCATAGCCAGGTGCTCTCACCGTTTCGTAAGTAATTGGAAAGGTCAAGCAACTAGGCTCGCGGTAAGGCCATAGATGGGTGACAAATTGTTCCTGGATCTTCTATTTGTCCAAAAGGAGTACTAATTAAAATAAATTAAAATAATAGTATAACAAAAACCGACCAAGTGCGAGTCGGACTCGCCCATGAAGGGTTCCGCAGCAGCAAGTATTTCAGTTGATTAAATAAGAGGTAAATTGCGGTTTACGATTTATGACGCATTTATAAAAAACTACTTACTAGATCTCATTCAAACCAATTTTCGTTGTTGGTTTACATGGTAATGTAAATCATATATTTTTTTAGTTTTATCATTCCCTTATTTTAGAAGTTACAGGGGGGGGGGGAACACTCATTTTTCCACTTTAGAAGTGTCTCTCGCGCAAACTATTCAGTTTAGAAAAAAATTATATTAAGAACCTCAATATCATTTTTGAAGACCTATCCATAGATAACCTTGACCTTGATAGCCATCGTGACCGCGTTCAGAGCCAGATGGCTAAGGACCCAAAAGGGTTCTGGAGTTATATGAGATCAAAAAAAGGAAATTCCAACCAATATAAGTTGATGAAAAGCGGTCGTGTTTTATCGGGTCAGGAGTGCGCAGAAGAGTTTGCCCAGTTTTTTCAGTCGGTATACAACCCGGAACCAGCTACCTTGAATGTAGATGCAGCGAGCGCAAGCGCAACACAGAGTGGTGGATGGACGCACCTAGAACAACTCGCGCGGGCTGAAGTGAGTCGTGCCCTCAGGTACCTGCCCGCTAAACGTTCTGTGGGACCGGATGGCATACCACCTTTCATACTCAAGGATTGCCGAACAGTGTTGGAGGAGCCATTGTGTCATTTATTTAATAGATGTATTACAGAAGCGAAATATCCCGACCGTTGGAAGCTAACTCGAGTAGTCCCGGTGCCAAAAGGCAAAAGTCGAAACGAAGCCAGTGATTATAGACCAGTAGCAATTCTGAGCGCACCAGCTAAAGTGTTTGAAATAGCCATCCATAACAGCTTATATGCACAGGTGAGTGCTCATTTGTCTGACGCACAGCATGGCTTCCGACCGGGAAGAGGCACGACAGGTAATCTTCTGCATCAGATAAGTACCATGATACCAGCTGTGGACGCGGGGTTGCAGGTGGACGTTGCATACCTCGACTTCAGAAAAGCCTTTGACACAGTCGATAATGATGTGCTACTTCTAAAATTAGCGACTGCAGGTTTCTCGCACCATACTCTGATGTTCTTCGCCAGTTACTTACGGGATAGACGTCAGTTTGTCGACTGTGGCGGATGCTATTCTGAGCAATACTATACGAGATCCGGTGTCAGTCAAGGAAGTAATTTAGGACCCTTACTTTTCATTTTGATGATAGATGACCTACCGAATACTATCGAGGAATCCACATGCCTTCTTTTCGCAGATGACATTAAATTGAGCATGGTAATGAAAGACCCGAGCGACCATAGCTTATTACAGCGGGACATAGATAATGCACTTAAGTGGAGTCAAGAGAATAAGCTGGGTTTTAATGGAACAAAATGCTCAGTACTATCCTTTACCCGGGCACGCACCCCGACTTATTATCCGTATCACATAGATGGACAACCCTTAAAGCGTGTAACAGAGGTCAAAGATCTGGGTATTCGATTTACTGTTGACCTACGGTTTCGGAAACATATAGTGGAGGTATGTAAGAAAGCATACCGTAACCTTGGATTCATGTTAAGGCAGACAAATGACTTCACTAGCGTTATCGCCATAAAAGCTTTGTACGAAGCACTAGTGAAGAGTCATTTGGAATATAGCGCAGCTATTTGGAGCCCAAATGAAGCTAAGTATAAGACAATGTTGGAAAGAATTCAGAATAAATTCGTAAGATACCTATACTTAAAGTTATATGGAGTTTACCCAGGTTATCCGGCAATCTATCCAACATTGTTTTTGCTTGGTATGGTGGGTTACCATAAGCTGGAAGCCAGAAGGGAAGTATCACTGGTGACATATTTAGTTAAAGTGCTCCGGGGTGTAACGAATAACCTCGGAATCCTGCAAACACTTCAGTTTTGTGTGCCGGATGGTTACTTGGGGCGGCGGCAACGACCGCCGTTGCTGACGGTACCCACTGCACGCACTAACTTGTTGCAACAAGCGCCAATGACTCGCGCTCTGCGCACGCTCAACCAGGTCGCTGAAATAGTAGACTTATTCGCTTGCTCACTGAACGACTTCACAAGGGCGGCTTATTTGATTGTATGTTTATAATTGTTTAGAAATTTAATGAACATAATTGGCAAAGAAGTTGTAATTGTAACTTTTCTATCGCATTAGGTTCCCTGTAATGGTAGAATTAAGTTGAGTCCAATAAATAAATAACCAATATGTATGGGAACGATGAAAAAAAAAATGAGTTTCAGTTCTATGTATGTGGAACCCCCAAAATTATTATTCTATTTTTTATTTTTGTGTGAAAATCTTAATGCGGTACACAGATTACATCTACTTACCAAGTTTCAACAGTACAGCTCTTATAGTTTCAGAAAAAAGTGACTGTGACATACGGACGGACAGGCAGACAGACATGACGAATCTATAAGGGTTCCGGTTTTTGCCATTTGGCTACGGAACCCTAAAAACACGCTTTTAGCAGGCACTAAAAATTACAAAATGTCCGCCATGTTGGATTTAAGTCACGTGACTATTTTTTTCGTATTTCTGACAGCAAACTCTTTCATTTGATATCCTTATCATGGGGTGGATTTCAAACAGCCAGTCCGCCATCTTGGGAAGGCCGCCATATTGGATTTGTTTTGATGTTTCTTAGCTAGTCATGTATTGTCATCAGAACTCAGAGCGTGTGCAAAATTTCATACTAATCGGAGACCGGGAAGTGGGTCAAATTAAGATTCCAAGATTTTCTTACATACATAGTTACAAGTGTGGCTAATAAAAGCGTGTTAAATACAAATTTATGTTTGTGTCTATATACTCGTATGAAGCCGAAGTGCTAGTATAATATAATAACATATATTTTAAAACTAGCTGTGCCCGCGACTTCGTCCGCGTTTTAATTAGTTTATATTGTTTTTTCAAAAATAAAAGACTTTTCAAAAATAAAAGTAGCCTGAGTTACTCCTTATTACATCAGCATCCCGTTAAAATCGGTCCAGTCATTTCAGAGATTAGCCGGAACAAACAGACAGACAGACAAAAAATGTCATCATCATCATCATCGTAACGTATAAATATTCATATACATGTAGTAAAAACCGGTTATTTCAATATTACAAACAGACACTTCACTTTTATTTATTTGCATAAATAAATATTAGACTGTGATAAAATATGTAAATTCTTAGAGATAAATCTAATTAAGTAGGCGCTTAACATGATGTATTCCAATAGTTACTCAAACTATTTTCTAAACTAAGCTAGTCAGTGAGTATGTGTGTACTTTATGTTTAAGCAAAGGGTGTTTTGAACTTTTAATTTATATTTGGCCTCTAAGAAATATCAAACGAAAATAAATATTAAATCAGAATGACTGTTTTATTATTTACCTAACCTATTAACATTCAATATGCAGAGTTTTTGTAAATTGTAATATAACTCAATATAATAATACTAATTAAATAAATAATCATAATTTACGGGCCGTTTGGAGTGGTAGATACTTACCTTACACGCCGCAGGTAGTGGGTTCGGTTCCCACCCAGGGCAGATATTTGTGTGCATGTCTGTCTGTAATACATATCTGCGTGTAATTTTTTAATAATAATAATAATAAATACTTTATTGACAGAAAATAATTACAATTAATATGATTACCTGCGGTCTCCGCACTAAGCACTGTTGGCCTGTGTCGCAGTGACCAAAAATTATTAACAATTGAGTTTTAGGCAGTACTTATTTGAATAATAATTAAAAATAAGAAAAGGTACATAAAGTAGGATAACACATTTCGAAATCATAACATGAATCAAATTAATAAATTGCATGGAAAGTTATTAATTTTATACTGTTGTGATTAGGTAAGTGAGTACAGATAGATTTGAATATGTTTGTGTATGCGAATGTGTGTACAGGTGAATATGTATGTTTGTGTGTGTGTGTGTGTGTGTGTGTGTGTGAGTTAACCAGCAAATTATTCAGTTTCTCGATATGTTAGATATATTAGCCATTGTTTTATCTTAATCTTTGCTATCCTGGTTGGCATTTTTGTTATTTCTTTAAGGTTTTCGTATTACGTTGTATGTGTGCGGTAGGAGAAAGATAGGTGTTTAATAAAACTTGTTTTAATGGGCGGGATTGAGTTGGTTGTATTCTAAGGAGTTTATGGTTTTCTTATGCATTGTGGCGGTGGCTTTCAAAACGAAGATTTTTCGTACACTGAGAACTTGGCTTTCTTTGTACAGTGCTTCAGTTGGATATCTGAAAGGCTTTTTCAGCATTACCTTTAACACTGCCCTTTGTGCTCTTTCAAGTTCGATCATCTTCGTTTTAACAGCGCCTCCCCACGCCAAGATACAATAGTGCAATAAGGACTGAGTCAGGGCTTTGTATACCATCAGGAGTGTGTCTTTGCTAGCGCTATCACGTAAATATTTCAATATATAAATGGTTCTGCGGATTCTTCCTGACTGGGCATTCAGGTGCTTTTTAAAGGATAGTTGTTCATCCAGTATGACTCCTAGGTATTTAATACTGTCTGTTTGAGTAATAATGTTGCAGCTACAATTAAATTATGTATTTACAAAAAAAGTAGTATATGTAGTAAAATGAAAAATAAAAAATAAGTTTTTTATTCACGTAGACTGTAAAAAAGCGCTTGTAAATAGTCAGAATGTTTGTGGTGATATAATTAAGTATACATAATTATTTCTAGTTACATAGATATTTAGGTACACGGATTGTATGAAAACATTTATAAAATGTATGTTATAATAGTAATGATATTAAACTAGCTGGTATTAAGTTATTGTCGAAGAGATTATGTTTAAGTTTAATTATCAAAATTCATAGTTTTAACTATATTCTACTACATATTGTCTGAATGGTTCTGTCTATATCGACTGCATGTGTGGCGCAGCGGCTTAGACAGTCGCCTCGCCGCTTCGTGTCGCGGGTTCGAGTCCCGCGCTGGACAACTATTTGTGTGACCCATAAATAGTTGTTCTTAGTCTGGATGGAATTTGTGTCCGTCTATTATATGTTTGTAAAGTACCCCGCGACACAGGGATTAAATTAGGTAATGCGGGCATTGTCTTAAAAAAAATATTATGGTACGAATTCAATATTCTTATTATGGCGGACATTATGTTTATAACGACGGTCACGCTTTAATGCTACCACCGGGTCCAATGCGCCTCAACTGAGAAGACCTAGTGAAACAAACTCAGTGGGTTATCTACTACCGGTTTCAACACGGCCCAGCTGAGACGGTCCGGCGAAAATTACTCAAGCGGGCATGAACAGGGGATTTGGTTTAGAGCCAGGTGTCTTTGTCATCGATGTACTCTTTAATGGTACACCACTAAAGAGTAGGTACATCGATGATTATTACAATAACCCCTAGCCATAAGTATATCAGTTATCTGGTTTCCATAGTACAAGCTCTGCTTAGTTTGGGATCAGATGGCTGTGTGTCAATAATGTCCCAGGTTATTATCGACATGAATGTCCCAGGAAATTCATGATTTTTCGTTAAAAAATACTGCTCAACTCTTGAGTTCGTAATATGCTGGGAATATCGTGGTCAAACAGAAATAAATAAAATAAATAAAAATAAAGGTTTTTATTCACGTCGACTTTAAAAAAGCGCTTGTAAATAGCCAGAACATGTTTGTAGTAATACAGTTATTATTTCTAGTTACTTATTATTAGGTAGGTTACTTATGATATTTAGGTACACGGAATGTTAAAACATTTATACAATTTATTTTATAATGATAGTGATATTTAGCTAGCTTGTATATGTTATTGTCAAGGAGATTATGTTAAGGTTTAATTATTGTAATTTATATAGCTGAATATAATAATAGCTGAACTACCTAGCTTTTCTCTGCTACACAAATAGAGGCGTTTGACTTGGCTAGATCATGTACCCTTTCAAACGAACAATGAACGTATTATGTTAGATTTAGTAGCAATTGTTCTACGTCAACGGATCTGCATTAATAAAATAATTAAACATTTTCATACATTTTACCTCACACCAATAATGCAATTAAATAATACGGTGATTTGAGAGCTTAGCATCTTTACGCCTTACGTTATCGAACGGTCAAAAATAAAAAGTTTGTAAAACGCTATTAGGTACGTTAATGATTGGATTTAGGCACGTCTAAAGTAAAGTAAAAAGTAAAATACTCTTAACTGTACACAAGAAAAGGAAGTACACATAAATTACAACTAGATGTAAAACTACAATATGCGGCTTTATCGCTGCTGCGATTTCTTACAGGCAACTTCGGAATGGAATAGCCGTTGAAGTCAAGAAAAGGGTAGCTACAGTGATCCAATGGCATTAAACTAAATCTTTATAGTAACTTATGAACTAAAACACATTTTGATAGTTTATCAAAATACATTAAATAACAATAAATAATATTAACTTTACACTTTTCGCACTATAGCTATATAAACAATAAGATAGAACTCGTTCAGCAGTTGTCGATAAAATGTAATGCTCCTATTATTGTTTTTTAAAACATTGTAAGGTTTGAGCGCGTCTTATTTTAAGAAGCCTTCCAAATTGCCTACCGTGTTTTTTTTATAAATGGATGTCCGCCTCAGTAGTTTAATTTCAAAGCGTATCAATGTTTTGGAGCATAACAAAACCCCTTGCGCTATGCCAAGTTGGCTTCCCTAGTCGATCTCTATTGTAGTCACCAGATACCCACTTATTAAATCATGACAGGTGTCAACTGAAACTGTCTCGAGAACAATAAAGGTACAATAAACCAAACAAAGGGTAGGCTCCTCAGCGGCGAGGATCGCTTTGGCCCCTTAACGCGTCATCGGTGATCCCGTGCAACTGATCACACCCTCTCTTAGAATTCTGTCCTTTTGCTTCAGCGGTCCCCTGAGCTGTGGCCAGAACCCCAAAAGGGTGGCCTCGGGTATTAGTCGTTTAATTTAAGCTACTGGTTAAGAGCCTTCTGCGCTAGCCAAATGCTCATTGCCTTCAATTATTTAATTTTAATATTGTACAACTAAATTTCAAAATAATAGATTAGTAACTTGTTATTTATTTTAGGCTTTAAGAAAATATATCTGATAAAACAGACCGCACGGACGGACTAATTATTTTTTTGCAATTCTTATACTGTATTCGACTATGTTTATGTACTGCATTGTGAACTTGACAAGTACAAGTGTATGTTAATACCCAAGTGCTGAATAAATTTCATTATAAACAAACCTTGAACTATACCCAACTACCCCACCGTTGTTATATTTCTAAAAATATTCATAGTATTTATAAATAGAAACATCTCCATCACGGTGAACACATTTATCAATGTAATTGCACAATCTATTCTCACTACGCCCTGTTGTGTAGGTATTAAATTTCTATTTCTATTGTTTGGCTAACGATTCTTCTTTCATACTGAATGATGTCAGCTCTATTGTAAATAAAAAGAGCATAATGTAAAGTTGGTTTCATTAGTTGGATACTGTCCACACGTAGATCATAGCGTTTTTAGGGTTCCGTAGCCTTATAGATTCGTCATGTCTGTCTGTGTGTCTGTCCGTCCGTATGTCACAGCGATTTTTTTCCAAAACTCTAAGAGCTGTACTGTTGAAACTTGTTAAGTAGATGTATTCTGTAAACATTAAATCTCATTGTATCTCAGAAAGTTCGGCGGCTATCTCTTTCAAACAAAAATGACGATTTCAGTAACTGCGATAGCGATATTAACTTCAGTTGACATAAGTCTATAAACTGGTTGTAATTATACGTTTTCTAACTCCTACATGTTTCTTTTCAAAGTCGTTGCGGGATCCAAGACAGTTAAAACGATTCCTCGGTCATGCCTGAGCCTCACCACTTAGTGTCATTTCATTGAGTGCCACTGTTGATCGAGGCTTACAGGAGTTGCGGTGGTGGATAAGAGGGAGGGACTATCCCATTAAAAAAAAATCATTTAAACCAATTAAGATCATGCGTCTTTGCTGACCTTGTTGAATACAGAGTTCATTGTCCACCTCGAACACGTACAAAACAAATAAGCATTAAATTCTCGTGGTACAGAAATTTACCAATGTATTTTGATTTATTTATGACCACAAAACAACCGAACCAAACATAAATCGGATCACAAAGTTACAATCAGATAAAAGAGACAACGAAACAAACAGCGTGAAATCGTAACTTCGTAAACGTTTACTAACTTCATATCAATTCTCAATAGGCTTGGAACAAATTTATATATTTAGAAAGTCCAAACTTCTCGAAAAATTTGCCATTTTCCTCCAATATTTGAACTAAATTAAGTATGACATTAATCGGATATAACAATAATGAGCGGAAAATGTTGGAAAAGGGGAAAGGTAACGCAAAGGAGGCTTTCTATAGGCTTTCTTGATCATTTATCAAAATAAATATTAATATTTAGATTGACGTTTAGATTGGTGCTATCTGATTTAATGTAGATTGATAATACGATATTAAAATCGGTGTTGTTTTGGGAAGTAAGCACGGGTTTAGAAGCTCCAATATAATAAGAGATGAGAAGCCTATATCTGGAAAATAGAACCCCATACACTCCCTGTATGTGACAACCTATTTGATCGTATTTTTCTTTTCACCTGGTATTTATTCTGTGTTCAAATTTAAATCGAATGAAACAATGTTAATATTTGTGGGTTTCTTGTAAAAAGTACGAAATTTACAAAGTTTCATAAAAATACTTATTTATATTCATAACATGTGAAGCAAAAACTTTGTACACCTTTTAAAAAATGTGCGCCGACGGACGAGTATGAAATATGGAACAGTTAAAGTTCATGGGGAGAAGGAGTGCAGAATTGTAATCATCATCATCATATCAGCCAAAAGACGTCTACTGCTTGCTGGACAAAGGCCTCCCCCAAAGATCTCTACAATTGCCGGTCCTGCGCTATCCGCATCCAGCGATTTCCAGCGACCCGCACAAGATCATCGGTCCATCTTGTAGGGGGCCTGCTCACGCTGCGTCTTCCGGTTCGTTCGTTGCAGAATGCTAATACTTTTAGATAATAGACTTCAGCAGTAAATTATTTTAATAAACAACATTACACACACTACCATGCTTTTGACACACTGACAAACAGAGAAGAGATGACAAAGTGAGTGTCAAAACTGAGAACAGATTAATATTATTTGTGTTTGAAAATAGAACCTTAACGGTCGAATTTCAGACAAGCGCGATCTCTAGTTTATATTAATATTTAAATAGCTGTTTTGTAATAACATAAATTAATCATTCCGTAATTGAAAATGCAGCATGTTATGGGAAGCGAGAACTATAGGCAAGTTACAAATACTGGACCATTTTTTTAAACATGTTTAAGTATTTTTGCATCTCATTGTAAGTCTAATATAAAACGCACTTGCAGTCCAAAAATATATGATTTTTTTCTGTTATCAACCCTTTTCATTTTCTGATATACATAAATGCTGCTAAGATGAAGTATGAAACTCACTGTGTGATTCTATAAGCAATTACCCCTTTTATTATAATTATTAAAATGAATCGAGTAGCTCATAATATTATCTTTACATTCAAGTATGTAACCAACGTAACTAAAATTTATAATTTGAACCTGGTTCTGTGAATTTTGATTGCATTTACTTAGGTAGGCAGGAACTAGAATAGAATATAAGGCAATTTAAAAGTATTTTCATAGGACGTATAATTTTGATATTAGCATTGAACAGTTGTGTCATAAGCAAGATTTTACTAAATATATAGAAACGTTAAATATAAAGAGGAAACCATTTTATACCAACTGATGTACTACATAGACTGATTTTCTTTTGTAAATACATACTTATATAGATAATTACACCCAGACTCAGGACATACAGACATGCTCATGTAGACAAATATCTGTCCTGGGTGTTGAACCCACGACCTCTGGTGTGAAAATCAAGCCATCCATCAACCATCTGGAACACTTTGTATGAAGACAACGGTATAATTTTGTGTATTATCATAATATCAGCCAAAAGATGCGCGCGCTACCGGCATCCAGCGACTTCTTAGTTTATAAGTAAAATTATTGAATACTTTTTGTTGAAGGCGGTGTTTTATTTTAGAAAACAGTTTTTATATATCCTATGAAATATAAATTATATTTCATAGGATATCTAAAACTGTTATATTAAATATGAAAAACTGACAAAGTGTGAGTCGGACTCGCGCAAGAAGGGTTCCGTAGTGTTATCTATAAGAACAAAAAAAATCACGTTTGTTACACCCCCCTTAAATATTTGATTTATAAAATTAATGTATATATTTCATATTCAGTGAATATTTCAAGAGTCTAAACGTTACCGTTACCAGTATCGAAATAAATATATGTTTAGTTTAATTAAATTATTTATTTTTATAATGAATATTTTAAGTATTCCGTGAATTTTTAAATATCTAATGTTGAGTGATCTTAATGTTGCCGTTATCAATATCAAGAAAAAAGTTGTGTGGAAGTTCCCTTATATATTTATTTAATTCTGTTTTTAAATATTTGTTGTTATAGCGGCAACAGAAATACATCATCTGTTAAAATTTCAACTGTCTAACTATGACGGTTCATGAACCCTAAAAAACTAATATTCAATACCTTCTTTCTATTCACTTTATTTCGTTGAGCAGATAATTAAATTAAACTATCCTCAAACTAAAACAGTAAGCTGCGGTTTAATTAATCTTCCAAGAGCGCGCCATCTAAACTCAGCAGTTACTAAATAATAACGCATGCAATTTAATCAAGCTCCATCTCGCTGTGAGCTCTGTTGATTGTGGACTTCGAATCTCTCATAAAATATGTCATGTTTCGGAGATAAAAGGAATGTAATATGAATATTCGTATGCTTCGTGTACTTTCACAATTCATGTAAGGTTAAATAAAGATAGTGAGCATCACTTAGCCGTAAATCCAGAGAGACAAAAAGATTTCATAAAAAACCGGCCAAGTGCGAGTCGGACTGGCCCATGAAGGGTTTCGTAGCAGCAAGTCTTTCAGTTGATTAAAGCAAGCAAATTGCGGTTTACGATTTATGATGTATTAAAAAATAAGTACTTGCTAAATCTCGTTCAAATCAATTTTTGTTGTTAGTTTGCATGGTTTGCATACGTCATATATTTTTTTTAGTTGTATCATTCTCTAATTTTAGAAGTAACGCAAACTATTCAGTTTAGAAAAAAATTATATTAGAAACCTCAATATCATTTTTGAAAACCTACCCATAGATACCCCACATGTATGGGTACGATGAAAATATTTTCAGTTCTGTGTATGGGGACCCCCAAAATTATTGTTCTTTTTCCATTTTCCTTGCTTTTGTGAAAATCTTAATGCGGGTACCGAATACACATCTATTTACCAAGTTTCAACAGTACAGCTCTTATAGTTTTGGAAAAAAGTGGCTGTGACATACGGACGGATAGGCAGACAGACAGACATGACGAATCTATAAGGGTTCCGTTTTTTTGCCATTTGACTACGGAACCCTAAAAAGCGGTATAATTATTGATTTGTTTGAACGATGTTAAATTATGGCGAAATGGTCTAGACAGTCTGCTCACCACTTCGCAGATTACAATCATTTGTGTGACGCGAAAATAGGTGTTCTGAGTCTGGGTGTAATTTTTGTCCATCAATTATATGTTTGCAAAGTAACCCATGGCAAAAGGATTCGTTTCCCTAGTGCGAGCGTTGTCTATAAAATATTTTCTTCTTGTATTTTAATCTCAATACTTATAATATAATTGATGGATATAAATATCATTCAGTAAAATAAGCGACCTGTCAAAGCTCAAGCGTAGAACCGATGACTTTTCGTGCTCTACTGAGCAAACCCTGGACCCCTACTGGGTGCTGTCCATGCCTGAAAAGTCCCAATACCTAACACTTCTAGTCCCGGTCTGGAATCTGAGCTTAAGACCACATTATGTGCATTGAAACACAAATAAAACTAACACTTCGTTGCAAATGCTTAATCGGACTTAGTAACCCGACTGTATGTTATGTTTTTTTATATCAGAGGGCGACAAACGAGCAAGTGTGTCACCTGATGGTAAGTGATCACCGCCGCACATGGACACTCGCAACACCAGAGGTGTCGTGAGTGCGTTGCTGTCCTTGAAAAGAGTCCGCAAATAATTTGCGGAGCCTCCCTCCAACCCCAATGAGCTCTGGCTACCTTACTCACACTCAGAAACACAACATTATATTATTAATGTTATTATTAGGGAATGTCTTCTGTAAGGTGGAGGTACTTCCCCAGTCGGGCTGCTCTTTAAGCGAATAAATGCTGTGCCCTATCAAATCAAATCTTTATTACAAAAAAAATATGGTAAACATAGTAGTAGTCGTTGTTTTGATTACTAGTAGTCAAAAGGTTTTAAAAAAACTGCCGCAAACCAGTGACCTAGGTGAGACTGTGTTGCGGCGTAGGTCAACTTGACGTCAAAATTACATGCATTAGTTAAAAATGAAGGAAATAAAAAGTTGTTGACCAAATTATTTGACTCAGGGGCTCTACCGGTTAAATCGCCGAACATCGATTTCTTAAATGGCGTTCAAATAAATAAAGATTAAAAATGACTTAATAATCGTTAAATCGGCTTCAACGTTGACAATCGATTTCGGACCTTTTATGAGGTCACATGTGCTAATGGACGCCGATTAAACGATTGATTAAGTAATTTTTTACCATTATTTATTTGAACGCCATTTAAGAAATCGATGTTCGGCGACTTAGCCGGTAGAGCCCCAGTCCAGCTGTATCGTTGTCTATTACGATCAAGCGAACTTCACTCGCCGCTCTTGGCGTCTATGTTCCACTGATGTCGCAGTATGATGTTCTTAGTAACTTCGAGAGACGCTGCTGGTCGTTCTTTGGAAGATGTGCCCTTGGGACGACTTCTACGCTCCCCAGAGGATGAGAAGGGGTGGTAATATTCTTTGCCTTCAGCCACACAGCACGGCTATTAGACTAAATTATATTAGCTGAGTAAGTGACGACCGTGATTCAGTATGATTAATACGATGTTCATCTGAAGTAAAATTGACGCTGTTTAGAGCATACTGTACATCACTCTACACGTGCAGCCTGTGGGGTTACTACACTAATAAAAGTTACCACGCCATCCGCGTCCAATATAACAACGCGTGCAGGGCGGCGATGGGGCTGCCCCGATACTGCAGCGCCTCGGGAATGTTAGCAGAGGCGCACATGGAATGCTTTCACGCGACCATGCGCAAGCGCGCTGCGTGCATGGTGCGCCGAGTACGGGCCAGTTGCAACACCATTTTGAGCTTGATTGCGGGAAGGTTAGACTGTCCTTTCATCAGGCATTGTTGTGGCAGGCATGTTACTGTACCAATTCCGGATAAAAGGTTTTAATGTAATTTATTGTGTTTATATTTATTTGGGCTTTGTCCAGCAGTGGACGTCTTTCGGCTTGATGATGATATTTATTTTACTATTATTTTTCAATTGTATAATTTTATTATTATTTCTAATTCATATTATGTTATTTTTTGTTGTAATAATAAGCAAAGTCCAGTTGACAACTGTTTTATTCATAAAATGTCTATTGTATTAAAGCCTATATACGACATCTTCCCCTAAAAAGAATAAGAATTAAACAAAAATTATTACATTTTCTTTTAACAAAATTCATCAAACAAATACAATTTTTATATAAACTAGCTACATCTAAATTTAAATCCAAAGTATCAGAGAATCAGATAATTGATCATACAGAATCAGATTAGGAATTCGAGATCGGGACTGATCGAAGACAAAGCCGTAAGGCGCTAAGTTCTGTTATCACACTTATCACTTGCACAATCCCGCGGAAGGGAGGCACACATTCTGCTAGTCACTTTCACTGCCACTCTGCCCTGGAAAATATTCATCACCATCTTCATCTGATATCTCCAGATCTTCCAAGTCTTGGAAGAGAGATTCATCCACTTTGACTGCATCTCCATCATCAAGGAATTTGAGATCAGAATCATTAAGTGTGGTGTCCCTTAAGAATAATTTTTTGCCTGTCAATTTGTTCTTATCCTTTGCTTCTCTCTCTCTCTTAGCTGGGATACCCATGTCTATCTCAAGCTGCTTTCTCCACACTAGGAATGATTCAACTGTCACCCGTATGCCTTCAAACATTTTCATTTGCCTCTTCCTCTGCCTAATTTTTGTTTATTAATGTGTAGTCGCTTTTGACGTTGACAGTTTGGTACTGTTTTGACCTGAGTCATCTTTTATCCGGAAATTTCCTCTAACAGAGACATGACATTGTCATCGGCAGAGCATTAATTTGTTATCTTCAAGGTTCAAAGACTAGAAAATGTCTGAATATTTTTCACGGAATATTTTTAAGGTCTGTTTTTGGTTCATTAATCATCGTTATTGTATTTACTGGAGGTTTCGGAGGTAATAAGATATCGCGCTTTTGCCAACGAACTTTAGTATTGAAAAATGTTGATTGATTAAACAACTGGGCATTTTATATACAAGTTTTTTATGGTATCTACTTTAAGAAAGAATTAGTTGCGGCGGCGAACATCAATAATGGTTAAACAATTATATATAAATTAGGAGTTATTTTACAGTCCATTACTTGCAGACTTTCTCATTTGATGATCTAGTTTATCCAACGATTGTACGGAAGAAATCGCTCTTATGCGATAGAATAACTGTCCAGTATACCTGTTAACAATGTTGTTTAATTATGTAGGAGAAATACAGCCACCCTCTACCATCGCACCTTTCGCTACAGACAAGGAGGTCATCCTCACATCCTCGAACCTTTTCGATCACGTTCGGTTCGCTTTAAGCGAAACTTCCTCCGGCGTACGTTGAGGTTGTGGAATGAACTCCCTGTTACGGTTTTCATAAGACTATGGGGCCCTTCAAAAAGGGAGTTGTAAGGTTTCTAAAGGGTCGGCAACGTGCTAATGATGCCGTGCTGGTGTTGCAAGCGTTCATGGGCTCCAGTGACCACTTACCATCACGTGGGCCGTATGTATGTTTGCCAACTAAATTGTATAAATATATAGTTCAGGAGTGTGTGGACAACACGGGTGATGGGATGGCCATCATCATCGAGAGTCCCACCTAACGGTGGAAGAACAGGTAGACAACCGACAGCTTCCCTATTATAATAATATTCTCTATAATAAATATAACTATACGATACGATATTGTATAACGATACGCGAAAGATTAAAAGTAATATAATATTAATATCTTGGGACAATGTCACACAGATCATCCTAGCCCCAAACTAAGCAAAGCCTGTACTATGGGTCCCAGGCGACGATATACATATTTATATAGTCATAAGTCATAAGTAATTTATTTCATAACAATATACATTGTGTTGAAAATTGCTACACTAATCAAATTGAAATATTCCATAACAAAAATTAGACATAACATTAATAAAATCACACAATAATAAATTATCACAGAATATTAAAAATCATATTAAAACGATAAAATACAAAGACACAAAGACAATAAATCTAATAAGGTAATTCATACATAACTATTCATACTACTATAGATAGATAAATACTTAAATAAATAGAAAACATCCATGACTCAGAAACAAATATTCGTGCTCATCACACAAATATTTGCACTTACCGGGATTCGAACCCAGGACCACCAGCTTTGTAGGCAGGAGCACTACCAACTAAGGTACGGTGACCGTCAAAAGTGCTACTTAGTTGGCTAGTATTGCCGTATTTCGGTACGGTGGTGAAAAGGACCATTATTATTCGTCGTCAACCCAGCTCGACTTAAAGATCACAGCTGTTTAGGGCCACTTCGTACTCTCGCCTCGCGAATGATTCACGCGAGAGCGATACTTGGCGATGCGCCGCTCCCCTTCATTTTGAATTTACGAAAAACACGGGTAGAGCTAGTGCCTATAGTTAACAGACTATTCGAAAATTCGTGGACCGAGCGACGTCCACTAGTTGACCACTCGGCGTTCACTTGTTGACCGCGCGGGGTCCACTGGTTGACCGCGCGATGTTTGTTGGTGTTAACGCGGCGTCCACCCGTGGACCACCTGTCGACAACGAGTGGACGCCGTGCGACGAGGCGGTGCGGGGTGTGTGCCAGGTGACTCTAATGACTGTGACCTTTAAACTTTAACCGATGCTTGTTTATTGGTGTTAACGCGGCGTCCACCCCTGGACCACCTGTCAGCAACGAGTGGACGCCGTGCCACGAGGCGGTGCGGGGAGGGTGCCGGGTGGCTCTAATGTGCTGTGACCTTTAAACTTTAACCGATGCTTGTTTATTGGTGTTAACGCGGCGTCCACCCGTGGACCACCTGTCGACGAGTGGACGCCGTGCGACGAGGCGGTGCGGGGTGTGTGTCGGGTGGCTCTAATGACTGTGACCTTTAAACTTTAACCGATGCTTGTTTATCCATTATAGTACAAATTACGCACAATGACCGAGTCCTGTGTTCCTTAATAAGTTTTCCAATAACAGAATGTGCCAGTCACTGCGTAAGACTTAAGACCAACGCTAAGGAAATTGCGACCTATTTTCATCTTAGGTAAGCTGGCCGTTTGTAAGCAAGGTATTATGTAAGAAGATAATACCTTTTTAGTTGGACATTCTGTTAGGATAGATATAGTTAACGTAACTTTGTATGCCTAGAGGTATTGCTCAGATGAAGGTCGCGTAATTAATTACCCAAGATAATTCTTTGACGAGACTGTAGGTACGTTTTTAGCTTCTTGATATAATTGGTTTATTAAAATACTTGTTACAAACTTTTTAGTTATTCCAGTTTGTGTCTCTAGGTGTTGTTAAAAAGACGTGATATTTATTTTGATGATATCTCCGTAGAAATATTTATCCTAGTATTTCTACTGGTCTAATTATTTTTAGACTTAATACTTAATCTAATTCTCAATATTCTAATGGGAGTCAGATTAAATCCCAATGATATTAGAGAATTGTCTACGAATAAGTTTAAAAGAATTATTAAAGCCAAATTGTGTAGCAGGGCATATTACAAAATATCAGATTATTTAATAGATAAAAATGCTTGGGATTGAGTTGTTCTGAGTCAACACACATGATTGTAATTAATCTTAAGTATATTTTAAAATTATTATTTATTTTATATTTTAATATTCTAAAAAAGGATTCCTATAGTGTTTCTCAGTAGCTGCCACGTCGTGCACTGCACGGTAGTGTAAAAAAATATGACGATTCCACATAGATGTAAAATTTTGATTTTGTAATATTTTCAAAATTCTCGACCACAGTAAAGTCCAGATAGAAGAGCGGCGCAGATTGATGGGAGAAAATCGTTAAAATTTTATGAAGCACTTCGCCATTCATTTGTTCTCAATATAAATTTCTAAGTTATCAGCGTGGTCTGTTTACTCGCCCGTGCACCTATGTAGCAGAGCACTAGAAATAAATTTATTGAATGGAATATATTTACAGTATCGGAGGACATTGCAATAAGTGGCAGATTCTCGGGTTAGAATTTATGTACTGATATGTAGACATTTAAAAAAATAATTAGATAACATAATTTACTTGAAGTTTTAAGATGAAATCTGTGATTTAGTTCATCGTTAGTACGTGTGTAACTTATTTTATTATAGTCCAAGTTTCTCTTTTTAATATTTTTACAAAATAAGATATTCAAAAAAGCACAAGTCTCTATTGTTTAAAAATTAGTTCGTGATCATACATTACCTGTAGTTTCTCAGTCGTCTCATTAGTTATCATTGTATTTTTATATATATTTATACACTTATATGTACATATGTGTATCTATTTAGTCTGTATTATAATGATTAATAATGTGTTAATATATATAATTAGGATTTAATATACATAGGAAGTGTGTAACTGTACACAAACAACCAGTGCATTAGCTTTAATGGACAATTTATTTTAGTGCACCTGCCAAAGCCTCTCTGCACTGCTCTAAGGTTGAGTTGTAAATAATTCCTTTGGCATTAAGTTCGCCAATGTACAATATTTTATTTGCTAAAGTTTTAAGTTTAATTAAAGTCAAAAATTTGTATAGATTTCTGGCTTTAGGTTTAAAGAACTTTATTTCTCATAAGAACTTTATAGCTCGCTTGAATGAGATACACAGATATGACATATTAAGCATGCATAAATCAAACTGGTTACATCAAATTTAAAATTTTTAAATATTTCATTTCAACGTGCACAGTTAACGTTACTTTAAAATATGAATATGTAATAAATAACACAAAAATAATCATTTAACTAATTTATTGCACGTCAGAATAAATATTAAAATTATTAAAAATCAAAATTAATTAATTCTCAGCATTCATACTTTAAAATTGTAATATAAAATAAATAATTTAAAAATAATCTATCAATCAATTAGTTAATTTAAAATAAAGTTACAACAAACATTCAAATAATTAATTCTAGGTAACTACTATGATTATGGAAAATATATATAGTTCTGCCTACAACATTAATTAGTTAATGTAATCAATAATTGTTAAGTTTTTGTGTGGTATTTTAGTTAGTTATATTTATGTTTACATTTATTTTATGCATGCTTTGTCACAAGACGACACGCATTTGTAAATCTTTGCAATTCTCATATAAGTGAACTGTAATTGTTCTTTCGAGAATAAATGTTCTTTAAACCTATATTATTGTCTTGCCGGGAACAAAAACGAAATCACCTGAGGCAAGTATAGAAGAAGAAGTATAGGCTTTTATTTACTTAAAACTTTATGGACCTATAATTTTAGACCTATAGGAAAGTTAAAGTAGCAGCGAGGTCTTAGAAATCCATTCTTAATGTAGATTAAGATTGGATTTCAAAACTTGAACAACTGAGTTCCAATATTACGCCTAAACTTAAGAAAAGTCTGATTTTCATTTCTCCCACAACTCATTGGGTAAACCGTAATTGGTTTACCTTAGAGCTAACATAGTTATGTGAAGTGTTTTAAAATAATATATATGTGTGTTATATCTGTAGTACAATTAATTAAATTCAGGTTTTGTTTGTAATGCATAGCAATCATAAAACCTGTTTTAATATATATATATATGTATTTATACATATATTTTAAAAGACCACGCCCTCATTAGGTAATCGAGTCCCTGTGTCGCGGGGTACTTTACAAATATATAATAGACGGACACAAATTACATCCAGAGTCAGAACAACTATTTATGGGTCACACAAATAGTTGTCCGGCGCGGGACTCGAACCCGGGACAAAAACGGCGAGGCAATTGTCTTAGCCACTGTACCACACGTGCAGTCATTTTTATTGTCTATACATTTGTATTTTTCAATTATTCGATAAATTATTTGACCAATACTTATACGGGATTATCTTTAAAGCATTCCCTATCGGGCAAAACAAATTTTTAAATTAATAAACAACTAATTTAACCGGGAATAATAATATAATAATAATATCTAGGGACAATGTCACACAGATCATCCTAGCCCCAAACTAAGCAAAGCTTGTACTATGGGTACTAGGCGACGATATACATACTTATATAGATACTTAAATACATAGAAAACATCGGTGCTACCAACTAGGCTACGGTGAATGACATATAGTAAAGAGTTTAGTTTAATTTAGTTTTAGAGTTTTATAGTCATGGATGTTTTCTATGTATATAGGTATTTATCTATCTATATAAGTATGTATATCGTCGCCTGGTACCCATAGTACAAGCTTTGCTTAGTTTGGGGCTAGGATGATCTGTGTGACATTATCCCCAGATATTATATTATTAAAGTTTCATACGAGGATATGTCAAGACATCGCACGCGCATAGAAAATTAATCCATGTGTACTCTACATACATATATTTGTTGGACATGAAGTACATCCACATCGGAACATCTATTTATAGGTGACACAAATAGTTCTCCTGCGCGGGAATCGAACCCGGGACAGAAGCGTAGCCATAGGTGCAGTTAAGAGAGGTAGGGCACAGCGTTCATTCGCTCGAAGAGCAGCACGACTGGGGAAGTATCCACCTTACCGAAGACATTCCCTAATAATAACATTAATAATTTGATGTTGTGTTTCTGTACGTGAGTAAGGTGGCCAGAGCTCATTGGGGTGGCGGAAAGGGTTAGCAACACTTGTTTGCTGACTCTTAAAGGCCGAGCAAGCCACACGCGACTCCTCTGGTGTTGCGAGTGTCCATTGGCGGCGGTGATCACTTACCATCGGGTGACCCACTTGCTTGTTTGTCGCCCTCTGATATAAAAAAGTCAATTGCAAAAGATTATTGTTTAATGTATACTGTATTTCTCATTGTGGTTTTGTTTTGTTTTTTTTTGTTTACATAATTGCAAGGCATACATGGTAAGTGATCACTGCGACGCGAGATATTTAATTTATACTTCAATCATAATAAGTAAGTTTAATTTAACCCTTTCCCGGGCAGAGGGGATTTAGTTCCCACCATATTTTGAACTCGATTAATTTGTAATAAAGTTCAAAACCAACAAATTAGAAATATACCTACTGCCCGGGATAGAGAGATTAGGGAATTACGGATATTGTTTTCTTCGTCTCTCATAACTATTACATAAGTATGACATATTTTGAGATATGGTATAGGAATAAATTAATCAGTAAGCTAATTATAAATTATACTTAGTGCCCGAACTTGGTATCGTCAATATCATCCAAGTCAAGGACTTTGACTCCTCCGGGCTGGGCGTTTTTCATAGCCGACGAATAAGCATGGCTATACAAATTGGCAATGTTGCCGTTGCTGGGGCACATTTTGCAATGGCCTGTAAGTTTAGTCTAGTGACGTTGACAACTAAGTCAAAGGTCGTAGTTCGATCCTCGCCCAGGACAAATCTTTGTGTGGTTAGCAAGATTATTTGTCGTGTGTCTAGGTGTAATTTATATTATACTGTTCTCTTTGTAGTTACACATCGAGAAAAATATTTTAAATGAAGATTGGAACTATTTATTTATCCAGTCGATTGAACTTGGTCTCCTATTAATATATATTAAAAGCAATATCTCTTATATTTAATAATATTTATTTAAACACAGGGTAATACTAGTTTTTCTAAGATTCATCGAAAAGTTTATAGTTATTGCAATACAATTGGTTTTTGTTTTGATAGTTTCCGTTAACTACCCTGTCATCCTTTTAATTTTACAACAGAAATAATATTAATATAATACAGTTTAATAAATTATTACCTTGAAACAAAGCTTCTTTAGTTCGTTTTAATATAAATGACAAACACAAGGCTCTTACTTTCAATTGCCCTGAGGTATCATGTTCTCGTTATAATGTCAAAAATATTTTGTTACGTCAACTAGAATTAGGTTATGTTAGAGAGACAAGGATATTTAAATTAAACATTATATACATACATAACCTCACGCCTGTTTCCCAGAGGGGTGAGCATAGACAACGGATTTCCATTTGTCACTATCGTGCCTCGGTGTAATTGTAAATGTAGTTATATTCGTATGTATTATGAATTATTTTAATATTTTCGTCTACGAGTATTTGCAATAAATTATTGATTTTCATAGGTTATAAAATAGGTTTATCCATAATAATGAAGTGGTCTAGCTTAGTCATTGATGTCAATATAATGTTTTAGTTTTCAAATCTAGGTAAATGAATCTTACGGTGCCAGACATATTATGGAATAAATGCATGTTCCAAATAAGAATATGATTTTCCCCAAATGAGTGAAGAATTTTTTATTCATACCCAACGCAGTCGGTCCATTCATTCAGACTGAATGGCGAATATTGTAAATAATGCCTTTTCTTTAACAATGTAATTATAAATAATAAATCGTATTATAAACTTACAATTTATATAAAAAAATAATCCTTTGCATTTACTATTACCAATGTAACTATATGTATATCAAATAAAAAAGTATATATAAAATTATTAAAATAATATAATAATATGTATGGGACATGTACGTATATTATTCGAATTTAGAATGCATTTATTAACGTTTAAATAAATAAAATCTCATCAATTGTTTAACCTTTGCGCTCATTGTTTTCATTTTGGTGCGGTCCATAAAGGAAATTAACCCATTACTGTGAAATTTATCACTTAAGATGACACACTATTTTAAACTTACACCTATATTGTGTTCAATTTATTAACCAACTCAATAGGTGGGATAAACAAGTTGTTTTTTTTAAATGTATGATAACCGATTTAGAATTTTTGGAAGGAGGAATGCTTTTGCAAATGTCCCGTAATTTTGTTTCAATAGGCTGTAAAAAAAAGTTGAAGCTAGTATTTTGTTTTTCTTTAAACTGTCCAATATCAGACAAAAATACCCGTAATGCTGGACAACAGTTTTCCCAAAGATCTCCATAATTCCGCTCCCCTCATCCAGGGCCTTCCAGCGAACCTCACAAGATGGTCGGTGCATCTTGAAGAGGGCCTACTCACGGTGCGTCTTCCGGTTTTTTAAACATACTTACTTAAAATTTACTATGTTTGCGGGTCATGTAACTCGTCTTCATGCGTGCGCGTACATGTCTGATGTAGGCTGCACCGATCACGAGTGAGCTGCGTGGACTGAACATGTTGGCTCACAGAATAGTTCTCCTTTCATGTCTCTCAAGACTCAAGTCTTACTTCTTACAACAAATTTAATCTTCTGACTAATCGGTGAAATGTACATGCCAAACCCCTGTAGATATCTAATAATTGTATCGCCGTAGATTACCTGTGGCAATAAGTACAAACCTTTGTGGTTTAAATATGCTATGTACACTAACAAGTATCCTGTATTTTAATTAAATAAATAAAAAAAATGTATACTGAACGAATTCACACGATTCGTTTACCACTTTAAGTGACTCGTGTGAATTCGTTCAGTGTAAACTAAACGAAAATAATTGAACACAATTCGTTTAGTTTAGTATTTGAGTTACAAGTTTTTATTGTTTTGTTTATGGAGTTACCAGTTTTGACTTTTTTCTCTACGTGATATTCTTTTCCGTCAGCCATGTAGTATAATTCAGAAACGTATTAATTGACATCAATGTTTTTCTTATATGTAAGTATGTTACGTTAATTGGGTACCGAATTGGTTCAAAGCTGTTATTAGAAAGAACTGTCAAAGTCGGTCAAATATGAACGTATATTTCAAACAGTCGTCCGTTTGTATATTAATGATTGTGTCTGGTGATAGATTTAAAGAAATCCAACGCAAAATATTCGCATCACAGCCTTAATACAATGAGCTTTAGACTATAATCGGCCGAATTGATTCTTGAAACTCAAGAAACTTTGGTATCTTTATACTGCATTGTTTCTATCATTAGTTTTAGTTAAATACCCTCATCATTTGGACCTCAAGGCAGTTAGGACTAATGAACTCTAAAACGTTCGCTTTGCTAAGGCCAGGCTTTCTCAAACGTACATTAGAGCCCATAAACCGGTTTAATTGAAAGGCTTCAGTCGTGAAGGTTATTGCAGTAATTTGATGAGACCAACCATTGTATTTTAAACGTCTAGCGATGCAAACATCATACGAGTACACTGCGCAGCGAAATTTTAAAACATTTCGTATACCGGATTTAGTTCCCGAACAGGTCAACTATTTGCGTAACCTATAAGTTTGAGTCTGGGCATGCTTTGCGTCCAATAAATATATGTTTTTTATAGTACCCCGCGACTCAGGGATTCATTTCCTTGGTGCGGGCGTACCTTTGAACTCCATATTTACCTATAATGTTAAACACAGACATTAAATTAAATGACTTTATGTTGGACATTATTGTTAAAAAATACTTTTAAATTTAGTTAGGTAATCTCTTTTTTGCATACTAAGGTCCATTTCTAGTTCTCTATTCTCTAAGCTAAGTCTCTAGCTAAGTGATCCTTAGCTCACTTATTATCAGTGCGTCATAAAGCTATTTTTAATGTCATTAGGACTATCGTCTTTTCTTATCACAAAAAGTTACACTTGGCTGGCTTTATTTTTCAATAAGTTCAAATTTCTCTAAAAGGCCCATAAGCATCACAACTTAGTATAGTATACAAAAAGTGATACAAGAATATATTGACTTTTTTATTAATAGTTAGCCTTGTGTCAAAGTTATTCAAACCGTTAAATAAGTCTCTGGCATGGCTTACTGACTGATGTTTGATGACTAGATCTGGAAGCGCCAATTTAACGTGACCTCCGAAGCATGGAGCTGCTCAGAAAATAAACTACATTACTCATATACACTGACCACGTATGTAGGTGCTTAACCTTTGTGAACGACTGTCTATGAGCGTCTTTCGACTGCCTCGTTGGGCTAGCGGTAGCGTATTTACCCGTAGATAATGAAGTCCTGGGTTCAAATCCCGGGTCGGGCCAAAAGTAATTTTGTTATTTTTCTGTAAAGAAAATTTATTAGTATCAGTTTCAGTTCTGGAAGTTGGCGGTATTAAACCCCCGTGTCTTGGAAAGCACGTAATATCGTCGGTCCTGTACTTAATCTCTTTCTGGTAACAATACAAAATAATAATAGTATCCTGGGACATTATTTACACACGGCGATCTGATCCCAAAGTAAGCAGAGCTTGTACTATGGAAACCAGATATCTGATATACTACATATACTACTTTTCTTTTGTAATTACATACTTATAAAGATATTACACCCAGACTCATGACAAACAGACATGTTCATGCACACAAATATTTGGCCTGTGTGGGATCGAACCCACGACCTCTGGCGTGAAAAGAAAGCATTTGCTAACCACTCCAACTGGCCCGTTAGAAAGTGCTCATGTGTTTGCGCACATGCTTGTGCCCTATAATATGTCTTGAGCAGATGGCTACTCTCCATTGAGACTGGCCGCCGGTTCCAGAATTCGACCAGGAGGACATTAGAAGCCCTAACTACTAAATTATGTGTGCGTTATTGTTCTCTTGTTTATTTACAACTTTATAGTGTAAACTTAAAGTTCTCCGGTCAAATATTAACACGAGAATCTAACTACATAGTTCAGAAGCGAAACTAGCAAACAGTGCACAATTTGAGAACTTCGTAAGCTGAGCTAAACGATTTATTCAAGCGTGAGAATACTGGGCTGCACTTACAGAAGTAAGTATAACATAGAGAAGTATAAGTTCGAACAAATGCCAGATTTTACTGTAGGATTCAAATTAGTTATTTACATTTCTTTTTGTTTCTAATCTACCAAACTTTTTACATTATTATAGATTAGACTTGCATAGAAAAGTTCAATCGTTTTAATAACGAAAAACTTCATTACCGAGATTCATACTCGTTCAATAATATGGCATATGAAATTCGGCTAGGTGTACTTTTTTGAATAGAAACCGTTTGATGGCAATTTTTAGTTCAAGTTATAATCTTATACCACATCTTTTCCTCCGAAAAGAGCCCGAACTAGGATAAAAAACTTGAGAGGTGTCAAGGGACACCCGGATAGAACGAAGTTCCTTTCGATTAATTAGTGAAGGAATTGACGGGCCGCCGTGGCCTAAATTTGGCTAGGAGGACATTATTATTATTACATGTTTGGTTTCGAGAGGGTCAACAAGATACGGTGACCAATTAACATCAAGTGGTCTATATACTTATTTCATGTCGAAAGCGGCCATAGGCTACGGTGACCTCTTAACTTTGTATACTTGTTTGGTGTTAAGAGCGTCCATAGACTAGGGTGACCGCTTAACACTGTAAACTTGATTCGTGTTGAGTACGACCATTGGCTACGGTGACCTCTTAACATTGTATCAGGTACTTGTTTGGTGTTGAGAGCGCCCATAGACTACGGTGACCGCTTAACATTGTAAACTTGATTCGTGTTGAAAACGACCATAGGCTCTGGTGACCTCTTAACATCGTATACTTGTTTGGTGATGAGAGCGACCATAGGCTACTGTGACCACTTAGCATCACGTGGTCCAAACACTTGTTTGTTAGAAGCGTCTATAGGCTACGGTGACCGCTTAGCATCACGTGGTCCATATTGTTTGATAGAACCGACCGTTAGGCTACGGTGACCGCTTAGCATCACGTCGTCCATATACTTGTTTGTTAGAAGTGTCTATAGGCTACGGTGACCGCTTAGCATCACGTGGTCCATATTGTTTGATAGAACCGACCGTTAGGCTACGGTGACCGCTTAGCATCACGTCGTCCATATACTTGTTTGTTAGAAGTGTCTATAGGCTACGGTGACCGCTTAGCATCACGTGGTCCATATTTTTTGATAGAACCGACCATAGGCTACGGTGACCGCTTTACATCACGTGGTCCGTATACTTGTTTGTTGGAAGCGACCATAGGCTACGGTGACCGCTAAGCATCACGTCGTCCATATACTTGTTTGTTAGAAGCGACCAAAGGCTACGGTGACCGCTTAGCACCACGTGGTCCGTATACTTGTTTGTTAGAAGCGTCCATAGGCTACGGTGACCGCTTAGCATCACGTTGTCCATATACTTGTTTGTTAGAAGCGACCATAGGCTACGCTGACCGCTTAGCATCACGTGGTCAGTATACTTGTTTGATAGAAGCGTCTATAGGCTACGGTGACCGCTTAGCATCACGTGGTCCAAACACTTGTTTGTTAGAAGCGTCTATAGGCTACGGTGACCGCTTAGCATCACGTGGTCCATATTGTTTGATAGAACCGACCGTTAGGCTACGGTGACCGCTTAGCATCACGTGGCCCGTATACTTGTTTGTTAGAAGCGTCCATAGGCTATGGTGACCGCTTAGCATCACGTGGTCCGTATACTTGTTTGTTAGAAGCAACCATAGGCTATGGTGACAGCTTAGCATCACGTGGTCGGAGAAACATGCGCACGCCGCACAGCTGCAAAATATGTCGTGAACAATTTTTCGTGAGAATTTTTTCTGTCTAGCCCCCTTTCACAACGCGCGATAAGGAACTTCGTTCCAATAAATACTTATTTTAGTGCGAAGACTTTTTAATAAGAAATGTTGAGCTCATAATATGTGCCTGCTACCGTCAGTAACCTTCAATTGGTTATATCTAAAAATCTCAAATTGCCGCTTTCATATGCAGACTCTCAGAGCCTTTACGTTACTTTATATCAGAGGGCGACAAACGAGCAAGTGGGTCACCTGATAGTAAGTGATCACCGCCGCCCATGGACACTCGCAACACCAGAAGACCTCTCAAATGAGCTCTGGCAACCTTACTCACACGCATGAACACAAAATGATTAATGTTATTATTAAGGAATGTCTTCTGTTAGGTGGAGGTATGTACATACTTCCCCAGTCGGGCTGCTCTTTGAGCGAATGAACACTGTGCCCTACCTCTCTTACTTATATATATTATTTGTAACTGATTGTCTTCGTTGAGAATCTAAGCACGCGGTTAGTCCATGGATGCCATAGCTATAGGTAACAGCAAATGCATGGTAACGTTTCAATTTGTTGATGACGTAAAAATGTATGTAAAGTCTCTCCTTCAAAATTTATTTTTGTTAGTTGCGTAGCAACGCGCGCAGGGTATGAAATACATGAATAATCTAAGTGATTATCATCATACATATGTAGGTTATTATATTATACAAATGAAAATTATACAGTGTATATTATAAGTATCCGGTTTAAGTATTTATGGTGGCGGCATTATTGTAGTTCAGTGTTCGTCTTGTTGGTCTGTTAGTAAGATCTTTCTTTGTAGATCTGACGTCGAGTATAAAAACACTATACGTAAAATAATACGTCAAAAGAATGTATTCTATATCCCATAGTGGTGTTGCCATATGTTGGCATAATCGTAGTAGAGCGGATAAAATTATCTATATTTATATAATAGATAGTATTTATATTACCAAACATAAACCCCCTCAGTCAGGTTCTAAAGAAAAGTAATTAATAAACACTAATTAATTATTCCACACAGATTATTATCTTTCAATCTTAAAGGAATTTCAAGGATAATATTTATTCCGATCTAGTCCACAAACAAATTAAGAAAGATGTTTTCATCATTATACTCGTAGAACTTTCGAAGTAGTCCAGGAATAATTATGGACTTAACTTTCGAAGTACGCCAATTTTTATTTTGTTTTTATTATGATAATGTAGAGTAGATGGAAGTCAGCGTATTAACTTTATTATGAAGTTCGATTTGGTAATATCAGTGTCCCGGATTCAATTTCGACACAGTAAAACTATTTTTGTGATCCATAAATAGTAGTTCTTCCGAGTCTTCCGAGGTTATATACATGTAAAGTACCCGCGGTATAGGGATTAATTTCATTAGTGAGGGCGATGTTGGAGCTTAAAATAGACCTAAACAATGATCCATTTTTCAGTGATAGCGTCAATGGTTACCATTAACTATTTTAAATAGTTGTAAATTAATTTATAAGTTAATAAAGTGTTCTTGGAAATTTGTTTCGGAAAAGAATATTTACCGTAGCGGGAGCAAATCTGCAAGTATCCAGTGTCAGAGAACTTCTAAAATCTGTAGATCCATCCGATACTTTTCATGGGTCACGCTAGCCAACACGATGGGCTATCGGATAATGAGTGTAGACTTTTGGTTACACACCCAAGTGGGTGCAAGTGTGCGCTATAATATATCCCGAATACACGACCAGTTACCATAAAACTTGAATATTTTGTGGCTGACAATAGTTACTCTAAAAGTTAATTGAGTTGAAAACATACTGCAAAATAATGACACATAAGAAAACATACATATTCAAAAGACGACATTTTACTGATTACCGAACATCATAATATAACGATCTGCTACTCCAGATCTTCGGGATCTTTTAATATTGGAATAAAATATCGACTTTGGTTTCGACTTATATTTTCATCATTTTTCACTATATTATGTCATTGTGACATAATATAGTGAAAAACCTCCCTACCAGGGTTCTGTCGTAGACTGACTTTAAAAAAGAGTTTTGTTTTCGTTTGAAATATTTTCAAACGATTTCTTTTTAATTATTTCTTTTTATAACGTTTGTTCGGACGAACGAAGGTGTGCAACCAAGAAGGTCGTCACAATACCTCAGCGTTCAGTATCGAAATCGAATCCTGAAAAATAACAGTGCTACCCCATACCATCCCGTGGGTGTCGTAAAAGGCGACTAAGGGATACACCAGGTAGTTGGGTAGCAGGAGCTTGGCGAGGAGGCGAGGTGGTGGCTAGTACTTGCCACCACCTCGCCAGCTCGCATACCAAGCGTGGTGACTGCAGTGAACCCCTCCAAATGGCAAAGTTAGAAAAACCTTTAGGGGACGCCTATGTCCAGCAGTGGAAGATATCAGGCTGATGAACCATATCAACATATCAGGTTGTGGGTTTGATAATTATATCTAGGGACAATGTCACACAGATCAACCTAGCCCCAAACTAAGCAAAGCTTGTACTATGGGTACCAGGCGACGACCATACATACTTATATAGATAGATAAATACTTATATACATAGAAAACATCCATGACTCAGAAACAAATATTCGTGCTCATCACATAATTTTGCACTAAACTAAACTATTTGCACTTACCGGGATTCG
The DNA here is from genome assembly GCA_951640165.1 of Pseudoips prasinana. Classification (NCBI taxonomy): domain Eukaryota; kingdom Metazoa; phylum Arthropoda; class Insecta; order Lepidoptera; family Nolidae; genus Pseudoips; species Pseudoips prasinana. The sequence continues at coordinate 38,149,334 of OX621240.1, read as the reverse complement.
AACCCAGGACCACCAGCTTCTTAGGGAGGAGCACTACCAACTAGGCTACGGTGATATGTTACGGTGTATGTAATTATGTTTCAAACGGCTGTAAAAAAGTTGAAGGCAGTATTTTGTTTTTCGTTAAACTGTCCCATATCAGACAAAAATACCCGTAATGCTGGACAAAAGTTTCCCCAAAAATCTCCATAATTGCCAGCCTTGCGCTCCCCTCATCCAGGTCGTCGGTGCATCTTGAAGAGGGCCTACTCACGGTGCATCTTCCGGTTCTTTAAAAATACTTACTTAAAATTACTATGTTTGCGGGTAATTTAACTCGTCCTCAACTCGTGCGCGCACATGTCTGCTGTAGCCTGCACCGATCACGAGTGGGCTGCGTGGACTGAACATGTTGGCTCACAGAATAGTTCTCTTTTCATGTACACTGAACGAATTCACACGATTCGTTTACCACTATAAGCTCGTGTGAATTCGTTCAGTGTAAACTAAACGAAACTAATTGAATAGAATTCGTTTAGTTTAGTTTTTGAGTTACAAGTTTTTATTGTTTTGTTTATGGAGTTACCAGTTTTGATTTCTACGTGATATTTTTTGTCGTCAGCCACACAGTAATGTAATTCGGAAACTTTTTAATTGACTTCAAAAGTCTATGAATTACATCAATGTTTTTCTTATATGTAAGTATGTTACGTGAATTCACCGTTAATTGGGTACCGAATTGGTTCAAATCTTTTATTCGAAAGAAAAGTCAAAGTCGGTCATATATGTACAGACGCCAGCACATCCAGCTACCCCAATCTGTCAAATTTCTTTTTTAGATTTTCAACTTTATCACTTGAGCATAATTTCAACTTTATCATTTAATTTCAATTGGGGAAATTTGACAGATTGGGGTAGCTTGATGTGCTGGCGTCTGTACATATATTTCAAACAGTCGCCCGTGCGTATATTAATTATTGTGTCTGGAGATAGATTCAAAGAAAACCACAAAATATTCGCATCAGCCTTAATACAATGAGCTTTAGACTATAATCGGCCGAATTGATTCTTGAAACTCAAGAAACTTTGGTATCTTTATACTGCATTGTTTCTATCATTAGTTTTAGTTAAATACCCACATCATTTGGACCTCAAGGCAGTTTCGACTAATGAACTCTAAAACGTTCGCTTTGCTAAGGCCAGGCTTTCTCAAACGTACATTAGAGCCCATAAACCGGTTTAATTGAAAGGCTTCAGTCGTGAAGGTTATTGCAGTAATTTGATGAGACCAACCATTGTATTTTAAACGTTTAGTGATGCCAACATCATACGAGTAGGTACACTGCGTAGCGCAGTTGTTAAACATTTCGCCATTTCGTATCCTGGAATTAATTCCCGAACAGGTCAACTATTTGCGTAACCCATAAGTCTGATGCTGGGCGTGCTTTGCGTCTGATAATTATATGTTTTTATAGTATCCCGCGACTCAGGGGTTCATTTCCTTAGTGTGAGCGTTGCTTTGCTTTCATCACAAAAACTGTACGTTCATGTGTGTCAAAGTTTTTAACAAAATACCACAGTCGCTAAGGGAACTACCCCTTAGGTTATTTAAACTTAGATTGAAGACATGGCTTACAGAAAAATGTTTTTATACAATTCAGGAGTATTTTGACATTACGGGATATTTATAATAATTGTGGTTTGTACCTGTGTGTAATTGTGTATATTTGTATTTTATTTGTATAATTTTATGTTTACTGACATTTTACTATTGTTTGTGTACCCATTTACTAACTTCTTGACGTAATTTTAATGATATATATTTATAATTCATTAGTGGACATAAAATAATGTAATGTAATACAGCTTAATTAGCTGTTTAATATTTGTATACCAGTCTATCTGGTTAGACATGTGGCCCCTATTTTAATTCTAAGACCTGTATAATTACCATGCCTAATGCAAATAAAATGATCTTATCTTATCTTTGAACTCCATATTTATATGTTTAACACACACATGAATTAAGAGGAGTTTGTATTAGACATTATAGATAAAAAAATAGTTTTAAATTCTGTTTCTCTCTTTTTTGCATACTAAAATCCATTTTGAGTTATCTAGTCTCTAAGCTAAGTCTCTAGCTAAATGATCCTTAGCTTACATATTATCAGTGCCTCATAAAGGTATTTTTAATGTCATATTATCTCATTAGGACAATTGTCTTTTCTTATCACCAAAAAGTCGATACTTGGCTGACTTTTTTTTCAATAAGGACTAATTTCTGTAATGAAGATTTCTCAGTATCAGCCGCAAGGCACTAAGTTGGCGGTACTATATGCCCATGCCTCAGAAAGCACGTTGTATAGCCGTCGGATCTGTACGTGATCTCTTTCCGGCCGTGTCGCTAGTTATACCATCGGATCATCAGAGTGGCGGAATAGAAAGTACTCATGTGTTTGCGCACATCCTTGTGCTCTAATTTGTCCCGAGCTACTCTCCATTGAGACTGGCCGCCGGTTCCAGAATTCGACCGAGGAGGACATTAGAAGCGCTAACTACTAAATTATGTGTGCGTTATTGTTCTCTTGTTTATTTACAACGTTAAAGAGTAAACTTAAAGTACTCCGGTCAAATATTAACACGGGAATCTAACTACATAGTTCAGAAGCGAAACTAGCAAACAGTGCACAATTTGAGAACTTCGTAAGCTGAGCTAAACGATTTATTCAAGCGTGAGAATACTGGGCTGCACTCACAGAAGGTAAGTATAACATAGAGAAGCATAAGTTCGAACAAATGCCAGGTTTTATTGTAGGAATCAAATTAAGTAGTTATTTACATTTCTTTTTGTATCTAATCTACCAAACTTTTGTTATACGTCGTTTTTTTCACTCTTTTTTTCTTTTCTACATTATTATAGATTAGGCTTGCGTAGAAAAGTTCAATCGTTTTAATAACGAAAAACTTCATTACCGAGATTCATACTCGTTCAATAATATGGCATATGAAATTCGGCTAGGTGTACATTTTTTAATAGAAACCGTTTGATGGCAATTGTTAGTTCATGTTATAATCTATTATAAAAATATTTTGCAAAAAAATCGAAAAAATGTATTTTAGGCAACTTGAATGTTATTTATGTATTGTATAAACATTAAACTACAACATATCAAAATTTCAGCTTGCCTCAAATACTTGGTTAAAAAAAAAAAAAAATTAGGGGTTGGTTTAGACCCGCTACCCGCCAGCCAGGTCTGCAGTTCCGTGTTGGGGTGTGTCTGAAGAGCTATAGGACAAGTTTTCAGCTTGCCTCAAATACCTACCCAAAAATGCGTGCCAGCTCTCCTACTATATACGTAACAGTAAATGCATGATACCGTTTCAAGTTGTTGAAGACGTAAAAATTTATCTAATATCTCTTCTTCAAAATTTATTTTAGTTAGTTGCGTAGCAACGCGCGCAGGGTATAGTTATATATGAAATGCATGAATAATCTAAGTGATTATTATGTAACTGATTGTATTCGTTTAGAGTCTAAGCACGCGGTTAGTCCGTGGATGACATAGTTATAGGTAATATCAAATGCATGATAACGTTTCAAGTTGCTGATGACGTAAAAATTTATGTAATGTCTCTCCTTCAAAAATTATTTTAATTAGTTACGTAGCAACGCGCGCAGGGGATAGTTATATATGAAATACATGAATAATCTGAGTGATTATTATCATACACAATATTTAGGTAATCTTCTACTATATAAAAATAAGTCGGGTTTTCCTTCCTGACGCTATAACTCCAGAACGCACGAACCGATTTCCACGGTTTTGCATTCGTTGGAAAGGTCTCGGGCTCCGTGAGGTTTATAGCAAAGAAAATTTATAAAATTTAACGCGGGTAACACCGCGGGGCACAGTTAGTTATATTATACAAATAAAAATGATACAGTGTATATTATAAGTATCCGGTTTAAGTATTTATGGTGGCGGCATTATTGTAGTTCAGTGTTCGTCTTGTTGGTATGTTAGTAAGAAGATCTTTGTATATCTAACGTAGAGTATAAAAACACTATACGTAAAATAATACGTCAAAAGAATGTATTCTATATCCCATAGTGGTGTTGCCATATTTTGGCATAATCCTATACATCCTATACATCTGCTGTCAATTTTAAAAATTATGTTTGTAACAATCCCAAATCTTCAAAAAGGTTTGCATCCAAGCTAAATGTTTGTATATAAGCGGAAAAATAAAAAACTCCGATAATAAGATAAAATCAGCTTGGCAAAAAATGAATACTGAAACTGGTAAAAGAAGATTGAGAGACCAAACAGTGGAACTAAATATTAATGACGAACTTGTTTCAGACAAACTTACAGTTGCCAACGTTTTTGCCTAGTTTTTTACAAATATGCCTCTAGTTACTACTAAGTGCCTCCCATCGTCACCGGATGTGGCTGAAATCTTTTTAAAGCAATCTATTAAACCAATCGTGCCCAAATTCAGTTTTCGATTTGTTACAAATGCTGATATTTTAAAAGCTTTTAAGAGAATTAAAAAAAAGGGCACAGAGGATTTATGGGGACTGTCTGTAATGGCAATTGAATCAGTCATACAAAACATTGCTTCCATCCTTGCAAACATCTTCAATAGCTGTGTAAGTGATGGCGTCTTTCCAGACCTCATGAAAATCAGTAAGGTAGTACCTGTATTCAAATCAGGTTGTTCAAATAATGCCACAAATTATTGACCCATCTCTATATTGCCAGCGTTAAGTAAAATATTTGAAAAGCTCATGCTCAGCCAGATGTTGTCGCACTTTAACATGAATGCATGTAAACCCAAACTGCTTGTCATGCAATATCCCATTGAATAATAATAATAATAAATAAAGATTTATAATTATTATTATTATTATTCAATGGGATATTGCATGACAAGCAGTTTGGGTTTACAAGGGGCCGTTCTACTCAGAAGGCTTTCGATTGCGTAGACCACCATACGCTCATTGTGAAACTAAAATACTATGGAATTTCTGGCACATCTCTTGATCTTGTAATGTCCTATTTATCAGGTCGAGAACAACTGGTTTCAATAGACGGGGTAAATTCAACACGACATTCTGTCAAAATGGGGGTGCCCCAAGGATCGATTTTGAGTACATTTTCATTTCTAGTTTATATCAATGATCTCCCATATCTAGTATAGAAAGTATCAGACATAATTCTATTTGCTGATGATACGTCACTCATATTTAAAGTGAGTAGGAAAGATAAGGATCTTATAGAACCTAATAAAACTCTCAGCCTCATATCAAATTGGTTTTCGGCAAATAATCTTCTTTTGAATGCAGGAAAGACCAAATGCATCAAATTCTCATTGCCGAATGTGACTCATATTAAACCAACGGTTGCACTTAACGAGGAAGTTTTAGATTTAGTTCCTTCGACCGTATTTTTGGGAATAACACTGGACTCAAAATTACAATGGGGTCATCATATTGAAAAATTATCTGCCAAATTAAGTTCAGCTTCATATGCAGTTTGGAAAATCAGACAATTGTCAGACGAACCAACTGCTAGACTAGTATATTTTGCTTATTTCCATAGCATTATGTCATATGGTATTCTGCTGTGGGGCTCAGCAGCTGACATAAGTGCTATTTTCGTATTACAAGAAAGAGCAGTCCGAGATATTTATAATCTAGGCAGTCGCGAGTCTCTACGAAGCGTTTTTTAAGAGGTAAATATACTTACTGTTCCATCTGAATACATATATCAGAATATAATGTTTGTGCGGAAAAATTTAGATAAATATAAAAAACGAAGTGACTTGCACAATGTCAATACTAGAAATAAGGACAAACTAGCTATACCAGCCTTTAGAGTTAGCAAAACTAATAAGTCATTCATGGGAAATTGTATTAGGTTTTATAACAAGTTCCCTATTCATATAACTAAACTACCTGATAATAAGTTTAAGTCACACATTAAACGTGAACTTATGGCTAAGGGTTACTACACTACTAAGGATTACATTGACGATAAAGACATTTGGCGGTCTCGGCATCTACCTGCACGTAGTCCGCTGGAGATCTTATAGCCATATAGACATGAGTAATCTTTTATGTTACATGAACTATCTGTAATAAAACTATCTATTATTTAAATATTCTACGAATTTCAGAACTGTTGGTTGTGTCTCAAAATGATTAATGTTAAGTAATGGAATCAGGCGTTACTTTGCGGAAATCCATAACAATCAAAATACAAAATCAATATGTAGTGTTAATTCCGCTAACTCGTCGAGTGCTCGAAGGAGTCGTCGAGTCTCCTTCGAGCACTCGACGAGTTAGCAGCCCTTGAGAATGGTCCGTGGAGGACCGAAACACGTGTTGGGTATCGTACTGGCGCATGTAATTTGCTTTTTTATATTGTCCTTCTTGCATGTGCACATTTTTGCGGGCGGGAGGGCGGTGCAAATTGCTTCCCGGCATGATTAAACTGACAATTAGCGGAATTAACACTACATATTAATTTTGTATTTTGATGATTAATGTTACTTTTATTTTGACGTTTTTATTTTCTCTTCCTAATATATTAAACCTAAAATAAATAATTAATCAGACAACCGATCGAGCATATATTGTGTTTGCCTGCTAAATTATTACAGTAAGTGGACCAAATCTCATGTATATGCCCCATTGAGTATGTTTCGCCGGAGCGTCTCAACTGGGCCGTGTTGAAACCGGTAGTAGAGACACCCACTGAGTTTGTTTCGCTGGGTCTTCTCAGTTGGGGCGCATTGGATCCGGTGGTAGCATTAAAGCGCGACCGTCGTTATTAACACAAGGTCCGTCATAATAATAACACCTTTATATAGACAGAACCATTGACAATATGTAAGTATTAAAAATATTAGACTTAAACTAGATAATTAAACTTAAACATAATCTCTTGACAATAACTTGATACGAGCCAGCTAAATATCATTGCTGTTATAAAATAAATTTTATAAATGTTTTAATACAATCAATACAATGTGTACCTAAATATCTATGTTACTAGAAATAATAATGTATACAACTATAATACTACAAACATGTTCTGACTATTTACAAGCGCTTTTTTAAAGTCTACGTGAATAAAAACCTTTTTTATTTATTATTTTATTTAATCGTAGTAGAGCGGATAAAATTATCTATATTAATATAATAGATAGTATTTATATTACCAAACACAAACCCCCTCAGTCAGGTTCTAAAGAAAAGTAATTAATAAACACTAATTAATTATTCCACACAGATTATTATCTTTCAATCTTAAAGGAATTTCAAGGATAATATTTATTCCGATCTAGTCCACAAACAAATTAAGAAAGATGTTTTCATCATTATACTCGTCGAACTTTCAAAGTAGTCAAGGAATAATTATGGACTTAACTTTCGAAGTACACCAATTTTCTTTTTGTTTTTATTATGATAATGTAGAGTAGATGGACGTCAGCGTATTAACTTTATTATGAAGTTCGATTAGGTAATATCAGTGTCCCGGGTTCAATTTCGACGCAGTACAACTATTTTTGTGATCCATAAATAGTAGTTCTTCCGAGTCCAGTTGTAATTATATATTTGTAAAGTACATTATTAAAGTAAATTAATTTCATTAGTGCGGGCGATGACGGAGCTTAAAATAGACCTAAACAATGATCCATTTTTCAGTGATAGAGTCAATGGTTACCATTAACATTTTTAATAGTTGTAAATTAATTTATAAGTTAAAAAAGTGTTCTTGGAAATATGTTTCGGAAAAGAATATTTACCGTAGCGGGACCAAATCTGCAAGTATCCAGTGTCTGAGAACTTTTAAAATCTGTAAATCCATCTGATTACTTTTCATGGGTCACGCCAACACGATGGGCTACCGAATCATGAGTGTAGACTTTTGTTTACACACCCAAGTGGGTGCAAGTGTGCACTATAATATATCCCGAGTACACGACCAGTTACTGTAAAACTTGAATACTCTAAAAGTTAATTGTGTTGAATGCATACTGCAAAATAATGACACATAAGAAAACATACAAATTCAAAAGACTACATTTTACTGATTACCGAACATCATACTATAACGATCTGGTACTCCAGATCTTCGGGATCTTTTAATATTGGAATAAAATATCGACTTTGGTTTCAACTTATATTTTCATCACTTTTCACTATATTATGTCACAATGCTCCCTACCAGGGTTCTGTCGTAGACTGACTTTAAAAAAGAGTTTTGTTTTCGTTTGAAATATTTTCAAACGATTTCTTTTTAATTATTTCTTTTCAAAACCAAGAAGGTCGTCACAATACCTAAGCGTTCAGTATCAAAATCGAATCCTGAAAAATAACAGTGCTACCCCATATCATCCCGTGGGTGTCGTAAAAGGCGACTAAGGGATACACCAGGTAGTTGGGTAGCAGGAGCTTGGCGAGGAGGCGAGGTGGTACTAGCCATCACCTCGCCAGCTCGCATACGAAGCGTGGTGACTGCGGTGAACCCCTCAAAATGGCAAAGTTAGAAAAAAAATTAGGGGAGGCGTATGTCCAGCAGTGGACGATATCAGGCTGATGAACCATATCAACATATAAGGTTGAGGGTTTGATCCAAGAAAAAAAAATATATTTGTTCGAGGTCTGGGTGTAATTTATCTATAAAATGTGTATTTTTGAAATAAATAAGTATGTAATATAATATAATATAAAACTTGATATATTTCTTATTATTTATTATGTACAAAAAACCTGTATACACTCAACAAAAATAATCGTCGCGACACCACACTGTTCAATGCGAAATAGAAATGAAAATATCTGGCTTGCTTTCTATAAGAGAGAGAGAGACAGACAGACAGACAGAGAAACATGCGCACGCCGCACAGCTGCAAAAAGTGTCGTGACAACTTTCCGTAAGAATTTTTTCCGTCTAGCCCCCTTTCACAACGCGCGATAAGGAACTTCGTTCCAATATCTAGGAACAATGTCACACAGATCATCCTAGCCGCAAACTAAGCAAAACTTGTACTATGGGTACCAGGCGACGATATTCATACTTATATGGATAGATAAATACTTAAATACCTACATAGAAAACATCCATGACTCAAAAACAAATATTCGTGCTCATCACACAAATATTTGCACTTACCGGGATTCGAACCCAGGATCACCAGCTTCGTAGGCAGGAGCACTACCAACTAGGCTACGGTGACGATATTTGTTCGATGTCTGGGTGTAACTTATCTATAATATGTGTATTTTTGAAATAAATGAGTATGTTTATAAGTTGTCTGAATGCCTGGCTCTTCCTAGTGGTTACTTGTTTCAAATATTAAGCTGGTGGTCCTGGGTTTGAATCCCGGTAAGTGCAAATATTTGTATGATGAGCACGAATATTTGTTTTTGAGTCATGGATGTTTTCTATGTAAATAAGTATTTATCTATCTATATAAGTATGTATATCGTCGCCTGGTACCCATAGTACATGCTTTGCTTAGTTTGGGGCTAGGATGATCTGTGTGACATTGTCCCGAGATATTATTATTATTATTATTTCTGAGCGTCTCCGTGCTTCGGAGGGCACGTTAAGTTGTCGTTCCCGGTTGTAGCCATTACGCAACAGTTGCTCAGCCATGTCACAGGCCTACTGGGCGGCTTGATCAACACTGACACTAGGGTAACCACTGCCCATACAATAAGTAATTAAGCATATTTTCTCTAATACTAAAATATACTAATTCCAATGTTAACTTATACATTAGAGTTTCTAGAAGTTCTATTCATCGGTATTATCAATAAAATCCTTACATTTCCTTTGATAACAGTGTTCTTTAACATTCAAAACGAGTCTTGGTTCGATAGGTCCTTAGAGAAATGAATGAATGCCACAGATTTTTAGAGTCTCCTATCTGATGTTTCTTTATCTGTACCCGAATAAAAAACCATTCAGTATCCAATTTGTCGTTGGAGAAACCATGGATATCTCGTGAAATGTCGACTAAATCTATACATATAATAAAATCGTAGGAAAGTCAAAACTGTACATTGAATATTTTTTTAAAAGGATACTTGGGGCGTGATCTACAATAGATATCGAAGCCAAAAATATAGTTTTTAGAATTTGATTCTATGTGTCTGTTTGTCTGTATGTCCGGGCTGAACTTAAAAAGTACTGCATGGATTTACTTACAATTTTGCATGAATATTACTAAGAGGTCGGGTCAACATATAGGCTACATATTATCACGCTATCACATACGGAGGAGGAGCTGTGATAATTCATAAAATTTAAGGCGGGTAAAACCGCGGGGCACAGCTAGTAAATTATAAAGTAGCCAATGCTGACAATGATGAATGGAAAATATTACACTTTGACTGGCCTGTTCTCTAGATGTTAGTGACCCTGACTGAAATGAAATGAAATGAAATTTATTCAGCACTTGGGTATTAACATACACTTGTACTTATCAAGTTCACAATGCAGTACATAAACATAATGGATAGTATAAAAGTTACAAAAAAATAATTAGGCTGTCCGTCCGGTTTGTTTTATCGTATATATTTTCTGAAATCCTTAAATAAATAACAATAATACTAATCTATTATTTTGAAATTTAGTTCTACTATATTAAAATTAAAGAATGGAAGACTAAAGCAAAAAGACGAAATTCTAAATGAGGGTGTGATCACATGCACGGGATCACCGATCACGCGTTAATGGGCCAAAGCGATCCTCGCCGCTGAGGAACCTACCCTAGCTAGCCTGCGGCTTTCTCTAGCTACCTAGGTGGACGACCCGGAGAAGAAAGCCACAAAGAAACTCCGGGCTTGCTTTTTTCGTCTTCTTTTGCTTTCAGTATACTAATTTTTTTTTTACTGCTAAGCAGGACTGCTACCCAGGACAATTCACAGGATATTTGTGTGATGAGCACGAATTTTTGTGCTGGGTGTAATTTATCTATAATATGTATGTATTTATAAATATAGAAGTACGTTTATCCGTTGTCTGTTTGTCATAGATGCGCCAGCACATCCCAATCTGTCAAATTTTCCAAATTGAAAGTGAACCTTATGCTTTTGTGAAAATCTATAAAAGACATTTGACAGATTGGGGTAGCTGGATTTGCTGTCTGTACAAGCTCTGCCTATTTTGGGATCAGATGGTAATGTGTTAGTTGTACCAAGATAGTTATTTATTCCTCAACACATTTTTGAAGTGAAAACCGCACGCTTCCCATTAGTTATATGTATAAAATCTTACGAAAAGTTGTCACGACACTTTTGCAGCTGTGCGGCGTGCGCATGTTTCTCTGTCTGTCTCTCTCTCTCTTTCTCTCTCTCTCTAATAGAAAGCAAGCCAGATATTTTCATTTCTATTTCGCATTGAACAGTGTGGTGTCGCGACGATTATTTTTGTTGAGTGTATACAGGTTTTTGTACATAATAAATAATAAGAAATAACTTCGTTCCATCCGGGTGTCCCTTGACACCTCTTAAGTTTTTTTTTAGACCACACCTAACATTTATTTACTTTTATTTTAACATAATGTTATTTATCTAACAATGAATTGAAACGGGGATTTAAGCGGTCTTGCTAATAACACTTAAATCTAAGTAACCTTTGTCAGAGGCTCTTTGGGGTTCTTACTTCGGCTCAAGGCTTGTTACTGATGAGCAGATGCAAGGGAGGGTCAGTTTTAGGGATGTTTTGTTTGATTAAGATAACATATTTTTAAAATGATTTCCTATTGAGTTTTCAAATAGTGTTTGTCAGTAGATGCCACGTCATGCGCTGCCTAGTAGGGTAAAAAATATTACACTGTTTTATGAAAGGGCGACAAACGAGCAAGTGGGTCACCTGATGGTAAGTGATCACCGCCGCCTATATACCCTTGCAACACCAGAGTAGTCGCGGGTGCGATGCCGGCCTTTAAGAGTCAGCAAACAAGTGTTGCTGACCCTTCCCCCAACCCAATGAGCTCTGGCTACCTTACGCACACGCAGAAATACAGCATTAAGTTATTAATGGTATTATTAAGGAATGTCTTCTGTAAGGTCGAGGTACTTCCCCATTCGGGCTGCCTGTGCCCTACCTCTCTAAAAACAACATTTTTACAAAGTAAATTTTGTATTTGCATTGAACTGAGACTCTACGTTAATACCTTCTTCTATTCTCGTCCCATTGAGTATCGGAAGGGGCTTCGTTTTCATAAAACCGAATGTAAAGGCTGGTGTTTGTGGCGAATCCGCGGTCGTACTTTCTTCCTATGAGTATGATATATCGGATTTATATTTTTCAGTTTTTGAAAGTATGGGCGTATTATGTGGCGCAGCGGCTAAGACAGTTGCCTCGCTGCTTCGAGTCGCTGGTTCGAGTCCCGCGCCGGACAACTATTTGTGTGACACATGAATAGTTGTTCTGAGTCTGGATGTAATTTGAGTCCGTCTATTATGTTTGTAAAGTGCCCCGCGACACACGGATTAGACTTCCTAATGCGGGCGTTGTCTTTTAAAAAAAGGACAATAAACAAACAATTTATTTTGGTTATGCGTTATATTTGAACTAACTTTTCCATCGCGACCTTGTTAGCGATTTTCCTCGAGAACAGCTTTTACTAGATCAAAGGTATCCTATGTCTTTTTTGTATATCTGATAAGGTGTGTGCAAAATATCATCTTTATCGGTTAACGAAATAGGACGTGAAAGCATATCAATTACTTTTAGAAATAACTAGCTGTGCCCCGCGGTTTTACCCGCGTTCAACTTTATAAATTATCACAATTCGTCCCCCGTAGGTGATAGCGTGATAATATATAGCCTATATATTGACCCGACCTCTGAGTAATATTCATGCAAAATTTGAAGTAAATCCATGCAGTACTTTTTGAGTTTAGCAAGGACATACATACAGACAAACAGACAAAAATTCTAAAAACTATATGTTTGGTTTCGTTAGCGAGTGTAGATCACGCCCCAAGTACCCTTTTTTAAAAATATTCAATGTACAGTTTTGACTTTCCTAAGATTTTATTATAAGTATAGATATGTAACAATAAATAAATACAGAATTTAGAATCATGTATAGGTACGAAGTTGTGTTTATGAACTAAACTGTGCGCAGGGTAATTTTTAATTTATAAGAATGTGTATAACATAGATATGTATATTTGTTCTAAACACAGTAGGCACGAGTTATGATTTTGAATATAGAATATAGCCACGAGTGACAAATTAATGCTTATGGATAAAATTAAATAAACAATTTATTTATTTTAGTAAGATGTAAGAATTGGCGTCCCCAAGTCAAGCGAGCTTAAATAAATTTTACTTCAAATAGGAAATCAGTATCATCTCAAAATAATGACAAAAACTTACTAAAAATCTCTAAACTCACTTATGTAATAGTTATACAATACTTTGTGTAGCTATTTTGAGTATTTGCCAAAATCTACATATTAAGTCACAATAACGGTTGACAGTAATAAGATAAAATTTAGTTCTTGGGCAACTCAAGGCATTAGACTGAGTAGAGATTTTTTATATGAGTTGTATGACAGAAGGTCCTGAAACCCTGATGTCAATTTTATTAATTATGTTAGAAATTATTCAAACATTTTTAAAAAGGTTTGCATTCAAGCTAATTCTTTATATATAAGAGATAAAATTAAAAAATCTGATAATAAAATAAAATCAGCTTGGCAAATAATTAATACTGAAACTGGTAAAAGTACATCAAGAGATCAAACATTAGTATTGAATATTGGTGATGAACTGGTTTCAGACAAGCTTACCATTGCCAATGTTTTAGCTGCTTTTTTTGCAAATATACCCGTGGATATTACTAAGTGTCTCGCATCATCACCAGATGTGGCTGAACTCTTTTTAAACCAAAGCGTAAAACAAACTGTATAGTTTTAAATCCGTAACAAGTGATGATATTATAAAAGCTTTTAAGAGTATTAAAAGGAAAGGCACAGAAGATTTGTGGGGACTGTCTGTTAAAGCAATTGAATCAATCATACTAAACATTGCTACAATCCTTGCAGCCATCTTCAATGGCTGTATAAGTGATGGTGTCTTTCCCGATTTAATGAAAATAAGTAAGATAATACCCATTTTCAAGGCAGGTTGTTCAAAAAATGCCACGAATTATAGGCCTATCTCAATACTGCCAGCTTTAAGTAAAATATTTGAAAAGCTGATGCTCAGCCAAATGTTGTCGCACTTTAACGTGAATGAGATATTGCATAACAAGCAGTTCGGGTTTACAAGGGGCCGCTCTACTCAGGATGCAGGTTGCACATTAATTAGGTCAATATTGGAGGCTTGGGAGGGATCACAGGATGCGCTGGGAGTTTTCTGTGATCTCTCTAAGGCTTTCGATTGCGTTAATCATCGTACGCTCGTTGTTAAACTGAAGTACTATGGAATATCTGGCACATCTCTTGATCTTGTTATGTCCTATTTATCGGGGCGACAACAGATGGTTACGATAGGCGGTGTCACTTCGGCACGTCATCCTGTGAAAATGGGGGTGCCCCAAGTATCTATATTGGGCCCATTTTTATTTCTAGTTTATATAAATGATCTCCCTTATCTGGTAGAGAAAGTATCAGACATAGTTTTGTTCGCTGATGATACGTCGCTCATATTTAAAGTAAATAGAAAGGATCTTATTGAGCATAATAAAACACTCAGCTTTATATCAGAATGGTTTTCGGCAAATAATCTCTTGTTAAATGCAGGGAAAACTAAATGCATCAGATTCTCATTGCCGAATGTGACTCAAATTGTACCAACAGTTGCACTTAATGCGAAAATATTAGATTTAGTCCCATTGACCGTATTTTTGGGATTGACACTTGATTCAAAATTGCAATTGGGTCCTCAGATTGAAAAGTTAGCAGGTAAATTAAGTTCGGCTTCCTATGCTGTCTGAAAAATAAGGCAATTGTCAGATAAACAAACTGCTAGATACGTGTATTTCGCGTACTTTCATAGCATTATGTCGTATGGCATTCTGCTGTGGGGTTCGGCGGCTGACATAGGTACTATTTTTGTATTGCAGAAAAGAGCAGTCAGAGCCATTTATGGTTTAGGCAGTCGCGATTCTTTGCGAAATTTGTTTAAAGAAATAAATATACTTACTGTGCCATCGGAATATATATATCAGAATATAATGTTTGTTAAATAAATATTCATAATTATAAAAAGAAAAGTGAACTGCATAATATAAATACTAGGAATAGAAACAAACTAGCCATGCCAGGCTTTAGAGTAAGCAAAACTAATAAATCATTTTTAGGAAATTGTATTAGGTTTTATAACAAGCTTCCTACTTAAATTACTGATCTGCCTGACACAAGTTTTAAAACACATATTAAACGTATACTTATGGCTACGGGTTATTACACCACTAAAGAGTACATCGATGACAAAGACGTCTGGCTCTCACTTCCTACCTGCACATTGCTCGCTGGAGATCTTGTAGCCATATAGACATGACTGATCTGCTGTGTTACGTGAACTATCTGTAAATGATTGCTATCATATACTTAATTTAAAATGATTGAATCTGTCTCAAAATGAATAATGTTATTGTTTCGAAGTTTTTCTTTTGTATACCTAAATATAATCTAAAATAATAAGCATTCAGACAACCGATCGAGCATATATTGTGTTTGCCTACTAAATAATTACTCTAATTGGACCAAATCCCGTGTTCATGCCCGCTTGAGTATTTGTTCGCCGGACCGTCTCAACTGGGTCGTGTTGAAACCGGTAGTAGATGAACCCACTGAGTTTGTTTCGCTGGGTCTTCTCAGTTGGGGCGCATTGGATCCGGTGGTAGCATTAAAGCGCGACCGTCGTTATTAACACAAGGTCCGTCATAATACCTTTAATATAGACAGAACCATTGACAATATGTAGTAAAAATATTAGACTTAAACTAGATAATTAAACATAATCTCTTGACAATAACTTGATTCGAGCTAGCTAAATATCATTTCTGTAATAAAATAAATTTTATAAATGTTTTCATACAAGATGTACCTAAATATCTATGTTACTAGAAATAATATCTAATGTATACAACTATATTACTACAAACATGTTCTGACTATTTACAAGCGCTTTTTTAAAGTCTATGTGAATAAAAAAAATAAATAAAAAAATAACATTTTTCAAAGAGAACTTTACGTGACAATTCGACGTAAGTCAAGTACGTAAGAAATAATAATAATTATATCATGGGACATTATTCACACGGCCCTCTGATCCTATCTAAGTAGAGCTATGGATACCAGATAGCTGATGTACTACATACATATACTACTTTTCTTTTGTAAATACATTCTTATAAATAGATATTTACACCCAGACTGTTCTGACAAACAGGGCCTCTACCGGCTAAGTCGCCGAACATCGATTTCTTAAATGGCGTTCAAATAAATAAAGGTTAAAAATTACTTAATCAATCGTTAAATCGGCTTCAATGTTGACAACCCCTGTTGATAGCCCCTGACATGATAATGCTCACAAATATCTTCTTGGGTGGGAATCGAACCCACGACTTGCTGCGTGAAAGGCAATTATTTACCAACCACGTCAACCGGTCCGTCAAATTACAGTTATCATTATGAATAGGCAGTATTAAATAACAAAAATTTAGTCCTCTTTTCACCATTTAAAAACTTTATCATCTTTTCTTCGCCCAATTAATCAATCCTATTCTTCGCAGCCTCCTTTTGAATTCATCCCGTATTTCCTCGAGAATGTAAAAGGGTTGTTGAAGTCGTCGACTTGTCACCAAACTGCCGCTGTATGGATCTCATACATTTGCATGGGACGTGCATAGAATAGTAATGTTACAGTATAAAAAATATAGACAGTACAGAAACTACTTACAAACGCTTGAAACGGCACACTCACACAAACATACGCATTGACAAGACCTCTAAGTTGGCGCAGTGCTGTCAACAGTCAGTGCCACGTCAAGGCGAGGAGTCACGTATAATAAGTTTAACTTCGTAATCATTTTAAAAATGCCTCGAGTATATTGCGTAGTATGTATCGCATGGTAATGTACATCATACATTTTTTTTTAGTTTTATCATTCTCTTATTTTAGGAGTTACAGGGGGGGGGACGCTCATTTTACCACTTTGGAAGTGTCTCTCGAGCAAACTATTCAGATTAGAAAAAAAGAATATTAGAAACCTCAATATATTTTTTGAAGATCTATCCATAGATACCCGACATGTAAGCATTCGATGAAAAAAAAATTGAACTCGGCTTCATCATAACTGGAGGTACGTTTTTTTAACATCCTGCTGATTCAAAAAAAAATGTTTTAATAAAAAATAACAATATCAATAACATTAAAAGTTCCAACCCTATTGCTTCAATAGAGCTTAGATAATTAGTTCATAGAAGGTGGACCAACGATCTTGCAAGATTTGCGGGAAGCAGTTGGATGCGGGTAGCGCAGGACCGCCCATTGTAGAGATGCTTGGAAGGGGACTTTGTCCAGCAGTGGACGTCTTTCGGCTGATATGATGATGTTGAATTAGTTCATCAACTAGGTTTAGTTTCCGTACTGTTCATATTTATACTGTGATAATATCTTCTTTAAGAATGAATGCTACCTGGTATAAAAGTTACATATATGATAATGTTAGATGTCACTTTAGGCTGTCGTATGTAAAACGTCGTCAAATATGTCTTGTATTCTTGACGAAAGTTGTAAAGTGGAACTTTTTTGGCCTTGTATTGGTAGCTGGAAAGTTTCTTTTGTTGCCTCATACTCATAAATTCCATATGTGACCGCCTTGCTGGTTTAAAAAGAAAGTTTTTCATTCCGCTTTGTCCTTTGTCATTCCGCTGACGTGGAATGAAAAATATTATGTTTATTGTGTCTTCCTGATCGATTTATAAAAAAATGATAAAATAAAAAAAAAGGTTTTTATTCACGTAGACTTTAAAAAAAGCGCTTGTAAATAGTTAGAACATGTTTGTAGTAATATAGTTGTATACTTTATTATTTCTAGTAACATAGATATTTAGGTACACATTGTATTGATTGTATGAAAACATTTATAAAATTTATTTTCTTATAGCAATTATATTTAGATAGCTCGTATCAAGTTATTTTCAAGAGATTATGTTTAATTATCTATTTTAAGTCTAATATTTTTACTACATATTGTCAATGGTTCTGTCTGAAATGAAACTATAAGTAAATATATGATAAATATCTTGGGACCGACAGCAATCTGATCCCAAACTACGTAGAGCTTGTACTATGGCAACCAGATAACTGGTAAACATACTTATATATTTCTAAATACATACATATTACAGATAAATTACACCCAGACATAGAAAAAATAATTCTTTCGGATGTTTAAGTGGCAGTGGTGGGGCACATAGCTCGTAGATCCGACGGCCGTTGGGGTAGAAAGGTTAGAGAGTGGCAACCACGAACCGGAAGACGCAGCGTGGGCGGGCCCCCTACAAGATGGACTGATGATCTTGTGCGGGTCGCTGCTGCTGGATGCAAATAGCGCAGATCGGCAATTGTGGAGATCTTTGGGGGCCTTTGTCCAGCAGTGGACGTCTTTCGGCTGATATGATGATGATGATGTGTTTATGCTCCGTGTGGATCGAACACATGACCTCTGGCTTAGTAGTCCGGGTCACGAACAACTAAACCAACAGGCCAAACTATTCACCCATATTATAAATGTTTATATTTAAGACCATTCATTTAGATAGGAGTGTACTGTTAGCAATTAATTACATTAGCTACAGCAACGTTGTTTGCAGGAAACCATTATATTTCAATAACAATAAACGTTCTCATCATACTCATCATCATCTACATCATATAATCGTGTTTAGTTTTCTGATAATCATTAACATATACGGGCCTGTTGGCGTGGTTGATAGATACGCTGCCTTTCACGCCGTAGGTCGTGGGTTGGATTACCACCCGTGACAGACATTTGTGTGTCCTGAGTCTGGGTGTAAATTATGCATTTACAAAAAAATAGTATATGTAGTATATGAGTTATCTGGTTTCCATAGTACAAGCTCTGCTTAGTTTGGGATCAGATGGCCGTGTGTATAATGACCCAGGATATTATTATTATTATTATATATCATCGTAACAGTCAAAAAATTCCACTGTTGAACAAAAGCCTACCCCAAGAATCATCTTATGCCATAATCGCCACGCTTAGCAGACGGGTTGGCGATCGCAGTACGGTGGTCATATTAATCAGAGAGTCGCTTATATATATAAATAGCTAAATATCTTATAAGTAAGGTAGATTTCATCGCTTAGTACTATTAACAACTTTCCTCCTTTGTAATCTTCATTCTGTAAGAATGATCACAAAAGAGATGAGTGGAAAACAAAACACGCGCCTGTCCACAGGCAACAACACTTCGCTGTACACTGTCCGCAAACGCGTACTTTTTTTTCATTTTACTCCAGAAAGGCCGCAATAGCACTCAGCGTCAGTATGTTTACCTTATCAAAGGCTTTAAATCTAAAACAATAAATCTATAAAAAAACCTTTTGCTGCGTAGCCGAAATGCGGAAAGGATGAGAATAAGGTCCCAGAAATCCTCCGATCCTTTTTGTAAAAGCTCTGGATGATTCTACCGTTAACATAGTATATAGAGAAGCATTAACATAAGTGTCTCATTGAATAAAATGATAAGTCCTAAATATGTAATTTCTTTATAAGTCCGTTGTGTCCATTGCGCACTTTTAGCTTTTTTAATTTTATTTAAATGATTGGGTTTAGTTTTCGACAGCCACGCGAATGAATTCGCGGGCATAGCTAGTATAATAATAATATCCTGGGAAATTATTAACACACGGCGACCTAATCCCAAACTAAGCAGAACTTGTACTATGGAAACCAGATAACTGATATATTACATATACTACTTTTATTTTTGTGATTACATACTGACATTGATAATTACACCCAGACTCAAGACAAACAGACATGTTGCTGCACACAAATATCTGTCCTGGGTGGGAATCAAACCCGCGACCTGCGGGGTGAAAAGCTCTATAAACTACGATAAGGTTTCGAAGGGTGTATCTAGATACATTTTAACAAGGGATTTAAACAACTGTTTAAGCACTATTGTAGCTAACTGTATCTTTACTGAATCTCTGTGAAATAGGTTGATATAATCGCATGTTTTCTTTACTCTATCAAGCGGTGTACAATCAAATACATAAGTTATTTACAATCGCAAAGAAAGTTCCCGAGATGAAATTGCCCGTAAGTGCACAGTTTTGTCTGCAAACAAACACAAAGGGAAACTTTCTCGTGAATAATGGCTACTATCGTTCGCGAATATTCGAGAAAATTGGAGAGTCCGATTTATCAGATATTTTTTACAAATTCGTAATTTTCCTGGAGTTAAAAGTTTGAGGTAAATCAACTGTTTTTCGCTGAAGTTGGGAAATTGAGTCACTTGAAGCTATGAATGGCAACTTAAAGGTACTGTTTTTAAAGTCTTTTGACCTCTTAAACGTTTCCATTTTGTATTGTTGACTGAAAGTTTTGTATGATTTTATCTGTATAGATAGATAGATACACTTTATTGCACAAAATACAAATAGTTTTTAAGGAAAAATATTAATATTTAAAATAATGTACAATTGGCGGTCTTATCGCATAATAGCGATTGAGACTATATAGTAAGTTTTAGTACTTAATCTAGTCGATAGTGGGTTTAAATATATGTTTAGCTAATTTTAAAACATCTTTAAAGTTAGTTGTAGAAATTTAAGTAATCGAACCCGGATCGGATCACGGCTTATCCAACCCTATTTGCTATTGCCGCTCCGCCGACGCGATGTTCGGATTAAATAAAAATAATTTTTGGATTCTCCAGTAAATCTTATCGTAAACCTACACGGCTTAGACGGGTGGTATACCAATACTTACCTTGGACCATTACCAACAAATAGTTAATTGGCTATCAATTCAATCTATGAAGCTCTTGAAGTGAATATAAGCAAAGCTAAATACTATAGACTATATAAATATTCTAGGCTTCCTAGTCTCTATCATACAAGTATAGTATTGAGAGAATTGGGCATCCTTGGAGGAGGCTTTTACCCTACCTTAATAGGCATATAGTCTATACATATAATAAAATCGTAGGAAAGTCAAAAGGTAGTAAGTAAAGTAGGTTTTTTAAAAGGATACTTAGGGCGTGATCTACTATTGATATCGAAGCCAAAAATATAGTTTTTAGAAATTTTGTCTGTTTGTCTGTATGTATGCCTGGGCTAAACTCAAAAAGTACTGCATGGAATTACTTAAAATTTTGCATGAATATTACATAGAGATCGGGTCAACATATAGGCCACATATCATCACGCTATTACCTTCGGGAGAGGAGCTGTGATCATTTATAAAGTTATAAAGTTTATCGCGGGTAAAACCGTGGGGCACTGCTATAAGTAAATAAATTAGCAACAAAGTGAAATCTAGCATGGTCAAATAAAGGCATTTTATAATTATTATTATATGACTGGTCAAATCCTACAAACACTTTGAAGAAATTGTTGACCTTTGACCTGCTGCTCCACAAACCGTGTAAACACTTTAAGCCTCATACATTTAAATCATGGTTAGAGTGACCCACATAATGTCCTTATAAGGCTCAGAGTGACCCATATCTTTCAGTTTTCTTTAAAAGCTTATTAGTATTTTGGTGGTGTCTGTGCCAGTATTGCATTCCTGTTTATGCCAGGATCAAATATTAATAGTGACATCTTTGATTATAATCAAAGATGTCATTATTATATTTATGTAATTTTAATGGAATGTCTTTATTTGAGTTTATAAATGATAACATGTTACACTGCCAATAATCGCTCTCTTTTTTTCATTCTTTTTCTTTCATTCCTTTGATGGTTGTATGGAAGAATCACTTTATGCAGTAACACCACCGATTGTACCTACACTTTAAATGCTGCAAATCTTTTTTTCATACCTACTTCTACACGCGAACAAGCGAACCTGTTCTCAAAGACTTTTACAGCCCCTATATTGTTGCGAGCGTTCATGGGCCACGATAACCACTTACCATAATTTTACAAGCTTGCTTGTTTGCCTTGCCATTGCTTAAAAAAATTCCGAAGTATTTAAATTATATTATTAAACTACACCTCGCTACTGACCACAATTGGGTTCATCATCATCATCATCATCATCATCATCATATCAGCCGAAAGACGTCCACTGCTGGACAAAGGCCTCCCCCAAAGATATCCGGTCTTGCGCTATTCGCATCCAGCAGTTTCCAGTGACCCGCACAAGATCATCGGGCCTGCCCACGCTGTGTCTTCCGGTTCGTGGTCACCACTCAAGAACCTTTCTGCCCCAACGGCCGTCAGTTCTACGAGCTACGTGCCCCACCCACTGCCACTTCTTTTGCAATTCTTCGGGCTATGTCGGTGACATCGAATCAGAAATGTTGAAATCACCGACATAGCCAATTGGGTTACACATAGAAAATTATTGTCAGCTTGGGTGTGTATATCTATCACGGACACAAGTCCGTGATAGATATTATATTGTCTTCACTATCAATAAAATGTATACTGCAAGTTTAGGACTATAAAAATATACCAAACAGATTGAAGGGCCTTCGAAATTCGTATTGAAATCCATTTAGTTTGAATTTACATTTAGATTATTAAACTTTGAAGATGTAGGTTCTAACCTTGATAGCTGATTAAATTATTAAAGTTTAGTTATTCAACAAATATAGCTGATATGGAAACGAGAAAACTATAACACATAAAGCAAGAAAACAATCCCACGAGTCTAATTCGGGCTTCTATATGATTGGCCTGTTGGCGTGGTTGACAAATGCTTGCTTTTTTCGTCGGAGGTCGTGGGTTAGATTCCCACTCAGGACAAATATTTGTGTTCATGAACATGTACCTATGTTTGTCCGGAGTCTGGGTGGAATTAAGTATGTTTTTACAAAATAAAAGTAGTATATCAGTCAGTCTCCCCCAAAGATCTCCACAATTGCCGGTCTTGCGCAATCCGCATCCAGCGATTTCCAGCGACCCGCACAAGATCATCGGTCCATCTTGTAGGGGGCCTGCCCACGCTGCGTCTTCCGGATCGTGGTCGCCACTCGAGAACCTTTCTGCCCCAGTGGCCGTCGGCTCTTCGAGCTATGTGCTGTTGATAGTATTAAATAAGTTTTGTTTTATTCAACAGGATCCCTTAATAACCGGGAAGACGCACATATCTGGGGCTGATGGAGACGGACTACAAGCGTCCTGGCGGACTCTCCACGTGTATCCGGATGACTACCCGACGCACCGCGGGTACCTGTCGCTCCGGTGTCGCGCGACGCTCGCGACGAGGCCGCCCCACGTGCGGAGCATGGCGGTGCGGTTGTATGTTGCCAGTCGCCCCCATGTCTCATCTTATATGTTTAGTAAAAATAGTAAGTACTTTAGTTTCATATATTCATACATATATAGATTCACGACTGTTTCCCAGAGGGGTAGGCAGAGACAACGGATTTCCATTTGTAACGATCTTTGCACACCTCTTTTGCCTCGTTTACTGTCATATATTCATTTATTTAGGCTCAGCGCAAACGGGCCACCAGTGGCAGCCACTGGTGGCTAGCGACAAAGAGTTCACGAGATTTTTCATACAATTAGTATGGACACGCCGCACACGCGTAGCGAGTGTCGACCACTCGCGGCTGAGTGGCTGCGACACGCCACCAGTGGCAACATATTGCTTAATCCTTCGTGAAACTACAGCAGCAGAGTTAGAAATTGTAGCAACCACCGAACACCTTCGTTTGCGCGGTACCAAAAGACGTGGCACGCGGCAGCCACTCGTGGCTGTGGTAGGTGGTCCGTTTGCGCGGAGCCTTAAAAAAATCTTGTACAGTTCTCTCTTCCTCATTGAAACGAAAACAAGACGCCAGATGGAGTCTTATACTATTAGATTAATACTTATCATAAGCCATGATAAGTATTAATCATCATCAGGTCACCGTAGCCTAGTTGCCAGTGCTCCTGCCTACGAAGCTGGTGGTCCTGGGTTCGAATCCCAGTAAGTGCAAATATTTGTGTGATGATCACGAATATTTGTTTCTGAGTCATGGATGTTTTCTACGTACATAAGTATTTATCTATCTATATAAGTATGTATATCGTCGCCTGGTACCCATAGTACAAGCTTTGCTTAGTTTGGGGCTAGGATGATCTGTGTGACATTGTCCCTAAATATTATTATCATCATCATCAGCCTGACTTAGGTCATAGGCCTCCTACATAGATTTCTAGAAGTTGCCATTTGATGGATTTTGCCTTAGTCACCGTGCTTTGCATGCGAGTTGGCGACCGAGGTGAGGTGGTAGCTAGTACACAGTTGCCACTGCTGCTCAACTATTTGGTGTATCCATTAGTCGCCTTTTACGATATTTTATGGGATAGTATAGGGTGGCCTCGTTAATTTTTCTGGGCCGTAAACCACACGGCTAATGAGTATTAATAATAATATTCTCCGAGTTGGCCATGTCAGTTAGTCTCAACGAAGACTAGCCATATGCGCAGGACATATTATAGTGCATAAGTATGGACCCATTCGCAGGTGCGGTCTTTATTCCTTCACTCTCATGATGCAATGGTACAGGATAGCAGACAAGAATGGAGAGACGTCAGGTGCAAAAATGACACCTAAACGTTATCTCCAAGGCACACTGTCCACTTCTAGACTTCAGGTGACTTCTGAACACACTTAAACAAAAAATTTACCGCCACTCTACGGGTACTCTTCTATTAGTGATATAAGTATAATATCCGAGCTAAAGATAAGATAAGAGCAAATAAGAAAAGGAAAAAGAATAAAGCCTTTATAAAAGAAAGTACTGTACTGACTCAGACACTGCAGCCCTTTATGGGTCATGGCTATTTAATGATTCTCTGCCGCTCGCTCCGATGATTTGGTTTTCCTCCTCCATCTAAACTTTTATAGCCCTTAGCGCCACTTAACACAGTTAATTAATCTCGCTAAAGTCTTATCTCTTTTATCTTAACTTCTGCAGCATAAAATTGAGACCAGTTGAGAAGTGAAAAGTGAAAGTTGAGAAGTTAAGGCCATTTCCCCTAACCTTTAAAATATGTATTACGCTGTGCCCCGCGTTTTTACCGGCGTTAAACATTATAAATGTTAATCCAGGGTGTCAGCTAACTCCATACCCAATTTTATTTAAATCGCTCCAGCCGTTTAGTCGTGAAGAAGTAACAAACATACACACTCACAAACTTTCGCCTGTATAATATTAGTGTGATATATCTATTGCATAGATGATCACTCCTCATAAACACTTAGCCTTATTTCCCACGGCGAGATCAATTCGTAGATGTACTTCATATTTATATTAAATCATCAATATACCAGCCGAATAACGTTCATTGCTGGACAAAAGACTCCCCAAAAGATTTCCATAATGTAGTTGTGTCCATCATTTGAAGGGCTATGCTATAATCGCCTCGCTTGGCAGACGGGTTAGCGATCGCAGTATGATGGTCATAGTAAATAGAGAGGGAGATATTCCCTCAAGTTGATTTCTACGACCCCTTTGGTATGAAATGGTGTGATGATATTATTTTCCGTCAGCTACACAGAACATTATAGCATGGAATTACTAATTAACTAACGAGTTATATTCGTAACTATTCAGTGATTTTATAGTAACCTTTAAAGGTAATTTCTGAAGTCTCATTACCATTGTACAACTTCCTGTTGATAAACAAAACTGTTCGTTTTCAATGAATACCCTCTACTTTTATTAACTCTTCCCCTTCTTTTCACAGCCCGGTTAGTCAACAGCTTGGTTTGGTAAATGACAAAAACGTTAAAGATTAGGTACTCGTTTTAATTTAAATATTTACGACTTAAAAATCTCGTTTATTTAAGACACTTTGCTTTTGTGAAATCCTCAGAATTTCTTTTTAACTTTGAAGATTTAAGAATGATCTAATAAGGTAAACTTGAGTGTTTTTAGATATGACTTAAATTTACTTTTTGTAGAGAAACAATTATTATTATAATGAACCTTCTAAATGTTCTTTTAGATTATTTAGAGTAATAATGAAATTTATGCAATAATGAATATTATGCACCACTTAACATACACTTGTACTTGTCAAGCTCACAATGTAGTACATAAACAAAGTCGAATAGAATATTAATATCCGTGTCCATCCGTGCGGTCTGTTTTATCACATATGTTTTTTTTAATTCTTTAATAAAATTAACAAGAAAAAAATTAAAAACAAATAACAAGTTACTAATTTATTATTTTTAAATTTAGTTAAAATTAAAGAATTGAAGACAACGTTGTTGGCTAGCGCAGAAGGCTCTCAACCAGTACCTTAATTTAAGCGACTAATACCTGAGGGTATTATATTACGTAATGTAAATTAAGGTACGCTTCACTTTATATTATCTTCACACTTAGTGCTATTTTTATACACGAAAAGGCAGACATAGCGTTTTATCATTAATCATTAAAGAATAGAATTATAAAGCCGCGCTACACTGGCGCTGAGTGAAGGTAAACAACACTGGCAGCGAGTGTTGACATATTAGTACATCCCAGTTGCTGCTTGCCTCACTCTTACCGAATCTGAGCTACAGTTTCTTATAAATGTAGTGCTGCTGTCTTGAATCGCTTAATAGACATAGATGTTTCATAAAAATACGCTTATATTTTATTTTACTTGATCGTATATAATGAGTAGATTGCACTTCAAAATTAGAGAACATTATAAGCACGGGACTATAGAAAGATTACTGTTAATAAGATTCAAAATGCAAAGTCAATATCTAGTGTTCATTCCGCTAATTATCAGTTTAATGAAGTCAGGATGCAATATGCACCGCCCTCCCGCCCGCAAAAATATGCATATGCAAGAAGGACAATATAAACATGCTAATTAAATGCGTCGGTATGATACCCAACACGTGTTCTAGTCCTCCACGAACCATTCTCAATCAATGCTCATTAATGAGTGCATATTGCATTCCGGCTTGATTAACACTACATTTTAACATTGTAATAGGTCTTTACCTATGAAATTGCCGTTTTGTATGAAAAAATTTAAACGAATTTTTTTCATGAATTTTTTTATTTGTATTAATCGAAGTAATCACCCATGCAATCAATGCATCTTTGCCATCGCAGTGGCAGTTTATTGATGCCCTTCTTAAAGAAATCAGCTGGACGGGAGGCAACAAATTCTTCAAAGGCATTTTGTACTGCCTCTCGGGTATTGAATTTTTTTCCCGCCAAGAAGTTATCCAAATTCTGGAAAAAGTAGTAGTCTGTAGGCGCAAGGTCTGGTGAGTAGGGCGGATGACGGAGAGCTTCCAACCCCAGTTCTTGCAACTTGGAGACCGTCTGCTGTGCAGTATGAGGTCGCGCGTTGTCGTGCAGGAGCAGCGGAGACGAGCGATTGACCAATGCTGGTTGGAGATGCGCCAGCTTCTCCATCATTGTGCTCAGTTCTTCACAGTACACATCTGCAGTAATGCTCACCCCGTTTGGTAAGAAGCTGTGATGAATCACACCGGCGCTAGACCACCAAACAGTGACCATCACTTTTCTAGGGGTAAGTTTTCGTTTAGGGCATTGTTTAGGTGCTGAACCAGGATCCAACCAACTTGCTGAGCGCTTGCGGTTATCAAACAGAATCCATTTTTCATCGCAGGTAACAATGCGGTTCAAAATTCCTTCATTTGTGTGTCTGTTGAGCAGTGCAAGGCACGTCTCGACGCGTACTTCGCGCTGGCGATCATTGAGTTCGTGGGGCACCCATTTGTCAAGCTTTTTTACCTTGCCAATTTGACGCAAATGGACCAATATTGTTTTGACGCTAACGTCGAAAGCTGCTGCTAATTCAGCCGTAGATTGTGTATCATCAGCTTCCACAACCGCCTTTAATTCGTCATTGTCGACCAAAGTCTTCGGACGACCGCGAGGTTCATTTTTCAGGTCGAAATTTCCAGAACGGAAGCGAGCAAACCAATAACAGGTAGTGCGTTGGTTTGTAGTGTTAGCTCCGTAAACGTCGTTGATGTTGCGTGCCGCTTGTGCCGCGTTGCTGCCACGACGGTACTAATATTCCATAATTACTCGAATTTTTAACGTATCCATGATGACGAAAAAGATTGAAATGCGATGAAAATGTAACACTAATCAATAAAGAAATGACTACTTTTGGAAAAAAGAATCCATGTTTTTAAAATAAAATTAATTTGAAATTAGAATTCTTAGCCAAACAAAAATTATTTTGATTTGAAATGGCCAGTACTGCAGAACGGCAATTTCATAGGTAAAGACCTAATATTTTGAATGCTATGGATTTCAGCAAAGTAACGCCTGATTCCATTACTTGTTACAAGGTCCTGCTAACCTTTATAGCTATTTAAATAAATTATTTATTAATATTCTATTCTAGATATAAAGATAAAACATATAAACGCATAGTGTCAGACTTTTTCGAGAAAGGTATCAAATGTGGTCAGGTGAAGAAATAGGCACATTTAAATAAAATAAATTCAGTTAGCGAGGCTGGTAGATACCTGCCTTACACGCCGCGTGTCGTTAGATTCGTTTCCCACATAGGACAGATATTTGGGTGCATGAACATGTCAGTATGTCCTGAGTCTGGGTTTAATTATCTATATAAGTATGTATTTACAAAAGAAAAATAGTATATCAGTCATCTGGTTTCCACAATACAAGAATCAGAATCAGAATCAGAATAACATTTATTTGCCTACTTTTATGTTACAAATTTTCTCTGTGGCCGGTGGGCCGTGCAGAGGTGAGTCAGCTAACTTATGTCCTAATGGATCTATGTTTGCTGTGTTCTGTTTATTCGTAATATATAAGAATGAACATATTACGTATTTTTATATTATATATTTGTTTCTTCATTTATTTAATTTTAAATATTTATTATTTTATTGTAAGGGGGCGTGGAACCTGTCTTTTATCGGTAGGCCACCGCTTGAATCCTTTTTTATTAGGGTCATACAGTATATCACCTATTCTGTGATTAACCCTGAGGGGGTTAAATTCACCGTGCGCTTTGTATGCGTCTGTAGGATCTTCTATTTTTAATTTTGCAATGTTTTTCAACATTTTGGTGTTAAGGTCCTCGGCGCGTAGGTGCCAGGCTTCTATGTCAGCCATCTCCCAGATCGCTTCTGTGGGTGTTCGTCTTGGTAGTTGTGCGGCATTTTTCAATGCCAGTCGGTATTGGCGTTCGATTTTACTCAGGTTCGTTGCACTGTACCTTGACAGTAGTTGCACCACTCCGTAGTCCATCAGCGGTAAAAGGCAGGCCTGTATGATGGCCAGTTTCGTGTCTAAGTCTGTCTTTGCATTGTATCCTATTATTGGGCCGAGAGCTCCTCTGACTTGTTTCAGTTTTTTGACAACCTTTTCAGTGTGCTGGTTCATCTTCATGTGTTTGTCGAAGATGACACCGAGGTATCTAATCTGCTTTTTATAGGGCAGAATTTGCTGTTTCAGTTTCACTGTTGGCCGATATTTTTTCTTTTTCGTGAACATGATGCATTCTGTTTTATCTATGTTACATTTTAACACCATCTTGTGTAGTAGTCGACAATGGCTTCCGCTGCCCATTCAGCACGCATAGTCGCATTTTCTGGGTTCGTTGCTTTGTTGAGTATACAGAGATCATCGGCGTACTGTGAGAGTTTGAGGCCTGTGATATGATCTTGTACATCCCAAATATCATGGACGTATAAGTTGAAGATTATCGGTCCCAGGATCGAGCCTTGGGGTACGCCGTGAGGTATTGGTTTATCTTTGGTTGTGGTAGTTCTAAATCTACCTCTCAAGTTTCTGTCTTTGAGGTAGTTCTCAATTATTTTTATGATATTGTTAGAAACGTTTTGATTCTGAAGTTTCTTGATTAAACCATTGTGGTTGATCGAATCGAAGGCCTTGGATAGATCCGTAGATATCATAACGACGCTGTTTTCCGTGGCTAGCGCATCGGTGATTATTTTTCCAGTACGTAGGATCTGGGTAGCTGTACCTCTTGCTATCGTGAAGCCGTGCTGGAATGTTGGTTGTAGCCGGTTGACTGTGGTTGCAAGTCTTCTCAGGATTAGTCGCTCACACAGCTTGCCCATGATGTTGAGCAGTGTGATCGGGCGGTACGATGATGCCTGACGGTGATCTTTGCCGGCCTTGTGCAGGAATATGCAAACGCCGCTTTTCCATCGCTTAGGGAAATAACCTGTGGACAATACAAAGTTAGCAAGAGGCACGAATGCCTCGATGAAGACTTCTCCCCCAAGTTTGAGGGCGTCTGCTTTTATTCCGTCTGGCCCTGGGGCCTTCTTGTTTTTAAATCGGCTGAGAGATAGTTGCACTTCTCTTTTTGATGTTGGGTCAAGCGGTTGGAATGGTGTCATGTTTTCAGTACCCTCATCTTCTTTCGCTATTTTGGCCTCTATAACTATGGCTGTATCAGTGAGCTTGTCAGTTATTTCTATTTCTGAATTGCACCCCACGATGTTTGATAGTTTAACGATAAGCTTCTTCATGTTTCTTTGGATGCGCCACATTTGAGATCTACTGTCCCGTGGAGTTTGGAGTTTGTACAGCCAACCCCTTTCGGAGTATTCTTTCAAGGCTTATTCAGCTTCTCTCTTAGCATCGTTGTAAAGAGTGCGTGTTTCACGTTGGAGTCTCGGGCTGCAGTATCTCGCTTGCCACATAATTTGCTTTAGTTTATTTCGAAAGTCAATCTTATCGTTTATTTCCTTTGGTAGTCGTTCCTGTCTTGTTGAATTTTTCAGAGGTGCGTGAGTGTCGAGCGCTTTGATAACAGCATTTTCCATTATTTCCACATACTTCTCGCATTCGGCTTCTGTTGTGATTTCTTTGTTCAGTTTGCTGACACCTTCCCACATTGTCTGCTGGTATGCCACTCTCAGTTTCCCGTCCTCGTAAATTTTCTTTGTGTTACGGGATGGGTGTTCCTCTATATCATATTCAATTTTCACAGTTAGCAACCAAGGGAGGTGATCTGAACTAACGCTCTCTACTTGTTTGGCCTGTGCTTCTATTTGCTGGTGTGTTATTACGGCCAGGTCCAGAATGGTGTTACCTTGGCTGAAAGGTCGAGATGGTGCATTGGCGTATATCAACGAGCAGATTCCGTCTTTCGCTGCTTTTTTAACGATGTTTCCGAGGCCGGAGTTCCTGCTGTGACCAAGGGATTGCATTCGTAAATTCATATCACCGATGATAATGGATGGCTCATCGGCCAGGGTCTCCTCCAGTTCTTCTCTGGCATGGTGCTGGTTTGGAATTGGGATATATATTCCTTTGATCATGGTATATTGCCCAGTTGCGTGGTCAGTGAAAAGTTTGATTCCAACGCCTTCTATCTTCTTTTTTTCATCATGCCAGCATGGGGTGACTTCCGTTTCGGCCCACCTTAGTCCCCTCTGTACATACATAGCAGTGGCTAAATGTTTTTCCAATGTGTGGGTGAGTTTATTGTATCCTTTTATATCATATTTTTGTATCTCAAAGTTGATCTTGCACTCGTTCAATATAATTATAGCCGGTCTGTATTTCACGACTAGTGCTTTTATTTCTTTGAATTTGTTTCTTATTCCTTGTGTGTTCAAGTGTAAGATTTTGAGTTTCTGTATTTTCTTACTGCCGTAGTTAGCCATTGAGATGGGAGTGTATTTTATTAAGAGTGTCCATCAGCATCATCAATGTTTGTTGCATTTGTGTTTGCATCTGGAACAGGCCTTCGAGTGTGAGACCGCCTAATGTAGGTGGTACTGGTTTTGTTGGTGGTTGTGTTGATTCATCCTGTGTCAAGGTTGGAAATTGTTTTGTATTTGTGACATCTGCGTATTTAACACCCAGTCTTACCACTGAGCGTTTAATTCTCTCCTCTTTCTTTGTTTGTTTAGCCTCTGCTTGTTCTATTTGCCTAGCAATCACATTTTTAAATACAGGGCATTTGGCGTTGTTCGCGCCGTGGTCTTCTCCTTTACAGTTTTTGCAGACTTTCGTCGTGGTACCCTCTTGCGTGGTAATAATTATTTGTGGTTCCTCTTGTTTACCGTAGCACGATTGTTTCGAGTGATCGAATGCATAACATTTCTTGCACTGTACAATGTGACTCGGGTTTTCTCTAAATGGTTCGACCTTAATGGAAGGTGCGCAGAAAAATTTCCTTTCCGAAGTTTTGAAGCTCTCCAGGAGATCTCTTGATCTGTGTTTGCCATCAAAGATGAGTAAGTGTATTTTACCTCCTCTTCCTAGTGGCTTGATTGCTGTTGGTTTAATGCCGATGCAGTTTGCAACCTCGTTGGCAATGGTGTCGGTTGATTCTCCATAAGTCTCATTTTTGAGCACGATCTTAATGGCTGGTTGTCTGTCGGCCTTCGGTTTTGGTGCAATCACTCTTGTTATCCCGTAAGCTTCAAGCGTAGTGAGTAGATTCACGCGAGCTGTCGCATTATCTGGGTTAATTTTTATTTGACCTCTCATAACGTGGAGCGTTGAGCTGTTCTTCGCTACTGATTCTCTGATTTTCTTAAGTATGTCTTGATTCTTGATTGCATTTTCATCCGTGATAATTATGTTTGGAATGTAGGAGTTTCTCTGTGTCGGTGTTATATAATTTGATGCACCTGTACGCTGTCTTTTGATGCCTCTAGTTACCGGTTGATGAGTCGCTTGGTCGACTGTCGCAGTGCTGTTGTAGTCGCTCGTCGGTTTTTGTAATTTAGACTTGTCTACGATAGGCGCCGGCGGACGGATAGGTTGTAAAATTTTCCAAGCGCCCAGCGTAGTCTGTACTTTGCCAACGATCTCAGACCTTGTTCGGCTGCAGTTCCCGTCCTTGTTTGCAGCAGCCACATATGAGTGCTCACTGTCTCTTTCTCGTAGCATTCGAGCCGGCAAAGCTCTTTGAATGGTGGTGGGATCCACTCCACCGCCTATCACTGACCTCACTCCATGCACCTGCAGCGGCGCTTGCGGGAGTTGCTGGCCGTCATTCGCACAGGTACTCGGGGCAATAAGCGTACTAGAGATTCCGATGCTTTTAGTCGCTTTGTTTCCGCGCTTATTATTTTTCCTTAGTTTTCTTGCAGCCAAAGGCAGATCCTGGCTTTGTGAAACGAATTCAATGAGTGCGCACTGGTTTTTACCGCACTTACAGATGAACCATTCCTCTGATGTGAAGGTCTCGGTGGGTATGGTAGTCAATTCCTTCTTTATTTTACAGCTGACACATTGACGAATGTTTTTTACACCGGTATCAATTCCTGCTGTATAAATTGTAACTGAAGACTCAATTTTTAGAGTGCAGTTTTCATATTTTGGGTCTGCTTTAAGCGCAGCTTTGATAAGAAAGAATTTCATACATACTTTGCACTGGATCTCCTTTGTGTTCATTTGATTTATACCCCACAGGGGAGGGTCCGTCTGGAACGTACTTTCACATTCCCAGCACTGCACTATATTTTTATTAAAGTCAGATAGTTCTACTTTCACCAATTTCACTTTGTCCTTAACTGTTTCGCAGTCTGATCCCGAATTAAGAGGGTCCGTGTCCATATCACTGTTACATACCGAACTTTTATTATTGTTCCCAGAAAACATTTTATATTTTCGTTTCCGATTCTATAATTACACTAACACTAATTATCACACTATTTCAAAGGTTTCCCAGGGGTTACGAGACCCCCCGGGGTTTTTACAATCCACAATTTACCATAGAAAGTTTACTTTATAACTCGCGTCCGTGTGGAATATTCCGTTCCAAACATTTATATAAGTGACGGTTGCTTATCAGACGTGCGCGTGAGTCACCTCTAGTGCACGTCCGCTCGCTACCGCTCTGTCCCACAATACAAGCTGTGCTTAGTTTGGAATTAGTTGGCCTTGTGTAAATAATGTCCCAAGATATATTACATTATTAATACGAAAAGCTTTGTTTTTGTACTAGTTTTGTGAGAATCTGTATATTCAAATAATAATAATATCTAGGGACAATGTCACACAGATCATACTAGCCCCAAACTAAGCAAAGCTTGTACTATGGGTACCAGGCGACGATATACATACTTATATAGATAGATAAATACTTAATACATAGAAAACATCCATGACTCAGAAACAAATATTCGTGCTCATCACACAAATATTTGCACTTACCGGGATTCGAACCCAGGACCACCAGCTTCGTAGGCAGGAGCACTACCAACTAGGCTACGGTGACCGTCAATGATTCAAAACTGCGTTAATAATATCCTGAGCAAAAAGTATATGCTTTAAAATTCTTCGAATCGTATTTTAACAAGCTTATCGTGAATTACAATCAAAGAAGGTCGATAGGGAGCAGGTTCAAAGCCGTAAAGTTCGGATTTCAATTTAGCTCACCACTGCAGCGTGGCATTTTTATTGAAGCTATTGACTGTCAGAGAGAGGGTTCATTAGAACCGGCTAAGCTAAAATCGGTTTGCATATTTTTGTAATCTTTGCCCCGTATTTCTCTATCTCTAGAAAGCATTGGCTTTGTGGAGAGAAAAGCTGTGAGAATTGTGCTGACACAACTCCACTTCAGGATGAGAAAGAACACATATTATTATTATATACAGTGTTTTGTACATAGAGTATCATGTCATTTTTGGGTTAGGCGTGTGATTTTCAATATTATTATTATATAATTCGATATTTGTAAGTAAAATTTTTTATTCAAAATAATCAGAAGCGGTAATTTAAAAATGAAAAACAAACGAAAATTTAAAGACGTATAAATATGGATAGTTTAACACAGAGAAGTTACCTTAGTTTAGTTATTTGCCTTGGCCAAATTGGAGGATCCTACACATCGTAGGTAGACCCAAAAAAAGGCAAGCATGCTCCAAAAGGAGGTCGCCGAGCGGGATCAGGAGAGAGCCGATCCTGCTCGCAGACGGAGGAGACGTCGGGGTGGCAGTGACAGCCGGTGTCCCAACTCCCCCTCGGGGCTACGGCGGCAGTCAGAGAAGTGTCCTCTACTTCCGTCAATTGCTAGCATCTCCAGGCGTGCATGTACCGACTATCTGGGACATGGCGCAAATGAGGTGCAGCATAGCCGCGTTCCCACCAGGCGCCAAGAGAAGTCCACGGCAGGTTAGCTTTAGTCGGTGCGAATCCGACGTACCCACACTTTTTGCGAGTGGCATGTGTGCGAAACACAAAACATCTATACCACTTGCTGGTGGTTTCATTAGTCGTTCTATCGGATTATGAGAGTGAGGGAATAGAAAGTGTGTTTGCGCACACACTTGTGCACTATAATATATCCCGCGCATAAAAAAATTGCTGGGTAAAAACCTATTTCTACTGCAATATGTAAAGATAAAACATATGGCATGCTACTGCTCAGAAAAAACCAAAACTAGACTAGGTGGAAGAATTTAATGATTTTCTTTGTGATCGTTTGGCATTGTTGACGATTTTAGACTGACAATACGCAGTTTTGCAACGATCCGAAAACCAGAAACGGATAGGGTAGGATAAGAATGGAATAGTTTTCTCTGGACGCACCTCGTTTTTTTAAATTCGATGTCATTTTTAAACACAATGGGGTCCCTCATTCTCAGCGGTTTCTTTTTTTATAAATATTTTTAAGTTTCATAAAATGAAACCCAAATGCATAGCTACTTTTTTCTAAATGTTTCGCAAATAGGTGTACCTTTGTAAGCGTGTACCTTTACTTATTAGGCTTAATATATGGCATCGTTCACGCGTTTTCGAGCCTTCGTTTCACCCCCTGTTGTGCTCCGACGATCTTAGTTACGCCCAGGACTACAAAATTAACATAATAATGGACTGTATTCTATAAGGTGAAGGGAATTCCCCAGTGGAGCGCTTCATGGAGCGAAATAACTTTATACACAATTAAGTTAGTAAACAAGCAACTGATGGTAAGTGGTTATCATGGCCTTCGACGCAACACAAATGGCTTAATTGACGTGTTCCGACCCTAATCCCTTAAAACAGGAAGAACTTACTCAGATGAACGACCACAAAATTAATAGTTATAGACTCAAGTATTGCATGTGTGGCGCACTGGTTATGACTTGTGCTTTCTAATTTTGGATTCGATTCTTGCATAGGATAACTATTATTATTAAACTCTTTATTTTACACCAAAATATTAATCAATGCAAGAAAAAACTTGAGAGGTGTCAAGGGACACCTGGATGGAACGAAGTTATTTATTATGTACAAAAAACCTGTATACACTCAACAAAAATATGTGATGTACAATGTTTAATGCGAAATAGAAATGAAAATATCTGGTTTGCTTTCGATAAGAGAGAGAGAGACAGAGAAACATGCGCACGCCGCACAGCTGCAAAAAGTGTCGTGACAACTTTTCGAAAGATTTTTTCCGTCTAGCCCCCTTTCACAACGCGCGATAAGGACCTTCGTTCCAAAAACACATTAGTAAGAACAATAAAATGTCTTATCACTAAAATGTGATCTCTTTCATACAACCTACTTAGGAAACAGGAGAAAAAATACAGTCACGGGTGGTTGCCGTTGTACAGAGCGTTTAAATAAAGGTACTGTGGTTTATGCGAGGGGCTCCTACATTACTAATATACGTTCTGTAATTTATTGATCAATAAAAAATTAAAATACATTCTAATATGCCTTCTAGTACCTACATTAAAATATTTATTGGAACGAAGTTCCTTATCGCGCGTTGTGAAAGGGGGCTAGACGGAAAAAAATCTTACGAAAAGTTGTCACGACACTTTTTGCAGCTGTGCGGCGTGCGCATGTTACTCTGTCTATCTCTCTCTCTCTCTTATAGAAAGTAAGCCAGATATTTTCATTTCTTTTTCGCATTGAACAGTGTGGTGTCGCGACGATTATTTTTGTTGAGTGTATACAGGTTTTTTGTACATAATAAATAATAAGAAATAACTTCGTTCCATCCGGGTGTCCTTTGACACCTCTCAAGTTTTTAATAATATACTAGATATAACCGATTGTGTGATTTCTAATAATAAATAGTTATTCTGAGTTGGGGTTTTGCAATGATTCTTCGTGTCTGTGAACGGTATTTAATTCTTTAGTACCGGCATCGATCTTTGTTAATAATGTAGGATATCTTTGTGGAACATTAAAATCACTTTTGCCTAAATGTCATAGATACGTTTCTTGATATATTGCATGTCACCCCCGGTTAGCTTCATATTATGGGAACGGAATTCAAACTAATTTGCATTCCAAATTCCGTACGTCGTGTGTTGGGCAAACATCGGTTTTATAACTTGATAATTGCTTTGGGACTTTTTTGATGTCCCTGCGACTGTGAAGGATATATTTCAATTTTTGGTAATCAGTGTGAGGCACCCATGTTTATTTCGGAGACTGACAACTTAGCACGTACACAAGGATTTGGTTTATAAATGTTCACCGTCAATTGGTACTTCTGAGTCATTCATCATCATATCAGCTGAAAGAGGTCCACTGCTGGACAAAGGCCTCCCCCAAAGATCTCCACAATTGCCGGTCTTGTGCTATTCGCATCCAGTATTTTCCAGCGACCGCACAAGATCATCGGTCCATCTTGTAGGGGGCCTGCCCACGCTGCGTCTTCCGGTTCGTGGTCGCCACTCGAGAACCTTTCTGCCCCAACGGCCGTCGGCTCTACGAGCTATGTGCCCTGCCCACTGCCACTTCAACTTGGCAATTCTTCGGGCTATGTCGGTGACTTTGGGTCGCCTGCGGATTTCGACATTTCTGATGCGATCCCGCAGGGAAACTCGGATAGCCCTCTCCATTGCTCTTTGGGTGACCTTGAGCCTTCTAATAAGGCCCATAGTGAGCGACCACGTCTCTGTCCCGTATGTCATCACTGGCAACACACACTTTCGACTTAAGACACTGCGGTATTTTGGACGAGAAGATGTTACGTAGCTTCCCGAACGCTGCCCATCCGAGTTGGATTCTACGATTGACCTCCTTCTCGAAGTTGGACCTACCTAGTTGGATGGTCTGTCCTAGGTAAATATAGTTCTCTACAACTTCGAATGCAGAGTCACCAACTTTCAATTGAGTGGGTGCAACATGGACGTTTGACATGATTTTCGTCTTATCCATGTTCATTTTCAGACCCACTTGTTGAGAGACTCTGCTGAGGTCATCGAGCACTATACCGAGGTCTTCCATGGTCTCAGCCATGACTACGATATCATCGGCAAATCGAAGGTGAGTGATGTACTCGCCATTGACATTGATGCCAAAGCCTTTCCAGTCCAGAAGCTTGAAGACGTCTTCCAATGCAGCGGTGAACAGTTTCGGAGATATTACATCTCCCTGTCTCACGCCTCGCTGCAAGTGGATAGGTTTCGAGATCTGGTCCTGGAGTCGCACTGACATAGTGGCGTTTTCATACAAACACTTTATCACCTCGATATACCGGAAGTCAATTTGGCACCTTATGAGAGACCTCAGCACGGCCCATGTTTCGATAGAATCGAAGGCTTTCTCATAGTCTACAAACGCTAAGCACAGTGGCTTGTTATACTCTTCGGTCTTCTGTATAACTTGCCGCAGCGTATGTATGTGGTCTATGGTGCTAAAGCCTTTTCGGAAACCGGCTTGTTCGGGAGGCTGGAAGTTGTCAAACCTGCGCGCGAGACGGTTCGTAACGACCCTCGAAAACAACTTGTAAACATGGCTCAGCAGTGTGATGGGTCTATAATTCTTCAAAAGGGTCTTGTCGCCCTTTTTGAAGAAGAGCACTACCACACTTCTGTGCCATGCTTGTGGCGTTTGACCATCTAGTATGACGGAGTTAAATAACTTCTGAGTCATTAATAATAATAATATCCTGGGACATTATTCACATACAGCTATCTGATCCCAAACTAAGCAGAGCTTGTACTATGGAAAACAGATAACTGAAACACTAATTTTCTTTTGTAAACACATATTTATGTAGATAATTACACCCTGACTCAGGACAATCAGACATGTTACTGGCACATATCTACCAATCTAGCCTTTTATTTTTATTGTTTTTTTTAAGTTTGGTGGCTAAATCTAGAATATGCACCCGAATCACCAAAAATATATTATTCCATGCTCGAAACGATATGCATAGTCCTTTCTAGTTACTTCTACTCACAGAAGAAGAATTATCTTCTTTAATTGTACCGGAAATCTAAATTTATAGTGTTTACTTGAGGCACTTATCTGGCATCGATGTATCTCTGCTTTCCTCTTAACACTGTAGCTAGTTTTCACCTTAACACCTGTCTTGCTTCGAAGTGCTTTTCCTCAAAAAGCAAGCACGGAGTTTCTTCGTGGCTTTCTTCTCCGGGTCGTCCACCTAGGTAGCTAGAGAAAGCCGCAGGCTAGCTAGGGTAGGTTCCTCAGCGGCGAGGTTCCCTTTGCCCATTAACGCGTGATCGGTGATCCCGGTGTGATGCATCACACCCTCATTTAGAATTTCGTCTTTTTGCTTTAGTCTTCCATTCTCTAATTTTAATATGGTAGACCAAATTTCGAAATAATAGATTAATAACTTGTTATTTATTCAAGGATTTCAGAAAACATATGCAATATAAAAAAACGCACGGACGGACTAATTAATTTTTTTGTAACTTTTATACTATCCCCCATGTTTATGTACTGCATTGTGAGCTTGACAAGTACAAGTGTAGGTATGTTAATACCCAAGTGCTGAATAAATTTCATTTCATTTAGTCTCAACACCTTTCCTTAATTATTGTCCAAGAATTGCATTAATATAATAGTAGTTGTTTTTGTACCGAGTAAATTTACAAGTTGAATTTCACCTGTCAGTTTAACAATTAAAAAGCATTGTAATAATTATGGTTCAAAATCGAAAAATTTAAAAAGACACGCGGCTGTCCTGCATTTTTACTTTATCTTTTTCGATTTTATGGGCAGTAGGTACCGATTGAGGTAAAAACTATCTTTTACGCTTCTAATCTCAATTATCTACAACATAATCGTTATACTTAAAGCTCATGAGTCGACATGATAAGAAGAAGATGAAAAGAGTGATGTGACAATGATGACTGTTTCACACTTTTTCTTCCACCAAAAAATACTTAAGTTTTCACTTCAAAAATACAGAGTGAAATATTTATTTATATTCTAATTCCTTACACGTTATAAGAATAAGATTCTATTTTCGCGATTAAGTATGATTCAAGTATTGTTTTCTATTATTTTGAAAGTCAAACTTAAATTAATTAAATCATGAGTGAAGGCAATTGGCGCCATCTTGCCGATAATTGGAAACTCTAATTAGTTATGAGTCAGGCCAAAATGTGATAATAGGATTTTACTTGTAAAGAATAATTTCTGTATTAGCCCGGAGAGTTGGCGGTATCTATACACCCCCGTGCCTCGGTGAGCATGTAAAGCAGTTGGTCCTGTAGCTGACCTCTTTCCGGTCGTGTCGTCTCATCGTATTATAAGTGTGTAAAAGTGCTCTTGTGGTAGCACACACACTTGTTCACTATAACATGTCCCGGGCATATGGATAGTCTCCATTGAAACTAGCCGCCGTGGTCGAAATTAGATCAGGAGGACATTATTATTATTGTTGAAATTAGGGGTTAGTTTTCAATGTATATACAGTATAGGGGCTGTATAAACATTGAATACTAGCCCCTGGGTTTATTTAGTAAGATAATGCGGGAGCCGTCTTAGAAATAAACACAATTGTACAATGTAATAATTTGCATTAAATTTCTATTTCGAATTTATTATTTTTTTGACAGTACTAAACTAAACATTCTTCTTATTTATTAATAAAAATCGATACAAATATTAATAGTTAATATATCTAATATTCTGAACTATAGAACGAATTATTATTGATTATAAAGCATTTTTCTACTAAACATTTGTTTTTTTTTATAGAGGATGTTTTTTATGCTACTGTCAGATACCTATTGCAATCAGCCTACAAATTTTGCTTCCGTGAAGTAGGGAGTTTAAATTGAAAGGTGTAACAATATTCTTATTAAATTGTATGATGTCTTTATCAATTATCAATTTACACATTCAGTAAAAGAAAATATCTGATTAATTTAGGTCATATGTAAAGCGCTTGCTGCGACTCGAATTGGTCACCGCCAACACAATGGAAAAATTAGAATGATTCTTCAACAAAAGCCACAACCCAAGAATTGAATTAATGTTGTAGCCCTACAAAGTTTATTGCCTAGTAGACTTGCTACGACGTAGCAATTTGTTGAATTGTGCTGCGTAGCCAATAAGCTATTGAATTCAATAATAAATTAGTGTTTTATTAAGAGCTTTACGTTAATAAACATGTATACTGTATAGTAATACAGGATTGTCATGTTCATTCATTTCGACAGTAGTCGGTTTACGACCATGGACTGACATTTTTACTAAATTGACAGTGACTGCTTTAATTATTTATCTACATTCCCAGCGTTAAGAGTACATACAGGTAACTCTCATTTATTATAAGTGCAAGTAGACTCTTTTAATAAGCTATCTTGTGAATAAGATTTAGATCAGATATATTTATTTAATACCAGTGTTTTTAAATTTAAAAATACTTTGTCGTGAGTTTATTTCATGTACTTACACATTTAGCTAACCTTTTTTACTAATGAATTCTCTATTCGTGGAAACTTGTAAATGGCTATCAGATTTGTATAAGCTATGCTTAAGTTACCCGTGGATTCTGGGCCTTGAAAGAATAACAAGAACACCCTATACCAACTAAAACTTGACTAAGGGTCTGTTTCACAATGTACGAATAAAGTGTCGGATAGCTAACTACAAATAAACTGACAGATATAAGTTCTGGATAAAACACATTGCGTTTCACCATTACCTTCCCGTTAAATTATTATCCAGATAGCTATCCGGCAGTTACTAATTAGTAGCTTTTGGCAACGTCGCGTTTTGTCGTTCCGTCTTACGTAACCGACAACCTATAAAATACATTTCTTATGATAAACACACCTAAAACTATCTTTTTACTCATTTTTTGTGGTTTGAATTTTCAGGTTTGCATAAATATTTTCAAATTCATCTTCTAACTGTTATTTTATCAAATAAAAATACATACATAAATTGATTTGTTTGCGTGAAATTAAACGTATGAAAGTCAAATAAATAAACGTCAAATGTTAATATCAACAAATGCATTTTTTTGTTGCGATGTCGGTGGTGCTTTTCTTAGCGGTGTCGGATTTATGCGCGGTTCCGTTACACCATCAAATAATTCATCAATTTCATCTTCAATAGTATCAAATATTACCATTTTATTAAATTATTCGTAACAAAACACAAGTCTAACAATA
Source organism: Pseudoips prasinana (assembly GCA_951640165.1). Taxonomy (NCBI): domain Eukaryota; kingdom Metazoa; phylum Arthropoda; class Insecta; order Lepidoptera; family Nolidae; genus Pseudoips; species Pseudoips prasinana. The sequence continues at coordinate 38,106,806 of OX621240.1, read as the reverse complement.
AATACCACCGAAATAAGCATCGAATGACATCTGTCAGATATCTATCAGTTAATTTTGCTATCTGAAACTTGATCTGGCCAAAAGTGTACTTGGCAGTTTATTTGCCAGTTAGCACTATTCATGGATTGTGAAACGCAAACGATGTCTTTATTCGATAGATAAGTTGCAAGTAGCTTATTCGGGACTTTACCTGGACATTGTGAAACAGGCCCTAAGGCATGTACCAGGTAGTCGGACAGAAGCGCTTCCTGTGTACTTGGTACTGTAACTGGTCGGTAACTGCGATCGCCAACTCACCAATATCTGGGGACAATGTCACACAGATCATCCTAGCCCCAAACTAAGCAAAGCTTGTACTATGGGTACCAGGCGTTGATATACATACTTATATAGATAGATAAATACATATATACATAGAAAACATCCATGACTCAGAAACAAATATTCGTGCTCATCACACAAATATTTGCACTTACCGGGATTCGAACCCAGGACCACCAGCTTCGTAGGCAGGAGAACTACCAACTTGGCTATGGTGACCGTCTCCGTCTCCGACCTTATATAAGACTGCAGATGTGAACTTCCTAACTACGCTTTTTTTATGTGGGGAAATCCTTTATGAATCGTTCCATCGAGCGTCGCTGGGGAAGCGACGGGGTATGTCGGTATCCAAATAGTAGGGCTGGGCTTACCGACTAAAACCTCACGGTGTTCCTCAGCCACGGGATTCGCTTGTGCATTGACCGCAGCCAGGGCAGGTGCCGGCCAACTTTTCAGTGAGCCCCGCCTCCGTTGAGGGTATCCATGCCCCTCTCCTCAAAAGAGCCGCGGAGCACGGTGCGCCACCATCTCAGGCCTATTCTGGTTGAAGGGTGGACTGGATTTTTCTTTATATGGCTGTGTGGTGACAGGGCTGTGTGGTGACGGCCTAAGAATATCACCACCCCCTCTCATCCCGTGGGGGGACGTAAAAGTCGTCCCGAGGGAATATATACCAGAGAACGGGCAGCAGCGTTCTCCTGAGTACCATGTCCACCTTACTGCGATCGCCAACCCGTCTGCCAAGCGTGGCGATTATGACAAATCCCCTCAAATGATGGATACAACCAAACCGCGGCCCCCAGTCCCCGGCAGCCCTGCTATTCCCAGCCGTGGTAACAGCCGTGATTACGGCAGGGCAGGGGGTGCTAAGAATCCCCGGCAGATTCCGCGTTACCAACACCGACGACCTCTGGCCCTGGCAACATATAACACACGTACACTGCGGTCCGACGAGAAGATAACCGAACTGGAGGAAGAATTGAGCAGGTTACATTGGGATATTGTAGGATTATCTGAAGTCCGAAGACAGGGGGAGGACTCGATAATACTGAAATCCGGAAACCTGCTCTATTACCGGGAGGGTGACCAAATATCCCAAGGTGGTGTCGGGTTCATAGTCCACAAGTCCCTCGTGAACAACCTAGTGAAAATCGAGAGTGTGTCGACGAGGGTTGCGTACCTTATACTCAGAATCACCAAGCGGTATTCGTTGAAGGTTATACAGGTATACGCGCCCACTTCGACACACTCCGACGATGAAGTCGAGGTTATGTATGAGGACATATCCAGAGCCATACATACCTCTAACTCCTATTTCACTGTGGTCATGGGGGACTTTAACGCGAAGCTGGGCAAACGATTCGGTAATGAGCTGGAACTGGTGACCGGAACCCCCGGGGCCAAATGTTGGCCGACTTCATGGAGAAGGAGGGACTCTTTATGATGAATTTCTTCTTCAGGAAGCCGGATCACCGCAAATGGACCTGGTTGAGCCCCGATGGTAAAACTAAAAATGAGATAGACTTTATCTTGTCGACGAGACGACAGATGTTCAATGATGTCTCCGTGATCAATGCGGTTAAAACCGGGAGCGATCACAGACTGGTCAGAGGCTCATTGAACCTTTATGTCTTACTCCAAAGGTCCCGACTGATAAAGTCTACGCTCCGACCCTTACCTATCCACGTCCAAAACCCCGAACCATTTCAGCTCGAACTGCAAAACCGTTTCGAATGCCTAGCAGACTGCGAGGAAGTGGACTCATACTATGACAGGCTCGTAGAAGCTGTCCATACGGCTGGGTCTAAGGTCTTCAAGGCCCGCCGTACAAACAGAACTAAAAAGATCTCTGACTTTACCCTGCAACTTATGGAAGATAGACGGAAAATGGTTCTGACATCCTCAGATGATGCTACCAGATATCGGCAGCTCAACAGACAGATCTCAAAGTCTTTGACTCGCGACACGCGGCAATTTAATACAATTAGTAATAAAGAGGCCATTGAGCGGAACAAAGGCTCCAAAGTGTTCGCAAGAGCTCTGTCTGTTGGACAGAGCCAACTGACGAAGCTGAAGACTGAGGATGGTAGAATCGTCACGTCTAAACCTGAGTTGCTGGGAGAGATCGAGAAGTTCTACGGACAGTTATATACGACAACACAGCCACCTGTCAAAAGTCATGCCTCAGATCCCAGAGCACGACTAACCCGACATTACACCGAAGATATCCCGGACGTCAGCCTGTACGAGATTAGAATGGCTCTCAAACAACTCAAGAACAACAAGGCGCCTGGTGATGATGGAATTACAGCAGAGCTTCTGAAGGCGGGTGGTACACCAATCCTACGGGCCCTTCAGAAGTTATTTAACTCCGTCATACTAGATGGTCAAACGCCACAAGCATGGCACAGAAGTGTGGTGGTGCTCTTCTTCAAAAAGGGCGACAAAACCCTATTGAAGAATTATAGGCCCATCACACTGCTGAGCCATGTTAACAAGTTGTTTTCGAGGGTCGTTACGAACCGTCTCGCGCGCAGGTTTGACGACTTCCAGCCTCCCGAACAAGCCGGTTTCCGAAAAGGCTTTAGCACCATAGACCACATACATACGCTGCGGCAAGTTATACAGAAGACCGAAGAGTATAACAAGCCACTGTGCTTAGCGTTTGTGGACTATGAGAAAGCCTTTGATTCTATCGAAACATGGGCCGTGCTGAGGTCTCTCATAAGGTGCCAAATTGACTACCGGTATATCGAGGTGATAAAGTGTTTGTATGAAAACGCCACTATGTCAGTGCGACTCCAGGACCAGATCTCGAAACCTATCCACTTGCAGCGAGGCGTGAGACAGGGAGATGTTATATCTCCGAAACTGTTCACCGCTGCATTGGAAGACGTCTTCAAGCTTCTGGACTGGAAAGGCTTTGGAATCAATGTCAATGGCGAGTACATCACTCACCTTCGATTTGCCGATGATATCGTAGTCACGGCTGAGACCATGGAAGACCTCGGTACAATGCTCGATGACCTCAGCAGAGTCTCTTAACAAGTGGGTCTGAAAATGAATATGGATAAGACGAAAATAATAATAATTAATAATTTATTAAATTCACTTAAGGTTTACAGTTTCTCTTATGTATATATAAACATGAATCTAAGAAATGAAGTTTTACATACTTAATAAGAGATTGTCGTTGACGGCTGTACTAGTGTAAACTGTGTTACAGCCGCCAGCGTCTTCCACCCTGCATTTTACAATGTTAATCATTTATTAGACATGATTACATAACATCATAAATAAGTACATTAGTTAATGTGAAAAAAATCATGTCAAACGTCCATGTTGCACCCACTCAATTGAAAGTTGGTGACTCTGCACTCGAATTTGTAGAGAACTATATTTACCTAGGACAGACCATCCAACTAGGTAGGTCCAACTTCGAGAAGGAGGTCAATCGTAGAATCCAACTCGGCTGGGCAGCGTTCGGGAAGCTACGTAACATCTTCTCGTCCAAAATACCGCAGTGTCTCAAGTCGAAAGTCTTCGACCAGTGTGTGTTGCCAGTGATGACATACGGAACAGAGACGTGGTCGCTCACTATGGGCCTTATTAGAAGGCTCAAGGTCACCCAAAGAGCAATGGAGAGGGCTATCCGAGTTTCCCTGCGGGATCGCATCAGAAATGTCGAAATCCGCAGGCGAACCAAAGTCACCGACATAGCCCGAAGAATTGCCAAGCTGAAGTGGCAGTGGGGAGGGCACATAGCTCGTAGAGCCGACGGCCGTTGGGGCAGAAAGGTTCTCGAGTGGCGACCACGAACCGGAAGACGCAGCGTGGGCAGGCCCCCTACAAGATGGACCGATGATCTTGTGCGGGTCGCTGGAAACTGCTGGATGTAAATAGCACAAGACCGGCAATTGTGGAGATATTTGGGGAGGCCTTTGTCCAGCAGTGGACGTCTTTCGGCTGACATGATGATAGATAGATAAATACTTATATACATAGAAAACATCCTTGACTCAGAAACAAATATTCGTGCTTATCACACAAATATTTGCACTTACCGGGATTCGAACCCGGGAGCAACAGCTTCGTAGGCAGGAGCATTACCAACTAGGCTACGGTGACCGTCGAGTTATAGATAAATAACACCAAGATTTACAGCGCAATTAATCGTACTCATCACACAAATAATTTGTACCGGGCAGGGAATGGCTTAGCAGTCAGGTCAATAACCAAAATACCAACAGGCCAGTCGTATGTTCAAAATACCAACAGGCCAGTCGCATGTTCAAAATACCAACATGCCAGTCGTAAGTTCAAAATACCAACATGCCAGTCGTATGTTTCAAATACCAACAGGCCAGTCGTATGTTCAAAATAATGTCGTCTACATAAATTATAAAATAGCTAATGCAGTCAGGCTATTTTATAATTTACTAGCTGTGCCCGCGACTTCGTCCGCGTGTTAATTAGTTTATTTTGTTTTTTGGTAAAATAAAAGACCTTTTCTAAAATAAAAGTAGCCTAAGTTACTCCTTATTACATCAGCTATCTGCCAATAAAATCTCGTCAAAATCGGTCCAGCTGTTTCAGAGATTAGCCGGAACAAACAGACAGACAGACAGACAAAAAATGTAAAAAATGTTATTTTGGTGTATGTACCGTATATATATTCATATTTGTGTAGTAAAACTTGGTTATTTCAATATTACAAACAGACACTCCAATTTTATTAATTTGTATGTATAGATATAGATATAGATGTAGTCGACATGTCACGAAATACCCATGATTTCTCCAACAACAGGTTGGATACCGAATGGTATTTTATTCGGGTACAGATAGATAAACATCAGATAAGAAACTCGAAAATCTGTGGCATCCATTCATTTCTCTAAGGACCTATCGAACCAAGACTCGTTTTGAATGTTAAAGAACACTGTTATCAAAGGAAATGTAAGGATTTTATTGATTATGCCGATGAATAGAACTTCTGTCAATTCCAATGTTTAAGTTAACATTGGAATTTGTATAATTTAGTTTTAGGAGAAAATATGCTTACTTACTTATTGTATGGGCAGTGGTTACCCTAGTGTCAGAGTTGTTCAAGCCGCCCAGTAGGCCTGTGACATGGCTTAGCAACTGTTGCGTAATGGCTACAACCGGGAACGACAGCTTAACGTGCCCTCCGTAGCACGGAAACGCTTAGAAATTAAACCACTTTTTTCTTTTTCTTTTACAGAACAATTTTCATAATAATAATAATAAAAAAAATCATTTAATCCTCTCATAAAGTTTTGAAAAGTAGGTTTTTGTAGGACTTTTTCGGTCGCCCATCTATAGACTGACCGTGAGCCTAGTTGCTTAACCTCACCAATCACTTACGGAACGGTAACAGCTTCTGGCTATGAGCGCCTGAAAATATGCTAATAAACAAATAAATATTAGGGGCATTTAAAATACTAGGAAGAATCAGGCAATCAGATAATTTCTAAACATACTCATTTAAACTCACCATAGCCTAGTTGGTAGTGTTCCTGCCTACGAAGCTGGTGGCCCTGGGTTCGAATCCCGGTAAGTGCAAATATTTGTGTGATGAGCACGAATATTTGTTTCTGAGTCATGGATGTTTTCTATGTATATAAGTATTTATCTATCTATATAAGTATGTATATCGTCGCCTGGTACCCATAGCACATGCTTTGCTTAGTTTGGGGCTAGGATGATCTGTGTGACATTGTCCTCAGATATTATTATTATTATAAACATACACCCAGCCACAGAGCAAATGATCGTACTTATCACACAAAGATATTTCTTGGATGGGAATCAAACCAACGACCTCTGGCTTATCAGTCAGGCCCACTTACCACTACGCCAACAGGCCACTCTTGGAAACATTCAATCACTAGCTGTGATCCGTGGTTTTACCCGCGTTAAATTAAAAATAAATATCACAGCTCCTTCCTTCGTAGGTGATAGCGTGATAATATGTAACCTATATGTTGACCTGACCTCTTAGTAATATTCATGCAAAATTTGAAGTAAATCCATGCAATACGTTTTGAGTTTAGCCCGGACATACATACAGACAAACAGACAAAAATTCTAAAAACTATATTTTTGGCTTGTATATCGAATATTGATCACGCCTCAAGTAACCTTTAAACAACATATAGGCTACATATTATCATATGTAGCCTATATGTTGACCTGACCTCTTAGTAATATTCATGTAAAATTTGAAGTAAATCCATGCAATACGTTTTGAGTTTAGCCCGGACATACATACAGGCAAACAGACAAAAATTCTAAAAACTATATTTTTGGCTTGTATATCGAATATAGATCACGCCTCAAGTAACCTTTAAAAAATATATTTAATGTACAGTTTTGACTTTCCTACGATTTTATTATAATATTTACTATCTGTGCCCCGCGGTTTTACCCGCGTTTTTTATAAATTATCTCAGCTCCTCCCCCGTAGATGATAGCGTGATAATATATAGCCTATACGTTGACCCGAGCTCTTAGTAATATTCATGCAAAATTTGAAGTAAATCCATGTTATACTTTTTGAGTTTAGCCCGGACATTCATACAGAAAAACAGACAAAAATTCTAAAAACTATATTTCTGGCTTATGTATCGATGTTAGATCACGCCCCAAGTATCCTTTTATGCTTCGGATCATGAGAGTGATAGAATAGAAATTGCTCCTGTGTTTGCGCACACACTTGGGCACTATAATATGTCCCGCGCAGATGGCTAATCTCTGTTGAGACTGGCCGCCGTGGCCGAAATTCGGCTAGGAGGACATTATTATTAAGTAATGGAATCAGGCGTTACTTTGCGTCCATAACAATCAAAATACAAACTGACAATTAGCGGAATGAATACTACATATTGATTATGTATTTTGACATTATTATTATACTTTTTAAAAATTATTCAATGTACAATTTTGACTTTCCTACGATTTTATTATAGACTAGCTGTGCCCTGCGGTTTTACCCACGTTAAATTTTATACTTAATCACAGCAGCTCCCCCGTAGGTGATAGCGTGATGAAATATAGCCTATATGTTGACCCAACCTCTTAGTAATATTCATGGAAAATTTGAAGTAAATCCATGTAATACTTTTCGAGTTTAGCCCGGACATACATACAAACAAACAGACAAAAATTCTAAAAACTATATTTTTGGCTCGTATATCGTTTATATATCATGTCCCAAGTATTCTGTTCAAAAAATATTCAATGTACAGTTTTGACTTTCCTACGATTTTATTATATGTATAATCATAATAATATAATTTATTTCAGATCATTACAATCCATTTTTGTTAGTAAATAATTTATGAACTTAAACACTATTGTTAGTTAATACCTTAAAGCTAAACATTCAAAAAACACCCCATTGGGGTATGTTTGCGCATCCAATCTTCCAGTATTGGGCTGTCCCACCGGTCCACGATCGTGTTTAATATGCTATTGGGATATACATAGATATAGATTTTGTATTTCTGTCTACAGATGCGGTAGCGAGCAGTAGTCCTCGGTTTCGGCTAGAGACTACTCTATGGACGTTACTCTTCCTCGTGAGAAGTCAAGTGCCTTCACTAGGTAAATAAAGTGCTAGTGTAAAATATAAACAAATAAAAGAAACGAATTGAGATGAAGCTGTGAGTGTAAGTTATATTAGTTAAGTTAAGGCTGAAAACTTTTGAGCCGCATTGTATTGCATTTTTTATACTTAAAAGGCTAGATGATTTTTGATAATTTTATGACTTGATGAATAAACCAGGAATGGTATTCACTTAACGGTACTAAAAAATGAGTGAAATGCCATCAGAAACGCGTGAGTAAAGTCCCGTTCCTCATTACGCATCTTGCAGAACCTAATCGATAGTGCAATTAAACCATCTTCTACGCGGTCGCAAACCAACGTTGCGATCCATCTAGACTGCAGCTGTGCAGTCTAGATGGACACCCTGGTGGTTGCCATCCACCCAGACTGCAGTTGTGCAGTCTAGATGGATGGAACCACCAGGGTGACCTCTGTTGGGTTGTGGTATTACTAAAATAAATTTTATCTAGTCATTGGATTGAGTCTATGAAAGAATCTGATATAACAATAACCTACTAATACACTATTCCTGAGAATACTTGCATAATTTTATAATGTTATCTTTTGAGACAAAAGATTAAAACTTCTAAACATAAGCGATTAAAAGTTAAGTGAAGAAATGCAATATAATGCGGTTTTTTTTTGAGTTCACGAGTCTTAAGAAATGTCTGTGTTACTTCAAAGAAAAAGTATGCTTTGTAGAACTTGTGATACAATTTTTTTTTTATATATCATGATTATTTATAACATTGTACAATACCTAATACATTTCGTGCAGGTTTTATAGCGTCTTCGGTTATAAAACGTTATCCTATTTTATAACCTAGGATGATAGAAAACGTATACAAGATTAAATATAACAACATAATGCAAAATTAAATTATATCATAAAAAAAATTGGCAGGCTAGTTTTTGCATAATATAATTGTTTTCAATGAGAATATATGTATACTATTTTGAATATATGTATATTTTACGCCTTATTTTTTTTCTTCAAACAATTAAATGAATTAATGAAATGTATATATAAAACGCAACTTAAAATATATTGTATAAAAAGTATGAATGATTTAATATTGTTATAAAAAAAATTAACAAACGTCGCTGTGAACTGTAGTCAAGATTAAATAAGAATTCCCATCGTGAAGTTTCTCGTCACGTGGCTCGTTTGTTTCTCCACATGATTGTAGCAGACATAATCTTGGACACTATATTTACCCAACTATGTCTTGCTGGTCATACGAGTAATCAACGTGCATAAACTCTACGCTGTATATAAAAAAAGCACCTCAAATGTCATGAAATGACATCACTTAAATACATTTAAAAAATATGTCAGTGTTGTTAAGTCAGTCATAATTATGACAGATATCCATATTTCCCCAAAGAATTTCATCACACGGTTCAATAATGCAATAGGCTGTTATCGATATATATATATATATATATATATATATATATATATCTATTGGTATATCAACTATAGAAACCATGTCAACTAACTCATAAAGTTCTGCTCTTTAATATTTATTAAACTCATCAGTCTTAATTTACTCATGACACTCACACTTATATACAAAATAAATCAGTATTGCTAACTGACTGACTCAGAGTCATGGCAGATATCGTAAGTTTCCCCAAAATCTGCAGTTATATCGACTATATGGATTATGTTAACTAACTTATAAACTTTGAGATTACAATTAATCACAATTAATTTCTTAATCAAAAGTGGGCATGAGAGGTCTGAGAAGTATAATGTGTAGTGACTTTGAGAGACAGAATACGAAATACTGACGTAAGAGAGCGTTGTGGTGTGAAAGAGGATGTAGTCAGAAACATTGAAAAAGTGAAAGTGTGAAGTGAATGAAAGAAGATTGACAAAAGAAGTATACCTGGTCTGTGTGAATGGTACAACCGGAAGGGGAAGACCTCGTAGAACATTCTCCGAACAAATCGGAGACGTTCTCAAGAAAAGCAAGTTTAGTTGTACCCTAAACCGGCAAACATGTCTGAAGAATATAATGACAAAAACGAGGCAAAAGAAGTGTGCAAAGATCGTGGCAAATAGAAATCCGTTGTCCCTGCCTACCCCTTGGGGAAACAGGCGAGAATATATGTATGTAATTTCTTAATTTAGTCATGACACCCACGCTCAAGATTATTTGTTAACACGCGCACTCATTCGGAATCTCACAAACATAACGTACTCATACAAAATTAAATCAAGTCACCGTGCGACCTGCCGACAAATGATAACACAAGTATAAATCCCGCTGGTAATAATGTGGTTAAACAGACGCTAAAACAAATGACGACACAATTTAATTTAGTCGCAACTGGAACAATATACAACTAGTAATGAGTTTAATTAAAGTAAACACACTACTAATGGGATGTTTTTCACTGAGAGTTTGTTTAGATCTAAGTTATATTATTAACTTAGAGACGACAGTGCAGCAAGATAGACATTTTATGAATAACAGATTTATTTTTTTAAATATATATATACCTGCAAGAATTACTAGTCTTTTTTACTTACGTGACAGTGATATAGTGATAGGTGATAGCCTCTAGCAATGAGCAATTTGCAATACTGGGACAGCATTGCTCACCTTTGATTTAAGCTTATTGAAGTTACCTAGGGGCGGTCCGTACCTTAAATCATATTACCTTTTGTTTAAAATCAAACGTGCTTTATACTGTATCTTTATAACAATTTAGCAAAGAATTCTTACAGAAACTTTGTTCTTGAGGAATGTTTCCAGGCAGCATACGTTTTTATTAGGTCTTTACCTATGAAATTGCCGTTCTGCAGTACTGGCCATTTCAAATCAAAATAATTTTTGTTTGGCTAAGAATTCTAATTTCAAATTAATTTTATTTTAAAAACATGGATTCTTTTTTCCAAAAGTAGTCATTTCTTTATTGATTAGTGTTACATTTTCATCGCATTTCAATCTTTTTCGTCATCATGGATACGTTAAAAATTCGAGTAATTATGGAATATGAGTACCGTCGTGGCAGCAACGCGGCACAAGCGGCACGCAACATCAACGACGTTTACGGAGCTAACACTACAAACCAACGCACCACCTGTTATTGGTTTGCTCGCTTCCGTTCTGGAAATTTCGACCTAAAAAAATGAACCTCGCGGTCGTCCGAAGACTTTGGTCGACAATGACGAATTAAAGGCGGTTGTGGAAGCTGATGATACACAATCTACGGCTGAATTAGCAGCAGCTTTCGACGTTAGCGTCAAAACAATATTGGTCCATTTGCGTCAAATTGGCAAGGTAAAAAAGCTTGACAAATGGGTGTCCCACGAACTCAATGATCGCCAGCGCGAAGTACGCGTCGAGACGTGCCTTGCACTGCTCAACAGACACACAAATGAAGGAATTTTGAACCGCATTGTTACCTGCGATGAAAAATGGATTCTGTTTGATAACCGCAAGCGCTCAGCAAGTTGGTTGGATCCTGGTTCAGCACCTAAACAATGCCCTAAACGAAAACTTACCCCTAGAAAAGTGATGGTCACTGTTTGGTGGTCTAGCGCCGGTGTGATTCATCACAGCTTCTTACCAAACGGGGTGAGCATTACTGCAGATGTGTACTGTGAAGAACTGAGCACAATGATGGAGAAGCTGGCGCATCTCCAACCAGCATTGGTCAATCGCTCGTCTCCGCTGCTCCTGCACGACAACGCGCGACCTCATACTGCACAGCAGACGGTCTCCAAGTTGCAAGAACTGGGGTTGGAAGCTCTCCGTCATCCGCCCTACTCACCAGACCTTGCGCCTACAGACTACTACTTTTTCCAGAATTTGGATAACTTCTTGGCGGGAAAAAAATTCAATACCCGAGAGGCAGTACAAAATGCCTTTGAAGAATTTGTTGCCTCCCGTCCAGCTGATTTCTTTAAGAAGGGCATCAATAAACTGCCACTGCGATGGCAAAGATGCATTGATTGCATGGGTGATTACTTCGATTAATACAAATAAAAAAATTCATGAAAAAAATTCGTTTAAATTTTTTCATACAAAACGGCAATTTCATAGGTAAAGACCTATTATTTTATACAAATCATACAACGTTGCACAAAGCGGGCTTAATTGAAACTATAAGAGCCCAAAAGCTAAAGGCCAGCAAAATCAAGGTTGGCAGACCGATTCGTTGGAGCCAGTTTACGACAAGGGACCGACAATAGACATGGTCGTAAAATAGACACGACATTGACTTAAATCCTTCGCTCGCCTGATTCTAAGGGGAATTTATTACAAACTCATTCCAAGAGATCGTCTAAAAATAACAATGTGAACTTACTTAAACCATATTATATTTATTTTTGATGATACGTTTTGTTAGTAATATGTGCTACCCGTCATTCATATAATACGTAACAGCACTTCGTGTCCGTGGTTCGATTCCCGCGCAGGACTACTTGTGTGACCTGGACTGTGGATGTAAAGTACCCTGACACAGGGATCATTGCATAGTGCGGGATTGACTTTTCAAAGAAAAATTTAAAAATAATAATAATAAAATTGAACCAAACCAATTTATGCCCAAAATATGTTTTATGACTTCTGTAAAAGGAGCGATACACATAATGTAAATACTAGTATAAGAATAATCTCATACTGCATACTACCCGTCTCCACAAAACAAATAACTCTTTAATGGGGCAATGTATAAGATTCTATAACCAACTTCCCAATGATATTAGAGAATTGTCTACGAATAAGTTTAAAAGAATTACTAAAGCCAAATTGTGTAGCAGCCCATATTACAAAATTTCTGATTATTTAAGTGATAAAAGTGCTTGGGATTGAGTTGTTCTGATTCAACACACATGATTGTATTTTTTTTTATTTATTTATTCATTCATGTACACACAAAAATCATAGAATAATATACAAAAAGAAACAAAGAGTACACAGGATCTGCTTATTTCGTAAGAAATTTCTTCCAGGAGACCCGCGAAAGGAAAAAAAATAATTGAAGATAGTCAAAAATGTGTGTAGGTCAATAATAAACTTACATACTAATAATTTACATAAATACTTAAATACGAATATATACCACTATTATACTCAATGTTAAATTTAAAATACACTAAATACTAATACTAACGTACATTCTAAGTGGATGAAATGGATAGATAATGATTTTTTACTTGTCTTTTAAACGAATAAATCGAATTGCAGTTCCGAACATTTGGCGGAAGAGAGTTCCACAGCCTGACTGCATGAACAGTAAAGGAATAGGAATAGAAATCGGTTTTATGGAGGGAGATTAATTGTAATTAATCTTAAGTATATTTTATTTTAAAAAAGGATTCCTACTGAGTTTTCTGGCAGTGTTTCTCAGTAGCTGCCGCGCCATGCACTGCACGGTAGGGTAAAAAAATATGACGATTCCACATAAATGTAAAATTTTTACGGAATAAAGAATTTATAATTTTGATTTTTTTGATTCAAATAAAATGTATCAACGGATCGTTATTCTTGTACGGGATTTATTTTCTGTATTTTGTTAATTCTGATATGTTTGTTCAGTTTCATGTACAAATTAAGCTCCTTAAGTTACGTCCACTATTTATGTTATATATTCCTTATCGAATTATTATGAAATTTGTTTTATTTAATTTTTAATTAGTATCATACGAAAACAAAATTAAATAATCATCAATCTTGTGATCCGAATGAGTCCACTGCTGGACAAGAGCGTCCCCCAAGAACGCGAGGATGCTCATAGATATTCTCAGTCATCATCATCATGTCACCCAAATTACTTCCACTGCTTAACAAAGGTCTCCCATAAGGATTTCCACAATAGAGTTGTGTCCATCGTTTGGAGGGAGAAACTATAATTGCCACGCTTGGCTGTCGGGTTGACGACCGCTGTGTGGTGCCCATAGTACACAGAGAGACACTGCTGCACGTTATCTGGTAGATACTGCCTCAGGCCGGCTTCTACGCCCCTCACGGGATGAGATGGGATGTTCATATTCCATGTCGTCAGCTACACAACCAATTTCATCATCATTATATTAGCCGTAAGACGTCCACTGCTGGACTAAGGCCTCCCCCAAGGAACTCCACAATAGCCGGTCCTGCCAATTTGAAGTAATTCAATTATATGATAAACTCGTTATAAGGCTACTCAAATTTTAAGTGACACAGACATTCGTAAATGATAAATTATAAGGAAATTAATGTATATTCTGCTGTGAAATATAATATAATATTGTATAAAGAAATAATATATTTTCGTTAGGCTAAGAATACACATTTATCTGTTAAAAGTCTGTATTTCACCAAAGATTAAAATGAAGACGAAAATAATTTGTAATATTTTATGAAGGGCACTAAACTTAATGTTATTTGATTGTTTGACACCTGCCAAAGGTAAAAAAATACATTTAAGTGATATTATTTTGTAAATAATCGTATATTTTATGTATAAGATGATAAAGCTTTTTGTCTTAGGTGGAATGCAGACTTAATAATAAGCACGCGAAATTTGTTATAAATTAGATAACTTATGAAATAAATATATCAAATCCTTTGCTCAACATTGTTAAATCATTTTGTTATCATTGATATTTAATGGCTGCTGCTGCTTTTCACTAGCTGTGCCGCGTGGTTTCACCCATATGAAAGTATATAAATTATAGCCTATGAGTTATTTCGATATAAAAGCTATAATACTACAAATTTTCATCAAAATCCGTTCCGTAACAACAAAGAAACAAAGACAAAGGAGGAGTAACCAACATCCATACATACCTGTTCATAAACTTTGGCATTCATATTATTAGTAGGGAATTGAACTGTCCCTAATTATAATGTATTTATATCAAAAGAAAAAAAGGTTTATTCCTAACAATTCTTAACTTAATTAAGTTTACATAGGTGTTCTTTTGGAAGCATTCAACACTACACGTGCAAGCGACGACGAAGTAAATTACTTCTGCAGCGCTGATCTTCCGATAGCGCCAAAAAGACGGCAACTATTTGAGACTGTACATTTGAAATCACAATCCTACAAATATGCAAAGGACTGAACACTTATGCAAACTAAGTAAATCGTCGCAAACTAAACCCTATAGCGTTTAGTTGTACGATAATTACTGTAAGTGTAATTGCCGTGTACCTACCAAGACTGTCAAAAGTATAAGATTATTTAATGACGTTTCACGATATGATACGCATAATTTGAAATTTTATATTTTAGGTGGTATTGTTGGCGATACTTCGGTTTAAAAATTTAATTATTTCGGTACCTACAGAATTAATAGTGTCAGAACAATAAAAAATTCCAGCAAGTGCTGAGATGAACCCACTTCGGGCTTCAAGGATATCAAGTTTTGTTTTTATTTTATTTGACTTTTTATAGTTGGTCTTGTATTTTTGTCTGTTCATGTTTCTGAATAAATCTTTTCTCGTCTTCTTCTTCTAAAATATGGTGTTACTAAACCAAACTATCAATGGTATAATGGTTTTTCTCTTTTGCTCTGATGTTATATGAGATTTGAATGACAAAGCCATATCATTGCTCAATATGAAATTTCATGCAGTATGGGTAAGCTTTTATAGCATCATCATCATAATCATCATTTCATTCAAAACATGTCCACTGTTAGACATAGGCGTTCCCTAAGGATCTCCACAAGGGTCTTGTGCTGCCCGCGTCCAGCAGCTTCCAGCGACCCTTTGCTAAATCGTCGGTCCACCACGCTGTGTCTTCCGGTTCGTGATTGACACTCGAGAATTTTTACATACTATTTTTGAATAAAGAAACAGAAAATATATCATTACACCATTGTTATTTTTGGGATCATGTCTATTCTTTGCATACGCTTTAGTCGTATTATATAAAAAATATTGGCAGGCGATTCGCATCACATGCGAACATTTTACGAGAAATGTATAAATTCTCTGCGATGTATGAAGAAAAGTAATAAGAATGAAGGTCCTCCTTACTTTGGACATTTTCGCTACGTACACAAAAAGGAAAAACTCGTTCGTTATCTTTTTTGTGGTCTTAACTTAGTCATATGCTGGACACGTCAAAGATGTAAAAAGTATTTGTCGACTCTAAGCTGTTTTTTCTTCAGTTCTAGCTCCAAAAAAAATACGCATGGAAGTCAGTTATAAAGAATAATAACAAGCAATTAGTAGTTTATTTTTTGGTTGATAAACAAGGCTCGCAAGGGCACTCTACAAATTGCATGCAATTCATGTACCATGTACCCAGAAGAACTGTATCTAGACGACACAAATTATATCTTCGGAAACCACACACTGTCCAAGTTAAAGTGCAGTTTAAAATAGTTAAAAATATTAAACTTGCATTTCTCATAACAAATCTACTATTAACTTAAATAATTTGAAATTCAAGGTTTCTATGCCCTACTTTGGTAAAATATAGACATATTCACAATTACAGTTTTCCCAAATTCTGAACACGAAGGCAGTAAAATCCCCGCATTCACGGCATATTATTATTTTGTTCTTGGATCACTTCCCAGACTACATTTCAAACAAATATAGTGCCTAATATAAAGCCTTGATACCGCATTTCTGCGTCGACTTTGCCAGATTTTTAGTACTTTCGTTACGATATATTGCTGTTGAGAACTTTTTATTTGGTTTGAAAGCTATTGGAGAAGAATGCAAGATAGTAAGTATTGCAATAAATTTTACTATTAAATAGTATTTCTCTCTTAATCGTATTGGCGGTGACTACCTTGGTCTCAGAGCTTTTCAAACCGCCGAGTAGACCACATTTAACCACTATTAAACCGCATAGTACAGTCACCCATCTGTAGACTAACCGCGTGCCAAGGTGCTTTAACTAGCCGATCACTTAGGGAGCGGTGAGTTCAACTAGATATGAACCCCTCAAAAAATAGTGCTTCCTGGAAAAATTCTCAGGTATACAGCAATCATTACAATATTAATAGGTGAAGCTGAAGTTAGTTTTAGATAAAATAATATTATTTATTTAAATATATATTTTAATTTCTGCTAAACGAGATTAATTGGCTGACAAATGACGAAGTATTCTAAAAAGTTCAGTCTTTTTTTATTTTAATTAAATATCTTGGGTCCAATAATACACTGCCATCTGATCCCAAACCAGTAACCTGAGCCAACTGTTAAACATGCATATATATTTCTTAATACATACCTAAATTACAGCCAGACACGCGACAAATAATCGTGTTCATCATACAAAAATTTGTTCCGGGTGGGAATCGAACCCACAATGACCTCAGGCTCAGCAGTTAGGGTCACTAACCTCAAGACTAACAGGCCAGACATACATAGCCCTAGGTTATTCATATTCTTTAGCACTGGTTGCTACTGGTGTCCATAGATGTGTGCTTGAGAAAAATAATCTTGACAAACAGCCATATGGACAAGAAAACGCTCCTTTAAAGATGGTATTTGCATTATTCACCCAGAATCCAAAAAAAAATCAAACAACCAAATTTCCGGAAGCAAGTTTTTACGGTATAAAATATTTTTACAGAGCACACGATGTTTTAAAACACATTGTGTGTTCTGTTATGACTTAATGAAGTGGTGAATATAGTGGTGCAGTAATAGCACGAGCTTTCGCATTCGAGCCACAAATAGAATACAGCAATCATCATAATATTAAATTAAGTTTCCCTGCGAGATCGAATCAGAAATGTTGAGATCCGCAGGCGAACCAAAGTAACCGACATAGCCGTAAGAATTGCCAAGCTGAAGTGGCAGTGGGCAGGGCACATAGCTCGTAGAGCCGATGGCCGCTGGGGCAGAAAGGTTCCCGAGTGGCGACCACGAACCGGAAGACGCAGCGTGGGCAGGCCCCCTACAAGATGGACCGATGATCTTGTGCGGGAAACGGCCATTAATACCTCCTGCAATTGTATTATATATTGTATTTGTATTTCATGACGAATACAAATTTAAAGTAGACCGAGTTAATCTATCACTCATACAATTTATTCGAAATCAATTGTACAAGTCGGCTTCAGTGACCTCGATAGAAGCTTTTGTAGATATCAAATACCATTTATCAGACGGGCCCTGAATTTCTAAGGTTCCTTAAAGTATAGGCTTACACTTTAAGAAGCTTTCAATAAAAACGAGTGTGCTTTAGACCACACGACTGAAGTAGAACTTTGATATACAAAACGAAACTGGGTATATGAGAATGAGAGAAAAAAGATTGTGCTCGCACCTCTCTCTTTTGCTGATACAGTAATATATGAAAAGTAACTCTCTCTCTTTCTATCTTCACTAACTTATAATCTACAACTTCCGTTCGCGTCGTCTGATCGCCCTCTTCGTAACGCTGCTGTTGTCACGCGACCACCGGCTTACTCGCCAAGTCAAGCGTGCGTAAAGAAGGTTTACTTTGAAAATAATATCCTGTTCCGAATTCTTCTCTTCCCTCTCCCCTCCTTAAATCCGTTTCAATGGTAAGCTAAAGTTATTTTTATGAACTATAAATTCTCTTCGACATTTTCAATACACCTATCACGTTCCAAAGTCCGGCGTTTACAAAGTCCAAACTGCTTGTAGCTTTTAAAGTCGTCCGCCATACACACCGTTCCGTACTATAAATGTCATCATATAAAACTTTTTATTTTTTAATTTCTTACTATAAACAAATTTAATATAAGAAACTGATAAGTGTTTACCAACCAAGGGTTCACAATCTAATGGTCGCTTTTTATTAATACCTTTTAATTGTCGTAAAAAATATTTATTATAAAATTCATAATATAATGTTACATCCACATTTGATAATTGCATTAATAATTTAGGTATGTGTAAAGCAAATGAATTGAATTCGGTTTTCTACAAGATTTTTCATTAAGAGCGCTCGAACTTCGAAATAAAATTAAATAATAGTATTTTAAAGGAGATTTGATGACATTATATTGTATGGATTATAATTTTGAGTCAAATGGCCGCCGCGACTCCGATGTACGTGATGTATCCTGGTGGACCAATTTTGCATAACATCTTCAAATAAATGGGGCGCAATTTCACGAATAGCTTGAGTTGTTCCGCCAACTGCCTTGTGGGCTACAATTTATTATGGTTGGGCTGCATAGACTTCAAAATACACATAGCCCCATAGGAAGAAGTCGAGTGGTGTTAAGTCACACGACTTCGATTTCAGTCACGACTATATAATAACATGTATTTGTTCAAAATTTTACCGTTATTTATTATTCGCTATATTCGCTTTACCGATGGCTGCCATGGTCTATAAAAGTTCGGACGTCCCTATTGAAAAAGCGTTTAGATCTGATAAATAAAAGCCCTCCTCAATGGCTATTTCTTGTAGCCGACCAATTCTAATATGATTAATAGAATTTACATATATCCTACGGATTATACCTCGTTATTTTGTCTTACCTAAGCGTAATAAATTGTTCGCCAAAAATAAATCGTTTTAAGCTGTACCTACCGTAAAACGGGGTAATTAGAAACACCGGGGGTGAATTGAAACAGGAACAAAATTTTATTTATGCATGGAAACAGTCTTTATTGCTATTCACCCTCGGTGTTTCTATTCACCTTTGGTGTTTCTATTCATACTCATTGGCATTACCGTTGTGATTTTTCTTGAAAGTAAATTATTTGAGGCTATAAAGTGTACTTATTTATTAGTTATACAGATTTGTTATACCGTTTGGTTATTTAATAAACTAAATTAATATAATTATTTAAATTATTCATAAAATAAAATCATATGACGACTAGCTGTGCCCCGCGGTTTTGCCCGCGTTAAACTTTATAAATGATCACAGCTCCTGCCCCGTAGGTGATAGCGTGATAATATGTAGCCTATATGTTGACCCGACCTCTTAGTAATATTCATGGCAAATTTTAAGTAAATCCATGCAGTACTTTTTGAGTTTAGCCAGGACATACATACAGACAAACAGATAAACAGACAAAAATTCTAAAAACTATATTTTTGGCTTCGGTATCGATTGTAGATCACGCCCCAAGTATTCTTTTAAAAAAATATTCAATGTACAGTTTTGACTTTCCTACGATTTTATTATATGTATAGATGGAAACAATGCATTTGAAATAAATAAAATTAACATATTTACAAACAACTCATGCTTACAATGTACTAGAAATAAATTAATGCACATTTGGGAATTTGTTAAAAAAATTATATTACATTATTACAAAATATTTATCATTTATATTATAGTTCAAAGTAGGAATAAAATATGCATTCGTGCAGTTAAGATTGTCTTTAAAGTAAATGACATCATGTCACTTCTGACTTATGGAAATCTATAGTATCTATACATGTAATAAAATCGAAGGAAAGTCAAAACTGTACATTGAATATTTTTTTTAAAGGATACTTGGGGCGTGATCTACATTCGATATCGAAACCAAAAATATAGTTTTCAGAATTTTTGTCTGTGTGTCTGTATGTATGTCCGTGCTAAACTCAAAAAGTACTGCATGGATTTACTTAAAATTTTGCATGAATATTACTAATAGGTTGGGTCAACATATAGGCTACATATTATCACGCTATGACCTACGGGAAGGAGCTGTGATAGTTTATAAAATTTAACGCAGGTAAAACCGCGGGGCACAGCTAGTAAGTCATAAATATTATATATTGAACAAAAGTGCAAACATTACAAACAAATCGGTGTAACAGTCAGAAACTTTTAAAATACCTCACACGGTGTCACCGAACGTGACAATATTTTGTTGAAAGCAGCGCAGCCTTTGTTGGAACCCTAGATAAATAATTGTAAATAAGAGATAAAACGGTTTCGAAAGTTTCAATTCAATTGTTAAAACAATGCGGAGTTAGTTATAACCTTATAGCATTATTCGCAATGTAAAGCGTACAACTACTGTCAAAAAAGAGAACACACTGGCAGATCAAATTTAGGATTTCTTTGCTAACACCCTTTCGGAGGATATATCAGTCATCTATGTATGTTCAAAATCAAGGCCGACGGATAACACCTACATCTTCAGGAAGGGTGTTAGCAAGATAATCCTAAATTTGTCTACCCCGGATTGGTAGATGGTGTTGCTTCGAGACCCACTGGACCCAATACTTTATAATTTCCCATTTTTGAGACTGCTTTAACATACTAATGTAGTCTCAAGTCTAAATTATCAATATCTAAATTAGCAATAGAACTATAGCAATCTGTAACTACTCGCAAAGCATTTTTTAATCAAAGTCACATTGAAAAACCACCTTTTATAGTAAAACTGTTTAATAAAGAAAATGAATTGAAACTTTGTAACTAAACCACAATAAATTATTTTATCGTTACACATTTACTCCGACTAAAAGTATAAATAAAATAATATTCAAAAAAACTATATTAAAATATAAGAAAAACACAGTCGATGCTTTGATGCTATTTTGTATCTACCTATCACATCTACATTAATTTACGGGTAAAAATATCTCATTTATTGTATGTACAGACGCCAGCCTGCACATCCAGGTACCCCAATCTGTCAAATTTCTTTAATAGATTTTAAACCTTATCACAAAAGCATAAGGTTCACTTTCAATTTGGGAAATTTGACAGATTGGGGTAGCTTGAAGTGTTGGCGTTTGTACAGACACCAGCACATCCAGCTACCCCAATCTGTCAAATTTCTTCTATAGTTTTTCAACGTTATCACAAAAGCCTAAGGTTCACTTTCAATTGGGGAAATTTGACAGATTGGGGTAGCCTGATGTGCTGGCGTCTGTACATTAGTACTCAGAAACATAACTCTACGAAGTGAGACATTATATTCGTTAAACTCTTTTTTCAATGTAATTTAAGCTTTGAAAGCTAACGCATAGGATCATTGTCACTGCACTATCATGGCGTTATTTTTAAATACTAGTTTAATACTAATTAGTAAGTTTTTAAGAATATATTATTATTGTTATGTCTTACCCGAGAGCCCCAGTCGTTTGTGGTTATGTTCTGTTATAACGACGTCCCATTATAAACACGAATGTAATTTAGAATCACAATGAAACATGAAATGATCATACTAACACTGCTGTGATAGTATTATATCACATTTTGGTTTTTGAAAATTTTACAGGTTTGTGCAATTTTGTTATTATTAAGAACGTTAACCCTTATCGGTCATAGCGTATGTTCTAGGACTGCTATTTGGTCTAGTGGTAGCGTGTTCAACTGCAGATAATGTGGCCCTGGCTTTAAATCCCGGATCGAACAAAAAAGTGATTTTTGGGAATTTTCTATTGAGAAAATTTCTCAATATCAGCCTGAAGTCTGGGAGTTGGCGGTTTAACACTTACGGTGCCTTAGGCTGATTTCACAGTCGGGCCGCCGAGCGGCGCCATCCAGACGCGTGCGCTTACATTTACACTGGATAGAAGTTGCGTTTCATAGTCATGCAGTTCAAACGCGCCGAAGCGCGTTGTGTCTGTGTTTGTGCACACACTTGTGCAGTATAATAGCCCCCGCACAGATAGCTAGTTTCCATTGAGACTGGCCACTGTGGCCGAAATCGTCGTGGAGGACATTATTGTTACTAAAGCATCTTCTACACGGTTGCAAACTAACGTCCCAACAGAGGTCAGCCTGATGGTTGCCACCCATCTAGACTTTACTTATTGTATGGGCAGTGGTTACCTTAGTGTTAGAGTTGTTCAAGCCGCCCAGTAAGCCTCTGACATGGCTTAGCGACTGTTGTCTAACGACTACAACCGAATCCGACAGCTTAACATGCCCGCCGAAGCACGGTGAGGCTCCGAAATTAAACCACTTTGGTGGTCACCCATCTATGGACTGACCGAGAGCCTAGTTGCTTAATCTCGCCAATTATTATTTATGTTCATATGCTCTTATTACAACATAATCGAGTTCAAAATGAGGGGTAACTGTAATACCGTTGTTCTATTACGGGTTCACAAAGATTCTTCCTTTATTACTACAGTTACGGTCCGGCTACACTCAATATAAAGCGAATATTTATTAATTCCAAGAATTTGACTCTACGTATGCTTAGCTACATATCAAGCTATACATTTCCAGTGTAAGCTGATCCCGCATTGCATGGGATTTCCGTACAATGAGAGGTCAGCTTATATAGGAAATGTATAGCTTGGTGTGTAGCCGTGTGTACATGATTATTGATTATGTTTACTTCGGACTATTGTAGTGACTTTTAGCCGATAGGACTTTCGTTATGATTAATTGAAATCAAGTCAGTTTACAGTCATGTTTTTATAAACGAACTATGCTAAAGTGAATGATAATATAATCTGTGATCTAATTGATGTCATCACAAATATTAGGTCTTTACCTATGCAATTGCCGTTCTGCAGTACTGGCCATTTCAAATCAAAATAATTTTTGTTTGGCTAAGAATTCTAATTTCAAATTAATTTTATTTTAAAAACATGGATTCTTTTTTCCAAAAGTAGTCATTTCTTTATTGATTAGTGTTACATTTTCATCGCATTTCAATCTTTTTCGTCATCATGGATACGTTAAAAATTCGAGTAATTATGGAATATGAGTACCGTCGTCGCAGCAACGCGGCACAAGCGGCACGCAACATCAACGACGTTTACGGAGCTAACACTACAAACCAACGCACCACCTGTTATTGGTTTGCTCGCTTCCGTTCTGGAAATTTCGACCTGAAAAATGAACCTCGCGGTCGTCCGAAGACATTGGTCGACAATGACGAATTAAAGGCGGTTGTGGAAGCTGATGATACACAATCTACGGCTGAATTAGCAGCAGCTTTCGACGTTAGCGTCAAAACAATATTGGTCCATTTGCGTCAAATTGGCAAGGTAAAAAAGCTTGACAAATGGGTGCCCCACGAACTCAATGATCGCCAGCGCGAAGTACGCGTCGAGACGTGCCTTGCACTGCTCAACAGACACACAAATGAAGGAATTTTGAACCGCATTGTTACTTGCGATGAAAAATGGATTCTGTTTGATAACCGCAAGCGCTCAGCAAGTTGGTTGGATCCTGGTTCAGCACCTAAACAATGCCCTAAACGAAAACTTACCCCTAGAAAAGTGATGGTCACTGTTTGGTGGTCTAGCGCCGGTGTGATTCATCACAGCTTCTTACCAAACGGGGTGAGCATTACTGCAGATGTGTACTGTGAAGAACTGAGCACAATGATGGAGAAGCTGGCGCATCTCCAACCAGCATTGGTCAATCGCTCGTCTCCGCTGCTCCTGCACGACAACGCGCGACCTCATACTGCACAGCAGACGGTCTCCAAGTTGCAAGAACTGGGGTTGGAAGCTCTCCGTCATCCGCCCTACTCACCAGACCTTGCGCCTACAGACTACTACTTTTTCCAGAATTTGGATAACTTCTTGGCGGGAAAAAAATTCAATACCCGAGAGGCAGTACAAAATGCCTTTGAAGAATTTGTTGCCTCCCGTCCAGCTGATTTCTTTAAGAAGGGCATCAATAAACTGCCACTGCGATGGCAAAGATGCATTGATTGCATGGGTAATTACTTCGATTAATACAAATAAAAAAATTCATGAAAAAAATTCGTTTAAATTTTTTCATACAAAACGGCAATTTCATAGGTAAAGACCTATTATTAAGGCTAACCCACTAGCTACTAAAGCACTTTCTTAAATACAGCATACTAGTGAAGTTATTCCACGATGCTTAGATTAAAAAAAACCGGCCAAGTGCGAGTCGGACTCCCGGACGAAGGGTTCCGTACCATTATCTATAAAAATGAGCAAAAAATTCACGTTTGTTGTATAGGAGCCCCTTGAATATTTATTTTGTTTTGTTTTTTAGTATTTGTTGTTATAGCGGCAACAGAAATACATCATCTGTGAAATTTTCAACTGTCTAACTATCACGGTTCATGAGATACAGCCTGGTGACAGACGGACAGACAGACAAACAGATAGATAGACAGATAGACAGACAGACAGCGAAGTTTTAGCAATAGGGTCCCGTTTTACCCTTTGGGTACGGAATCCTAAAAAGCACGAGACAAAATGCTTGTAGATTAATAGATTGGCGAGGACGTTCTAAACTCACTTACTTACTTATCGTATGGGCAGTGGTTACACTAGTGTCAGAGTTATTCCAACCACCCAGTAGGCCTTTGATATTCCCGGGAAGAGGTAACCTGCTGTAGCTCAGGTTGCCTAAACACGCGTTTATGCGTGCTGGTGAGGGAGGGAGGCATTTGGGCCCCTCCCCTCCCAGGTTGAGAGTCACGCGGACGCTCAGTGTACAGCTAAGTGTATACCATCTCGCCAGTACCCCACTGCCGAGATGGTTCACGGGTGCCCAGAGCCCCCGCTACAAGCACTGTGAGGCTGGCTACCGTGGTGGTTTTAGTGGGTCAGCCCTACACGACGTGCTATTGCATTTCCACCACGTAATAAAAAGAAGGCCTTTGACGTGGCTTAATGTCTGTTGTCTAACTACCGGGACCGACAGCTTTAGTATTACTTATTTTAGGTTTAATTCCTGTGCACCACCATGCTTCGCCGAGCACGATAAGCTGTTAGTTCCGGTTCTTATCGTTAAATTGCAGTCACTAAGCAATTTCAGCAGCTTATTGGGCGGCTGGAACAACTCTGCCACCAGGATAAACACTGTCCATACGATAAAGCAGAAAGAATAGAACAAATTTCCAACCTCATGTATTCTTATAATTGCTGCAAAATACGCACGACCATTGGAATAATATGTTAGTGAAAATATTTTATTTAGGCGAAGAGATCCAACAACGATAAAAAGGATCATCATCATATCAGCTGAAATACGTCCAAGCTGGACAAGTCCCCCTCCCCAAAGATCTCCACAATTGCCGGTCTTGCGCTATCCGCATCCAACGATTTCCAGCAAACCTCACAAGATCCGATGATCTTGTGAGGTTTGCTGAAAATCGTTGGATGCGGATAGCGCATAGTCCATTTTGTAAGAGGCCTGCCCACGCTGCGTCTCCCGGTTCGTGGTCGCCATTCGAGAACCTTTCTGCCCCAGCCGCCGTCGGCTCTACGAGCTATGTGCCCTGCGCACTGCCACCTAACCTTGGCAATTCTTATTAACCTCATATATTCTTATAATTGTTACAAAATACGCAAGGCCATTTGAATTTGTTAGTGAAAATATTCTGTTTAGGAGAAGAGATCCGACACCGATAAAAAAGAATACAAAAAATATAATTTTACTTGATCACAAGAAGACTGTTTCCATGTGTCAATAACAAAATTACACAAACCTGTTAATACGTAGAGTTTAATAAAAGGTGTTTGAATGATATATGATTTGAAGGAATATTGAATTATGACTTATTATAAATAATGTTGGTTTATTATAAATAATTTAAAATATTGTAACCAGTTTGTCATATTTTGTATGATTTTGTTAAACATAATTTGAATACCAGAATCTGTTTCAACATGTTGGTAGTAATTTAAAATTTTATTGTATTTTAAGACCTGGGATGTTACTATTATGTTTAATGCATTTAAATGCTATTGTATTATATTATTTTTTCGATGAAATAAAATGGCAGATACAAATTTACTTCCTAATTAAGTGTTATCTGCTGATGAAATCACAGGTTAAAATAATATAAGGCAAAGTTAACTTTAGTATCTTGCACTACTTTCCGATATGTACGAGGCAGTGTGATAAAGTGTATATTATTGTAAATATATTATTAAGTGAACGTGCCAATTTGGTAATAAGCTAAAAATCACGTTATTAATAAAATTATTGTTTGTATAAATTCTATTATTTATTAATATTTCCACATTTTGCATTAATGTCGTCAATTTTAAATCGTATTGGTTTACTCTCCGATACTGTGTGAACACAGCTTTATGGTACAGTCAGCTTATTTTTTTTAAAAGACAACTCATTAGGGAACAGAATCCACGTGTCGCGGGGTAGGTACTTTAAAAACATATAATTGACGGACACAAAATACATCCAGACTCAGAACAACTATTCATTGATCACACAAATAGTTGTCCTGCACGGGAATCCAACCCGCGACACGAAGTAGCGACTGTCTTAACCGCTCCGCCACACGTGCAGTCTACAGTAATATGAGAACTCTCCGACAAGGTAATCCGCAGACCTTTTATATATCTTACATTATCCAAACGACAACGAAGTTTACGTAATAATTTCTATTCAATTGTAAACTCGTTTTATATACCGGCGTTTATATAGAATTACGGATATATCTCGCAATCCGTATTTAAAAATCAATTATGGTGTGAATATCGCTAGGATTCTAGATGAATACAAAGGTTATATATATGCCAATAAACAGGTGACCAAAAAACTTCTATGCCTTGCTTCCATATTATTGTAGATTCCAAAGAAGTAAAGAATACCACATGGCAATCTGACTAGGCCTTCCGTTGGGATGATCTGCAATCATCCCAATGAAAAGCAGATGCCATGTGGTGTGTGTGTGTTATTTTTAAATTTTTCTTTCCAATATTGATTTTAGATTAACACTTCACATTGCTAAACACGCTATAAAACGAAATATATTTTATTTTACTCAGGAATGTTTTCAATGACAAACAGAGGGTTCCTACCCTTGAATGTATTTCTGTTTGTCAGGTAAAATAAAGCTGATGGCCTGTTTATATTTTATTCCTATACAAGTGCGATCTTATGAGTACGCGCAGTCCACCCTCGACCACATCTTCACTTCCCATCAGGTGAGATCGGGGTCAAGCGCAAACTCATTACATAGCATATAAAAAAATATTAAGTAACTTCACATTTGTACGCTTCCCATTCCCATTTCCCAAAAGTGCACAAAAAATCGTGTAAACCCTATCTTTACACTTATTACTGTATGCCGTTAAAACATTTTAATATATCACAAAGCACAATGCACCAACATCTTAACAAGCTGTAAATTACAGTTAAAATCACCAGTACCAATATTTATTGATTTATTTGCAATATTCTTCTTTACTTTGATTTCAAACAAAGAAATGGGAACTCTAAATAAGTCACATTATTACGTCATACACAGTCACGTCACCCGTCCTATCGTGCTATACAATACAACCGAACTATTGCAATAAATGTAATAATTCCAAACAAGTCCAATTACAAAAGTAATCTGGTTCGAACAAAACAAGGATACACGCTGTTTATCATTCAGAACACGACAGTGAACAGAAACAAGTTATATGTCCGTGCTTATAAGCTCAGGGATTTGGTAACCTGGACAGACATGATCTTTATTTTGAAGCCACAGTTATACTGCGATATCTTATTATAAAGAAACATACATGTTTTTTTCATAGGATTATAAAGGGACGGTTCTGTGGCCGCGAAAATCACATCAATGTATCATAATAATAAGCCTCCTAGCCGAATGTCGGCCACGGCGGCCAGTCTCTACGGAGATGAGTCATCTGCGCGTGACATATTATAGTGCTCAAGTGTGTGCGCAAACACAGGAGCACTTTCTATTCCATCACTCTCATGATCCGATGGGACGCCTAGGCGACACGACCGGAAAGAGGTCAGGTACAGGACCGACGGCTTTACGTGCTCTCCGAGGCACCGCCAACTCTCAGACTTTGGGGTGATGCTGAGAATTTTTTTTACAGAAAAGTCCTAAAAATCACTTTTTGCCCGACCTGGGATTTGAACCCAGAACCTCGTGATCTGCGGGTGAACACGTTACCGCTAGACCAACGAGGCAGTCTAATTTTTCTCAAATACATCGTTTAAGAAAATGAATTCCTGCGCAGAACAACTACATATGAGTCACACGAATAGTTGACCTTTGCAGGAATCAAACTCAGTCATAATATAAGGAAGTATTTATATACTGAACTTCTCCCAACTATACGTGCTACTCATTACGGTATGATGGCCAGTCTTTAAACTGCCAGTGTTATCAATACTAATATTAGAAAGTGGTAATGTTTGTGAGGTTGTGAGTTTGTGACATTGTAAAGGGTAATTTCTGGATCTACTGAACCGATTTTCAAAATTATTTCACTAATGGAACGCTACGTTATTGTGGAGTGTCATAGGCTAGGAAGAAAAAAGTCCCGAACTTTTAACCCGAAGTATTACGCGGGACATACGGGCGGGGACAAAAATATTTATAACGCGGAACGAAGTTCGCCGGCACTGCTAGTTGGCAATAAAGGCAATACAGATGGTGTTAAGGTAAATGTGTATCTCTGACCTTTGGAATGACTAAAATAACCTGTTATCTCTACCTCCGTCACACTTTAATACAACCAGACTAGAAACGCTTTACCCTTTAGATGCGAAGCTACAAGTACACAGTGAATAGTAACATTGTATCATGCGAAAGAGAGACAGATTCATTCTGCAACGATTTAAGCAAATGTGAACATTTATTGAATTGTAAAATAAAGTTAAATCTCTCTATAAACAGAGCTATATTGAACCTTATTTTGTTACTACGAACATCGCTATAAGCTTATGTTTTAACCAAGCAACACTTTGTCGGTAAAGATCATAATAAATAGGTTAAGTCTTAGTAATAAAAAATATATCATCTAAACAAACCATTCTCAAACCCCATACGTCATACATCAGATAAATTATTGTAAAATATTCCTGTCGAAAACTAAGTTTAATTTATTTTCGAGTCCCTAGACAATAACAAGATGATCAAGTTCCCTACATCGGAGTGTAAACAATACTGAATGTTATAAATAAAAAAATGTATATTGTACAGAATAAATTGAAATGTCTGAATGTCATTAATAAAAACAATACCAATACATACGATTGTATTTATTTAAGTCCTGCCCCAAATGTAAGTTGACATTGATGGAAATAATGTTTGTTACAAACAAATATCTATTTGTTCCAAACATATTTGATGGACCGGTTGGGTTGGTTGGTAAATACTTGCCTTTCACGCCGCAGGTCGTGGGTTTGTTTCTCACCCAGGATAGATATTTGTGTGCATGAACATGTCTGTTTGTCCTGAGTCATACTAGTCCCATCTAGTATTTTAAACCAGCTCATAAAGAGGAAAAATGGAGGGTAAGTTTCTACGCTACAAGGCTGTTTTTAAATGCCACCTAAATAAGTGACATTACGTGGAAAGACTGGGTGAAAACGGCGGATAGAAATGCTCACTATGATTCAGCAGGCGCACAATAGCGCGTTGAAAAGTTTTGACCGTGTTTAGACTAGAAAATCGACTCGAAACAGATTTTGATTTTATACTAGATTCTAATTCGTTAATCAGAATCAATCGTGAGGTTAAGGCTTGTCTGAAGTGCGTTCTATATATAAATAGAACCGATATATATGGCTTGCTTGGTAAATTCTTGCCCATATTATTCATACCCAGGGGCTCTACCAGCTAAGTCGCCCAACATCAATTTCTTAAATGGCGTTCAAATAAATAAAGGTTAAAAATGACTTAATAAATCGTTAAATAGGCTTCCATGAGCACATGTAACGTCATAAATGGTCCGGAATCGATTATTAACGATGAAGCCGATTTTAAGATTGATTAAGTAATTTTTAACCTTTATTTATTTGAACGCCATTTAAGAAATCGATGTTCGGCGACTTAGCCGGTAGAGCCCCTGGGTGTGAATAAAACCCACGGCCTACAGCGTGAAAGGCAAGAATTTACCAACCAAGCCATATATATCGGTTCTATTTATATATAGAACGCACTTCAGATATTTGTGTGCAGGAACATGTCTGTTTGTCCTCAGTCTGGGTGTAATTTTCTATATAAGTATGTATTTACAAAATTAAAGTAGACACGTTATCTGGTTTCCATAATAAAAGCTCTGCTTAGTTTGGGATCAGATGGCCGTGATTAATGTCCCAGGACAGATATTTGTGTGCATGAACATGTCTGTTTGTCTAGAGTCTGAGTGTAATTTATATAAGTATGCATTTACAAAATAATAGTAGACACGTTATCTGGTGATTGGCGAGGTCAAGCAACTAGGCTCGCGGTCAGTCCATTGATGGGTGACCGCCAAAGTGGTTTAATTTGTGAGCGTCTCCGTGCTGCGGAGGGCACGTTAAGCCGTCGGTCCCGGTTGTAGCCATTAGGCAACAGTCGTTAAGCCATGTCAGAGGCCTACTGGGCGGCTTGAACAACTCTGACACCAGGGTAACCACTGCCCATACGATAAGTAAGTAAGTAAGTTATCTGGTTTCCATAATAAAAGCTCTGCTTAGTTTGGGATCAGATGGCCGTGTTTGAACAATGTCCCAGAATATTATATTATATACGTCGAAAACTCTCTGCTTTTTTGTAATGATACCAGTGCGTACTGTTTCTATACTTGTGTACACAACTACCCTATCTCGGTTACTCCATACTCCAATCCCTGCCTAGGTTGCCTGGAAGAGATCACATTTAGTGATAAGGCCGCCATTGTAATTTTTTTAAATGTTGTAATTGTATTCTTGGATACTGTAATGTTTTGGTGTACAATAAAGAGTTGTCTTATCTTATTGACGGTCACCGTAGCCTAGTTGGTAGTGATCCTGCCTACGAAGCTGGTGGTCCTGGGTTCGAATCCGGGTAAGTGCAAATATTTGTGTGATGAGCACGAATATTTTTTTCTGAGTCATGGATGTTTTCTATGTATTTAAGTATTTATCTATCTATATAAGTATGTATATCGTCGCCTAGTACCCATAGTACAAGCTGTGCTTAGTTTGGGGCTAGGATGATCTGTGTGACATTGTCCCCAGATATTATATCTTAAAAATAATCCCAAAACCGAAATCAAGGCAAGTATACAGCTGTTACATATAACTCCTATGCTTAGCTGTATTGCGTGACGTAATATTCATGACAAAGCTTGGTTTTACGAGCTCATAACAGATACTTATAGCACGCTTAGCCATCCATCAACGAGGCATCGTGAACATTCGTGCGCGCTGACGAAGTTAATTACACATATTCTATGGATGCTATTATTGTTATGGGTATGTAAAAAATGCTATTGTTGCTACGAAGAAACCGTAGAGATTAATAATGTCCTCCTAGGCGAATTTCGGCCACGGCGGCCAATCTCAACAGAGATTATCCATCTGGGCGGGACATATTATAGTGCTCAAGTGTGTGCGCAAACACAGGAGCACACTCTATTTCATCACTGTCATGATCCAATGGGACGCCTAGCGACACGACAGGAAAGAGGTCAGGTACAGGACCGACGGATTTACGTGCTCTCCGAGCCACAGCCAACTCTCAGACTTCG
The DNA here is from genome assembly GCA_951640165.1 of Pseudoips prasinana. Lineage (NCBI taxonomy): Eukaryota > Metazoa > Arthropoda > Insecta > Lepidoptera > Nolidae > Pseudoips > Pseudoips prasinana. Next base: position 38,074,558 of record OX621240.1, on the reverse strand, counting down.
GGCTGATGCTGAGAAATTTTTCTTTTTACAGAAAAGTCCCAAAATCACTTTTGGCCCGACCCGAGATTTGAACCCAGGACCTCGTTCTCTACGGGTGAACACATTACCGTTAGACCAACGAGGTAGGACCAAGGAGGTATAATTTAGGAGGTTATAGGTTATAGTTTAAGGAACGCCAACGCCTAGTAGGTCTCTGACATATCGTAACGACTGTTTTCTAATGACTACAACCGGGACCGACAGCTTAACGACGGTCTTTTCTGGGCGTTTCCGAAGCACGGAGACACAGAAATTAAACCATTTTGGCGGTCACCCATATTTGGGCTGACCGCGAGCCTAGTTGCTTAACTTCGCCGGTCAGTTAAGGACCGGAGAGAGCAGAGTATTTAGTATAGTTTACAAGTTCAAATGAAACAATGAAATTTATGCAGCACTTGGGTATTCTATATTCTTGTGTTTGTGAAGCTTGCATGCAGTATTATAGTCTAATACAATATTAAAGTAACTCTATTTCAGAACTAGTCCAACCGTGTGGTCTGTTTTATCACACAAAATGTTGAGAAAGCCTTCAATAAATAACAAGTTGTTCAGCTACTACATTTAATACATTCGAAATTGAAGACAAGGTGTCTTCAATTTCAAATGTATAAAAAATTATACAACTTGTAACGTAATTAACGCACTTCCTGAAAATAGTTTGTTCAGAGTCGTTTACAGAATCGATTTATATCATTTTTAATATAGGTAATTCTTTTTCCAAAATAATTAAAACTACGAATTTCTGATACGATCCCGCAGGGAAACTCCGAGCATAGCCCTCTCCATTGCTCTTTGGGTGACCTAGAGCCTTCTGATAAAAGTAATACTGGGCGGTAAACAATAATTACCTAAATCCTGATAGTCAGAAATCCATACGCTTAGTTTTATGCACAGGTCTGGTATACGTACTAATAGATAAACAAACTGACATGAAATTGAACAACAAATCATGTTCTCAAAGCACGTACATGAGGGATAAAGAGGTCTGTGTGATTTTTGGCAAAATAAACTCGATTACCGCAGCCGCCCGTGGGGATAAAAGTAGGTAGCAACTTAATTCTCTTGTTGCTTTACCACTTTATCATAAGCAGTGACTTTTTGGACGGCAAAGGCTACTTTCCTCTAGAATATGATGATGACCAACTAGAAGTATTCGGCGACGGCAACACCCTGTCAAATTTGGGTTGGTATTTTCGCGGTTGTCGCGATACTCCGCTGAGTTTGTTTCGCTGGGTCTTCTCAGTTGGGGCGCATTGGATCCGGTGGTAGCATTAAAGCGCGACCGTCGTTATAAACACAAGGTCCGACATAATGATAACATTTAATTCGTACCTTAATATAGACAGAACGATTCAGACAATATGTAGTAAAAATATAGCTAAAATTTAGATAATTAAACCTACACATGATCCTTGACAATAACTGAAATGAAATGAAATTTTATTCAGCACTTGGGTATTAACATACACTTGTACTTGTCAAGGTCACAACTCACAATGCAGTACATAAACATAGTGGATAGTAAAAAGTTACAAAAACAAATTAATTGTCAGTCCGTGCGGTTTGTTTTATCGCATATATTTTCTGAAATCCTAATTAATTTTAGTTAGCTAAATATCGTTACTGTTATAAAATAAATCTTATTATAAATTATTTCCTACAATCCGTGTACCTAAATATCTATATGTACCTAGAAATATTTATAAATTAATTATATATTACTGCGAACATTTTCTGACTATTAACAAGCGCTTTTTTAAAGTCTACGTGAATAAAAACCTTTTTTATTTTTATTTTTTAATTACTATTTTAATTTTGAAAATTAGGTCACACAAAGCGAATTAAGATTCTTTTAGCACATATAACGAATAGGTAGGTGGTTGTCGGATGTGGTTTTGGTTTTCGGAGCTCACGTTTAGCATCGAGAGCTTAAAGATAGCTCAGTTTTTTTATTACAAATACGGAATAGTTTTTTAAGCAAATGTCATCGTACCATTTGTGGGTGAGGTAGAATGAATGGCTTGTTGTACAGACTTTAACTATTCCGGTTGTAGGCTTACTGCTCCCATGAAAGCTGGTTGCTTAGAAGCTCCGAAGTAACTTACATTTAGGGCCAGCGCAGACAGAGAGGAGCGCAGCGGAGAGGATTTTATTAAGACACTAGAAAATCAACTTTAAAATTATTTAAATAAAGTGCATTTATGCTTGAACATTATAATGCGCCAGACTGCGCGAGCATTTTGTTAGGTCCAAGCATATATGCACTGTATTCCTATAGGTCTATAGTTGATTTTCTAGTGCCTTAATAAAATCCTCTCCGCTGCGCTCCTCTCTGACTACGCTGACCCTTAGGCACCTTATCAACGGTTTTATATTTTTTTTATGTTAACACCCTCACGAGTAATATGACTCCCTGTACGTGGGGTACTTTTGGAACATATAAGTGATGGACAGAGTAAAGTATATCCAGACTTAGTACAACTATTTATGACTCACACAAATAGTTGTCCTGCGAGTTTTACAGTTAGAACCTCATGACCATATGTACCGTACTTTTTAACAAAATGACCCTTGGATAAACCCGCGTGATTTTGAAACACCAATAATAATAATGTCCTTTTAGCCGAATTTCGACCACGGCGGCCTATCTCAACAGAGATTAGCCATCTGCGCGGGACATATTATAGTGCTCAAGTGTGTGCGCAAACACAGGAGTACTTTCTATTCCATCACTCTCATGATCCGACGGGACGCCTAGGCGACACGACTGGAAAGAGGTCAGGTACAGGACCGACGGCTTTACGTTCTCTCCGAGGCACGGGGGTGTAATACCGCCAAGTCCCAGACTTCGGGCTGATGCTGAGAATTTTTTTCTTTTTACAGAAAATTCCCAAAATCACTTTTGGCCCGACCCGGGATTTGAACCCAGGACCTCGTTCTCTGCGGGTGAACACGCGACCGCTAGACTAACGAGGCAGTCTGAAACACCAAACCTTGTCTGAGTAAGATAAAAACGTAAACACATAATAATAATAATACAAATTATTTTTAACCACATCACATCAGAGTTTGTACATTAGAAATATACGGTCACCATAGCCTAGTTGGTAGTGCTCCTGCCTACAAAGCTGGTGGTCCTGGATTCGAATCCCGGTAAGTGCAAATATTTGTGTGATGAGCACAAATATTTGTTTCTGAGCCATGGATGTTTTCTATGTATACATATAAGCATTTATCTATCTATATACGTATGTATATCGTCGCCTGGTACCCAAAGTACAAGCTTTGCTTAGTTTGGGGCTAGGATGATCTGTGTGACATTGTCCCCAGATATTATTATTATTATGTATACATAATGGTACAACATATTTATTAACCAAGTAACAACAAACTTCCCTATGTCGTCTTACATTACCAATGTAAAGAAAATAAAATATTTCCTCGTACAAATACTCACAACAGTCAGGTGTCTGTTGACGCTTCACGATTTCATATAAAATTCACAGCGACTCCAACGCTACGTCAGGTGTCACAGATGTGATAATATAACAGATGTTCCTACGAAATATTAAGGTGAACGATATTATTAATATAATGATACATATTTCTTATACGTAAGTCTCCTGGCTGAATGTCGGCTCGACTCACTGAGATATAAGCAGTATATATGGTGTAGTCTTTGCCGAAGATGCCTGCCAACGTCCATGTTGAATACACTGGTTCTTTTTCTTTTTTTTTATATCAGAGGGCGACAAACGAGAAAGTGTGTCATCTGATGGTAAGTGATCACCGCCGCCCATGGACACTCGCAACACTAGACGCGTCGCGGGTGCGATGCCGGCCTTTAAGAGTCAGCAAACAAGTATTGCTGACCCTTCCCCCCACCCCGACGAGCTCTGGCGACCTTACTCACACTCAGAAGTACACATTGAAATTATTAATGTTATTATTAAGGAATGTCTTCTGAAAGATGGAGGAACTTCCCCAGTTGGGCTTCTCTTTTTAAGCGAATGAACGCTGTGCCCTACCTCTATTGAATTCTAGTTCTTGTCCAATCACCGAAGTTAAGCAACATCAGGCGAGGTTAGTACTTTGGTGGGTGACCGCTTAGAAATACCGCGTGATGCAACACGTCACATAAGCGCTGTTTTGAACCTTTTTATTCGATTCCTACAACACTCCCCTCTGTGCATTTATAGCAAATGGACAGGCGGGCATTCTGCATGTTCTGCATTATATAATTACTAGATACTTCCAGAGATCTCAACCCTGTTAATTTTGGAATAAGTAATGCTGAGTGATTGAGTTTAGAGCCTTTCTTGACTCTCAACTAAACTTTTGTTTCCTTTGTGCTACGTATGTTATGATTTCTTTTGTCCAAAATATACATATTTTTCATTCATTCATAAAAGGAGGTAGGTTAAATGGATTAAAATAAAATTTGACACATATATTCTAAGTTAGTATAGATGTTTTTTTAAAGTTTATTTCGGGATAAAAAACCATTTACCCCTCAAAAAACTTCATAAAACATCTCCAATCCATTCAGTTATTTTTACGTAGTTGAGTAAGAAACATTCAAATATACAAACGTTAAATTATTTGGTATTTATTAGTAGAAAGTTGTAAGAATATTTACGACAATTTAATAAATGAATTCACATTATTTAATATTTCCTTAAGATGAAATGTCTACAATATCAATCAATAGATTCTCTATCGTTTCAGTATTCGTGCAGGCTTAAGAAAAATGTTGGATAAAATATTTAAGACATTTTTATTAAAGTACCCGGAACATAGTAAAAAGCAGCAAAAGCACTTTGTTGTGTTCATGATAAAAGAAAGGCAGTTCTTGTAGTAAATGTAAATATTTTCTTGCGCAAAACACTTACAGTCTTATTTAAAAACGCTACTTAAGTTTAAGCCGGCCGCTTAACCATGGTTTATCAAATTTTTCATTTAAAAACTCGATTTAACTTTGACCCGCGGTTTAGCCATGTCAAAATTTAAACCACATCGGCCCCTGGTTTAAACCTTTCTCAAATATAGCGGATTTTATTTGCATCAGCTGACGTTTTGTTTGACGTTTGTTTGTGAATGGAGGTTTTATTGAAGTTACTAACCGTTTTAATTTTTAAAGCCAGTTGGATTCTTATCACAAACTTCAAAATCCACCGAAGAAAATCAATAATCCTTGAAAATGCACTGTTACGATCATAAATTTATCATTGCATAAAATCATAAAGTTTTGATACATAATCCGATTTAGTCGATTAATTTTGGTCAAGCTCTATACCAGTCCCAGAAATGTTGACAGAGTAAAATAAAAAGACGTTACTTAGCTGAGAAACCTTTAAGTAGGGTTTTTAAATAAAGAAATAGTTGAGCGGGGTTTAAGTGGTTGAGCAGGGTTTAGCTGAGACATGGTTAAGCGGCGGATCACGGCATTATTTTAAATAAGAGCATTATTTTCTAGTACCTACAAATATTATGAATATTTTTGCAGGAGAACTCTTTAACCATGAACGCACAAATATGCAGAAATTATTTGTAACTCAGGTTAATATTATCTTAATTAGTTTCTGGACATGCTTGCTGCTCAACATTAGTTAATATACACTATATCCATATATCGTCACGACCCTAAAATTACCTAATCTGAATTGCTCGATATTGCTTAGTGAACAACAAAGGGAGAGAGGTAGGGCGTAGATTTTTACTTTACTAATGCAGGAAAGGGGCCACCGGAGCAGCATACCCGCGTTCCCGGAGCTCCTCCCATCAGGCACCAGGCAGGTTAGGTTTAGTCAGTGCGAGTCCGTCATACCCACCCGCTGACACTTTTTGCGGGTGGCATGCGTAGGCATACCCCCTGCTTTATCAAAAGAAATAAAAAAAACTTCGTTTAAAAAAACCGACTTCAAAAACTAAAAAGTATTAAAAAAATATCTTAATAAAGATTTAATTTAATACATCACTTATAATATAATATTAATGAAATAATATAATTTGTATGTGCTACCTATTGATAGGTTTGAAGTCGGTGCCAAGCCAAATGTAATAGTAGGTACCACACTCGCCGCGCGTTACTTTCAGCGGGATAGCTTCGTATTTCTACACAAACAACCCAAGCGTGCAGACGTCGTTGACGGTCGTCATATATTTTTATGATACAGTTTCATCTGTTTCATATTAATTCATAATGTTCTTTAAGTTTATTTACTTAGGTTAATCTTTGGTGTAGGAGTTTCATCACAAAGTATGAAAGCTGTATGTAATATTAACTTTTATTTTGGTTAGGGCTTGGCACCGACTTCAAATCTATCAATAGGTAGCACATACAAATTATATTATTTCATTAATATTATATTATAAGTGATGTATTAAATTAAATCTTTATTAAGATATTTTTTTAATACTTTTTAGTTTTTGAAGTCGGTTTTTCTAAACGAAGTTTTTTTTATTTGTTACTTTTTAGTGTCTAGCTGTGGTTAGGACTTCAAAAGGTGCCGCGCGCCTTAAAACTATAGATCCCAACAAACGAGAACGGAAAAAAGAAACATCTTCCGAAAAAATGTTGTTCGAAACTCTTTTTCACGTTCTTGTGGGACAGTGAATGATCTAAAAGACCGTTTTTAAAGTAAGAAAAACTACATAAAATTACGTTCACTCTAAGAAAACTTGCACAGTACGAGTCTAGACTAGCTAAGATTTATGAAAGTCTGAACAGCAAGCGCATAGGTTGTGTGCTGAGGGCTTATACACTAGATCTTATTATGAATCGAATGATCTTATGATCGAATAGCCATCTAGTCTGCTGAACAGAGGGTATGAGTCTATGAAGACTAGGTCTTATTAATGATCGATTAGCCAACGAGTCTACTGAGCAGAGGGCTGATAGCCTAGGTCTTATTTATCATTGATTAGATAATGAGTCGGACTCGCCCGTTAAAGGCGGAATGTTTCTTTCCGTAGCAGCAAGTATTTGAGTTGATAGAATGGAAGGTAAATTGCGGTTTACGATTTATGACGCATTAAAAAAACCACTTACTAGATCTCTTTCAAACCAATTTTCGGTGGAAATTTGCATGGTAATGTACATCATCTATTTGTTTTAGTTTTATGATTCTCTTATTTTAGAAGTTACAGGGGGGGGGGGGGCATTTTACGCCTTTGGAAGTGTCTCTCGCGCAATATTATAAACCTCAATATCATTTTCGAAGTCCTATCCATAGATACCCCACATGTATAATTTAATGTTTTTTTTTTAAATTCAGTTCTAAGTAAGTATAGGGACCCCCAAATTTTATTGTTTGTTTTTCTATTTTTGTGTGAAAATCTTAATGCGGTTCACGGAATACATCTGCTGACCAAGATTAGACAGTATAGTTCTTATAGTTTCGGAAAAAATGGCTGTTACATACGGACGGGCAGACACACAGACGTGACAAATCAAGAAGAACCTTTGTGAAAGACATTTGACTACAGAACCCTAAAAATGGCAGCTATTCCGCATCAAACTAAAGAAGAATCACGTACATAATCGGTTCATAAATCTCAGCGTAATCGGTGTACGTAGGTACATAAAAAAATACGCTGGTGCTAAAAGGTGCGCCTACATGCGCTTCCAAAAAAAAAGACGTATTTAAGCTTTTTTTTTGGAAGCGTATTAAACGCTAGTCGTCTGAAATTGTTGTTTATGTTCATGCCAAGACACACTTGAGCAGGATGAGTCTAGCTTGACTAGCTAAGATTTACAAACGTCTGTGCATCATCGACATCGTCCACTTAAACAAAAAATTTCATACAAAAATGTCCATAAAATGAAAACTACTGGGCCAATCTATATAAAATTTTTATGGGACCAAATGGCAACTATTCCGAATCAAACTAAAAAAGAATCACGTAAATCGAATCATAAATCTCCGAGTAATCGATGTACATACATAAAAAAAAAAAAAAAAAAAACCGGTGAACTTGAGAACCTCCTCCTTTGGAAGTCGGTTAAAAATGGGGCGCTGTGTTTATTTGTAAAAATAACAAATAAACACAGCGATTTGTCTCGCTTAAAAACAGTTCACCAAAATCACTTTGCGAAATGCGCCCATATCTTTCAAACAAGTCAAAAGTTATCGTGGGCTCTTTTCCTATTATTGGATGAAGTCAGAAATCTCTCTCTGAATCTATTTTCTCTTTTAACTAGGAATTATAATGTCGTCTGATATCATCACCTGCATGAATAGATTCCAACAAACTTCTAGTTTGATAACACTAGTTTGTGTTTTTTTTTATAGTCGCGTGGGAAATATCGCGAATTTCACGTTCTGCATCAAAAATAGAGAGTTCTAAAATACCTCCAAAATACGTTACAACTTTAAGTTCCGTGTCGACGTTATTTCATAGGTTCTCTCTTTATTTGAGTTTTGAAGCTTTGGTATTTAAATTGTTCTCAAAATAGGAAAGCAACTAATACGCTGTGTTTTTTTCGTGTATGTACATAGATAACTCCCTCCTTTGGGAATCGAATATGATTATTATTTTCTTATTCAAAAGTACTAGAATTAATAGTTTGTAAAGGTAGCGTTGAAATTTAATAGTTTTCTTAAAATTTTTGATAATAGCACAAAACAACTTCATCATTAACCTAATACTGTCCAACTGCTGGACAAAGGCCTCTTCCAAAGGAATCTATATCGTTGCCATTTAGAGGGGTTTGCCTTAGTCACCGCGTTTGAAATGCGAGTTCGCAGTTAGATAGTAACTAGTTCAAAGTAGTAGTTAGTTGGCGGTACTGCCAACTACCTGATGTATCCTTTAGTCGCATTTTATAACACCCACGGGATGGTATGGGGTGGGGCTTAAATTTTTTTTTCACCTTACAACTGTGAAATCTATGTTTTTGTTGAATAAAACAGACTTATAGATATATTTTGAGAGTGGGGAAGATGAAGCTGGCAGAACCAAATTTATCATTTCTTTAGGTCCATTTATGTATAATAATAATATTTAATAATATCTAGGGACAATGTCACACAGATCATCCTAGCCCCAAACTAATCAAAGCTTGTAATATGGGTATATAATATATACCCATATACAGTGTGTTAGGTTAAACGAGGGACATATTAAGGGAGGGTGTTCAGTATTCGATTCTCGTCCCAAATATTTAAAAAACCTATAACCTAAATTTTTAACGTAATTGTCCTATAAAATACATTATCATGAACACTGAGTGCGCAAGAAGTGAACTTGTAAGCAGTACCTAAAGTGATCACGTGGTTCAAAGTGATTCTACCTAAAGGTCATTGACCCGCGCATATGTTCTGCGATAATACTAACACCTTAGCGCAAGGGTGTATACACGTTGTGAGACTTTTGCGAAATTTTTGGTATGGTTCTGTTTGTTATTTATCCGTGTTTTTTTTTGTTTATATTTTTATTAGTATCATATAAGCATACACTATTGTGGGTTTGAATATGTCCCTCGTTTAAACTAACATACTGTATATATTATATACCAGGCGACGATATACATACTTATATAGATAGATAAATACTTAAATACATAGAAAACATTCATGACTCAGAAACAAATATTCGTGCTCATCACACAAATATTTTCACTTACCGGGATTCGAACCCAGGACGACCAGCTTCGTAGGCAGGAGCACTACCAATTGGTAGTGCTCCTGCCTTGTGTATGTAACCGTAGCCTAATTAGGCTACGGTTACATTTATGTATAAGCTGCCATGTACAAGAGAGAAAAGAGTAATCAGAATAGCATCAATATGCATCTCCATCGTCCATCCTCAAGGCCCCAAAGGTAATATTTTTGGGAGTTTTGGCATAATCGTTTTCGGCAGACGGGTTCGAATTGAAGTATGATGGTCATAGTGCTCAAAGAACGGTGCATTCTCTGGTATACTTAGCCCCTCGGGCCCCCCACGACATGAGATGGGGTAGCGACATTCTATGCCGACATTTTAATTATGTTGACTCGACTTCCTCTTTAATCTATTAACAATGTTATGAAAATTAGACTGGCTTTTAAATGGCTGGGCCGCACTTGGTTTATAATTATACGTCTCGTGTATATGCCCCATTGAGTATGTTTCGCCGGAGCGTCTCAACTGGGCCGTGTTGAAACCGGTAGTAGAGACACCCGCTGAGTTTGTTTCGCTGGGTCTTCTCAGTTGGGACGCATTGGATCCGGTGGTAGCATTAAAGCGCGATCGTCGTTATAAACACAAGGTCCGCCATATTAATAACATTTAATTCGTACCTTAATATAGACAGAACCATTCGACAATATGTAGTAAAAATATAGCTAAAATTTAAAATTTCGATAATTAAACCTACACATGATCCTTGACAATAACTTAATTTAAGTTAGTTAAATATCGTTACTGTTATAAAATAAATCTTTTGTAAATTATTTCCTACAATCCGTGTACCTAAATATCTATATGTACCTAGAAATAATTATAAATTAATTATATATTACTACGAATATGTTCTGACTATTTTTTACAAGCGCTTTTTTAAAGTCTACGTGAATAAAAACCTTTTTTATTTATTTATTTATTTACGTCCCCCTATTTTACGGGGGACTTTACACACATGTAATTCACTGATACAATGCATTCAACGACAATGAATCACACTGATTAAACCATGCTTTATCAAAGTATCGATATGATATTAATGTAAATAACGAAATGCACTTTCAAATATGCTACTCAGATTTTATAGAATTAAATAGGTGTGTAGTTATTTTTGTGTAGTCAATGTCTTATGTGGACTAATGAAAGATGAGCTCTGTTCATACTTTGAAAGTCAAACAGGTATGGATTCTATAAGTATACGCATTAATTAATTTATAAGTATCATCTCCAATTATTTTTTTCACGGTAATTAAACAAGTCACTCAATAATAATGAAGTGGAAATCGAGATGTAGAGCGACAGTCATTATTTCGAGTTGAGTATCAGAAGATAAATTATTTTCATATTTTATGTTATTTTCAAGTTGCCGCATAACCTAGTCAAATATGTACTGTGTGATAAAGATTTAGGTAAGTCATTACCTAGGTTACTCGACGTTTCGGCATGGATTGCACCAGCCGTGGTCACGGGTCGACGGGTGGTGCAATCCATGCCGAAACGTCGGGTAACCAAGGTAATGATTTACCTAAATCTTTATCGCGATGAGACCCGTGTCCACAGTATATAAAAATGTGTACAAATCGCGAAAGTTTAAAAACATTAACTAGCCAAATATGGTTTAAAAAACACGCGGGACAGTCTTTGGGGATTGCCCAAGGAAGTAAAACTGTTATTTCATTTCTCATACTCGAAAAGTAGTGTTTTATCCGATTAGCGAATGGAAGATGCTTCTTCCCACTTTTGGGCGGTAAAGACTCAAAGCAAATGCTTCCTTCATAAGTTTTCAAAAATTTTACTAATTTTGTTTAGGCAGTCGACTGTAAAACATCTAACATAATTAAGGAAAAAATGATGCGGTCAATTGAGTGTATAAACGGCCAGTGGTAATGTAAAAAAAAGACCGTCCGTCTTACGAATTTTCCATCAGGTCACGCGATTTAAATTTTTTTTACTTATCTCAACAACGCACAACGCCGCTGAAGAAGTTTTCACTTCAAAAATAGCAAAGTATAGAACATTGTACTGTTTAAGAAAGGATTTGCAATCAATTAAATTGATATAATTTTTTTTATTAGAGCCTGTGATCCGTTCTCAAGTAAGTATGTGAGTTTTTTCCAAAATTATTATAGTTGTGCCCCGCGGTATTTATGTATATATAGTTAAAATTTATGCCTATGTGTTAATCCAGGGTGCCAGCTAACTCCTTACCAATATTAAAATCGCTTCAGCCGTTTAGCCGTGTAGAAGTAACAAACATACACACTCACAAACTTTCGCCTTTAAAATATTAGTGTAATGACTATGACGAGAAATTATGCAACTATTCATAAATATGTTTTTTTACGTAAGATGAAATAATAATAAATAATTATTAATTAACTAATATATAATTTACTAAAATATAATGTCCACATAATTTATATGAAATGCATGCAATATTTACTAAATAAAAATATATCGTAAGAAATTATTAATACTGTTTTTGTATCATTTATTGAGATCTAAATCATATTAAAGCCGTGTAGATTTCGGCCTAAAAATAATATCAGGGCCATCCCATACCATCCCGTGGGTGTCATAAAAAGCGATTAAGGGGTTCACCAGGTAGTTTGGCAGCAGCGCCCCCTGAGTACTAGTTACCACCTAACTGCGGTTGCCAACTCGCATGCCAAGCGCGGTGACTACGGCTAACCCATCCAAATGGCAACGTTATCCAGCAGTGGACAATATCAGGCTGTTGATTTCATGATATGTGAAATCCTATTCTATATAATGTTCTTTTAAATAAGATAAAAATTACCGATCCGAAGTATATTATAAAAAAAAAAACAAGCTCTAACCTTTTCTATCGATGATGGGGATCGGACCGACGGCTTCTAGCAGTACCGCTAGACCAACAGGTAAGACAATTTTTATTATATCAAACATCTTTCAAAATACTCAAAAAATGTCTTAATGTTCATGTATTTTTATACATAACACTAGCTGTGCCCCGCGTGTTACCCACGTTAAATTTTATAAATTTTCTTTGCTATAAACTCACGGAGCCCGAGACCTTTCCAACGAATGCAAAACCGTGGAAATCGGTTCGTGCGTTCTGGAGTTATAGCGTCAGGAAGGAAAACCCAAATTATTTTTATATAGTAGTTAACATATGAAAGTTAATGATGCGGAAGCAGAAGACGTTATGATCACTTATTTAAATATTGAGACAGCAAGTTATCATTCACAGCAAGAGGCGTGAGCGGGTCTTTGCCCGCTTTCACTGCTTTGCCAGACAATAGAGGAAAACATGCCCTCAATAAGACGCAAAAATAAGATTAACGGACTACTAAATCAACCGCGCCAAAAGTTATCCCTATTGAGGTTCTGACTTTTCTTCAGGTCGGTTATTGGCGTAGACGCATGAGCGAGTGAGAGTCACTCGCTCATGCGTCTACCTTGTTTGGAAACACAGATTAGTAGAAAAAAAAAAATAATAATAATAACGGGTAACTCACGTAATTAATTTAATGTTGGATTCGGCCAACCGTTTCAACTTCTTCTGGAAGTCATCTTCAGGGCGATTGCGACCCGCACGACGTCGTGTCTTGTTTCTAACTGCGTGCGAGGGCGCGCGCGGCTTGTTGCGTACACAAGTGTGTTGCGCAAACACAAGTCCCGTGTACTGTGTGCCGCCGCCTTTATACTTATAATATCGTTATAATTTTGCTTTATTAAAACATCAAAGGTATTATGCAGCTTTGTGATTGGAACTATTTTCGATACGTAAATAATTAAGCATACTCATTAAAAATAATAATATCAACTTAATTCTTGTGATTTGAATGGAAATTCATTTGAACAGTAATGCAACACACGTTACCAACCCGAATAAAAACTAACAAGTAATTTATATTAATTATATTTTTTAGGAAGACTATGCCCGTAATAGCGTATATTAATCCCTGTGTTGCGGGGTACTTTACCAACATATTTGACTCAGAACAGGTATTTATGGGTCACACAATTAGGATTATAACTCGGGGCACGAAGTTTCTAGGCGATTGCCTTGACCACTGTTTCACACGTGCAGTCAATTTCATGAGTCCTTTTATGGTCCATATATATGAGATATTATGAGAAAAAGTGCATGTAGTGCAAACGAAATTTTCGATTTAGACTAACAACAATGTTTCGTCAATGTTTCTGTACTGCAGTCTTCAAAATCTACAAAAGTTATAAAATAAATCACTCCAGCCAGACAGAAAAAGCTAAAATAAATCAGTTTCCAACAAAGATAGCAGACATCGGAAAGTCCTAAAATATTCACGTTATTTGCTGTCCACGAGTGAGGCCGGTTCTGCAGCCACTAATTAAATAGAAAAGTCAGACATGTGAAAGGTCAAAGGTGAGGTGATTGCCTTTGATTCATTTAGACAGGTCTCTCATAGACGTGATTCCCATCATTCATTGCAGCGCTGGTGCAGACCATAGGAATACATGTGTTATTATTATAGTTTAGTGGCATCTTTTATCATTTTGTTGATATTTAATCTTCATCTCACGCTTTGTTATCAAGTATACATTGCATAATATTTAAAAACTTAACTAATAACTTAATTTAGGATTTTCGGATTTTCCCCCAATAAAAAATTCTCAGTGTTGATAGGATTCAAGATAAGATAAAAGGTTTATTGGCAGCCCGAAGTCCAGGAGTTTTTTTTTATCGGGACTAGTCCCTCCCTCTTACCCACCACTGCAACTAACCAACAGTGGCACACAATGAAATGACACTGAGCGGTGAGGCTCAGGCATGTCCCGAGGAATCGCTTTAACTGTCTTGGATCCCGCAATGAATTTAATCAGAAAGAAATAATATTATTATAATTGCCGTGTTCGGTAAGAAATTGTGCAACACAATGGTCTATGATTAGCCAAGTTTTATTTAACCGTTCGCGTACGTCCGGAAAGAACTGGTGCAGATGGCGACCATTGGTTGAGCTATTCCATCTACATTGCCATTCATTTAGCAGTTCGTAATTTAAGTTAGCAATTGGCATAAATAGCCTGGATATTTTAGCACGGTCGCGTAATGATAAGAAATCATTATTTAAATTTTCTCGCGTAGAATAGTACATCGCTGCTCGTCTTTGAACCTCAAGATCAACTGGAAGTACACCCGCTAGGACAGGATGGGTAGGGCCTCTGTGCTTACTGTTCTATAGGCTTTACACATAAATATCAACGCCAACCTTTGGCTTTGTAGTAATTTACGGCGAGCAGCTCCGATGGTAGCCCTATCAGCCCACACAGGCGAGCCGTAGCATATACACCCAAGATAGGTTGCCCCGTAAATGATTCTAAGTGTATTAAAAGAGAGTCCAGGAATTTGTGGTATTATACCTCCGTGCCTCAGAGAGCACGTAAAGTTGTCGGTCATGTACCTGATCTCTTATCGATCGTGTCGCTAGTCGTACCATCAGACCATGAGAGTCATGGAATAGAAAGTGCCTCTGTTGTTGCGCTAGTCTCCATTGAGACTTACCGCCGTGGCCGAAATTTGGCCGGAGGATATTATAATAACTTGACGTAGGTGAATTAGTGGCCTAGTAGCTAATCAGTTTTAGGTAGTCATCATCGTTCCACGGACTATATGAGGTACTTCAGGTATGAGCAAATTGATTAGGACAGTGGTCTTCTCTATACCGATGGTGTTTTGTTGCGAAGTTTTGTTTATTCTTATATTTTGGATATATGCCAAATGTCAAACCTATTGGCTATAAACTCATAGTGTGGAGTGACCACGGGCCTCTTTATCTAATCTATTGATATTTTTACTACTAAGGTTGCTTTCGATGAATCAGGACTGTGTAAGGTAGTATTAAAGACGCGCGGGTTTCTTGTTGAGAAAGCCGCCTTCACTAAGTTCGTAAATCCCTGTGTTGCGGGGGCGTTTGCTAACTTGCATATCCCGGACACAACGTACGCCCCGAATAAGTAGAACAACGTTATAGAAACCTTTGGGGGAGGGCTATGTCCAGCAGTGAACGACATGAGGCTGATCAGTATGACACAAATTATTATCCTGTGTGGGTTTGGATCCAAATACACGAGGCTCTGAGATAGAGTGCTCTGAGTGTAGTGAAAATGAATGTGATTATATTACTGATAATAGTTCCATGATTTTAATTACCATCACGCTGTAACGTTGGCTCCATGAATTTAGGAACGCATAGATTTTAATATTTTTATTTAATAATATCCTGTGACATAATTCACACACGGCTATCCCAAACTAAGCAGAGTTCATAATATGGAAACCAGATAACTGATATACTACATAATATACTACTTTTATTTTTTTATATTTTTATATCGGGACTAGTCCCTCCCTCTTACCCACCACTGCAACTCCTGTAAGCCACACAATGAAATGACACTGAGCGGTGAGGCTCAGGCATGTCCCGGGGAATCGCTTTAACTATCTTGGATCCCGCAACGAATTTACTATATATACTACTTTATATACTACTTTTCTTTTACATCAAAAAAACATACTTATATAGATAATTACATCCATACTTACAACAAACAGACATGGTCATGCACATAAATATCTGCCCTGGTTGGGAATCGAACCCATGACCTGCGTCGCGGGGTAAAGGACAAGCCGCGCCAACCGGCCCGTGTATACCTTTATCTTTAAATAAGAGTAATACTCTAGAAACAAACAACTGAACCAAAATAAAATGATTATGGGTATAACAGATGAAATTGAATTGTTTTTAATTGTTTTTATAGAACTTGTGCATGTTAGACTTCAAATGAAACGGTATGAAAATATTTTCCCGCAAGTAGCACGAAAAATATCGCCAAATTCTTACGTAAGTTACTTCTTTATGCAAAATAAAACCAGAACAAAAACTTCGGTTGGTACTTTTGAGCGTTGCTTGTACAAAAATCTTTGTAAGAAAGCTGTGCCAAAAATAAAGGTTCAGACATCGTCATTATGTGCAGTATAAAAGAAAGATTTAAACGACAACGCTGTGTTATTCAAGTTTACTTCAAGTATTTTTTCTTAGTTCCTTGATAAGATAAGATACGATAAGATATTTTATTTGTCCAAACATGAGTATACACACAATTTGCATGCAAGATAGTAGTAAACTTAAGATTTAACAGTCATGTTTGCCGTATCTACATGGCGTACAAATTTTCGTTAGGTTCATAGACCTGCACTAATATTTAATACAATGAAGTCAATTAATAAATTATATAATACTAATAAAAAAAAAAAAAAATAATGTCAGAAAAGAAAATGTCGATAAAATAAATAAGATAAAAAATTAAAAAATAGTATATTTTGATTTATGTATTGCAATTAGAGACTTACTTTTAAATATTCGTTAATGTCATAAAATGCTTTATCTATTAAAAATTTTGATAGTAAGTAGAGACAGCGTTTAAATCACAAATATCATATTTGAAGTCATAAATCATTAGTCGCGTTATTTGGCGCGTCCGGAATGCTTGCCGACACGGCCGTTGATAGTTTTTCCGCAACTCTGCTACGCAGTATGCGTGCCAGCCCCAACATCATTCTTAAAACGTTGGTCGATCGGTGGGACTCTCCGATCTTGGGAAGGTGGATACAACTGCACGTAGTCAAGTTGAAGTAGAAGATCTTAAGCGCTATTATTATGATTTAATCTAGCCAATCAATTATATTCTAACCAAACAGAACTAGTCTTTGGTTTATTTGCTGCACTAAATTGGCATACAGGCATATAGCCTGATATCGTCCACTGCTGGAGATAGGTCCTCCTCCCCCAAAGGTTTCTAACGTTGCCATTTGCCATGTTGACGAGTTGTTGCTAGTTAGTACCCAGGAGGCGCTGATGCCCCACTACCTGGTGTATCCCACGGGATGGTATAGGGTGACCCTGTTGCATTTTCTGGGCCGGAAACCAAGCAGCTCATATATACTATATGATTGTAATTGGTCATCATATCCTATGGACGTTTTCAATATTATGATAAACTGAATGAGATTGCTGGTTTAAGCGAAGGTCGAATTTATAGAAAACATATTATGTAAAAAAATTTTTGATCAATAAATAAAATAAAAAAAACTATGTAACAATTCCTAGAGCCCGAGAATCCAACTAAATAGTCTGTTGGAGTCCTCTCAAATTCTTAAGACGCTAAAGAGACTTTTAAAATCTCATGTGTGGCTTCAACACTGGATACGCCTGCACATGGCAATATGACAAATAAGAAAAGCATTTATTATAAACTAATCTCGGCTCACAATCTCCTTTGGCACGAATTTATTCTGACTATAACTTTTTGTCTCAAAGAATTCCCGATTATGGTCTATCTGACCTCAGTAATAAAACAATAAATATAATAGTTTAAAAAACTCTAAAAAAACGCTTTTAGCACGCACTAAATTTTACAAAACACGTGATTATTTTTATCGTATACCTGACAGCAAACCCTTTAATTACAAATCCATGATCAATGATACCCATATCATAGGGGTGGATTTCAAATAGCCTGTCCGACATCTTGGACGTCCGCCATATTTGATTTAAGTCACGTGACGATTTTTTTCGTATTCCTGACAGCAAACCCTTTCATTTGATAGTGGGGGTCATCATGGGGATAGTGGGCATCATGGGGGTGGATTTCAAACAGCCAGTCCGCCATCTTGGGGAGGCCGCCATATTAGATTTGTAATGACGTTTCTTAGCTAGTCATGTATTGTCATCAGAACTCAGAGCGTGTGAAAAATTTCATCCTAATCGGAGACCGGGAAGTGGGTCAAACTAAGATTCCAAGATTTTCTTACATACATAGTTACAAGTGAAGCTAATAAAATCGTGTTAATAGGTATATGAATATTTTGCCAGTATTATTATGTAAGATAAATTCTGTTGTACACGTTGTTACTATTTGTTTTAGGTTACTTCATGTGTTAAGCTCCTAATTTATATAAGTCTACGTGAATAAAAACCTTTTTATTTCAATTATATATTTTATTTAAGATATTTTTTTATTGATGTAATGACACTGTTATTGGAATTGTGATGAGATAAAGTACGTACTGAACAATAATTGTTCTGTAAACAATACTAAATCGACTCACTTGGGTATAGGGTTAGAGTAATAATTCTAGGTACGCTGTTTGGTCATTAGTGTATTGTCTAACTTAGATTATTAACTACCCCCGTGACCCTTTAAGACCTCGACAAGGTTAGTTCAACATTACTTAAATTAACGTGATATAAAGGTACGGTCAGACTTTCAATAACTTAATTTACTTCATGATTCTTGAATAGTTTCAATCCTGTTTATTTGATCCTATCAATATTGAAAGGTCATTCATGAATATATATTTTTTTCAATTACAACGGCCGTACAAGGAAATTTAATCCCAGTATTTTGAGGAGTTATAAACGTACAGACGCAAGCACATCAAGCTACCCAAATCTGTCAAATTTCCCCAATTGAAAGTGAACCTTATGCATATATGATAAAATTGAAAATCTATAAAAGAAATTTGACAGATTGGGGTAGCTGTATGTGCTGGCATCTGTACAATTCACAGACACAAAATACACCCAGACTTATAACAATTATATACAGGATTACTTATAAAACACCAATAACCTCGCAGTACTAGATATCTATCACTATAAGCAACAACTTCTGTTCTACAGCTTTTGATAATTCGTAAAATTTTATTTTAATACATAAATAAGTATTAATTTAATTTCCCGCTTGAATGTTTATAACTGTACGAGCATCGCAAAGACACGTACACGCGCGGGAGCACAGCGTCGTTTGCGTCGTCCTTTATTAATTGTAAAATGAAAGACTAGTGGCCTGTAATACTAGTTTATGCAGTAAAACATAACATCAGTAAACTATAGACTATATTTAAAAAGAATGACAAAGAAAATATGTAGTAAAAATATAGCTAAAATTTAAAATTTCCATAATTAAACCTACACATGATCCTTGACAATAACTTAATTTAATCTAGCTAAATATCGTTACTATTATAAAATAAATGTTATTGTAAATTTTTCCCTACAATTCGTGTATCTAAATATCTATATGTACCTAGAAATAATTATATATTACTACAAACATGTTCTGACTATTTACAAGCGCTTTTTTAAAGTCTACTTGAATAAAAACCTGTTTTATTTATTTTTTTATTTATTTAATGAGTAAACGCGCGTGCAGTCGGTGCAGTTCGTTCGCCGAGAGTGCCCGTCGGACCGGGCACGTACCCGCGCCCGCGCGCCCCAGCCGATGCCAGCCGACGTGAGCCGATGATGCACCGACATTAATGAATGAAACATAGACCTACAAATGTTACGAAAGTACAACAAAAAAAATTAAATCATTTATTTTTCATGTATTGAGTTATGTTCAAACTCGTAGAACAAAAGTCATTGCTTATGATGTTAGCAATTTAATCCTACGAGGTTGTTGGTGTTTTACAAATAACCTGTATATAATAATAATTATAATATAATATATAGGGACAATGTCACACAGATCATCCTAGCCCCTAACTAAGCAAAGCTTGTACTATGGGTACCAGGCGACGATATACATACTTATATAGATAGATAAATACTTAAATACATAGAAAACATCCATGACTCAGAAACAAATATTCGTGCTCATCACACAAATATTTGCACTTACCGGGATTCGAACCCAGGACCACCAGCTTCGTAAGCAGGAGCACTACCAACTAGGCTACGGTGACCGTCACACAAATATTTCTAGTTATTTAAAAGTTCTCGGTCTGAGTAACGTAGCCAGGCTGATTTTATTGAGAGAATGATTAGCAACGCTTACATGATTCTATGTGTGTCGTAAGCGTTATTGGCCGTTGTCAATAACACTTATTTTTTTATTTTAATTTAATTTTATTTATTTGGTTCACCAACAACTTAAACATTAACATGAATCTTTAAAAATAGCACAATATTTAAGATCTAAATGTCTAGTTACTTAAACACTACATTCAAAATTGAGTGAGCTACTTTTACAATATTTTTTATGTGTAACTAAAACCCTAATAACTATTGATAACTAGTTTTCCGAAATAATCCTAATGAGACGTGGTGGATATCAACCCTGTCACTGCATTCGTTATGTAATTTTGTCATTCGGCAGAGAGGTGAGTTTGAGCCAAGTAATGTTCTACGTAGTGGAGGAGCTAATGGCGTTATCGGTTTTCGTGGAATATGGAACGGAACTCTGAATTGTATCCTTTGTAATTACTCAGGGCAATCAATTTTATTTCTTAACAATTTAAATAAAAAATACCAAATCAGTTACATCCCTCCTCTTAGACCTATCTTACAACCTATCTGATCCGTTGTAACCGCTTACAATCAGATGGGTCGTTTGCTTACTTAACGAATTGGTTTATTAGCACTTACAGCTATCTAGCTTTATAGCGCTAATAAACCATCTGCTCTTACCAGTCCGTAAGCTATCGGTGAGGTTAAGCAACGAGGCTCGCGGTCAGTCCATAGATGGGTGACCGTCAAAGTGGTTTGATTGCTGGGCGTCTCCGTGCTTCGGAGTGCACGTTAAGCTGTCGGTCTCGATAGCCATTAAGCAACAGTCGTTAAGCCATGTCGGAGGCCTACTGGGCGGCTTGAACAACTCTGACACTAGGGTAGCCACTGCCCATACGATAAGTAATAAAAAAGAAAATATGTACCATTAATACCTACACGTGTCAACTTCATAGATTATCAATGTATTTACTTTATTTACTTTAATCCATGTAGTTTGGGCGTCGGCTGTTTGTCTTTGGCACTTCCAAAACAAAATACAGGCGCGTTGTTAAACTCTCCGTGATCCCGAATCGTATTTCAATTCGAATGAAACATATTTTAATTCTATTTATTTTGGTATTACGAATGCACGTAAATCTCTGTTATCAACGCAGCCATAGACACTCTAAAAATATACACTTTATTTATTTTCCATTTTATGCCACGTTAGGTCCAAAACTATCAAATGAGATTTTGTTACACAATTGTAACTAAAAACGTATGCAGCAAACGTATGCTGTGAATTTTAATTAAAATGAAAATGAATACTTAGACTGCTGTGTGAATTGTAAATCTTCGATTTTTTTTAAATAACACTAGCTGTGCTCCGTGGTTTTACCCGCGTTAAATTTTATAAATTATCACAGCTCCTCCCCGTAGGTCATAGCGTGATAATATGTAGCCTATATGTTGACCCGACCTTTTAGTAATATTCATGCAAAATTTTAAGTAAATCCATGTAGTACTTTTTTTGTTTTGGCCGGGAATACATACATACAAACAGAAAAAAAGACAAAAATTCTAATAACTATATTTTTGGCTGCTATATCAATTGTAGATAACGTCCCTTTCAATCAAGTATCCTTTAAAAAAATATTTAATGTTCAGTTTGGACTTTCTTACGATTTTATTATATGTATAGATTATTTTGTTTTAAACAAAACATCTATCGTCTCATAATCAGACTCTCTTACCGGTCCGAAACTGATCGGCGAGATTAAGCAACTAGGTTTGCGGTTCGATCAGAGATGGTTACCCTTCTCTGATCGAACCAGAGTGGTTTAATTTCTAAGTAGCTCCGTACTTCGGAGGGCACGTTAAGCTATCGATCCCAGTTCAATAGATAACAGTCGTTAAGTTATGCCAGAGGCATACTAACTGGGCGGCTTGACAACTCTTACACTAGGGTCACTAATGCCCATATGATAAGTAACGTAAGTATCAACCAATTCTAGTTTCTTCGTATAAAACTTACACAGTCTCAAGCCTTTGATATATATTTTTGCCGGTTGTGACTTACGGAACAGCGACGTGGTCTTTTACTAAGGGCCTGAAGGCTCTAGACCATCCAAAGAGCAATGGAGAGGGCTATAATAATAATAATATCTCGGGACAATGTCACACAGATCATCCTAGCCCCAAACTAAGCAAAGCTTGTACTATGGGTACCAGGCGACGATATACATACTTATATAGATAGATAAATACTTATACACATAGAAAACATCCATGACTCAGAAACAAATATTCGCGCTCATCACACAAATATTTGCACTTACCGGGATTCGAACCCAGGACCACCAGCTTCGTAGGCAGGAGCAATACCAACTAGGCTACGGTGACTATGCTCGGAGTAGCCCTGGGAGTTAGAATCAGGTTACAGGATGGTGTTGGATGCGGGCAGCGCAAGACCTTTTCCAGCAATAGTTGTGTTTTGGCTGACATAATGAGCAGGATAAAAACTTATTTGATAAATAAAATAAAATATCAGTTTGTCTATAGCAGGTCAAAAAAATAGATATCATCGGTACCAACGAGTATTCAAATAATCTAAGAATTAAACATATATACTGTACGTCTTTGAAAACCGATATCTGTCATATATCATAAGAATATTCATTTTAGTATAATAAGAAACAGCATTATTTTTAGCATGTATTAGCGTTACTATAAATAATGTTTACTGAAGATTCTCAGAAATTCCTTGAAATTACGATCCAAATATTATGATCACGTTAATGTTTTATGAGTGTTCTGAATTTATAATCAAGCTGTGAATCACTTAAATACTGAGAAATAAGCTTCGGGCATAAAAAATAGCGCCTACCTTTTTTGTGAACGTTAAAAACGTTTTTGAAAGCTTTTAAAATACATACCTGATTTTGTTTAGTATTTTTATCGAAATATTTTTATATACTATTTCTGTATATAAAGGTATTGGCAAACAGGACTGAAAACAATATACCCATGTTCTTATTTGGACCGTTTCTGCTTTTCAAAATCCAACATCGAAAATTACTGCTAAGTAGGACGAACCCACTGAAGGTTTAATTTTTTCTTAGAATATAAAAAAAAACATCCGCATTATTAAAATTACCTGTGAGTGATTTGTGATGTCTTAGCTAAACCGTAGATGTAACTTAATACTTTTAACCAATTTTCTGTTATGATATAATGAAATTCATTCAAATATTACAAATATTTTATTTATATATTTATTTTCTTAGGAAGGCCAACAGCATTTAACAACAAAATCATCATCATCATTTCAGCCGAAAGACGTCCACTGCTGGACAAAGGCCTCTCCCAAAGATCTCCACAATTGCCGGTCTCAAAACAACAAAATGTTTAGGATATATTCATAGGCAACAGAAAGCAGTAAACAGGTCGCCACGAGTAAAGTCCTTATTAGTTAAATAATGTGTAGAGTATATTAAAACTTATAGAATACGAATTATACAAATCATTATTATGTTTTACATAAAACCTTTTCGGCAAAAAATTAAGGCTGAGTATATTCTTCAAATGTGAGTTTGTCAAAACTCACATTTAAAGCGGATAGACGAGACCTATCATGTCGTCTTTTAAGTTTCTTAAATTCTAAAATAAATATAAACATAAATTTAATTACTCAATACTATTTTGAACTACAGTAAGTAATAAATTATACATTCATACATTCAGAGACACTATATTAAATGAATAGATTAATGAACTCACCGTAGCCTAGTTGGTAGTGCTCCTGCCTACGAAGCTGGTGGTCCTGGGTTCGAATCCCGGTAAGTGCAAATATTTGTGTGATGAGCATGAATATTTGTTTCTGAGTCATGGATGTTTTCTATGTATATAAGTATTTATCTATCTATATAAGTATGTGTATCGTCGCCTGGTACCCATAGTACAAGCTTTGCTTAGTTTGGGGCTAGGATGATCTGTGTGACATTGTCCCTAGATATTATTATTATTATTATTATATGGATCAAATAAAAAAAATGGAAGTAGGATTGCTTTAAGAAGTCTAAGCGCTTGCCCAAAATGGCGAGACATGAAGAAAGCTCCAGTAATTAGATCATAGCTCTAAAATAACGTATAGGTACAAATATTTATATTAGTACGGAAAATTTACGGGTGGCTTTACATGAATGCGAAGGTTATTACTCTTAAATTTAATTATAGGCTTTCACATTAAAACATTCAAGGCACGAAAGTTTTAGAGCGTACGGTATTTTTTCAATAGCCCTTTCAAATTATAGTCGTAGCATGGTTTCCAGAATTGTTCGATATTCAGAGAAAACACTACTTGGCAAATGATTACTGGGGGCTTCGGGCGTCTGTTCTGTTTTCAAGTGTCAGCTTCAGAAAAATAGATATGAAAATATGGTGGTTTTCAGAAAAGCGGTAAGGTTTCTATTATGATTGCCTAGAGTCCTTAAAGTAAGAGTATTTGCGAGAATTCATTCCACAACTTTAGTTAAATTGGAACTATATGAAGTAGACAAGTGATAAGAATAAGGAAAAACGTGACTGCACATGTGGTGCATCGGTTAAAACAGTCACCTCGCCGCTTAGTGCCCTGTGTTCGATTCCCTCACAGGACAACTATTTGTGTGACCCATAAACAGTTGTTCTGAGTCTGGATGTGTCCTTGTGTCCGTCGATTATATGTTTGTAAAATACTCCGCGACACATCTATTAAAAATAATGTATAAGCTTATAGATTGCTAGCACATTCTAAAGCTAAAATCACATTTCAAGTAAGGTGAACAAGCATGCGATCCACCGAATGCAATGTTGATGTTGTGGTCTCGGGTGTCAGTAAGATCATATCCTAAGACATTAATTACAATAACCAGATAACTGATATACTACATAACTTGCTTTTATTTTGTAAATACATATTTATATAGATAATTACACCCAGACATGACTAACAGGCATGTTCATGTACATAAAAATCTCTCCTGGATGAGAATCAAACCCACGACCTGCATGAGAAACAAGCATCTACTCACTACGCCAACCGACCCGGAAAATATCATCAAGGAGAGATGAAAAGTGGGAATCGAGTGAATGAAGGGCCAGGGGCAAGGTAACCACTTAACATAAAGTGGAACTTAAGCTTGTTTAAAAAATAATCACTTTATTATCGTGATAGCAGTAATTGTTTGTTCTATTTTCGTAAAAGCTTCTATATTACAATAACAATGACACCAAAAACGTTTTAAATAAATATTTAGAAATGCCGGAAATACCCGTTCCAAAATAGTAATAAATTTATCCGGTGAAATATTAAAAGTAGGAAAGACACAGCAATATATCATAGGGGTCGTCGGCCAGCCGCGGTGTCTGACCGGGCGATAACATAACCGGACGGTCCCCGGACACTCGCCGGACGGCCACAGTCCGGACACCAAAGCCATAATTTAGGTAAGCTCAGCATCCCTCGCGTATTGAAAATGAAAAGATTTTTGTCGCGTGATATATGGTGGGTCTGGACCTTATCGTAAGCATGTGATATCATATGGCTTGGAAGGATCGACTTTGTGTAAAATTTTGCGGTGACTTTGTTAGGGTGGGCACCAAGTATATGAATACTGCCTCGTTGGTCTAGCGGTAGCGTGTTCAACCGCAGATAACGAGGTCCTGGGTTCAAATCCTGGGTCGGGCCGAAAGTGATTTTGGGATTTTTCTGTAATCACGAAATAATCTTAATATCAGCCCGAAGTCTGGGAGTTGGCGGTATTATACCCCCGTGCCTCGGAGAGCACGTAAAGCCGACGCGGACGGTCCTGTATCTGACCTCTTTCCGGTCGTGTCGCTAGTCGTCCCATCGGATCATGAGAGTGATGGAACAGAAAGTGCTCCTGTGTTTGCGCACTATAATATGTCGCGCGCAGATGGCTAGTCTCCTTTAAGACTGGCCGCCGTGGCCTGATCTCGGCTAGGAAGACATTATTATTATTATTATTATATATATAACTGACTAGCTGTGCCCGCGACTTCATCCGCGCACACTTAGGCATATTTCCCCATCAAACTGCGCCGTATCTCGTCACGCTGTTATTTTACACTCTTGAGGATAAAACTTTTACAAACTTTGAATGTCATATTTGTTCACATCAAATCAACAGCTTAAAAAATAAGTTTCAAGCTTCTAGCTCAAAAATGATAAGACTTCCATACAACCCCTTACATCACTTTTTTAGTGAAAAGTATCCTTTGTCGTTTCTCAGGGTCTAGACTGAGAAAGCTCTGTGTACCAAATTTCATTTAAAAAGGTCCAGTAGTTTTGGCGTGAAAGCGTGACAGACAGATAGACATAGTTAATTTCACATTTATAACATTAGTAAGCACTTTTTCACACCAGTCAGCTAATATTCACTTACAGGCGAGGATTTTATTTAAGTGGAATTTTTATATTTTTATATGACTTACTAACAGACTGCCATCTGATCCCAAACTAAACAGACCTTGTACTACGGCAACCATACAACTGATAAAAATACTTGTACATTTCTAAATTCATATATATATATATATACATACATACATACATAGACTCACGCCTGTCTCCCAGAGGGGTAGGCAGAGACAACGGACTTCCATTTGTCACGATCCTTGCACACCTCGCTTCGTTTACTGACATTATATTCTTCATACATGCTCGCCGGTTTAGGGTACTTCTGACCTGACCTTTCTTGAGTACGTCTCCGATTTGATCAGAGAATGTTCTACGAGGTCTTCCCCTTCCGGTTGTACCATTTACACAGGCCAGGTATACTATTTTTGTCAATCTTCTTTCATTCATCCTTTCTAAATGGCCAAACCATCTCAACATACCTTTTTCAATCTTTGTGACTACATCCTCTTTCACACCACAAAGCTCTCTTACATCAGTATTTCGAATTCTGTCTCTTAAAGTCACACCACACATACTTCTCAGAGCTTTCATTTCGACTGCATTTATTTTACTTTCATTATTTTTCTGCCATACCAAACTTTCACTTCCATCCATTAAAGTTGGCACTTCAATTATATTATAGATAAATTACACCCAGACATAGAATAATTAATCGTGCTCATCACAACAAAGATTGGATTGAAACCACGACCTCTGGTTTAGTGTGACTACTATGATGTGACTACTAAGCCGGAGGTCGTGGTTTCAATCCAATCGTTGTGATGAGTACTGTCAACTTACTACTTGAATACCGTACTATATCAAAGGAAACATTATGTATATATGAAGTGCTTTATTGGGATTTTAATTTAATTAAAGTTTGAGTTTGTTTTAGGCTAATACACAGAAGTAGTCACTGGTATGGAGCTACAATTTATGAATAGCATATTAATTATTTATTTCTCGGAAATCCAAAAGCTGTTCTACACATCATAGTATATTTAAAATACAAAACAGAAACCAATCACAGGTTTTCACCAATATCACCTATTAAATAATCAATTACTGTAATGAGTAGGTAGGTGTAATTATTTTTAGATGTCCTAAAAATAATTACACGTACAATGTCACAATATGTATATCTTTATTGACAGCCCAAAGAGCAATTTATTTATTTATTTTATTTAGTTCACCAACAATTGTTTACACTAAGTAGTACAATCAAATGAAATAGAAGTAACTTTTCGGAATAAAGTGTAACAATCACTTACAGGTAAACTCAACATGCACACAAAATGTTGTCGTAACTTACTAACTTAAAAATAAAAAAGACTATATTAAACTACAATAGGCTTTGTTTGGAGTTTCCCTGCGAGATCGAATCAGAAATGCGAACCAAAGGAACCGACATAGCCCAAAGAATTGACAAGCAGAAGTGACAGTGGGCAAGGCACATAGCTCGTAAAGCCGACGGCCGCTGGGGCAGAAAGGTTCTCGAGTAGTGCCCACTAACCAGAAGACGCAGCGTGGGCAGGCCACCTACTAGATGGACCGATGATCTTGTGAGGGTCACTGGAAGTCGCTGGATGCGGATAGCGCAAGACTAGTCCATCAATTGTGGAGAATTTTGGGGGGATCTTTCGGCTGATATGACGATGATGATGATATATTTATATGGGAATTGGTTACCCTAATGTCAGAGATATTCAATTATAGGTGTTGATTAAGACTAGTCTACAACAAAAGTATTTTAAGCTTTAAGCTCTCGGTCCCTAAAATTGTAAGAAAGTAGACAACAGGCGTTAAGCCATGATTTGTTAAGGCAGGCCTTACTTTAATGCATAGTACTCGTATTTGCCAATAACATAACAAGTTAGCTAAGTAACTTAATAATTCCCAACATTAAGTTTACTAACTAGTTAGTAGAAGTTAATTCTAAATCATTTAATAGAAACCGCAGATCTAAATGTCTACATTCACCTAGAATTAATTATGTGTAGTTACATTTTATATTACCACAACCATACTGTGAATAGACAAGATCTTTTCTAAAGTGTACGGTATAAAACTCGTTTTTATTTTATTCTTGTTTTATTTAATACTAGCTGTGCCCGCGACTTCGTCCGCGTGTTAATTAGTTTATTTTGTTTTTTTTTGTAAAATAAAAGACTGTTTCTAAAATAAAACTAGCTTAAGTTAGTCCTTATTACTCAGCTACCTGCCAATAAAAGTTTCGTCAAAATCGGTCCAGCTATTTCAGAGATTAGCCGGAACAAACAGACAGACAGACAAAAATTATTAAAAAAAATATTTTGGTGCATGTACCGTATATATATTCATATTAATGTAGTAAAAACTGGTTATTTCAATATTACAAACAGACACTCCAATTTTATTTATTTGTATAGAGTATGTATAGATAGATAACAAGTAGAAGTTATTACATAAATTGTTTAATATTTATTCCCACTGAATTGTAAATAAAATTTATAATAAGTGAAAGTTTTATTTTACAACAACAATCTCAAAATAAAACAAACATAAAACGAGTCTAAGCCCCTTGAATGTGAAACTGCTCCACGTAACCACAGACAGTACAAAGGAAAAGCTTCAGAACTCAATTTAAACGTCACCTAACCAGACAAAGAGATTAAAAATCGAATGAAAATCATTGTTAAATAAAGTTTTATTTAGTTTGATTTTGCCATAAGTTCTGCCTCAACTTATATGAATATAAAAAAATAATAAGAAGGCAGTACTTTTATTTGATATCGTAACGTATTAGGCTAGTTAATTGGCTCAAAAAGCAGCCCGACTAGGCGACTGGGTGGTAAGTACCTCCTCCACCAAATATCGCATACAACAAACGTGAATTGTTTGCTTGTTTTTATAGATATTACGGAACCCTTTGTGCGCGAGTCCAACTCGCACTTGGTCGGTTTTTAATTAAATTCATTTCGATGTGTTAGGCTGATTTCAGAGTTGCACTGGCGAGCGGCGCCGTCC
Organism: Pseudoips prasinana; assembly: GCA_951640165.1. Classification (NCBI taxonomy): domain Eukaryota; kingdom Metazoa; phylum Arthropoda; class Insecta; order Lepidoptera; family Nolidae; genus Pseudoips; species Pseudoips prasinana. The sequence continues at coordinate 38,044,588 of OX621240.1, read as the reverse complement.
AAACGCACGCGCTTACAATTACACTAGATAGTAGTTGCGTTTCATAGTCACGCAGTTCACACGCGCGCCGTCGGCCAGCGCTGCCCGAGCTCCTCTACTGGCAGCTAGCGTTTCAGAGTGACGCGTCTCGCACGCGCCGCTGTTGAGACGCGCTGGCCTCCGGCGCGTGCCGCGCGCGTCACTCTGAAATCAACCTAAATAAGGTACTTTGACTGGGTGCCACAATGAATTAAATCGTAGTGATCGCATAACACAAATATTAGAAAAAAAAACCTAGATGGCTAAAACAATTAAAATATCGTATATTGGACCTTCGAAATTCCTTAATTAATACAGTATTTTGTACAATTAAGAGAAAAATATTTTCTTAAAATTTTGAAATAATGTTGGTCCCATACCAGATATCCCTTAGGCCGTGTCTAACTTCAACCAAACAACACTGATAACTTCTGTAGAAGTTATGAGGATTTTTTTAACAATTTAAATGGCAAACAAGCATATGGCCCTCCCGATGGTAAGTGGTCACCGTAGCCTATGAACGCTTGCAACACCAGGGGCATCATTAGCGCGTTGCCGACCCGTTAGAAACATTATAACTCCTTTTTGAAGGGCCCCATGCTGTAATATCTTTTGGAAAACCGTAATAGGGATTTCATGACACAGTACACTCAACGTAGACGCGGCTACATATCTAGCTATAGTTTTTCAATATAAGCTGACCTCTCATTGTATGTAAATCCTGTACAACGCGAGATGAGCTTATACTGGATATGTAGCCGTGTCTACGTGGGAGGAAGTTTCGCTGAAGGTGAACCGAACGAGATCAAAAAGATTCGAGGATGTAACGATAAACTACCTGTCTGTGTTGAGAGGTGCAATGGTAGAAAGTGAAACAAATACCATTGTATAGACGATAGAACATAAAGAGTGAGGCAAAGTATATAAGTATTTGTGCTCTCGACGGCATTAATCGAGTTTTTAGTTCTACCATAAATTCATCGAGGTCAATTTACGGTATGCAAAGGAAGTCATCATAGAGTCTTCCCTCCTCGATGACGTCAGCTAAAATCTGGCCTCGCCAGCCGCAGTCTTCAGTTCGTAATTGCTTTTGCCAATTTGCCACTTTCAGCTCATCAAGTTCGTCCAGCTTCGCGTTGGAGGCACCCATGGCCATAGTATTTCACTATGTATATATGTATTTAGTATTGATTGTCTGTGTACTGTACAATTATCTCAAATATTAAAAATATATATGAAGCTGCTGTGTCCAGTTATAATTGGACTACAGTTTTAAATTTTGCTTACAACATAATATAGGTATGTAGCATTCCAAATTATCTTTAATCTGTTTCTGTAAAAAATAATTACTACATAATTTATTAATATTTGATTGTTTATGTGACATTTTACTGTGTTTCTAAAATAATGTGTAAATAATTTAATTAATTATATTAATATATTTCTTATTTTAGCTATATAACTTGATTTTTAAATATGAAATGGTATATTAACACGCCGAGAACTCGGCAGAATGTGATTGATCCATCAATATTCCTGTAACATTTTTTATGTATACTCATATTCAGTAAATAAATTATTTGAATTTGTATGTAACTAAAATATAACAAATCAAACAAATTGAGCACCGTCTCAAATTGTTTGATTTATTACTTTTTAGTTGTCTAAGCATTAACTCAAAGTTGTCTCGTCTGTCCCACCCCTTTCCGTAGGCAGGTGTCTTACAGAAAATTAAGATAGAGACTGTCTGTTTTAGTACACAAAGCGCTTTGTTTGTGTGTCTACAGTCTAACTAAACACAATTAAAGTATTGATTCACGTACCAATATTTGAGTTACGTTTTGATCTAATTTTGGGGTAAACATTTGCCAGTAGGGAGGTTTTGGTTTCTTAAGAAATGTACTAAATAGGAATTTTAACTTCACTGTACGTTTACTGCGCTATTCGTAAATTACAGTTTTAATTCATATTCAGTAATCGTATCTGTCACAGTTGCAATAAATGTTCCTTTCAGATAACCCTGCTAGATATAGTTGATATAACTAGTTAATGTATTGTATACAAATAAGTATAAGTAATTAAAAATAAAATTATGTAAGTAATTTGTGATAGTACTACTACTAAGTAGATACCATTAGTCTTAAGTGATCACATTCTACATTTATACAGCATACACTACCTCTATTCCTAAATCCATACAGTATAGTCCAACTTAAGGTTGTCTGGAAGAGATCACTGTAAGCGATAAGACCGCCTGTTGTACCTTTGTAGGATTCCGTAGCCAAACGGAAAAAACGGAACCCTTATAGATTCGTCATGTCTGATTGTCTGTTTGTCCGTCCGTATGTCAGCCACTTTTTTCGGAAACTATAAGAGCTGTACTGTTGAAACTTGGTAAGTAGATGTATTCGGTGAACCGCATTAAGATTTTTAACAACAAAAATAGAAAAATTATTATAATTTTGGGAGTTCCCCATACATAGAACTGCAACTCAATATTTTTTTATTCATTGTACCCATACATGTGGGGTATCTATGGATAGGTCTTCAAAAATCATATTGAGGTTTCTATTATCATTTTTTTCTAAACTGAATAGTTTGCGCGAGAGACACTTCCAAAGTGGTAAAATGAGTGTCCCCCCCTGTAACTTCTAAAATAATAGAATGATAAATCTAAAAAAATATATGATATACATTACTATGCAAACTAACAAAGAAAATTGGTTTGAACAAGATCTAGTAATTAGTTTTCTTTTTATGCGTCATAAATCGTAAACCGCAATTTACCTTTCATTTAATCAACTGAAATACTTGCTGCTGCGGAACCCTTCATGGGCGAGTCCGACTCGCACTTGGCCGGTTTTTATTATTTGAGATCTTGTAACTATTATGTATAAATGGTGTACAGTAAAGTGTATTTATCTCATCTTAATCTTAGGTGGTAGTGGGGTGGTGGTGGTCGCAAGGTAGTCGCCGCGCTACCGTCGCAGGCGCCCTGTACAGGATGGATCGGCTCATAGGACAACTATTTGTGTTACGAGTAGTGGGATGACCACTCTTGTGTAAGCGATTTGGAAGTTGGATGTTTGATAGTATATTCTGGGTTGGGCAATTAACTTTCTGCTTTTAATTATCTGTAAAGCTTTACTGAAATAAAGATATTCTTATTCTTAAGAAGAGGTTTCCCTTGCGGCCAATTAGTAAATATTTTTCACGACCATTAGGACATGTATGTCCGAAAAACACAGATTAGTTACCAAGAACTGTGAGTTGGAACGATTAGTTAATTAGTATTAGTCTCACGGACAGGGGGCTAGTAACACAATTTTTATTTGCAGGCATTATTGTATTTGCGTATTGTATTTGACTCAATACATGATGCATAATGATGACATGATGACGACAATACATGATATAAAAAAAATCTAAAAAAAAGCAAAAGAATACGAAAAAAGCAAGCCCGGAGTTTCTTGGTGGCTTTCTTCTCCAGGTCGTCCACCTAGGTAGCTACAGAAAGCCGCAGGTTTGCTAGGGTAGGCTCCTCAGCGGCGAAGATCGCTTTGGCCCCTTAACGCGTCATCGGAGATCCCGTGCAACTGATCACACCCTCTCTTAGAATTCTGTCCTTTTGCTTCAGCGGCCCCCTGAGCTGTGGCCCGAACCCCAAAAGGGTGGCCTCAGGTATTAGTCGTTTAATTTAAACTACTGGTTAAGAGCCTTCTGCGCTAGCCAAATGCTCATTGGCTTCAATTCTTTAATTTTGATATTGTACAACTAAATTTCAAAATAATAGATTAGTAACTTGTTATTTATTTTAGGATTTAAGAAAATATATCTGATAAAACAGACCGCACGGACGGACTAATTATTTTTTTGTATTTTTTATACTGTATTCGACTATGTTTATTATGTGCATGTGAGCTTGACAAGTAAAAGTGTATGTTAATACCCAAGTGCTGAATAAATTTCATTATTTCATTTCGTCACTGGCCTGTTATTCTAGTGGTTAGTGACCCTGAACACTGAGCCTGAGGTCGCGAGTTCGATTCCCACCCGTGGCCAATATTTGGGTGATGAACACGATTATTTGTTCTGTGTCTCGGTGTATGTATTAAGAAACATATAAGTAAGATTATCAGCGAGCTATGTGGCCTGCCCACTGAAAATTCAGCTTTGAAATTATTCGGGTTATGTCGGTGGCTTTGGGTTGCCTGCGGATTTCGACATTTCTTATTCGAGCTCGGAGGGAAACTCTGCTCTTTGGGTGATATTGAGCCTTTTATGAGGCCCCCCATAGTAAGCGACCACGTATCTGCGTTCCGTAAGTCATCACTGGCAACACACACTGGTCGAGAACTTTCGACTTAAATGTGTACTATTAGTCACAATGTGTAATATATAAATTTGAAGAACAAGCGGATGAATAAGGACCAAGATAATGTCCTTACAATAGTAAAACTTGGTATCCGTCTCATTTATACACAGTTTTCCCTTCAACTTGTTTTTGGAACGCAGTTCCTTATCGCGCGTTGTGAAAGGGGGCTAGACGGAAAAAAATCTTACGAAAAGTTGTCACGACACTTTTTGCAGCTGTGCGGCGTGCGCATGTTTCTCTGTCTGTCTGTCTCTCTCTCTTATAGAAAGCAAGCCAGATATTTTCATTTCTATTTCGCATTGAACAGTGTGGTGTTGCGACGATTATTTTTGTAGAGAGTATACAGATATTTTGTACATAATAAATAATAAGAAATAACTTCGTTCCATCCGGGTGTCCCTTGACACCTCTCAAGTGTTTTTAAGTATTTTAGACGACTAAGACGAAACAGAAAATTTCTCAATATAAAGTGAACGAGTTGAGCGCCGTTTCCTTTGCACATGAACCTTCAGAATACTCCTACTTTAGGTGATTTACGTGTTTCGTCGTATTTCTCGCGAGCGGTGGAAAAATACTGGTGAGTTATAAATATTCAATTAGGTTGAGGCTCTGCCTGTACCTATATGAATAATTTTCTAGTCCTAGACGCACGTTTATACATGTGAATTTCTCTTTTGCGGTTCTATCTTCGTCATACTGAGATTAAATAGAATCATAGTTATTTGGAGACATGCTTGATTTAAAATTTTATTTTAAAAAAATCCAGCAATTGTTTTGTAGCTATTGCGATAAAAATTTGGAGCAAGTAGTATTTTGAAGAAATGTTCAATACCTGGCTGTATCCATAAATCAGTTTTTGTTATAATGTTAGGTTGGTTAATATTTATTTAAGTAACAATACTATTGACTTTTAATTAAAGGAATGAATGTGGCAATACCTCGCAGTGATGTTTGACAGGTAGACGAACCGAATAAATTATCATTTTATTCTGGAACATGCTATGAGTTGGATGTGTCAAAATAAGGAGTCACTGTGTTTTATTTAGGTTTATTATATTGAATTATAGAAGTGGTTCGATAGAGTTACAATACATATATAATTATAACATATCTACGGAGGTTTAAGACAATGAGTGTTTGTATTAATATGATAGCTATTTTCTTGAATCGGTAATCAAGGAACTTTAATCGATGGGTAAATAGTTTAGAGTGGTGCGAGCACACATTTTCTTTCCCTCTTTCTCTCATAGCCAGTTACGTTTGAAGTTTTACTTTAGTCGAAACTTGTTATTTTTTATATTTACTAATTTTATTTTATTTAATAATAGTATATAATTGTAATAATTGGCAACACTGCCGATCGGTTGTCAAAAATTGTACTAGTTAATTAAAATTAATAATTACTTATAAATAAATGGTTTTTACGTTGTAAAATATAAAATATTACTATTAGCAATCTAAATTGTAAGCTAAATAATTGAATGTGATTAGTTTTCTGAAGAAATAAACCCGAAACAACTGATATCTGTCGACGCATCAGCTGTCACTGCGCTGCTCGTGTCCAACGAACTTCATTCGATTAAGTTTAAACTTTTGTGTGAAATCCCGGGGAGTATATTACTTATTCTTTATTTTTACACATTCATACTAACCTAACCAACCATTTATTCGACTCATTGGTGTGAGTCACGTCCAATTTCACACTGCCATATTCTGTCTCCATTTGCTTGACGTACTTACATTGTGGAAGCAAATTCGACGACTTAATTAGCTGGCTACAGACATCACACACTTCAATTACTCCATAACTATACTGATATAAGACTGGCATTCGATAAATTTATTCCTATCTACACATACTAAGTTAACTTGACTAGACCCTAGTAATGAACTCTGATTAGGTGTCATATAGATAAAGTTAAGTTAAGTTAGTTAAGTTATTGCCGAATGTGACTCAAATTGTACCAACAGTTGCACTTAATGCGAAAATATTAGATCTAGTCCCATCGACCGTATTTTTAGGATTGACACTTGATTCAAAATTGCAATGGATTGAAAAGTTAGCAGGTAAATTAAGTTCGGCTTCCTATGCTGTCTGGAAAATAAGGCAATTGTCAGATGAACAAACTGCTAGATTAGTGTATTTCGCGTACTTTCATAGCATTATGTCGTATGGCATTCTGCTGTGGGGTTCGGCGGCTGACATAGGTACTATTTTTGTATTGCAGAAAAGAGCAGTCAGAGCCATTTATGGTTTAGGCAGTCGCGATTCTTTGCGAAATTTGTTTAAAGAAATAAATATACTTACTGTGCCATCGGAATATATATATCAGAATATAATGTTTGTTAGAAAAAATATTCATAATTATAAAAAGAAAAGTGAACTGCATAATATAAATACTAGGAATAAAAACAAACTAGCCATGCCAGGCTTTAGAGTAAGCAAAACTAATAAATCATTTTTAGGAAATTGTATTAGGTTTTATAACAAGCTTCCTACTCAAATTACTGATCTGCCTGACACAAGTTTTAAAACACATATTAAACGTATACTTATGGCTAGGGGTTATTACACCACTAAAGAGTACATCGATGACAAAGACGTCTGGCTCTCACTTCCTACCTGCACATTGCTCGCTGGAGATCTTGTACCCATATAGACATGACTGATCTGCTGTGTTACGTGAACTATCTGTAAATGATTGCTATCATATACTTAATTTAAAATTATTGACTCTGTCTCAAAATGAATAATGTTATTGTTTCGAAGTTTTTCTTTTGTATACCTAATTTTAGACTATATAATCTAAAATAATAAGCATTCAGACAACCGATCGAGCATATATTGTGTTTGCCTACTAAATAATTACTCTAATTGGACCAAATCCCGTGTTCATGCCCGCTTGAGTATGTTTCGCCGGACCGTCTCAACTGGGTCGTGTTGAAACCGGTAGTAGATGAACCCACTGAGTTTGTTTCGCTGGGTCTTCTCAGTTGGGGCGCATTGGATCCGGTGGTAGCATTAAAGCGCGACCGTCGTTATTAACACAAGGTCCGTCATAATAATAATACCTTTAATATAGACAGAACCATTGACAATATGTAGTAAAAATATTAGACTTAAACTAGATAATTAAACATAATCTCTTGACAATAACTTGATACGAGCTAGCTAAATATCATTTCTGTAATAAAATAAATTTTATAAATGTTTTCATACAAGATGTACGTAAATATCTATGTTACTAGAAATAATATCTAATGTATACAACTATATTACTACAAACATGTTCTGACTATTTACAAGCGCTTTTTTAAAGTCTACGTGAATAAAAACCTTTTTTATTTATTTTAAAGGTGCCCCACTACAGTTTGTAACTAAATGTTTAAGTGTTGCTTTATCATAAATCTATTATAAAGTTAATTGCCCATCTGTCTTGTATATACTTACTTATATTATTTCTACCTATAGATCTCTGTAGTTTATTTTTCATATCTCACTCCTTTGACTTCAAATACATCTTAACCTCCTGTTTCTGTCTAGTTTTCTGTTCACCCTCTTTTTGTTTTCAGCCCATCCTCATTCACCTCACATCATGCAGACCCGAAGCATGGCTGCAACTCAAGTAGCTGAACATAAGTTGAAATCAGCTCTCAAGGACTTACAGACATACCAAGATCAGTGTCATAAACTTGAACAGGAGCGTGAGGAGAATGAGGTAGAGATAATAAGGGTCATTGATAGTAACACATCACTGAAAAGAGAACTTGTGAAACTCAACCACCAACTAGAGTCTACTGTAGTATGTAAGTTAGACATAAGTATGTATCACCCTTTCCTATTAATATAAAGCATGTTTACTTATTAATAAAGAGAGAGTTATTATCCAGCAGTCAGAGCGTTTCATTGATATATCATCGCCCAACCTTACATGGCGACCCTGCCCTGTTTGGTATTTGAGGCATCGGGTCGCACTTCGGTCATCATGTGGACATTTTACGAATTTGGTTCTGAGACTACATTACGTGATTAAAGACTCATTTTTTTTTTATCTTCAAAAATGTGCAATTCTAATACACCAAAAAGAGAAGATGTTATCATCAATCAAAATGGCATTGGGACTTCTAATTCGGCCAGTACTGAACAACTACAATTTCATCTATCGGCGATCAGCATAGTTATGATGATAATCCTTGGCTTGCTGTTGATATTGGCAATTTATTTTGCTTACAAATGTTACAAAAATTGCCATGAGGCATGGATCGATGAAAGAATCATTCGCCAATCTTTGAGGAGAACATTTACTCGGCGCGGGCGTCGAGGAGCTTCAGATGTAACCAGATGTTCAACGTGTGCCAGAACAAAGCCTACCCAGTGCATGGACGATTTCGAGCTAAAACCGAGTGGATAAGAACTGAGAGCTGTAATAAGTGCCACTAAGTGTTAAAAAGTGTGTACAAAATTTGTGTTTTGCTGTGCGCATAAACGTAACTCAACGAGGAACGTACGTCTCCCAATGGTAACCGATTTATGTAACTTTTATTTGTATGTTAAGTATATTATCCTTTTTAGTTAAGATGACATATTATGGCCCAAGAACTTAGCAATGTATATGAGAAGTTAAGAGTAATTAAAGAGAATTTAACTAAGTTGAGTTATGACAAAAGAACGCCTGAACGATTAAAAGAAAAGTTCAATGAGGCAACTGTTGCGTATAATAGTTACACCGTTTTATTTTCAAGTTTAAAAAATCAAATAGAAAAGAAAGAATTAAGTGCCGAAAGTTTGTCATTAATTAAATCTTATAGTGATAGGATTAAAGAATTATATTTAGAGATTAAGGAATTTTGTCATAAATCACATGTACGTGTATCTGATAAGTCTAGTAGCGAAACATTTGGTATGACAACAAATAACGGAAAGGACTCCAAAATGGAATTTAATTTAAAAACAGCTTTAAGTTTGTTACCAGTCATGAACGATGAATCATCAACGAGACAATTAATTGACGGAATTGACTATTATAGTTCTATTTTGAATGGTCAACAATGTAAATTAAATTTGATAAACTTTGTTTTAAAGAGTCGTCTTTCTCAATCCGCGAAGTTGAAACTTAATACTAGTTATACAACCGTAGATGCATTATTAGCTGATATGCGTACGATTCTTTTACCTAAAAAGAGTTCCGTAGCTTTACAAAATAAACTACAATCTGTTCGGCAAGATGGAAAATCAATTGGTGATTACGGCAAAGAATTGACCGAAATATTCATGGATCTGACTATCGCGCAAGCCGACGGTAATACGCAGAATTTAAAAATTTTACAGCCCTTAAATGAAAAGCAAGCGATCAAACGTTTTGCCGACGGGTTGCGCAATAGGCGTCTTAGCACTATAATAGCTGCACGAAATTTTAACTCATTGAAGGACGCGGTACAGGCAGCGGTAGATGAGGAAATTGCGTTGCCGTCTCAGTCTGGAGATATTTTAACGTATAATAAAAAGCGTAACAACTATCATAAACCTACGTATTACAGAGGTAACTTTAATGCTGGGACTACTCGCCAGTTTCGAGGTGCTTCTACATATAATAACTTTAGCAGACCAACCATGCACCGTGGTGCTACGTTCTACCGAGGCCGTGGTCGTGCCTTCGAGAATCAAGTACGAGGTCCGTCAACATCGTACCGAGGTAAGTACTCGAACTATAATAATAGGTACAATAATAATTATAGGGGTCATCGAGGGACACGTCAATATCCAAATATTCGTGTATTGAACGATGAACCCACTAATGACAATTCGCCTGTGGAACAAAGCAAATTTTTTCGTGAATAATGATTTCATTTGTGCAAACGATAGTACTTGTTGCATTGATTTATATGTAGATAAATATAACTATTCATTTCTAATAGACACCGGCGCAACCATCTGTGCTATTAAATATAAACATGTTGTTGGATTAAACATTCCACTCCATACAGAGACCATTACAATAAACGGAATAGGCGGTTCAATAGAAGCAATCGGATACGTTTATTTAACACTTAGTAACTGTTATGATCCGCCAGGTCATTCATTCGAACATAAGTTTTATGTTTTTGATTCCTTGCCATGTAAGGCACATGCTATTTTAGGACAAGATTTTCTTTCCAAATTTAATGCTATTTTAAATCTTAATTGTTCTACTTTGACACTAAATAATAACATTATTTTACCTTTAAGATCGAGTTCCCATTGTTTTATTTTACCGCCAAGATCAGAATCGATACATTATATACAAACTACGTTTACAGAAGAATGTCTAGTTTGTTCCTCGGAATTACAGGAGGAAGTATTTCTGGCTAGTACGTTAGTAAAGCCTACAAATGGCTTGATACCTATTTTGGTTTTAAATACAAGCGACAAGGAGGTTTCCCTTGACAATATTCAACCGACCATACAGAATGTTAGCGAATATAATGTGTGTAGTTTTAATCAATGTAAAATTGTCAATTCGAATCGTGTAAAAAAATTATTTAGCTTATTAAATTTAAAACATTTGAATGCTGAAGAGCAAGTAACTATTGAAAACATATGTGCAAAATTTTCAGATGTATTTTTATTACCAGGAGACCAGTTAACCACAACAAACATTTATAAATACCAAATTAATTTAAAACCTAATACTCAGCCTGTATTTAGTAAACCCTATAGAATTCCATATTCCCAAAAACGTGAAGTAAATGATCAGATTAGTGATATGTTACGAGAAGGCATAATTGAGCCATGCCAGTCTGAATGGTCTAGCCCATTGTTACTGGTTCCGAAAAAAATAGATAGTTTAGGCAATAGGAAGTGGCGATTGGTAATTGACTACAGAAAATTAAACAATAACATCCAAGACGATAAATTTCCCCTCCCTAATATAACCGAAATTTTGGATTCTCTTTCAGGAGCTATATACTTTTCTACGCTTGACCTTTCTAGCGGGTACTACCAATGTGACCTTGACCCCGAAAGTCGAAAATATACAGCATTTTGTTCGGGTCAATATAAAATTGCAAATAACAGTAACACAGACAATAATTGTACTGCTTCCGTTTCAGGCCAATATCAGATGACAAGAATGCCTATGGGTTTGAAAACAAGCCCTAATGCATTTTCAAAAATGATGACTGTTGCCATGTCAGGGTTAACTTTCGAGAAATGCCTAGTTTATTTAGATGACCTTGTCGTTTTTGGAAAGTCCTTAGAAGGACACGCTAAAAATCTCATTGATGTTTTTACTCGATTACGTCAGGTCAATTTAAAATTAAATCCCCTTAAATGTAATTTCCTTAAAAAAGACATTTTATATTTAGGACATATCATATCCGGTGAAGGTGTTCTACCTGACCCTCAAAAAATTCAAGCGTTGAACAATTGGCCAGTTCCAAACAATGTAGAAGAATTGATAAGATTTGTAGCGTTTGCGAACTATTATAGGAAATTTATCAAAAATTTTGCGTTTATAGCGTATCCACTTACGCGCTTAACTAAGAAAAATACGCCATTTATATGGGACGAAAAATGTCAGAATGCATTTTTAAAGTTAAAATCTATTATATCTTCACCTCCCATACTTCAATATCCGGATTTTTCGACAGACCATAAGTTTATATTACAAACGGATGCTTCGCAACATTCATTGGGCGCCGTCTTATGTAACGAAAATAATAAACCTATAGCGTTTGCAAGCAGAAACCTCAATAAAGCTGAACTTAACTACCCCACAGTGGAAAAAGAGCTGTTAGCAATAGTTTGGGCTGTGAAGCATTTTCGCCCTTATTTATATGGTAGGACTTTTATTATTCAAACCGATCATAAACCACTTATTTATTTATTTACAATGCGAGATCCCTCTAGTCGTCTCATGAAATTTAGACTTTTACTTGAAGAATATGATTTCATCATAAAGTACATAAAAGGATCAGATAATATTATAGCTGACTCAATGTCACGCCTACCTATTACATCGACAGACTTAAAAACTATGCATGAAAGCATTATCTCTGTTATGACACGTGCACAACGTAAAAAACAATTAGACCTTCAGGATTCTCCGAGTGCTATGGTTCCTACTGACGATTGGCCTGCGCAACCAAAAGTTGTAGAAATTCATAGTAAACCGAGAATTTCTGTAGAACTAAAATTTATTGGTAAATATAAACTAAAAAGCTTACGTAAGTCTAATGAAATTGAATTAGAGAATAAAGTGTTTTGTTATTCGTCATCTAGAATGACTTTGTTTATAAATCCAGTATCCCAATCACAACTGACGCCAGCCGCTTTTGTGAGGGAACTGAGATATTTTTGCGAGAAAATAAATGTACTTGAATTAATTTTCATAAGATGTAAAATGTATGACGAATTTATAGAAAAAGTAATTAAAGAAATTAAGAATTACACTAATTGGTCCGGACCGCGATTGTGTATATTAAACAATGTTGAAATAATTGACAACAAAGACGACCAAAAAGTAATATTAAATGATTTCATCTTCTACCAACTAGTGGCCACGCTGGTATAAGACGAATGTATAAAAATATCAAGAAATATTACTTTTGGCCAGGTCTTGAACGCGATGTTAAGGAATTTATTAAGAAATGTGAGAAGTGCCAAAAGCAGAAACATAATTCTCATTATATTAAAGAACCTATGGTAATAACAACTACTGCGAATTCTTCAATGGAAAAAAATTTCCTTGACGTAGTAGGTTCATTAGATAAGGATGACTACAACTATTAGTATATACTGACTATCCAATGCGAATTAAGTAAATACGTAGAGGCATATCCTATGTTTTCTAAAAGTTCAAATGAGATAGCGAAAAACTTTGTTAATAATTTTATACTCCGTTTTGGGATACCAGATAGAGTCGCGACTGATAGGGGTTCTGAATTTTTATCATCAATTTTCCAGGAAACTTGTAAATTATTAAATATAACTACTCTTAACTCTACTGCATACCATCACCAAACTATAGGCTCTTTAGAGAATACTCATAAAAATTTAGGTAATTTTTTAAGAATACAAACCGATAACCATTCGAATTCATGGAGTACATGGTTACCCTACTAGTGCTTCGCCTACAATACGTCTGTTCATACTGCTACCAAATTTACGCCGTATGAGTTAGTATTCGGGAAACGTTGTAATATACCATCCAATTTGAATAAAAATGCAGTAGAGCCACTTTATAACTATGACAATTATCCCTTAGAATTGAAGTACAGACTCCAAACATCACAAAAAGAAGCGTACCAAAATTTAATACAAAGTAAAATACTAAGAAAAGAGAAACATGATTCTACCTGTAATCCCATTACCTATAAGGAGAACGACTTGATACTTGTACGAAATGAGACTGGTACTAAACTTCAAAGTGTTTACAATGGACCATACTTGGTAATCAAAGATGTTGCACCAAATGTTGAAATATTAAAAGATAATGGTAAAACCGATTTAGTACATAAGAATAGGACTAAGCTATATTATTCATGATTATATTTTTATTATATACACATTTTACATATTTTTACTATTTTACACCTTATATTAATTGTTGTATTCAACTTAACTTTTACTCAATATAACTATACAAAACATTGATATGTTTGCTTACGTAAATTGTAATGTTATCTAAATAAAACAAACATTTAGAACTATGTATTCAGATGTTAATAAAACCCATGCAATTGTAGTGCATAATACTGCGATTTATTTACTATGTTAGTTGTAAGTAAATAAAATAATACTGTCATATTATTTTATTTTTTTTTCCTTTCGTTGGAGGTGTAGTATGTAAGTTAGACATAAGTATGTATCACCCTTTCCTATTAATATAAAGCATGTTTACTTATTAATAAAGAGAGAGTTATTATCCAGCAGTCAGAGCGTTTCATTGATATATCATCGCCCAACCTTACACTACTATTGAAGAGCGAGACAGACTGCATGCGGAGACAGAGTCTTTTGATAAGTGTAGAGTGTTATATGAAGAAGCACTGTTCAAAATTAGAGATCTTGAATTAGAATTAATTAATTGTAATGAGAAGATGTCAAATTATGTAAAAAACACAACTTGTCCAGTAGCTTCCATTAATCAGAGCTTGTATGACGAGTTGGCCAGTTGTAGTCCGGTGGATCTCCCTATTAATACAATGGTGACCATTGATTTGACTGGCGATGACTGTGTAGACTGCCAGCCAAGCGTTAATTCCGTAAGTAGTGACAAGCTAAAACAATACATACTTGAACTAAGTAAAGTACGTAGGGCATTATTAAACAAATTAGAAAATTATGAAATTAAATTAGAGGATTGCAAACTAATTTATGAAAAAGATACTCAGTATTTGCTTTCTGAGATAAAAACTCTTGGGAAGTCCCTAGCAATCTCATATCACAGTTTCCAGTCATACAAAAATGAAATGCAATTGCTGGCTGGAAAGTGTAATCCTGAAAGCAATAGGACATTGGAACCGGTTAACACCAGTAGTGCAGTAGTGGAGTCATACACACAGCTGGGATCAGAGTCACCAGTATCTCCACAAAATGACAATATTAAACATAGCTCCATACTGTATTCCGATGAAATGGGTAAGGGCCTTGGTACCTTGCTTTGTAATAAGCTGAGTTGTTCCTTTGTCAACTATTGTATGCCAGGATTACATTATAAAGATATAATAGATAAATTAATTCAGAATAAACACAGTGCCAAATCATGTATAACTCTAATGGTAGGAAATTGTAAGAACTTAAAGAAAAAAGACATTACAGATAGTTTCACTAAGATGTTAGAATTAGACTGTAATAAGATAATATTGTGTGCCTTCCCCTATGTGTCCAATGTGCCTGATAGTACAAATAATTATATCCACAAGCTAAATATGCACGTACAGTTTTTGGTTAGCCATTATAGTAATAAATTTATATTTTTGGACACAAATAGTTTTATAGATTCTTGTAGGGTAACCATGAGTACAGTTACTGTCTCAAGAAAATTTTTGAACATACTTGCAACTTTAGTAGCGGCACATATTAACTCAGTCATAAGTAGTATCACGAAATCACTTTTTATACCATCTTTTAGTAATGTTATTAAAATCAATTTGGTTAGTAGTTTAAACATGTAAGCATGACAATAGAGAAGTGTGATAACTTTCTAATTCTATCACATCAAAATATAAACCGCTTCTCTAGCAAAATTCTAGACATAGAACTTTTTAATGAAAAATATGAAATAGATATCCTTTGTTCAATTGTTTTATATAAATGTGTTACGTGAACTATCTGTAAATAATTGCTATCATATACTTAATTTAAAATTATTGACTCTGTCTCAAAATGAATAATGTTATTGTTTCGAAGTTTTTCTTTTGTATACCTAATTTTAGACTATATAATCTAAAATAATAAGCATTCAGACAACCGATCGAGCATATATTGTGTTTGCCTACTAAATAATTACTCTAATTGGACCAAATCCCGTGTTCATGCCCGCTTGAGTATGTTTCGCCGGACCGTCTCAACTGGGTCGTGTTGAAACCGGTAGTAGATGAACCCACTGAGTTTGTTTCGCTGGGTCTTCTCAGTTGGGGCGCATTGGATCCGGTGGTAGCATTAAAGCGCGACCGTCGTTATTAACACAAGGTCCGTCATAATAATAATACCTTTAATATAGACAGAACCATTGACAATATGTAGTAAAAATATTAGACTTAAACTAGATAATTAAACATAATCTCTTGACAATAACTTGATACGAGCTAGCTAAATATCATTAGTGTAATAAAAAAAAATTTATAAATGTTTTCATACAAGATGTACCTAAATATCTATGTAACTAGAAATAATATCTAATGTATACAACTATATTACTACAAACATGTTCTGACTATTTACAAGCGCTTTTTTAAAGTCTACGTGAATAAAAATCTTTTTTATTTTATTTATTTATTTATTTAATATAATAATATTTATTTTCAGAAAGTTACAGATACTTAAGTTAAACCGTGGGTACATAATCATTATAAATTTCGCTCAAACATTGCTTATTTTATGCTCATACTTATAAAATTAGATAATCTGTACAAAAATATAATAACCCTGCCTCTTAAACTAGGCAAGCCTGTGTCTTAAGAGACAGTGTTCCGTCATTTTTATTTATTTTTTCTTTTACACTTATTGTTTAAGTAGTACAATATAACAGAATATGTTACAGTTTTATTCAGGTATCTACATTAGAATGGATCTTGTGTGGTTGTGTGCGTGTGTGTGTGTGCGTGTGTATGTGTGTGTGTGTGTTGGTGTGTGCGTGTATGTGAGTTAATGAGTGTAGGTGCGCGGATGTATGTGCGTGTGTGTGATATTCGCTGTGGTCAGGCGATATATGCGAGTAGAGATTCTGTGTATAAATAATCTTTTTTCAATAGCCATTCTGTAACTTTAGATCGTAGAGTATAACGATTCAGGCTTAAGATATTGAGTTGTTTAGTGATTTTTTTGTATATGTGAGTGCTTAGTGTGTAGAACTGACGTGATGCGAAAGTTGTTTTGTGTATAGTACCAGGTAGGATGTTATTTCTTTTCTTAGGAAAAGGTGGTGGAAGATTGCTGTGTTTTCGTAGAATTGAATTGAGCACGTAGAGTTGGCGTACCGTGAGAACGCCACAGTCAGAGTATAACATTGTAGTCGAGTATTTGTACGGCTTTTTTGTCATTACTTTTAGTATAGCTCTCTGTGCTCTTTCAACTCTAAGAAAGTCCGTTTTTGAAGCTCCTCCCCATACTGGAATGCAGTACCCAATGACCGACTGGCACAAAGCAGAATAAACCATCTTAAGGGTTTTAAATGTTGCGGATTCCCTAAGAGATTTAAAAATATGTATGAGACGCAGTGTTTTTGTAGTGACTACATCAATTTGTTTGTTCCACTTTAATCCGTCATCAATATGGACTCCTAAATATTTGATGCAATCAGCTCGGGCCACTTTTTGGCAGGTGCACGGTACCAGTGAAGGGTTTAAGCATGTGTGAGCCGTTAGAGAAAAGTTATGTGATGGTGCGTTTATGCGGCGCATTGAGAATGGGACATAGGTAGTCTTATCTAAATTCAGAGTGAGAAGATTTTCGTTGAGCCATCTCATTATTCTGGACAATACTATTTCTGAATTTGACCTTACCTCGTCCCACGTACGTCCGTGTACGAGGAGTGCTGTGTCATCGGCGTATGCGTAAATATTACAATTTGGAACTTTAAGTTTCCATAGATCATTGACGTAGATTTGAAATAATGTGAAGAAGTGACAGACTCCTCGTCACTAAGGTAGGTATCAATTTTCACACGTTGTGTACGATTTTTTTAAATAATCTTTAAAAATATCGAGCTGTTTTCCGCGAATACCTATCTTTTCTAGCTTTGTCGTAAGTAAGGGTACCGAAACTGTGTCAAACGCCTTTGAAAGGTCCAAAAAGATGCCTAAACATTTTATTTTTTTATCCAAGTTTTCAGCAATAGACTGTGTAAGATCTAATATTACATCCTCTGTGGACACTCCCGAACGGAAACCGTATTGGTTGTCCGCGAGAAGATGATACTGATCTAAAAAGTTCCTAAGCCGATTGTTTAGGATCCTTTCGAGAATTTTGGAAAGTGCTGGTAACACAGATATTGGCCTATAATTATTGACACAGTTTCGGGCCCCACCTTTGTAAATGGGGTGAATTAAAGCTTTTTTATACGCGTCTGGAAATATACCTGTCTGTAGGGAACGATTGCAAAGGTATGTTATAGGTGCGATCAAAATATGACGGCAGGTTTTTAGTAACCTTGATGACACGCCATCCCAACCTACAGCGCAGTCATCGCGTAGCTGGAGGATAAGAGACTCTACTTCTACTTCATCCACATCCAATAACACAAGAGAGTTCACAGGAGACTCTGTTTTGTGGGTGTCAGTAGACACACATTGCTGTTTATTATTTGTTAGGGTTGGCGCAGAAATATTAGGGCATGTGATTTTTTCGGCTAGGTTTTTTCCTACTGTACTAAAGAACTGGCACACTTCGTTTATAGAGGTCTTTGAGTTATCTTTAGTACTCAACAACTCAAACGGAATAATATTCGTTTTCTGCGTGTTTGTTATTTGTTTAATTGTTTTCCACAACTTTCTGGGATTATGTTTGGCTTTCTCAAGCTCGTTTGTTTCATAAGCTATTTTTAGTTTTCTAAGCAGATTGTTGCAAAAGTTTCTATAGCGGGTGTATGTGATTTTTAATATTAGGTTGTCCTGGTGCTTTTTTACTTTTTTGTTCATTTTATCTCTATTTCTGATACATCTTAGGCCAGGTGTTATCCACGGTTTTATTTATGTTTATCATATAGGTTTATGGTTCTTTTTTGTCTTGGAACTCTAATCAGGTTGCTGTGTTTAGATATAGTAGATTGTATTACATTAATTAAATGATTAACTGAGTCATTAACATTGTCCATGCGGTAGATCGGAGATAAATCTGTGTTTTCCAAAGTATTAATGATAGCATCATAATCTAAGCGGGTAGTAGTGCGAGTGGTTGTCTTGGTTGGGATTGTGTTAGTAATCGACAAAATAGTTGGTTTATGGTCGGTAATGAATGAATTTAGGACAAGTGTTGTAGCTGGAAAATTAGATTTCAGTAATATGTGATCGATACAGTTATCTAACCGTGTGGGAAATATATGGGTAGGCAGAAGACCATGTGGGGCATTTAACATAAGGTAGTCTAAACTGCGCTCATTCCTATTGTTTGGCCTTATGTCTATATTAAGATCACCTACTAAAACAATATTAGGGGAAGAGGATATATTATCATATAATGTTGTCAAGCTTGTTTTAAAATTCTCGAAATTGTCTTTAGAGTTTAATGAAGGGGATCGATAGATAGCTACTACGGTTATAAGGTACTGTATTATTTCATATTAGACATTTGAAAATTATGACCTTAAACCTTAAATAGAATTTGGGATAGGTAAATTGAAATAACGTATGTACAGACGCCATCACATCAAGCTAGCCCAATCTGTCTAATTTCCCCAATTGAAAGTGAACCTTTTGCTTATGTGATAAAGTTAAAAATCCTTAAAAGATATTTGACAGATTGGGATAGCTGGATGTGCTGGCGTCTGTACAATATCAAGTTTTAAATGAAGAATCTAAGATATTGCGAAATATATTAACAGGTTGATAAATCTAGGTATACATATAATAAAATCGTAGGAAAGTCAAAACTGTACATTGAATAATTTTTAAAGGATTCTAGGGGCGTGTCGTATCATATCTTCAATCGATATCGAAGCCAAAAATATAGTTTTTAGAATTTTTGTCTGTTTGTCTGTATGTATGTCCGGGCTAAACTCAAAAAGTACTGCATGGATTTACTTCAAATTGAGTATGAATATTACTAAGAGGTCGGGTCAACATATTGGCTACGTATTATCACGCTCTCACTTACGAGGGAAGAGCTGTGATAATTTATAAAGTTTATCGCGGGTAAAACCGCGGGGCACAGCTAGTATTAACTATAAGAGCAAAACACTAACACTGCCAAAGTCTAACTTTAATCTACACCTAACAAATCGCTAGCTTCCCAGTAAGATCTTCATTAGACGACCATCGTTCATTAAACATCTATCAATCTTAGAATATACAAGTTCATACGTCGAAATTCCTCACAAGAAAACTGCTTATTAGTAAGTCTAGACTAACATTAGGTACTAAAGACTTCTCATAATTTGAGCTAGGCGAGCAGTTCTAACTTACATTAGAATAAGTACAAAAGTGCTACCTACCATAAACTGGCACCCTCGTAGGGAAGAGTGTAACACACCTCTATCTGAGAAATTAAATGTAAGAGTGCCACTTTATTGTGGAAGTACTACGTCTACGTGAAGGGTAATGTACTAATTTATTCATGTTTGTAAAGCCTTCATCAGGCAGCTATATTGAAGTACGAATCACATGTAATTTTGGTGAGTGTAGTGTGAAGTGGGTAGGAGATGGAATTAAACATTGAAAGCCATTTTAAATGGTACGAGTATGCATTACATTAAATATTAACTAATTTCAATAAGATGGAGGTTATCAAATCGACTCTGATTCTCTTTTGTATGAATCCGCGACTTATCCGTTGCATATGAACTAATTTTATCGAAGACTAGCTGTGCCCCGCGGTTTTACCCGCGTTAAATTTTATAAATTATCACAGTGCCTCCCCCGTAGGTTATAGTGTGATAAATACCTATGTTACTAGAAATAATATCTAATGTATACAACTATATTACTACAAACATGTTCTGACTATTTACAAGCGCTTTTTTAAAGTCTACGTGAATAAAAACCTTTTTTATTTATTTATTTATTATAATATGTAGCCTATATGTTGACCCGACCTCTTAATAATATTCATGCAAAATTTGAAGTAAATCCATGCAGTACTTTTTGAGTTTATCCCGGACATACATACAGACAAACAAACACACAGACAAAAATTCTAAAAACTATATTTTTGGCTTTGACTTCGATTGTAGATCACGCCCCAAGTGTCCTTTTTTTAAATTCTTCAATGTACAGTTTTGACTTTCCTACGATTTTATTTTAAGTATATAGATATATAGATTAGCTTCGTTCCGCGTTATAAATATTTTTGTTCCAGCCCATATGTTTGTCCGGCGTAATACTTCGGGTTAAAAGTTCGGAATACATTTTGGAATGTTTCATAGCCTATGACACCCCACAATAACTTAGCTTTCTACAGGTGAAATGATTTTGAAAATCGGTTCAGTAGATCCAGAGAATACCCCTTACAGCGTCACAAACACACAAATGTTACCACTTTATAATATTAGTACAGATGAAGACCTAACAAGTAAAAGAGTGTTGAGGGTGAGTTTGAGGCTCTCATAGCCAGATGCTTTCACTACTCCGGTGATTGGCAAGGTTAAGCAACTAGGCTCGCGGTCAGTCCATAGATGGGTGGCCGCCAAACCGGATTCATTTCTGAGCGTGTCTGTGCTTCGGAGAGCACGTTAAGCTGCCGGTCCCGGTTGTAGCCATTAGGCAACAGTTGTAAAACTATGTCAGAGGCTTAATCGGCGACTTGAACAACTCTAACGCTAGGGTAACCACTGCACATACGATAAGTTGCTGTGTGGTGCTCTAACGCTAGGGTAACCACTGCACATACGATAAGTATACGATAAGTTGCTGTGTGGTGACGGCCTAAGAATATCACCACCCCCTCTCATCCCGTGGGGGGACGTAAAAGTCGTCCCGAGGGAACACCAGAGAACGGAGTTCTCCTGAGTACCATGTCCACCTTACTGCGATCGCCAACTCGTCTGCCAAGCGTGGCGATTATGGCAAATCCCCTCAAATGATGGACACAACCAAACCGCGGCCCCCAGTCCCCGGCAGACCTGCTATTCCCAGCCGTGGTAACAGCCGTGGTTACGGCAGGGCAGGGGGTGCTAAGAATCCCCGGCAGATTCCGCGTTACCAACACCGACGACCTCTGGCCCTGGCAACATATAACACACGTACACTGCGGTCCGACGAGAAGATAACCGAACTGGAGGAAGAATTGAGCAGGTTACATTGGGATATTGTAGGATTATCTGAAGTCCGAAGAGAGGGGGAGGACTCGATAATACTGAAATCCGGAAACCTGCTCTATTACCGGGAGGGTGACCAAATATCCCAAGGTGGTGTCGGGTTCATAGTCCACAAGTCCCTCGTGAACAACCTAGTGAAAATCGAGAGTGTGTCGACGAGGGTTGCGTACCTTATACTCAGAATCATCAAGCGGTATTCGTTGAAGGTTATACAGGTATACGCACCCACTTCGACACACCCCGACGATGAATTAGAGGTTATGTATGAGGACATATTCAGAGCCATACATACCTCTAACTCCTATTTCACTGTGGTCATGGGGGACTTTAACGCGAAGCTGGGCAAATGATTCGGTAATGAGCTGAGAGTGGGGCAATTTGGAACTGGAGACCGGAACCCCCGGGGCCAAATGTTGGCCGACTTCATGGAGAAGGAGGGACTCTTTATGATGAATTCCTTCTTCAGAAAGCCGGATCACCGCAAATGGACCTGGGTGAGCCCCGATGGTAAAACTAAAAATGAGATAGACTTTATCTTGTCGACGAGACGACAGATGTTCAATGATGTCTCCGTGATCAATGCGGTTAAAACCGGGAGCGATCACAGACTGGTCAGAGGCTCATTGAACCTTAATGTCAAACTCCAGAGGTCCCGACTGATAAAGTCTACGCTCCGACCTTTACCTATCCACGTCCAAAACCCCGAACCATTTCAGCTCGAACTGCAAAACCGTTTCGAATGCCTAGCAGACTGCGAGGAAGTGGACTCATACTATGACAGGCTCGTAGAAGCTGTCCATACGGCTGGGTCTAAGGTCTTCAAGGCCCGTCGTACAAACAGAACAAAAAAGATATCTGACTTTACCCTGCAACTTATGGAAGATAGACGGAAAATGGTTCTGACATCCTCAGATGATGCTACCAGATATCGGCAGCTCAACAGACAGATCTCAAAGTCTTTAACTCGCGACACGCGGCAATTTAATACAATTAGTATTAAAGAGGCTATTGAGCGGAACAAAGGCTCTAAAGTGTTCGCAAGAGCTCTGTCTGTTGGACAGAGCCAACTGACGAAGCTGAAGACTGAGGATGGTAGAATCGTCACGTCTAAGCCTGAGTTGCTGGGAGAGATCGAGAAGTTCTACGGACAGTTATATACGACAACACAGCCACCTGTCAAAAGTCATGCCTCAGATCCCAGAGCACGACTAACCCGACACTACACCGAAGACATCCCGGACGTCAGCCTGTACGAGATTAGAATGGCTCTCAAACAACTCAAGAACAATAAGGCGCCTGGTGATGATGGAGTTACAGCAGAGCTTCTGAAGGCGGGTGGTACACCAATCCTACGGGCCCTTCAGAAGTTATTTAACTCCGTCATACTCGAAGGTCAAACGCCAAAAGCATGGCACAGGAGTGTGGTGGTGCTTTTCTTCAAAAAGGGCGACAAGACCCTATTGAAGAATTATAGACCCATCACACTGCTGAGCCATGTTTACAAGTTGTTTTCGAGGGTCGTTACGAACCGTCTCGCGCGCAGGTTTGACGACTTCCAGCCTCCCGAACAAGCCGGTTTCCGAAAAGGCTTTAGCACCATAGACCACATACATACGCTGCGGCGAGTTATACAGAAGACCGAAGAGTATAACAAGCCACTGTGCTTAGCGTTTGTGGACTATGAGAAAGCCTTTGATTCTATCGAAACATGGGCCGTGCTGAGGTCTCTCATAAGGTGCCAAATTGACTACCGGTATATCGAGGTGATAAAGTGTTTGTATGAAAACACCACTATGTCAGTGCGACTCCAGGACCAGATCTCGAAACCTATCCACTTGCAGCGAGGCGTGAGACAGGGAGATGTTATATCTTCGAAACTGTTCACCGCTGCATTGGAAGACGTCTTCAAGCTTCTGCACTGGAAAGGCTTTGGCATCAATGTCAATGGCGAGTACATCACTCACCTTCGATTTGCCGATGATATAGTAGTCATGGCTGAGACCATGGAAGACCTCGGTACAATGCTCGATGACCTCAGCAGAGTCTCTCAACAAGTGGGTCTGAAAATGAACATGGATAAGACGAAAATCATGTCAAACGTCCATGTTGCACCCACTCAATTGAAAGGTAGGTCCAACTTCGAGAAGGAGGTCAATCGTAGAATCCAACTCGGCTGGGCAGCGTTCGGGAAGCAACGTAACATCTTCTCGTCCAAAATACCGCTGTGTCTCAAGTCGAAAGTCTTCGACGAGTGTGTGTTGCCAGTGATGACATACGGAACAGAGACGTGGTCGCTCACTATGGGCCTTATTAGAAGGCTCAAGGTCACCCAAAGAGCAATGGAGAGGGCTATGCTCGGAGTTTCCCTGCGGGATCGCATCAGAAATGTCGAAATCCGCAGGCGAACCAAAGTCACCGACATAGCCCGAAGAATTGCCAAGTTGAAGTGGCAGTGGGCAGGGCACATAGCTCGTAGAGCCGACGGCCGTTGGGGCAGAAAGGTTCTCGAGTGGCGACCACGAACCGGAAGACGCAGCGTGGGCAGGCCCCCTACAAGATGGACCGATGATCTTGTGCGGGTCGCTGGAAAATGCTGGATGCGAATAGCACAAGACCGGCAATTGTGGAGATCTTTGGGGGAGGCCTTTGTCCAGCAGTGGACGTCTTTCGGCTGATATGATGATGATGATACGATAAGTAAGCAACAAGTAAAAAGTTACAAAACTTGGATTGTCGGCGTTAAGTTGCAAGTTTATCAGTTTTCTTCAGGTTGTTTCATGGAACTATACGCTCTAAACCTACATGAACTAATGCCTGTTTTCCTTTTTTTAATTGGAAAACCAGGCGCCGGGAGGTTGTCCACGGCTTTATTGTTGACATACCATAACCACTACAAGAAATGCACTCATACAGACTGGCCAAGGAGTTGACGTTCAAACGCAAAATTTAGATACTTTATGATGAGGAGTATCCAAATCACCCCCATGAATGTTCTACGATTTTGCGTAGTTATCAAGATATATTTTTTGTATTTTTAATATATTTTTTGTATATTTTTAGTGTGGTTTATTATATCATTGCAGAACTGACTTAGAATTTATTCGAAAGTTCTAAATTAGGGTTTGAGCTCAGGACTCATAAATTTTCAAAGTATCAAAAAAATTATAAAATGCGGAGATTATGGTTTCAAAGTAATTTTAAAGGGTTATTTCTTATTTTCTGTAACCGACCTTCAAAGTAAATTAATGCATTTTTAAAGGAAAAACAGTCAAATTTGTTATTGATTTGAGGTGAAATTAACAAAAAAAATCCTTAAACAATTATATCTCGAAAACTACGCAAAATCGTAGAACATACATAGGGCTGATTCGGATACTCCTCATCGTAAACTATCTATTTTGCGTTTGAACGTCTACTCCTCAGCCACCTTGTATATTTTGTAGCCAGAATCCTATAGGTATCATATAACAAATGCGAAAGTTTATGAGTATATGTATGTATCGATATTTTTTACTCTTTCACGCAAAATCTACTGAACGGGTTTTGATGAAACCTTGTAGTAATAAACTTACATATCCAAATAACATATAGGCTATAATTTATAAAGTTTAACGCAGGTGAAAAAGCAAGTAGGTAAGATATATAAATCTTAGTTTTTCGAAGCCCATTTCACTACAATTTCTTTGTATGGAGTAATATGTATGTTGTAGTTAGTTCTAAAGTTAGTAATAATGTTTTAATAGGCATACAAGCTCAGTGGTCCAACCTCTCGAGACTAAAGGGGGTCATATACCTAATTAAATAATTACCCATAAACTGTAGTTTAATACAGAGTTTGAAACTAACTGAAATTTGTTATTTATGATGTCATTTACAATTTTAATATAGTTGTGTTGATTTTTATTTATTTTGTCTAGAAATCTTTATAAATCCAATACTACTACTTACTTATCGTATGACCAGTGGTCAGAGATGTTCAAACTGCCAAGTACGCCTCCGACATGTCTTCGAGATTGTTGCCTAGTGGCTACAACTGGAATCGATAACTTAACGTGACCGCCGAAGCGCGGAGACACTCAGAAATTTAACCACTAGGGCGGTCACCCACCTATAGATTGACCGCGAGCTTAGATGCTTAACTTCCCGGCGCTGGGAGCTAATCCCAGCGCGAGAGAGTATGCGGCGCCCGGCTGGCTTTTCCCCGGCTAGGCACTCGTCTTATAAGCGGTCCCGGGAAGAGGTAACCTGCTGTAGCTCAGGTTGCCTAAACACGCTTGTGCGTGCTCGGGAGGGAGGGAAGGCACTCGTGCCCCCTCCCCTCCCCGGGGGAGAGTCTCGCGGACGCTCAATGTACAGCGGGGGTACTGGTGAGATATTCACGAGTACCCAGAGCCCCCGCTTCAAGCACTGTGAGGCTGGCTACCGTTGTGGGTCGGATCGCCGATGACTTACGGACCGTTGAGAGCATCTGGCTATAAGCGCCGTAATATTCCAATGACGACATTATATTAAGAGCTCGTAGTCAGTGGTCTATAAGTAATCGGCGTGGTAAAACACCTAGGTTGCCGGTCGGTCAATACATTGATGGACGATGAAGTGGTTTACTTCGTTTAGACTATAAAAACCTGTTTGAAAAAACACGCAACAAACTTGAACATATCTTGCTAACGACCTATTACATTGTTTATATTTGATTATTGGTAGTAATGGAGTACCAAGAGACAGGATAAGTTGCAAAGGGGTTTTAAGAAAAAGTCGGTGAGTTATTTTTATCCACAGATGGGGAAATCACTGGATGTAAATGACTCGGGAAAGACATATTATTTGGAAAGGTTTAGGAGAGGCCTACGCCGCAAAAGGCGACGCACCACTAAAACAACCTAAAATAGTACCAGCATGCAGTAATAAATAAATTTATATAGCCATATTTTCAGGCGTTCTGTAAAAATGCATATATAAATATAAAAAAAGTTATTCTTACTTGTTTTTTCCCTATCTAGCTGCCCAAAGCCGGGGCGGGTAGTTGGCTAATAAATACGTACAGACGCCAGCACATCAAGCTTCCCCAATCTGTCAAATTTCTCTATTTGAAAGTAACCCTTATGCTTATGTGTTAAAGTAGGAAATCTATGAAATAAATTTTACAGATTGGGGTACCTAGCTGGATGTGCTGGCGTCTGTACATAATAATTATTTCTCTCGTACTCTCCACGGAATTATCTTACGAAAATTCATGGGACACTTATTTACTACTTTTTAACGGCACTTTTCACTTTGTACCGAAGACGTCACTTCAACATAATTTCAGAGGCGGAATATCAAGCAAATTAGAGAGTCTCGGTATTGAAATTCTTGTAGCTTTGACGATTATTGAGTTCTGTCAGGTGAAGTTCTTCTCGCAATTTATTAGGTTAAAATAAGTATTTAGGTACGAAAAAGCATTAATATGAAATTTAATGAAAAAATGAAATTTATTCAGCACTTGGGTATTTACATACACTTGTACTTGTCAAGCTCACAATGCAATACATAAACACAGTTTAAAAACAGTTATTATGGCAACAAAATATTTCGAATTAGTGCGTCCGTGCGGTCTGTTTATATAATTTATAATATATATATATATATAACAATATAATATTAAGTTATAATATAAACATCAAAGATCGTTTGAAAATATCACATGTTTATTATATAACATATTACATAACATTTACCTAATAAATTCTAGTTACCGGTAGATATTTAAATCTTTGTATTGAATAATTCATTTTGATAAATAAATTTACAATAATGTGCTACCAACTGAATTTCGGTCACGGCGGCCAGTCTCAATGGAGACCAACCAATTGCACATATTATAGTGCACAAGTGAGCAAACACAGGGGCACTTTCTATTCTATCAATCTCATTATCCGATGGGACGACTAACGACACGACCGGAAAGAGGTCATGTACAGGACCGACGCGGCGACGCCTTTACGTGCTCTCTGAGGCACGGGGGTGTAATACAACTCCAAGATTTCGGGCTGATACTGGGAAATTTATTTTTTACGGAAAAATCCCATAATCACTTTTTGGGCTGACCCGGGATTTGAACCCAGGACCTCATTATTTTTTATTTATCTCAATATTGTTAAACACGCTACCGCTAGACCAACGAGGCAGTCAAAATTAACAATACCTACTAATGAATAGCTACACCGGACAATTCTAGTAAACTCCGCGCCAAAATGGAAAATAGTTGTACCAATCTAACAACAACAAAAAAAACAAAAATTTGAATTTGGAACCATAAACAAATCATCCATTCCCGATACTTTTTTGACTGAATGTAAGCTGACCTCTCATTGTATGGTAATCCTATAAAACGCGAGATCAGCTTATACTGGTAATTATTGTGCACCTTACTACGACACATTCTCCTAAAAACGTTTACGTGAGCGAGCACGAGTACTTTGAACTCTAGTTCGCAAGTCTTTACTTTGCTGCGCTGTGTAACTTCAATTTGCTTGTAAGACTAAGTTTAAGATGGCGGTTTTATTGCGGCACTAGTTTGTAATTAGTGGCTTTGGGAACAACTCAGGTCTATTAAAGACGGTGGATGATAATTTACGCAATAAGTCTTCATCGTATTTCCATGGCTCCATGTTCTATTACGGTAATACCAGTAAAATTACGGTTTGAAAATTGACGACGATGTTGACCGAAGGCTGGTTTTGTGCTGCCCACACCCAGCGACTTTCGTCTCAGTTTTCAGTCTACGTTAGTAAAAACCCTTTTTTTTATTAAAAAAAAAGGGTTTTTACTAACGTAGACTTTAAAAAAGCTCTTGAAAATAGTCAAAAAATGTTCATAGTAATAAATAATTAATTTGTAATTATTTCTAGGTACATATAGAATATAGATATTTAGGTAGGTACACGGATTGTAGGAAATAATTTACATTAAGATTTATTTTATAACAGTAACGATATTTAACTAACTTATATTAAGTTATTGTCAAGGATCATGTGTAGGTTTAATTATCAAAATTTTAGCTATATTTTTACTACATATTGTCTGAATGGTTCTGTCTATATTAAGGTACGAATTAAATGTTATTATTATGGCGGACCTTGTTTTTATAACGACGGCCGCGCCTTAATGCTACCACCGGATCCAATGCGCCCTTTGCCATAGGATTTGGCAAGAGTAATAATGAGACAACAAGATTGTATTTTAGTCTGATTTATTTAAGATATAAAAAGGGTTTAAATACTAATGTTGTACGTGTAAAATACTGTCTTATTTTATCGCTAAGCTTAATCAATAAATGTGCCTTATCTAAATACGTGATATTATGTGCGATATACAGTTGCTACATATACACCCCCTTTAAAAAAATATATATTTATAATTCCTATCGTTGATTAAAAATATACAGTAATGTTTTAAATTAGTAATAATAACATAATATGTAACTAGTGACCGTAACCTTGCTGATGCAGAATATAATAAAAATTGCTGATGTTGTTTTGACACATTACTCTGCCTTGGTCGATGCACTTGGTTTGTGCAAGCATATGCGCCATGACCTAGGTTAATCGTGGCATTTGTGTTGATTATTTCCCGCAAGCGTTTTCACTCTCCTGTCCACGGCCTTGAGAACTCCGTAGAGTAGGAGGATGCACAGGGTGATTATAATTTGGCCTATTGCGATGTTTCTTGTCCACCGTAGCTCTTCCAGGATAAGGCTTCTTAGTTGGTCGGCTTCATTTTGGTTTAAGCAGCTGTCGGAGTTGTAGACGATTTGGTCTTTGGAGCTTTGGTTGCCCATTGTTCTTTCGGAGATGCTGGCGATGAATGATGGCGTTTGTTAAAACACCGTGGGTATTTAAATGGGCAGAATACTTGCGTCAGCGAATACCGAATCGTACTACGGGTTTAACTGTCCGTCCTGACTTCGTGATGTACGTGTTCGGATTGTTTGATTTAATTTCTGAGGTAGGCACGTTTATAGTTTCACTGTTGATAACAAATGCTGGTTTTAATCTGTCTATTGATATTATTGTTTCCTTATCTCCAATCTTAATGGCATATGCTTTGTTCATTCTTTTTGTCACTGGGAAAGGTCCTTCATAGGGGGGTGTTAGACTTTTTTTTATTCTGTCGCATCGCACAAATACGTGTGAGCATTCCTTGAGCTCGGGATGAATGAAAATTGCTCGGCTTTGCTTCTTACGTTTTGGTACTGATATCATATGACTGATGTCCTTTTGAATATTTTTAACGAATTCTTCGTATGTAGAAGGTTGGTGTGATGATTCGAAAAAATCCCCAGGGAGTCTTATAGACGCGCCGTATGTCATCTCTACTGCGCTATATCCTGTATCTTCGCGTACACAACTTCGCAAACCAAGTAGAACCGTAGGAATTTCTTTCATTCAATTAGCGTTAGATCATGAGCGCTGCTTTTAAGGTTCTATGAAATCTCTCTATCATTCCATTTGCTTGTGGGTGATAAGGCGTTGTCCTAATTTTGTGTACTCCTAAAAATTGTGAAAGTGACTCAAATATTCTTGATTCAAATTGTCGACCTTGATCCGTCGTAATGCGTAATGGGCATCCGAACCTTGATATCCATGTTTCATATAGTGCGTGGGCTATCCTTTCGGCGGTGATATCTTCAATCGGAATTACTTCCGGCCATGAAGTACAACGATCTATGATTGTAATTAAATATCGTTTTCCTTCCGAAATAGGGAGAGGACCCACAATATCCATGTGCAAATGTTCGAACCGTTGTGATGGCATGAAGTTGCCAACAGGTGATATTGTGTGGCGTTGTATTTTTGATTTCTGGCAAGCTATGCACGATTTACACCAGTTATTGATATCTTTGTTCATACATGACCATAAATATCTTTGAGTTATCAATTTTCTAGTAGTTTTCTTCCCAGGATGACTCAGTCCATGAATGACGTCAAAAACTTGTCTTCGAAATTTTTCTGGTAAATAAGGACGATTTTTTCCAGTAGATGTGTCGCAGCTGATGCTTTGTGTAGAACCCGGAAGCATGATGTTATTAAATTTCAAATTCTTATTGTCACGAAGTCTAATTAATTTTTGGTCATTCAGTTGGCATCGCGCTAAGTCAGCATAATTAAATGGTGATGGCATATCAATTTGTTCTATACGTGATAGTGCGTCTGCAACAATATTATCACGTCCGCTAATGTGTTGAATATTGGTGCAATATTGCGAAATGAAATCTAATTGACGTACTAGCCGTGGCGTATCATTCGATGATGGTTTTTGAGAAAATGCGTAAGTCAAAGGTCGGTGATCAGTGAAAATTGTAAACTCTCTTCCTTCAATTAACCTTTGAAAATGCTTGACTGCCATATATACTCCGAGCAACTCTCTATCGAATGTTGAGTATTTTTGTTGAGTTACACTTAACTTTTTAGAGAAAAATCCTAATGGTTCCCAATTACGTCCAGACTTTTGTTGTAGAACCGCACCAACACAGGTAGAACTGGCATCCGTCATAAGGGCCAGTAGGGCGGTGCGGGAGGGATGAACTGTCGATACTGCGTTCAAAATGTTTTCCTTGCATTTATCAAAAGCTTTTTCGGCCTCTGTTGTCCAAGGAATAGGAGAATTATCGTTCTTTTTAGAGTCGTGCAGATAGTCGTTTAGAATGTTTTGATAGTCAGCGGCGTGTGGAAGGTTATTTCTATAAAAATTAATCATGCCTAAAAATCTCCTTAATTCTTTGACTGTCTTTGGCTTAGGGAATTCCATAATTGCCTTGTACTTTTCCTCAGTTGGGCATATTCCTTGGCTCGTTATATGATAACCTAAGAAATCTATTTCGCTCTTGAGAAAGTCACATTTTTCGAGATTAATAGTTACTCCATTCTCCTGTAAGCGTTTGAAAACCGTGTCCAAATGCTGATAATGCAAAAGCTCATTGTCTGAAGCTATAAGGCAATCGCCAACAAAGACGAATACGAAGTCTAAATCTCTGAATAGAGAGTCCATGAATCGTTGGAATGTTTGCGCTGCATTGCGTAGACCAAAAGGCATTTTTAAATATTCAAAAAGTCCAAAAGGAGTGATAATGGCGTGAGTGAGTGAAAGTGAGTTTTTTCCACATCTTGCACAGGAATACAGTGGTAGGCCTTCCGAATATCGATTTTGGTAAAGATTTTTTTCTTCTCTTATATATATCTAAGTGAAATCTGTCAATCGTGGAAGTGGGTATTTATCAGGTACAGTCACGTTATTGAGCATTCGATAATCTCCACATGGTCTCCATTCGCCATTCTTTTTTTTAACCATATGTAAAGGACTGGCCCATGGGCTGTCCGAAGGGCGACAAATGCCAAGCTCCATCATATTCCGAAATTACTTTTTGGCTGTATGATATTTATCAGGAGGTAATGGTCTTGCACGTGCTGATACAGGCGGTCCTTTAGTGATAATGTGATGCTTAATCTTGTGTTTTGGAGTAGTGTGGAGGGAAGAAATTTTCGTAATATCCTCATATTTTTTTAAAAGTTGAGTAATGCGCCGATTGTTTCCAACGTAAATAGTCCGAATTGATTGCTGCGTCGATTTGGTCAGGGTTGCAGGCGTCGTCAGCTCAGTTACCCTGTCAATAAGTTTCCGACCAGCTATGTCGACTAATAACTTGCAATGCTCTAAAAAATCCGCGCCGATAATTGGTTGCGTTACATCGGCGATGACGAAGATCCACGTGAAACGTCTACGTAGCCCCTAGTTTAAAGTGAGTGTTTTTTCACCATATGTCTTGATTTTTGTGGCGGCCATTAGCGGCATAAAGTGTGTATTGTTCACTTTGTATAGATGAAGGTCTCTGTGGCTTGCTAATAACTGAAATGTTTGCTCCCGTGTCAATCAAAAATCTCATACCACTTTTTCGGTCGGTAATAGTGAGGCGGTTGGACGGGTGAATAGCACAGAGATCCGCCGTAGTCTGTGCTTTAGTTAGTTTCCCTGGTTCCTTGAGTTACTTTCCTGTTTCCAATCACATGGCTTAACACATTTTTTTGCGTGTTTTCTAAATTTATCGTGGTAGAAACAAAGGTGTCTTCTTTCCCGACTGCTTGCTCTTGACCTCAATGGAGAATGTTGACGCTTATAGTAACTTGGAGTGCTGCGTCGATAGTCTCTATGATTGCGCTGAATTGTATTTAGTTCCAATTGCATTATTGCTAATTGGGCTAATATGCAGTTCATTGCACCGTCGTCTGTTTTATTTATATTTTCGTTTACGGCTGATACCTCAGTAAGTTTTGAATTTAATAATATTTTGTCGGCAATCTGGCTCATCTTATTGACGTCCATGTCCTCTGTGACAGCTAGAACTGTAGTAACTGATGGTGGTAAAAGTCTCAACCATAGTAGTTTGATGGTTTCATCGCCGATTTTTCCTTTACCCAAAACTTACATCTTGCGTAGAAGTTGTGATGGTTTTTGATCGCCGAGGGCCATTTCAGACAATAATTTTTGCCGATGCACCACACGTGCATCCATCCTCATTACTTACTTGAGAGGCACTCATAGCTAGATGCTTTATCCAGTCCGTAGCGTGACGTCCTGCTTGAGCGATCTAGACGCGAACGCGAAGCGGCGCGGTGCGGCGCGAAAACAACAAACAGTCGAAACCTATTGAAGTGTCCTACGTGACCAAACGCGGTGCGGTGCGGTGCGGAGCGGCGCGACATGAAGCGAACGCGATCAGTTGACTTGATATTTTCACGCGAACAGGATGCGGTGCCGTCGTATTTTTGCGGCATCGGTGGCGGCTTCGCGAGATGATTCGCGTGCACGTAGGACAAAGCCACCGCGTCGCACCGCATCGCATTGAATTCGCGTGTCACCGCTTTATAATTGCGTTCGCTTTGAACCGCCTACGTAGGACGTAGCGTAGGTGATTAGCGAGGTTAAGCAACTAGGCTTGCGGTGAGTCCATAGATGAGTGACCAGCAAAGTATTTTAATTTATGAGTACCAACCACTGCCCATACAATAAGTAAGAACTTACTTCTTGAACAAGGTGTGGACACAAATTTATGATCTAGCACGTAGTATGATAGCTATTAACTATATTTTATCAAGTTAAAGGAATGCTAAGATGGTTTAGAAAGAATGAGTGAAAGAAGATTGACCAAAGAAGTATACGGCCTGTGTGAATGGGACAACCGGAATAGGAAGACCTCGTCGAACATTCTCTGACCAAATTGGAGACGTTATCAAGTTAAAGGAATGCTAAGATGGTTTAGAAAGAATGAGTGAAAGAAGATTGACCAAAGAAGTATACCTGGCCTGTGTGAATGGGACAACCGGAATGGGAAGACCTCGTCGAACATTCTCTGACCAAATTAGAGACGTTCTCAAGAAAGGGCAGGTCAGAAGTACCCTTAACCGGCGAGCATGTATGAAGAATATAATGACAGTAATCGAGGCAAAAGAGGTGTGCAAAGATCATGACAAATGGAAATCCGTTGTCTCTGCCTACCCCTCTGGGCACCAGGTGTGAGTCTATGTATGTATGTATTGACACAAGAAGATAGTCATAGTTCATTTTTCGACAAATAAGTACACGGCCCATCTGGTGGTAATAGGTTACCGCACCTTATGACGCTTGCGACCCACATGCGTTGCCATCCCGATTGAAAAGACAAACGGAAAAAAGTGTTTGCAAACGGAGCCTTTATTGATATCGACAGTGGTGTAACAGTTTATCATTGTCTCCGAAGCACTTTTAGTGATGACCCATCTATAAACTGACCGCGTGCCTAGGTGCTTAACCACACATTCTCTTGCGGATCGGTGAGAGCAAATGGCTGAAAAGCTTCTTTAATTTTGCTTCTACCTACCTGTAACGATTGTTATAAATGTTCTAAATAGTTCTAATAACGTACAAACAAAATGAAAACACCCAAATATTTAAGATGTGAAACTTAAAGCTATAAAATAGCAGATAAAAGCCATACTGTTATTATTAAAAAGAAATGATGACGCTTAGCTAAAGGAAGGAAAATAAGTGCAAAATTCTTTTCAGTCATTTTAGACAAAACTCTCGTTGCAATTCGCTGCCCATTGAGCGAAAGACTTTCTAACACAGAAAGTGGACTGTACAGTGTACTGTTGGCTGCAAAAGTGGTTCGAAATACGGAATACAGAAATATCATGGTAGTCCCCTACCATGATATTTCTGTATTCTGTTTCATCTATACATATAATAAAATCGTAGGAAAATCAAAACTGTACATTGAATATTTTTTTAAAAGGTTATTGTGGCGTGATGTACAACCGATATCGAAGCCAAAAATATAGGTTTTTCGAATTTTTGTCTGTTTATCTGTTTCTCTGTATTTATGTCCGGGCTAAACTCAAAAAGTACTGCATGGATTTATTTCAAATTTTGCGAGAATATTAGTAAGAGGTCGGGTCAACATATAGGCTACATATTATCACGCTATTACCTAAGGGGGAGGAGCTGTGATAATATTTAAAGTTTAACGCGGGTAAAACCGCGGGGCACAGCTAGTTATTAATAAATTTATAATGACAAAAAATTGTAAAAGTAGATTAAAAGATCAAACAGTAGCATTAAATATGTTATGCCGCTCGTGTAGTGCAGTGGCTAAGACAGTTGCCTCGCTGCTTGGAGTCCCGCGCCACGCCCGACAAAGATTTGTGTGACCCATAAATAGTTGTTCTGGGTGAGTATGTAATTTGTGTCCGTCTATAATATGTTTGTAAGTTACCGAATAACAACAAAACGAACCAAATAATATTAATTATTACTTATAATAGTGGCAAATTCGTTTCAGACTAGCTTACTACACTGCTCAACGGCATATATATACATGTCTCCATAAAAGTCCTAAACAAAGAGTTATTTTGAGTATTACCTGCAACATTGTGTGTTGTCTCCATACACATGGTTTCAGTTTAATCTTTTAACAATAAACATATCTAAAACTTGCTATGTAATATTTAAGACAAAAAATAAAATCATTCCACCATTTGATTCACTTAAAATTAATGACGTACCACTGCAGCTAAAAACAAGCGAAAAATACCTCGGTCTGAGAATAGACAGTACTCTTTCGTGGAATGCCCAGATTGAATATATAAAAAACAAGCGCTCGACACTAGTAGGGACATTGCGCAACATAGTTCGATGTATTCCGCGAAGTGTAAGATACACCATCTATAACTCACTAGTAAAGCCGCACCTACTATATTTGATTGAACTCTGGGGCAGTGCTACGAAAACAAAACTGTCAGAACTTCAAAGATCGCAAAATAAATTAATAAAAATGCTTTTTAACTATCCCTATTTAACATCAACTTCAAAAATCTATAATGACACTAGATTAATGAACATCAAGCAACTCTATATCTATAATACATGTATATTCATTAATAAAGTGCTTAATAAAAAATACACACAAACATTATATTAACCCAATATCGACAAGTCAGCCAACGAAGCTCACGACGAGCGAGCCTAATAGTGTTACCTAAAACTAGAACCAATCATGGCAAAAAAATGGTTACATTTGAAGGAGTGCAACTATATAATAAATTACCACCAAGTATTAGAAATGTACACTCACTCAATGCATTCAAATTTCAGCTCGGCCAGTATTTAACAGGAAGTAAAACACCCTCGCAGAAATGAATGCGTTGGGTGGGTCGTGTTTGTGAAACTGTACATAGAGGTGAAGTCGAACCCTTTTATAATTGTTAACATTAATTTATTGTTCTCAAGTAAGTGACATTTGTGTATGTTTTATTGAGAATAAAGTTTCTTTAAACATAACATTGTGTGTTCAAGTCAACAAAACCGTACTGAGAATTACATACTAAATGGGTGAAAAGATTTTCACGTAGCTTCATGTCACATTTTTTTTTCTAAACTTTAAATTGACATTCTACCTTTGTAGTTAACTGTACGTTGTACAAAGTTTTATATCCAACACTGTTTGTGTTTCGGACGGAACGAGGCCGAGCGAAGTGGTTCATAACAAAAACTTAGCAACACTGTTGTGTTCTGTATTTATACACTGAATTTATCAGTAGGTGCTGTAATTTTGTTTACGACTGTACTTACATCTAATGTTGAATGTCAATTTAGGGCTAAAGTTTGTTAAAACTTTCTTTAGTGTGAATTTAAAGCAACTTGCGGCAAACCTTTTAACTAGAGTCTAACGCTAGGTTATGTGGACATCTTGAATGTGAGGGAATAGATTAGTTTGGAAATATAAAATAGCTTGAACATTTGAAGGACAAAAGTAAAAACAAAAATCTTTTAAACTGACATTTGCAGATAGCCATAGAGCCAGTTAGTTTTAATTTTGTCTTAGTGGTTAACGGCACCGAACTGAAATTGATTCCGTGTGGAGCGTAGGAGAAATTATAACAAGTTTAAATCAAATCAAATCAAAAATTCTTTATTGCGAACATAGGTAGGTACATTGCAATTCAAGGGTGTTAGTGATGTTGAGGTCGCTATGTCCAGCAGGTTAGAGCATGCAATTTGCATTGTTTACGAAACTATTATAAAGACTGTTGAGTTTGAATTTATAGCATGGCAGAGATGGCGATCCCTAAAAGGTACTCTGTGATCCGCGCATGCCAATAAAAACCAAGGGCAAGGTCTATATGGCGGCAGTAAGACCTGCAATGCTGTATGGCGCCGAGTCTTGGGCGGTCAAGGAGTCCCACGTCAACAAGCTACATGTTGCGGAAATGAAGATGTTGAGATGGTCAGGTGGAGTAACGAGATTGGACAAAGTCAGGAATGAACATATCCGAGGCAGCTTTAAAGTGTATCCTGTATCAGAAAAGATAAAAGAATGTCGTATGAGATGGTACGGACATGTCATGCGAAGGGATGAGGAACACGTAGTATACAGAGTACTCGCAATTCCCAAAGAGAAGATAGACAGAGGTCCCCCCCCCCCCCTAGTGGTCTAGTATAACCAAGAGAAAGCCCAAATGCCAGATTCGACAATCCAGGACAGACGGTCCTGGCGCAAAATAATTAGGAGAGCCAACCCCACCTAATGTGGGATAAGGCAAAGAGAAAGAAGAAGAGTTTGAATTTATACTTGTACAGTCGTCAACCAAATACACACATACATACATAGACTCACGCCTGTCTCCCAGAGGGGTAGGCAGAGACAACGGACTTCCATTTTTCACGAGCCTTGCATACCTCTTTCGCTTCGTTTACTGACATTATATTCTTCATACATGCTCGCCGGTACTTCTGACCTGAACTTTCTTAAGTACGTCTCCGATTTGATCAGAGAATGTTCTACGAGGTCTTCCCCTTCCGGTTGTACCATCCACACAGGCCAGGTATACTTCTTTTGTCAATATTCTTTCATTCATCCTTTTTAAATGGCCAAACCATCTCAGCATACCTTCTACAATCTATGTGACTACATCCTCTTACACACCACAACGGTCTCTTATATCAGTATTTCGAATGCGGTCTCTCAAATCTGCCATACCCAACTTCAACCAAATCTCTAGTATAAATTTAATAATAGATAGATTTTATATAATTTATTGTTTGTGTAAACAAACAATTTCTACAGATTGAGATATATGTATACAGAGATATATATTTTCTAAGTGGAGACTACACGTTAAAAAATAAGAAAGAAGACTCTTTCGACTTGAAAAACGCGCCTGAACCGATTGAAATTGATTGGATCAAAGCTTATCGTTATCAACTTAATTATATTCGATGTCCAATTTGTCTAAGCCTTCATCATAAAACGTTGCCTTGCCGTTTGTCATAATTTGACCCCTGCCAGTGGCAAATATTGATGAAGGGACAATATCTACTGTTTTGTCAATCGTCGGCCATCTGAGCCGGGACTGTAATCCCCAAAATCATAATTAACGGTCATCTTTCATACTTGGCTGTAACAGTATTTGCATAATTGAGTTGGTTTCTAACTAGTTATGAGTAATAAATTTAACGATGTCCTTGATTGTCAAAGGTTACCCATGGTTATAGATATACATCTGTCATGTCTTTCCTCTCAAACTTCGGCCCATTAGTAACTGTACCAAGTTCCAAATTCCAATTCATTTATTCCATAAGAATATTACATTTGTGTGGAATCGTCAATCTTTTTTTACCCTACCGTGCAGTTCATGACGTTGCAGCTACTGAGAAACACTGCCAGAAAACTCAGTAGGAATCCATTTTTAAAAAATATTTATTTATTTATTAGTTAGTCGATGTTTGAACTCCAAAGGGGTGCTCTGCACTGAGTTTGTGATTTTATTTTGCTATATAATATAATAATATAATATTTCTTTATTTCAGACTCAAGATCCATACAACAATATACATTAAGTAAATAATTTGATTAAAAAAAAAGAGAAATTATCACTAATACTAAATTATCAATACCTACTAGGCAGCTATTGCTAGTCATTGTCTATATGTACTAGTGGCACATAGTCTGTCGTATAATTCTATAATTATACTATTGCTACAATTGCTGATTCTGTCCATGAACGATGCAATACAATCTCAAAACGCTTTGCATTGCAAAAAAAATGCTATAAAATTAAGATGCAATACAAGCTCTCTGGATAGCATTAAACTTAAATTGGCTGTGTGGTAGATGGTAAAGATTATTACCACTCCATTTAATCCCATGGGGGGCATCAACCCTAGAGGTTATCTACCAGAGAACGGGCAGCAGCATCTCTCTGTGTACTATAACCATCGTTCTGCGACTGCTAACCTGATTGCCAAGCGTAGCTATTATGGTGTATACACAATATAAATTATGAACACAACTCCATTGTGGAAATCTTTTGGGGAGGCTTTCAGTCGACGTCAATTAACTTACATGGTACGCCGATTTGAACCCTCGTTCGCCTCTATAATAATGTCCTCCTAGCCAAATTACGACCACAGTGGCCAGTCACAATAGAGTTTAGCCATCTGCGCGGGACATATTATAGTGCAGAAGTGTGTGCGCAAACACAAGAGCACTTTCGAACACTTGACGCCTAGCAACACGACCAAAAAGAGGTCAGGTACAGGAGCGACGGCTTTACGTGCTCTCCGAGGCACTTGGGTTTTATACCGCCAACTCCCAGACTTCGGGCTGATGCTGAGAAATTTATCTTTTTACAGAAAAGTTCCAAAATCACTTTTGGCCTGACCCATGATATGAACCCAGGACCTAGTTCTCTGTGTGTGAACACCCTACCGCTAGACTACCGAGGCAGTCTCAGCTCGCCTCGCCGTATGGTGGTAGAAGCCGTCGAGGCTAACTTTAAACAGCATTTTAAAAAAGAAGCATAACTCATTTCTTTTGATACTAGTCTCACTACATTTGTCCATAGCTTCTTTATATTGATTTGACTGGCCTGTGAGCGGTTAGTGATCCCGACAAGCTAATCCAGAGGTCGTGGGTTCGATCTCCACCCTGGACAAATCTTTGTGTGATGAGTACGTTTATTTGACGGTCACCGTAGCCTAGTTGGTAGTGCTCCTGCCTACGAAGCTGGTGGTCCTGGGTTCGAATCCCGGTAAGTGCAAATATTTGTGTGATGAGCACGAATATTTGTTTCTGAGTCATGGATGTTTTCTATGTATTTAAGTATTTAAAATCTATCTATATAAGTATGTATATCGTCGCCTGGTACCCATAGTACAAGCTTTGCTTAGTTTGGGGCTAGGATGATCTGTGTGACATTGTCCCTAAATATTATTATTATTATTTGTGTATTTTTATCTGGGTTTATTTATCTGTAATATGTATGAATTTACAAATATATATAAGTTTGTTTATCAATTGTCTGGTTGCCATAGTACTGGTTCTGTCTAGTTTTGGATCAGATGGCATAGTATTAGTTGTACTACTATATTTATTTATGTTGTTAATGGCTCGATGTTTTTGAATTGTGGGTTTATTTTTATAAATATGTGTAAGGGTGCCAGCGCAGATGCAGCTAACTTCAGATGATTAGTTCCCGAGTTCAGTTCTAGGGAAAGGGCATATCTATAACTATGGTTATCCATAACTTTATATAACATAAAAATGACTAAAACTTAAATGTGTACTTTTCTTTCAATAATAAATAAAATTTAAAAATTTAAAAATTGCCAGTGAAATTTAAATTAAGAGTCCCAGCTCGGCAATTAATAAAACAGTAGAATATTGTCCTTTCGTCAATAATTGCCTCAGGCAGCGGTCAAATCATTCCGATCGTGAAGACGTTTTATGATCAAGACAAAGTGGACATCGAATGTAATTTAGTTAATATCGATAATCTATTTAATTTCTATCGATTCACGTGCGTTAGAATTGAAGCATTTTCTTGCTCGTTATTACACTGCCCGCACTTAGAAATAAAAACTCTGTTGACTTGTCGTTCTGTAACAATTGCTTATTTATATCTAAAAAAAATAAAGAAGGTTTTTACTCACGTAGATTTTAAAAACCGGTCAAGTGCGAGTCGGACTCGCACATGAAGGGTTCCGTAGCTGCAAGTATTTCAGTTGATTAAATGAAAGCAAATTGCGGTTTATGACGTATTAAAAAAATATTACTCGCTAGATCTCGTTCAAACCAATTTTCGTTGTTAGTTTCCATGGTAATGTACATCATATATATTTTTTTTATGATTCTCTTATTTTAGAAGTTGCTGGGGGGGGGGGGGGGGACACTCAGTTTACCACTTTGGAAGTGTCTCTCGCGCAAACTATTCAGTTTAGAAAAAAATATATTAGAAACCTCAATATCATTTTTGAAGACCTATCCATAGACAACCCACATGTATGGGTACGATGAATAAAAAAAATTGAGTTTCAGTTCCATATATAGCGACCCCCCAAAATTATTGTTTTTTTATCTATTTTGTTTAAAAGTCTTGATGCGGTTCACAGAATACATCTACTTACCAAGTTTCAACAGTACATCTCTTATAGTTTTGGAAAAAAGTGACTGTGACATACGGACGGACAGACAGACAGACATGACGAATTTATAAGGGTTCCGTTTCTTGCCATTTGGCTACGGAACCCTTAAAAGCGCTTGTAAATAGTCAGAACATGTTTGTAGTAATATAATTGTATACATTATTATTTCTAGTTACATAGATATTTAGGTACACGGATTGTATGAAAACATTTATAAAATTATTATTTTTTTTTTTTTTTTTATTTATTTATACATATATATGTTCGATACATTATTATTCGTTTTGTGCCATTAAACCAAGACTGGTTTGTATTGGCACTCACATTCGCTTTTAACACTTAATTATGTACTTAAATAAAAAAATTAACGTGCATTATATTAAACGCACATTATCCTCGCGTGCACTTTAATATGTATTACATTAAATGTGGCTAACAGCGATAGACAAACACCTGTTCGCATATATTTTTATGCACGATTGTGCGTTCTCGACAGCGCTAGGCATAGTGGAAACCGGTCCTGCGCCGCCGGCAGCCAATGTTATCTCTGTTGAACTACAGGTTGTTTACTTTATGTTGCCGTTTGTGGTTTATTGCCTTGTATTATACATTGTTTATATGGAATAAGTTTTCATATTATCTTGATAGTATTTTTTGTATTTAAACTTGTAATTTCTTTGATTGATGCCTAGTTTCACAGTTTGGGGTATTTTATTTAGTAAGGTTGGTATTAAAAATTCAATTGTGCGCCTCCCGTAATAGTTCTTACTTCTAGGAACTATTAATATACCATTAGTAATGTTTCTAGTGATGTTTTTATGTGATATGGGTATTTGAATGGTTTTGTTGTGATGTTGTTCTATTAATAAAAGTTTTTGGACGTGTATGTGGATGGGTAATACATTACAATATGCGAAAATATCTGATGGGTCATTTTTATATTTTATTCTAATTTTATGAGGTACTATTAATTTTAATATTCTTAGTTGTAGGTTATAAATTTTTTCAATATAAGTTTTAAACGTTCGTCCGTAACTCGTAGCTCCATAAGCTATAATTGATTCTGCTAAAGCATTGTACATGTTTAGGAGGGTTTTATATGGAATTTTTGGTTTTAAGATGTGTAATTTTGCTAATATAGCTCTCAATTTATTACATACCGAGTCCACATGGAATCCCCAGTTAAATCGATTATCAACTATTAATCCTAAGTACGTGTGGTGTTTGACTTGTTCAATTGCCTCACAGTTACAACTATTAGTTAAATGTGGCTTATGCAGACAACTGTGACTGTGTGCGGTTATCTTAAAAGATGGTGTGTGTTTAATATGGCTGGAGTGAACATGTATGATTTTAGTCTTACTAGCATTTAAAACCAAGCCTGCGTCGTGTGCCCATTTGGAAATCCGAGTAAAGTCTTGCTGTAGCCATTGAGCTGCTGTAGTCACCTCTCTATGGGCAGCTAAAAGGCAAGTGTCATCTGCGTATTGGTAGATAGAGCACTGGTCGACCACGTTTTCCATATCATTGACATAAGCGAGATAATGTAGGGGCCCAAGAACCGAACCTTGTGCTGTTCCTTCCGTAACTTGAATGGCGTCACTGACGTCGTCACTCACTTTAACATGGTATTTACGGTTCTTAAGGTAGTCTCTACACCACCCAAGTACTGGACCTTGCACTCCTGAGTTGTAAAGTTTTCTTATGAGCGTGTCATGCCTTAGCGTTTCGAATGCTTTACTGAAGTCTATAAAAAGCAAGATAACGTGACTTTTACTATCTAGATGCTTATTGACCTCATTGGTGAACATCGACAGTAGCTGCGTTGTGGACTTATTAAGCTGGAACCCGTATTGTGAAGTAGATAAGACCTCATTTTTTAAATAGAAGTGGCGTATCTGGTTGCATACGTATTTTTCTACAAT
Organism: Pseudoips prasinana; assembly: GCA_951640165.1. Classification (NCBI taxonomy): domain Eukaryota; kingdom Metazoa; phylum Arthropoda; class Insecta; order Lepidoptera; family Nolidae; genus Pseudoips; species Pseudoips prasinana. The sequence continues at coordinate 38,000,603 of OX621240.1, read as the reverse complement.
TTTGTTAATGACTGGGAGAATAGTAATTGGTCTGTAATTCCCATAGTCAGCGTGACTTCCTTTTTTATATATTGGTCTTACGATACCTGTTTTTAAGTCATCCGGGTACCGTCCTTGCTCTACACTGGTATTAATTAATTTGACTATGACATCTACCATTTTTTGGCAAATGGAATTGATGTCAATGCACCTAATGTTATCTACACCGGGGGCTTTTTTAGTGTCTAGATTTTTGACAATTTTAAGTACACTTTCCCTAGTGGCTTTTTGAAAGTACATAGATTTATTCTGAGGGAACGTATATTCCGATTCGTCTAAAAGCCGTTTGGTACATTTGGGTAATATGTTTTCCACACTGTTTTTAAACTGTATAGAAAAATTGTTTGCTATTGTTCTTGTATTTATTTGACCATTTTTGAATGCAGATATAATGGTTTCATCCACCGAATTTTTAGTACGTCCAGTCATCGTGTTCAAAATCTGCCATAATTTTCTGCTATTTGTTTTGTTAGAATTAATTTGTTCTTTGTAATATTTGTTTCTAGACATTTCTATTATTTTGTGTGTTTTGTTTCTTATTTTATTATATTCTAACCGTAATTCTTTATTACTAGTATCATTCTTCCATTTTATGAATAACAAGTCTCTTTTTTTGCACATATTATTTATTTTATTATTTATCCAGGGAAATATATTTCTTTTGCTATTATTGTTAATTTTTTTTTATGTATTTTGCTTCATTATAACAATTAGTGAAATTCTCTTTAATAAAGTTATATATTTTATTCGGACAATCCGTATTATCTACTAAATTCCAATCGAATTTATGGAGTAATGATTTCATTTTAACATTATTTATCTGTTGTCGAATTTTTGTATCAGCCTGTATATGAGTTCGGTCTAACTGAGCGCACGACAAAACTATCATTCTATGGTCAGCCATTACTGTTCCGATTGCGGCCGAGCAAACGTCTAACAAGCGTGTTTTAACAAAAATGTGATCTATGCAGCTCTGTGATGTGCTATTTCCTCTTGTTTCTATTCTTGTGTAGTCGGATATTGCGCTTGTTAGACCGCACTCGGACATTCTACTAATATAGTATTCTCGAATGTTGTCATTTGATTTTAGGTCTATGTTTATGTCGCCTAGCAAATATACGTCGCATGATTTGGCCGGCAAGTTAGATAAAAGATTGTGTATTTCCTTTACGAACAGGTGTTTACTTTCGCTCGGTGGCCTATAAATAGCACAGATATATGCGGAGTAATTGTGTGGTGTGGTGATTTGACCAATTAAAGATTCACAGTGTATTAATGAATTGCTTATGTGTGAGAATATGTGGATATCTTTTACATAAAGTATTATTCCACCACCCTTTCTGTTTTTACGTAATATACTGTGCATTTTATAGCCCTTAATGCTATACATGGAAACCAATTTGTCATTTATATTGACCTCTGATAAGATTAGGACATCTATGATTATATTAGAAGAGTTTATTAGTTGGATTACATAGCAAAAATTTTTTACGATAGATCTTATATTTATGTGTACGAAGTTTAGAGTTATTTTATACATAGAGGGTAAGAACTTACTAAAATCGTTAATGGTAGAACAATTAAATATTTCTTGGTGATCTGAGTAACCAACCTGGGTGCCTTATTCTAGAACACTATTACCGGTCCAGATTTTGCCCTGCTCCCGGGGTTTGTGTCGAAAACTTCTCGATGTCTTGTTCACTCCTAACCACTTTAGGCTTATCATTATCTTCTTTACGCAGAAGCACCTTACCGTCTTGGAACCATACATATTTGTAGGATGGTCGTAGCTTCTGTTTGGCTAGCCAAAGTAATGATTTATTAGCTTTAGTCAACGCGCGTCGCAGTATTATTTTGGACTTAGCTATTTCGACGGGGGCTTTTGATAAAATTTGTTCCACTAGTATCTCCTCTTTTCTGGATGTTTGTACCCATTTCCTTGCATGTTCAGTTTGCTTCAACTCCACCTGGATGCATCCATCGTGCTCGTTACGGCCATCTATACGCCTTATAGAGGAAATCTGTGCTGCATCCAGATTTAGGGTTTCGGCTACCTTGCGAGATATGTTTTCAAGATTCTCACATTGATCCTTAGGGATTCCTATCATCTCTACGACATTATCTAAACGTTGTTGTTCTAGATTACGAAACTGTTGTTTCACTGAGCTTATTTCCAGTGCCAGATGAGAGTTTTCGTTGTTTAGATGTTTACATTTATTTTCTAGCTCCTGAATGCGCTTGTTTTGAGCTGAGACAATATTTGACAATTCATCAATTTTTGTGCAGTAATTTTGTAGGGTCTTTTCTATTGGATTTAATTCCTTCTTCAGGAGTTTTTTCATTTCGACCGTTATATCCTTCAAAAACTTTTCGGTATCAATAGTGCAGTTTCCCGAGCTTATGTTATCATTCACGAGGATCTCTTCTTCTTCCTCTTCTGGAATGATAAAGGAAGTTCTTCTTTTACCCGAGTCGTGATTACACTCATTACACGTCCATTCTAGGCTATCGGCGTTTCGAAGCACAGAAAGCTGTTTTGCAGTGAGACCAGAGCAGACTTGATTCGCGTGAACCACCTTGCTACACGATCTACACTCTAATCCTGGAAGTTTCTTCGTAATTCCCTTGAAGCATATATCACATTTGTTCATTTTTGTAGATAATAGAATTTTTGCTTTTTTGTAGAATATAGAACGCAGGAGGGTAGTTGCTGCACATATAACTTATCACTGACACAGAACCGACACTTGTGGCGGCACAACGGCGAATGATTTTTATAATAGCAATGATATTTAGCTATCTTGTATTAAGTTATTGCCAAAGAAATTATGTTTAAGTTTATTTATCAAAATTTACAGATCTATATCAGATTAAAGACATATAGCAAACACATACATTATATTAAACACAATTAAAACTTACCAAAATATATTATTCTAAATAAAATCTAAATTTGGTTCCACTTATACTAGAGATTTTGTTGACGACTGTAGAAATCTATACAGATTTCAGACATATTGAGCAGTGTCTTCTTTCTTAACGTTTAAATGATGTTTTAACTAGATGTGCCCCGCAGTTTCACTCGCGTTAAACTTTATAAATTATAGCCTACGTGTTACTCGGATATATGAACTATATTACTACAAAGCTTCATCAAAATCCGTTCCGCAGATTTTACCTCAAAGAGTAACAAACATTCACATATCAATACTCACAAACTCTTGCATTTTTAATATAACTAATTTAATACAACTTTAAACTTTAGCCTATGCCAAATATAATTATAGTTAATGCAATTCGATGCGCAATTACGCGTAAATCCTCCAAAAGTTGTCTGAAGTAGCTTAATGCGATAAGACCGCATATTGTACATGATTCTGTTACTTATTTTGTCTGCTATGAATTTATCTTGTTTGAGTGTGTACAATAAAGAGTATTATTTTCTATTATATTCCTTTGTTATTTTTAGTTAAAGAATAACTTGGAAAACTTAGTTTTCACTAAAACAAACTTGAGGTGGAAGTTAATTAAATAAAGAACAACATTCAGTTTGTGACGAATAAAGCCAACAGTTGCTGAATAGTTTATAACAAGAAACGGTAACGGCCGCAGGTGTTTGGGCCGTCTTAGGCTGCTCTTCCACCAGAGATGTGCTATGCCACGGTGCTATGGATGTGATGTCCACCAATCATATTCGTTGGTGCACATAGCTTAGCACTGGTGGAAACGGATTCAACTAAGATATATTTTTATATGGAAGGATGCGCGCTATATTTATTTATTTATTTTATTTAACATTATTAGGAAGACCAACAGCTTACAATAACTTAATAGATTAGGTATACACAACAGTTAGCCATTTATAGGTCTCCACGAATATGCGGGCCTGTTGGCGTGGGTGGAAGATACGCTGCCTTTTACGCCAGAGACAAACATTTGGGTGCATGAACATGTCTGCTTGTCCTCAGTCTGGGTGTAAATTATCTATATAATTATGTATTTACAAAAGAAACAAAAGTATATGTAGTATATCAGTTATCTGGTTTCCATAGTACAAGCTCTGCTTAGTTTGGGATCAGATGACCGTGTGTGAATAATGTCCCAGGATATTATTATTATAATGCGTGCTATGGATGTGTGCTGTGGATGCCTGCTGTGTGTCGTCTCGAGTGGTGTAGCTATGTGCAGATCGGAGTTCCTACAGAAGAAATGAAATGAGCGAGTCGCCGGCACGGCAGGACATGTGGGCGCCTCTCATCTCACCGCGCCGCCCTCGCCGCTTCCCTACTACCGATACATCGCATAACTCGAGCTGCGCAGCTACTTTGCGGCGGCGCATCTTCATGGCACATCTTACCAGCGCCGCTACATTGCTTAGCATCAGTGGAAACGGTCTCATAGTTTCGTAGCTTAGCTTTTACATTCTTGCAGCATAGCTGCATAGCACATCTCTGATGGAAAGCCAACCTTATTCCAAATAATGTAACATCGTTCCCTACTACCCTGGTGGGTATTTAAATAAAATATTTACCGTTTAAAGCTAAAAAAGCTTGGCCTACAAAATGGGCCGATGATTTTGTGCGGGACGCTGGAAACTTCAATTTTGATGATGATAAAATAACCGATGTTACACGTACGTACATGTCGTACGTGTTTGTATGTGTCACTCTATTGATGAAATAACTATTTAAAGCAGTTGAGTGGTTTTAAAGTTATCGATAACAAACAAACGTACAAAAAATATAATCTTTTCTCTTCATCAGAAGAAGAAACAGAAGATATAATTTTTGTATAAACTCCACAGAAGATACTATGTGTCATGTATATGTCACCTTTATAAACCCTTTAGTTATCATACACGGCAAAAATACGCTGTACCTACATAAATACGACTCTATGTACGCACCGTAGTTAGATCATGATTCAAATGTTTCTGATTCTATAATTAAATATTTTTTCTACATCTGGAATATATCACACATCACCATGTAGCCCAAACTAAGCAAAACTTCTACAGACGCCAGCACATTCAGCTACCCCAATCTGTCAAATTTCTTTTATATATTTTCAACTTTATCACAAAAGCATAAGGTTTCCTTTCAATTGGGGAAATTTGACAGATTGGGGAACCTGATGTGCTGGTGTCTGCACTATGGATACTAGACAGCTTATAGAAGTACGAAAATACTTTATTTTTTGTTAATATATACCTAATACACATAAAATACCCAAACCAATATTTGTCTTCTGTGAGATCGAACCCGCAACCCTTGGGTCAGATGGCAGGCAACTAACAACTTTGTCACGGCGGCCGTCATACTGAAACGGTGTTTTGCATAGATAGACAAACTTCGTACGCCAAAAGAAATAACAAATTAATATTATATTATAGTTATTATGCATAGCTTCAATAACATAAAAGAGAATATGGTGTAACACATTGGCTGCAAATAATTTAATACCATTTGATTTATGACTCGTTCAGAATAGCGAATACGCGATCAGAATAAAAAAATGTGATTTTATGCATAAACTCATTTATTGAAACTCAACGTTAAAACGATGACTCGGGCCTTCCGAGCTTGTTAAAATATTTGTGTTTGTTTTAATTTATTTAATTAAATACTAGGTACAGTACATAAATAATAATGTTGCGATTTCTTAGGAAGTTACTAAGTAATTTTAAATTAACATACAATTTTACTTAAACATAACATACGACTTGCTGGTAAGGGGACATACTTTGTTAATCTATTCTGTATAATAATATTCTTTCGATGACTAAATCTTCAAATCAGTACACTAGTTTGTTTTTCTTTTAAAAAAGACAACGCCCGAACCAGGGAATGTAATCCCTGTGTCGTGTGGTACTTTACAAACAGATAATAGACGGACACAAATTACATTCAGACTCAAAACAACTATCTGTGGGTCACACAAATAGTTGCCCGGCGCGTGAATTGAACCCGGGACATGAAGCGGCGAGGCGACTGTCTTAGCGTCTGCGCCACGTGTGCATTGAGAATTCTTCGTATTTACAAGTTGCTTTATTAAAAATTAGTCTAAATCGCTGTCTTTACTTGACATAATTACAAGTCGAATAAAGAGTTTGTAGTATGTTCAAAAAAAGGTTTTGTTCGCAGTTGCTGTTTGTATCTAGCTGTTTGCCTTATAAATTTGATAGAAGAAATTCAAACAATTTATTAAAAGACAATATAAAACGAACTCATGTATTTGTATTTGAAAAAAAATATTGCAAAATTAGACCATGCCTAACGTAAAACCTTCATAACTAACCAGTCAGGGCAACTAATCTGTTAACGGTCGATCAGCCTCGCGGTTGGTCTTTAGATGGGTGACCACCAAAATGGTTCAATTTCTGAACATTTCTGTGGTTACATAAAAATGTCCATCTCGGCTTTAAACATAGACACCAGAACCTTGCCATATTAGTTACCTTTAAGGCGGCTTGTGCAACTGTGACACAAGAATAATGACTGTCCATAAGATTAAGTATAAAAATACATGTAGAGGCACGGTGAACGCTTGCCTGAGTCATCCTGTGATCGAACACTACAGTATGATGGCAGTAAAATATTCTACTGGTAATGGGTGGGGATAAATAAAATTTATAGCTTCTCTGAACGAATTCACTAGTTTTATTGCAGATCGACTCGGACCGTGAAATAAGTGGCGCTTCATTAAGATGAAGCTCTTTGACCATATTGAGATTTTCAAGCGATATCTAAAAAAATATATAGATTTCAAGTTTTAAGTTAGAAATTAGGTGTAACCATTATTTTTTGTGCATATCTAGCGGCTTCCCGAGACCGTTGCAAGATCGTCGGTCCCCCTTGTAGGGGTCCTGCCCAATCTGTGTCTTTCGGTTTGTGGTCGCCACTCGAAAACTTTTCTGCCTCCGTGGCCGTCGGTTCTGTCAGCTATGCCGACCATTGTGAAGATCCTTGGGGGAGGCTGAATGGTGACTGAATGCTGGACGAAGGTCCAGCAGTGGACGTCTTTTAGCTGATAGGATGACGAATATGATTATTTTTTAATATAACTAGTTCAACTTTCTTACCTACTACTGTAACGCCTGAAGAGACACTGAAAGCTGATATCCAAGTACGTTTGGAGGAATAATTAATATCCTGGGACATTATTCACACACGGTCATCTTATCCCAAACTAAGCAGAGCTTGTATTATGGAAACCAGATAAGTGATATACTACATAATTATACTGTTTTTCTTTTGTAAATACATACTTATATAAATAATTTACACCCAGACTCAGGTCAAACAGACATGTTCATGCCCACAAATATTTGTCCCGGGTGGGAATCGAATCTACGACCTCTGGCGTGAAAGGTAACGTATCTACCAACCACGCCAACAGGCCAGGCAATTACAACTAGAACTACTTTATATTATGAAAAAAATGGAAGCAATAATTTTCTACTGCTTCTTTGGCAGTATTTCTCAAGAGCTGCAACGCAGGGTAGGGTAAAAAAATACGATTACGGTAAAAAGATACGTAGGCACATAAATGGAAAATTTTAACGAAGAACAGTTTTTAGAATTTTCAATTTCAGTTCAGGTGCCATTGTTGTAAATATTTGCATAAGATAACTTATCTGATATGAATTTGAGCAAGGGCAGTTTTCGTAATATAAATAGATTTTAACTGGTTGACAAGCTGTATCGGAAGCAAACAACACAGTGTATTTTGTCACAATGAACTCTTTGTTTGGTATTGTTCGAGAGACACGTCAAACTGTCCGTCTCATTGGTTCGGAGAGGTTGAGGATACTTTTGCAACTCTGACCTTTATAGAAAAACATTTATATAAATCTGTATAAGATTAATAAAAGTAACATAGCTATGTTCTCAATTATATATGAGGAAAACCGTAATATGGCATCAAAACTCCCCTGGAATGCATTAGAAAGAGAATCAAACATTTTAGCCACAGATTCACCATAGTATTATTTAGCAAAATATTGCAAAACGCTTTGCACGGATAATCCAAGTTTAACAAAAATGTACCTAATAAAATTAAAAAAAACTTGAGTGGTGTCAAGGGACACCCGGATGGAACGAAGTTATTTCTTATTATTTATTATGTACAAAAAACCTGTATACACTCAACAAAATAATCGTCGCGACACCACACTGTTCAATGCGAAATAGAAATGAAAATATCTGGCTCGCTTTCTATAAGAGAGAGAGAGAGAGAGCCAGACAGAGAAACATGCGCACGCCGCACAGCTGCAAAAAGTGTCGTGACAACTTTTCGTAAGATTTTTTTCCGTCTAGCCCCCTTTCACAACGCGCGATGAGGAACTTCGTTCTAACACGCTTTATATAGAAAACCAAACGAAAAAATAAGAATTGTGTAAAAAAAATTAATAAACAAATAATTAATAGTGTAAATAAGGAAAAAATGTTTTATTTAAATAAAGGCGCGGGGTGCTTTTTAAGATATTATCGAAATTATAATCCTTCTTCTCATATCTGTCAATGAAATGTTCATAACTATTGAAACCATGCACCCCACGCTTTTCTTACAATAAAACATTTTTATCTTATTTACAAGTGAAGCTAATATGAAGCGTGTAATTAAGAATAAATTGATCTGAGGGCTATATTACAAAAAAAAATGTAAAATGTGTAGTTTCCATCCAGAAAGAATAGCAGGACCACCCCGTAGCATCCCGTGGATGTCGTAAATTAGGGATACACCAGGTAGTCAGACAGCAACGCAACACGTGTACTAGTTGCCACCAGTCACAAGGTCCAATGACTCCCCTCCAAATGGCAATTTTGTGCAAACCTTTGGAGGACGACATCAAGCTGATGATTAAATAAATTTTGGTACACCGTCACCATGTCTGTATGACTTCCGCGGCTGGACAAAGGCCTCCACAAAAGATTACCACAATGGAGTGTCAATCATTATGGATATGCCATAATCGCCACGCTTGGCAAATGGGTGCTGCACGTTTTCTGGGTGATATTTGCTCGGGTTGACTTCTTCGCCCCCCACTGGATAAAATGGAGTGGTAATATTCTTTGCCATCAGTCACACAACATAGTTTTTGCTTACAAACATTCCAAACATCAAGTTAAAGTATACCTTCATACTATTTACAACTTTTAATATTGCGGTAACAATTTCATACAATAATCAGATCTCAGAGATCAAACCATCCTCGCCATAAGCTATGCTAAACATTCTCAATAAAAAGCAATAATTTCTTTTCCCAGGAGGTATGTCTTTGTTACGTGTTATTTGTTTATTGTTTTTGACGTTTACCGCCTTTTGTGTATTTTATCTTACGTTTTCAGGCAACTTGATCCGGGAGTAAAAGTAAATGAATGCTTTATCATTTCCTTTGTTGATTCGCGGAATTTTTATATGACATTTTTCAGCGGGTATGACATCGAACAGTGAAACGTTCCCATTACCAAAAAACAAGTATTTTCTTATTATATACAAATTCTTTATTTGTCACAAACACAGGTAAGTATAAAAATAGTTACAAAACATATGTGCGCCATGTTTTACTCTTTCGAGCATACAAATACAGCATAAACTAATTGGATAACATTTCCATATGCATGCTTAAAAACTACATTATTTGACTATAATTAATGTTAGTGAGATAAAAGTTAGTGAAGATAGAAACAGAGAGAGTTACGTTGCGTATATTACTGTAGGGGCAAGGGAGAGTGATGCGAGCACATATATTATTTCTAACATGTTCATCAAAGTTGCATCAACTAACACATTTATGGAATTGAGCGTATTCGTTGATAATGACTTTTATACGTTCTGTGTTCTAGTTTATAGAAGAAGCTTTATATCACACTAATAATATAAAGGCGAAAGTATGTGAGTGTGGATGGTTGTTACTCTTAAGCGCAAAAACTATTGAGGGGCTTTTGATGAAACTTTTTGGTAATATAGCTTATATATCCGAATAACACAAAGGCTGTAATATATAAAGTTTAACCCGGGCAAAATTGTGGGGCACAGCTACTTAATAATAAATGCATATTTCTCCAAAACCTACAACAGGCACCAGTCTCTCACAAAGTTAGGTTCTAACTTAATACTGCAACCATACATATTTAATTAGAGAATGTGTTTCTTTGTGAAAGAAAATAAACGAATTTTGATTTTATTTATAAATTGCACCATCCTATATAAGAAAACATAAAGAAAAGATAAGTAAAACTAACAATATCTGAATAACAATCTCGATAACCTGCCCTTAAAAGGACTTGTTATCAGCGTTTCGACGAATTCATTGGCTTCCGAGCAGAAGTTCTGACTGTTATCTACTTTATGTAAGTTTATAGGTACGCCATTGTTTTTATACCGCCCGATTTATTATTCTGTGAATATTTTATGACTTATGATGTTACCGACGGGGAAGAAAACTAAAATTAATGAATTAAAAGTAGTCGCCAATAATGTCACTAGGGGTTCGTGGAGGAAAAGTCCCGTACTATCACGCTTTCGAAGGTGCAGAACAGTGAAGTAACATATTTATATATTTACTATATAGCTTAGCCTAAAAATTGCTTTAAAAGCAGTAGTCCTGAAATCAGTTACTAATATAGTTTTTTTGTATTTTGGCTGGCTTTAAGGTTTATATTTATAATGTAAAGGAGACGGATACGTTTTCATACAATATTGGGCCCGGATGTAATAAGATAAAAGTGGTTTCAATTAATGGGTCTATAAATTATCAGTCAATCACTAAAATTTCATGGATTTTTTCAATCTGTGAGCAGAGTTATAAAAGGTTTAGTACTTAATAGAGAGGTTATGTACCAACCTATACTAAACAGCTGATTTTAAGGGCGATTGCTATTTAATTGTTATCCAGTCCATATGTCCAGTATGTTAGCAAAAGTCGTACACATTAAGCAATATCAGAAGTCCGTAGAGAGAATGCAGTTGTCGAGAGATATATAAACAAAACAATAAAAAATACTCAAATCACACACGCACTAAACGATACGAGAAACGAGTGCCCGATCATAGATTAGGATTCAAAATCTGTCACCAGTCAGCATAGATTAAAAATAAAGTTGCCAATAATTAATAAATCGATTTGAACAATAACCGATATTATGATTTCTATTTATTTTGTTGATATTTTATTTTTTACTGTTGACATTATTTTAATGTATGTAATAATTGTTATCTGCTGGCTGGTGCAAGAGTTTTTATATTACATTGTTCGAACTCATTAACGTTAATCGATTATAGTAAACAACAACCAATTTAATTCGTGACTTAAACTTATTTTGAGATTTCTCGTTTTCGAGATTGTAAATTGGGTAAATTTTTTACAGTTTGAAATAGAAAAATATAACGCTTTTTTTAAGCCATATCTCAACTTATTACAGTCAGGCCCAGAAATTCCCGTCTCCTTTGTAATGTTAGTGTCCGCATAAACCAACTTTTATTATTTATACTTAGTTTTAGAGTTAGGTTGGTAGGTGTAAGTAACTTTTTGTTATATAAAGGTCATTTAAGAAGAAAATTTATGCGATATTCCAACCTCCACGTGTAAGAATAGGTACTTCGAGACGCTAAATATAATTATGAATATTCATCAAAATCTTAAGTTTGAGGAAAGTTCGAAGAATAGATCTGCACATTATGTAAGCACGTGTGACCGCAGGCGCTAGGTGATTGGAATTATTATTTTAATAATAATTTCATACTACCTGATTATACCACTAAGGTAAATTAGAATAATGGCAAGGTCGTAATGTTTATATCTAGTTATTTTTCGCGAGTTAAGGGGCTACAAATTCAGCAAACTATATTCCACTTTTATTAGATGTTTTTTCTAAATTTAATTCTAAATATATAAGAAAAACGGGACACAAATACTTCATACAATAAATTACAGGGAACCACAGCTTTTAAAATAATGTCGGATTAGATATTATATATATATATATATAGCATAGTTTTTTTTATAACATGATAAAATATGATTTTAAGTTCTTAAGTTACGTTATTCACAAATCTTTAGATATATCCCCACAAAATTTTACAAGTATCCCCACAAACCTTTAATTGTATCCTCAAGGATCATGTTCGAACAGTTTTCGTCATTAAATATTATCATATATATCATTAATCATTAATTTACACTTTTATATCATTCATTACAGTAACGTATTGTATTTTTGTTAGATCACTTCTTCCGAACGTAGATTGCAGAATAATTGAAAAATCTCGTTGATAAACCCGGGACTTAAAACTAACAGCCTAGTGTTAGATTTTTTAACCGCACATAGTTCATCTATGAGGTGACGGCGAAGAATAGCACCACCCCATCTCATGGAAGGGGGAGGCGTTGAAATCGTCCCGAGGGAATACCCACCAGAGGAAGGTAGCAGCGTTTTTCTTTGAACTGTGACCATCAAACTGCGAACGCCAACCCGTCTGTCAAGCGCTGCATATCCCTTATTCTATGGGGAGGTTTTTTCCAGCTGTGGACGTAATTTGGCTGATATCTATAGTTATATAGCTATAACCTAGCACGGAGCCAACGAGCCAGTTTTAGTACAACTGAAATAACATTATTTATTTATTTATTGACACTTCAGTACAATGGGAATGTACATGGGCGGACTTAATGCCAAAGGCATTTTCTACCAGTCAACCTGCGGGTAGTGCAGAGAGATCAGGGTAGGTGCACTTAGGTATAAAAAACGTATTTACTTATTATAATTATAAATAATAATAATTAAGAATACTATCCATAATATATAAATATATACAATATGTACTATAAAATAAATACTATATGATTTTAAACTAATGAATACTATACTATAATACTATACTACACTAAATAAAATTATTGATGAGACATTTCTGCGTGAAGCTTCTTACAAATATGCTCACGTACTTTCTTTTTAAACGCAAAGCGAGTCTTAGCCATCCTGATTCCAAAAGGAAGCTCATTCCAAAGAATGATAGATTGGACAAAGAAAGAAGAATGAATAAAGTCAGAGCTATGAGGTGGACATCGTAAAAGACGATTATGAGTAGAGCGGAGAGTTTTACTATGAGTAGCAAAAAGATATTGAAAATGGGGCGTTAAATAAGAAGGAGCAGTAGGAGAGTCCAGTATGGAGAAAAGTGTGGTAAGCGCTCTTAAATTTCTTCGCTGGTGAATGGGCAACCAGTTTAACTGGGTGCGGTAAGCAGACACATGATCATACTTACGGAGATTGAAAACGAATCGAATGCAGTTATTTAGAAGTCGGACAAGTTTGTTAAGAAGATCTGCATTCAGGTCAAAGTAGCACACATCACTATAGTCGACAATGGGAAAAATTAGAGTCTGCACAAGCATTTCCTTTGTTCTGGATGGAAGGAATTTTCTTAGCCTATAAAATGCCCTCAGAATTCCAGTAATTCTCTGGCTGATGCAAGAAATATGGCTTTGCCAGTTTAGATTGCTGTCAATTACCAGTCCCAGATCTTTAACTTTTTGGCTAATGGGGATGTGATAGTTGTCAAAAGCAATAGGTGGCAAACTGCCAACATCTACCTTGCACATCATTCTTGAGCTACCCACAATGATTGCTTGGCACTTTGATGGGTTGACGGTTAATCCAAACTTATCTGACGAGATTTTCAAGAATTGTAAGTCTCGATTTATTTTAATAATTGCCTCTGCCAAACTATCGACACTCGCCTGGGTGTACAGTTGTAGGTCGTCAGCATAAAGATGATACGCACTCTGAAGATCATGAGTTAAGAGGTTTATAAATACTGAAAACAAGAGAGGTGAGAGAATACCGCCTTGAGGGACACCAGTTTCTAATTTGCACCAATTCGATGACACTTCGCCATGGCGAACTGACTGCTGGCGCCCTCGAAGGTAAGATGAAAACCACTCCAGCGCTTCATCTGAGATCATAAGATGGGAGAGGATGGATAAAAGGATATCGTGACTGACGGTATTAAAAGCATTTGAAAAATCGATCAACACCAGCACAGTGAGGTTGGTCGCCTCCATGCCGGTTCTAATATCGCCAGTCACTTTAAGGACCGCCGTGGTGGTACTGTGCCCTGGTCGGAATCCGGATTGTAAGGGGCTAATCAGCTGATTAGATAGCACAAAATGGGATAGTTGTTTGTGGACACAGGACTCAAGCACTTTAGACAGGAAAGGAAGGATGGAGATAGGACGATAATGGCTAGGAAGTGTGGGATTTGAAATCTTGGGAAGTGGACGAACGTGAGCGTTTCGCCATATGGAAGGGAAAAGTCCGGAATCAAGGGAATAATTTATGATGTGTGAAATTGCAGGCAACAGTTGGTCTAGGATTGGTAATATCATGCGTCGGCTGATTTCATCGCAGCCAACTGCATTGGATTTGATGGACAGGATAATCTTTTTGATCTCATTTGAGTCGACTGGGGTAAAGTGATAAGCATTAATGTTAGGACGCGTTAGACCATTTAAAAATGTGATAGTTTGAGCCTTGGTTTGATGATCCATAGGAGAAGTAGTAGAGAAAAAAAATATTAAGATCATCTAATCGAATTGAAGTGGGAAGGTCTAAGTTACGCGATTTGCCGATACCAAGAGTCCCGAGGAACTTCCAGATACCGGCAGGAGAAGAAGATAAAATGTTGTCTTGACGGCGTTTAGCATTACGTACCATCTGATTACACTTATTCCTAGCAACTTTGAAATTGTTCCAGTTTTCATCGGAACGGTTTCGTTTAAAGTTACGAAAGGCGCGGTCCCTACGCTTCATCGCCATCAAAATCCCTCGCGTCATCCATGGTGCTGGTGGGCGCCTCACAGTAACTTTTTTGACAGGTGCGTGAGTGTCGTATAACTTAATTACCGCTTGACTGAAAACTAGTACCTTTTCATCTATAGACTCGGATTTATACAGAAATTCCCAGTTGACCTCAGAAGCATCCTTACACAGGTTTTCGACATTTATCCGAACAAAAGAACGCAGATGCAGCACTTGAGGTTTGGGTTTGGGTGGCTTAAGGATTAGTTGTTAGGTCATTGCTGGGATTGTTAAGGAAATGAACTCGTACTCAATATATATAGAAAATTATTCCTTAACCACAGTGAGAATATTATATAAACCTTATATATATAATATAATATAAGAGAAAAATTGTATATTATTAATTAGTTTTAGTTTAGTTTTTAATATCTAGCTGTAGTATTTTTTAACTCTAGTGTTACTGTTTTAATAATAAATGCATGTGGTGACGTTTTAAAAAATTGTGCATTAGGATTTGTATTCTTGTATTATTAATTTGTAAGAAAAATGTAACAATTACTGGCTGTCCTCAATAAATAAATAAAATAAATTAGTTAACTTAGTCGACAAGAAGAAGAGAAAAGTCAAAGTCTTTGGCTGAGATAGGAAGCAATAGAACCAGCTCCACTAGCAAGAGCAATAAATTGGGTAGATACACATGGAAACACATAGATGGTCGTTAAGAATGATTAAGTACCAATACATTACTACGAAATCTTGTTACCACGCTCAAGCTATTTTTCATTTAAGCCCATGTTGTAGATTAGACGCTCCATATCTTGTACAGCCCTAAATAAACACGCTTGTAGTTTGTACATACATACATAGACTAACGCCTGTTTCCCAGAGGGGTAGGCAGAGACAACGGATTTTAAATTGTCAATATCTTTGCACACTTCTTCCCTCGTTTGCTGTCATTATATTCTTCATAGATGCTCGGCGGTTTAGGGTAGGTACCTAGGAGTAGAAAATAGACCCAATACAGCGAATATCAGAATATAATCACCCCATCTCATACCGTGGGGGGCATAAAAGTCGACCCTAGGGAATATCTACCAGAGAACGGGCAGCATCTTCCTTGTGAGTACTATGAACATCTTATTGCGATCGCCAACCCGTCTGCCAAGCATGGCAATTATGGCATATCCCCCTAAAATAATTCTTGGGGTAATCTTGTCCAGTAGTGGAGTTATTACAGCTGTAATGATGATGGATAATATAATTTTGTAGTATAATTTAATAATTCGTTGGTTTAGCAAAATAGTGGGTTCGATTTTTACGTGAAAGACTAACAAACATCCATACAAATCTTTGTGCCATGAGCAAGATTATTGTTCTGGGTCTGCGGACATTTTTCTGCTGATTTGATGGTGATAATGATGATCTGTAACTAAATTCCACTGCATTATTGGCCGTGCGTTTTCGAGAATCGTAAATAGTGAAACTCATATAACAAATATTTCGATATTCAATAATATGATGAACGCCAAACGGACCAGAAAGCCAGTGCCGTTGGCTATGCTTAATTTGGACCAGGTAAAAATTACATATTATTATTTATCCCCAAAAATACTACTACTCTGTGGAGTCAATTATCATCATCATCATATCAGCTGAAAGACGTCCACTGCTGAACAAAGGCCTCCCCCAAAGATCTCCACAATTGCCGGTCTTGTGCTATTCGCATCCAGCAGTTTCCAGCGCACCGCACAAGATCATCGGTCCATCTTGTAGGGGGCCTGCCCACGCTGCGTCTTCCGGTTCGTGGTCGCCACTCGAGAACCTTTCTGGTCCAACGGCAGTCGGCTTTACGAGCTATGTGCCCTGCCCACTGCCACTTCAGCTTGGCAATTCTTCGGGCTATGTCGGTGACTTTGGTTCGCCTGCGTATTCCGACATTTCTGATGCGATCCCGCAGGGAAACTCCGAGCATAGCCCTCTCCATTGCTCTTTGGGTGACCTTGAGCCTTCCAATAAGGCCCATAGTGAGCGACCACGTCTCTGTTCCGTATGTCATCACTGGCAACACACACTGGTCGAAGACTTTCGACTTGAGACACTGCGGTATTTTGGACGAGAAGATGTTACGTAGCTTCCCGAACGCTGCCTATCCGAGTTGGATTCTACGATTGACCTCCTTCTCGAAGTTGGACCTACCTAGTTGGATGGTCTGTCCTAGGTAAATATAGTTCTCTACAACTTCGAGTGCAGAGTCACCAACTTTCAATTGAGTGGATGCAACATGGACGTTTGACATGATTTTCGTCTTATCCATGTTCATTTTCAGACCCACTTGTTGAGAGACTCTGCTGAGGTCATCGATCATTGTACCGAGGTCTTCCATGGTCTCAGCCATGACTACGATATCATCGGCAAATCGAAGGTGAGTGATGTACTCGCCATTGACATTGATGCCAAAGTCTTTCCAGTCCAGAAGCTTGAAAGACGTCTTCCAATGCAGCGGTGAACAGTTTCGGAGATATAACATCTCCCTGTCTCACGCCTCGCTGCAAGTGGATAGGTTTCGAGATCTGGTCCTGGAGTCGCACTGACATAGTGGCGTTTTCATACAAACACTTTATCACCTCGATATACCGGTAGTCAATTTGGCACCTTATGAGAGACCTCAGCACGGCCCATGTTTCGATAGAATCAAAGGCTTTCTCATAGTCCACAAACGCTAAGCACACTGGCTTGTTATACTCTTCGGTCTTCTGTATAACTTGCCGCAGCGTATGTATGTGGTCTATGGTGCTAAAGCCTTTTCGGAAACCGGCTTGTTCGGGAGGCTGGAAGTCGTCAAACCTGCGCGCGAGACGGTTCGTAACGACCCTCAAAAACAACTTGTAAACATGGCTCAGCAGTGTGATGGGTCTCTAATTCTTCAATAGGGTTTTGTCGCCCTTTTTGAAGAAGACACACTTCTGTGCCATGCTTGTGGCGTTTGACCATCTAGTATGACGGAGTTAAATAACTTCTGAAGGGCCCGTAGGATTGGTGTACCACCCGCCTTCAGAAGCTCTGCTGTAACTCCATCATCACCAGGCGCCTTGTTGTTCTTGAGTTGTTTGAGAGCCATTCTAATCTCGTACAGGCTGACGTCCGGGATGTCTTCGGTGTAATGTCGGGTTAGTCGTGCTCTGGGATCTGAGGCATGACTTTTGACAGGTGGCTGTGTTGTCGTATATAACTGTCCGTAGAACTTCTCGATCTCTCCCAGCAACTCAGGTTTAGACGTGATGATTCTACCATCCTCAGTCTTCAGCTTCGTCAGTTGGCTCTGTCCAACAGACAGAGCTCTTGCGAACACTTTGGAGCCTTTGTTCCGATCGATGGCCTCTTTAATACTAATTGTATTAAATTGCCGCGTGTCGCGAGTCAAAGACTTTGAGATCTGTCTGTTGAGCTGCCGATATCTGGTAGCATCATCTGAGGATGTCAGAACCATTTTCCGTCTATCTTCCATAAGTTGCAGGGTAAAGTCAGAGATCTTTTTAGTTCTGTTTGTACGACGGGCCTTGAATACCTTAGACCCAGCCGTCTACGAGCCTGTCATAGTATGAGTCCACTTCCTCGCAGTCTGCTAGGCATTCGAAACGGTTTTGCAGTGCGAGCTGAAATGGTTCGGGGTTTTGGACGTGGATAAGTAAGGGTCGGAGCGTAGACTTTATCAGTCGGGACCTCTGGAGTTTGACATTAAGGTTCAATGAGCCTCTGACCAGTCTGTGATCGCTCCCGGTTTTAACCGCATTGATCACAGAGACATCATTGAACATCTGTCGTCTCGTCGACAAGATAAAGTCTATCTCATTTTTAGTTTTACCATCGGGGCTCACCCAGGTCCATTTGCGGTGATCCGGCTTCCTGAAGAAGGAATTCATCATAAAGAGTCCCTCCTTCTCCATGAAGTCGGCCAACACTTGGCCCCGGGGGTTCCGGTCACCAGATCCAAATTGCCCCACTCACAGCTCATTACCGAATCGTTTGCCCAGCTTCGCCATAAAGTCCCCCATGACCACAGTGAAATAGGAGTTAGAGGTATGTATGGCTCTGGATATGTCCTCATACATAACCTCGACTTCATCGTCGGATTGTGTCGAAGTGGGTGCGTATACCTGTATAACCTTCAACGAATACCGCTTGGTGATTCTGAGTATAAGGTACGCAACCCTCGTCGACACACTCTCGATTTTCACTAGGTTGTTCACGAGGGACTTGTGGACTATGAACCCGACACCACCTTGGGATATTTGGTCACCCTCCCGGTAATAGAGCAGGTTTCCGGATTTCAGTATTATCGAGTCCTCCCCCCCGGACTTCAGATAATCCTACAATATCCCAATGTAACCTGCTCAATTCTTCCTCCAGTTCGGTTATCTTCTCGTCGGACCGCAGTGTACGTGTGTTATATGTTGCCAGGGCCAGAGGTCGTCGGTGTTGGTAACGCGGAATCTGCCGGGGATTCTTAGCACCCCCTGCCCTGCCGTAACCACGGCTGTTACCACGGCTGGGAATAGCAGGGCTGCCGGGGACTGGGGGCCGCGGTTTGGTTGTGTCCATCATTTGAGGGGATTTGCCATAATTGCCACGCTTGGCAGACGGGTTGGCGATCGCAGTAAGGTGAACATGGTACTCAGGAGAACGCTGCTGCCCGTTCTCTGGTATATATTCCCTCGGGACGACTTTTACGTACCCCCACGGGATGAGAGGGGGTGGTGATATTCTTAGGCCGTCACCACACAGCAAGGAGGAGTCAATTAACTGTGAAGGTATTTCCGATCCAGTATCCAGTATATATATAATTAAATATTATTTAGTTTAAGCTTAAATTATTTTGTACGCCTTCTATTGGCAAAACATAGCGAACATGTATTTCTATTTATTTATTTATTATCTCCTATTGTACTTTATACCTATGTTTACAAAAATAAAGATTATGATTATGATTATTACTTACGTAATACGTATGGACACTTATACTAAAATCAACGAACAATATTGTTATGTTAAAATATTTTCTACGTTATTTATATGTAGAAAAATCATAGAATTCATCGTGTCAACCGAGTGACGTCCACTGCTGGACAAGAGGCTTCCTCACCCAAGAGCCTCCATAAGGGGGTTATGCCATATTCACCACGCTTGTCAGATCTTGACGATTGCTGTATGGTGCTCACAGTTTATTTATTTATTGAGGACAGCCAGTAATTCTTACATTTTTCTTACAAATGAATAATACAAGAACACAAATCCCGAATGCACAATTATTAAGGCGTCACCGCATGCATTTATTATTAAAACAGTAACACTAGAACTAAAAAATACTACAGCTAGACATTAAAAACTAAACTAAAACTAATTAATTACATATTTTTTTTATATTGTTTTTTTTTTCTTCTTATATACTACTTCTACACAGAGAGACGCTGCTGTCCGTTCTCTGGTCTCCCTTGGGGTGACGAATTCTATGCCGTCAGCCACACAGCAATCATAGAATTACTTCACCTAAACACTTTTATTTAATCGCCAGAGCCTATCGGGAAATAGGGTCAGCAATGTGTTATCATTGTAGGCATGTATCAAAGGTCAAGCTGCGATAACCATTAACCTTTATGTGGGCAGTATTTATGGTCCTATCCAGACTTGAATTCTACTTCACTTTAGAAAATATAACTCATAAATAATCAAAATCAAAGCAAGTTATATATTGATTGCAAACTTAGTGCCAGCGCAGACAGAGAGGAGCGCAGCGGAGAGGATTTTATTAAGGCACTAGAAAATCAACTTTAGAGCTACAGGAATAAAGTGCATATATGCTTGAACCTGACATAAAATGCTCGCGCAGTCTCCCGCATATGATGTTCAAGCATACATGCACTTTATTTAAATAATTTTAAAGTTGATTATCTAGTGCCTTAATAAAATCCTCTCCGCTGCGCTCCTCTCTGTCTGCGCTGACCCTTAGTGGTCCAGCAAACGTTGCCTTACATTAAAATTTAAAAAAAGGTGGAATACGTAAAATCATTTATCGGGTACAATTCTAAATTGAAACTATCCAGGGAACCACTTATATTCACACAACAATTTTATCAAAATCAGTCCAGCCACCGCTATCATGAAGGCTCTCAGCTCAGCACCCAGAAAGAGTGCAATTATATACTTTCTTTGTGATTGACGATAAGTTTGAAAGCTATTCCAATGCGCGAGGAGATTTCTCGATTTCAAGATGAACACAAAAGAAAACATTGAAATCAGTAAATCCGTTCCCGAGATATCATTTAATTGAATATAAAAATAACTAACTACATAAATTTATTTTCGTAAAGTTTTTCCATGTTGTAACATTTATTCTGCTATATGGGCGGACATAGATCCGTCAAATCAAAGAATATAAAATCGTTTCCGTTCATGTGTTAAGTAAGTAAGCAACTCTACTGTACACCAAAAAATATTACATATAATGAACTATGAGTATGTTATCAAGATTCTACAAATGGCTGCCTTATCGCTAGGTGCGTTCGTTACACACTTATATGAAAAAAACTAGCTTTGCCCCGCGGTTTCGCCCGGGTTAAACTTAATATATCATATAGGTTATATATCCGGTATATAAGCTATATTACTACAATGTTTCATCAAAATCCGTTCAGTAGTTTTCGCATGAAAGAGTTACAAACATCCATTTATGATACATCCATACTGACAAACATAATATTAGTAGTATTAATAAAGAAACAAGCAATATTCAATATTATCTCATAAAGTGAAATATATTATATCTACTAACTAATTTTAAAGCTACGTGCCAAGAGAAATGGAAAAGTATTTTTGATACATTGAATTCTAATTCTTTTATTTTCTCGATAAGTTTACAAGATATATTATTGTAAAGATAACTTTGTCAAAAGTTGCTGAATGTAACATTGTCGGCGGGGTCACTCGGGTGGACTCACATAACTTTTTAAGGGTGACATTAGAGTATCGACGGAATTAAATATTCCACACATCGCTATATGGTTAAAACCATGCCTTCCCTCTGTGGCGTATACTTTACCAGGCTATAGTCTTATACGCAATGACCGTGTGGTTGGGGCTGGTGGTGGCGTAGCAATATATCTACGCAATTTCATAAATTTTAAAATAGTTGATGTGTCACCGCAACCGCCTCTGCCAAACGCTGGTGAACACCTTTTTATTGAGGTTGAACTGCACCACACGAGGTTATTACTTGGTGTTTACTATTGCCCATCTCTCCGCATCAATTACTTCTCTTCTCTTGAAACACTTCTTATTAATCTTACCCCGTCTTACAGTCATACTATTCTAATGGGTGATTTTAATACCTGCCTTCTCAAAAAGGACTCCCGTGCTTCTACTCTTTTGTCAGTTTTTGAATCTATTAATCTTTGCTGTCTCCCACTAAGTGCAACTCACCATTTTCCTAACTCTGTTCCATCATTACTTGATCTCATTTTCATTTCATCTCGTGATCATGTCGCTAAGCATGGCCAATGCTCAGCTGATGCGTTTTCGTACCATGATCTAATTTTTACTTCTTATGAAGTTCGCCCTCCCAAAGCTAAGTCGAAATATCTTCTACAGCGCAATTTTAGTGGTATGAATGTTGAAAATCTTTTAGAATCGGCTCGTAGTATTGATTGGAGTTCAGTGTTTGAAACTAACATCATTGATGATAAGGTCACAATTTTCAATAACAAGCTTATTCAACTCTACGACATACATGCCCCTATACGAACTATAAAAATAAAACATCTTCCAGCGCCGTGGTTGACCGACAACATCAGAAAGATCATGGCTCGAAAGGTTGTGGCAAAGCAGAGATTTAAGTGCAAACCATCGGCAATTAATCGGGAAAAATATATGGAGATTCGGAATCACTGCAACAAGATGTGTAGGAGCGCCCAACGCCAAAATATCCACAAATCGGTTGAGAACGGTGAACCAGCTAAAATCTGGAAATTTCTAAGATCACTAGGGGTTGGAAAGTGCCAAGATACACTTCCTACAACTTTGGATATTCACGCGCTTAATGCACATTTTTCCTCTTCAGCTGTATGTAACAGAACAGCTAAAGCAAACACTTTGACACGTCTTTCATCACTTCCAACTCCTGATCATTCACCTTTTCTTTTTAATCAATTCACTACTTGTGATGTTAAGAAAAGCATTCTGTCTATAGCATCTAATGCTGTTGGTAGTGACAATGTCAGCCGTAATATGATCATTCCTATCCTTGATGAAATCCTTCACGTCATATGTCACATTCTGAACCATTCCTTGTCCAGTGGATGCTTTCCTTCCTCATGGAAGGAAGCCCAAATTACTCCAAATCCAAAAATCCTACCTCTTTTGCCGATTACCGTCCTATATCCATCCTCCCATTCCTCTCCAAAGTCCTTGAACGCCTGGTCCATGAACAGCTTCATTCCTTTGTTTGCAAAAATAGTCTCCTAAATCCAATGCAATCCGGTTTTCGTCCTAGTTATAGTACTGTCACAGCCCTGGTCACTATTACGGAAGACATTAGGAGTGCTATGGAGAATGGAAATCTTACAGTTCTTCTCCTATTAGATTTCAGTAATGCATTTAATACTGTGGATTTCGACATTCTTCTTGGCATTCTGAGCACTCTGAACATATCTCCAATAGTGATTGATTGGTTTCGCACCTACCTGTTTGGTCGCCGGCAACGAGTCCGTATTGATGACTCTTTCTCTTCGTGGTGCAACACACTAGCCGGTGTGCCGCAGGGTGGCGTTTTATCTCCATTGCTTTTTGCTATTTTTATTAATTCAATTTCAAATAACCTTTCTTCCTCCTATCATCTTTATGCAGACGATCTCCAAATATATTACCACTCTCCACCTGCAAACCTGCCAGATGCCATCAGAATAATCAACTCTGATTTATCTTGCATTGGGGAATGGAGTCATAATTATGGTCTGAAGATTAACCCGTCAAAGACGCAAGCTGTTATCATCGGCAGCTCTCGAATGGTGACTAGGATAGACATGTCCCAACTTCCCCAAATTACATTTGAAGGTACTGTTATCCCGTATAAAGATAATGTTAAGAATTTGGGGATAGTAATAGATAGTACTTTATCCTGGGGCCCACAACTGAAGACGGTTAGCCGAAGGTTATTTGCGTTAGCAGGCTCACTTAGGCGTCTACGCAACTTTCTCCCTATTACCACTAAAATTGCGCTTGCTCAATCGCTTCTCCTACCAGTCCTCGACTACGCTGACGTCAGCTATCTTAATCTTACTGAAGAGCAACTCGATAAGCTTGAGCGACTTCAAAACTTTTGTATAAGATTCATATTTGGTCTTCGCAAATATGATCATGTATCCTCCTTTCGTACTAAGCTCAAGTGGTTGCCAATTCGCCTTAGCCGGAATGCTCATATTCTTTCTTTGCTTTATAACATTCTCTTTAACCCTGCTACTCCTACATATCTTAAGAACGCTTCGAGTTGCTTTGTGACACACATTTGCGATCCTTAAGATCATCAGAAAATTTAAAACTACATATCCCAGAGCACAAATCCATTTTTATGGGAAAATCGTTTAGTGTGCAGGCAGTTCGACTATGGAATGCCTTGCCTATTGAAATTAAACGTGCCCAGACAATATCAGCTTTTAAAAAGCTGGTCAAAGAACACTATTTGTCTGTATAATTTATGGTACCTACGTTAAATAAAGTATTTTTCTTATTTAGTTATTTAATTATGTTTATTTTACATTTCCATCTTTTTAACAGTAAATATATTAAAAATCTTTTTTTTTTATGGATATACCACAATTTTGTTGTATGTCTTGTTGCACACCTACTGCTATTAGTTATTGTTCAGCTCCTATCCATCCTAAGGTTGTCTGGAAGAGATCGCTTTATGCGATAAGACCGCCCTTTGTACAACTTGTTTATGTAATATCCTATAAAATATGTATTCTTATGGTGTACAATAAAGAGTATTCTATTCTATTCTATTCTATATGTGAAGTATCAGTTATTTAAATCGAAGCTATAACTTACTTCGGCAGATGTACAGAAAATGTGTTGCATTTTGGTAATAAAATGAATAATTTATATTTTTCGATAGTAGTTAGGTGCAATGTTGGGTAACAATTTTAACTATTAGATAATAAATTAAAAATGAAAGTTCTTTATTTCAGGCAAGACAAGATTTTATTAGAGACCCATATAACGGGTCTAATGTGGAAACAACATCCAGCCCTCTAAGCCAACCTTACCTGCACGCGGTGACCCTGCTGATAAACGAACAAGGCTCTGGCAACTAATACCTTAGACGTAAGTCCACGGATGATCCCTGTATTAATAAGGTCTGTATCGGCTCAGCATACGATGCAGCAAGGTGATGTGACGCACCTCAAGGGCGCTGTTCAGGATCTATATAATGACCTGCGGCCAGTCACTGCATCTCTGTGTCACCACCGGTCGTATCAGGAAACTGGCCCATCGGATAATTAGGTGACTCGAGACGAGAGAGTGGAACTGCACCAGCGCAACTGTTTTTCCACTTAAAATAATTTCACGCGCAGATGAACCTAGCTATGAACAAGGATTATGAATTTTGAAGCCCTATGGCGATGGAAAGACAGTGGTGGGAACTCGAATCACGGTTGATCCGATTCTTAGCTGTCAATCTGCACATAGGCGGTTGGGCGATGATGGTCGCTCCCGGGCTCAACTGAGACGAGAGGACGGGTTCGGCAGCACGCCCGATGACAAAGCAGCCCTGTTTAGGAATGCTCTGCTTTCCTCTGCATGGGGGAGGGGCCTAGAAAAGGTGGCCTAAACATAGCTCGTCTCACCTCTACCCAGATGGCAAACCGCGGTCATCGGGAACCGTCTAAATCGCGGTCGAAAGAAACAAAATAAGAAAACAACCTATAATGTAGTTTCCTGGAATATAAGAACTCTTCTCGATAGTCCCAACAACTTATGCCCAGAAAGAAAAACCGCACTTATTGCGCGAGAACTACTGAAGTACAGAATTGACATTGCTGCATTGAGTGAAACACACCTTAATGGTAGTGGCGAACTTTGCGAATCCGGTGGTGGGTACACTTACTACTGGATAGGTAAGCCGGCAGGTGAGAGGGCTAGTAGTGGCGTTGGGTTTGCTATCAAAACACACCTTGCTAAAACTCTCACAGAAACGCCAAAGGGAATCAATGACAGAATAATGACCTTGAAACTGACAATATCTCCAAGGAATCACCTTCACCTGATAAGTGTTTACGCTCCCACTATGACCTACTCTGATGAAGACAAACATAAATTCTATGATGACTTAAGGTTGGTTCTACGTTCTATATCGAGCAGTGATAAAATCATATTACTTGGAGATTTTAACGCCCGTGTCGGATCCCAACATAATATTTGGAAAGACGTTCTAGGCCATCATGGAGTGGGTAGCTGTAACTCAAACGGAATGCTTCTTTTAACGCTATGTGCCGAGTTTAACCTCAGCATCACTAACACCTTTTTTAGATTGCCTGAGAAGCTAAAAACATCATGGATGCATCCGCGTTCCAAGCACTGGCACCTAATAGACTACATCATTGTGCCAAGAAATGATATTAAGGATGTGCTTATAACTAGAGCAATGCGGGGTGCACAGGGCTGGACAGATCATCGAATGATACGGTCTAAAATTCAACTACATTACAAACCTCCGCGAAGAACAAATTACTTTTGTCTTACCTACATTCATTTTCATCCCTTTCCTTTCAAAAGATTCATGCATACTTGTTACCATCACCTGCAACTCGTCCGCCGATGATGCAAGTAAAACTTGATCATCAGCGTAAAGCAGACATTTGATGAGTAACTCATTCATCCTTACACCGCATTCACTTTCTTTCAAATATTTTAAACAGCTATCCATGAATAAGTTAAACAACCACGGTGACGCTACACATCCCTGTCTAACACCCTTTTGGATGCTAAACCACTCGGTGTATGACCCGTTAATCCTCACGCAAGCTCTGGAATCCCTATAAAGAGATTTTAGTGCTTGAACAAGGTTGTCGTTCAACCCATACATGGACAGTACCGACCATAGTTCACTCCTCAACACTCTATCGTAGGCCTTTTCTAAGTCTACGAAGGCACAGTAAACCTTTTGGTTTTTGCCCAAACACTTCTCTACTATGCTTCGCAGAGAAAAGACCTGATCCGTGCATCCCATTCCTTTCCGAAAACCTGCCTGTGCATCCCATATTTTCGCATCGGTTTCTTTCACAACTCTTTCAACCAATACTTTTGCATACAACTTACCAACGACGCTGAGTAGACTAATGCCCCTATAGTTTTTACAGTCTTGCCGTGAGCCTTTCCCTTTGTAAAGAGGTACGATGACAGCCTTGCACCAATCACTTGGCACTTGGCCGGTGGTATAGCATAAATTGAATAGGCTGCACAGCTGACTCGCTATGACGCCATGTCCAGCCTTCAGCATCTCGGAAGTTATCCTGTCATACCCTGGTGACTTACCTGATTTCATACCCTTAATAGCTTTCACAATCTCATCCATACCAATGTCATCTTTACATTTGTTCTTGTCTATACTTAGTGAACTACGTTCACTCTCTGTTACACCTCTTTCATACAAACTTTCAAAATAGTCCTTCCAACGTTTTAACACGCATTCTTCCCCTTTCACTATATTTCCATCTTGATCTCGTATGGATTTCAGTTCTGAGGTTTGAGTTATGCCTCTTACTGATCTAACGGATTTCCAGAAAAACTTAATGTTCGTCTGAAAATCCTTAGACAACCTTCTATCAAAATTATCCTTTTGTTCATTTTTCTTTTCATTCACCACATCCTTTACAATTCCTTTCATTTTCCTATAATCATTCCAGGCCCTTTCTATATCCTCATTCGTCGCCTTATGCATTCGTTCGTTTGCTCTGGTGGCTAGCCAGTCTAACCACGCTTTCTTCTTTTCACATACAACTTTTTGTACACTTTTATCCCACCAAATATTATTCATCTTTCTTCCTCTTCGTCTCTTTATTACACCACAAACTTCACCAGCTACACTCACCACACCTTCTTTGACTACCTTCCATAGCTCTTCTACTTCTCTTATGTCTTCAGATCCCTCAAACTTCTCAACCAACTTACTTTTGTACTCATCTGCCACTTCTTCCTCTTGCAGTTCCTCTACTTTTATTCTCTCTAGTACACTTTTAGTCTCAGGGATTCGGTGGCGCCATCCTTTGAATAGACCACTTATTCGGCTCATTACCAGAAAGTGGTCTGTATGGATTGCGGTCCCACGATAGACTCTTGTGTCTAGAACATTCTTTCTCAGTCTTTCATCTACAATCACGAAGTCAATCATACTCTTTTTCACATTTTTCCTCTCTCGTGTATACGTATGGATTCTTTTATGTTCAAACATAGTATTTGTAACACAAAGACCCCATTCCAAACATATCTCAAGCAGACTGTACCCATTCTCATTCTCACTCTCGTCACCGAATTGACCTAGTACTCTTTCAAAACCATCACGTTTTACCCCAACCCATCCATTAAAATCACCTAACATTATTACTCTTTCATTATACTGACTTAACCGCAACACATCTCTCAGGGTCTCCCAGAATGCCTTTCTTTCCTCTTGTTCTCGCTGTATTACAACTGCACCCATATCTACAGGAGCGTACACTCCTACTAGGAAGATACGGGTCATACCAACTTTCATTCTCAACCACATTACTCTTGCATTCACGCATTCGAACTCAGTCACACACTCAGACATACTTGTGGAAAGAATGAGACCCACACCTTGGCAACCTCTGGTGGTGTTCGGTACTCCAGACCAATACGCCGTGTATTGTCCGTGTGTTGTAGTATCACACCCTTTCCGCTTCGTCTCATTCACACACAACACATCGATCCGCTTTTCACTCATCAGCTGACATACTTCGTCCATCTTACCTTCTATTCCTCCTCCCACATTCAACGTAGCAAAACAGCTCTCCGTTGGCCACTTTTCGCCTCTCCGGGAAACGAGACGTGACGGGTGGCGGACCACGTCGCCGCCATTTGAAGGATTAAAATTAATTATAACCATTGCGTTCCCACGAGTATTAGGGACTAAACGGTCCACCCTCGCAGAGCCCTATACGGGGGTAAGGCGGATCCATGCTGTGTCCTATGACCGCCAACATAGACACCCTCCGTTATCGACCAGAATACCCCCTGGCCAAGGATCCCTCAGCACGGGTCGGATAACACCTTGGATCGGGGTTTTGTTTCAGGTATGCTCCCTCGGACTAAATAGCTCACTTGTGCTTGTCCCCTGCGTCTCGGTGAGCGTACAGTAAGCCAGCTAACTCGGCCTGTGAGCGCCGCCGTTGGTATGCATAATTATGCCTACTCTTCCGCCGCCGCTCTAAGTTACTATCCTGTACTGATAGTAACTATGCTATCGTAGGCCTCTGATGAATCCTAAGATTCTAGAGCCCCCGATAGAGGCAGTTTACGTCATACCCGGGACCCATTAATATTATGATGATGATAAAACAAAACCCCTCAGCTCCTAAGCTACACAGTGCGTGCAGAGAATAATTTGCGGAACTAACTAATGAAAGCTGCGCTTTAGCTATGAATGCAGGTACCTTATTAATAATGTTGTGTATGGGCCTGGGCTAGTTTATTAGCTGTCAAAACATAATATTCGGAGCATTATCCTAAAATACTGTTCATAATTACAAATGTGAAGTACAAATTGGGAATGTGTAAAATAAACTACTGGATGCGCATAGCTCAAGGCCGGCAAATGTGGAGATCTTTGGGGGAGGCCTTTATCCTGCAGTGGACGTCTTCCGGCTGATATGGTGATGTTAATGATGAAAAAAAATTTCATGTATTTATAAATTTAAGACCTTTATAATATTTGAACCCCGGATGATGTCTGAAAATTTGTTTTGTAGCATAACTATCCAATCAAATTATGATAATGAGTGAATAGAGAATACACCAGAGAATACACATATGCTCAGGCATTATAATAAATCCTGTGTAGCTGAGTGAAAAAAAGGAGATCACACACGCAATTATACGTAATTCAACTGGGTCCAAATATTATTTTATTTTAAACAAACACGCATCAAATATTTCGCATTTAATATTTGTTTTTGAAGTGAAATTTTATAAGGACCACAACGGTCCTTATAAAATTTCACTTTTTTTAAATTCGATAAAAAGATAAAGCAACAGTAAAAGGATAAAAAGCTCTCTCTTTTTATCTTTTTACTGTTGCTTTATCTTTTTATTAATATATATATATATATATATATATATATATACAATGCTATCATGTGTCTTTGCGCCTGCGTACAAGAAAACCTTCGGGAAATGTGTCATGTCATAAACAACGTGGTACAACAATCATTCAAGTGTTTAGTAGTTTATTTAACACGTTTGTTTTAATTTGTCCAATATTTTTTTATTTATAACTGTCGTGTCATTTGTTCAAAGTAAAAATAAAATTAAAACTCAAAATAATTTTTAAACTTGTTAGAAATATTATACAAATAAAAAACTATTCAATTATCCTAATTCTACCGAAACTCTATATTCATCTCATTGTCTAGTAGGCAACTTTCTTTTAAATTCACTTCTGCTGCGTGTGAATTGAAAACTACCCATTTTTTAAACTTTAACCTTATATAATAGTACTGCGATTTGTTATCAAAAGATATAGTGACTCATAAAACTTGAACCACATCAGAAATGTAAATGCATAATATTATGATTTTCTGTCGCCAGCGAGATAACTTTGATCGTAAAAGCCATGCAATTCTCTGTTATTTTTATTGCTACTACACAAATGTTTTCTGATTTAAATAAAACTTTTATTAAAGAGATTTCATTTAAATAAATAAATAAATATGTTTGGACTTCTAAGACGCTGCCATCTGATCCCTAACTAGGCGGAGCCTGTACTATGGTAACCACGCAACTGATAAACATACTTATATACTTCCAAATACACACATATTAGAGATAAAGTAAGCTTGTGGGACAAAGGCTTAAAAGTCGAAAAAGTTTCCTGAAGTGTGTGTTTCCGAACGGTCTAAGACCCGGCTCAAACTGTGGCGAGACAGTACTTGCCTACCTATCCCATTCGTCCCTCCCGCTGAAAACCTTCCGCCTGGACACAAGTTGCCGCGGCCAACCTGGAAGTCCCTGAATAGACTCCGGACCCAAGTTGGTCGAAGCAAGGAAAGCCTGCTCAGGTGGGGATTTTTAAACAATTCCAACCTAGAGTGCAACTGTGGTTCCGTTCCTCAAACTATGGCACACTTGTTAACATGTCCTGCGTGCCCTAATGCCTGCACGTTACAAGAACTAATGGACGCTACTGACAACGCTCAACGAGTAGCTGAATTCTGGGCTGACTTAATTTAGATTGCCATCGACACGCTAAGAAGAAGAAGAGATAAATTACAACTAGACTCCGAACAAAATATAATCGTGCACATCACACAAAGATTTGTCCTAGGTAGGGATCAAACTCACGACCTCGACTCTGAGGTTCACATATCACTTTATATATTTTTTATGTGGTAGTAATGCTCAAGTCGCACATTATGTAGGGCTCGACCCCCTAAAACCACCACGGTAGCCAGCCTCACAATGCTTGTAGCGGGGGCTCTGGGTACTCGTGAACGATCTCGCCAGCACCCCCGCTGTACACTGAGCGTCCGCGAGGCTCTCACCCGGGGAGGAGAGGGGCCCGAATGCCTCCCTCCACTCCCCATCACGCACAAGTTCGTTTAGGCAACCTGAGCTACAGCAGGTTACCTGTTCCCGGGACCGCTTATACAAGACGAGTGGAGTTTCTCCTTTAAACGCCAGCGTTCCCAGGGGCGGCGCCCAGCCGGGAAGAAGTCAGCCGGGCGCCACATACTCTCTCGCGCTGGGATTCGCTCCTTTTAATTAAATAATAAAATAAAATAAATAAACCCCTGCTGGCGGCGAGGGTCACATCCCACTAGACCAAGAGACCCTCTTTAATCTCTGTCAAAAACTTTATAACAGTTTTATGGTGAAATTATGGATAAGCTTTATCTTTTAGGGTTAAAATTAATTAAATTACTGATGGTGTTTTAGAGGTCACTTGTAAATGAAATAAAGATGCGTAAACGAATAGATTGTAATTGAATAGAATCACCTATTATTATAAAAACATCATATATAAATAGTAGTAGGTGGCACAGAAATAGTTACAGTGGTGAGGAGCTATCCTACCAATCGCGTACTCCAGGTTCAGTGCTCCGCCGATGCTGTCGAACGAACGCGCGCGGCGCGCAACATAAATACTGCCGGCACGGTCTCCAACGGACAGCAGATGTATAAAATACAGCTGCAGACCCCCAATGAGTACAGGACAACGACGGCTCTCTTCGATGCACGTAAGGTAGACTACTACACTTACGGCACCGCTGAGGACAAAACACTCCGCGTGGTAATCCGCGGAGTCTGCCGTCATCTTCCTATCGACTCAATCAAGGAGGACCTTATCACCCAAGGGTACCCCGTGAGAGAGGTGCATCGGATGCGCCGATCAAACGGTGGCGAGCCCTTCGACATGGTGCTGGTCCACCTAGATCACTCAAAGGAAGGACAGAAAATCCTTACTGTCCTCAAAACAGTTTGCGGCGTCGGCGGCATTGTCGTCGAGCCGCCGCGGCGAGGGACCGTACAGGGACAGTGTCACAACTGCCAACTGTACGGGCACTCGTCAAAGAACTGCCACGTCGCCCCGAGGTGTGTTAAATGCCTGACCCCAGGCCACCACACCTCAGACTGCACCCGACCCAAAGATCGTAGCGAGTGCTCCGAGCCACCCGGTTGCGTCAACTGCCAGTCCCTGGGTCACCCAGCGAACTATCGCGGCTGTCCCAAGGCACCGGCGAGGAGACCCGCCAGGAGGCCTCGCAGTAAGCGCAACGCTTCAAAACCTCAGGCGCAGACTAGCTCCGCCAAGCCCCAACCAAGCCCTCCCCCGCTCATGTCCTTGGATGTCCAAAAGACATCCCTGCGACCAGCAAGACCCCACTGGCCTCTGCCAGACTACGTCCCTTCGACCGCACCCAAGGCTGCGGGTGAGGCGGTCGCCCCTAAAGCTGGGCCAGTCCCAGCTAAAGAGGCGTCCCTCAAACCCTTAACCAGCGCGACCCCTCCCGCCCCAGTCCAATCGGGCTGGGCTTACAACCCGCTGACTAAGAAGTCACAGGCTCCAAAGGCCCCGGCCAAAGGAGCCCAGACTCCTAAGTCATCAGTCCCAGCGCCCAAAACCAAGGCGCCCCAAGCGAATAGCAAAGGGCGCGCCTCAGGTTTTGCCGAGCGCATTAAGACTCAAGGTTGGGAGTTACTCGACCAGTTTGAGGACCTCTCCCAGAGGGCCGAAGCTGATCCGACCAACATCCAACTGGCCATCGACGCGGCTCACGTATACCGCCGCTTTATCAAATCCCGTAATGGCTGTACACCCGCTAATGACTACCCAACTCACTAGCAGACTAAAACCCAGATCTTTAAAGATCGGGTTTTACAACGCTGACGGACAAGCAAGACAACGCGATGAAGTCGCAGCATTCCTCTGCGATCATCAACTTGATCTCCTCCTCGTCCAAGAGACCTTCCTTAAACCGAACAAACGGAGAAGTCCTACGGTTGCCAACTATCGAATAGTTCGCAACGATAGGACCCACTCCACCAAAGGGGGCACGCTGATTTACTTTAAGAAATCATTGCATTGCGTACCTTTGGACCCCCCCGAGCTGAAGAACATCGAAGTCTCTGTCTGCCGAATAGGTATGACAGGCCATCAGCCAATCACTATAGTCTCGGCCTACCTTCCCCCAGTCAAGGAAATGCTACGTAGCGACCTACAAGCATTGTATGACTTAGATA
Source organism: Pseudoips prasinana (assembly GCA_951640165.1). Classification (NCBI taxonomy): domain Eukaryota; kingdom Metazoa; phylum Arthropoda; class Insecta; order Lepidoptera; family Nolidae; genus Pseudoips; species Pseudoips prasinana. The sequence continues at coordinate 37,966,731 of OX621240.1, read as the reverse complement.
GCTCTGTCATTGTGGCAGGCGATCTAAACTCCAAGCACCAGCAATGGAGCTGCCGTTCGAGTAACTTGAACGGCCGCGCACTTGCTGATCACTTGGCAATCATACCGTTCGACCCTATAGTTCCTCTCGAACCGACCCGTTTCCCCAAAATTGACAATCACCGACCCGACATACTCGATATTGCACTCCTTAAGAATATAAACCTACGTTTGGCTTCTGTAGAAGTGCACCACGAGTTAGACTCTGACCATAGGCCAGTCGTCCTTAGCCTTGCCTCCCGCACAAGCCACTCCGGCGCGGACAGCAACCTCCCACCCAGATATGTAACCGACTGGCAGAAACTCGAGAGCAAACTCAAGTCAGCCACGTCGGTGCACTTAGACTCAATCCCGTCCCTCATAGAGACCCCTGAACAAACGATCGCAGCTATCGGATCGTTCACGACTCACGTTCAAATCCAAGTGAACGAATGTTCCCGGGAGGTCCCAGCGGCTGACGATTTCAGACGCTGGAAGCTCCCGGACGATTTGCGTGAGCTAGTGACCGAGAAGAATGCGGCCATCAGAGCCTACGACTCTTATAACACCGAAGAAAACCGCACTCGAATGCGTGACCTACTGCGTACAGTACGGGAGCGTATGATCGAATCGCGGAATTCCAAGTGGGATAAGACGTTAGACGAGATTCAACCCTCGCGGAGGGCCTTTTGGCAGCTCTGCAAGCGACTTAAGACAGACACCGACTGGACCATCCCCCCGCTGACGCGTCCGAATCAACGCCCTGCGTTCGATGACGACGAAAAAGCTGAATGCATGGCCGACAATCTAGAGACCCAATGTTCTCCCAGCAACCTACCAGTAGACCCGGATCACCTCAATGAGGTCGACTCCGAGGTAGAACGTAGGCTCGCCATCCCTCTTCCTCCGACCTCAACTGCGCCCTCCCGGGAGGACGCCGACGTCGATGACGACGACGATCCCCTGAGGCCAGTAACTATCGACGAAGTTAAAACTCTGATCAGAGACCTCCGCCCCCGCAAAGCCCCCGGATATGACGGACTCACCAATCGCGTTTTCAAGCAACTCCCGTTGCTTCTACTCAGCCTGATGGTCGCGATATTCAACGCGGCCTTCTCCAACAACATCTTTCCACACCAGTGGAAACAGGCGAACGTGATTGGTATCCCGAAACCTGGCAAACCCAAATCCGACCCGGCGAATTACCGCCCCATTAGCCTCCTCTGCGCCATGGGGAAACTCTATGAGCGTATCATCCACGCCCGTTTGTCGTCGTTTATTCACTCAAACAACATCCTCCCTGACGAGCAGTTTGGCTTTCGAGCCAGACACTCCAGCGTTCACCAGGTGCATCGCATTGTCGAACACATCCTGGTGAAAGCTGCCCGTCAAAGAGCCCATACAGGAGCACTCTTCTTCGACGTGGCCAAAGCGTTCGATAAGGTCTGGCACAATGACTTATTATATAAGCTGCTTCTACTCAAAGTGCCTGACCGTCTCGTGCACATCCTACGAGACTTCCTCACGGATCGAACGTTTCGCTACCGCGTCGAGGGAAATTACTCCTCCCTCCGACCGATACGCGCAGGAGTTCCCCAAGGCTCAGTCCTTGCTCCGCTCCTGTTCTCGCTGTACACCAGCGACATCCCCAAACCCAAGAAGGCTCATCTAGCCCTCTACGCCGACGACACAGCTCTCTACTACTCTAGTAGAGACCCGTCCGCCATCCACCGAGAACTCCAATCCTCAGCCGATGCCCTCGGCAAATGGTTTAGGAAGTGGAGGATCGAAGTCAATCCCACCAAGAGCGCCGCCGTGCTCTTCTCCAGGGCCGACCCCAAGCCCACCGCAGATCCCGTCCGAATGTTTGGTGAACCGATCCCTTGGGAGAAGAAAGCCAAATATTTGGGAGTGATCCTCGATCAGAAGTTAAACTTCAAGAACCATCTGAGATACGCTCGTAACCGTGCCTCATTTGCCCTTTTTCGATTACACTGCCTCCTGAATGCACGCAGTAAAATGTCCCTTGAAAACAAGGTGAGAATTTACAAGACGTGCATTCGACCGATGATGACCTATGCGAGCCCGGTCTTCGCGCACGCAAAGAGTTACCTCATCCACTACTTGCAGATAGTCCAAAACAAGTTTATGCGACGGGCCGTGGGCGCACCATGGTTCGTCCGTAACAAAAGCCTCCATGCCGATTTCCAATTGCCTACCATCAGGCAATGGATGAAGCAAACGTCCAAACGGTATTTTGACTCTGCCACTCACCATCCAAGTAAATTGGTGGTACAGGCGGTCAACTACACTCCCCTCCGATTCTCAATTAAGCACCGTCGTCCGAAGCACGTCCTAGACGACTCGGACGACGAGATCACCGTCTACCTTGACCACATCAAATCGATCAGAGACTCTCGCAACACTGCACAACCGATATTTCGTACTCGCCGGATGCGAGTACGACCGCGAACGCGTCGCGACCACCAGCGTCCTCCATGACCCTTAGTTTGCATATCGTACCGATAAAAAGCCCCCCTCAACGCGGACGGGGGGCCGCGTCATGTCATTAACGTAGAGCGAAAGTTGCACTAAACTCCCTAAAAACCATGATCTCTCACCCTCTCCCCGTCAGTATCCGCCCAGAGCCGAGGTTCGAACCCCACAGGGGGTGCCCTCCGGCGCGGGTACTTAGTTTGTAGTTTTATTTGCTAGGCCGGTTAGAGCCCACGCTCACCCCTACTGCCCGGTGAAGCAGTAAAAGCCGTAAGGCTAACTGCACGCGTCATGTTAAAAAAAAAAAAAAAAAAAAAAAAAAAATCTCCAACGGACAGTGATCGATGGTCCTCGACGCAGGGACGTTGTCGCTTCCGATACCACTGCACCGCTGGCGCCTACACAAGCCGCGGTTATTATGCCATCATTTGGAACGGCGCGGCGTCTCAGTGCGCGCGCCGCCGTGGTCCCGGGCGGTCGCTCAGTGCGCTGCGTGATCTAGCGGCGGACGGACGTATGATGCGCTCGTATGATATGTACTATGTAGGCCACTACATTATTCCCCCCTCAGCGAAGCGTACAGGAGGTTTTGATATTCTGCCAGACCTTGTGATGTATCTGGTGACAGGTGCTTCACTTGCTTGCTCCTCGTTGCACTGGAATGCAGGCTTTAGTCGGTCAATAGATATATTGGATCTTCTATTTTCCAACTGTACGGTGAAGTACTTGTCCGTGCGATGCGTAACAAGGTATGGACCGTTATAGGTAGGTGTTAACGGTCTACGCACAGCGTCGTTGCGAATGTAAACATGTGTTGTTTTAAACAAATCGCCGTGAATGAAAACAGCTGCGCTTTTGTTTGCCTCTCGTTGCACCTGTGCCTTTTTTAATGCTTCACTAAGATGACTCATGAAGTGCGATGACGTGTTGCATGTTGTTGTTGCTTCACCGTAGAATTCACCAGGCAGGCGTAGTGTTCTCCCGTATAATAATTCCGCTGTACTAGCGCCGATGTCCGTCTTGTATGCGGCGCGTAACCCAAGTAGTACAGTGGGTAGCTCGAGCGTCCAGTTCGTTGTATTTAATCTTGCGGTGAGCGATGCTTTGAGTGTGCGATGCCAACGTTCTACCAAACCGTTAGATTGAGGATGGTACGCAGTAGTTCGTACGTGCTGGATTCCCATGCGTTGCATCAGCTTATTAAATAGTTCGGACTCGAACTGTTTGCCTCTGTCCGTTGTTATGGTTACGGGGCAACCAAATCTTGTTATCCATGTTTCATACATTGTGTTTGCGACTTTCTCTGCTGTCATGTCCTCGATTGGTTGAGCTTCTGGCCACTTCGTTGCTCTGTCGATCATCGTAAGAATGTAACGACAGTTGTTTGATGTTGGTAAAGGACCGACCAAGTCGATGTGCAGGTGAGATAAGCGGTCAACTGGTGTGAAACTAGATATTGGTGCCTTGGTGTGACGATGAACTTTCACTCGCTGGCATTGGTCACATGCTCTGGCCCAGTCTGTGACGTCTTTCTTCATACTCGACCAGCAATAACGCGAAGTAATTAATCTTCTCGTCGCCCTTACGCCGGGGTGATTAAGGTCGTGTATCGCCTGATAAGCTTGCTTCCTGTATTGTGGCGGTAAGAACGGACGAGGAGATTTTGTTGACATCTCGCATATTACTTGGGTGGCTGAACCGGGCAGTGCTATTCGCTTGAATATGTGTCGGTCGCTTTTCATGAGTTGCTTGAGTTCCTCATCTTGTTTTTGAGACTTTGCTAGCTCGTCGTATTTGATCGGTGTTGGACATGAGATTGTGTCCACACGAGACATGGCGTCGGCGACACAGTTATCTTTGCCCGATACGTGTTTAATATCTGTGACGAACTGGCTGATGTAATCTAAATATCTTGTGCGCCTTGGTGTTTCGTCTTTGAAGTTCGCTCGCAGTGCGGTGGTAAGGGGTTTGTAGTCCGTCAATATGGTGACGTCACGGCCTTCTATCATCCGGTGAAAGTGACGTACTGCCATGTATATGGACGTAAGCTCCCTGTCATACGTGCTGTATTTCCGTTGAGCGTCGGTAAACTTCTTCGAATAAAATCCGAGCGGTCTCCATCGGCCATGAATTTTTTGTTGGAGTACCCCTCCAGCGCAGGTGTCAGACGCGTCTGTCATGATCACGAAGGGTTTCGTTGACGATGGGTATGACAATAATACAGCGTTGGTGATGTCGTCTTTGCATTTATCAAACGCCTGTATAGCTGTCTCGCTCCATATTATTTTGGTCTTGTCATTTTTCTTTGAGTCTTTCAGGTAAACATTTAGTTCCTTTTGATACTCGGCGGCGTGTGGGATATTCTCACGATAAAAGTTTATCATTCCCAGGAATCGACGTAACTGTTGGACTGTTTCTGGGCGAGGGTATGTCTTTATGGCTTCGACCTTCTCGTTAGTTGGCTTAATTCCTTCGGTGCTTATAGTGTAGCCCAAAAAATTGAGTGTTTGTTGGCCGAATGTGCACTTAGCTACGTTCATTTGTAACCCATGGTCATTAAGCCTTCTGAATACATCTTCTAGTTCTTTTCTGTGCTGTTCTTCGGTTTCAGATGCCAATAAAATGTCATCGACAAATGGGAAAACAGGGAGTCCCCGTAGAACGTTGTCGATGTGTCTTTGGAACGTTTGTCCCCCGTTCCGCAAACCGAGACAGAGCCTCGGAAATTCGAACAATCCGAATGGTGTGATAACGGCAGTCTTTTGTATGTCCTCCTCGCGTGTCCTCACTTGGTAATAGGCCTTCTTCAGATCTATGATGGAGAAGTACTTCTTTCCCAGCAAGTTGTAGGTAAAATCGTGCAGTCTTGGAATGGGGTAACGGTCTGGAACGGTGGCTGCATTAAGACGACGATAATCTCCACAGACTCTGTATTTGCCATCCTTCTTGAGAACAAGGTGTATTGGACTTGCCCAAGGACTCTTCGATGGCCGACAAATACCTTGCTCAATCATTGAGTCAAATTCTGCCTTGGCCGCCTTGTATTTGTGCGGCGGCAGCGGTCGTGCCTTCGCATACAATGGTGGACCAGTAGTCTGGATATGGTGTTCCACTTCGCTGTGACAGAGCTTCAAGTGAGGTCGGGTGATATCTGGGTATTCTGCGAGTAGATCGTGGTATGGCTGTTGGTCATCCAAGGTGTTGATGCTGGAGTCTGAAGTAGACGTTACGTAGCCGACAACATATAGGCCTGTTTCCTTGTCTATTAATCTTCGTCCGTGTATATCTACCGTAAGTTGGTGCTTATGTAAAAAATCCGCTCCCAAAATCGGTCTTGTTACTTCGGCGACGACGAAATTGCACATATACGGTCGACGTAATCCGATATTCAACGTCATTGTGCGTTCGCCAAAGGAGGGTATTCTTGAACCGTTGGCTGCGTACAGGTATTCGGTCGGAGTCTTTTTTTCTTTGCGTACCCGCTTGACCGGTAGTACTGAGACGTTCGCGCCGGTGTCGATAAGGAAACGCAGACCTGTTCCCAACTCTTTGATGAATAGACGATGTTGAGTTATGTCGCTGACTTCGGCTCCCGTCGTAGCCAAAGTCGAGGCTAGTTTTCCTGACTTGTATTTGTCTTGCTCATATAGGCGCAGGGTCTCCGACATCGATACGCCTCTTTGCCGAACTTGCGATGGAAATAGCAAATCGATGTGTCACGATTCACGGACTTGGACCGAGATCTTGAACGATATCTGCCTCGTTGCGGTCCACGGTAGTAATTACGCGATCTGTCCATTTTCAATGCAGCGACCTCTTTTGTAAGCGCCTCGATCATATTCAAAATTCGATCGTCCGATGATGATGTTGATGATTGTGACTTTCCGCTTGTATGACTGCAGGAACACACGGAATTGACTTTCTTTGTCTGCTCGCTCATCTTATCCGCCATTGCCGCTAGCGAGTCTAATTTCGTGGCTTCGCTGACCGCCAACACAGCTCTCGTCGACGAGGGTAGATGGCTCAATCCACAGCATTTGGAGGGTTTCATCAGGCATCTTGTTACGGGCCAGATCACGCATACGCCGCAACAGCTGGGAAGGACGCTGGTCGCCTAGTTCAACCTCGTTGAGCAATTTTTGTAGTTGCTTATTCTCGGACTCTTCGTAGCCGGATAGTAATCGGGCCTTTAACGCTTCAAATCTAGCAGTCCTGGACGATGATAATATGATGTCACTTATTTGTTCAACATCCACCTTGTCGAGTTGTGCCACGGCAAGTCCAAACTTCGCTTCTTCGCTGAGCTTTTGGTTCGACACCATGGTTTCGAATTGTGCGAACCATAATCTTGGTTTATCTCGCCAGAATGGAGGTATCCGAGACTTGACGGAGATCATCCCAATATCTTCATCAGACGGCATGGCTTGCGGCGCTTGGCTTGTGTTCTCCATACTGCGTTGGATCACGTCGGGGTCACCAATTTAGAGGTCACTTGTAAATGAAATAAAGATGCGTAAACGAATAGATTGTAATTGAATAGAATCACCTATTATTATAAAAACATCATATATAAATAGTAGTAGGTGGCACAGAAATAGTTACAGTGGTGAGGAGCTATCCGACCAATCGCGTACTCCAGGTTCAGTGCTCCGCCGATGCTGTCGAACGAACGCGCGCGGCGCGCAACATAAATACTGCCGGCACGGTCTCCAACGGACAGTGATCGATGGTCCTCGACGCAGGGACGTTGTCGCTTCCGATACCACTGCACCGCTGGCGCCTACACAAGCCGCGGTTATTATGCCATCATTTGGAACGGCGTCTCAGTGCGCGCGCCGCCGTGGTCCCGGGCGGTCGCTCAGTGCGCTGCGTGATCTAGCGGCGGCCGCACGTATGATGCGCTCGTATGATATGTACTATGTAGGCCACTACAGTGTAAACGCCTGGATATACGGTTCCTGCCAAATAATTCAGTTTTAAGTAGTTTTAATACAGATTTTCATAACCGGCCTCGATTAGCTCGGTGCGGTCGTATATACCTCTGTTATAAGACAACATTTGATTTAATATTGAACATTTCAACTGTACTACTGGAGAAAGTCTGGACATAAACTAAGCCGTTTCCGGCCCAGAAAGAATAACAGAGTCACCCCATACGATCACGGGATCGTATGGGGTAGCTCTGTTATTGGGTGTCGTAAAAGGTGACTGACCAGGACTGAGAGACCAAGTAGTCGGGCAGCAGCGCCTCCTGTGTACTAGCTACCACCTAACTGCAGTCGCCAACTCGCATGCGGTGACGCGGTGACTACGGAAAAATCTTTGAAATCCATCCAAAATTTAAGTGCTTGGCACTTATTTTAGAGTTAACAGCTTTCTGCCTAGAGTATTCAATGAATTTAACAAGTTAAATGGTGACAGTCGTTTGGATTTTATTGATCTGTTTACTACTAGCAAAAATTCTACCAGATCCAAATTAACTAGATATTTCATTGATAATGTATAAATCTTTGTATAGCACTATTGGCTCAATCTTTTAAAACCATTTGTAGAATTTTCATTACTGTTTTTAATTAAGTAGACCGGAGATGCATCCATTTAGTTAACTAGTTGTGGAAGCTTGTTATTGGCATTTTTTACTTACCAAAATTTGTAACCAATTGTATGTAGCTGTTAGCTTCCCTAATAAAATAAAATAAAATTATCTGTGTAGCATTCTCCATTTATCCCGTTGTAGAGCCATCTCTTTTACTTCTTGATAACTGTTCACTTGTAAATTTCTTTAAGTTGATCAGAAAACTTTCTTCTTGATCTTCCTCTGTTTCTTCTTGCGTCTATCTTCCCTTCTATTATATTTGTGAGAAAGCCATTGACTTATATGTATAACTAGACACGCTGTTTCGAATAAAAACTCTGTCCCCGTCCGGCTGTGCGCGAGGTGAGGGGCGCGTGCGCGGCGGCCAAAATTGCTCACTGAGTTGCAGCCCCCGCGCTGCAACTCAGTGAGCAAATCCTCAATATGGGATTGCGCGTCTAGTAGAATACATATAGACCAATGGAGAATGCTGGTCGTTTAAGATTAGATGTCCTACCATCCTATCATATTTGCAATGGCAACGTTATAAAAATCCTTTGGGAGCATGCCTATGCCCAGCAGTGGATAATATCAGGTTAATGACGTGAGGACTTAGTCATATCCCTTCTAATTGTGAACGGAGGCCTCTGCCCTGCAGTGGAACAGCAATGGCACACAGAAGGTTTAGAGTTAACATAACGTTTTGAAGTCTGAAAGAAAATATAAGTTCAATTCAGCTTATGATAGCTGAATTGAACTTATACTTTCTTTAACACCTTCTGTGTTTCTCCCCATCAAGATAATGAACCAAAACACATTGTTAGCTTCACTAAACCTTACTGATTCGAAACCGTCCCATTTGTCCCTCGCCTCGCAAACCCAACAAACAAAAGATTATCAAAGATAAAGTCAAGCTGTCACCAACTTTGAGTCAGAACTGACAGTTAAAAAGGATGACGTCACGTAACATCCTTTGTGACAACTATAAACAGACGCTACAGAAATCATGTGTTTATTTTATAGCAGAATACTTTAAACCCGTTGCGGACCTTTTAACTTACAATACAAAATCAACTATATTCATAACAAAACAAAGTTTAAATTTGATTGTCAATGGTATATTGAATAAACAAATTGCGGGATGTCGGACGTATGTAGAACATTCAATATTTTGTGTTATGTTTGATATATTATTTCTTTGTGGTGGTCTCTAAAGATTTAGAGATAACTTGAAGAGTTGATCTGGGACGACGAGGTCAAACAATGTTGTTTAAAGGTAGTAATAATAATAATATCCTGGGTCTATTAGTCTGTGGCGTGACTTATTTTGGTAAATTTCCACAGCACACATACCTACTTAGGCCATTTAGAAAGGATGAATGAAAGAAGATTGACCAAAGAAGTATACCTGGCCTGTGTGAATGGGACAACCGTAAGGGGAAGACCACGTCGAACATTCTTTGACCAAATCGGAGACGTTCTCAAGAAAGGTCAGGTCAGAAGTACCCTAAACCGGCGAGCATGTGTGAAGAATATAATGACAGTAATCGAGGCAAAAGACGTGTGCAAAGATCGTGACAAATGGAAATCCGTTGTCTCTGCCATGTATGTACATACCTACTTCCGTTCATAGTTACAATCACGCAGAATTCGGGGAATCGTTAGAACAAAGTGTTTGTAGGCCTTCACTTCTATCGTTTTAATCAATCCGTTACCTTCCCTATCAATCCAACACACCCAAATCAAGTGGCCACCATTTGCTTACGCTTTAGGTATACTGTTTCATTGCTGCCTACGTAGCGTTGGGCGGGAAACATCTTATTGAAGTAAAACTTATTCACGTACGCTTGACTTGGGGAGTAAGCTGTCATCCGGTCACACACATCACATTCGCATGTGATGTGTGTGACCGGATGAGGTGAAGCCCCCTAAACACAGAACAAATAATCGTGTTCTTCTCTTTCGTTACGCTCTTGCCAGAACGATCGTGGTCACATTGAGGCATCCACGTTGGTGGTAGGGGTGGGCACAGCGGTCCGCGCGATCTCCCACCATCTCTCTCTGTTGGCGGATTGTCTGGCAGTCAGATACGCAGCTTCCTACTGCGGATTTTACTTGGTCAGTCCGGCGCATAGGTGAACTGCCACGCGATCTGGTTCCCTCAACTTTTCCTTGCACAACCAGTCGTGGTAGTCATATAAAAATTTGTCCCGGATGGGGATCGAACTCACGCCTTCTGGTTTAGCAGTCAGTGGAACTAAACACTAGACTAACAGACCAGTCAATACATACATAAATATATATAGCCTGTTTCTGAGTTATATATCTACAAATAGGTATGTATTTGGAGATATATAAGTATGTTGTACGGTCACCGTAGCCTAGTTGGTAGTGCTCCTGCCTACGAAGCTGGTGGTCCTGGGTTCGAATCCCGGTAAGTGCAAATATTTGTGTGATGAGCACGAATATTTGTTTCTGAGTTATAGATGTTTTCCATGTATATAAGTATTTATCTATCTATATAAGTATATATATCGTCGCCTGGTACCCATAGTACAAGCTTTGCTTAGTTTGGGGCTTGGATAATCTGTGTGAAATTGTGTCCCTAGATATTATTATTATTATTTCAGTATTTTATATTACCACAAATAATGGACACCTTTCCAAAGTTCTTTAGGCAGGCCTTAATTGTGGAAGTCATTCGACTTCTATGGTCATGATGGGGGTAAAGAAATTTCTATTGCTCTAAGACTTTTTTGATAATCCCACAGGAACTCAAGTTTCATCTAAAACCGTTCAGTCTTTTTCGCATCAGAGTAACAAACCTACCTTCAAACATACAAACAATATAATAATAATATCACATGGACATTATTCACACACGGCTATCTGATCCCAAACTAAGCAGAGCTGGTACTATGGAAGTCAGATAACTGATATACTACATATATACAACTTTTCTTGGACAAACATACATGTTCATATTTGTCCTGGGTGGGAATCGAACCCCTGCAGCGTGGAAAGCCAGCATTTACCAACCATACCAACAAACCCGTCAAAAACAAAATAACTACATATATTATTTCTCCGCCTCCCGCTCTTCACTGAGTCTGATCCCTTACCTCTGACATTTTGGTAAACGGAAAAACCCATATCAAAAGGGTCAGAAACAATTAAGTCCCTTTTAATATTTAAGTGGTGTTTGAACATTGTATTGATTAGGCAAGTGAACCGCACATTTAAGTGATAACGGTTTTTACAATAATATTAAACCTCTATTCTCGAGTAGATAACGATAATTACAAAGTTGAATGTTTTGTTAGGGTTAGGTTATGTTATGATAATCTTATTATAACCTTAAATTAGTACCGTTTATTTGATTAGTGATATTAAGAGGATGAAAAACTCTCCATTTCAACACCATTATAAGCTAACCTGGGGCTCTACCGGCTAAGTCGCCGAACATCGTTTTCGTGAATGACGTTCAAATAATAGGTCTTTACCTATGAAATTGCCGTTTTGTATGAAAAAATTTAAACGAATTTTTTTCATGAATTTTTTTATTTGTATTAATCGAAGTAATCACCCATGCAATCAATGCATCTTTGCCATCGCAGTGGCAGTTTATTGATGCCCTTCTTAAAGAAATCAGCTGGACGGGAGGCAACAAATTCTTCAAAGGCATTTTGTACTGCCTCTCGGGTATTGAATTTTTTTCCCGCCAAGAAGTTATCCAAATTCTGGAAAAAGTAGTAGTCTGTAGGCGCAAGGTCTGGTGAGTAGGGCGGATGACGGAGAGCTTCCAACCCCAGTTCTTGCAACTTGGAGACCGTCTGCTGTGCAGTATGAGGTCGCGCGTTGTCGTGCAGGAGCAGCGGAGACGAGCGATTGACCAATGCTGGTTGGAGATGCGCCAGCTTCTCCATCATTGTGCTCAGTTCTTCACAGTACACATCTGCAGTAATGCTCACCCCGTTTGGTAAGAAGCTGTGATGAATCACACCGGCGCTAGACCACCAAACAGTGACCATCACTTTTCTAGGGGTAAGTTTTCGTTTAGGGCATTGTTTAGGTGCTGAACCAGGATCCAACCAACTTGCTGAGCGCTTGCGGTTATCAAACAGAATCCATTTTTCATCGCAGGTAACAATGCGGTTCAAAATTCCTTCATTTGTGTGTCTGTTGAGCAGTGCAAGGCACGTCTCGACGCGTACTTCGCGCTGGCGATCATTGAGTTCGTGGGGCACCCATTTGTCAAGCTTTTTTACCTTGCCAATTTGACGCAAATGGACCAATATTGTTTTGACGCTAACGTCGAAAGCTGCTGCTAATTCAGCCGTAGATTGTGTATCATCAGCTTCCACAACCGCCTTTAATTCGTCATTGTCGACCAAAGTCTTCGGACGACCGCGAGGTTCATTTTTCAGGTCGAAATTTCCAGAACGGAAGCGAGCAAACCAATAACAGGTGGTGCGTTGGTTTGTAGTGTTAGCTCCGTAAACGTCGTTGATGTTGCGTGCCGCTTGTGCCGCGTTGCTGCCACGACGGTACTCATATTCCATAATTACTCGAATTTTTAACGTATCCATGATGACGAAAAAGATTGAAATGCGATGAAAATGTAACACTAATCAATAAAGAAATGACTACTTTTGGAAAAAAGAATCCATGTTTTTAAAATAAAATTAATTTGAAATTAGAATTCTTAGCCAAACAAAAATTATTTTGATTTGAAATGGCCAGTACTGCAGAACGGCAATTTCATAGGTAAACACCTAATAAATAAAGGTTAAAAATTACTTGATCAATCGTTAAATCGGCTACATAAGCCTCTACCAAAGGTTTCTATGACGTTACCATTAGGGTAATAACCCCTCAAGGGTTTTTCTTCTTTTTATCGGGACTAGTCCTTCCTTTTTACCCACCACTGCAACTCCTATAAGCCAGGATCAACAGTGGCACACAATGAAATGACACTGAGCGGTGAAGCTCAGGCATGTCCCGGGGAATCGCTTTAACTGTCTTGGATCCCGCAACGAATTTAATCAGAAAGACAAAAAAGGAGGAGTTAGAAAATGAATAGTTCCACTTCCCTCCAGAGCAAAGCGGGAGACAGAATGATGTAAAGAGGCTATAGCCTCATAAAATGAGAGATTTGCAACTAGAGAAGCCAGCTGCAAAAGCACCGAGGGTTTGTTTTTGTTGTCGTAGTCACCGCGCTTGACATGTGAGTTGGTGACCGCAGTTAGGTGGTAGCTAGTAAGCCTGTGGCGCTGATGCCCGACTATCTGGTGTATCCCTTTGACGACTTTTACCACACCCACGGGAAGGTATGGGAAGGCCCTGTTATTATTTCGAGGCCGACAACCACACGGCTATTCGATATTTAAGTTACCTAATTACGGTTAAAGATTCTTTATTTCTCTTAAGAATATATTCACTTGCAGAGAAATTTAATACTTAATATAGGACGCCAAGCGTGGCTACTTACCAATACTAAACTAAACTAAAATACTAAACTATACAATAGAAATAAACACATAAACAATTTTACAAATACACAAATTCCATCAATCCATGCCGACTGGATTATATTTTTTTTTTTGTGTTGCGGTGGGCAGATATGAACGAAGCGCACACGGCGTTAATTAGACAGAATCATTTTTTTAACTGCGGGCATATCTATATTATATAAATAACAGAATCACACTCACAATTTCCATACAAAAAGGATTAGGTTTTATCCATGACATAGGTATCAAAGTGCGGGATCAGTGTAAAGGCTTTCGTTTGCGATTTTCTTTATTGATATTGGCCGACCATTCAGAGGTCGGCCTTAGTACTGAGATATGCGTGCGAAGTGCCGCTAAATAGAAAATGGGGGCGTTTCATGTATCGTTCACCGTTTATACACGCTGGGGTATTATTTGCTGGAAAACATTTCTATGTTTTCCAGCAACCAGTTCAGCCTTTTTATGAAATTTTGTATTTTGTACAATATCGGTTGAAGTCAAAATATATTCCATTGGTAGTGATACCACGCCCAACTCTGAAGTTCTATTTTGGATAAAATAGATTTGGCACTTAACCATTTAAGGAGTTATGCAAATTCCGGATTACTAACCTCATCCCCTGTCCAAATCCCACATATCACATAGAAAAATTTTTTAGCATATTTTCATTGGTCAAAACGACTTATCGCAAATCTCCGCTTCGCAAAGCAGTTTGTTTCTAGCGCGTCGCTAGTCGCTGCCCCAGCACATTCACTTCGGCTGGCTCGCACTATTGAGGTCGCAGTTTTAACCTAACCTACTTTGCTGGCAGCAGTTAGTAAGTGAACAAAGGAAGAAAGTTTATCAAAATACATACATACATAGACTCACGCCTGTTTCCCAGAGGGGTAGGCAGAGACAACGGATTTCCATTTGTCACCATCTTTGCACACGTCTTTTGCCTCGATTACTGTCATTATATTCTTCATAAATGCTCGCCGGTTTAGGGTACTTCTGACCTGCCCTTTCTTGAGAACGTTTCGGATTTGGCCAGAGAATGTTCGACGAGGTCTTCTCTTTCCGGTTGTTCCATTCACACAGGCCAGGTATACTTGTTTGGTCAATCTTCTTTCATTCATCCTTTCTAAATGGCCAAACCATCTCAGCATTCCTTTTTCAATCTTTGTGACTACATCCTCCTTCACACCACAACGCTCTCTTACATCAGTATTTACCAAAATAGTTTTACCCAGAGGTCAGTTGTCGGGCAGGGCTGTCCACTGAAATATCCTAACAGTATATATGTCCGTTCTATTCTACTAAATATGAATGTGTGGGCAACTATCATAAACGCAACTGCAACAAGAGTCATAGAACTATTACAACTTTATAGCCATAGTACAATTTTAGCTTCAACAAAACCACTACTGAATATAATACAATTAAAATTCTGTGCAAATAACATAAATTTTCAAACATAGCTGGACAGTTTGGACTCGAGATTTGCATAAATCTCCATGGTTTATTAAGGTTCAGTGTACACAACCTAGAGGTAGCGAGTTAAATCGGATTAGCAAGTTTGCTTGAGCACTAAACGCTGAGATAAATATTTACTGCTATTGATTGGTCAGCTAGGAGTTTCATAAATATTTAAACTTCTCATTAATACAAAAAAAACTTGAGAGGTGTCAAGGGACACCCGGATGGAACGAAGTTATTTCTTATTATTTATTATGTACAAAAAACCTGTATACACTCAAGAAAAATAATCGTCACGATACCACACTGTTCAATGCGAAATAGAAATGAAAATATCTGGCTTGCTTTCTATAAGAGAGAGAGAGAGAGAGAGACAGACAGAGAAACTTGCGCACACCGCACAGCTGCAAAAAGTGTCGTGACAACTTTTCGTAAGATTTTTTTCCGTCTAGCGCCCTTTCACAACGCGCGATAAGGAATTTCTTTCAAAAAACTTTGCCAAATAGGATTTGTACTCACGATCTATATGTATATGTTCAGCGCACGTTGGAAACCCGCTACTAAATCTTCACCTACGTGCGGTGAAATATTTGTCTACATTTGAATCTGTAATATTAACTGTCAATCCACCATGTCCAGAACTCCATATTAATTTCATTTCTTATTTAGTCTTACTTATTTACCGTATAAGCAGTGGTCGCTTCAGGCTCAGAGTTGTTCGAGCCGCCCCGTTAGTCTCCGACATGGCTTAGCGACTATAAACGGGACTAACAGTTTAACATACCGTCTGAAGCACGGATACACTCAGATTTTTTTTAAACTACGCTTGCACTAGAGATTATAATCCCTGTGTCGCGGGGTACTTTACAAACATGTAATAGACGGACACAAAGTATATCCAGATCCAGAACAACTATTTATGGGCCACACTTAACCATTTAAGGACAAATAGTTGTCCGGCCCGGGGCTCAAACCCGCGACACGAAGCGGTGAGGCGACTGTCTTAGACGATGCGCCACATGTGCAGTCAATTTCATTCTATTTACCAATCAATTTACCATATAGGCAGTGGTCGCTACAGTGTCAGAGTTGCTCGAGCCGCCCAGTAGGTCTCGAACATGGCTTACCGACTACAAACGGGACTAACAGCTTAACATGCCTTCTGAAGCACGAAGAAACTTACCGTATATTCAGGCTTGCTCGAGTCGCCCAGTAGGCGTCTATCTGTTGAGCGAGTACAACCGGCGCTAACAGCTTAACAAGTCCTCTGAAGCACAAAGGCACTGAGAAATAAAACCACTTTGCCAGTCACCCATCTAAGGAGAGATACTGCGCCTAGCTGTTTAAGTTTACCCCAATCACTTATGGACTGGTGAGAACCTCTGGTTATGAATGCCACATTTCCCTTTATCTTCCTTTGCCTTTAACGCCGTGGTCACGACTATGTAGTTGTACTGTGCCGTGCAGGGCACATTTCAGTTGTCGTCTATACTGTACCGATCAAATCGTCTCATTTTTAAAAGTGTCCCGTGCTTTAATAAATTGAAAAAACTAAGTTAAAGAGTACATTATTTCCTTCGTTCATACATAGAGTACATGAAACTATTGTGTATGAGACCGATAAGATTCCAAGATACTGTGATGAAATTAATCTATTTGGTGAGAGTTTTGTTGATAGAATATGCCCCAGGCAAACATCATATTCTTTTTTTTTAAAGACAACGCCCGCGCTATGGTTATTAATCCCTGTTTCGCGGGGTACTTTACAAACATATATTAGACGGAAACAAATTACATCAAGACTCTGAACAACTATTTATGAGTCACACAAATAGTGGTCCATCGCGGGACTCGAACCCGCGACACGAAGCGGCGAGGCGACTGTCTTAGACGCTGCGCCACACGTGCACTCAAAGTCATATTAAATAGTTCTTTCAAGCACAGATCAATGTACAGGCATTAGAACACTAGGCGTTCATGCCTCTTCTTTGATTTAGGGAAATAAAACGATTGTCAACAATTCCCACAGAAAAAAGGAAAGGAAAAGGAATATAAAATTAAAAGAGTAGTACAAAGGCACTGCTATTTCAAATGAAATCTCTTCAAACAGGATCGCCAGAGGAAAAATTGTATGAAAGTTCAGCCTTTTCATGAAATTTTGTATTTTGGACAATATCGGTTGAAGTCAGAATACATTTCATTGGGAGTGATACCGCGCCCAACTGTGAAGTTCTTCTTAAATAGATTTGGCACTTAACCATTTAAGGAGTTATGCAAGATCCGGATTACTAACCTCATCCCCTGTTCAAAGCCTTATCCCAACATATCACATCGTAAAATTTTATTTTTCGCATATTTTCATTGGTCAAAACAACTTATCGCAAATCTCCGCTTCGCATAGCAGTTTGTCTCTAGCGCTTCGCTAGTCGCTGCCCCAGCACATTCGCTTTTCTAACCTAACAGTTCGCACCACGCAGTTCTAACCTAACCTACTTTTCTGGCAGCAGTTAGTAAGTGAACAAAGGAAGTAAGTTTACCAAAATACATACATACATAGACTCACGACTGTTTCCCAGAGGGGTAGGCAGAGACAACGGATTTCCATTTGTCACGATCTTTGCACACGTGTTTTGCCTGGATTACTGTCATTATATTCTATATGCGACGTGCCAATGTCTGCGGGATTGAGATCTATTTATAGAGGCGGCAGCTGCGGTGGTGTGGACATCTCTCAAGAATGCCTGAAGAGAGAATCGCTAAGTGCATCTTTTTTTCAGAGTTGCAGTCAGGCAAGCGAAAGCATGGCGGCCAGTTTCTCCGTTTTAAGGATGTGCAAAAGCGTCACATGTCACTGGCACAAAAACGGTTTGAATGGAGACGCCTTGTACATGAAAAGTTTTCTGACTTTGAGGATGGGAGACGGGCTGAGTTAGACGCTAGGCGTGACGCTCTAAAATCTCAACCATCTTCGGCGAAACAGTACAATTACGTAAACTGTGTCTTGGTGTGCAGCCGCTGTGCTTGCATTCTTAAAACGAAGATTGGCTATTGCAGTCACATAAGCGCCCACGAAAGAGCTCACCAACTACGCTCCTGATGTCCTATCAAAAAATAATAATAATAATAATTCAAAAAAAAATACAAATACAAATACAAATATTTTTATTGACACCAAAAATTAAATTTACATATAACATTACATAATAATTTAGGTGAAATATTAACATTAAAACATTAACAGCGGCTTCCACACTAAGCAAAGCTTGTATTGTGGATGCCAACTTCTTATATGGTTAACATTAAATTTGTGAGAAATAAAAAAAAATATTCAGGTGCTGTGGTCGGAAACGGCCAGGAGAGACATCATGCATGCTCGCCGGTTTAGGGTACTTCTGACCTGCCCTTTCTTGAGAACGTCTCCGATTTGGTCAGAGAATGTTCGACGAGGTCTTCTCCTTCCGGTTGTTCCATTCACACAGGCCAGGTATACTTCTTTGGTCAATCTTCTTTCATTCATCCTTTCTAAATGGCCAAACCATCTCAGCATTCCTTTTTCAATCTTTGTGACTACATCCTCCTTCACACCACAACGCTCTCTTACATCATTATTTACCAAAATAGTTTTACCCAGAGGTCAGTTGTAGGGCAGGGCTGTCCACTGAAATATCCTAACAGTATATATGTCCGTTCTATTCTACTAAATATGAATGTGTGGGCAACTATCATAAACGCAACTGCAACAAGAGTCATAGAACTATTACAACTTTATAGCCATAGTACAATTTTAGCTTCAACAAAACCACTACTGAATATAATACAATTAAAATTCTGTGCAAATAACATAAATTTTCAAACATAGCTGGACAGTTTGGACTGGAGATTTGCATAAATCTCCATGGTTTATTAAGGTTCAGTGTACACAACCTAGAGGTAGCGAGTTAAATCGGATTAGCAAGTTTGCTTGAGCACTAAACGCTGAGATAAATATTTACTGCTATTGATTGGTCAGCTAGGAGTTTCATAAATATTTAAACTTCTCATTAATACAAAAAAAACTTGAGAGGTGTCAAGGGACACCCGGATGGAACGAAGTTATTTCTTATTATTTATAATGTACAAAAAACCTGTATACACTCAAGAAAAATAATCGTCACGATACCACACTGTTCAATGCGAAATAGAAATGAAAATATCTGGCTTGCTTTCTATAAGAGAGAGAGAGAGAGAAGGACAGACAGAGAAACTTGCGCACGCCGCACAGCTGCAAAAAGTGTCGTGACAACTTTTCGTAAGATTTTTTTCCGTCTAGCGCCCTTTCACAACGCGCGATAAGGAATTTCTTTCAAAAAACTTTGCCAAATTGGATTTGTACTCACGATCTATATGTATATGTTCAGCGCACGTTGGAAACCCGCTACTAAATCTTCACCTACGTGCGGTGAAATATTTGTCTACATTTGAATCTGTAATATTAACTGTCAATCCACCATGTCCAGAACTCCATATTAATTTCATTTCTTATTTAGTCTTACTTATTTACCGTATAATCAGTGGTCGCTTCAGGCTCAGAGTTGTTCGAGCCGCCCCGTTAGTCTCCGACATGGCTTAGCGACTATAAACGGGACTAACAGTTTAACATACCGTCTGAAGCACGGATACACTCAGATTTTTTTTAAACTACGCCCGCACTAGAGATTATAATCCTTGTGTCGCGGGGTACTTTACAAACATGTAATAGACGGACACAAAGTATATCCAGATCCAGAACAACTATTTATGGGCCACACTTAACCATTTAAGGACAAATAGTTGTCCGGTCCGGGGCTCAAACCCGCGACACGAAGCGGCGAGGCGACTGTCTTAGACGCTGCGCCACATGTGCATTCAATTTCATTCTATTTACCAATCAATTTACCATATAGGCAGTGGTCGCTTCAGTGTCAGAGTTGCAGGAGCCGCCCAGTAGGTCTTGAACATGGCTTATCGACTACAAACGGGACTAACAGCTTAACATGCCTTCTGTTGCACGAAGAAACTCAGAAATTATTCCCTTACCTAATTACCGTATATTCAGGCTTGCTCGAGTCACCCAGTAAGCGTCTATCATGGCTGAGCGAGTACAACCGGCGCTAAAAGCTTAACAAGTCCTCTGTAGTACAGAGGCACTGAGAAATAAAACCGCTTTGGCGGTCACCCATCTAAGGTGAGATACCGCGCCTAGCTGTTTAAGTTTACCCCAATCACTTACGGACTGGTGAGAACCTCTGGTTACGAATGCCACATTTACCTTTATCTTCCTTTGCCTTTAACGCCGTGGTCACGACTATGTAGTTGTACTGTGCCGTGCCGGGCACATTTCGGTTGTCGTCTATACTGTACCGATCAAATCGTCTCATTTTTAACAGTGTCCCGTGCTTTAATAAATTCAATAAACTAAGTTAAAGAGAACATTCTTTCCTTCGTTCATACATAGAGTACATGAATCTATTGTGTATTAGACCGATAAGGTTCCAAGATACAGTGATGAAATTAATTAATTAGGTGAGAGTTTGGTTGATACAATATGCCCCAGGCAAACATCATGTTCTTATTTTTTTTTAAAGACTACGCCCGCACTTATGATATTAATCCCTGTGTCGCGGCGTACTTTACAAACATATACTAGACGGACATAAACGACATTCAGACTCAGAACAACTATTTATGGGTCACACAAATAGTGGTCCAGCGCGGGACTCGAACCCGCGACACGAAGCGGCGAGGCGACTGTCTTAGCCGCTGCGCCACACGTGCAGTCAAAGTCCTATTAAATAGTTCTTTCGAGCACAGCCCAATGTACAGGACATTGGGCTGTGCTCGAAAGAACATTTGAACGCAAGGAGTTCATGTCTCTTCTTTGATTTAGGGATTGAAAACGATTGTCAACAATTCTCCCATGTCATCGTTGGACTAAATCACCAAGTCTATGTGGTGTACTGCTCCTTGGCAAAATATTTTTGATCAAATTTTACTTCCCAATAAACTTTTTGTCCTAGTTCCATTTTCCAAATTAATATTTAGGAAATTTTATACACTGATGAACTGCTAACAGTAAAGTAGGTTAGGTTAGAACTGCGAGCCCAACAACGCGAGCCGAGCGAACAAAGCGAAGGTGCCGCAGCGTAGCAGCGAACTGCTTTGATTTGTGATAAGATTTTGAAACAAATGAAAATTTGCGATAAATAATTTGCAATGTGATGTTTTGGAAGAAAGTCCCTACTTCGTAATCCGGATATTTCATAACACTTAAAATGGTAAAGTGCCAATATCCATTATATCCAATATTGGCACTTCACAGTTGGGAGTGATATCACTCTTCAACTGTATTACTAGTGTATGGGACATTAGTAATTCAGTCAATAAGATTAAAACATTTTCACACAAGTCTAACTGTAACAAGGGTTTGCTGGAATAAACTCATATTGAGTTAAACTCGCCTTTGTACAATAGTTTTAGATCAAATTATTTATAAATGTATTTTCTGTGTACCATAAAGAATCTTTTTCTTTTTATCTATTTCATATAAACACAGAAAAATTTAAAGAAGGAAAGTAATATAAAATTAAAGGCCTATGCACACCACGTTTTTTAAGCGCGCCGTTGACGCCTGTTTCTAGCATACAGATGCGATACGCACGCAAGTCAGACGCAGCATGTTGACATTTGCACACCTTTTTAAATTCAAATCCCTGTTTGAATCGATACAGACGCGCGTGTGTAGCGATACAGACGCGATGCAAACGCTCGTGCGAAGCGATTCAGACGCGAAGCAAACAACAAACTGCTCTAAATGATAAAAACGCGCCTTCAACGCACGTTACCAAAACGCGCGTCGACGGCGTGTTTAAAAACGTAGTGTGCACAGGCTCTTAAAGAGTAGTACAAAGGCATTGCTTGTTTCTATTAAAATCTCTTCAAACAGGACCGCCAGAGGAAAAATAGTATTTAAGGCAAAGTACAAAAAGCAGGTTATTTAAAAGGCAGATAGACACAGAAGAATATTACTAAATTCATATACAAATACCTATATAAATACAAAAGTCTTAACCATATATTTGTATTATATGCATGGTTATTATACCATTCCTCTTTCATCACTTATAAATAAATATAGAGACGAATTGCAATTTTTTTTTGTTTTTTTTTTTAAATAATGATAGGGTGTTACAGTTTCTTATGCCAGGCGGAAGTTAGTTCCATAACCTAGAATAGCAGTAGAGATCAGTGTTATAGGATGAGAATTATAGGAGGGATATAAGGTGCGACTTACGTCGCTTGCCTGTTGAGTGAGTATAGGAGAAATACTCATACAGGTAGGACGGGGTTAAAGGATTATCATCATCATCATCATCATCATCATATCAGCCGAAAGACGTCCACTGCTGGAGAAAAGCCTCCCCCAAAGATCTCCACAATTGCCGGTCTTGTGCTATTCGCATCCAGCATTTTCCAGCGACCCGCACAAGATCATCGGTCCATCTTGTAGGGGGCCTTCCCACGCTGCGTCTTCCGGTTCGTGGTCGCCACTCGAGAACCTTTCTGCCCCAACGGCCGTCGGCTCTACGAGCTATGTGCCCTGCCCACTGCCACTTCAACTTGGCAATTCTTCGGGCTATGTCGGTGACTTTGGTTCGCCTGCGGATTTCGACATTTCTGATGCGATCCCGCAGGGAAACTCCGAGCATAGCCCTCTCCATTGCTCTTTGGGTGACCTTGAGCCTTCTAATAAGGCCCATAGTGAGCGACCACGTCTCTGTTCCGTATGTCATCACTGGCAACACACACTGGTCGAAGACTTTCGACTTGAGACACTGCGGTATTTTGGACGAGAAGATGTTACGTAGCTTCCCGAACGCTGCCCAGCCGAGTTGGATTCTACGATTGACCTCCTTCTCGAAGTTGGACCTACCTAGTTGGATGGTCTGTCCTAGGTAAATATAGTTCTCTACAACTTCGAGTGCAGAGTCACCAACTTTCAATTGAGTGGGTGCAACATGGACGTTTGACATGATTTTCGTCTTATCCATGTTCATTTTCAGACCCACTTGTTGAGAGACTCTGCTGAGGTCATCGAGCATTGTACCGAGGTCTTCCATGGTCTCAGCCATGACTACGATATCATCGGCAAATCGAAGGTGAGTGATGTACTCGCCATTGACATTGATGCCAAAGCCTTTCCAGTCCAGAAGCTTGAAGACGTCTTCCAATGCAGCGGTGAACAGTTTCGGAGATATAACATCTCCCTGTCTCACGCCTCGCTGCAAGTGGATAGGTTTCGAGATCTGGTCCTGGAGTCGCACTGACATAGTGGCGTTTTCATACAAACACTTTATCACCTCGATATACCGGTAGTAAATTTGGCACCTTATGAGAGACCTCAGCACGGCCCATGTTTCGATAGAATCAAAGGCTTTCTCATAGTCCACAAACGCTAAGCACAGTGGCTTGTTATACTCTTCGGTCTTCTGTATAACTTGCCGCAGCGTATGTATGTGGTCTATGGTGCTAAAGCCTTTTCGGAAACCGGCTTGTTCGGGAGGCTGGAAGTCGTCAAACCTGCACGCGAGACGGTTCGTAACGACCCTCGAAAACAACTTGTAAACATGGCTCAGCAGTGTGATGGGTCTATAATTCTTCAATAGGGTCTTGTCGCCCTTTTTGAAGAAGAGCACCACCACACTTCTGTGCCATGCTTGTGGCGTTTGACCATCTAGTATGACGGAGTTAAATAACTTCTTAAGGGCCCGTAGGATTGGTGTACCACCCGCCTTCAGAAGCTCTGCTGTAACTCTATCATCACCAGGCGCCTTATTGTTCTTGAGTTGTTTGAGAGCCATTCTAATCTCGTACAGGCTGACGTCCGGGATGTCTTCGGTGTAGTGTCGGGTTAGTCGTGCTCTGGGATCTGAGGCATGACTTTTGACAGGTGGCTGTGTTGTCGTATATGACTGTCCGTAGAACTTCTCGATCTCTCCCAGCAACTCAGGCTTAGACGTGACGATTCTACCATCCTCAGTCTTCAGCTTCGTCAGTTGGCTCTGTCCAACAGACAGAGCTCTTGCGAACACTTTAGAGCCTTTGTTCCGCTCGATAGCCTCTTTAATACTAATTGTATTAAATTGCCGCGTGTCGCGAGTCAAAGACTTTGAGATCTGTCTGTTGAGCTGCCGATATCTGGTAGCATCATCTGAGGATGTCAGAACCATTTTCCGTCTATCTTCCATAAGTTGCAGGGTAAAGTCAGAGATCTTTTTAGTTCTGTTTGTACGACGGGCCTTGAAGACCTTAGACCCAGCCGTATGGACAGCTTCTACGAGCCTATCATAGTATGAGTCCACTTCCTCGCAGTCTGCTAGGCATTCGAAACGGTTTTGCAGTTCGAGCTGAAATGGTTCGGGGTTTTGGACGTGGATAGGTAAAGGTCGGAGCGTAGACTTTATCAGTCGGGACCTCTGGAGTTTGACATTCAGGTTCAATGAGCCTCTGACCAGTCTGTGATCGCTCCCGGTTTTAACCGCATTGATCACGGAGACATCATTGAACATCTGTCGTCTCGTCGACAAGATAAAGTCTATCTCATTTTTAGTTTTACCATCGGGGCTCACCCAGGTCCATTTGCGGTGATCCGGCTTCCTGAAGAAGGAATTCATCATAAAGAGTCCCTCCTTCTCCATGAAGTCGGCCAACATTTGGCCCCGGGGGTTCCGGTCTCCAGTTCCAAATTGCCCCACTCTCAGCTCATTACCGAATCGTTTGCCCAGCTTCGCGTTAAAGTCCCCCATGACCACAGTGAAATAGGAGTTAGAGGTATGTATGGCTCTGGATATGTCCTCATACATAACCTCTACTTCATCGTCGGAGTGTGTCGAAGTGGGTGCGTATACCTGTATAACCTTCAACGAATACCGCTTGGTGATTCTGAGTATAAGGTACGCAACCCTCGTCGACACACTCTCGATTTTCACTAGGTTGTTCACGAGGGACTTGTGGACTATGAACCCGACACCACCTTGGGATATTTGGTCACCCTCCCGGTAATAGAGCAGGTTTCCGGATTTCAGTATTATCGAGTCCTCCCCCTCTCTTCGGACTTCAGATAATCCTACAATATCCCAATGTAACCTGCTCAATTCTTCCTCCAGTTCGGTTATCTTCTCGTCGGACCGCAGTGTACGTGTGTTATATGTTGCCAGGGCCAGAGGTCGTCGGTGTTGGTAACGCGGAATCTGCCGGGGATTCTTAGCACCCCCTGCCCTGCCGTAACCACGGCTGTTACCACGGCTGGGAATAGCAGGGCTGCCGGGGACTGGGGGCCGCGGTTTGGTTGTGTCCATCATTTGAGGGGATTTGCCATAATCGCCACGCTTGGCAGACGGGTTGGCGATCGCAGTAAGGTGGATATGGTACTCAGGAGAACGCTGCTGCCCGTTCTCTGGTATATATTCCCTCGGGACGACTTTTACGTCCCCCCACGGGATGAGAGGGGGTGGTGATATTCTTAGGCCGTCACCACACAGCATAAAGGATTATACAGGAGACAAAATATCCGCGTTTTCCTGCCAATGTGGATTGGAAGCCACTAGAGTTCTTTGCGATGATGAAATAAGGGATCATATTTTTTAACCCAATTTTTTTTGTGATGAGCATAATGATTTATCCTGTGACTGGGAATAATTTATCTATAACTAGCTGTGCCCCGCGGTTTTACCCGCGTTAAACTTTATAAATTATCACAGTTCCTCCCCCGTAGGTGATAGCGTGATAATATGTAGCCTATATGTTGACCCGACCTCTTAGTAATATTCATGCAAAATTTGAAGTAAATCCATGTAGTACTTTTGGACTTTAGCCCGGACATACATACAGACAAACAGATAAAAAATCTAAAAACTATATTTTTAGCTTCGATGTCGATTGATGATCACGCCCCAAGTATCCTTTCTTAAAAATGTACAGTTTTGACTTTCCTAGGATTTTATTATATGTATAGATATGAATGTATTTAGAAATATACCAGCTGTGCCCCGCGGTTTTACCCGCGTTAAACTTTATAAATTATCACGGAGGAGCCGTAGATGATAGCGTGATAATATGTAACCTATATGTTGACCCCACCTCTTAGTAATATTCATGCAAAATTTGAAGTAAATCCATGCAGTACTTTTTGAGTTTAGCCCGGATAT
The DNA here is from genome assembly GCA_951640165.1 of Pseudoips prasinana. Classification (NCBI taxonomy): domain Eukaryota; kingdom Metazoa; phylum Arthropoda; class Insecta; order Lepidoptera; family Nolidae; genus Pseudoips; species Pseudoips prasinana. The sequence goes on along the minus strand of OX621240.1, from coordinate 37,940,450 downwards.
ACATACAGACAAACAGACACACAGACAAAAATTCTAAACACCATATTTTTGGCTTTGATATCGATTGTAGATAACACCCCAAGTATCCTTTTAAAAAAATATTCAATGTACAGTTTTGATTTTCCTACGATTTTATTATATGTATAGATAAGTACATTTATCAGTTGTCCGTTGACAAAGCACAGCCTTTACCTGATTCGGGACCAGCAAGCAGTAATATATTGGTACAACTAACACATCCAGCGACTTTCAGCGACCCTCACAAGATCATCGGTCCATCTTGTAGGAGGCCTGCCCATGCTGCGTCTTCCGGTTCGTGGTCGCCTCTCAAGAACCTTTCTTCCGATAAGATGATGAACTAACACTTAGTTGTACCAAGATATTTATTACTATTTTCTAGAAGTTTTATATAATTAACGTTTCCAATAAGCGTTATAACTGTTGTTGGCGGGTCAGAATTTGTGTCTGACCTAGCAAAAGTTGCCCCAAGGATATAACAAAAGCACTTCCATATAATATTACGTATTTTACGTGATTACGTTGTTTCGGTTCACGTAAATATTTACGGCTAGCATAATTCTTTGTTTTCCAATTATTGTAGGCGGGTCAATTATACAATCCCGTTCCGCACAATTGTTTCTGTATCAGAGGCACCTTTACATTGCAATGTTTATTCGACCAATAAATTGATATACGACCGATGAGACAATTTAGAATATTGTACCGTCAACGGCAAAAGAAGATGATTAAGATCAGATCATCATAATCATATTAGCCGTAACACGTCCACAGCTGGACAGAGGTCTCCTCAAGGGATCTCCACAATGGTCAGTTTTGTGTTGGCTTCCTGTGACCTTTGCAAGATCGCGGGTCCACCTTGTAGGGGTTCGTGGTCACCACTCGAGAACCTTTCTATCCCAGCGGCTGTCGGTTCTACGAGCTATGAGCCCCTCCCCTTGCCTCTTCATTTTGGCACTTTTTTGGGCTATGTCAGCTACTTTGTATACTTATAATATGTTGTATGTCTTGCGCCACCCACATTCAGCCGCTTCAAGCCACCCTCTCAAAATCATCGGTCCATCTTGTTGCCCACGCTGCGTCTTCCGCTTGGAATATGGCATTCATGAGGCTATTCTCTAATAATGACCTCAATGACCTGATGTAGTGCTAACTACTATAAAAATAGGAGAAAAATAAGAAAGTAGGTCATTGATGTAACTCATATTAAATGTGGACATGTTTTCGAGAGATTGATTGATCACGGCCTAATATGAAAAATAACGCTTCACCCGGAGAGGAACAATGATAATATAAAAGTTGGTTTATTGAAAGGGTTAATGTGATCAGTAACTATATTAATCCGTCGGGAAGAGTTAAAATACTATAAAGCCTGATAACTAAGCCCAAATATTTTATTGTTAAAGTCAACAAATCTATTTTTACTTGTTCATTAAAAAATAAGAATACATTTTCCCGTGATCAAAAAAAAGAAATAAAAATAAGTATTTTTTTCCCGAATTTCTTATTTTAGTCCCTGGATTTTGAGATAAAAACTTAATTAAACAAACAAATTTTTTTCACAATTTTTTTTACAAACTCATTTTTATAGAGGAAATGACCCGCCAAAATCGTTAAAAAGCCATAAATAAACGTCCGGGAAACAAATCTGATTCCTTGAAACAATAAAATTAAACGGTCTCTCTTATCCTACTTTCTTGTTATTTGTTTACTGAAAAAAATATTGAGTACCTTCTATTTTTGAAAATAAGGAAAGTTTTGTTTTCTGTTTAACACGCATGCATAAAGATCAAATATCGGGACAAATCTTTGTGAGATGAGAAGTGTTTATTTAGAATATGTTATGTTTATCAGCTATCTCGTTCCTAAAGTACAGTATCTGCCTTATTTGGGATCAGATGACAGAGTGTTAGTTGTCCCAACACATTTGGTAGACCTAAAGGCGAATATGAATACATATGATTAAATAAAAATGAGTTGCTAGTTGATAACATTAATTAAAATTGCGTATACCATACTAATTTACTGTAGTCGAATAAACTTCGTAACAATCACAATAAAATAAAGTGCATCAGCTTTTCATTTCTAGTGTATAGAGCATAATAATACACAAGAATAATTCCGGAAACACAAACATTTTCCTTAGTAGCGTACAATTCCGTTCCTCCGTATCTGGAACCTCTGATCCCTCCTATTTATGATAATACCTTGCTGTAACGTGGTGTGTAATTAAAATTATACAATATTCCACCCCATTTTCCGTTATGGCAGTCGACCTAACACGGCTGTTTGTGTCGTTGTGAGACCCTTGTAACGACAACAAATGGAAGTTATGAAACTATTACCACTGTTTCTTGTAATATAACCTACTACCATGATATAGTATCTTCTTAAAAGGCAACACAGCAGTTATAATGGAGTTTATTCAACACTTTGGTATTAACATACATTATTACGTGTCAGGCTCACAATTAAGCAGGAAAGTCTAATACACATATTCATACGCTAACATTATGAGATAATATAATAAAGAGCAAGTTGTTTAGACAGTCCGTGAGAACATCTTAACATATCAATGTGGTAAAATCATAAAATAAATAACAAATTACTTTACTACAATATGTTTTGAGATTTGATACTGTAGTCTAAATTTGTAGACACCGTGCGAATGGCGAGTGCAGAAAGTTCTCAACCAGGACTTTGTTGACGTAGCGACATTTAGGGCACTAATGTGAAGTGAGGACCAAGGCACAGAGGATCGCTGGGGTGAAAAAATTAATTCAAGAAAGTGGCACTCTGTTTATTGGCATGAACGTCGTGATCTATATTATTATATTAATTTTCTTCCAACATAAGTAGTGGACGTAAGTTAAAAAGCTTAATTTGCCTATAAAATTGAGAAACTAGTGCCAGAACAACAATCAACTGAATCATTAATTCCTGTATCTTCTAAAGGTATCTTGTAAAATTTCATTTTGTGGTGATTTCTTTAATTTAAGCAGTAAATTCTCCAATTGAAAGTGAAAATTATGCTTTTGTGGTAAAGTTGAAAATCTATAAAAGAAATTTGACAGATTGGGGTAGCTGTATGTGCTGGCGTCTGTACATACATACTTGTGAAATAAAATATTGAGAATTGAATTGCGAATATTATTTCAAATAAAACAAGAACTAAAAGGTCAACAGTTTTCGTTCAAAGCCTCAGGCTCAGCTATTAAGTAGAAAGCCTACGAGCGCGTGGGCTGACATCAACCATATACCCGAACACTTTTTACTCGTGACTACCGGATGATTAGTTTATTTCCTTGGCAACTACAATTTTATCAGTAAAATACAATAATACTATAATGCTTGATATTATATTCTATAAAAGAAGCGTTATACATAATATAAATATTAGATATAAGTATAATCTTACGTTACATACTACCCGTCTTCACAAAATAAGTAACTCTTTTATGAGGCAATGTATAAGATTCTATAACAAACTTCCCAATGATATGAAAATAGTCTACAAATATAAAAAGAATAAATTAATTTAAATATTAAAAAAAAAACTGATTATTTAAGCCAAAAAAGTGCTTTGGATTGAGTTGTTCTAAATCAAAAAGCATAAAACATGTAATAAATAATTTGTTTAAAAAAATAAAGGATTCCTACAGAGTTTCCTGGCAGTGTTTCTCAATAGCTGCCACGTCATGCACTCCACGGTAGGGTAAAAAATTACAATTAAAATACAAATTTTTAATAATAATAATAATATCCTCGGATATTATTTACACACTGCCATCTGATCCCAAAGTAAGCAGAGCTTGTAATATGGAAACCAGATAACTGATATACTACATATAATACTGTACTTTTGTAAATATGTACTTATATATTTTTTTACGGAATAAATGATTTTCAGTTTGAATGCTAATGCAGTTTGGACCCTTAAAATATACCCTTGGTAATTTTGCAGTTGGCTTTTATGGTTGTAATTCTCTGATTTTATGAGTTTTACCTCGTTATGTCATTCGGTCTCCCGCTTTTCTCTAGAGTGAATTGCTTTTTTAACTCCTCCTTGTTTTAATGTGACTAAACTCATAGCGATATCCAAGGCAATAAATTGAAGCGATTCCATTACACGTACGTGCCTTGACTAGATCCCTTGGAACCTCTTTTTTGTATGGCAAAATGCCACGGCGGCCAGTCTCCGCTCCACTAGTCATCCGCGCGGGAAATATTATAGTGCACAAGTATAGAATAGAATACTCTTTATTGTACATATTTCATAGGATATTACATAAACAAGTTGTACAAAGGGCGGTCATATCGCATAAAGCGAGCTCTTCCAGACAACCTTAGGATGGATAGGAGCTGAACAATAACTAATAGCAGTAGGTGTGCAACAAGACATACACCTTAATTGTGGTATATCCATAAAAAAAAATTTAATAAATTTACTGTTAAAAAGAAGGAAATGTAAAAATAAACATAATTAACTAACTAAATAAGAAAAATACTTTATTTAACGTAGGTAGTACCATAAATTATACAGACAAATAGTGTTCCATCACTCTCATGATCCGATGGGACGAATAGCGACACGACCGGAAAGAGGTCAGTTACATGACCGACGGCTTTACGTGCTCTCTGTGGGTGTGTTATACCGCCACCTTCTAGATTTCGGGTTTATACTGAGAAATTTTCTTAACAGAAAAATCCCATAATCACTTTTTGGTCCTGACTAGCAGAAGTTCCAGTGGTGGGTAAAAGAGTACAACTTCTCCAATAAGAAGAGCATGACAGTATCTAGTACATCATCATCATATTAGCTGCAAGATGTCCACTGCCTAAGAAAGGCCTCCCCAAGAATATTCACAATAGAATAAAATTGTGTCCATCAGTTTAGGGATAGTTATGTCAAAATCACTACTCTAGCCAGATGGGTCGGCGATCATATTATAATATCTAGCGACAATGTCACACATATCATCCTAGCTCCAAACTAAGCAAAGCTTGTATTATGGGTACCAGGCGACGATATACATACATACATATATAGATAGATAAATACTTATATACATAGAAAACATCAGGACCACCAGCTTCGTAGGCAGGAGCACTACCATCTAGGCTACGGTGACCGTCAATTATGATGGTCATAGTAAACAGAGAGACACTAGTGCCTGTCCTCTGGTAGATATTACCTACGATTTCTACGCCCCCCACGAGATTACACGAGGTTATACATTAATTACAAAACAAGTCAGATTTTAATCCACATTATTTTAAATAAGCTATCATTTTCCGTTAACAATTCATAACTGAGTTTGGTTTTGAGATTGAAATAGCTCGGTCCAGAGAATTTATTAGATCGCAAAGTTTTAACTCTAATAAAACCAAGGGATGTGGTTCTACAATAGAAGGGCTATTATAACTTTTAGTATAATACCCCTGTGTTTGAGCAGTGTAACTATAATGTAAATATCATCATCATGGATATTATTCAACATCAGTGTAAGTATGAGACACCAGCACGAAGAGACCTGAGACTTAATACTATATATGGCCTTTGCGTCTATTACAGACGATTTACGGCGCATTGTCTGAGAGATTTTTTTTTATGGCTAAACAAACCGATGCGAGAGCGACATAGCCTGCCGCAGGCCTGACAAGAGAAGTTTGCGGTGGTTGGTGCCGAGGCGCTTTCATGTCGCTTCTGTCTCTTATCAGCAAGTACTCCGAACCAGGCTTCGTCACAGATCTGGCGACCCTTCACTACACATTTGCGCCATTCAGCTCTATTTCCCAGCTACACTGATCAATTTTAAAAGCGGCCATATCCCGCTTGGTGCAGCCTTTAAAGCGAAGCAGAGGTCTACCTGAGCGCTTCGCATTAGCCACCGCACCCAACAGAACACATCGTAGTATTCGAGTGGGTTCCATTCTGTGCACATGCCCCAACCAACGTAAACGCTTCTGATTAAGAAACGCTGTCAGGCTAGGTAGCTGTGCTATTTCTAGAACTCTCTCGTTAGTGACTCTATCTTGCCATGTAATGCTCAAGATCTTACGGAGACAACGCATGTAAAAGGAACCTATTCGGCGCTCCTGTTTCGCATACGACGTCCACGTCTCTGCTCCGTACAAGAGTATGCTTAAGAAGGAGGCCTGGAAGACTATCATCTTGGTCTTAATTGTAAGCATTTTATTGTGCCATACTCTCGTACCAAGCTTCCCAAACATGGTCGCCGCTTTCTTAATGCGAGCATCTATCTCTTAATACTAGAAGGAAAGATTTTGAGGTACCTTTGCAACCAAGGTTAAATGTAGCGATGCATGGCCGTAGATATCAATAGGTGAAATTATTTAACTCCCTGCCGGTTGAGCTTAAAACTATCGATAGTCCGAACATATTTAAGAGTAAATTAAAAAAGCTTTTGCTGGACGTGTGCTTCTTCTACTAATTTAAATTTTAAGGTCGCTCAATTATGTTTCGTCGTAGCTTTATTCGTTATTGTATTTTATTATTTGTGTTATATAATATTTTTTTTTATTTTTCTGCCTAGTATGTAAGTTTCGTTAATATTCAAATACGATTGTAAAATTGTTCTTTGAATAAATCGATAACAAGAAAATATTGCAGGTTCAATAATTATGCGGAATAATGTCCTCCTGGTCAAATATCGGTCACAGCAGTCAGTCTCAATGGAAACTAGCCAGTTGGCTAGTCTTCCAACAAGTAGCCAACTGGCCTTTGTGCACAAACAGCACAAAGGCAGGGGCTCTATCTTCCCTTTCCATCCCTCTCATGAACCGATGGAACGACTAATTACGCGACTGGAAATAGGTAAGGTACAGGACCGATGGATTTATGCTCTTCTTCTACGCTACTTCTCTCCGAGGCACGAAGGTGTTATACCGCCAACACCCAGACTTGACCCGAGATTGAACCCAGGACCTCTTATCTGTGGTTGAACACGCTACAGTTAAGCCATCGAACAAACTATAAGTACAAACAAAGATTTGTTTCGGGTCCATTTGGTTGATGGAATCTTGGAAATGCTTCAAGTACAGTCCAAAACAAATTTGTTCCAAATCGGATGCTGTACAGAAAAGTTGAATTAGCTTGTATGTTCTTAAAAAGAGTAATTATTAAGATTTGTCGAGGTTTAACGCACAGAGTTAAGCTAGTAAAACCGTCACTTACAACTTATTGCTAAGTTAAACAGACTTCGCAGGTTTTCTTAATTTGCAATGTTAAATCCGTAAAATGTAACTTAATATTGGCCATTGTTTGATGTGTTCATAGTCGTAGTTGTCATCTTTTCGGCGCTATCTTCTAGATCAGTATTATAGTCATTTCCTTTTCCTCGCTTGTACGGATCATGTTGCATGGATAAAATAAATAGATATACTGGGACAATTAACACACTGCCATTTGATCCTAAAGTAGGCAGACCCTGTGCTATAGCAATCAGACAACTGATAAACATACTCATAGAATTTAAATACATCCTAGTAATATTATAAACGCGAAAGTTTGGAAGTAGGGATGGATGGATGTTTGTTACTCCTTGGCGTAAAAGCAACTTAATGGATTTTAATCAAACTTTACAATAATAAAGCTTATACATCAGAATAACACATAGGCTACAAATTATAAAGATATTGTGTGAATTGTCCAAAATATGACGATAACTGTCAAGTAAGTAGAAAAAAATCTGCCATCTGCGATTTACCGGCGTGCACTGCCAAAACCGATAGAGGTAAACATCCTACTAATATTATAAATGCGAAAGTTTGTGAGCATAGATATATGTTTGTTACTCTTTTACGCAAAAACTACTTTAACGCGGGCGAAACCACGGGGCACAGCTAGCACATACGTATTATTATTATAATAGATACATGAACAATTCCAAATGTACACCTATCTTAGCTAAGTTAAGTTCAGTATGAGTTATTTTGGAGAGAAGTTACCGATAAGCCGATAACCGACTTCTAACATTCTGTATGCCAATTTGATGATGACACAAAAAATAATCTTAATTCTTTAATAGCATCAAAATTAAAAACGCAGAGAGACCCAGCCAAAAAGTTTAGCGCGTACCGTCAAATTTTAATCCATTATAAATCAATTCAAACGTAAATCTCCAGAGTCTACGTCCGATGTGCGTCATTGATCAAATTTTCATCCTTTTTTTGATTTATAGCTTTTGGACTAATTAAGAAAATATCAATAACCCCAAAAATGCTTACGTTTTCCTCTTAAGTTAAAAGAGGTAAAGCTATGTATAATTGTATAATACATGTGTAAAAAACACTATCTATTATTCGCTTTCATAATCCAATGGGACAGATAATTCGATACAACTGGATAGAAGTGTAGGAAAGTTAGCTTTTACGAGACTCCGGGGTGAAACTACGCCAACTTCATAACTCCGCGTTGCTACTGCAAATTTTTCTTGCTAGGTTATTTATTCCAAATAAAACTTTTGAGCCCAACTCTATTAAAATGACATGCTAGGAAAATATTTCGGTACAATTATTTACTAAAAATAAGGTCATGAAATAAGCTTTCTGATTATTAGTTCATTTATATAAATAGGTATTACTTTTTTCTACGGCCTTATATTTACAATAATATAAATAATTCATTATCTATATACTAACTTAACAATAGTAAAAGAATAGTGTGCAATTTTTTACCAAAGTTGACCTATGATGAGACTGGGAAGTTATATCGAATTCTAAAATAAGTTAATTTTTAAACTATAATAATAATATAATATAATATCTAGGGACAACTGATTATTTAAATTATTTAAAATAGACTTTTTAAGCCATTAGAACACCGTGGTACAGGTTTAACCTAGTACAGGCACCAAATTGTCTATAGCTTGGCTTAGTCATAATTATCTATATATATAAAAATGAAACCCGTTTTCCGTTGTCACGACATCACGCGTGAATAGCTGGACTGATTTCACTATTTCTTTTTTTATTGTGTTTGTTATTGTCAGGAGAAGGTTCTTATGTAAAAAAAAGAAATTAAAATTGCGCGGAAAATAAGAAAATTTAAGAATACTTCACAACCAAATATTATTTCTAATCTAACCTTAGCGCTTTGGACAATATAACCTTTTTTAATGTAACTTTTTTTTATTTGACATAGTATTGATAGATAGCGTGCGTTTTATAGTCATCCTTAAGACAGGACAAGGTCTGTCGGGTCAGCTAGTATTTAATATAATTTGACGAGCCCGTCGGTGTGGTTGGTATATGCTTGCTTTTCACGCCTGAGGTCGTGGGTTCGATTCCTGCCCAGGACAGATATTTGTGTGCATGAACATATCTGTTTGTCCTGAGTCTGGGTATAATTATCTATATAAGTATGTATTTACAAAAGAAAATAATAATTATTATTAATAAATAGATATAATTTTGTACACATTTAACTAGAATAAAAATTTATTATTATTACTGTAGACAGACCTAAGCGTAGTTCTTTATAAAAGCGGAACTTGCGTGTTACCGAACTTTTGTAACGTTTACATTCCCTTTTTAAGTGCCCCATGCTCTAGTCTCGAGGGAAATCAACGACTGGGTGCTCATTTCATAACTACAACGTTCGTCACAATTCTATAAAGCCATATGAAGAGTTCATATCAGTTCAAGGATATGAAAATGGACTCCGTGTTTCCGTGGCATTCATTGTACAAACGACAAAACATAAACGCACAGGCAAAGCTAATCTACACGATTTTTTATTTAGACTTTGTCTTACCAGCTGCAGAAAGTCCTCTGTTGGACAAAAGCCTACCTAATAATCATCTTGGGCTATATAACATATATGCGATTTAAAAGACTTATTACTTTGACTTACGGTCCATTTCAATTTGTTTTGACTGTACAGGGTTAAAATAAAGATAATTTCCGTAGTGTTAATTATTTTGGAATAAAACATTACCTATATCAAAAATTATATAAATCAATTCAGTAAACGATTCTGAACAAACTATTTTCAGGATGTGCGTTAATTAAGTTACATGTTGTATATATAATAATATGTTTATTCACATCTCACAAGGAATAAACAAGTAAAAATATCTAGTTAACAATTTTCGTTGCTATAAATCGGTCCTTGTGAGAGTCTGGAGTCTGAACTAGGTCGAGACCTGTACTACAGAACTCCAGGGTCTCTCCGAAAAATCTAAACAGTTTATTATAATATATATTAGTATGATGGACATAGTACTCAGACAAAAGTTGCTGCCCGTACTCTTATAGATATTCCGTCAGGGCGACTTCTGCACCACCCTTGGGGTGCGATGATGATACTCTTATATTCACCACCGTCACCACACAGCAGAGTTTCTTAGAATTAGGTGTCCAAAATATAACACAAGTTCAGGGGCGTCGACAATCTTCACAGTAAGTCTTTGAAATGAGCCAAGAATCCTAATTAAAGTTGTAATCTAATTATAAGAATAGACATTTATGGTCACCATAGCCTAGTTGGTAGTGCTCCTGCCTACGAAGCTGGTGGTCCTGGGTTCGAATCCCGGTAAGGGGAAATATTTGTGTGATGAGCACGAATATTTGTTTCTGAGTCATGGATGTTTTCTATGTATATATGTATTTATCTATCTATATAAGTATGTATATCGTCGCCTGGTACCCATAGTACAAGATTTGCTTAGTTTGAGGCTAGGATGATCTGTGTGACATTGTCGCCAGATATTAAGTAAAAATACTTTTGATTCACGCCGACTTTAAAAAAGTGCTTGTAAATAATCAGAACATGTTTGTAGTACTATGGTTAACTAAATATAGATAATAATTTCTAGGTACATTTATAAGCATTTGTATAAGTGACTTGTGTAAAACATTTAGAAATAACATTTAATTAATGGTACTGAGGATTTTAGATACTTAACTAGCTTATTTAAGTTATTTTCAAATAGATTATTTATAGGTCTAATTATCTACATCTTGTCTGAATAATGACGTCTATAGAAAGTAATCATTCAATATTATTATTATGGCGGACCTTGTGTGTATAACGACGGTCGAACTTCAATGCTACGACCAGCTGGTGCACGTTGTATAGGGAGACAGAATATTCAGTTAATAAAAATAAAATACACTTTATTGTACACAAAAAATAAAAGAACAGTTAACAATGAAACATTAATTATAATGTACAATGGGCGGTCTTATCGCATAAAGCGATTTCTTCCAGACAACCTTTGGATGGATAGGAATGAAATGTGTAAAAATGCCGGGGATGGTGCAACAGAGTGTGGTACATAGATAAAAAAGAAGAAAAGAGATAATTAAAAAGGTATACTAAAAACTAAAAATAAGTTACCAATTTCACAAACTTGTTTTCTTAAATTGGTTCGGTTTTATGAGTAGATAGCGCTCGTTAAGTTCTCCAAAATGTTCTTGATGACATGTGAAGTCTTTCAACTCGCACTAGGCCCACGTAGTTGACGATGACCTACACCCTCTCATAGTGAGAGGACGCCCTTACCCTAAATTATAATAAATCTGTTTTCTACTTAAAATTAATTTGGATCATCGCTATTCGTGACCCGAGGGCTGGGGGCTTACTTAGGACAGGATAAATATTACAACCCAGCGTGGAAATATTGCCAAACTTCTGGGCACGTTGTCGATGAATGACGTTGCGGAGATATGACGGGACTGACAACCTTAGAAATATAATGTATATAAAATAATGACAGTAAACGAAGCAAAAGAGGTGTGCAAAGATAGTGACAGATGGAAATCCGTCGTCTCTGCCTACTCCTCTGGGAAACAGGTGTGAGTTGATGTGAAGATGTGCCCCGCAGTTTTACCCGCGTTAAACTTTATGAATTATAACCTTTGTGTTAATCCAGAGTATCAGCTAATTCCATATCAAATTTTATTAAAATCGCTCCAACCGTTTAGACGTGAAGAAATAACAAACATACACACCCACAAACTTTCTGCTTTATAATATTATACTGATATTCTTCATGTTTATTTCAATTATTTATATTATAAATAATAAAACATTTAACAATATCAAAATAAAATGTGAAATTGTTTTGCCTTTATATTACATGTGAGACATATTACAGTAATAAAAGTAGTATTTTATATAGAATAATAAAATAAACATATTCCATTTTATTTTTTTGTTAAATGGCCGAACACAGAGCCTTTGAAGTGACATACAAACGGTTCTATTGCTGTTTTGGGTCCAAAATCCAAAAAATATATAAACATTTAAGTTACAACTGAACTTATGTCAAAAGAACCAACTGTCAAACTTGGCCAACATTCCATTTAAGTGACCCCAGGCACGAAGGCACGACCAAAGCTTCGGCCCAAATATCAATACTGGGTGTTGAGGTGAACAAAATTAAATTTACCAACTTTTTGATAAGGGTTCTTTAGAGATGGGCCGTCGGCATGGATTAAATACATCCAATGTAATTTGTGTTAAGTACTTGTAAGTTTAGTGATGATTTAAGTAGGTGCTCCATAGGATTAATTACTAATAAAGTTGGGGTACATTGATACAGCACTGCTGTGTCTTAATTTATTTATTTATTTTAAACTAGAATATAATCCGAACTAGAACTGGAACTATTGATTTTCTTATTCCTCCTGTTTTCTTTCTGATTAAATTCGTTGCTGGATCTCGCAACGAATTTAATCAGAAAGAAAATTTTATTTCTTTCCGGTCGTGTTGGTAGTCGTCCCATCGGATCATGGGAGTGATTGAATAGAAATTTCCCCTGCGTTTTCATACACACTTGTATGCTATAATATGTCGCGTGCGTGCATACCATTAGAAATAACACGGAAATACTATGTTTTTCTTCGTCGTGAATTGAGGGTTGAACAACTCTGAGACCAAGGAAACCACAGCCCATACGATAAGCAATTAAGACATTATATAGTATTGGGATTATTAGTTAAAAAAAACATAGCTGTCCATTTTAGCATAGTCCTGCAATTCAGTTTATTATTTCCACGAAATTTTGTATGATGTATTCCCTTAGATTCATGTCAAATTAAGACAGGTAATTTATATATTATAGTTTTTGCCACATCATCATAACGTACAGAAAAGAAAAGATTGTTAAGTATTTAAATTTCCCTATTGTAAAAAATCTAACGCAAACATAATAAAGTAAAACTACATGTTTATAAAATACGAATCATTTTAAGAATATCTCTTTGAAGCTCTACCGAGTATCTTCTCAATACACGCTGCAAAGTATTCTTTGCAGCGTGTATTGAGACGATACTCGGTACATAAAATTCTGCAGTTCTATTGAACTGCAGAATTTTATGTACCTTCAGGTTAGTACAAAAGTAATCAACAACACATACATTTATTTCAAGGAAATAACGTTCGTTTTCCAGTTCCACTGTCTCCAAAGACGTGCCGTTCATATTTCAGTCCGCATCACATTGGTAGTAAGAGTGAGGAACCCTAAACATTAATTCTTAAGGACTATTTTCTAATAAAATTCTTTCTACTGATATGACATGTACTGTACGATTGAAAATGTTCTAGACTTCATTTTCTTCAAAAGAAAATTCGAGTAAATGGAGTCACGTGTCGAAAACATTAGATTGTTTCGATTGAATAAAAACGAATATCGGTGTTTCTGTTTCTGGGAAATGGTGTGTAAAGTTGTTCTATTATTGTTACACAAAATGTTCAGACGTTATTTATGGAGAGTTTATAATTGGGAACCTTTGGTTTTGGCACTTAACTAGATAACCCAACTTATTAATCAAACTGGTAATTATAATTCTGGGCCTTGGAGAGCGCAAGCTGTTAAGTCATCTATATCATAAAACATATCTAGTATAAGCATAAAATAATGTATTCCAAAACCCTAATAATAATAATAATAATATTCTGGGACATTATTTACACACGGCCATCTGATCCCAAACTAAGAAGAGCTTGTACTGTGGAAACCAGATAACTGATATACTACATATACTAATTTTCTTTTGTAAATACGTACTTATATAGATAATTACACCCAGACCCAGACCATACAGTCATGTTCATGCCCACAAATAACAGTCCTGGGTGGGAATCGAAACCTCCGGCGTGAAAAGCAAGCATTTGACCAACCACGCCAACAGGCCCATCTAACATCCTGGGATCCTAGATCCCATTGGTTCCGTAGTCAGATCACGCTCGTTTAATTGATAGGGGATAAGCGGGATAGGCAAGAAAGAAAAATCCCTCAAACAACAAACAATGTGAAGTGAAATAGGTCCTGTATGTCCTGCCAAAACGGGTCAGCATCTCAGCATTTGCTGGTTAGTTACCCAGTGCTGATCTTCCAACAGAAGATTCCCGTCACGACCACGGTATAGTAGTGCAGACTAATGTGTGGGAGGATAATATAAATTAATAAGTTTAACTAACAAATGTGTTACGAAAAATCAACAATAATATAAATAATTGTGTACAAAATAATTTCTTTTAAGGACAACGCCCTCATGAGGAAAATTAATTCGTGTGTCGCGGGGTACTTTACCAACATATACTTACTTGATGGACATAAAGTACATCCCCACTCAAAAAAGTATTTATGAGTCACACAAACAGTTGTCCTGTGCAGGAATGGAACCTAGGGCACGAAGCGGCGAGGCGACTGTCTTAAGTGCTACGCCACACGTACATACGCCACCCATAAATAGTACTTCTGATAAGGTACTTAAATAATATCATATTATATGGATCTCGTTTATTTGATAAGGCAGTCGAAATGCCTAGGCGTGCAAAAAAGTCTGCGGGTGAATTTGAAATTTATTTAGCACTTGGGTAGTAACATACACTTGTACTTGGCAAGCACGAAATGTGCATAAACATAGTCGAATACAGTATTAAAGTATAGCGGACTCGCACCTAATCTGCCGTGGACATATTTTGGTGCCTGATGGGAGGAGCTACAGAAACACGGGTATATGCACTCCTCCGGTGCCCCCCATTTGCGTCATGTCCCGGAGATGGTTGGAACACGTCCCTAGGAGGGTTCTGAATTACCGACTTATGCCAGTCCAGCACAGCGACTGCGCCACAATCAAATCACTGTCTTTTCGGAGTTGCTTGTACGTGGCGGCAGTAGAAGACACTTCTTATACTGCCACCCAGCCCCGAGGGAGGATCTCGTCTAATACTATTGAACAAGTTTACGTTTTAGCTCACGGATAAGACTTGAAACAAAGAGAAAAGGAAAAGAGTTAAGTTGTAATAATCGAACACAGAATTAGTAAGATTAAAAGTTTAAATTGAACTGAAGTGAACTTTAATCGACTATTTGAAAAGCAATTACGGCAAGTCTTGGATTTTACAAGTTCTTTAGTCCAAGAAAAGTATACGTAACTAAGACAAGCGATTAGTACAGTCAATAAATGAAATATATACACCGCGCCAAAAGCTACGGTTGCTTTCTTTTGTACTGAGAAATAAACATATAGAAATAATATAAATAATAGTTTAACAAACACCATTTTATGGGAAAAATGGTAAATAAAAAATAAAATAAATTTTATTGTGCAAAAGAGTGTTAAAGCTAAACTATATTATTATTAGAGAAAAAAATACTTTTATTTGATTTAACTCATAAACTTCCTTGACACAAAGTCACTACCAGTTAGTTATAGGGTAACAATAAATCGATTATTTTGATCCAGCTACCCCAATCTGTCAATTTTTTTTATAGATTTTCAACTTTATCGCATAGGTATACTTTCAATTGGGGAAATTTGACAGTTTGGGGTAGCTTGATGTGCTGGCGTCTGTACACAAAAATTTTTTACACATTTTACTTTGAATCTGTGATTTTATTAGTTTTTTGTTTATATGTAATTTCCATTTCTCTAATTCATATAATGTTGCCATATTTTTAATATATTTGTTAACAAGACACTGTTACCTTTGTAGTTTCATCATCATTATCATCATATCAGCCGAAAGACTGACTGCCGCCCACTGCTGGACAAAGGCATCCCAAAGATTTCCACAATTTCCGGTTTTGCGCTACTCGTATCCAGCGGTTTCCAGACGGCATATATAGTGGACAATCAATTAACTGCCACGTTGGTCTAGCGGTAGCGAGTCAAACGCAGGTAATGAGGTCCTGGGTTCAAATCCCGGGATGGGCCAAAAAGTCATTTGGGAATTTTCCGTAAAAAGAAATTTCTCAGTATCAGCCCGAAGTCTGGGAGTTGGCGGTATTACACCTACACCGTGCCTCGGAGAGGACGTAAAGCCGTCGGTCGTATACCTGACCTCTTTCCGGTCGTATTGCTAGTCATCCCATCGGATCGTGAGAGTGATGGCATAGAAAGTGCCTCTGTGTTTGTGCACACACTTGTTCACTATAATATGTCCCTGAGCCCTGGTCGCCATGGTCGAAATTCGGCCGGGAGAACATTATTATTGTTAGTGGACAAATATTACCAAAACGCTCACTCTTCCCCCAGTTAACTCCCCGTTTGTTTCTAGTCACGTAAAGATCGCGTGTCCGCATTAAAATAAATTCATCTTTACTTTCGGTTTATTTGGGAATTAACTTTATATATTACTGCGCACATAAAAGTTCGCACTTTGGAATTTACGACGATGCGTGCTAGGTGTGCCTATAAAAAGGATTTGAAGGTTTGATTCTGTACAGATTTTACCTAAAAGTTTAGAATTATTACTACTAAATTAATATTAACTAGCTGTGCCCCGTGGTTTTACCCGCGTTAAATTTTATAAATTATCACAGTCCCCCGTAGGCGATAGCGTGATAATATGTAGCCTATATGTTGACCCGGCCTCTTAGTAATATTCATGCAAAATTTTAAGTAAATCCATGCAGTACTTTTTGAGTTTAGCCCGGACATACATACAGACGAACAGACAAAAATTCTAAAAACTATATTTTTGGCTTCGATATCGATTACAGATCACACCCCAAGTATCCTTTTTAAAAAATATTCAATGTACAGTTTTGACTTTTCTACGATTGTATTATATGTATAGATATTTCCTGGTTCACAACGCACACGTTATTCTTTTAATTTTATTTGACGTTCAAATAGAACCATTATATCTCAAAAACCTTAACCTATCTATGTGACTTTTTTGGTCTAATGGTTAATCACTCTGAGTGCTACGCCAGATGTCGTGGGTTCGATCCCTACCCAGGGTAAATCTTTGGGTGATGAACTCGATTATCTGTTTAACAAAAACTAAGTAATACTTCAAGTTGCGTACCATTTTTACGTATAAAAGTTATCTACAATGGTTTCCCACTTTTTACGTGATGCATGCACCGACAATGAGATAAACAGGCAAAAATTCAAAAATGCTGGAAATGAGTTCCGATGGTTATCCTTTAACACACTGGCTATATTTATTAAATTATTATCTATTTACAATAAAGAATTTTAAACAGATTTATTATATTATGTATAGGTATAAATTTTAATTCTTGAATGCGGAAGATGCAGTCTGTTTTTATTAAGAGTATTAGTGATATCTTTTTTGTCATAAAATTGTTCATATGTTATGGACAAATGTGCATATATCTTATCTATACATATTATCAAATCTTTTAATTTTTTTTTAAAACAGGTACTTGGGGCGTGATCTACAGGCGACATTGAAGCCAAAAATATAGATTTTAGAATTTTTGTCTGTATGTATGTCCGGGCTAAACTCAAAAAGTACTGCATGGATTTACTTCAAATTTTGCATGAATATTACTAAGAGGTCGGGTCAACATAAAGGCCGCTATAATCACGCTATCTTCTACGGGGGACGAGCTGTGATAATTTATAATATTTAACGCAGGTAAAACCGCGGGGCACAGCTCGTCAAAAATATATTATAATATTGATGGTAGCGTTAATATGTTGAATTTAACGAAGTAGGTATAATATCTTGGACAATGTCACAGAGATCATCCTAGCCCCAAACTAAGCAAAGCATATACTATGGGTACCAGGCGACGATATACATACTTATTTAGATAGATACATACTTATATACATAGAAAACATCCATGACTCAGAAACAAATATTCGTGCTCATCACACAAATATTTGCACTTACCGGGATTCGAACCCAGGACCACCAGCTTCGTAGGCAGGAGCACTACCAACTAGGCTACGGTGACCGTAGTAGCGGTAGCTTTGTGTGTTACCTATTCGAGCTATAATAATATTTTTAAACTAACACGTAGTTCAGTTATCATTTTATTGTATTTTAAATAATTCATTCACAGTATGGCCACCTATAATTGCTCTCAGCAACGTAAAGGCAATATCCGCAAAGCCAAACGATAATTGAAAATCTTAGCGATCTTTGGTTTTAACGGCACGCTCTTAGACTTTCAAGAGATTTCTTAATCTAGACATAGTATACAGCATGAGCACTGCCTTAGGTAGTCTGTTGCCCAATATATAGGACTATGGAACAAACGGGTAGCTGCAACAGGTTATGGTAAAAACCAACCCCTAAAATAATATAATATCTAGGGACAATGTCACACAGATCATCCTAGCCCCAAACTAAGCAAAGCTTGTACTATGGGTACCAGGCGACGATATACGTACTTATATAGATAGATAAATACTTATATACGTAGAAAATATCCATGACTCAGAAACAAATATTCGTGCTCATCACACAAATATTTGCACTTACCGGGATTCGAACCCAGGACCACCAGCTTCGTAGGCAGGAGCATTACCAACTAGGCTACGGTGACGGTAAAAGAATGGGAAATAAAATAAAAAAGGTTTTTATTCACGTAAACTTTCAAAAAGCGCTTGTAAATAGTTAGAACATGTTTGTAGTAATATAATTAAGAATACATAATTATTTCTAGTTATATAGATTTCGGTACACGGATTGTATGAAAACATTTATAAAAATTATTTTATAATAGTAATGATATTTAGCTAGCTGGAATTAAGTTATTGTGAAAGAGATTATGTTTAAGTTTAAACATCAAAATAAAATGTGAATAAAGCAAAAACAAAAAAGAAGAGAGCTCATAAGAATGGTAAAATGATACGAAAACCACAATATTTGCTACTTAGAAAATAATTTATAACCACAATTTCCATACACTTATATGAGTATTTTGCCATGATTTTGCCTCACCACGAAGTTTACCCCACCCAGGCCTATAAATAGGGTTGCTAAACAAACTGCCTCAATATCGTTTGCTTTATAATTAATTCAAAGCTATTAAAACCACAAAGATTGTAGTCCACCAGAGAAGAAGCCGTCATACTGCCTGCAAACATTCAAGTAAGTCGTTGGGCGTTTTATTAAATTACAATAATGTTGACTTAACTAAGATATTTTATATATAAGATATTTTATATATATATAATACAAGGCCCGCCCGGAAATGAATCCCTGGTTGCAGAGTACTCTACAAACATATAACTGACGAACACAAATTACATTCACCTTTCATCATCATCATCATGATGATGAAAGGTGAATGTAAAATTACACGTAGTATACCATTATTAACGCGTTAGAAAGCTATGAAGTACAATTGCTTTTTAAAATAGACAAGAAATATCGCACACTTTTAACTTCTAAGTTCGGAGCTGACTGCTAGATAGATAGAGAAAATACTTTTAACTGTACACACTTAAACGAGAAAGGTGCTAAAATACACCTCTATACATAAAAGTAAGTCGGGTTTTGTACAACAGAATGTATTTGTCTGTGTTAAATAATATATAAATCGGTCTTTTCACTCCGTGACATCTTCTTTTTTTCACAATACCTTTAATTGCCAATACACACTCAAAATTCAATGCTTGTAAAAACTCTCTGAAACTGGCTCAGCGACGGTTTTCACCATCATTCTCATAATATCAGCCAGGGTACGTCCGCATGCCATAATCGCCACGCTTGGCAGACGGGTTGGCGATCGCAGTTTGATGGTCATAGTTCCCAGAAAAACCTCTGCTGCCCGTTCTCTAGTAGGCATTCCCTCGGTCGATTTCTACGCCCCCTCACAGCAACGAAGGTTTTAGTGTAGACATATCTATGTACAAATAATATTTTACATGTACAAATCGATGTAAAAATTATATTTATGCTTTTTTTGTATACTTCATATCGCCTCATATCCTACAGTGAGGGACATTGTATTGTACCCCGTTCTTACATAGATAAACTTGCCTATAAGTAGGTGTGTACATGTGTGGCTATAATGGAAATGGCAGTTTGTTTAAAGGTTCCATTCTGTATCGTTATTGATCCATGTGATTAAAAGTACGTCCCATGAGGTAACCGCACAAATCCGGCTCTATCAATATTAAAGTAACGATCAAAGGCCTCAACAATGTTCAAGAACATTTTTGGTGGGTTATGTTCAACATTGTTGAGATTAGTTAGGTTTTAATAGGGTCTTTTAGTTTCGAACCTAACTTTTAAAGGTTAAAGTTTCTTTATTACGTAATAATAACAACAATATCTTGGCCTTAACGGAGACTAGCCATATCATCACCAGCCTGTCATCGTTCACTGCTGGACATAGGCTTCCTTCAAAGGTTTCTCACGTTGCCGTGGAGGGGTTTGCCGTAGTCACAGCGCTTGGAGTTCCAGTTGGCGACCGCAGTTAGGCTAGGTTAGTTAGTATACAGTAGGTGCCATTGCCCGACAACCTGTTGTATCCCTTAGCTGCCTTTTACGACACCTTGTTATTCTTTCTGCGCCGGAAACCACACGGCTGTAGCCATATGGGCTGGTATTTTTTTTTTATATCAGAGGGCGACAAACGAGCAAGTGGGTCACCTGATGGTAAGTGATGGTGCGTTGCCGGCCTTTAAAAGTCATCAAACAAGTGTTGCTGACCCTTCGCCCCACCCTAATGAGCTCTGGCGACATTACTCACACTCGGAAACACAACATTAAAATTATTGATTTTATTATTAGGGAATGCCTTCTATAAGGTGGAGGTACTTCCCTAGTCGGGCTGCTCTTTGAGCGAATGAACGCTATGCCCTACCTCTCTTATTTATTATAGGGTATTGCACAAATGTGTGTGCAAATACACGTACAGTGATCTTGTAGTACACGCTTATGCTCGCACAGATGAGTGGTGCAGAACCGATCCATTTACGTGCTATTCAAGGCACACAATAAATCGATTCTTAATTTGCTGTGCCCGCAGTTTCTGCGCTTTAAACTTTATAAATTATAGCCTATGTATTAGCCTGTATAAATTATGTATATTACTATAACGTTTCATCAATATTCGTTGCGTATTTCTCACGTGAAAGAGTAATAAACATCCATACATCCATACTCACAAACAAATATCAGTAGGATTATAAGTAATTAGCTCAAACAACGGTCATGATATGGTATTTTATTTTGATTTCATTGTATAAGCACTGCCCTGCTAATTGCACTTGCAGTAATCGACATTATTGCGATTTTCACTTTTTTACAATAATGCCATCCCAAGGACGTAATCTGTACGAAAAAAATAGATATACTAGTTTTTTCTTATTAGAAACACGTTTTTTATATAACATGAAACGCAGTACTTTCACCTGAATGTTATTTTTGCTAATAAAATCTGCAGCATTAAGCATGTGCTAGAAGATTATGCAGTACTTGCTACGTTTACTGTATATGCATTTACCGTCATTTACCTTTTTTGCAACGAATACTAACTAAAGCCAAACGCAGTACTCGCCGTTACTGCGTATGAGTGTAGCGAGAATAACAAAGAAAAACTCTTGCGACGTTAAAACTAAACGCAGTATTCGTCCTTACTACATGTGAATGTAGCCAGAATAACAAAAATCTTACCCTTGCGAGGCTTTACCTAAAGCAGTATTATACAGTACTGCATTTATGGGCAGCAAGAGTGAGGGAAAGCTAAGCATGTACCGATGCCGCATGGTATAGTGCCGTGTTTTGCTCTAGCAAATCAGTGCGTTAACGTCATTCGCGGACGGGGACGTCTTTGTCGTATCGTAACCACTTCAAGAAGCAAGCCTGAAGAAGGAAAATATAATAAGTGATAATAGAGATTTTTTGGAGAGAGTTTTTTGGAAGCAAACGTGACTGCGGTGTAATTACTATTTAGACCGATAGTTGCACTGGTCAAAATAAAAATTGGGCAATTTTTTGATTTTTAGTATAATTAATCAATAGCTCTGATTACTGCGACTAAAATAATAATAAAGTACACCAGCAAACCAGGCCATACATTTAAGTCTATAGTCAGTTTTTACCATCAAGTGGAGAGTCAGCGTCAAAACGCAAAAAAATCTATGATATTCCTGATTTTATAGACTGCGTACAACTTACAAATTTAGAAAAGATAATGTAAAATCCATGGATGTTCCGGACTAACTACTAACATCCTCCGTTAGTAGTTAGTCCGGAACATCCATTTATCTCAATATAAATTATAAAATCATTATGAAATGACGTACTTAAAAATGACGTACTTAATAGATATTGCCCGTGCCGAGGTGCATAGAAGTTCTATGTTGATGTTAGTTCAATACTCACGATGGAGTTACGAAAGAAATTAACTTCCTCAAAAAAGTTAGTTGTACGTTTTAAAGTACTTAGCCACGTGGGATAACTCAAACAAGAAAGACAGATATATTAAAGAAGTTAATTGATCACATAACAAAAACAGATTTTAGCCTTCATTGGAAAATCTTCCCGTTAAAAATTATTCCATTGATTGTGTACCTCACAGAAACTCCGAGTCTGAGAAATAATATTTTATAAAATTTATTATAATTTTTTTTTTATAAAAATTATTGCTTTTATGATTTAGGAAACCTTGTTTTAGAAGTTTGTCACAATTTAAGTTCAGTTATTTTTGCTTTAAGTATTATTAAGTAATATTCTCAAAGCAAAGTTTATGAGACATCAGTCTCATAAACTATATAATTAATGAGTCCATTTTGATGGTGATGTAAGTTTAACGTAGAATTAAATTTTCACTATTTAAATTTAGATTGGTAGACCAAAAGATCTTCGAAGTTGGCAACGTATTTTTTATTTCATTTCGATAAAATATTTTCATTTTAATATTTGGCAGAAGTTAAATTTACCTACATTTTAACTAGTACCAAGCATGAAAACTGAAGGCGATTGCTAACTAATGTCCTCCTAGCCGAATTTTACCACGGCGGCCATTCTCAACAGAGATTAGCCATCTGCGCGGGCCATATTATAGTGCTCAAGTGTGTGCGCAAACACAGGAGCACTTTTTATTCCACCACTCTCATGATCCGATGGGACGCCTAGGCGTCTATATATATAGAGGTCAGGTACAGGGGGGGCCGGCAGCTTTACGTGCTCTCCGAGGCACGGGGGTATAATACCGCCAACTCCCAGACTTCGGGCTGATGCTGAGAAATTTTTCTTTTTACAGAAAAGTCCCAAAATCACTTTTGGCCCGACCCGGGATTTGAACCCAGGACCTCGTTATCTGCGGGTGAATACGCTACCGCTAGACCAACAAGGCAAGATTGCTAACTACACACGCAGTAATAAGCACGTGCTAGGGGATTTTGCAGTAATAAACGCAAGTACGGCAGTCAGTCTTAGTGACACTAATGTCCGCAAGCCCAGCAAGTTGATGAAAATACAGTACTCAGCATTTTAAATAAGGCAATAAAGGTAAGAAAACTATATGTCAATAGAAAGCTTGATTTTTTAACTTTTTTTAAATAACACTTTAAATGTTATATACCACATTATTGGTCTACCCATCTATAGACGAACCACGAAGAACTTCACTTTTCCAATAGTTTTTGTTCTGTAAGAAACAACTGAACTCTGAGAATCTTACTTACACCTTAATTAAAAACTACAGCAAATTGGTTATAAAGAGGGCAGTTTGCAGATCAGCGTCAGAATTTAACTTTTATTAGAAATTGTATGCCCTTTAAAATATTGTCTAATTTAGAGTGCTATTTAATAAAAATAATAATAATAATAATAAATCTTTATTTCAGAATCTTTACACTCCATATTTTACACAGAAAAGGAACAAATAAAACATATCCATATTAAAAAGAAAATAAATGAAGTTACATAACAAGCAAAATAAATATATATATAGCATTTCTCATATCCATACCCAAGAATTTAATATGAACAAGTATTATATAATTTGGATTTCAGCCATTCCGATATAATAGTTCTAGTGCTTAATCTGTCATAAGTTAGTTTAGTTATTCTAGTCATAGGTTATGAATAAGCCAGATCTAATACCTGTTTCCATGAATATATTATTTGAAGCCTTGATGTTCTGTCATACTATTCAAAATTATACAATTAAAGAATATATACTCCGAAGGTATTCGTTATATCTACCTCGTTGGTCTAGCGAGAGAGTGTTCATCCGCAGATAATGAGGAGATTCGCCTAGGAGGATATTATTATGATTATTATTAGGTATCCAAAAGTTTATATATCTTTAAGTTTCTACTATTGCTAACAATAATACAATGCTCGTAGAGTTTGTTTCGCTGGGTCTTCTCAGTTGGGGTGCATTGGATCCGGTGGTAGCATTAAAGTGCGACCGTCGTTATAAACACAAGGTCCGCCATAATAATAACATTTAATTCGTACCTTAATATAGACAGAACCATTCAGACAATATGTAGTAAAACATAGCTAAAATTTAAAATGTTGATAATTAACCCTACACATGACCCTTGACAATAACTTAATTTAAGTTAGTTAAATATCGTTACTGTTATAAAATAAATCTTATTGTAAATTATTTCCTACAATCCGTGTACCTAAATATCTATATGTACCTAGAAATAATTATAAATTAATTATATATTACTGCGAACATGTTCTGACTATTTACAAGCGCTTTTTTAAAGTCTACGTGAATAAAAACCTTTTTTATTTTATTTATTTATTTTATCCGACGGCTACTAGAGCAGAAAAGTTCTGAAATGGTGACCACAAACGGAAAGACGCAGCGTGGGAAATCTCCCCTACAAGGTATACTGATGATCATGGAAGGGTCGCTGGAAGCCGCTAGATGCGGGTAGCGCAAGACCAGCAAATGTGTTTTTAGCTTTTATGATGAATGCTAAAAATAATAGCTTGAACTTATATGTACGGAAAAAATATAAATAGCAAAGTGGACTGAATTGATACTCGAGTATCGTTTTACCACCTTTGCGTTTACACACGCTATTATCTAGACAGCCATCTGCTATTTTTTTTTTGTTACTTCTAAATGATATTTTAAATGTAATTTGAACACCCTAAAAGGGTTCATGTATGTTATTATATAGAAACACGTTGTACACATGAAAGCAATAAAGAACTTAATAAACTTGATTAACAAAATAGCGCATCATCATTTAGGAATTGGATGATATCCTCTTACAGCTTAAGTTTGTCGTAATAGAACCCTGCGTGAGTACATAGTCTCACCTATAATACTCACTCCTAAAGAGGATGGGAAACTGATCTTCTCTTCTAATCCATTACGTTTGGATAGGCGAAAAATTATTACAAATTACCCTATATTTCGGAAATACTATACAATCTTAAGTGGCTAAATATTTGAGCAGTATTGATCTATTAAAAGCTTTTTGGCATACTCCGATAGCGGAAATGGACCAATACAACGCTGTGTGTGTCTTTCTGTATGGCATAAAGAGCGTGATGTTATGTTAAATAGCTTACAATTAATGTCTGGAGTAGTTTATTTTCAGATTTGTAGCACAAGGAACAACTTTAGAGCTGTAATACTTGATACCAATAGTAGGCATGGTCTGCTATTGGAATCAAGTATAACAGCTCATTTGATAAGACCCTTAGACTATACCGTAGGTGCTTTTGCAGCAATAAGGATCTAGCTTCGATGTATCACTCTGTTTCCCGTTTTGCTCTGGAGGGAATTGGAACTACTTTTTTCCTACTCCTCATTACTTTCTAATAAAATTTGTAGCGGGATTGTCCTCGAGGGTTCAGTGTCATTTCATTGTGTGCCACTGTTGATCCTCGCTGACAGAAATTGCAGTGTTAGGTAAGGACTAGTTCCGTTTAATTCTTAGACATTTTTTTTTTCAAATATTTAAATTTATTCCATAGTAGAAAACATATGAAACGAGTATAAGTGTAATGTTGCTAGCAGTAGTAGAAACCTGAGATCGTAATCACATTGTGGAAATAAATTTTATCCGATGAATACTATCATACATAAATTGACTTGACGCCAGAAATAAAATATCATTCCCGGAAACGAATGCAAAAAAGCATAAATGCCAATACACTATTAACATTTTCCCGTTTCAAATACGTTGGCGGAATAGAAAAAGTTTTTACTGGTTGAACGAAACTCAGAACACGTACTTTCCACTCAATACATCACAGGTTTTATTCAGAAACTTTATATAAATAGGAATATCAGGTGCAATGTAAGTAGTGGCCATTAATTACGTGAAGCCTTTTCAAAAGAACTCAACCTCACTTCTATTGAGAAAAAGACATTAAAAGGGGCAATTCGTATAAGACTGTTGTGTTCAAGTTATCAAACAGGAGGTTAAGTGCTTGTTAAATTAACTACGTAGAGCTCATTCGAGAGGGAAGAAGAGTTATTAACACGTTAGTTTTGCAAGTGTCATAGGCAATGGTAATTGCCTATAATAATAATGCCCTTCTAGCCGAGTTTCGACCACGGTGGCCAGTCTCAATAGAGATTGGCGCAAACACAGGAGCACTTTCTATTTCATCACTCATGATCCGATGGGACGCCTAGCGACACGACCGGAAAAAGGTCAGGTACAGGACCGACGGCTTTACGTGCTCTCCGAGGCACGGGGGTGTAATACCGCCAATTACCAGACTTCGGGCTGATCGTGAGAAAATTTTCTTTTTACAGAAAAGTCTCAAAATCACTTTTGGCCCGACTTGGGATTTGAACCCAGGACCTCATTCTCTGAGGGTGAACACGCTACCGCTAGACCAACGAGGCAGTCAATGAATTGCTTATAATAGGTAGATAATTATTTGGTTAGTTGGTAATATAGATAATAATACCAACGATAGTATAATAAACCAACGAAGTCTTATTTTATTATACTATCGTTGGTAACACCGTTGGTTCAGCCGCATATATTGAGGTTCTGGGTTAAAAGTTGAGATTTTTCTGTTAACATAATTTCTCAGTATCAGCAGGTAGTCTGGGGGTTGGCATTATTACAACCACGTGCGTTGGAGCGCACATAAAGCTGCCGGTCCCGTACCTGACCTCTTTTTGGCCCTGTCACTAGTCGCCTAATCGGATGAGAATGATGAAATAGAAAGTGACCCTGTGTTTGCGCACACACTTGTGCACTATAATATGTACAATTGGTAGGTATCCATTGAGACTGGCCGCCGTGACCGAAATTCGGTCGACAGGACATTATTTTAAATTTATTTATGAAAATGAATTATTCAAAACAAAGATTTGCAATATAATAAGTCCCGCGCAGATGGCTAGTCACCATACAGACCGGCCGTCGTGACTGAATATCGACCAGAAGGGCCTATGGTTCTACCATACCTGCCTACAGCCGAAATGCTACCGCCAATCTCGCGCGAAATAAGGACACTATTTCAAAAATATCAAAGCTTTTATAATTTAATAAAATTAAAAAAGCTATTTATTTTTATAAATAGCTTTTTTTCATTTAAAAGCTCACAGGTAGTTATAACAAAGAATAATTAATATCGTGAAACTTTCTACAATACCTAATAACTGATAAAAATTGGAAGGAGGAATATGAAGCTTTTTGAAAGAGCGTCTTATACCGTTTTAATTTAGATTAATTAGAATAGTTATTATTCTCAAATATTATAATTTTCTTAATTGTAAAGCAATAAAGACAACATTCTAAATACAATCTAGTAAACACAATTTCATGTTGAAAAATTATGCAATGTTTCCTACTACCTTAAAAATGATATATGTGGCTTAATAAACTTTGACACTAACTCTACCAGTCACGCGATAAAAGTTTCGAACTTTGGCATTCGGTCACGGAAAAATTCGCGTCGACAGCTGTCTGCTCGAGTTCCAGTATTGAATTAGAATCGAGTTAGATTTCGCATTGAGCCGTACTGAGAAACCAATGGCGAACTTTCTAAGCAATACTATTAATAGGTATTATTAAAAACTGGAAATATGGCCAATAAAAAAATATATTTTTACGAATGTTGAATGTACTACTCTGTCAAGAAAGTACCGGGAAAAGATCAATAATATACAAAATGTTTGTTATTCATCCAAATTTATTTTATCACCTTCAAATTATGCTCCTTCAGAAACGATACACCAACGCCAACGAATAATCCATTCATCAAAACATTTTTTAAACGCTGCTTTCGGAAGTGAGTTCAGTTCTCGCCGCGAATTCTCCTTTATGTCTTCTACCGATTGAAAACGGGTACCACGAAGTGGTAATTTGAGTTTAGGAAAAAGAAAGAAGTCAACTGGAGCCATATCTGGTGAATATGGTGGTTGCTGGATGGTATTTGGTGAGTGTTTGGTCAAAAATTCGTTCACAATGATAGCCTTGTGCAAAGGCGCATTATCGTGGTGCAAAATCCAAGAATTTTCTTTCCACAAATCTGGCCTTTTTCGTCGAATTTGCTCTCTTAAACGCCGCATAACGCTCAAATAATATTCTTTATTTACCGTTCGACCTTCCGGTAAGAATTCAGAGTGCACAACACCGCGATAGTCAAAGAAAACAGTCAACATGACTTTTACTTTTGATCGACTTTGGCGTGGTTTTTTCGGTTTCGGTTCAGTTGGAAGGCGCCACTCCAGAGCTTGTTGACTAGTTTGCATGTCAAACTCGTAAACCCACGTCTCGTCACCAGTAACAATGCGTTTCATGAATGTTGGGTCGGAATTGACTCGTTCTACCATGTCCTCAGCGACTTTCATGCGATTGAGTTTTTGGAGAAAATTCAGATCTTTTGGGACTAGCCGATAAGATAAGATAAAGATTAAGATAAAGATTATTTATTTGCTTAAACATGTGTGTGTACATACATAAAAAATGCATACAAGATGAAAATAAAAGTGAATTAAGTGCAGACATGTTTGTCACTATGTGACGTGCAAAATTCGAACAATTATTATTAATGTTATAAAGTTATTAACTTATTGAATTTATTACTCAAACAACAAAATCACAAAATATTTAAAGTTGTCATACTTAATTACTAATGGGTTATTCAAATTATATAAAATTAAAGAGTATAATTAGCATTATTGTGTAAGTACCTCCAAATGAATCTACTATGTTAAGGCAAATTCTTTTTCATTAAGGAACTCAGTAACGCTATAATATGCCCTGGTGGTCAAAAAAGTACGAAGTTTATTTTTAAACATAGAGTAAGGTAGTTCTTTCCAACTTTTAGGTACTTTGTTGAAAATGACTGGAGCCATACAGTATACACTTTTTCGCATTAGGGTCGTCTTAGCGGATTGGAGACAAAGTTGATAATTGTCACGTCTATTGCGTGGGAATATGTCGGCTAGACGCTTATAGTAATGTGGATCCGACTTAACAAACACAGCTACTTCTAATATGTACAAGCACGGTAGGGTTAATATCTTGTAATTTTTGAAATAAGGCATGCAGCTATCGGTCCTGTCAAGTTTAAACATCGCCCGTAAACATCTTTTTTGAGACTTGAATGCTGATTCTTTTTCCGTCGAGTTACCCCAAAATATAAGCCCATAGCGTAGATGGGATTCTACTAGACCATAATACGCTGTAAGTAGAGCATCCGTATATAATGTGAATGAAAGTGTGTGCAAAGCGTATGCGGATATACTAAGTTTTTTACATAAAATCTCAATATGTGTTTTCCAGTTAAGATTTTTATCAATCTGGAGGCCAAGAAATTTTGTAGTGTTAACTTCTTCTATGTTTTCATTGCAATATTGTATGTTAAGGTTCATGCTAGGTAACCGTTGCGTAAAATGTATAGCCTTCGTTTTCTTTAAGTTTATTTTCAAATTGTTTTCCTGCATCCATTGTATAGCTGATTTTAAGGAATTATTAATATCATTCTCATACGTCTCTACGCTTTTACAAGGTATTGTTAAAGTACTGTCATCCGCTTTTGACCACGTACATTATCCTACACTATTAAAAAAGTTAGAAACATATGGCATAAGAGGCAATGTCCTTAATTTAATTGAATCATATTTAAGACATAGAAATCAAATTACTGAAATTAGACATATCAATACCGTAAAGCACTGAAGTACCTACCTAGGTACTTCAGTGCATCTAGGTAAGTCATTAATGTATAATATAAAGATAAATGGTCCTAATACGCTTCCCTGCGGTACCCCATATACTACTTCACGCCCTGATGATCGATAAATCTCTTCTATCTTCTTTACGGTATTGATATGTCTAATTTCAGTAATTTGATTTCTTTGTCTTAAATATGATTCAATTAAATTAAGGACATTGCCTCTTATGCCATATGTTTCTAACTTTTTTAATAGTGTAGGATAATGTACGTGGTCAAATGCCTGGGTCATATCACAGAATATGCCACACACTGGGTTTCGTTTGTCGATATTGCCAATAACATTATATAAAAAGTCATATATTGCCATGTTGGTAGTCCTATGTTGTCGGAAGCCCTTCTGTTCATCACATAAAATCTTATTTTTTTGAACGAATTCTAACAGTTCTTTATAAATATATTTCTCAAATATTTTTGACATGACTGGAATAAGAGCAATAGGCCGGTAGTTTTCCATTAGATCTCTGTTTTCTTTCTTAAAGAGAGGTTTTATGATAGATGTTTTTAATGCAGAGGGATAGACACCCGCGCTTATACTTAAATTTATGATGTGGCTTAGATGTCCACATATTTCCACTGAAACATGTTTTATTGCTTTACTGGATATATCATCATAGCCTACGCTGCCTGTGTTGTTTAATGACATTATAATTTTATGAATATCTGGTGGTACGCTGGGTGTCATGAACATGGATTTGGTGTTCCAATCGGATTTTAGACTTTTAGGTTTATCGGCAACGTGTATTTGTGGTTGGATTTTATTGATGAAATAGTCATTAAATGCTTCCGAAATCTTTTGGGGACATGTTTCTAAATGGTTATCTAATTTGATTTTATGTATACTATGTTTTGGTAAATTATGTTTAGCACGATTAATTATTTGCCAGCTACTTTTAGATTTGTTTTTTGATGTTTTTATAAAATAGTTGTTTTGCGCCTTTTGTGTTAGGTGTATTATCTTTTTAAATAATTTGTAGTAGCTTTTGAAATAAGTTTTATTCTGGTTATTAGGGTTTAATCTAAGCTGCCATAAAAGTTTTCTTTTTTTTCGACTACACAATTTTATTCCATTAGACAACCATTTTGGTTTTTTTATTATATCTATTTTAATTAGTTTTTTGGAAAGCATAGATTGTATATTAATTGAAATAAGTCAATAAATTTGTCATAGGCTATATTAGGATCACTTGTTTCATAAATTTCTGAAAATGAAAGACTGCTAATAAACTTTTTAAATTTATCTAAATTGTCAGTTTTGCAGTCTCTTCTTATCGTGTACCAGTAGTTTATGGCGTATAATGTTAGTACGGGACAGTAAAGTAGCTGTGCTGTATGGTCGGACAAGGCCAATTCTATAACATCAGTCTTACATGTTTTATTGAAGTTATGGGCAAAATTATCTATACATGTCAATCTTGCCATACGAGTGGGTTGTTTTAATGCTAACTTTAGGTTATAACTATTCAATATACATTCAAATTCATTAGTGTGTCTATTTTGTTTGAGTACATCTATGTTAAAATCACCACACAATATGATATTCTTGTATTGCAAGCGTGATATTTCTCGCAAAATTGTTTCTAATTTATTCATACAGTAGTCAAAATTGTTTATGTTTGGTACCCTATAGATACAGACTATAATTATCTTATACATAGTAAGCTCTATGGCACAACATTCGAATACTCCAGGAGTTGATACATATGATATTTTAGATATATCCTTAGATTGTATACCATTTTTGACTAGGATACATGCCCCTCCTCTTCTTTGCTGCTTTCTACAGTAACAAGAAACTAGATGGTAATTCGGTATATATATTTGGTTTTGGAAACTTTCCATTATAAAATGCTCTGTGATACACAATACATCTACATTAATTTGTTTCTCAAGTAGCTCATTCAAACATACAGTAAGATTATTTGATTTATTTATCAACCCAGCAATATTTTGATGCATTATTTTAACAAATTTATTTGATAGTAATTCATGACTTTTAGTATGCAAATGAGCAGTATTCGAGTTAATTAATTTACAATCAGCGAAAAAATTCAGTACATTCCTCATTTACATAACAGTAAGTGGGGGGTGTCAAATTATTATAGCAATCTATGTTAATATTCATATTTTCCATATTTTTTTCTATAGCATGAGAAGACTTATCATCTTCTTTATTAATTAAAGAAAAATTATTTGAGCTCCTGAACTCACCAAGCATTACATTAATGTTTTTAAATATGTTAACCATACCATGCCGAGCGGCAACATGTTTCATACCCAAATTATTAGTTAAAATGGTACGAATCGACTCGTGAGATACATAAAGTTCGGCGGCTATCTCTCTCAAAGTTCGGCGGCTATCTCTTTCAGAGTTGAATGAGGATTTTCAGTCACTATTTCCTTCACTTTTGCGATGTTAACTTCAGTTGCAGACGTTGATGGCCTACCAGAGCGAGGCAAATCTTTCATCACATATCGACCGCTTTTAAACGCCTTGAACCACTCATAACCACGAGTTTTTGATAAAGTCTATTCACCGTAAGCCTTCTGTAACATTTTCAGTGACTCCGACCACGAAATTCCATTAGCGATGCAAAATTTAAGACAAACTCTTTGGTCGATATTTTTGTCCCTTATGAAATTCACAATACACACTTTATATGATATTACTAAAACCAGCACTGTATTTAATATAAATAACAGATGCAACTCAAACTCCGCGCCAAAATGGAAAACAGTTGTGCCAATCTAACAAGAACAAAAAAAACAAAAATTTGAATTTGGAACCATAAACAAATCATCCATTCCTGATACTTTTTTGACTGAATGTATATGTAAGATATAATACATTGTCTTTATCTCAATAACTTGTCTTCTTTACATGTTTAGTGTTAAGTTGATGTATATATTATAATATATAAATATTATAGTAAATAATATAAATAAAAATGTATTTCAGAAGTTTTTATTTAACTTTTATTCAAATTTTAATATTCATGCAGAAATTAATTATACGAATTAAACAATGTACGAATATTATTAGTATATACAAAAGCCTAAGTCTATGGTAGTTTAAGGAGTCATCGCTGGGCGGCGAAAAAAATTTCGGCATTGCTTTCAGAAGTTAACCTCCTGAATAACATTTTTATTTATTTAAATTACTTTCCTTAATCGTATGGGTAGTGGTTAGCCCAGTGGTTAAAGCCGCCCAGTAGGCCTCTGACATGGCTTATATACTATTGTCTAACGACTATAACCTGTACTGACAGATCAACATAGCTTCCGAAGCATGGAGACGCTACGAAATTAAACCGTTTTAGCGGTCACCTATCTATAAACTGACCGTATGCTTAGGTGCTTAATATAATCGATCTCTTACGCAATGAAAGCAACTGCTTGTAAGTGCCTATGCTCATAATAAGGTCCTAAATTATCTGGTTAATGGGGACGAATATAACTCCGCTATCTCAGCCCGTGTAGGCCAAAGAAGTCGTCCCGAGGAAAAATCTTCCAGAGAACGGGTAGCAGGGTCTCTCTTTGTATTA
This sequence comes from Pseudoips prasinana, assembly GCA_951640165.1. Taxonomy (NCBI): domain Eukaryota; kingdom Metazoa; phylum Arthropoda; class Insecta; order Lepidoptera; family Nolidae; genus Pseudoips; species Pseudoips prasinana. The sequence goes on along the minus strand of OX621240.1, from coordinate 37,906,493 downwards.
TGACGAACATATTTCAATCGCCAGCCCATCTCCCTATAACTGACGATTATGGCATGTCTCCCTGTCCCTAAATCATATACATAATTTCATTGTGGAGATCCGTGGAGACGTCTTTTTCCAGCTTACCATGTCATACCTTATTATAACATCCAACATTTATTATGCCGGCCGACCTTGAAATCGTTCCTAATTAACAGAAAACCCGGTATTTGGAACCGGGGGGCACAAGAATAAATAACTTAACCTAACCTTAACCTTTGCAAAATAAACAACAATAAGAATAATAAATAAAACCAAAACCCTAATTTACATGTTATATTAAACTACCCTTTTCACAGCTTTTGAATGAAACACTGAGGTACGGAACAAACAGGTCAATAGCCCTCTTGCGACTTGAAAATAATTCCCTTAATAATGTGTTTAGCAAAAACAAGTGCAAAATAAATCTTTATGTGTGTTAATTACATTACAGAACTTGCCAGGCGTGGCTGAAATGAAAATTAAGGGGCAACTCTGCGTATGACATGGTTTCTGCAATCTTACAAGCAAGGAAACGTATTCGAAATCCGTCTCTATTGCAAAGTAATAAGAGTTGTAAGGATCGCAAAGTTATGTTGGTGAATTTGTAATAGTGGTGGCAAAACCATAACTCACATTGAACGAGGAACGAATTTAAAAGTTGGACTTGAAATAAAATTCGTTTAGTGAGTTATTTATGTGATATAAAATTCTGGGAGTGCTAAATCTTTGTTCCCAAAGATTTTGCATGGAAATTGTACAATTTAGATGATTAGGTGGATATTTTAATGAAAAAAATTTAAGCTAGTAAATTCGTCTGTGATAAATAAACCTATCTCCGTGATAACTTTGAATATTTGTATTTGTATAAGTAATAATTAAAAAAAAAAAAAAAAAAAAAATATTCGTCCCTAGAGGTAAATTCACATCTCCTCCAAATAATATATAGGGATAATGTCACAGAGATCATCCTAGCCCCAAACTGAGCAAAGCTTGTACTATGGGTGCCAGGCGACGATATACATACTTATATAGATAGATAAATACTTATATACATAGAAAACATCCATGACTCAGAAACAAATATTCGTGCTCATCACACAAATATTTGCACTTACCGGGATTCGAACCCAGGACCACCAGCTTCGGAGGCAGGAGCACTACCAACTAGGCTACGGTGACCGTCAAATGCCCCCTCACACTTTCACTGCTTCGGTCTGGTGCCGCGGTGGCTCGAATACGGTCCGTGAGGTACATTTGTGGAATTTTCTCCCTCATATTATATGCGCTAACTCATCAATTGAAGTCTACAGAAGAAGAACAAAATATTTTTTTTAACATACTAGTTTAAGTATTGGTTTGAAAGTAGGCAGTCAGATAGTAGGTATTAGATAGATAGATAGATAAACTCTTTATTGTACACCTTAAGAAATAATACAAAAGCGACAACATACAAATTATTATAGTACAATTGGCGGCCTTATCACTAAGTGTGATCTCTTCCAGGCAACCTAGGTAGTGAAAGGAGAAAGGAGTTACAGAGATGGGGCAGTTGCAAGTGTACAAAGTACTTATTATAAGGTACTATTTGTACCATACTTAAAACTATTTATACCTACTTACTAATTATATGTACATTCATAATAATAATACGTGTCATTATGTGAACTATGTAGTACTCAAATAGTGATCATTAACAAGTCTTTTGAATGTATTTAATGATTGTGCACGCCTAATAAACAATGGCAACGCATTCCACAAACGAGCACCTTGTACAACAAATGCGTTATCGAGAAACTTTGTGGAGTGCGTCGGTATTTTTAACCGCTGATTGTTAGTGGATCTCAAGGCTTTCGAATGTGATTCATGTAGGAAAGAAAAACGATCTTTCAGATAAGAGGGAGTGGAAGGAGTAAACAGAATACTGTATAGAAATGACAGAATATGAGCATTCCGGCGAAGTCGTATAGGTAGCCACTTGAGTTTTTTGCGAAATTCAGAGACATGATCGTATTTGCGAAGACCAAATACAAATCTTATGCAGACATTCTGGAGACGCTCAAGTTTATCCAGTTGGGCTTCAGTAAGATCAAGATAGCTGACATCTGCATAATCTAGTATCGAAAGAAGAAGGGACTGGGCAAGTGCAATTTTGGTGGGAATAGGCAGAAAGTTTTGAAATCTTCGCAAAGATCCCACTGACGCATAAAGTTTACGACTAGTATTCTGCAGCTGCGGACCCCATGAGAGACAGTTATCAAAATAGACACCCAAATTTTTAACAACTCGGTTTATTTCCAATATACTCCCGTCAAAGATAACTTGAGGTAGTTGAGAACAAGAAATCTTTGCCATCATCCTTGAGCTTCCAACAATAATTACCTGAGTCTTAAGGGGGTTAACTTGTAAACCGTACGAACGACTCCATTCATTAATACTAATAAAATCTTTATTAATGATACTAATAGCATCCGAGAGCCTATTAAGCGGGGCCTGTGAGTATATCTGTAGGTCATCTGCATAAAGTGGTATTGTTAGGTATATAGTTATAAATGTTTATGCATGTTTTATTTATTTATATTATATTATGTCAGTTAGTAGTTCTGTCAAGACCTACTTACTAACATAATAGTGAGGAGGAGGATAATAGGGAGATATGCTGCCTTTCACATCGCAGATCGTGGGTTCGATTCCCACCCGGGACAGATATTTGTGTGCATGAACATGTCTGTTCGTCCTGAGTCTGGGTGTAAATTAACTATATAATTATGCATTTACAAAAAAAGTAGTAAATGTAGTATATCAGTTATCTGGTTTCCATAGTACAAGCTCTGTTTAGTTTTGGATCAGATGGCCGCCGGCCGTGTGTGAATAATGTCCCAGGATATTATTATTATTATATTTAAATATTATTAACTAAATATTTGTTGTGCGCTATATACACCCCTTTCCCACAAGTTTCACTCAGTCGAAAGTTTGGTGGAAGAAAACTCATATTGAGTTAAGTTCTCCTGTGTACAATAAAAATATTGTTCTTTTTATAGAATTTCTAAATTTGATTTCTATATACAATGAAGAATAAAGGATAACTATTTTAAATTTCATAGTCATTTGTAGGTACTTTATTACATGATATGAGATTAAACTAGACTTTTTTCTAGAATTTTCAAATCACAATGGTGCTTAAGATGTTTTGCCTCAATAATTTCTTCATATGCCTAGCAACTCGCAGAAGCGTTATTTCTCTACTTGGCAAGTTCACACAATGTTATCAAAAGTTCTTACTCAGCCATCCGTAGGCCCAAAAAGTATAAAATATCCCAACCCTTTCGAGTATGATCCTATGTACAATCAAAACAATCAAACCGGCTTTGCTCTCGGTTTCATCCGCAAAAAACATATCGTATCATACATTGGTCCCAACGGACCACACCGAGTACCCTTTTCCGTAAAATTAACGCGTACCGTATGCAAACATTTTGCGTTCAACCACTGTTAATTAAAAAATATTATCCTACACTTTACAGTAAAATGTTTCAAAAGTTTGCAAAATTTTATGCAGTAATAGTGTAATAGTGGTTACCGTACCGTAGCCTAGTTGGTAGTGCTCCTGCCTACGAAGCTGGTGGTCCTGGGTTCGAATCCCGGTAAGTGCAAATATTTGTGTGATGCGCACGAATATTTGTATCTGAGTCATGGATGTTTTCTATTTAAGTATTTATCTATCTATATAAGTATGTATATCGTCGCCTGGTACCCAAAGTACAAGCTTTGTTTAGTTTGGGGCTAGGATGATCTCTGTGACATTTTCCCTATATATTATTATTATTCCAACTTATTTATTTATTTTCAAATTTAATACATATTTATTCTTATATAATCGATATATAAAACAATAATACACAAATAAATACGTAAAAAACAGAGCTCCCCCGGCGGCGGGGTTATGCGCCCTAGGCCGCCGGTGGTCAGGGCGACAGAGTGAGGAACCTCCTCACGATGCGTGCCGTTCCTATAATTGCCGCCTTCTGTATCCGGCCCTTGACCCAGTGATCTAGTGAGAGCCTCTTAAGATGTTGGTCGAGGCTCTTTGTTATGAGACCGTTTACGGAGACGACTATTGGGACAATTATTGTTGAGTTCACATCCCACATGGCGGTAACCTCGTAAGCCAAATCTAAATACTTTGACAACTTGTCATTCTCGGCTTTTACGAGGTTATCGTCAAATGGGACAGTGATATCAACAATAAATGCCCGGTGCTCCAACCGGTCTACCAAAACGATATCAGGCTTATTGGCAACAATAGTCCTGTCCGTAATGATAGAGCGGTCCCAGTAGAGCTTGGCACAACCGTTTTCTAGAACTGGTTCCGGTACGTACTTGTAATACGGCACTTCGGAGTCTACAAGACCATACCGAAGAGCAAGCTGCTGGTGGATTATCCTGGCAACTTGATTATGCCTGTGCAAGTACTCGCCGTTGGCAAGATAGGAACAACCGGAAACAATGTGTCTGATAGACTCTCCGGGACGGTGACACGCCCGACAAATATCGATGGTACCGTCCTTGAAGATGTGCTTCCGATAGTTCCTCGTCTTGACAACTTCATCAGCAATTGCACAAGCAAAACCTTCGGTTTCCCCAAATAGGTCACCAAAACGTAGCCAGGCCACAGACGCTTGTAGGTCCACATGAGCACCATGTAGGGCCTGGTAGAACCTACCATGAAGCACCTTGCTCTTCCATACGTCAATTCGATCCCGAGTGCTAAGTACGACGGGCTTTCTCCAGGCTTCTTTAGCCAAGGAGAGGGGCGTGAGTCCGTATATTATTATTATGTCTTTTATTCCATTTCATTCTTATTTTATACATTTACAAATATATTGTTACAAAAAAATATATATTTATAAATATAAAAAATAGACATCCAATCGGCAACGGGAGCAGGGTCCATGCTACCGATGGTCAAGGCTCCAGAGAGAGGAACCTCCTCACAATACGCGCCGTCCCTAAAATAACTGCCTTCTGAACCTGACCCTTGACCCAACTGCCTAACGCGAGCCTCTTAAGGTGACAGTCGAGGCTCTTGGCAATCAAACCATGGGCAGAAACGACAATCGGTACAATGATCGCCGAGTCGACGTCCCACATGTCAACAACCTCGCGTGCTAGGTCAAGGTATTTAATTTCCTTGTCTTTTTCAGCTTTCACAAGGTTGTCATCATGTGGGACAGCAACATCGACGATCACTGCCCGGCGCTCTTGGCGATCCACCATCACAATATCAGGCTTATTGGCAACAATAGTCCTATCTGTGATGATGGATCTGTCCCAGTACAATGTGACACGGCCATTCTCCAGTATTGTCTCTGGAACGTATCTGTAGTACGGCACCTCCGGCGTCACAAGGTTGTACCGCAGAGCAAGTTGCTGATGGATTATCCTGGCTACTTGATTGTGCCTGTGCAAATACTCACCATTAGCAAGACGGGAGCAACCAGAAATTATATGTCTGAGGGATTCCCCAGGGCGGTGACATGCCCGACAAATGTCAACAGTACCATCCCTCAGTATAAATCTCCGGTAGTTATTCGTCATTACTACTTCGTCAGTAATTGCACAGACAAAACCCTCGGTTTCCGCAAAAAGGTCACCGAACCGTAGCCAGGCTACTGATGCTGTTAAATCTACATCTGGCCCGTGCAGGGCCTTGTAAAATCTGCCATGAAGTTCCTTGCTCTGCCATACCTCCTTGCGGTCACTGGTGCTAAGTACCGTAGGTTGACGCCAGTTAGTTTTGGCTAAGGATAGAGCGGTGAATCCATTGTCCACGGCGATCACGTCCGCATGCATACCCACACTATTATGTAGGAAATAGTTTCTAAGATTATACAGCTCACGGTTATGCAGAGTTTTAGCATTTAAAAAGCCACGACCACCACATTTCCGTGGGATGTACAATCTCATCACAGAAGAGCGGGGGTGATGCATCCGATGTGATGTCAGCCGCGTTCGGACTGTTCGGTCCAGGGCGTCTAGCTCAGTTTGAGTCCACTTGAGTATTCCAAAGGAGTACAACAAGACTGGCATGACCCAGCCATTGTAAGCACGCACCTTGTTCCCTCCGGACAATAGGCTTTTCAGCACTTTTGTCAAGCGGCCCAAGAAGCGCCCCCGCAATGACTCCTTCATGTCAGCCTCTTTGATGCCTAATGCCTGTGACATACCCAAGTACTTGTAGGTTTCGGTTGCAGAGAGGGTTACTAAGTTAATGGAAGCTGAGAGTTGGGTGCTCTGAGATTCCACTATCTTCCCTCGTTTTGCATGCATGACTGCACATTTGTCAATACCAAACTCCATTCTGATAGAGTTACTGAAGTTTTCTGTGAGCTTCAGTAACGCTGACAAGTGAAGATTGCTAGAGGCAAATAACTTTAAGTCATCCATGTAAAGGAGGTGTGATATTACTTGTCCTCCTCTCCGCAGTCGATAACCTAACCCAGAATCCTCTAGTAGTGTGCTCAGAGGGTTCAGAGCCAGGCAAAACCACAATGGGCTCAAACTGTTGCCCTGAAAGATTCCCCGTTCTATCCTTATAGGCTCACCGTTCCCCAAGGTCTGGCGAGATCCTGGATAATGAAGGACTGTACTCCACTGCTCCATACATGTCCTCAGGAAGGTACGTAAAATTGTATTTATTTTATACAATTCTAGCACTCTCATAAGCCAAGTATGGGGCACGGAGTCATAGGCCTTCTTGTAATCTATCCAGCATGTCGACAGATCTTTTCGGTTTCGGCGTGCCTGCTGGCAAATGGCCGTGTCAATAAGAAGCAATTCCTTAGTACCGCGGGACCCATTCCTACATCCATTTTGAGCTGTAGATATAATTGCATTTCTGTCAATGTGATTGCAGATTTTTTTTTTTTTTTTTACGGACTAGTCCCTCCCTCTTACCCACCACTGCAACTCCTGTAAGCCAGGATCAACAGTGGCACACAATGAAATGACACTGAGCGGTGAAGCTCAGGCATGTCCCGGGGAATCGCTTTAACTGTCTTGGATCCCGCAACGAATTTAATCAGAAACAGAAAAAAGGAGGAGTTAGAAAAAGAATAGTTCCACTTCCCTCCAGAGCAAAGCGGGAGACAGAATGATGTAAAGAGGCTATAGCCTCATAAAATGAGAGATTTGCAACTAGAGAAGCCAGCTGCAAAAGCACCGAGGATCAATTTAAGGGTCCTAAGTGAGCTGCTATATTTGATTCCAATAGTAGGTATGGCAAAAACGCTTAAACGCACGGAAGTTGTTCCTTGTTGCTACAAGATCCGTATAATAAACTACTCCAGATATTGGTTGCAAGCTGTTTAACATAATATCACGCTGATTTTGCCAGAGATCACACTCCCACAGGATGTGGTGAGCAGTTTGTTCATATTCGTTACTGGATGTTGAGCACAGACAGATTGGTGAAGATACTAATTTGAAACTATACAATTTACTTTTAAAATTGCCGTGTCCGGTAAGAAATTGTGCAACACAATGGTCTATGATTAGCCAAGTTTTATTTAACCGTTCGCGTACGTCCGGAAAGAACTGGTGCAGATGGCGACCCTTGGTTGACGTATTCCATCTACATTGCCATTCATTTAGTAGTTCGTTATTTAAGTCAGCTATTGGCATAAATAGCCTGGTTATTTTCGCTCGGTCGCGTAATGATAAGAAATCATTTTCTAAATTATCGCGCGTAGAATAATACATTGCTGCTCGTCTTTGTACTTCAAGATCAACCGGTAGTATACCCGCTAGGACAGGTAGGGCCTCTGTGCTCACTGTTCTATAGGCTTTACATAGAAATATCAACGCCAACCTCTGGCTTTGTAGTAATTTACGGCGAGCAGCTCCGATGGTAGCCCTATCAGCCCACACAGGCGAGCCGTAGCATATACACCCAAGATAGGTTGCCCCGTAAATGATTTTAAGAGTATTAAAAGAGAGGCCCCAGGTTGCCGTCGATATCCTTGTAAGTGCAAAAAAGTTTCGCTTAGCTTTTTCCCCAACTGATTTAATATGTTCTATAAACGAGAAATTCTTTTCTAAAACTAAACCCAAATAACAGGTTGATATTTTGCGTTTTACAGTAACATTATTAAGTTTTACGCCCGGGGGGGATTTTAGTTCACCTTTAAGAAGGAGTTGGTAGGTTTTATGAGGAGCAAATGTGAGGCGATTTCTTTTACTCCATTCACTTATCATACTTAAGCAAGTTTGAGCCAGATTTTCCAACTCTCTCCTGGAGTTACCCTGTATAAGTAAGAGGCCATCGTCAGCATATGCCGTTAGAGAGCAGCGTGATGGCAAGGGTAATGTCAAGAAGTCATCAAAACCCAAGTTCCAGAGATACGGCGCGAGCACTGAGCCCTGGGGGCAACCCATGGTTAACGATTTAGTGACTCTGAAGTGACCAAGCTTAAGAGTTGCAGAGCCATGTACGAAATAAGATGTGATTATCGAATATATATTACTGTAACAACCGCGTAACTTAAGTTTTTGTAACAAAATTGGCCACCAAGTATTATCAAACGCCCCTGAAATATCTAGGAATATGGCCAAAACGTATTTACATTCGGACGAGTTTACAGCTTTCCTCACTGAGATAGCTGCGTCCACTGTCGATTTACCCGCAGTAAAACCAAATTGATTTCCGTGAAATTTTGGTCCTCCCGGCAGCAATCGCGGTACAATAAGTCGTTCTAGAAGCTTGCCTAAGGAAGGCAGTAACGTTATTGGTCGGTATGACTTAGGGTCTTCAGGCAGTTTATCGCCATTTTTTGGTATAATACGAATAAAACCGCTGCGCCAAGAACGCGGAAAAGTCCCTTCAGATATGCAACGATTAAAAACTTTTAGTATTGAATCACCGGATTGTTTTGTGGCTTCTATTATCATTTTGTTGGATATTTTATCTTCACCTGAAGCTTTGTTAACAGGTAGCGATTTTACAGTATTCATAAACTCATTAATTGTAGGAAGACTAGACATATAGGTAGCGGGTGGATTGTTTGCCCACTGTCTAATCTGCTTATGGTAGTCATTATCGTTCAAGGAACTATCATCAGGTATGAGCGAATTAAGTAAGGATTCCGTGGTCTCCTCTATGCCACTGGTGTAGGTATTATTGATTTTTATGTTTTGAATATAAGCTAAATCTATAGACCTATTTGCTTTAAACTCATGGTATAGGGGCGACCACGGGCCTTCTTTATCTAATTTATCGACTATTTTTCTAATAAGATTGCCTTTGGATTTCTCTATTGACGAGCGGTAACGTGAACGAGCTATTTTGAGATTTATATATGCATTATTTAAAACATCGCCTACAATTTTACGTTTTTTTAGTTTATTATATTTTTTACGTGCTCTCCGAAATTCACATCGAACTTTAATTAAGTAGTTATTCCACCAATCGCATCTTCGAATATTAGTGATAGGGACGCGGCCTATGGCAATATCGGCACAGTAGGTAAAAGTGTCCGACATCATTACAGCACATTCCTCTGTTGTTAGTTCATCCCGGGTGAAATCCCTAGCATGCGCGGCAAAAAGAGCTCTGAAAAAATCCCAATCGGCCCCTTTGAGCCGATATCTATAGTTACCGTAAATAGCCGTAGGTCTTTGTGCCAACCGAGGAACAAACTCGTACACGATTAAGCGGTGATCACTGGATGAAGCGTCAGGCAAAACACGCCATCCATCTATTCGGACGTCTGAGCTTGAAAAAGTGACGTCAATAAAAGATTCGCCAGTAGGGCTACAATAAGTAGGCGGTGCATCAGGAGTGTTATGTATTGATAGATTCATCTCAGCGACGAAATCTTCGACGGCGTTCCGCCGTTCTGTATCGCTTGAACGGTATTTGCCATACCATAACGTAGAGGATGCGTTAACATCTGCGCCAATAATAATTTTGTGTCCTTTGAGGGACATCAAAACATGGCGCAAGTGATGTAAATGGGGACCGACAGGATCTGAATACTGAAAATAACAGCTCACTACGTAAACTTTCCAGGATGGGGATGATATTTCAGCGACAGCACAGTGTGACGTCATGAGGTTTTGCATAGCGCTTACCGTAAAATTAGTACGCGTTACGTAAATAGCAGCCCGTGATTTGTTGTCTAGCTGCACCAATTTATTTTTTAAACGCGCATATTGATATTGTTCTTGTACAAGCACTATATCTAAGTTGTATTCATTGACTAAAGTTTCCAACTCTGATGTCGCAACCCTATCGTTGTGAAGATTTAGCTGCCCTATTTTTAAGTAAGCCATATTAATATTTGGTATTTAGCACTAACTGCTCAAGTTTATGCTTAAATGTGGGGCAGTTGTCCGAGCCGCATTTGTGGTCGTGAGGTTTTTTATATGTTTTACACGATGCACAAACTGGTTTAAATTCTGGGTCATTGTGGTGCTTACATGATTTTGTGGGATGTGCTTCTGCGCATAAGGCACAGGTAGGTAATTTATTACTACAGTACTTGAAAACATGCCCATATTGCTGGCAGTTTAAACACCGAACTACCTCTAAATCATCAATAAAGCGGCATGTAGCCCAGTCGATGAAAAGTTTTTCTTTAGTGCTGACTAAATGTTTTCTAATCTCCGGTTCGAGCTCAATTCCCACCCACTTGCGCCCATTAGCTACGTTACGCTTGCGCACAATTTTAGTTTTAGACGTAAAATCGTCTTCGCTGACTTTAAGATCACTATCTTTGATATTTTGCCTGTATAACGCCGTTAAAAAGACCTGGTCGTCCATTGACGACGGTATATCTTTTATAAGTATGCGCGGTCGTCGCCCGGATGGAGTTTGAAGTTTTAAACCCGCCGAACGAATGGTCTCGACAGAGCGAATTTTATTGAGTTGGGTTTCATTTGCCACTCGGAGTACAACGCCAGAATTGGAAGTTTTTTTAACGCCTACTATTTGAAAACCGTCGTCCGCGGGTTTTATAGCCTTCATAAGCGCTTCCTTGGTCGCCGACGAAGTCGCGTACTCCGCTGATCGCTCAGCGGTGGGATACGCAATAATTGAAGGAACCGGTTTTCGCGTCTGTACTATGGGGGCGGCGGTTTTTTTCGGTAAACGCAGTTTTAATTGTTCCGCGTACGTAGGAATCTCAGAATTGGTTTTATTTACGCAAAGATCTAACTGACGTTCTGCGTTCGCCAATTTAGTTTCATTGCATGAAGATTTAAGCGCAAGTAATGAAATAATACTGGTAAGGCGCTGCGTACAATCCATCACCGATAGCTTATTCGCGATATTCATACCCGAGTTGGAATCACTGACTAATTCGTTAACCTTTGACAGATAAACGGAAGCTTGTGTCACAAGATCGCAATAATTATATTCCGCACTGTTTGTATCGCTAATATTTAATGAAGACGAATAATCGGATTGAGATCCCCGAAAACGTTTTATGTCCGATTCCTGTTGACCATCGGGAGTACAAAACGTCGGTGACGCATCGTCTAACACTCGTTTGTTGAAGCCTGAAGGGGGCGTTCTGGGAGTCTGTTTACTTCTCCCAAATGCGTTTCGCCCTCTATCGGGGGGGACATCATTCATTTTTGACATGTTATTCACACGAAATAAGCAAGCGCTTTAATGTAAACAGCACGATAACTAATTTAGCACGGTAACAAGTAACTGTGACTATGACGCGGTACCCTCACAAGAAAAAAGTTAAACTTACTCACCGAACGATAATTTGAACTAAAATCCAGATATTACTTATTAAAACACTTAAAAAACTTACAGATTGTAGTATTTAGCACTAACACTAAAGCTAGAAACAAAACACAGGTCACAAAACAATCACGAAATAGCAGAAAAATAATATTATTTCACAGCGAACCTCCGACGCACTGAGCCGTAGCGTAGCGGGAAGGGAAGTGATTGCAGATTTTGGTTTTTAATATTGATGTTAAAATTTTGTACATGGTTGGAAGACATGTAATTGGTCTATAGTTCTTGGGTTCCGCGGTACTACCTGACTTATGGATCAAGTGGGTTACACCTATGGTCATAAATTGTGGGAGCGAACCTGACTCTAAAGCCGACTGGAATTTGATAGCCAAATATTCGTGCGAGCTACGTAGCCATTTTAACCAAAAATTGTGCAGTACATCTGGCCCTGGAGATTTCCAGTTAGACAAACGGTAGACTGCACTAGCGACGTCGTCGGGTGTGATGGAAGTACTATTCATTTCTTCAATAGGCTCGCACACACGTTTAACGACCCCCATCCAATCGCCCTCGGAGTGAGCGATGGGTACCGACCAGATATTACGCCAGAAAGATATCATGGCGTCACTATCTGGTCGGGACCCATCGCCGTTAGTCCGTTGTTCAGTCTGCTCCTACAATTTATATACCCATCTCTGGTCCTTTTGGAATTTGTGGTTTTGGGAATATCGATCCACGCGTTTTTTATATCTCCGAATACGACTAGCCCATGCATAAATTTTTTGTTTATAGAAATCTATGCGCTCTGTAACATGTGATATGTAATCGCGGGGGCTGATATCAGTCCCCATAAACACCTTCTTTACAAAGCGCATGACTCGAGGACGGGTGTTACCCTCTTGAAAGGATCGAAGCTTGTCAATGAGCACCCTAGCCTCACGGATACGCCGTTCAATCCTGCACTGCCAGGTCGGTACAGCAGATCTCGGTCGTGTAGCTCCGTCATAATCGGGAAACTTGACACGTGCTACACGACATGCGGTGATAGCCCCGCAATACAGGAGAGAATGCATATCCGTTAGGTCTTCACTAGTGGCAAAGTATTCCGCCATTATTGAATCTAGGGTGCACACTAATGTTTTATTTTTATTATGCATGGGCAAGCGCGGCAACCGTGGTTTGAGATGGTTTGCCGTGGATCGATATTCTCGAACCACAACCTCAAAGGTGCTTCTTATTACATTGTACATACTACTTACGTCAGTAGTCATATCATCCCCATCGTCGCCCGCACTAGCGGCAGAATGCGGTGGAGCCATGGTGGATGTTTGGGCCACGGGCGGGACGGGAACAATACGGCTATTGAGGGCCTCCGAGCGCAGCTGATCAAGCACGGTATCGTTCAACATATGATTACGCTGAATAACCCGTACCTGATCCGAAAGTCGCTGTGCCGATACGTTGATAGTTGGTTCAAGTTCCTGGAAAAAAGACAGCATTCGAACACGATATGCAGTAAGTTGAGTACCCCCCTCTGTAGCCTCAAAATATGCGCGCATCACATTTTCATTAATGGAGTTAGTCCATCGCATGCGCTGCACATTACCACCGGGAGCGGGGACCCTGCTCGGGGCTGTTTGCCCCGTAAGTCCCAATTCTCGCGGTGGCCGGGCTCTTCGCCGCCGTATTGGTGGAGACGACGTCGGCGGAGAAAAATATTCATCGTCATCGTTGTTCGCACTGGAGTTTGGCGAAATCACCACTGGGACGGTATCAAACGCTTGGGTGGTGGAGCGACGCGGCGATGAGTCCGGGGGTCTTGCTCGTGCTCTCCGTCTGGTCAGCATTTTGGTTGTTTATAACATTATTGTCTGTATGGATATGGATTTTCATTGTGATAGCTGTCACTTTCACTCATGTGAAACTGTATGTAGTACCAACGTCGTTGCATATTGTAATTATTTCTTGTATTTTGTTGTATATTAAAATTTAAAATAGATTTTACACTGTAATTTTAAGTTTGTAAGTAATATAATGCGAGAGATAATAATTTAAACAATAAATATTAATAAAATTGAAAAAATAACAACCGTCACTTCTGACAGAATTTTATTTTTTTTTTTTTTTTTTTATTATTATGTCTTTTATTCCATTTCATTCTTATTTTATACATTTACAAATATATTGTTACAAAAAAATATATATTTATAAATATAAAAAATAGACATCCAATCGGCAACGGGAGCAGGGTCCATGCTACCGATGGTCAAGGCTCCAGAGAGAGGAACCTCCTCACAATACGCGCCGTCTCTAAAATAACTGCCTTCTGAACCTGACCCTTGACCCAACTGCCTAACGCGAGCCTCTTAAGGTGACGGTCGAGGCTCTTGGCAATCAAACCATGGGCAGAAACGACAATCGGTACAATGATCGCCGAGTCGACGTCCCACATGTCAACAACCTCGCGTGCTAGGTCAAGGTATTTAATTTCCTTGTCTTTTTCAGCTTTCACAAGGTTGTCATCATGTGGGACAGCAACATCGACGATCACTGCCCGGCGCTCTTGGCGATCCACCATCACAATATCAGGCTTATTGGCAACAATAGTCCTATCTGTGATGATGGATCTGTCCCAGTACAATGTGACACGGCCATTCTCCAGTATTGTCTCTGGAACGTATCTGTAGTACGGCACCTCCGGCGTCACAAGGTTGTACCGCAGAGCAAGTTGCTGATGGATTATCCTGGCTACTTGATTGTGCCTGTGCAAATACTCACCATTAGCAAGACGGGAGCAACCAGAAATTATATGTCTGAGGGATTCCCCAGGGCGGTGACATGCCCGACAAATGTCAACAGTACCATCCCTCAGTATAAATCTCCGGTAGTTATTCGTCATTACTACTTCGTCAGTAATTGCACAGACAAAACCCTCGGTTTCCGCAAAAAGGTCACCGAACCGTAGCCAGGCTACTGATGCTGTTAAATCTACATCTGGCCCGTGCAGGGCCTTGTAAAATCTGCCATGAAGTTCCTTGCTCTGCCATACCTCCTTGCGGTCACTGGTGCTAAGTACCGTAGGTTGACGCCAGTTAGTTTTGGCTAAGGATAGAGCGGTGAATCCATTGTCCACGGCGATCACGTCCGCATGCATACCCACACTATTATGTAGGAAATAGTTTCTAAGATTATACAGCTCACGGTTATGCAGAGTTTTAGCATTTAAAAAGCCACGACCACCACATTTCCGTGGGATGTACAATCTCATCACAGAAGAGCGGGGGTGATGTATCCGATGTGATGTCAGCCGCGTTCGGACTGTTCGGTCCAGGGCGTCTAGCTCAGTTTGAGTCCACTTGAGTATTCCAAAGGAGTACAACAAGACTGGCATGACCCAGCCATTGTAAGCACGCACCTTGTTCCCTCCGGACAATAGGCTTTTCAGCACTTTTGTCAAGCGGCCCAAGAAGCGCCCCCGCAATGACTCCTTCATGTCAGCCTCTTTGATGCCTAATGCCTGTGACATACCCAAGTACTTGTAGGTTTCGGTTGCAGAGAGGGTTACTAAGTTAATGGAAGCTGAGAGTTGGGTGCAAAACGAGGGAAGATAGTGGAATCTCCACTATCTTCCCTCGTTTTGCATGCATGACTGCACATTTGTCAATACCAAACTCCATTCTGATAGAGTTACTGAAGTTTTCTGTGAGCTTCAGTAACGCTGACAAGTGAAGATTGCTAGAGGCAAATAACTTTAAGTCATCCATGTAAAGGAGGTGTGATATTACTTGTCCTCCTCTCCGCAGTCGATAACCTAACCCAGAATCCTCTAGTAGTGTGCTCAGAGGGTTCAGAGCCAGGCAAAACCACAATGGGCTCAAACTGTCGCCCTGAAAGATTCCCCGTTCTATCCTTATAGGCTCACCGTTCCCCAAGGTCTGGCGAGATCCTGGATAAAGAAGGACTGTACTCCACTGCTCCATACATGTCCTCAGGAAGGTACGTAAAATTGTATTTATTTTATACAATTCTAGCACTCTCATAAGCCAAGTATGGGGCACGGAGTCATAGGCCTTCTTGTAATCTATCCAGCATGTCGACAGATCTTTTCGGTTTCGGCGTGCCTGCTGGCAAATGGCCGTGTCAATAAGAAGCAATTCCTTAGTACCGCGGGACCCATTCCTACATCCATTTTGAGCTGTAGATATAATTGCATTTCTGTCAATGTGATTGCAGATTTTGGTTTTTAATATTGATGTTAAAATTTTGTACATGGTTGGAAGACATGTAATTGGTCTATAGTTCTTGGGTTCCGCGGTACTACCTGACTTATGGATCAAGTGGGTTACACCTGTGGTCATAAATTGTGGGAGCGAACCTGACTCTAAAGCCGACTGGAATTTGATAGCCAAATATTCGTGCGAGCTACGTAGCCATTTTAACCAAAAATTGTGCAGTCCATCTGGCCCTGGAGATTTCCAGTTAGACAAACGGTAGACTGCACTAGCGACGTCGTCGGGTGTGATAGAAGTACTATTCATTTCTTCAATAGGCTCACACACACGCTTAACGACCCCCATCCAATCGCCCTCGGAGTGAGCGATGGGTACCGACCAGATATTACGCCAGAAAGATATCATGGCGTCACTATCTGGCCGGGGCCCATCGCCGTTAGTCCGTTGTTCAGTCTGCTCCCACAATTTATATACCCATCTCTGGTCCTTTTGGAATTTGTGGTTTTGGGAATATCGATCCACGCGTTTTTTATATCTCCGAATACGACTAGCCCATGCATAAATTTTTTGTTTATAGAAATCTATGCGCTCTGTAACATGTGATATGTAATCGCGGGGGCTGATATCAGTCCCCATAAACACCTTCTTTACAAAGCGCATGACTCGAGGACGGGTGTTACCCTCTTGAAAGGATCGAAGCTTGTCAATGAGCACCCTAGCCTCACGGATACGCCGTTCAATCCTGCAATGCCAGGTCGGTACAGCAGATCTCGGTCGTGTAGCTCCGTCATAATCGGGAAACTTGACACGTGCTACACGACATGCGGTAATAGCCCCGCAATACAGGAGAGAATGCATATCCGTTAGGTCTTCACTAGTGGCAAAGTATTCCGCCATTATTGAATCTAGGATGCACACTAATGTTTTATTTTTATTATGCATGGGCAAGCGCGGCAACCGTGGTTTGAGATCGTTTGCCGTGGACCGATATTCTCGAACCACAACCTCAAAGGTGCTTCTTATTTCATTGTACATACTACTTACGTCAGTAGTCATATCATCCCCATCGTCGCCCGCACTTGCGGCAGAATGCGGTGGAGCCATGGTGGATGTTTGGGCCACGGGCGGGACGGGAACAATACGGCTATTGAGGGCCTCCGAGCGCAGCTGATCAAGCACGGTATCGTTCAACATATGATTACGCTGAATAACCCGTACCTGATCCGAAAGTCGCTGTGCCGATACGTTGATAGTTGGTTCAAATTCCTGGAAAAAAGACAGCATTCGAGCACGATATGCCGTAAGTTGAGTACCCCCCTCTGTAGCCTCAAAATATGCGCGCATCACATTTTCATTAATGGAGTTAGTCCATCGCATGCGCTGCACATTACCACCGGGAGCGGGGACCCTGCTCGGGGCTGGTTGCCCCGTAAGTCCCAATTCTCGCGGTGGCCGGGCTCTTCGCCGCCGTATTGGTGGAGACGACGTCGGCGGAGAAAAATATTCATCGTCATCGTTGTTCGCACTGGAGTTTGGCAAAATCACCACTGGGACGGTATCAAACGCTTGGGTGGTGGAGCGACGCGGCGATGAGTCCGGGGGTCTTGCTTGTGCTCTCCGTCTGGTCAGCATTTTGGTTGTTTATAACATTATTGTCTGTATGGATATGGATTTTCATTGTGATAGCTGTCACTTTCACTCATGTCAAACTGTATGTAGTACCAACGTCGTTGCATATTGTAATTATTTCTTGTATTTTGTTTTATGTTAAAATTTAAAATAGATTTTACACAGTAATTTTAAGTTTGTAAGTAATATAATGCAAGAGATAATAATTTAAACAATAAATATTAATAAATTGAAAAAATAACAACCGTCACTACTGACACAATTTTTTTTTTTATTATTATTATTATTAATGAGTACTAACTTAGTACTCATTAATAATGATATGGTGATAACTATACCCTTTGAACAATATTTTATTGTCCAGAGGTGAGCTTAACTCAATATGAGTTTACTTCCAGCAAACCTTCGACAGAATGAGACTTGCATTAAAAGGGATATTCAGACGTCAGCACATCAAGCTACCCCAAACTCTCAAATTTCCCCAATTGAAAGTGAACCTTATGCTTTTGTGTTAAAGTTGAAAATCTATAAAAGAAATTTGACAGATTGGGGTAGCTGGATGTGCTGGCGTCTGTACCTACAAATAGTTAAAGTTTATTATTGTTATATATAGTGCCCAACAAATAATTACTTAATAACATAGATACATATCAGTGGAAATAAATATGATTCCTTAATTAACGCACTCCGGGCTCTATATGTTCTTCGTGCATATAAAAAAATGCAGCGCAGTCTTTGGGGACTACCTAATAGTAAGTAGTTATACATATAGCTCATGGGAAGCGTGACATGACTAGGACGCGAGTTTCATGAGTTTTGTTGAAGCAAAAAGTGCTCATCACGTCTAAAGAAAATTTCTTTTTTTTTTAGAAAAGACAACGCCCGCAGCAGTGAATATCCTTGTGTCGCGGGGTACTTTACAAACGGATAATAGATGGACACAAATTACATCCAAACTCAGAACAACTATTTATGGGTCACACAAATAGTTGTCCGGCGCGAAGCGGCGGCGAGGCGACTAACTTAGCCGCTGCGCCACACGTGCAGTCAAATTTGTACAGGGTCAACGAATAAGCATACCAGTCATGTACCGGTTAGAATACCTAGATAGACCATAAAGTAATTACCACGCCTTTCACATTCATATTTATAAGTACCGCATACCGAAGGGAAGTTAGGCTATCGGTTGCCGCCACCACCCTGAAGCCTCGTCCGTCGCGACCCCGATCGGCAGCCAATAGGCAGCCCATTAAAGAGTGATAGGCGTCCAGGGCATCCCATTCGATGGAGTAGATACGATTGCCGGTGGGGAAATCGTAGGGGCTATATAGCCAACACCTGAATAAATAACGCCTAGATAACGTGGAGATCTATAAGAGAGTCAGTTTTAGGATCCTTTTATGCATATTAAAGAACGCAAGCTACTCTTCAGATTAAAAGTCACAGTTCATTAGAGCCCCAGCACCCACTCCGCACCGCCTCGCCTCCAGCGGCTAGTATTTTTTATATGAATTTTTATGGGTATGTGCTCACAATAACAACTCCGTAGCGTCAACGGATCGCCTCGGTCGTAAGCTTATACGCTACTCGCATAAGTGCCTTGAGTCGACTGCGCATTGCCAACTGGTTGTGCGGGTACGAGCATTGCGCGGGTCCCGATTGGACCGCGCGCTGCCCGCAAATGATTCATGCGATGTGCCGCTCCCCATCCACCCTTGCTGTTAACAGACTACTCGAAAATTCGTGGACAAAGCGACGTCCACTAGTTGACCACTCGGCGTTCACTCGTTGACCGCGCGGGGTCGACTGGTTGAACGTTCGATGTTTGTTGCTGATAACGCGGCGTCCACCCGTGGACCACCTGTCGACAACGAGTGGACGCCATGCGACGAGGTAGTATGCCGGGTGTCTCTAATGAGCTGTGACCTAAAGGATCAGAAAGGGCATTTCATTGATTTGAGTGCAAGCTAAGAGTGTAATTCAATGATTGAGTGACTACCCCTATTTCAATAACATAGAAAATCAAAGAATATTAGTTTGAAATACCGTTTATTGCATAAATCATAACATCACAACTAGTGTCGCTAATGAAGTAATATTTTACTGATTTCAATTGCATAAACCACAAGTACGAGTATAATGCATTACATCAAGACCCCCATGAACTTATCCCTCCTTCCCCCTTTTTTCATCGGACTACTAGGCGTCGGAGGATTTTCATCGCTTTGTTATTGACATCCCATTCTGCCGTACGAAGCGCTTTGCTTCCTCCTTTATCATACGCACGGCTAAGCAGTGGAACACCCTCCCGAACGACGTGTTTCCAGACTCATACAACATAGGTTTATTCAAGGCTAGAGAGAACAGGCATCTTATGGGTACGCGCGGTCCATCTTCGACCACATCTTCACTTACCATCAGGTGAGTTCGTGGTCAAGCGCAAACCCAATCAGCATAAAAAAAAATAAGAAAAAAAAAACATATCTATCTCAATGTTACGAGTACAATATTTTTCTGTATAATAACTTACACAAAGCAAGAACTAGAAATAAATAATCCATGTTCGAAATGAAAATACAATCGATCGTCCATGTTACCGGGAACAGTCTCTGTCAAAAGTGTCAAAATAGAAAACGTCTTAAACGTCAACTATCTCTTTAAAATATCTATAAAGTTAATAGGTTCTATCGAAGTTATTGCTTTGAAGGAAATTTCATATTGTCGTTCTTATGTTGCTTTCGAATATCTCTCTGTCTTAACCGAAGAGAGTTTTTGAGTTTTCGGGGGTGTTGGCGTGGTTGGCAATTTCTTGCTTTTCACGTCGGAGGTCGTAGGTTCGATTCCCACCCAGGACAGATATTTGTGTGCATGAACATGTCTGTTTATCCTGAGTCTGGGTATAATTGTCTATATAAGTATGTATTACAAAAGAAAAGCAGTATATGTAGTATATCAGTTATCTAGTTTCCATAGTACAAGCTCTGCTTAGTTTGGGATTAGATGGCCGTGTGTAAATAATGTCCCAGAATATTACTATTATTATCAGTTGAAAGTCTCATTACAAGCCAATATTAATATAATCACATAAATAAACATATTTAAAAGTCAATTAAAGTAATATTCTTAATTAAAAAGCTAATGATATGTGGGGAGAAGTGGCATGAAGGAGCCAGGTTTTGAAAGTGCCACTTGCGTTATTTCGTTAATTTACGAACGGATTTGGGGAGTGAATTTATTTTTAGGTGGCAACACTGATTTCCCGTCACCATAAACATTTGACAGTTCGCCGACACCAACGGCCGCCGTTTCGTCAAGTCGAAGTTTTTGGGTCTAAAAAGTAAGTATTTTTTTTCATTTAAGTTGTTTTTTGGTATTTTATTGTAAACAAATGTGGGTACATGGATTAAAGATTGAGGTACTGCATATATTTAGCCTTACAGCTGGGTAAAAAATTTAAAGAGAAAGTTTTATTAATGTTGTGATTTTGAAGATTATATTTTTTTAAAGAATAGGCTATGAAAGAGCCGGTAAATTTGTTTTTAAAGAGCTGGCTCTTTCATAACCGGCTCTTTCATAGCAGTGCATTTGAATTGATTAAATAACGTAGGTATAATAATAATAATATATATTTTTCCTGTATTATAAAATGATTTGTTTCAGATATTGCATTATGGAGAAGCCTTGTCCAAAAAAACGAAAAAGACCCGATAAATCGGTAATTGAAGAAGCAGTCAATGAAGTTTTGCAGAAAGGTCAATCCATAAACAAAACTGCGTATGCTTTAAAAATATCAAGGGCTTACTTAGCTAAATTAGTTAAAAAAGCAAAGGTTTCTGGTGAATCAACTTATAAGCACTGTCCTAATATAGGAAATAAGCGTATTTTTACAACAGACCAGGAGAATATGCTGGCGAATTATTTAAAGACTGCTTCTAAAATGTGCTATGGCCTAACAAGACATCAAACTAAGAAACTGGCATTTGATTATGCCATGGCCAATGATATCTGCCCAGATAAATGGAAGGATATTACAACTGCGAGTGACGATTGGTTAAAAGGGTTTATGGGTCGCGTGCCACAAGTTTTAATAAACACAATGTAAACACATTTTTTGAGAAACTAAGCACAGTTTTACGCAAATACAATTTTCCTCCTCATATGATTTTTAACGCCGACGAAACAGGCTGCAGCACCGTCACCAATCCTCCTAAAGTCATAGCTGAAAAAGGTACAAAACAAATTGGGCAAGTTACCTCAGCTGAACGAGGAACATTGGTGACAACTTTGTTCTTTATTAATGCAGCTGGTGGGTTTTTACCACCTATTTTTGTATTTCCTAGAGTAAACTAAAAAGATATTATGTTAAATAATGGTCTACCCGGAGCTTTAGGGTTGGCTCAAACTTCTGGATGGATGACTGAAGACTGTTTTGTTAAAGCGCTTGAACACTTTGTTATGCATGTTAAGCCATCAAAGGAGAATCTAGCATTGATATTAATGGATAATCACAGCTCTCACGTGAATCTCAGAGTGGTTGAATTTGCCAGAAAAAACTCAATCATAATAGTTACATTCCCACCGCACTGCAGTCATAAACTGCAACCTCTCGATGTCACTGTATATGGGCCTTTTAAAACTAGATACCGCATTGCTATGAATGAATGGATATTGTCGAACCCTGGTAAAACTGTGACTATATATCAAGTTGCGCAATTTGTAAAAGAAGCATATTTGTCAGCTTTTAGTCCTCAAAATATAACACAAGGATTTTTAAAAACAGGGATTTATCCCTTAAATTCACATATATTTAATGAGGAAGAATTTTTGTCTTCATACGAGTATGTGAGTGATAGGCCTAATCCATCACAGCCAAACAACGGTAATGAGTTGAACTTGGACAGCGAAAATATTGAAACTAACTTAAGATCAACACTTCCGCCTACTACAGAACCGCTTAAAACTCACGAAGAAAGTGATGACATTGTAACAGACCAGAACATCAGACCTTCTCCCCATGTGACCTCTACTTCTATAGTTGCGATTCCAAGTACTTCTAGACAACAAATTATATCACCGGAAATGATAAGACCATTTTCTAAAGCGGGGCAAAGACAAAACACCACACGCAATAATAGAAAAATGTTGTCTGCCATCATAACTGACACTCCCGAAAAGGATAAATTAGATGAGAAAGAAGTTAAAACAAAGAAACTAAAGATTAACATTAAAAAAATGACTGCAAACCAGTCCATAAATACTCTTAATAGAAAGTCCAAAAAAATAATAAATAAAGATAATTCCGTTGTGGAAGATGACTCTGATTCGTCTGACTCTATCATATTGGCTGAAGTCAAGAAAAAAGTTGTTCGAAGCAAAACAAACTCCAAGGCAAATGAAAATAGCGATGATTGCGTAGTTTGTAGTGAAACATATGAAGACAGTGATCAAGATTGGTTTCAGTGCAAAATTTGTTCTGGGTGGGCTCATGAATCCTGTGGCATTAAGGGGAAATACAATTTTTTTTGCAAGACATGTTTCTAATTTTATGAAAATTGCAATACCTAAAGTCTGAATCTTAAGCTTAAAAAATAGATAGTTAAGATTTTAAAGCTTTTTACTAAGCATTTTTTTTAAGTTTCCTAAAGATTTAACTGTTGTTTTTGATAGGTGATTATATTTGTTATTTTGTGTATATTTGAGATTTTTATTAATAAATAATTATTCGTCACTAATAAATAGGTATTGACTGAATAATATGTTAAGATTAAAGCGTTTGTAAAGATGCGATTCCACCAGTGTGCAGAACTGTGCGGCACTGCCATGCACATTGTGCGACACAAATCGACTCATCCGTAGAACAAAGTCCGATCTGCTGGGGTGATAGTTTTCAGTAGAGGCTAGAGAAGTTGTTGACATGTGTAACTCTTGAACGGTGAGATTTTACATTTAGATTTTTTTGGTATGTTGTTATAACACCCCGGCCTAGTTAAATGGTATATAGATTATATTTCTTATGCTTTTATTTCACGTGATAATGAGTTCCATATCAACATAGGACATTTTATGGCGGAAGAGCGTGGGTCCGTAGTGAACATTATACGTTGTTTTATGGAGACGTTTGAATTAAATGACGTTCTATATCAATATGGGGCATTATTTATTGGAATTATTCATCTATCGAGAGTCCTTTATAAATAACCACCTCAAATTATTTAAAGATTACGTTGTATTCATAAGACTACCATTGAATACAACTAAATAATAAACTAAAACTGTCGTTTAATATCGTTTATTAATTAAAAATAAACTTAAAATAGCTAACAAAAGCATTGGATGGCATCACTTTGAATAGCAATCATATTATTATAAGTACGTACTTTAAATTAGTATTGTCCTGTGAAGTGGTGAAAGCCTTCTAGGCTGATTGTAAAGGTCATGTAAAATTAGCACAGTCTACAACTGACAGATCTATGTACCTATTAGAAATGCGGGAGACGCGCATGAAGCAATTTAAACTTCGTATTAGTTATAAATTCAACAATAACATATTTTTTCGAAATACCATTTAGTTTTCATTATTTTACCAATGAGAAGCATCTTGACCTTGATGAAGTTCTATGCTAAGGAATAATTTTAAACTGTATACCTGAATTGTCTTGGTAGCTTGTAATAGTCAAAACTTAAAATAGGAATTAAATGGCATATCGTATCACAGCTTGGTCACTAGGTAACCTAAACGATTACGACACGGACTTAAATAGCAGTCTTGAATTAACTTAAATATTTTTTATAATTACAGAAAATATTATTTACTATATAATTATATATTAATTACTTAATGCAAAATAAATCATAACAATCAGTCTTTATAATATAAGCAATTAATATCATGACCAGGCCTATGTGCACATACTTTATAGTAATGAAAACGTACGTAGACAATCATTTTTTTATTAATTTGAGTATTTACAAGAATTAGCATTGCTTGGTTGTTAAATTATTAGCTAGAATACAGGAATATTGATTATACTCTAAAGGAAATACTTCTGAGCGACACATATCCTTTAACTCTTTTTTAGCAGGAGGAACGATAACACGTCCAGAATATGCAGGGTTTAGTTCAGTTTCTCGTGTTACCACAAAAATATATAATAAGGATGAGTCAGGTTCTATTTATAACACAATTTGTTGGGATTACTACCATCTGAATAAACTTCTGAAATTGAACTCCAGTAAAACTTTTTGCCCGTAATATCTTCATCCTAACCTTATTATTAAAAGATATTTAAAGTCAAACATATCAGCTTCTCCTTCACTCTTGGCCAATCTTACTAATAAACGATATTCATAATCATGTACCCCATATATAGTTTTGGTTTGAGAAGCTCCCTCGATGACAGAATGGACACTGTCCCTTCATTTTATGTATGTCTCTTCTGAAAAAGTGGCATATATCTACAATGAAAATACGATTACAATTTTGACTAGAAATTGTCTGAACAAAAGCGAAACTCTTTGGCCGCTCGGTCTACATTAGCCTGGGTAAAATTTAACAGGCAACTGCTGACCTAAATTGCGTCAAATGTTGCCACAGTTTCATCCCATTTATAACAAACGGTCTTTTTTTTAGCCACATCAAAAACCGTAACGTTTATAGAGCTTTCTAGTATTAAATGTAAGATGGCTTCACAGTAATATATGTTTATATTGCAACGAGGACACTGTAATACTTTTTCAAAATCCGATACAGCAGTATATTTCACTATGATGACTAGGTTTCCCTTGGACTCCTCAGCGTCCTTTTAAATCTTTAAGTATGAAAAAATAGTCAGAATGATAACAGATCGAATGGACATTAATAAGACACGGCATAGGAGTTTGCACTGATAGTTAGAAACTAACCGGGCTAGATCTTTTGAAGTGAAATTTTAATACTTTGAAAGCTCACCGTCAAGCTTTAAAATAATAATATTATTCTATTCATAAGGACTTGCTTCATATGAAGAGAAGATTATCTTATTTTATTTCGAATTATATTTTTATTTAAAGTGTTATTTAATATAGCATAATGATTCTCACTTCTATCATTCTACTTTATTGTAAATGTATTTATATGGGTACAAAATTGTAAAAATAATTTGTGGACAACGGCTGGTTCCACTGTTCGTTACTTTTAGTATTTAAGTTATTTATTATACCCTCAGTGTAAGTGTAACAAACACTTACAATAATAATAATAAAAAAGATCTGTGGTGAGAAACTTCTAACAGTTTCTCGGTCTGTTTACAAAACTAGAAGTTATTTACAACAAAAATATATTTGGTTGATAGCTGTAAACATCAATGGCAGACGGATGAGACATAATAATCGGTATTCTGTCGCAGATATTTTTTTTGATTTCCCCATTCTCACGCTGAACTTCTTCCCATATATCAACACCTGACAGATTCCTTCTGAATCAGAAGTCAAAGATTTGTTGTATCATGTCAACGTCATCAACATTCACAAATATACAACAACTAAAGTAAAAAAAATGTGTTACTTTTACTATCGATATTCATAAAATACTCTTAATAATTATCTAGCAACTATGAAACAAATTTTTAGTAAATATGTAACGATATTTTTAAATGAACAACGTCCTAACTGATTTCATTAACCGAGTATCATGGTCTCATGTTAATATCGAACCAACAAATCGTATCACAGATTTCGTAGAAATACGTCTAATATTCACATGAAATCCTTAGAAGTTCAAAAGTGTTCGAACAAAATCGTCCTAATATTTTATAAGACCTAAATTTTTTACTGTTTATTATTACAGAATAAATTATTCCCCTGTAAATATGCATTATGCCTATCTTATTATTATACTAAAATTGCGTTTATATGCCTCTCCATCAATAAACGTTCTATGTAAAAATCGATCGCCCACAACTATATACTGACCCAAAAAGCAATAAAGAGACAATTTTTCTTAATTTTAAACTTAATAGTATGTAATCACCAAATAGTACAACTCAAATCGTCAATTTAGCGGCATTTACACTTGTCTTTATATAAATAACAGAAACATTTGAAAATAATGAAACAAGCTAAGGACTTTAAATATATTATTTAAGCATATCCAACATTTACCGTGATCGTAAATTCTCTAAAAATATGTCTTTTCATATAAAACACTTATAAAACTTATCTTTTTCGTCAATCTGAAAAAAAGTTAAGCGCATGACACAAAACTGCCCTCACTCCAACAAACAGCGGCCGTACTGCTGACCGGACGGGGCGCCCGCGCCGCACCCGCTCTCCCCGCGCCGTCGCTTGATCACTTCGGGCGTTCATATGCGGAGCTAATGTCAGATAGAACATTATTCGATTCTATATTTCCGAAACTAAATGAGATACAAAAATTTTAAAAACGTACGCTTGTAGAGTTTGTATTTCTAATCTCGTTTATCTATTTTACTCGTTTTCGCTCTATGATCACATGTGACTCTGTTCTACGGATAAGTCGAAATGTTTATTCTGGTCGACTCACTAAAGCAAACAATAACAAATTGTGCGCGAACATTCTAGAAATGTTCGCGCACATCTGTATACTTTTGTGCGCGCACACATGCAGTCAGTGGACTCGCGTCGACGTGTACAAACCTGTTGTGCGCGAACTCAGTCTTGCTTCCGCTACCGGAGTGAAAACATTGATTTGTGCGCGTACATTGTTAATTAACCAAGCTAAATATGGATTGGACGAATGATAAAATTATTAATTTTATTCAAGCTATTGAAACTTATCCTGTATTATGGGATTCTAGTCACAGTGATTATAAAAATAAAAACAAAAAACACGACGCCACTCAAGAGTTGGCGCAAAGTTTCAATTGTGACTCGACTGAGGTAATGAGAAAATGGAAGATTATTTTGGCTCAATACCGAAGAGAAAAAAAGAAAATCGCGGACTCAAAATCTTCAGGTTCTGGGATTTTAGATATATATAAGCCGAAATGGTTTGCTTATGCATATTTGAATTTCTTTCATGGAAGGGATGAGCCGAACGTCAGCTTGAACTCACACGACGAAATAAATGAACAGGTAGGTACGTTTTAAATGTTTATTTTCTTACCTCTAATATTATTACTTAGATACCTATACTATTTACGCCAGTGTTTCTTGCCATGGCACCATTCCGATGTCAGTTTGGAAATAATGTGCAAATTCTTCTCTTATGTTTTTCGCATCGCCAGGGGGTCTTCTTCCAACATGTCTTAAAGGCAGTAAGTTTGCCATGCCTGCATCACGCCGCCAACTTCCATCGATAGTGCAATGAGTAATTTGGTTCTCAGTATCAAAACAGCCAGCAGAAGTATAAAGTTGTGAAGACGATTTTTGTGTTATCAAAAAATTATGCAAGTAACAACATGTCAGTGTTATCAATTGTGTCTTTTCTGGAGCTAACAGAATAGGTTTCCTGAGTACGCGAAATACACCGGACATAATGCCGAATACGTTTTCCACAATACGTCTCGCTCTGCTCAACCGATAATTAAATATTCTCTCTTTTGATCTTTTGTCATGTTGACCGGGATATGGTAATTAAATTTATATCTAACGCAAAAGCATCATCTGCCACAATGACATGTGGAATTGGTTTGTTCCTTCCGGGTAACGGGTAAGGTTCAGGCAAATTTAATTTTCCTTGCTGAAGATTAGCATAGAAACCAGTATTTTTGAAAACACCACCATCCGATATTCTTCCTTTACAACCGACATCTACGTACGTAAACTTATAATTTGCATCAACCAGTGCTAAAAGCACAATGCTGAAATCACCTTTGTAATTGAAAAAGTCGCTTCCAGTATTACTTGGAGCTTGAATAACAACGTGTTTGCCATCCATAGCCCCAATGCAATGAGGGAAATTCCAAAGATGGTCAAATTGGCGCTCTAAGATCATCCATTCTTCTAAAGTGTTAGGCATCTGAAAAAGGAAATTTTATTACTATTTCAGGTATCACAAGATATTATTATCCAGAATGACACAGTAAATGAAGATCAAGAGTCTCTTCATGAAAGGCCAGTCGAAAAGTTTAAGGCTCCGAAGAACTCGCTTAAACGCCGTATTGTCGATGAAGACCCGAGAATCGCCCAAGCTTTGTCCATTATGAATAACGTAAACAAGCAGATGGAAGCAAAAAAACCTGATGACGAAGACATTTTTGCTGCAGCCGTCGCAACGAAATTAAGGAAAATTAGAGATGAGCGAACCAAGATTTTAGTACAAAGGGATATAGATAATTTATTGTACGACGCTATTATTGGTACTGGAAAATATGTTACAACTCCAATGCCTTCACCGTATTCAGATTCGTCAAATTGTCAGAGTCAAGGACCGGCTTCAAGTTTTCAGGTCCGCGATAATGATTATTCAGATCTTTTACGTCAGAATGATGGCGAAACAATATCTTGGCATGAAATGTAATGCAATAAAAGTGACTAAAATAAAATGGTATATTATTTTTATTTTCTTACCTTAATATTTTCTTTCAACACGCTTATCAACGCCTTACAAGTCTCAGGTACAATCCGAGCAATAAGCTCTTTTGAAACTTTAAATAAGAACATTAAACTTGCAAAAGAATCTCCAGTAGCAAGATATCTTAAGGTGATTGCAAGCCTTATTGAAACAGGGACACATTTTCTGTAGTTGGTATCTTGCTTAGCAATAAAAGGACTAGTTACATTAACCAGCAACTCAAAATCTTCGCAAGATATTAAATCCACTCAATGGATCTATTTTTATTTCTTCTAGAAATTTATTCGTTTCTTCATTCCGTCGCTGTAGTAACGGCCTCACCCAACATCGCGGTTTCTTCCTTCGTTTCTTTTTAAGGAGTCTACATAGTAAAACACATGCTGCAGCACAAAGCACTACGTTTTCCTGCCCGTTCATATTAAGTACTGAACTGTCTCGGCAGAAACTCTGCTCAGTGAACATGTTCGCGCACAAGTGTGCTGAACTGTGCGTTTACAAAAGTTACGCACAGCCTTACCAGTGGAGACGGAAGCCAAATGCGACACCAGCTTAGTACCTGCACTGTTGGAGTTTTGCACAAAATGTTTGCAAGCAAATGTGCTGCACACTATTTTGGTGGAATCGCACCTTTAGAATGCCTCATAGTGATTGATAGTATTTAAAAAAACTTTAAAAAGTCATTAGTTTTAAAACAAATATTTGTTAGAATTGTCTTTTTGTTATTTTTTAATAAGGAAATATTTTTTTTTTTCATAGTTATTGCAATTACATTATTATAATACAGACTGGCTCTTTCATAACATTTAGTGGCTCTTTCAATACCTGAATGTTATGAAAGAGCCAAAACACACATTTTTTTAAAATGATTATTTCACTTATTTCATTGTTGCTTTTAAGGTGTTTTTGTGTGAAATTACCTACTTTAATATATAAACAATAATTACAGAAAAAAATATCATGATTTCATTCATTTTAAGTATATTTTCTAGCTCTGTTAAGTAAACTGGCTCTTTCATGCCACTCCCCCCTACACAACCTACCTGTGTTTAAATTTGGAATTGATTGGAGGGAAATGTTCGATTAATTAACCATTAATAATACCAATAATGCCTCAAATCGTTTCCCGAATCACAACCGCCACCAATATAACTTAAACCTAACTTAACAGGAGTAACAGATAGCTAATCATATTCATGTTACATCCTTCATAGCCCGCAGCATAATATAGTTACATACGCTCACTTAATCAAAATGCCTTCCTGTATCCGTTTAAGCTGATTATCTTCGCTTTCAACTTGTGCTACGTAGTTGTGTGTGTGTGTGTTTACCCGTATGTGTGCGTAGCCAAGAGATGTTATCTATTAAGTTATGAAATGTGGGATGTATTTGTCATAATGATGTTTGTATCTAATAGTTATGACGTTGTAACATGTGAATTATCTGTGGCTGCTTTGTTGGACTATTGGTAGCGTATTCAACCGCATACACTAAGGTCTAAATAATAAATAAAATAAAGAAATAAAAAAGGTTTATATTCACATAGACTTTAAAAAAGCGCTTGTAAATAGTCAGAACATGTTTGTAACAATATAGTTATATACATTATTATTTCTAGTAACATAGATAATTAGGTCTTGGGTTCAAAACTTGGATTGGACCAAAAGGTTTTAATAAACTTATTTTCGCCATCATAAATTTTCAATTATCATCATGACAGCCGAATGACGTCAGGTTGCTGGATAAAGGCCTCCCCAAAAGATTTCCACAATGGTGTCGTGTCCATCATTTGGAGGGATATGCCATAATTGCCACAATTGGCTAAAGGGTTGGCGATCGCATTTTTTTTTATATATCAGAAGGCGACAAACGAGGAAGTGGGTCACCTGATGGTAAGTGATCACCGCCGCCCATAGACACTCGCAACACCAGAGGAGTCGCGGGTGCAAACAAGTATTGCTTACCCTTTCCCCCACCCCAATGAGCTCTTGCGACCTTACTCACACTCGGAAACACAACATTAAAATTATTAATGTTATTATTAAGGAGTGTCTTCTGTAAGGTGGAGGTACTTCCCCAGTCGGGCTGCTCTTTGAGCGAATGAACGCTATGCCCTACGTCTACTATGTAAGTATGATGGTCATATTGCATAGAGAGACGCTACTGCCCGTTCTTTGGGAGATATTCTCCTCGGGATGACTTCTGCGTCACCCACGGGATGAGAAGGGGAGAGCTGAAAATTTACTGTAACATTCTTGAATCAGGAAAGTGGTTCATGATGTTGCGTTTATACGTTGGAGCCGTCGCATCACTCGTGCCGATGTCTTCCGAGCTGTATATCTCATGGGACTGTGAGAGTGAAGGAATCAGAAATAATCTTGTGTTTGGTGCAGTTGGATAATCCTTTGAAATGTCCAAAGTCGCTTTTTAAATACATCGAAACATTTTACTAGTATAGACAAATTACTCCCAAACGCAAAACAGATTATCGTGTTTATCACACAAAGATTTGTCCTGGGTGGGAATCGAACCCACATCTTCTGGTTTAGCAGTCAGGACTAATCACTACACCAACGGACTAGTCATATATAGGTAGGTATCTCTTTTGTCATTATAAGCGTCACCGTAGCCTAGTTGGTAGTGTTCCTACCTACGAAGCTGGTGATCCTGGGTTCGAAGTCCGGTAAGTGCAATATTTGTGTGATGAGCACGAATATTTGTTACTGAGTCATCGATGTTTTCTATATATTTAAGTATTTATCTATGTATATAAGTATGTATATCGTCGCCTGGTACCCATAGTACAAGCTTTGCTTAGTTTGGGGCTAGGATGATCTGTGTGACAATGTCCCTAGATATTATATATTATAAGCTTGCTAAGCTAACACTCTGTCACAATAGCCTTTTCGCACCCTTCAGCCCTAAATGTGAGAAGTAAGGCAGCGTTTCAAGTGGCACTCAAACTCTCCAAGAGTCACTCGAAGGTACTAGTATGTTCATCATAAGACGTTAATAAATAATCTTAGAGGTTTCCTAGCCTTGATGTGGTATTGCGATCGTACATTTCAATGACAGTTAAAGTCAAAAAGCGTAGGTTAAAGTTGCTTTACTTCGCCGATCGCTTTAGCTATGAGCTCGATGCGATTAGGCAAAAATTATAAGTCAAGAAATCTGATATTGCATTAAATAAAATAAAATAAAAAAGGTTTTTACTCACGTAGACTTTAAAAAAGCGCTTGTAAATAGTCAGAACATGTTTGTAGTAATACAGTTATTATTTCTAGTTGCATATTACAGATATTTAGGTACACGGAATGTTAAAACATTTATACAATTTATTTTAAAATAGTAGTGATAATTAGCTAGCTTGTATTAAGTTATTGTCAAGGAGATTATGTTTAGGTTTAATGATTGAAATTTATATTTTACTACATATTCTCTGAATCATCATCATCATCATATCAGCCGAAAGACGTCCACTGCTGGACAAAGGCCTCCCCCAAGGATCTCCACAATAGCCGGTCCTGCGCTGCCCGCATCCAGCGGCTTCCCGCGACCCGCACAAGATCGTCGGTCCACCGTGTAGGAGGCCTGCCCACGCTGCGTCTTCCGGTTCGTGGTCGCCACTCGAGAACCTTTCTGCCCCATCGGCCGTCAGTTCTACGAGCTATGTGCCCTGCCCACTGCCACTTCAGTTTGGCAATTCTTTGGGCTATGTCGGCTACTTTAGTTCGCCTGCGGATCTCAGCATTTCTTATTCGATCTCGCAGGGAAACTCCAAGCATAGCCCTTTCCATTGCTCTTTGGGTGACCTTGAGCCGCCGCCTGATAAGGCCCATAGTGAGCGACCACGTCTCTGTTCCGTAAGTCATCACTGGCAACACACACTGGTCGAAGACTTTCGACTTGAGACACTGCGGTATTTGGGATGAGAAGATATTACGTAGCTTCCCGAACGCTGCCCAGCCGAGTTGGATTCTACGATTGACCTCCTGTTCGAAGTTGGACCTACCTAGTTGGATGGTCTGTCCTAGGTAAATATAGTTCTCAACAACTTCGAGTGCAGAGTCTCCAACCTTAACTAGAGTGGGTGCAACATGGATGTTCGACATGATTTTCGTCTTATCCATGTTCATTTTCAGACCCACTTGTTGAGAGACTCTACTGAGGCAATCGAGCATTGTACCGAGGTCGTCAAGGGTCTCAGCCATGACTACTATATCGTCGGCAAATCTAAGGTGGGTGATGTACTCGCCATTGACATTGATGCCAAAGCCTTCCCAGTCCAGAAGCTTGAAAACATCTTCCAATGCAGCGGTGAACAGTTTCGGAGATATGACGTCTCCCTGTCTCACGCCTCGCTGCAATTGAATAGGTTTCGAGTTCTGGTCCTGAAGTCGGATTGACATGGTGGCGTTTTCGTACAAACACTTTAACACCTGGACATACCGATAGTCAATTTGGCACCTTTGAAGAGACCTCAGCACGGCCCATGTTTCGATAGAATCAAAGGCTTTCTCATAGTCCACAAACGCTAAGCATAATGGCTGGTTATACTCCTCTGTCTTCTGTATAACTTGCCGCAGCGTCTGTATGTGGTCTATGGTACTGTAGCCTTTTCGAAATCCGGCTTGTTCGGGAGGCTGGAAGTCGTCAAACCTTCGTGCGAGACGATTCGTAATGACTCTCGAAAACAACTTGTAAACATGGCTCAGCAGTGAGATGGGTCTGTAATTCTTCAATAGGGTTTTATCGCCCTTTTTGAAGAAAAGCACCACCACACTCCTGTGCCATGCTTTTGGCGTTTGACCTTCGAGTATGACGGAGTTGAATAACTTCTGAAGGGCCCGTAGAATCGGTGTACCACCCGCCTTCAGAAGCTCAGCTGTAACTCCATCATCACCCGGCGCCTTGTTGTTTTTTAGTTGTTTGAGAGCCATTCTAATCTCGTACAGGCTGACGTCCGGGATATCTTGGGTGTAGTGTCGGGTTAGTCTTGCTCTTGGATCGGCGTGACTATTGACAGGAAGTCGCGTTGTCGTGTATAACTGTCCGTAGAACTTCTCGATCTCACCTAGCAACTCTGGTTTTGACGTAACGATTCTACCATCCTCAGTCTTCAGCTTCGTCAGTTGGCTTTGCCCAATAGACAAATCTCTTGCGAACACTTTAGAGCCTCTATTTCGCTCGATGGCCTCTTTTATACTAATAGTATTAAATTGGCGTGTGTCGCGAGTCAGAGACTTTGAGATTTGTCTGTTGAGCTGCCTGTATCTGGCAGCATCACATGAGGATGTTAGAATCATTTTCCGCCTTTCTTCCATAAGCTGTAGGGTATGGTCGGAGATCTTTTTGGTTCCATTTGTACGGCGGGTTTTGTAGAAGTTAGACCCGGCCGTATGGACAGCTTCCACGAACCTGTCGTGGTATGTATCCACTTCTTCACAGTCTGCTAGGCATTCGAATCGGTTCTGAACTTCGAGTTGACAGGGTTCGGGGTTTTGGAGGTGGAACGGTATGGGACGGAGCGTAGACTTCATCAGTCGGGACCTCTCGAGTTTGACATTTAGGTTCAATGAGCCTCTGACCAGTCTGTGATCGCTCCCGGTCTTAACCGCATTGATCACAGAGACATCATTGAATACTTGTCTCCTCGTCGACAGGATGAAGTCTATCTCGTTTCTAGTTTTCCCATCGGGGCTCACCCAGGTCCATTTACGATGTGCCGGCTTCCTGAAGAAGGAATTCATCATAAAGAGACCCTCCTTCTCCATGAAGTCAGCCAACATCTGGCCTCGGGGGTTCCGATCCCCGGTTCCAAATTGCCCAACTTTCAGCTCATCACCGATTCGTTTGCCCAGCTTCGCGTTGAAGTCCCCCATGACCACATTGAAATAAGAATTCGAGGTATGTATGGCTCTGGAAATGTCCTCATACATGACCTCGACTGCATCATCGGAGTATGTCGAAGTAGGTGCGTATACCTGTATAACCTTCAGCGAATACCGCCTGGTGATTCTGAGTATAAGGTACGCAACCCTCGTCGACACACTCTCGATTTTCACTACGTTGTTCACGAGGGACTTGTGGACTATGAACCCGACACCACCTTGGGATAGTTGGTCACCCTCCCGGTAATAGAGCAGGTTTCCGGATTTCAGTATTATCGAGTCCTCCCCCTCTCTTCGGACTTCAGATAATCCTACAATATCCCAATGTAACCTGCTCAGTTCTTCCTCCAGTTCGGTTATCTTCTCGTCGGACCGCAGTGTTCGTATGTTAAACGTTGCCAGGGCCAGAGGTCGTCGTTTTTGGTAACGTGGAATCTGCCGGGGATTCTTAGCACCCCCTGCCCTGCCGTAACCACGGCTGTTACCACGGCTGGGAATAGCAGGGCTGCCGGGGACTGGGGGCCGCGGTTTAGTTGTGTCCATCATTTGAGGGGATTTGCCATAATCGCCACGCTTGGCAGACGGGTTGGCGATCGCAGTAAGGTGAACATGGTACTCAGGAGAACGCTGCTGCCCGTTTTCTGGTGTATATATTTCCCTCGGGACGACTTTTACGTCCCCCCACGGGATGAGAGGGGGTGGTGATATTCTTAGGCCGTCACCACACAGCACATTGTCTGAATACTATCCTGTAATAGCCATTCTGGCCGAATCTTGGCTACGGTGGCCAATGACGACGGAGACTAGCCAACTCACGGCTAATTTCTCGGTCGCTTCACTCTACAAATTCTGCGAAACAGCAATCGGAAAGAGTCATAGGAGGGGAGACCCATGGCACGAGCCTATAACAAGGCCTACTACTCAGAGCACTATATCCCTTAGTTTGCATTCGATCCGATAAATGCCCGCTCCGGACCTAAATCGGAAGCGAGGCCCACGTCGCGTATTAACGTAGAGCGACAGTTGCACAAAAATCCCCTAAAAATCATGATTTCTCGCCCTCTCCCCGCCAGTATCTGCCCAGAGCCGAGGTTCGAACCCCACAGGGGGTGCCCTCCGGCGCGGGTACTTAGTTTGTAGTTTTATATTTTGCTAGGCGGTTAGAGCCCACGCTCACCCCTACTGTCCGGTGAAGCAGTAAAAGACGAAAGGGTAACTGCAATCGTCATGTTAAAAAAAAAAAGAGCACTATATCAGTGTACTATCAGAGAGACAGTGAGATCTGCCTTCATTGTAACTTTCCAGTCAGATCGTTTTAGTTGTTGACGCGTGAAAAAGTTTAAACAAACTCACAATATGAATATTGACAATATAATGATAAAAGTAATTCAATTATAAACTCTAGTTACGTGAATTTAAATCTTAATGAGATTTTAAAATGACAAAACTTGAAAGTTTTCCAAGAGAAACTTTCACACCTACATAGTTAAAAAGTTTTACAAAGAAAATACTGCAAAATTCGTTTGGCTGTAGTTATTCACGGATCATGGATTAATTTACATATATTAATAATGATATTGTAAATATTTTTATAGGCAATATACATAGGTACTCTCTGGAGGCATTGCATTTAATTAGGGTCCTCGGTAAAAATAAAATTTTCTGAAATCTCTCTCTAAAACTAAAGTGTATAATAAACGTTATTTTATGGCCAGGTTTGCGTGGTCTGTAGATTCTTGCCCTTCAAGCTGGAGGTCGTGGGTTGAATTCCCACTCAGGATAGATATTTGTATATATCAACCGAAAGACGGCCGTTACTGGCCAAAGGTTCCCCCAGATATTGTAAAAGTAGTAAGCAGATAGCAGATAATAACTGTATTACTTCAAACATGTTCTGACTATTTACAAGCGCTTTTTTAAAGTCTACGTGAATAAAAACCTTTTTAATTTTATCATGTATTTTTATTTTAGTGAAATAAAGATTACTTACTTACTTACAGAGATCTTCACAATTATCGGTCTTGCGCTATCCGCATCCTATGGTTTCCAGTGACTTTCACAATATCATTGGTACATCTTGTATATGTTTAGAGAGAAAATTTATAATTTGAAAATATTTAAATAAGCCACGGTTACTGGTCGTTTCATTTATACACACGATTGGTACATCCAAACACATTGCATAATACCTTTGTACAAAACACGCTGTCGACCAAAATTACTACAAACTACATTAGTACTTTTTATTCTGTGTCCAAACTAGGAAAGCCGGAACTATGGCAACCAGGCATCTGATAAACATACTTATATATTTCTAAATACTAATGTTTTATAGATAAAGTAAACCCAGGCACGAAAAAAATAAATTTTGCTCACCCAAAGATTGTTCTGAGTGTGTATCAAACCTACGAAATATCAGTGGTATGGTAGTCAGGGTCACTTACCACCAGACTGACAGGCCAGTCGTTAGTAAATATACATAGACTTACGCCTGTTTCCCAGAGGGGTAGGCAGAGACAACGGATTTCCATTTGACACGATCTTTGCACACCTCTTTTGCCTCGATTACTGTCATTCTTGAGAACGTCTCCAAATCGGAGAAGTTCTCAAGAAAAGTCAGGTCAGAAGTACCCTAAACCAGCGAGCATTTTTGGAGAATATAATGTCAGTAATGGCGGTAAATATATCAATAATAAAATATCTTTATTAGGAGTTTGCAGAAATATTAAGAGGCAATCTACTTCATTTGTAGACTGATAGACTGCGGCTTAATTACTCATTGTACATGTTTATTATTCATAAGAAAATAATGAATATTTATTATGCACGAACCGCGTCAAGTCACAATAGAGTTAAAAGGTTATTTACATGTAGATATCTATTATAAAAGAACTATTTTCACAATATTGTATTTCATACCCTTAGGAATTGCATTTTCATATTTCATTTAATATGTATATTTGATTCGTTTTAATTCTTTTTATTATGTCTGGAGATATAGAGACTTTCTTACTTACTGTCTCTCATGTAGGTAGTTTTTTTTTACTTTAGAATTAATTGCTTTTTTTACTTGCTCCGTACCCAAAGGGTAAATCGGGACCCTATTACTAAGACTTCACTGTCTGTCTGTCCGTCTGTCACCATGCTGTGTCTCTTAATTTTCACAGATGATGTATTTCTATTGCCGCTATAACAACAAATACTAAAAAACAAAATAAAATCAATATTTAAGGGGGCTCCCATACAACAAACGTGAATTTTTTGCTCGTTTCTATAGATGATGGTACGAAACCATTCGTGCCCGAGTTCAACTCGCACTTGGCCGGTTTTATTTATAATCAAAGACCTTTATCATACCTTCAGTGACAATTTTTTTGCAATAGTTTTCGTATTTATTAATCAGTAACGCTATTGTATCTAAATTTCTATTTTTTTTATTAGTATGGGAATAAATGAACTGCAAGTGTAGTTCGTCGTTCATTATTTGATTTTGTTTTCGTTTTTAAACACAAGCCCGCACTATGAAAATAAATTCATTCATTGCGAGAGCTTTTCTTTCGGCTTATATGATGATGATAGTGATATACCGTCCGTATCTTTTTCATTACGGGCTGCTTAACTAACTTTAGCTTAACTTAATAATTAAGCTATTAGTAAATAAAACATTTCAACTAATAACTTTTGTTTTTGTTTGTTAAAACATTCTCAATCAAGCAATTAATTTCCATAGTACAGGTTTGTGTTAAAAAAAAATCTAATTACGAACTATGCTTCCAACTCCTGTATTGTTATTTCATTACAAAGAATTAAACAACAGAACTACACTGCAATAAAATGCAAGACAGAAGTTGAGCGAAATGTAACTGAAGTAGTTAATTAAAATGTTATAGTATCAAGTTAATTTATCAAGTAGTACTTTGTATAGTACATTTGGTGTTTTGCCAAGATATTGTGTTTCCTGAATACATTTGTTCTCATACTAGACAATGAGTCGTTGATACTTTTAATGTGTATTTGGTTCTATTTACAGTACATCTTACTGTGGGTCGTAATTAAATAAGTTACGAATAGTGATTATAAAAAAAAGAAACTAAGTTTATCCGACAATAGTTTAGTCAACATAAAATAAAATAACAGACAGAAAATTTCAATTCACTCTACTGAAAATTTAATTCCATAGACTTTAGTTGAACTTATAACACACTAATATTATAAAGGCGAAAGTTTGTGAGTGTGATGTTTGTTACTTTTGCACGTCTAAACGGCTGGAGAAATTTTAATAAAATTTAGTATGAAGTTAGCTGACACCCTGGGTTAACACATAGGCTATAATTTATAAAGTTTAACGGGGCACAGCTAGTAATAATATAATTCAAGACGTTCCACTTATTGTTTAATATTAATTCATGGACTTCAGGTGACTGAATATTTAATTTTAATACACTCTACTTAAAATATCATAGTATAGACTTCTGTTGACCGAATACAATTTCAAAACATTTTACTTAAAAAATAATTTCATAGACTTCATATTACCATGGATATAATTTCAATACACTCTACTTAAAATATCATTTTATAGACTTCAGTTGACCGAATACAATTTCAAAACATTTACTTAAAATATAATTTCATAGACTTCATATTACCATGGGTATAATTTCAAAACACTACTTAAAATATAATTTTATAGACTTCAGTTGACCGAATACAATTTCAAAACATTTACTTAAAATATAATTTCATAGAGTTCAGTTGACCATATATGAAATTTCAATATACCCTACATAAAATATTAATTCATAGACTTCAGGCGACTGAATATTTAATTTCAATACACTCTACTTAAAATATTATTTTATAGACTTCAGTTGACTGAATACAATTTCCAACATTTTAATTAAAATATAATTTCAATACACTCTACTCAAAATATTATTTCGTTGATTTCAGATGAACCTATCTCACATTCATCCGAGTGTCACCTCACTTATCTTTAGAAACAGAGGCCAAACTTTCTATCCGTCTACAATTGCGATATTTAATATCTCTGTGACCTTAAATAAAGTCGCAACCCAAACCGAAATTATTAAACTTCGTGAATATCTTTCCATAAAACATTCCCAAATTGGACTGTCTCTTGACGGTTAGTGTACAAACGTTTGTACAAACGTCTCGTTTCGTCACAGTTAGTACAACTTGTAACATAAATCTATACATATAATAAAATCGTAGGAAAGTCAAAACTGTACATTGAATATTTTTTAAAAGGATACTTGGGGCGGCATCTACAATCGATATCGTGTCCAAAAATATGGTTTTTAGTATTTTTGTCTTTGTCTGTATGTATGTCCGGGCTAAACTCAAAAAGTACTGCATGGATTTACCTCAAATTTTGCATGTATGCTGAGAGGTCGTGTCAATATATAGGCTACATATTATCACGCCATTCCATAAGGGGGAGGAGTTGTGATAATTTATAAAATTTAACGCGGGTAAAACCGCGGGGCACAGCTAGTAATTTTAATATAAGGTAGAAATTTTTGAGGTATACTACATTATTAATCAACAAACCATTTGCCTCATCGGTTTGTACACTATAGGTGTGGTTAAGCACGGTCAGTGGCAAGATGAGGGATTGAATGTCTGAGAGTATTTGTGCCTCAGAGAGTACCTTAAGCTGTCAGTGCTAACTCTACTTATTATACAACATTCGTTAAGACATTATTTTCCTGTATAAGTACATTAGTTAACCATAAAAACATTTGCACACTATTGTTTGTAAGGCAAACATACACAACTTTTTTTTACGTTGTACACAACACGATCACAATCGAAAACTAGTTAAGACATACCCCTTCCGTCTATTACACCTGAACAGGAAAGGTCTACGCATGGTGATAGGCACAATTACCGGACACTGCACACTAAACCAACACCTCTTCAAGATTGGCGTCACAGACAGCCCCCTGTGCAGAGGGTGCATTGAAAATGAAGAAACACCAGCACACGTACTGCTACACTGCAAGAGTGTTGCTTACCAACGGGCAAAGTTCCTGAATGATCCGAAGACACTGCAGGAGGTCCTCAGGCCAGGCTTTCGTGGTCTCCTGGACTTCTGGATGGAACTAAAATGGTTCAAGTAGCCAAACAAGTATCATGCACAATGGCCCAATTAGGAGGCTAAGTACGGAAACCTATCGCCCAACTAACTAACTAACCCCTTCCGTTCATACGTA
Organism: Pseudoips prasinana; assembly: GCA_951640165.1. Taxonomy (NCBI): domain Eukaryota; kingdom Metazoa; phylum Arthropoda; class Insecta; order Lepidoptera; family Nolidae; genus Pseudoips; species Pseudoips prasinana. The sequence goes on along the minus strand of OX621240.1, from coordinate 37,865,199 downwards.
CCTATACTATTGAAGTTATACTTTGTACAACTCTTAGATACGACTCCGGTTAAATCCATATACGGTATACACTGTAACGTTGTTTTCTATGCTATTAAGAAATAAATAAGACGGCATTATGTCGACGATTGTTGCCTAGTTATGGACATTTTTTCCTTTGGCACGTTGCCCTTCCATACAAACATCCAACTAAACTTCCACAACCTTCCAAAACGATTGCTGCTTTTGTAATAAGATTTTCCAAACCTATATGTGGGTAAAACGTAATGTAATTGAAACATGGGAACGTAATTTCGTTAAGAACATTAGGTCCTCATCTCGAGGTCGGATTTGTGGTCAAGATAAGACCCAATGAGTTGTGACAAAATTGCCTGTCGTGTTTATTGTGCCCATTGCCAGATATAAAATGCTTTTGGCGGAGTATTCAGTCGTTTGATCGTGGGCCATTGTGGGAGGGTGGGCTATTGTTGGCCAGTCCTTTGTCCCTTTAGGGATGGGTCTGAAATTACGTGACTGCGGTTCAAAGTGCATTTTAGGAGGTCTAACAAGTAGGTTCTATTGTTTCGGGGCCACATTTTTATGGGAATGTATTGTGTTTTTATGAGTTTTGTGTGATGCTAATGATCGTGCGTGAATTTCGTGACAATTTTTCTGCAATAAAAAGGTCTTATATGGTAAGCTTATTTTATTTACTCTTGATATTACTGTGCATCTGAGAAAACTGTTATTTTTATTGTAAGAAACGACAGTAGTAGAAACGTTAAATAACTTAGTTACCAGAGAAATAAATGTAATAGTTTCTTTTTTCCGTCGCAATTTCGGTTAGAGTGCCTTTGGATCAATTTCTAATATGGTCTAATAGGTGATATAGTTTTATGGATTTTTTTTTTAATTATTTAGATTTCTTTCTTTCGGGTGGGACGTTAAGCTGTTAAGTAGGTCCCGGTTGTAGTCATTAGGCAACGACAAGTTTTTGAAGCCATGTCAGAGGCCTAATGGACGGCTTGAACAACTCTGACACCAGGATAACCGGTGAACACGCGGGTGGATGGAAAGTGGTTTAATTTCTAAGCGTCCACGAGAGCTCGATAACCTCAACAGCTTAGCGTGTTCTCAGAAGCAAGTAGACGTCCCGGGGGCCTAACGACATGACCGGAAAGAGGTCATCTACAGAACTGACGACATTAAGTGCTCTTCGAGGCACGAGGTCAACTCCTAGAGATAAAACATTTTAATTTACAGAAAAATCTCAAAATCACTTTTTGGGCCGACCTGGGATTTAAACCCAGGGCCTCGTTTTTTGCGGTTGAGCACGCCACCGCTTGACTTACGTGGCAGTGGGTTTATCAACATCAAGCTGCCCAATCTGTCAAATTTCCGCAATTCAAAGTGAACCTTATGCTTTTGTGGTAAAGTTGAAAATTTATGAAAGAAATTTGACAGATTGGGATAGCTTGATGTGCTGACGTCTGTACATTTCAACAATAGAAACAAAGATAGAAAGGTCAGAAGTACCCTAAACCGGCGAGCGTGAATGAATAATATAAAGACAGTAAATGAAGCAAAAGAAGTGTGCAAAGATGTCCGTTGTCTTTGCCTACCCCTCTGGGATACAAGTGCGAGTCTATGTATCGTAAAGTCGCTTAAATTAAGCTACTGGTCTAACAGGTGGTTTATTTTTATGCAAACAACGTTTTTTTTTTATAATTTAGATTAAGTTAAAGTTCCTTCCTTCGGAGGGCACGTTAAGCTGTTAAGTTGGTCCCGGTTGTACTCATTAGACAACAGTCCTATACCCATGGCAGAAGCCTAATGGACGGCTTCAATAACTCTGACAACAGGATAACCGGTGAACACGTGGTCTGTATATTGATGGGTGACAGCCAATTTGGTTTAATTTCTAAGCGTCCAGAGAGAGCACTCTAAGCTTAGCGTGTTCTCAGAAGAAAGAAGACGTCCCGGTTGTAGTCGTTATATCATGTCAGGGATCTGACAGCTGGCTTTAATAATAATGTTCTCGTGGATTCATCGACACGACCTGAAAGAGGTCAACTACAGGATCGACGGCTTTATGTGCTCTCCGAGGCACGGAGGTATGTTGTAAATACCGTCAAATCCCAGAGAGAAGACATTTTCATTTAAAGATAAATCCCAAAATCACTATTTGGCCAGAGCCGGGACTTAGTTATTTGTGGTTGAAGACGCCACCGCTTGACCTACGAGGCGGTGGGTTTATCAACTCTAACGGTAGTGTAAAATTTTTTATTGTATCGATGTGTATTAAAATGTTATGTATGAGTACAATTTCGGTATAAAGTGCCTTAAAAGTGCTTCACGTTTACAATGACACAAAAGTAAATCTGAGCGAGACGGTTCTTCAAATAAAAAGAAACCTTATAGACACTTATTGTGTACCAAACCATACACAACCATATAAAAAAAAAAAAAAAAAAACATACAGTACAGGAGCATGCAATTAAAAAGTATACAATTGGCAGTCTTATCACTAAAATGTGATCTCTTCCAGACAACCAAGGAATGGACAATAATAGGGATTATTTAAGAGGGCAGTTGTCGGTGTACTTATACTTTGTTAACAGTACCCATTGGTACTCAGTACAAGAGCCTACTATATATACCAAATACATACATACTAACTATATACATACCTATAATGGATAGAAACTTACAAATTACAATATTACCTACTTGTTCTATCAATGTATCCTATAGTGATAGGTAGTAATCCTTTACACTTTGCTGGAACTTGTGTAAACTTTGTGCTTGGCGCACTGTAATTGGCAGTGCATTCCACAAACGAACACTCTGAACAGCGAAGGATTTATCAAGGAAAGTTGTGGAATGTGCTGGCATTTTTAACGTAAGATTTTCCGATGATCGCAAAGCTCTCGAATGTGACTCGTATAGAAAAGAACACCGTTTTTTAAATTATGTACCTACATTTTCAAAGAAAGGTCAGGTCAGAAGTAACCTAAACCGGAGAGCATGTATGAAGAATATAAAGACAGTAAATGAGAAAAAAAAGTATGCAAAGATGTCCGTTGTCTCTGTTTACCCCTATGGGATACAAGTGTGAGTCTCGTATAGTCACTTAAATTAAGCTACTGGTTGAGACCCTTTTGCGCTAGTTTTCAATTCTTTAATTTTAATATACTATTGCTAAATGTAACAATAACAGCATAGTTACTTGCTATTTTTTTAAGGATTTAATAAAAATATATGTGATGAAACAGACCACACGGACGGACTAATTCCAAAAAAATTGTTGCTTTAATTACTGTATTAAACTATGTTTATGTATTGGATTGTGAGCTTGACAAGTATCCAAGTGCTGAATTAATTTCATTTCATTATTATCTACGGGCAAGAGTGATATTAAAATTTGATTTCAAATATTAACCCTAATTTCAAATATTAGGGAAATCATATACAAGTTGTTATCCCATTGTGTTCACATGCAGCCATGAATAAAGCGCGATTTTTACGAAACAAATTTCTATTTTATGCCAATGCGATGTGTTATTTAACTTCGGCTGGTTATTTAAATAATACTTTTTTATTGTACAGTGATATGTCAAAAAATGTTATTCTACCATTACAATACGAGTAGTAAGTATATAGTGTGTACTGTTTCATTGTTCTAGCGGCAGACAGATTGGGATAGCTTGATGTGCTGACGTCTGTACATTTCAACAATAGAAACAAAGATAGAAAGGTCAGAAGTACCCTAAACCGGCGAGCGTGAATGAATAATATAAAGACAGTAAATGAAGCAAAAGAAGTGTGCAAAGATGTCCGTTGTCTTTGCCTACCCCTCTGGGATACAAGTGCGAGTCTATGTATCGTAAAGTCGCTTAAATTAAGCTACTGGTCTAACAGGTGGTTTATTTTTATGCAAACAACTTTTTTTTTTATAATTTAGATTAAGTTAAAGTTCCTTCCTTCGGAGGGCACGTTAAGCTGTTAAGTTGGTCCCGGTTGTACTCATTAGACAACAGTCCTATACCCATGGCAGAAGCCTAATGGACGGCTTCAATAACTCTGACAACAGGATAACCGGTGAACACGTGGTCTGTATATTGATGGGTGACAGCCAATTTGGTTTAATTTCTAAGCGTCCAGAGAGAGCACTCTAAGCTTAGCGTGTTCTCAGAAGAAAGAAGACGTCCCGGTTGTAGTCGTTATATCATGTCAGGGATCTGACAGCTGGCTTTAATAATAATGTTCTCGTGGATTCATCGACACGACCTGAAAGAGGTCAACTACAGGATCGACGGCTTTATGTGCTCTCCGAGGCACGGAGGTATGTTGTAAATACCGTCAAATCCCAGAGAGAAGACATTTTCATTTAAAGATAAATCCCAAAATCACTATTTGGCCAGAGCCGGGACTTAGTTATTTGTGGTTGAAGACGCCACCGCTTGACCTACGAGGCGGTGGGTTTATCAACTCTAACGGTAGTGTAAAATTTTTTATTGTATCGATGTGTATTAAAATGTTATGTATGAGTACAATTTCGGTATAAAGTGCCTTAAAAGTGCTTCACGTTTACAATGACACAAAAGTAAATCTGAGCGAGACGGTTCTTCAAATAAAAAGAAACCTTATAGACACTTATTGTGTACCAAACCATACACAACCATATAAAAAAAAAAAAAAAAAAACATACAGTACAGGAGCATGCAATTAAAAAGTATACAATTGGCAGTCTTATCACTAAAATGTGATCTCTTCCAGACAACCAAGGAATGGACAATAATAGGGATTATTTAAGAGGGCAGTTGTCGGTGTACTTATACTTTGTTAACAGTACCCATTGGTACTCAGTACAAGAGCCTACTATATATACCAAATACATACATACTAACTATATACATACCTATAATGGATAGAAACTTACAAATTACAATATTACCTACTTGTTCTATCAATGTATCCTATAGTGATAGGTAGTAATCCTTTACACTTTGCTGGAACTTGTGTAAACTTTGTGCTTGGCGCACTGTAATTGGCAGTGCATTCCACAAACGAACACTCTGAACAGCGAAGAATTTATCAAGGAAAGTTGTGGAATGTGCTGGCATTTTTAACGTAAGATTTTCCGATGATCGCAAAGCTCTCGAATGTGACTCGTATAGAAAAGAACACCGTTTTTTAAATTATGTACCTACATTTTCAAAGAAAGGTCAGGTCAGAAGTAACCTAAACCGGAGAGCATGTATGAAGAATATAAAGACAGTAAATGAGAAAAAAAAGTATGCAAAGACGTCCGTTGTCTCTGTTTACCCCTATGGGATACAAGTGTGAGTCTCGTATAGTCACTTAAATTAAGCTACTGGTTGAGACCCTTTTGCGCTAGTTTTCAATTCTTTAATTTTAATATACTATTGCTAAATGTAACAATAACAGCATAGTTACTTGCTATTTTTTTAAGGATTTAATAAAAATATATGTGATGAAACAGACCACACGGACGGACTAATTCCAAAAAAATTGTTGCTTTAATTACTGTATTAAACTATGTTTATGTATTGGATTGTGAGCTTGACAAGTATCCAAGTGCTGAATTAATTTCATTTCATTATTATCTACGGGCAAGAGTGATATTAAAATTTGATTTCAAATATTAACCCTAATTTCAAATATTAGGGAAATCATATACAAGTTGTTATCCCATTGTGTTCACATGCAGCCATGAATAAAGCGCGATTTTTACGAAACAAATTTCTATTTTATGCCAATGCGATGTGTTATTTAACTTCGGCTGGTTATTTAAATAATACTTTTTTATTGTACAGTGATATGTCAAAACATGTTATTCTACCATTACAATACGAGTAGTAAGTATATAGTGTGTACTGTTTCATTGTTCTAGCGGCAGAATACATGATTGCAAATAATAAGTTACCAGATTTGTGCACAAAACTGTTATTTTTATTTAAAACTTCTAAACTATCAGTAGGGAATATTAGTATCAATACTATCAAGCCTTATGCAATAGCAAACCATTTATGCGTTATCTTGTTTTAAGCTTTTTTCAAATTAAGTCAAAGTAGAACATCAAAAAATTATTTAAAAAGTATGTATTTAAAATATTCTTCTGAGTATTAAAAAAAGATGACTTAAACACTAGTTATTTATCTATATTAAAACAAAAATTATCGTTCCAATTTAAAAATACGAGACAAATAATGATATTATTTTTCCATTCTATCTACAATGCTTTAAAAACCAGACCAGACACGATATGATACTTGGATTGCATATTATTTAAAAAACAACCGTTTTATTAGCTCTCCAACAATTCATAACAACTTGGAACTTATTTAAAAGAAAATTAAAAAAAAGAGATCACAGAGGAAGCAGGCGGAAATTCGTATGCAAACTAAACTTAAAATCGCTGTTTGAATATCTTGCAAATAGGTTTAATGCGCATCTTAGCCAACGCAGAAAGCAAACTGGCAGGTTGAAAAAAAAAGACAAAGTTTTCAAAGAGTTCTTTTTTCAAAACTTTTCACGCGTTCATTGGTTTTGGTTTGCAAATTAGCGCCGTAGTTTTGCGAGATAATACGACTGGAGTTTAATTTTTAAATTGTTTTGAATTATGGAAAAGCATGTTCAGAATGAACAGCGTTAGTTTCAAAATTACACAAATATGAAGAATACGCCGATATTGTGTTTTGTTACCTATCTGCTTTTGCAACAGTAAAGAGGCACTCTCAGCCAGCCAGACCGTAAGTGATCGATGCGGTTACTTACTTACTACTTACTCGATACGGTAAAGCGTCTATGCATGCGGTCAGTCCATGGATTACGATTACGTTAATCAAAGTGATTTAATTTCGGTTTGTCGTCGTGATTTGGAAGGTGTTAGGCTGTCGGTTCCGGTCGTCGACTCCTTTGGGGAATATACTGACATTTTCCCTTGCATGGCAAGTGATCTTGTAGTCACAAGATATAATAATAATATCCTGGGGCTCTACCGGCTAAGGTAGACTTCAACGTTGACAATCGATTCCGAACCATTTATGACGTCACATGTGCTCATGGAAGCCGATTTCACGATTGATTAAGTCATTTTTTACCTTTATTTAATTGAACGCCATTTTAGAAATCGATGTTTGGCGACTTAGCCGGTAGAGCCCCTGGGACATTATTCACACATGGCCATCTGATCTTCTACTAAGCAGAGCTTGTACTATGGAAACCAGATAACTGATATACTACATAAACTACTTTTCTTTTGTAAATAAATACTTTTACAGATAATTTTCACCCAAACTCAGAACAAACAGACATGTTCATGCACACAAATATCTGTCCCGTGAGAATCGAACCCACGACCAGCGGCGTGAAAGGCAGTGAAACCAACCACGCCAACAGGTCCATCTAGATACGTCCGTCCGATAATAATTATATAATTTTGATTATACTTTCAAAAAACATTAGTATTCTACATAACCTAGTGTTAAATCTTATAAATATACTAGACAATATATACATACTAAAGGGTTTTAAATCTTTGTTTCACATGAATATGTTTGCACCAAATCTGAACACGGTAAGTTACTCAACATTTTATATAGCAAAACGTTAGGAGACTCCTGACACGGCTTATGCATTTGCTCTGAGTTTACGACTCGACTAAGTAATGGAGTATCTAATGAGGTGTGCGCAACGTAACACTAATTTAGTATGATACTTTGTTAGTTCATGATGATATATTTATTTCAGGTGTGTCAGCAAACGAGAGCTTAATATGTATCGTTGTGAACATCAGCCTTTGGTTACGGGGGTGAGGTTAGAACAAAATTAGCCGACGTAGCCCAAAGAATTGCCAAACTGAAGGGGCAGTGGGCGGGGCAGATACTCGTAGCTCGTAGAACCGACGGCCGATGGGGCAGAAAGGTTCTTGAGTGGCGACCACAAACCGGAAGACGCAGCGTGGGCAGGCCCCCTACAAGGTGGACCGACGATATGCAAGGGTCACGGGAAACTACTCGATTCCAGCAGCACAGGACCGGCTGTTGGGGAGATTCTTGGGTGAGGTTTTCTTTGTCCGGCAATGGATGTCTTTCGGCTAATGTGATGATGATGATAAACATCAGTCTATATATGTAGTTCTATTTCGTATATTGCTGAATGCTACGCTCTTCAGGCATTTAATTCGATATTTAACAAATGTGAAATTTATTGAAATGATGATAAAGCTCAAAATGAAAAGCGGCTCACAATTACCTGAAGAATGAACTTTTAAACTTTGTTGTTTGCTCTATCTCTATTTAGTGGAATTTGAACCCAAAAACTCAGTAACTGCAGTTAATATTGTCCTGGTCGCTTTCAGTCTCTTTTTATTTTTTCACTGTATTTTATCGTATAGGCACTGGATACCCTAGTGTCACAGTTATACAAGCCACCCTATATTTTTTATTCTTTTTATTCTTTTTATTAATGACATTATTGATTATGTGACTAATACAATACCACATTCCGTTAATTTGACTGTTTTTGCTGATGACACAAACGCGATTGTCCATGCGGATGACATCTGTGACCTAAATCTAAAAGTAAATGAATGTATAAGGGCTTTTTATGAATGGTTCTCCGATAATGACTTAAAAGTTAATACAAATAAAACAAAGCTTATGCTATTCAAAACTACTTCCAGGAACACTGAGAAAGTAACAAGCACAATTAATAGAGTTCGAATAGACACGGTTAATGTAGTCAAATTTCTAGGTGTACATTTAGATCATTCATTAACCTGGAAGGACGAACTACTACATGTGGAAGCCACGATTAGCTCGGCGTGCTACGTTTTAAGAAGCCTAAGAGACGAACTCCACCCCGAACAACTTAAAACAGTTTACTTAGTAGAATCTAAACTAAGATACAGCATTCTTCTTTGGGGAGGTAGCTATTCATACAACATGCAAAAGGCGTTTATTGCTCAAAAAAGGGCTATTAGAACTATGGTGAGAATACAACAGCAGGAGTCATGTAAGCCATACTTCCACTCACTTAAGATACTAACGGTGCCGAGTCTCTATATACTGATATTGTTAAGTTATTTGCATAAATACATTCATGAGTACGAAACAAACGAAGAAAGGATAATTAGAGAACTGACAAGGAGAAAGGACTTACCGTCTGCCATAGCGCCCACATTAAATATTGTTAAACATAGCTCTCGGTATAACGCTGTCAAAATATTTAACAAGCTCCCAATAGAAATAAAAAACGCACTATACCACGGGGAGTTTAAAACAAAAGTGAAGACATACCTCATCAAAAGATCTCTATATTCTGTAGACGATCTTTAATAAATATAATAATTTAGAGCCTTTATTATTGACATTTTACACATTATTAATTTTATTGTAGTAGGTATTTTAATTTTTTAGCTAATTTTAATCGACATATGTTTACTAATTGTTCGTGTTATTTAATTATTATTTTTGTATTCTTTAGACATTTTATTTTTTTAATTCGGTTTTTATTTTATTATGTTGTATTAGTTTTTATATTTCTGATTCATTGTATATTCAAACACAATTTCAATTGTTAATGAATAAATAAACTTGAAACTTGAAACTATGACATAGCTATACGCCAGTTTTCTAAAAACTACAACCTTAGCACGGTGCCGTCCAAAGAACGGAGACTTTGGTGGTAACCCACCTGGAGACCAACCGCGCGCTTATTTGCTTAACCTCACTGATTACCTATAGACCAGAGAGATCAACTGGCCAGTGTTTTGGCATTTACGCCTCAATAAAATTAAAAATAAAATGAACTTATAGCCGAGAGTTGTAAACGCAATAAAATCGAAATAAGGCTTTTTCAATTTTAATTCGTTTGGTGTACATAGGTATAATAATGTTATTTGTGTTCAGCGAAATTTTGATCACCAATATAATATTGCTCGAAATTTCAATAGTGTATTTAAGAGCAAAATAATATGAAAATAACTTCTACTCAATACGCAAAATTCGCCGAAATTCAGTTTGATCCAATACAAATTTAATTTAACACAAAATATTTCTTTTAATTAATTACAATAAAATATCTTCTGATATTCATCATGAGTTTACAATGTTATTTTATATTGGTGGTATTTTATATTGGTGGTTATATTGGTGTATACTCATTTTGGTCATTTTGTGTTTGGTTGAGGTTTGGTTGCTGGTTTCATAGAATGGCATTGGATAACCATACATATCTTACTGATTCCGATACCTCTTGACTACGCTGTACCTGGTATATATATTGTTGCACACCTACTGCTTTAAGTTAACATTCAGTTCTTACCATTCTGAGGTGAAGGTCTAGAAAATCTCGCTTTATGTAATTACAGCACCCTTTTTACAAATTTAAATATCTTGGGAGAACTCACACTGTCATCTGATCAGACAGAACTTTTACTATGCCAAATAGATAACTGATAAACATACTTATATATTTCAAAATAATAAAAAATGACAAATATCTTGACTCAACTTACACACTGCCATCTGATTCCAAACTGATAAGGTACTCCCGACCGAATTTCGGCCAAGGCGGCCAGTCTCAATGGAGGCTAGCCAATTTCGCAGGACATATTATAGTGCGCACACAAGGGCACTTTCTATTCCATCATTCTCATGATCCGATGGGACGCCTAGCGACAATTCAGGTTCAGGTACAGGACCGACGGCTTTACGTGCTCTCCGAGGCACGGAGGTGTAATCCAAATTCCAGACTTCGGGCTGATACTGAAAAAAATTCTTTTTACGGAATAATGATGATTCCAAACAAGGCAGAGCCTGTACTATGACAACCAGATAACTTATAAACATACTTATATAATTAGAAATACATACATGTAATCTATACATATAATAAAATCGTAGGAAGGTCAAATCAGTACATTGTATTTTTTTTTAAAGGATACTTGGGGCGTGATCTGCAATCGATATCGAAGCCAAAAATATAGATTTAGAATTTTTGTCTGTGTGTCTGTTTGTCTGTATGTATGTCCGGGCTAAACCCAAAAAGTACTGCATGGATTTAGTTAAAATTTTGCATGAATCTTACTAAGAGGTCGGGTCTACATATAGGCTACATATGATCACGCTATCACCTACGGGGGGGCAGCTAGTACTTAAAATACAACCAGACACAGATCGAACCCACGACCTCTGGCTCAGCAGTCAGGGTCACTAATCACTACACTCACAGGCCAGTCTAGATATGTACAACAAAGAGTATTCTATTCTATTCCTCAGCTCAGTTTCAGACGGTCATGACCTGCCTTTTGAGGTACCTATCTTTCAAGGTGGTTTAGTACTATAAAGATCTGCTACTCCAGATGTCTTCGGGATCTTTTTATATTGGAATAAAATACGTAGAATAAATATATTCTTTTCACTTTTTAATATAACTTTTAACACATGTTCACTCCTAGGATTCTGTCGTAGACTGACTTGAAAAAGAATTTTGTTTTCGTTTGAAATATTTTCAAACTATTTCTTTTTAATAATTTATTTTTAAAACGTTTGTTTGGACGAACGAAGGTGTGCAACCAAGAAGGTCGTCACAGTACTGTATCGGTTGCATTCTGCTTCAGTGTGTAGAGCATAGTTTGCAGCAGTGCTGAAAGCGTGTGTGCTGGCGTCTTGGTTGTTGGTTTCCTCGTTCTAGCCTGTGATTATAAATTACTAGCTGCGCCACGCGGTGTTACCCGCGTTAATCTTAATAAATTATAGCCTATATGTTAATCTAGGGTATCAGTTTATTTATTTATTGAGGACAGCCAGTAATTGTTACATTTTTCTTACAAATGAAAAATACATGAATATAAAACCTAATGCACAATTTTTTAAGGCGTCGCCGCTTGCACTTATTATTATAACAGTAAAACTAGAATTAAAAAATACTACAGCTATTTATTATTAACTAAACTAAAACTAATTAATTATATACAATTTTTTTTTTCAGACGACTCAGTTAACTCCATACCAAATTTTATTCAAATCGTTCCAGCCGTTTAGACGTGAAGAAGTAACAAACATACACACTCACAAACTTTCGCCTTTATAATGTTAGTGTGATTATAAGTTGTCCGTCGGAGCAATTCACTTATATTATACTCTTTGTCGTACAGATATAGAATAGACTGGCCTCTATTTTAAGTTCATGAAATATGGATTCTTTAAGTCGCAAAACTGTCTAAAAGATGTTCATACATTTAGATGTAGAAACATCGATCTAGTCACAGTCTAGTCTAACTGAACGTGTGGCTCAGTGATAAACGGTGGTTTGTAGGCGCTCATAGCAATGTAGATGCTCTCACTGGTCCGTAAGCGATCGGCGTGGTTAAGTAATTAGGCTCGCGGTCAGACCATAGACGGGTGACCGCCAAAGTGGTTTAATTTCTGAGCGTCTCCGTGCTTCGGAGGGCACGTTAAGCTGTCGGTCCCGGTTGTAGTCATTAGACAACAGTCGTTAAGCCATGTCAGAGGCCTACTGGGTGGCTTGAACAACTCTGACACTAGGGTAACCGCCCATACGATAAGTAAGTAAGTGGTTAATCGTAGCCGCCTTGCAAACACCTCGGTGACCACGTGTTTTGGGTTCGATCCCAGACAAGACAACTAATTGTGAGACCCATAAATTGTTGTTCTGAGTTTGGCTGTGTTTGTGTCCAATAATTGTATGTTAGTAAAACCCTTGCTTAGCAGACTGACGTGATGAGACTTAATATTTCCCTAATTTAAGCGTCCTTCAAAATAGTAATAACAATTGAAAGAAATAACTTTAAGTAAAAGTCGAGATTGTTATAAGAGCGTGATTTTTGTGTTTGTTAACATTGCACTTGTGTAATTGAAATTTGCAGATCCATTGACTGGTGTATTCGCGGTTCAATCGATGTATCTAACTTCGTATTTAATATTATCCTTTAGTTAAATTTAATATCACAAATCAACAACAAAAAAGAAGTATTCCTGACCTGTGTGAATAGTATAACCGGAAGGGGAAAACCTCGTAGAACATTATCTGTTTAAATCGAAGAGGTTCTCAAGAAAAACCAGTTCAGAAGTACCCTAAACTGGCAAGAATTTATGAAGAACATAATGACAGTAAACGGGACAAAAGTGGTGTGCAAAGATCGTGATAAATGGAAATCCGTTGTCTCTGACTAGCATTCTGGGAAACTGGCGTGAGTCTATGTATGCATGTATAATCATAACCGTAGCCTAGTTGGTAGTGCTCCTGCCTACGAAGCTGGTGGTCCTGGGTTCGAATCCCGGTAAGTGCAAATATTTGTGTGATGAGCACGAATATTTGTTTTTGAGTCATGGATGTTTTCTATGTATATAAGTATTTATCTATCTATATAAGTATGTATATCGTCGCCTGGTACCCATAGTACAAGCTTTGCTTAGTTTGGGGCTAGGATGATCTGTGTGACATTGTCCCGAGATATTATTATTATTAAATAAAAATTTTAACATAGTCAGTTTTCAGAATAATTAGAAATTGAAATAAAATATTATAATACCTACCACTCTGGGAAATAGGCGTGAAAACAGCTATGTATGTAACAAAAATTCAACTATAAAAATGCAAAATCTGAATAAGAAATGTATAATTGAATAAATAATTGAAAAGAAAAATACTGTTCAATATATTTAAAAGCTTTTGGATTCCTGTAAGTATTGAATTTGTATTGGGGATATTTTGCGCAATCCGAGAACAAAAACAGAAGGATAATAGTAATCTCGACGGAATTTTGTTTGTAGGCTATCAGGGGTTATAACCAAGAGCCGGGCTGTTGAAGGCATTCCCACAAGGACAGCTTTTGTTTACAGTAAATGTATATTTATGAAAAATTGTATCGAGTAACTCACGTAATTTAGTTTATGTTGAAATAGCTGTGCCCCGCGATTTTACCCGCGTTAAATATTATAAATTATCACAGTTTCTCCCCGTAGGTGATAGCGTGATGATATGTAGCCTATATGTTTACCGACCTCTTAGTAATATTATTGCAAAATTTTAAGTAAATCCATGCAGTACTTTTTGAATTCAGCCCGGACATCCATACAGCTAAACAAACAAACCGACAAAAATTCTAAAAACTATATTTTTGGCTTCGATATCGACTGTAGATCACGCCTCAAGTATCCTTTTAAAAAACTATTCAATGTACAGCTTTCTTTCCTACACTTCCTTCACTTTTCTACGATTTTATTATATGTATAGATTTGGTAACAGTTGCGTTGCAGTGGTCGCAAGATGTCGCATTCGTCCTGAAGATGTCATTCAGAAAAGGCCGAAACTGTTGGTGAAATCCAACATATAATTAATTACCCGTTACTATTATTCAGTATGTTAGCTCCTCGCGTCAGTTTTAACTAGAATAATGTAAATTCACCATCATTATCATGCCTCCCCCAAGGATCTCCACAATAGCCGGTCCTCCGCTGCAATGTAAATTAATCTTCAGTTATTTAGTTTCGGATGCATTAAAAACAATTACTTTTTTATTCTATATTTTTTTTGTTTTTCGACTGCACATGTGGTGCAGTGGTTAAGACGGTCGGCTCACCAGTTCGTGTCCCGAGTTCGATTACCGCGCAAGACAACAATTTGTGTGACCCGATTGTTTCCGTCAATTATCTATATGTTTGTAAAGTACCCTGTAAAACTGGGAATAATTTTCTAAGTTAAAAAGAAATAATTAGATACGTATATATTACGTTTAATGAGCCGTGTGAAAGCCGTAGATTATATTTTAACAATTTATATCTATATAAGTTTGTAGATGTGTGAACGATTGATTAAGTAATTTTTAACCTTTATTTATTTTAACGCCATTTACAAAAACGATGCTCGGCGGTAGAGCCCCAGATGTAATGAGTTCGATCCCCACCTAGGTTAAATCTTTATGTGATGAGCACGGTTATTTTTTCTGAGTCTGGGTGTGTTCATGTATAATAAATATGTATTTTGAAAAATATAAGTTTGTTTATCAGTCGTATTCTTGCCATTACTTAATTATTTAATAACGTTTTAGGTTAAAATCATGGGCTAAAATAAAAAACGTTGAAAATTATTTATTTAATTTGACACGCTTAAGGAACAACAAAACACTGCAGATCAATAATACACACCTTTATTGATCTCAATAATTACTAGATATTTTATTAATTACTATATTGTATACCACAAATTTATTAATCTGCTCTATTCTTCAATGGGTAGGGGTAGCATATTCGATTTGTTTTTAATTAGTAGCTAAGCACATTATACTTTAATTTTGGTAGCGATTGGATTATTGGCATTTATGTCATACTTATTGTGTTATTAATAATAAAACTACATAGCCATTTATAATGAATTGCATAATTTAACCGACGGCGGTTGGGGCAGAAAGGTTCTCGAGTGGCGACAAAGCGGGAAGTGGAAAGACGCAGCGTGGGCAGGCCCCCTACAAGATGGACCGATATGATTGTGCGGGTCGCTGGAAACTGCTGGATTCGAAGCGCAAGACCGGCAACTGTGTAGATCTTTGGGGGAGGCCTTTGTCCAGCAGTGGACGTCTTTCGGCTGATATGATGATAATGATGTATAATTTAAAAAAAATACCGATATTTACCCCTTTGAAATACCAATGCAACCACTACACTAAAGAGTTCATCAATTTCCAATCTCCGTTAACTACCCCTTCCGGTCTATTTACCAGACGATAAATGGCGATTGTATTATGTGTGATATTGCGAATACCAGAATAAATAACTTAAAGAACGTTAACTTTAAACGATTCTCGAGATTTCATTTCGCATAATATTTCAGATGCGTTCGTAGCATGTTGATCTCACTTTTTAGAAGCGAAAGTGCGTGGTTGGGCCATTGATTCATTGTTTGTAAACTACCTACTAACTACTACTAATAAATTATCTTATTTGTTTTGAGCTTATGAATAATAGATTGAAAAACTATCTCGAGTCTAACAACCTCATATCGGACAGGCAGTATGGCTTTCGTAATGCTAGGTCCACGGATGATGCTGTACATGACTTAACTAACTCTGTAGTCGAAGCTTTGGACAGAAGGGAGAAATGTTTGTCAATTTTCATTGATCTGGCCAAGGCCTTCGATACAGTTTCAATTCCGAGACTATGTCTTAAACTAGAAAGGCTGGGTATTCGGGGAAAACAACTTAAAATGTTCCAGAGTTACCTAAGTAATCGTACACAGTGCACCAAAGTAAATGATCAGATTAGCGAAGAACTTTCAGTTGTGTATGGTGTTCCTCAGGGAAGCATCCTCGGGCCTACCTTATTCCTTGTGTACGTAAATGACATGTGTGAACTAGAGTTAAACAACGGTAAAATAGTAGCCTATGCAGACGATACCGCCTTAACATTTAGAACGCAAACGTGGGAGGACACTTTTCGTGCAGCTCAAGTTGGCTTTGAAAGAGTTACACACTGGCTCACAACTAACCTACTCACACTAAATGTTAACAAAACAACCTTCATGACATACAGGATTAGAAATACGGAAGCAAGTTCTTTAAACCACCTTAACATTAGTGCCCATAAGCAGGTTGGTTGTGATACAGACTGCGACTGCCCTAAACTTGTTATGGTGACAGCAACTCGATACTTAGGTGTGACTTTGGACGAGAAACTCTCCTTCCAACCACATATTAACAAGTTGTCCGGTAGAATACGCAAAACTAATCTTTGTATTTAAATACCTGCGGCATGTCGCTGACCCTGACACTGTTAAGATGGTTTATTATTCCTTGTGCCAGTCTGTAATAGGATACTGTATTTCTACATGGGGTGGTGCATGCAAGACCCACCTAATACAACTAGAGCGTGCACAGAGAGCGGTGTTAAAAGTATGCACTTTTAAACCGTATCGCTTTCCTACTAAAGAGTTATACGAATACTGTGAAGTACTCAGTGTGAGGCAGATTTTCATACTCCACATAATATTAAGACAGCACACAGAAATTATTCCCAAGAAACATATAAACATACTCCCACAAACACAACCTTTCTTAACACAAACACGCACCCAACGTAAAAATAAAATACCTGTTACCACTATATGTAAGACATCTTTTGGACAACAATTTTATTACTTTCTCGGTCGCTATCTATACAACAAATTTCTGAACAAATCACCAGCCCTACTAACCAAAAGTAAGTATAACTTGAAAGAAACGGTATCAATTAGTCTTAAAAAACTTAATTATGACGAAACAGAAGCATTTATTCATCCCTCTAATTAATATAATAATTTTACAGTTTAATTGTATTACAACACTTACACACACTTGCACACATACATTCATTACACTCGCACTCACCTATCCACACACACTCAAGCTCCCATTCATGTAAATAAAGCGAGACATTTAACCTAATTAATTTAATTTTTGTGTATAATACATTAAGTAATTAAATTGGAAGGTGCTGGTGCTTATAGCTCAGGTTTTCCTTTTTTAAGCACCAGCCGCACTAATTATAGTACATACCATACCATATAATGTATAAATAAATAAATAATAAATAAATAAAATAAATAAATAAGGTACAAGCTTGACCTTGAATGTTCTCTAGATTTTTTTAATAGGACAACGCCTGCATTTGTGAATCTAATCCCTGTATCGCGGGGTACCTACTTTACAAACATATAAAAGACGGAACAAATTACATCCGTTACTTAAACTTTTAGTTAAAATCAAATATTTTTTTAAATCATCACACCATTTCCTCCCGTGGCTATTTACTAGAGGATGGATAGCAGCTTCCTCCTGAGTACTATGACCATTTTACTGCAATCGCCAACCCGTCAGTCAAGCGTAAAAATTATGATATATCCCTTCAAGATGATACTTGGAGGAAGCTTGTCCAGCTGTGGTCTTCTTCCAGCTGTAATGATAACTGATGCAATATATTCGCTTTTAATTATTTTTGAGCGTGTAACTTACTAGCTGTTTCACCCCCATAAACCTTTATAAATTATAGCCTATGTGTTAATCCAGGGTGTCAGCTAACTCCATATAAAATTTTATTAAAATCGTTCCACCCGTTTAGACGTGAAGAAGTAACAAACACACACACTCACACACCCATATAGTTTCAGTTTTATAATGTAATATAAATTAGTGTGATTTCGTAGCTTCATGCGATCGGCAGTGATCTTACAGTTATCATCACTTAATTTTTTTTATTGAATTTTAGTCATTATGTTACTTTGGAGATTATTCCAAGGCTTATTCTCTGCTAAATTATTTATGCTTGGCACGGAGTCCTAAATCAAACGGCTTGTGACTGTGATACATTTCGTTGGCCAATTCAGTTCTACTCGGTACGTTTCAGTGGTTGCTGCGGCAGTAGCTTCCTGTTGTGACTTCAGAGAGAACGTCACAGTGACTTTCAATTACTGTAGTGATAGATCACATAGTTTTGACCATTTGATACACTGACGCGTGCACTGAGAATTATTGATATTGCTTCGGAAATTAATATTTTCCACATTTGATCTATATATCTTATAGAAGTATAAATTATGTAAATAATTAGTATTAATATGACAGTACTGTATGGGTGTCCTGATTCTATAAATAATCGAAGTTTAAACATTTTCAAGAAATTAGAAATTTAACTAAACCACTTAATTATAAATATTAATATAAGTCGACAATTTACACACCTAACGTCAATTTAGCAAGGTTAGAGACCATAAAAGTTATTTAACAAAAACTTTTTGCACCTCTACCCAGTTTGTGAATAACGGCATTATATTTATTTTTTTATCTCAATACCTATAAATGCTGGTAAAATTCTAACAAGGCCGATATAGACTTTTTTCTGTTTATGATGGCATTCAAAAGTAAAAATCGACGGCAGAGGAATCTAATCAATTATGAAAAAGGAATGGAAGAATCGTTATTTTGTAAGCAAGTTCTTCAGTTTTATTAATTCATTGAATTCATATCTTTCACATAGGGTAAAAGATAATTTATATTATCTTAGCTATTAAAAAACATCGCACCAAAACACAGCTTCCTTACAATCGAGCTGGATTTTAATTAAAATCTGTTGTACTTTCTCTCCTCAAATGTCTAGTCACAAAAACCAAGCAATAGCATAGGAAAACTTTTGCCATTTATAAATTCAACCACAAACAGCTATAAAATTCCATATCAGCTTCCCAACTCGGTAAATAACTCATTCTGTCCCAAAACTAGTCCGAGTAAATTTAGCACTCACACACACACAAACGGGATCTACAGTTCAAACATGTTCTAAATTCACAATCGGTTGTTTGAGTCGATGATTAGCAGTACAATTGATTAGGTTATATTTTAGCTTATTATGGCAACTAGGGACAGAGCTATTATAACTGTTTAAAGTAACTTAAGAAATGCATGTTAACTTTAGAAATGCGCTGTAATAACAATTGTTGTAATTAATAAGTTTAATGTAATTAGTAAAATATTAGACAGGTTAATCTACTGTACAATTCATTCAAATTTCTTATTGACTAGTTTATATTATTTATTTTTTTACCTCGTTATTTCTTGACTTGTGTAAATTATGTGTGTAAATGTTGGTATAAACCCAACTAAAAATGAATTATTGGTAAATTAATTTAAAATGTATAGCTGACATATTATATCAATTTAAATACTTTTGTGACTAAACCATAGCTTTGCATGCTTTTTTAATAATGACAAATGTGTATTTGGACTGATTATAAAGATTTTTTACGAACTATATGTACCACATTTAATGCAAATAAATAAATAACATGAAACTGACTTCATCTTACTGTGTGTCTGATGGCCAAGAATACTGCTACCCCATCTCATCCCGCGGGGAGCGCAGAAGTCGTCTCGAGGGAATTTCTTTCAGAGAACGGTCAGTAGCGTTTCTCTGCATACTATGATCATCATGCTGTGATCGCCAACCCGTCTGCCAAGCGTGCATTATGGCATATCCATCCAAATGATGGACACAATCAATTATAGAAAACTTTTTGAGTCGTATGACGTCTACCACAGGGCAAAGATCGAGCATTGGCCGGGCATGATGATGATGTTTATTTTTGTCGTTGTCTCACAACTGATTTGAATAAAATTTATATGAGACCACAGCGCAAACGTTCACAAATAATAAAAAAATATTATTATCCAAATTGATTAACCTCAGGGCAACAAAACAAATGATAAACATAGTTATATAAACATAGTTATGCTCATCACACAAAGATTTATTTTCCTGGATGGGAATCGAATCCACGACCTCTGGTTTAGCAGGCAGGGTCACTAACCACTAGATCACAGGCTAGTCAAATAAAACTTTCACTTTGAGTTTCGCAGCCCGGCTAAGTCGCCGAACATCGGGATAGTGATCGGCGTTTAAATAAATAAATGGTAAAAATGACTTAATCAATCGTTCAATCGACTTCCATGAGCACATGTGACGTCATAAATGGCCCGGAATCGATTTTCAACGTCGAAGCCGATTAACCGATTGATCATTTTTAACCTTTATTTATTTGAACGCCGATCACTATCCCGATGTTTGGTGACTTAGCCGGTAGCCCCCCAGTATGACTCACAATTATTTTTATTCGTTTGGAAATCAATGATTGCTTTAATTTACAGTGCAATGATTATTATAATAATATTTTTTAGATATAGCCTCTTCCAATAATGATGCCTTCGATTTTGACTTTGTCAATAAAATTCCGCTGCAACGGAAATTGTTAAGTTAAAACCATATGACTTACAGCGTTTACCATATTTCTTCGCAAACAATACACGATCCAAATTCAAAATTAATAACAAGAAATGGAAT
The DNA here is from genome assembly GCA_951640165.1 of Pseudoips prasinana. Lineage (NCBI taxonomy): Eukaryota > Metazoa > Arthropoda > Insecta > Lepidoptera > Nolidae > Pseudoips > Pseudoips prasinana. The sequence goes on along the minus strand of OX621240.1, from coordinate 37,844,305 downwards.
TTTCAAAGAGGTCTCTGCCGAAAACGAATAATTTTAAGATTACCTAGGCTAGTAAGATATATTGTTTTTAAACTTTCGCGATTTGTACACATTTTTATATACTGTGGACACGGGTCTCATCGCGATAAAGATTTAGGTAAATCATTACCTTGGTTACCCGACGTTTCGGCATGGATTGCACCAGCCGTGGTCACGGGTCGACCCGTGGGTGCAAAAAACGTCGGGTTACCAAGGTAATGATTTACCTAAATCTTTATCGCGATGAGACCCATGTCCACAGTATAGTAAGATATATTTTCTCAGTCCAGTAAAATGTACCCGTCCTTACACGGATTAGCCACGTACACGTGTTTATTAAGGGAAATGACGTCACGACACATCCCACCCGCAACCTCTCTCACCGTAACGACGGCCGCAGTAAAAGCTAAATTAAGCGGAGTGCTAACTTCAGGCAAATTACGAAAACTGTGAAGCCACGTTATTGCTTTTTAAAATTTTAATATCATTAGATGGAGGTATGGGAGTTAAATTGTGGCGCAGTTTCCTATTTACGTAATTAAGTCAAAGTCAAAGTCAAAGTAAGTTTATTCCGTAAAAATTTTACATTTATGTGGAATCGTCATATTTTTTTTACCCTATCGTGCAGTGCATGACGTGGCAGCTACTGAGAAACACTGCCAGAAAACTCAGTAGGAATCCTTTTTTAAAATAAAATATACTTAAGATTAATTACAATCATGTGTGTTGACTCAGAACAACTCCATCCCAAGCACTTTTATCACTTAAATAATCAGAAATTTTGTAATATGCCCTGCTACACAATTTGGCTTTAATAATTCTTTTAAACTTATTCGTAGACAATTCTCTAATATCATTGGGAAGTTTGTTATAGAATCTTATACATTGCCCCATAAAAGAGTTACTTATTTTGTGGAGACGGGTAGTATGCAGTATGAGATTATTCTTATATCTAGTATTTACATTATGTGTATCGCTCCTTTTACAGAAGGAATCGATATTTTTATGCACATATAGTAAGTTTTCATATATATACTGAGATGGTACAGTTAGAATGTTGACCTCTTTGAATTTTTCTCTTAGAGACACTCTCGGGCCAAGATTATAGATAGCTCTTACAGCTCTTTTTTGCAATATAAATATGGTGTCAATGTCAGCAGAGCTACCCCAGAGAAGAATTCCATAGGACATTACACTATGAAAATAACTGAAATAAACCATTCTAGCTGTGTCAACATCAGTCAGCCGTCGAATAGTTTTCACTGCATATGCTGCAGAACTTAATTTGCCGGACAGTTTTTCTATTTGTGGGCTCCATTGTAGCTTTGAGTCAATAGTGATACCCAAGAACACAGTTGATTCAACAGGGTCCAACCTAGCTCCATTAGGTTGTACATTGGTTGTCGCCTGTTTCACATTCGGTGTAGTGAATTTAATGACTTTAGTTTTCTTATCATTAAGCACAAGATTATTGGCATTAAACCAATGAACAACTTTAGAGATTGCATCATTAACATCGTCAAAATTGCTTAATTGTCGGTTTATTTTGAACGTCAGGGAAGTATCATCTGCAAACAACACAATCTCATGCTTATCCCTTACGTAGTAAGGTAAGTCATTTATATAAATTAAAAACAAAAATGGGCCCAGAATTGACCCCTGTGGGACGCCCATTACCACTGGAGATCCCGGAGATATTTTACCGTTTATTTCGACCTTCTGAATTCTATTGCCCAAGTAAGAAGTCAGAAGTTCGAGAGCCTTGTTCCTAATAACGTAGTGGTGTAATTTTCTGACCAGAGTATCATGATGAACGCAATCGGACGCTTTGGACAAATCGCAAAAGATACCTAATGCATCTTGAGAGTCTTCCCACGCCGCGAATATACTTTTTAATAAGTTGACCCCTGCATCTATGGTTGAACAACCCTTTGTGAATCCAAACTGTTTCCGGTGTAGTAAATTATGTATATTAAAGTGTCTGAGCAGCTGGCTAAGCATAAGCTTTTCAAATATTTTACTAAGAGTGGGCAGCACGGAAACAGGTCGAAAATTTGAAGGGTCTGAAGTATCACCAGCTTTAAACAAAGGAATGATTTTACTATACTTCATCAAGTCAGGAAATACACCTGATGCAACACAGCAATTGAACACAGTAGCTAAGTGTGGGGCGATTATAGTAATAATTGATGAAACAGTCTTAACAGATAGACCCCACAGATCCTTTGTGTTTTTCATATTAATACTCTTGAAAGCATTTAAAATATCTTCAGGGCTAACCACCGAAAATTCAAAAACTGTGTCACACCACCCTACGCTTTGCTTGAGTATCTGCTCAGCAGATGTAGAAGAACATGAAAGAGAGTTAGTAAGTATGACTGGAATATTCGAAAAATATTTTTCAAACTCAGTCGCAATCTCCAAATCGCCTTTAATATCTATGTTGTTTATTACTAAGTTAAAATCACGACTACGTATTTTTGTTTTACCTGTCTCAGCATTAATTATCTTCCAAGTAGTTTTGATTATATTTGTAGAAGATTTAAGTATATTTTTTATGTGCAAAGATTTAGCAGCGGTACAGGCTCGTCTAAATGTTTTGGCATATTGTTTCACATATTCTTGAAACTCTGTATTATGATTATGGGATCTTTCTTCATACAATTCATATAACCGATTCCGACTTTTATAGATGCCTGGAGTTGCCCAATCACTGAATACCAGACGGTCACTTACAGACAGTTGTTTGGGTCTGAACATTGTGCAGAACTCATCATTAATCAAATTGAATAAAGAGTTGTACAAGTGATCCGGATTATCATGATAGGGCAGCCATGCTATTTGTTTTACTATATTACATTTAAATTTTTCTAAACGGTTTTCACTAAATGGAATATAGCTTATAAGTTTTCTTTTAATTTTTGGAGCATTTGAATAAGTTACCAACTGACCTGAGTGATCTGACTGAATTTTATTGATTATTGATTTAAATAAAGGTTTTACAGTGCTAAATATATTATCAATGCATGTAGCACTTGTAGCAGTTACTCTAGTTGGTTCTGTAAAATTGTGATATAAATTATAGGATTTAAACAAATTTAATAAATTGCAACTTATTGTGCTTTTCTCCAAAATATTTATATTAAAATCTCCACAAATAATAACTGTTTTATGGCTGTTAGATAATTTATTTAATGCATCCTCCATAATATCTGAAAAAGTATCAAATGGTGCACAAGGAGGTTTGTAAAGACTCAAAACAATAAATTGCTCCAACTCAACACATGAAATCTCTACAACTCGCTCAACAGAGAGGCTCACAACATCACTTCTTTCTTTAAACTTTAACAACTTATTTATTAGAATTAGAGAGCCACCATGAATATATTTTTCCCTGATGAACGAGCTTACAACCTGGTGATTATTGAAGCTGAAAATGAATTGATGGAGTTTTAGCCAGTGCTCAGTTAAACATAAAATATCTATATTGTTACAATTCAAAAACAGCTCCAATTCTAGCTCTTTTCCCATCAAACCTTGAATATTTTGGTGCACCAGGTTAATACAATTTTTTTTAGTATATTTATTGACTTTATCATGTATGTTTGATGGTTTCAAATTTTTTTTTATTACATTACGTGGATCTGCCTTCCCACTTAAACTCTCATTAGAACCATGACCAGAATTTGGTATTATGCAAGAGAAATCCTCTATTGTCATACTATTTAATTTAAATTATTTTGAATATAAATGTCATTTGAATTAGATATATTCAAATTGTCATCATCAGTAGGCATACAACTGGCATTATTTATGTCAACGGTACATTGCTCAGTACTCAGTACTTGGCCAAACATCTCACTTCTAGCTAAAGGTTTAGCCAAGTTCCTGGCTGAAATGTCAAAGAAATAACATAGCGATGAAGCTATTTGTCTTGTGCAATAGTTAGGAAGATAGCAATAGTTATCTTTTGTCAGGTAAAAAGGTTTCTTAACAAAGGTGTTAATGTCAATTACATGTAATTTCTCCTGCATATAGGTTGACAATGTGTGTAAAGTTAGATTCAAGTTATATCTAATCATATTTTCCTCCTGTGACAAACTAGCACTATAGGGAAATGAGAATATAACAACTTTACTTATATTTAAACAATTTAAATGATTAATATACTGTACAAGTGATTTTTTATTCAAATTACCCCTATTTCCCATTAAAAGAATCAGATTACCAGGATTATTAAATTTATGTTCAAAAACTTTTTTGAAGATATGGTGGCTAGAGGCTCCAGGCATACAGAAATTGATATTTGAATGTCCTGCTGTTGATAATGACCGCCCTAAGTTTTTACCAATTTCATCACTGAATATTGTCACTTCAGACTTAAAATTTATTTTTACATTATTTGTGTGTATTCTATGAGCTAATGACCTGTTATGTGAAGTTTCAGATTGGTTAGGGGAACTATTACTATTATTATTATTTGTTTGCAGTAAATTAGGACACTGTTTTTCTAGCAAGGAACAGGTAAGCGACTGTTTTTCGGACAGTTCATACTTTATTGTTATTCTTTTGAGCTCATCTTGAAGAAAGTCAATTTTTTTTTGTTGACTTTCTATATCACAATTGTATTTTAAAGTACTATTTTTTAATTTTATAGTAAACAAATTCAACTTTTCTATTAATTCCAATCTTTCCCTGTTTTGACTATCATATTTAAAGAAGAATTTATGTCTTTTTACTAATTTTTGGGACTTTTTGATGAATTTGTTAATTTTTTGGTATTTTTTTAATTTAGTTTTGCTACAGCCATTAAATGCCATTGATTTTATATTAATGAAATCCTCATCTCTTGTGGGGAGTGATGTGAAATGGGGCTGGTTATTGGCTGCAACAGAAACCATGGAAGCATCCTTGACCACCAACTCATCATAAAGTGTTTGGTTCTGCGAGGTGATAAAGTTGTTATTTAATTTTCCCAACTGAGATCTTAATGCTGTTATTTCATTATTGGCCTCTTGCAGTTGTTGTTCCAAATGATAGGATTTATTCAATGCAAAGTCATATTCAATACGACATTGATCAAATCCATTTATGATGTTTTGGAGCTGATCCCGGGCTTCAATAGCATCTGTATATTGTACATGTAGCTGTAATTATTAGGGTTTTGGGGTCAAGGGATATTTGGGGCTAGAATTCTCGTTTTCATATTTACGCAAAAGACTTGCAGCATTAACTTCAAATTGAAGTTAAACATATTCACCTTATTTGACGTATGGCACGTATGGCACAATGGTTAAGACAGTCGCCTCAACGCTACGTGTCTCGAGTTCGATTACCACGCAGGTCAACTATTTTTGCGTCTCATAAATAGTTGTCCTGAATCTAGATGTATTTTGTGTCCATCAATTATAGACAACATGTAACGTAATTATCGCACACCCTCGAACACCCCAATTAGAATATTATGTTATAATCATAATACATACACTGATTTTTTAATTTAACATGTGTATGCATTGTTATTTAATAGATTAGTTTCTTGGAATAAAGTTTATTTTTCTTTATTTTGTATTAAATTATGGAATTTCTATGAATACAAATAAAATTGCGACTTTAAAAGTCTTATTACTTTCATTTGCGGTCCATTACAATTAGTTTTGACTGTACAGGGTTAATATGACAATAATTTCCGTTGTATTAATTACTTTTGGGATAAAAATTACCTATATTAAAAATGATATGAATCGATTCAGTAAACGATACTGAACAAACTATTTTCAAGATGTGCGTTTATTAAGTTACACATTGTATGTATAAAGTACCCCGCGACACAGGGATTAATTTCCCTAGTGCGGGAGTTGGTATAAAAAAACACATACTGACAAGTCATCAGTAGTGTCCATAGAATCATTACCGATTCTTTTGGTCGTCTGTAGCGCCTTTTCTGAGACACAGTGTCTCAATATTTGTGTCAGGTAAACATATAATTGATACGATTTTAACCAGTCTATTCGCCCATTTCTCTCTGGCGGTGTGCCAAAAACTTTGCGCTATTTTTCAACTGTAATCTATCATGGACTAGTCATGTTGCAAAGGTAAGTAGAAGAGTATACTGTCCATTTCAGTCTATCGAGGTCAATTAAGTAGTTACAGTAAGGAACTTACACTTATACTTAATAATAGCTGTGCTCCGCGGTTTTACCCGCGTTATGCTCCTCCCCTGTAGGTGATAGCGTGATAATATGTAGTCTATATGTTGACCCAACCTCTTAGTAATATTCATGCAAAATTTGAAGTAAATTCGTGAAGTACTTTTTGAGTTTAGCCCGGACATACATACAGACAAACAGACACACAGACAAAAATTCTAAAATCTATATTTTTGGCTTCGATATCGATGGTAGTTCACGCCCCAAGTATTCTTTTAAAAAATATTCAATGTACCGTTTTGATTTTCCTACGATTTTATTATATGTATAGATTAGATAATAAATTGTCTGGCCTGTTGGTTTAGACGGTAGTGGCCCTGACTGCTAAGCTAGAGGTTGTGAGTTCGTTCCCCATCCAGGACGAATCTTTGCGTGATGTGTCCGATTTTTTGTTGTGTCTGAATTAAATGTATCTATAATATGATTGTATTTAGATATGCATGTCTATCAGTTGCCTGGTTGCCATAGCACAAGCACTGTCAATGCGTTAATTACCTAAAGATTGTAATTAGTTATGTACTTTGATAAGACTTTGACTACATTTAATGTCAAAATACAAAATCAATATTTAGTGTTAATTCAGCTAGTTGTCAGTTTAATCATGCTGGGACTCAATTTGCACCGCCCTCCCGCCCGCAAAAATGTGCACATGCAAGAAGGACAATATAAAAAACAAATTACATGCGCCAGTACGATATGGTGGTATGTGTAATGTTTTTATTTTGGACTTTGTATGGGAATTTGTAATGTATTTTTTTTCTGTTTTTAGCATAATTATTATTAGTTATTTTTTAGTTATTTTCAATACAATGTAAAAATTGTTATGAAATAAATGAAATGAAATGAAAAAAAATATATATAAACCCTTGAATGCAATAAATAAATTGAAATTGACTTTACAAACAATAATTTCAAGTTCTACTACCTGTGCCCCGCGGTTTTAGCCGCATTTAACTTTATAAATTAAAGTTATAGTATACTATGTGTTAATCCAGGGTGTCAGCTAATTCCATACCTAATTTTATTTTTATCGCTCCAGCCGTTTAGACGTGTAGAAGTAACAAACATACACACTCACAAACTTTCGCCTTTAAAATGTGAGAAAACAGAACACAAGGGCGCCGAAGTAATTAATAATATCAATGTTGCTAAACTTAATTGGTTGATTAGCGACATTTGTACATACCAATTAAATTGGTTCCAATTAAATTGACACCCTCTATAGAGCTTTAATTTGAACGCACTGAATAGCTCAACAAATGCTACAAAAGAATAATTTCCTTCTGCGCTTTCACAGATAAAATATTGTAGAACAGTTATGCGGTTGAATTTGTATAGACGCCAGCACATCAAGCTACCTGATCTGTGAAGTTTCCCCAATTGAAAGTGAACCTTATGATTTTGTGATAAAGTTGAAAATCCATAAAAAATGGACAGATTGGGGTAGCTGCATGTGCTGGCGTCTATACGTGGAACATGGTTTTTATACTTCAGTGCCTGCTTTAGCAAATTTGCTATTTGGTGCGGCGGTTGTAGCATTCATTCGTTTATTATATTTCCTGCAGTTTATGAATGAATTAAACTTTGTTCTATTGGGAGAAAATGAGAGCTAACATAAACACATTATAGCTTAGAATATTGTGAAAATATTGTGAAAAACAGCAATAAGATTATATGATATGAATACATTGTTAGGTAATTTGGGAATTACAAAAGCAAATTTATGTATAAAACAGACAATTGTTAATCAAAATTAAGGACTTAGGGTACCGTTTCCACGATCAACGTTATAAAATTTATTTTTTAGATGATCACAACAGAATAACAAAGAACCGGACCACATGATGCAGTCCTATATATTGATTTGAAATATCTTAGATAATGTCTTAAATCCTTTGCTCAATTTATGATTCATAATAATTGACTGGCCATGACAGTCCGCCAACAGAGAGACATGGCGGGATATCGTGTGGAAAGCTGTATCCACCTTTACCACCGTCGTGGATGCTTCTGACTAGCCCAGAATGTGGGCTGCAACAATAGAACTTTAGAGAACTTGGCGTCAAAACGGAATATATTCATTTTCATTATTAAATAAATACAGGTTGAATATATGGGGTCTTTGAGTGGCGACCACCACCTGGCACTACAAAATGGGCATTCTACCTACAAGATGGATCGTAGGTCTTGGGAGGGTCACTATAAACCGCTGGATGCGGGTATCGCAGTACCAGCAATTGAAAAAATCTTCAGGGGCGGTCTTTATTCAGCAGTGGACGTCTTTCAGCTAATATGATGATGATGAATATATCTTCCTTTTCTACGTATTTTTCTGATCTTCGATATGTACCATTCAAACCTGCAGTGATGGCGCTTTTTGACGTCACTATTGTCCTGTACTGTACAGCAAATCGTCGTTGCACAACACGACAACATTCAAAGGGATGTTGTCGTGTTGTGCAACGACGATTTGCTGTAGAGCATTGTATACATTTCATTTTCTTGGCCTTTAAGTCCTGGGTTTTCGTAGTGATAAATTATTCCTATTCATTGTCAAAGAAAGTAGGTACGTTTTTGTTTAATTTGAATACATTTAGTTCAACTGAAAAGATAATTTATTTGAATGATAGTAGAGGTGTTTTTTCCATTTTAACGATGGCCAGGTATCATTAGTGCAGAATCGGAATTAGGGACTGTTACATAACATTCAAGGTATAAATAGTAGATCTAACATAAGAAGCGTTATCTATCCCTGAAACTAAACTAATTTTACAAAACCAGTTTGTAAAATACGAAACACATTTTTTGATTGCCTCGTACAAAATAAATCAACTGATCGCTAATATTTTATGAAAAGTTAATATTTCTTTTTGTGGGCAGTTTATGTTGATAAATGGTACACGTTGTTCAGTTTCATAGGCTATATAAAGTCCATAACTTACGTGCACAACTTATGTTACATTGTGTATGTATGGGTACATATATCCTCTTCACACAAGTCCCACTTTGCCGAAGGTTTGCTGGAAAACAACCTCATTGATTTAAGTTCACTTCTGTACAATAGTTTAAGTTTATAAATATACTTGATTTGTGAACAATATAGAGTAAAAAAATATTAAAGCTTTATTTTAATAGCCTAAACTCTTTTCTCTAGCGATTTCAATTAAGCTGCGACAGAATAAATTTGTGTACAATAATAGCCCTTTATTTTGTTTTAATATTTTTGTGACTCGTTTTGATTTGTTTTGTTTACTTTATTTTGTTTTAATATTTTAGTCACACGTTTTGATCAAAAATTTAAAGAAATTTCAGTGGGGGCACAGTTTTTTTAAATTGATAATTTCCTGATAAATGCAATATTAATAAAATCTGATTACAAACACCAGGTTAAAAATACGCATCGATTAGAGAGGTCTTTTTGAAGTCAATTTCTTATTATTCTATTTTTAATTTGAAACTATTGATTTCTTAAAAAGAATATATCATTTACATAAATAGCACTTAATCTCGACTTTGACGTCGACGTCGTAAGCCCAAACAGAGATGATGAGTGTGATAACCTGAACTCATTTTGTAACGCCTGGCCTGAAATCGAAAAAGACAGGGAAATTTGGAAAACCAAGGGAGAGGCCTTTGCTCAGCAATGGGACACAGATATAGCTTAGTATAAAAAATCTCGACTAAGTGATTATGTGTGTTACTGCAAATTTTATAATTGTTGCACAACTCACATGCTATATATTTTTTATGCTTGTGCTAAATGTACCGGGAAGTAGAGTCCTAGTATTTTTTTAAAAGAACGCTTATAATATACACTACTTAATTTAAATTCAATTACTATTAACAGCTGCTAAATAGAGCAAAGCTATTCTAACGTACAATACTTGTATACTAAGCCGATAGTGATTGACGTTGAACCTTCTTAACGCTAAGTGATGTCGATTACGTATCAGTATCGGTAATATAAATAAGTGTTAAATCGATTTTTTGATCAAAGTAATATTGGAAATAGTAATTTTCAGTAATATTGGATGTAATTTGATAGATTTTGTATGGCACTACCCACGATCGTATGCTATACCAACTAAATTATTATTAATATTATTGCATTTCATAGCAACATAGCTCTTATGAAATAGAAATGACATCTTTAATTGTTATTTTTTTAATTTTCCGTCATGACCATGGGCGTTAAATCCTTCAGGCATAAGAAACAATGGTGTCATTATAGCGTTAGCGTTTTCATTATTTAGTCTTTAGTCACAGTCAAAAAATTTATCTCAGTCTAATCAAAGTCCTACCCCAGTGAGGCAGTGGAGAGTTTTCTAGAGGCTCTATGGAGTTATCGAATCAACACGGAACATCACAATTCATGGCAATATATCCTCCACTTGTGTATATTGTCGAAAATGGTATGTCTAAACTTCACAATCCTACACTAGACATAAAAAATCCAGTTTACACCAGTTTAAGTTAATAATACAACGCCTTGATGCGTCTCCGTGTTGGCGCCAAATATCCATCTTCAGTTGTATTATTTTAGTATTGCCCGATTAGACTTAGGTAGATTGGACTCGATAGACAGACGCGCTCGCAGGATAGAGACCTAACAAGTACAAAGCTGCAAATCTTGGATCATCGGCGTCAAGTTCCAAGCTTATCGGTTTCTACAGGCTGTTTCATGGAGAATGCGCTCAAGACCTCCATGAACTTATCCCTCCATCTCCCTTTTTTATCGGACTACAAGGCGTCGGGAGGCTCTCCACCGCTATGTCGTTGACTTCCCATTATGCCGTACGAAGCGTTTCTCTTTCTCTTACATCATACGCACGGCTAAGCTGTGGAACATCCTCCCAAACGACGTGTTTCCAGACTCATATAACATGGGTTTATTCAAGGTTAGAGTGAACAGGCATCTTATGGGTACGCGCGGTTCACCTTCGACCACATCTTTACTTACCATCAGGTGAGATCGTGGTCAAGCGCAAACCCATTTTGCATTAAACAAAGCGTATTAGTGTGCAGTTTTTATAGTTTGACAGTTCTATGTATGCATTGTTCTATTCCTACGAGGAATATTCGAGAGAGACATCATTACCTTTCGACTAGTTAAGTGGTGTAATTTTATGTGTATTATTATTTAATTTTATAGCTTGTCAGCTTTAAGTTTTTGTAACTTGTTCTGTAGATCGTATGTGTAGATAAATAAATAAATATCCAGGGACATTATTCACACACGGCCATCTGATCCCAATTAAGCAGAGCTTGTACTATGGAAATCAGACGGTTACACTACATACACTACTTTTCTTTTTTAAAACCATACAAATATCTATCCTGAGTGGGAATTGAACCCACGACCTGCGGCGTGAAACGCAAGCACTTACCAACCACGCAAACGAGCCACCAGATAGACAAAACTAAAAATAAATTTCGATTAGAAGGAATATAAAAGGAAGATTGACAAAAGAAGTATACCTGGCCTGTGTGAATGGGACAACCGGAAGGGGAAGACCACGTCGAACATTCTCTGACCAAATTGGAGATGTTCCCAAGAAAGGGCAGGTCAGAAGTACCCTAAACCGGCGAGCATTTATGAAGAATATAATGACAGTAATCGAGGCAAAAGAAGTATGCAAAGATCGTGACAAATGGAAATCCGTTGTCTCTGCCTACCCCTCTGGGAAACAGGTGTGAGTCTATGTATGTATGTATGTAGAAGGAATTATAGGCAAAAAATAAGAACTACTTAATACAGATTACGCAATTGATTTCAGAAGCAACCAGTACCACAATCAAAGGGCCACAGATATTGTAGCACACAATACATATTAATTAACCCTCGTCATCCCGATACTATATTGATTGGCGTCGAACTTGCTCAAAGCCACTCGATGCCCGTTACGTATAAGTGCTTCATTGTTATTGTCGCGTTCTGGGTTCGAACGCCAGTACCAGTAAGGGATTGTAGTGGCTTTTGTAACATTTCAAGAATGTTCTAATTCATACTAGAACAAAACAAAAAGGATAGCTGTTCAAAAGGACATAACAATTCTTAATGCAAAATTGACATTAAACTGTTCTAGAATGAAAAGAATGATGGTGCGAATTTCCTGATGGAAAAAAAAGAAAAAGATGAAGACAAGGATACATGTGTTTCAATTAAAATGGAATATTAGTGAAGGTTCTAGAAAGAAAAGAAATACTTTATTTGAAATTTGAAATAATTTAATGGTAGGTATGTAAGCAGTATATCGAAATCGATATAAGAGATCAAATGAAGTTGAATGCAAATTACGAAGAAGAAGTAAAGGTGAAAAGTGCAAGTGATCAGTGAAAAATAAACTGTGCCAAGTGTTTACAGTGAGAAGTGTATTGTTGACGTCGGGACTCTCTTAGAGTACAGTCGCGGGGACTCTGTAAGTGCGCCACGTTTGTACCCTCACGCAATGCTTGTCAGCTCTAAGTTTCTAAGCATGTTCCGTGATCTCAGTGGTGCACCAACTGACGACGTCAATAATGGCTACGTTTGCAAACACCACTCGCCACATAGGAAAGTCAAAACTGCACATTGAATATTTTTTAAAAAGGATACTTGGGGCGTGTTCTACTGTCGACATCGAAGCCAAAAATATAGCTTTAAGAATTTTTGTCTGTTTGTCTGTATGTATGTCCGGGCTAAACTCAAAAAGTACGGCACGGATTTACTTCAAATTTTGCATGAATATTACTAAGAGATCGGGTCAACATATAAGCTACATATTATCACACTATCACCTACGGGGGAGGAGCTATGATAATTTATAAAGTTTAACACGGGTAAAACCGCGGGGCACAGCTACGAGTAGTTATATATAAATTACACCCAGACCCGGAACAAATAATCGTGCTCATCGTACAAAGATTTTGGTGGGAATCGAACCCACGCACTAGAGAGTGCGTGGGTTCGATTCCCACCCGCACTTAAATTTTTACAACTCTTACATAAATAAACTGTACGAAAAATTAATTTTGTCTGTTGTTTTAATGAAATAAAACAAGTTGCTATTATTACGGTCACCGTAGCCTAGTTGGTAGTGCCCCTGCCTACGAAGCTGGTGGTCCTGGGTTCGAATCCCGGTAAGTGCAAATATTTGTGTGATGAGCACGAATATTTGTTTCTGAGTCATGGATGTTTTCTATGTGTTTAAGTATTTATCTATCTATATAAGTACGTATATCGTCGCCTGGTACCCATAGTACAAGCTTTGCTTAGTTTGGGGCTAGGATGATCTGTGTGACATTGTCCCCAGATATTATTAATTATTTACATTGCGTTAAGATAATGGAGCATCTGATTATGAATAAATTCGGGTTTCAACACTACTACGGTGCGGTGCCGGAAACCCTCTAGTGCGTGGGTTCGATTCCCACCCGCACTTAAATATTTACAACTCCTACATAAATAAACTGTACGCAAAAATTAATTCGGTCTATTGTTTTAATGAAATAAAACAAGTTGCTATTATAATTAGAACATAAAATGTAGGAGCCAACGACAGTAGACACGAAAAATAATAACGTAATTATTGGCGCCTCCTTCAAATATCATAATTTTGTGGATAGCCAAAATGACTTTATAGTATATAATTATCTTACCAACTTCACAAAAGTTACAAAAAATTGAGGCGTACCCTCAATATTATTTATAAGCGCAAAGACATAAATTTGTTCAAAGAGAAAACCTTCAAAGTATACAAATTAATTCCAACAACTAATTAAGCAGAAGCAAGCAGTTCAGAACCATGAAAAATGGCCAACAAAGTATGTAAGTAATTAAATTAGTCGAATCGGAAACCAGAATTGCTTTGAACGTTGGAATTTGTTTGAGTTTCTTGTGTTCAAAGAACATTTTATGTAGAAGAATTTTTTATCACCACGGGCACATTATTTTTCCTTTTTCGGGACAAAAGTCACCTTAGGGTGACCTCGGTCTTCACAGTTAATTATGAAGTCCTCAAAGCTTATTAAGCCCTCCCGGTAGGCCTCTGAAAACGCCTAACTAGTAGGCCTTGTTTGTTTTATAGAATCTGAACTCACTTTATAGACGAAGCGTTATGGTTAACAAGAGAAATAAGATCCCATGAAGGTAACACAGGTAAAAATATTAGACTTAAACTAGATAATTAAACATAATCTCTTGACAATAACTTGATACGAGCTAGCTAAATATCATTTCTCTAATAAAATAAATTTTATAAATGTTTTCATACAAGATGTACCTAAATATCTATGTTACTAGAAATAATATCTAATGTATACAACTATATTACTACAAATATGTTCTGACTATTTACAAGCGCTTTTTAAAGTCTACGTGAATAAAAACCTTTTTTATTTTATTTATTTTTATTTTTTATTAACCACCAATCACAGCGTTCCAATCTAAACAAGGGATAAAACTCGTATTATGGCATAGGTTTTATAATGAACTAGCTGTGCCCCGCGGTTTAACCCGCGTTTAATTTTATAAATTATCATAGCTCCTCCCCCGTAGGTGATAGCGTGATAATATGTAGCCTATATGTTGACCCGACCTCTTAGTAATATTCATGCAAAATTTCAAGTAAATCCATGTAGTACTTTTTGATTTTAGCCCGGACATACATACAGACAAACAGACACACAGACAAAAATTCTTAAAACTATATTTTTGTCTTCGATATCGATTTTAGATCACGCCCCAAATATCCTTTTTTTTTTAATGTTTAATGTACAGTTTTGACTTTCCTACGATTTTATTATATGTATAGATTGTCTGTCTCCTTAGTCTAGCAGTAGTAGCGTAGGTAGATTATGAGGTCCTGGGTACAAATTCCAGGTCGGAACAAAAAGCAATTTTGGGATATTTCGGTTAAGAACATTTCTCAGTGTAAGTACAAAGGAGTTGGTTGGCCCCGTGCCTCGAAGAGAATGCAAAGCCGCCGGTCTTGTACCTGATCTCATTTCAGTTGTGTCGCTAGTCGTCCCTTCGGATTTAGAAAGTGCCCCTGTATTTGCGGACTATGTCTCGCGCCGACGGCTGGTCTCCATTGGCATTAGCCACCATGGCCGAAATTCGACTACAACATTATACCTAACAAAGGTAAGTTTGAAGACGGGAAGGATATTAAGTTGACAAGCGGTTTATCTTACACCAAAAGTATTTTAACCATAAGGTGAACCCATTAAAACCTATTAATTATTGAACTAAGTATAATAATAATATAATATCTAGGGACAATGTCACACAGATCATCCTAGCCCCAAACTAAGCAAAGCTTGTACTATGGGTACCAGGTGACGATATACATACTTATATAGATAGATAAATACTTATTTACATGGAAAACATCCATGACTCAGAAACAAATATTCGTGCTCATCACACAAATATCTGCACTTACCGGGATTCGAACCCAGGACCACCAGCTTCGTAGGCAGTAGCACTACCAACTAGGCAACGGTGACCGTATAAACTGTGCCAGCTGCTAAACTATGTCAATTAAACTCATTAAAGGGCTATAACAAAATTAATTAAAAAAACCATACTAAGAATTCGGATATACCATGTCTTGTATGTACAGACGCTAGCGCATCAAACTACCCTAATCTGTCAAATTTCCCCAATTGATAGTGAACCTTATGCTTATGTGATAAAGTTGAAAATCTTTAAAAGAAATTTGGCATCTATACAACGTTGAAGCCGATTTAACGATTGATAAAGTAATTTTTAACCTTTATTTATTTGAACGCCATTCATGAAAACGATGTTCGGCGACTTAGCCGGTAGAGTCCCTGGTATGGACACCACTTTACTGACTGTATCTAAATTTGCAGTAGGTCTCATAGAGTCTAGTAATTTATTTATTACTGTGGCTACCATGACTTTATCTGCTTTTAAAGAAACAAGAAGATCCTAAAAAGGACCACGACTTTGCTGTGCATAATAGAAACAAGATTTAGTTCTGATAAGAACTGTTTTGCAAGCACTAAACTGTGGCTAAGACTCTTTCTGCTATAGAAACATGAAATAATAGAAACATGAAATAACCCTGATAAGGGCAGTTGTGACTTTAATCAATAGAAACAAGAAAAACCACAGTTAGCACTTTTCACACACATCTTCAATCTTCACCGTTCATAATGATCTTCAGTCTTCAATATTCTTCGCACGTCTTCAAGTTGTTTCTTCTATAAATGTCGGCCTCGCGCCGAGCCGCCGCCGCCGCGCCGCCGCGCGCGCCGTCGCCGTTGAGGAGCCGTTTGCGCACCGCTGTCGCCGACCGCCGAGTGAGGGCCGAGGCACCGGTCTCGCGCGTTTTATCAACTCAGCGAAGAGACAGAGAGAGAAATACGTCTGCGAGCGAGACGGAGCGATACCTAACGTCTGATTGGCAAAATGTACAACATTTCATTGGTTGATTAGGTTTACCTTTGTTGATATTTTTGTATATAAACAGCTCAATTTGTAAATAAATTATTTCAGTATCCAGTCAACATAAATAGTGTTTTAATATACCTTCTGAGCCTAAACCTTCTCTCCAAAGTGGTGACACCGACGTGATAAGCTGCTCAAGAACGCTTAACAACAGTTTTGAAGAAAATTCTAATCTGCTGCCCGGAAAAAAGAAACAAACCGAAAATAATGGAAGAAACAAAATTAGAAAGCCCACCAGAAATCGCGAATATCTCACTCACATTGAGAATCCCACCCTTCTGGCGCGACCGACCACGGCTATGGTTTTTCAGTTTCGAGGCAGCTACTCACGACACAAAAAAAGGCGACAAGCAATTGGCACAAATGGTTATCACTCAACTGGAAAGACAAGATATCGAGCAAATCACCGACCTACTCTACAACCCGCCGGAGAAGGAATACTACAAGGCAATAAAAGAACGTCTCATCGCCGTATACGAAGAGTCGGATAGTCGTCAATTCCAGAAACTCCTCTCAGAAATGGAACTGGGTGACCAAAAACCTTCGCAGCTGTTAAGGCGCATGCGTGATCTGGCACGTGATAGAATTCCTGACGCCACCCTACGTCTTATGTGGACCAATCACCTACCACCACATATCCGTTCCGTGCTAGCCGTGAGCGAATCATTCAGCAATAAAGCCGCCTTGGAAGAGATCGCATTACTCGCCAACAAGATGATGGAGCAAAACCGCGAAGTAGCAGCCGTCAACGTTCAGTCAACAACAGCAACATCTCCCGACATGCAATTTTTGCTGCACGAAATCCGTAAACTTTCACTTGAAGTGGCAGAACTCAAAACGAAAACGGAGCACTATCAGCACAGAAGAAATCGTTTCCCATCTCGCGATCGAAACACTCGTTCTCGTTCACGTGAAGATTCATCATCGCCACTATGTTACTATCACCGAAGATTTGACCCCGAGCAATGAAATGCACTACGCCTTGCTCATTCAAGAAGGGAAAAGAGTCGGAAAACTAAAAAGAACGCTGTTAGCGGCGGAAGACGGCGTTCTAGAATCATCCTACCGCCTATTTATAACCGATAAGAAAACCGGACTGTCATTTTTAGTAGACACGGGGGCAAACATTTCCGTGTTACCTAGAACAAAAGGTCACATCACAACGCCACTCCCATTCAAACTATACGCCGCTAATAACACCGTTATTCCAACCTATGGGGAGAAGACACTAGAACTCAACTTAAACCTTCGACGTCCCTACAAGTGGAAATTTATCGTGGCCGACGTATCGAAACCAATACTAGGAGCCGATTTCCTCAAGCACCACCAACTCATCGTAGATCTAAGGAACAGAAAACTTATCGACAATGTTACGAACCTCAACGTCACGGCACCAGTCCGACCAACGAATATACCTACAGTACGCGGTATCGACATTGAAAATCCATATCACAATATTTTGGCCGAGTTTCCCGGAACGACGAGATTAACATCGATGAATATAAACGACAAGATCAACGTAGAACACTATATTGAAACCGAAG
This sequence comes from Pseudoips prasinana, assembly GCA_951640165.1. Classification (NCBI taxonomy): domain Eukaryota; kingdom Metazoa; phylum Arthropoda; class Insecta; order Lepidoptera; family Nolidae; genus Pseudoips; species Pseudoips prasinana. Next base: position 37,826,075 of record OX621240.1, on the reverse strand, counting down.
GCCCACCAGTGCATTGCCGTGCCCGTCCAATCGCACCACATCGGTACGAAAAAGTGAAAAAAGAATTTGAAAATATGATTGAACAAGGATTATGCCGGCCAAGCAAGAGCCCATGGTCATCGCCACTACACATAGTTCCAAAGAAAAATGGTGATATACGAGTCTGCGGAGATTATCGTCGTCTCAACTCAATTACAAAGCCAGATCGTTATCCCGTCCCTCGCGTGAAGGATTTTAATTATCAGCTGTGTGGAAAAACAATATTTTCCACACTAGACCTGAACCGAGCTTACCAACAACTGAGGGTCCGTGAAGAAGATATAGAGAAGACCGCCATCATCACACCTATGGGATTATTCGAGTTTCCTCGTATGTGCCCAGGATTAAAGAATGCAGGACAGACATTTCAACGTTACATACATCAAGTACTCAGCGGACTAGATTTCGTATTTCCCTTTATCGACGACGTATGCATCAGCTCAGTCTCTGAATTTCAACATCGAGAACACCTAAGAGTCGTACTGAAAAGACTAGAAGAACATGGCATCACTATAAACCCCGCTAAATGCCATTTTGGACAAAGTGAAGTAAAATTCCTAGGATACTCAGTAACAAAACACGGTATCAAGCCACCAGCTGACAAGGTCAAGGTCATCATGGAATACCCCAAGCCCAAGACCATCGAAGAACTCCGACGATTCCTCGGAATGTTAAATTTTTACCGTGACCATGTACGAGACGCCGCGTCTATACAAGCGCCACTAAACGCATACTAACACAACGTCAAGAAACGCGACAAAACAATAATAGAATGGACCGACGAATCAAATCAAGCATTCGAAGCGTGTAAAAACAGCATAAGCAACGCTGTTTTACTCGCTCACCCATCCCATGACGCAACCTACGCATTATTTTGCGACGCCTCAGATAAGTCAGCCGGTGCCGTTCTACAACAATACGTGAATAAAAAATGGCAGCCACTCGCATACTTCTCGAAGAAATTCTCCGACGCGCAAGTAAAATACTCCACGTACGATCGCGAACTTCTAGCTACGTATATGGCAGTAAAACACTTCCGCAAGATGTTTGAAGGACGACAGCTGATTATATTCACCGATCACAAACCACTCACCTACGCCATGAATAAATCGCAGTCAACTACTGAAACACCTCGAAGAACAAGACAGCTTTTGTTTATCAGCGAATTTTGTACCGACATACGTCACATAAGCGGTAAACAAAACATATTCGCCGATGCACTCAGCCGAATCGAAACAATATCTTGCCCCGCAACATTGAACTACGAAGAAATCGCTAACGCTCAAGAAAACGACCCTACCGTACGACAACTTCAACAGCAAGATAATATTACACTAAAGAAGATTATTATTCCAAACTCAAACATCGAACTTTACTGCGAAACATCGACCACGCACTTACGTCCGTACATACCTAAAGATTTTCGTTACGACGCATTCAAGTGTGTACATAACATTAGCCATCCCGGAACGCGTACGAGTCGAAAACTTATAGCACAAAAATATTTTTGGCCTTCAATGAACGCCGATATCGGACTTTGGACAAAAAGTTGTATAGAGTGTCAGAAAAACAAAATACAACGACATACATTCTCCAGTGTTTCAAAATTCCCGCCAACATAAAGATTCAGGAATTTGCATACTGACATCACCGGCCCTCTCCCGCCATCGAAAGAAGGCTACCGCTATCTCATCACTTTCATCGATCGAGAAACAAAGTGGACGGAAGCTATACCTACCGACAACATAACAGCTGAGACAGTCGCAGATATTACCTACAAACATTGGATTACCCGATTCGGATGCCCAGCTACTCTAACCAGTGACCAAGGACGACAATTCGAAAGTCAGCTATTCAACAACCTCATGAAAATAATGGGAATCAAGAAAAATCGCACCACGCCTTATCACCCGCAAAGCAATGGTATAGTAGAACGCTGGCACCGTACCTTGAAAACTGCGTTACGCGCCAGGCTATCGAAATCGAGTACTTGGGTCGACGAGCTACCTACAATTTTATTCGGTTTACGCGCAGCTATACGAACAGACGCCGGAGTTAGTGCAGCCGAACTTACCTACGGCTACAACCTAAGATTACCCGGAGATTTTTTCGACGCAACTACAATACCTACTTCTACAATGGATTATACTTACGTCGAAAATTTACGTGCTACAATCAAAAACAATCAACCGCAATCATCTACAGTGCATCACCATAATAAACAACATATTTTCGTGCATAAGGACTTACAAAATAGCACTCATGTGTTTATTAGAGTAGACGCAGTGAAGACGCCATTTCAATCACCGTAAGAAGGACCTTATCGCGTAATAAATCGAACGGATAAAGTCTTTACCATCCAGTTACCAGGACGTCAAGCAAACATATCAATCGATCGACTGAAGCCTGCTTACCTGTTGCAAGATACCATTACCTCCGAAAACCAAGTTACCACAACATTACCGAATCAAAACCAAGTTACCACAACATTACCGAATCAAAACCAAGTTACCTCAACATCGCATTTGAACAACGTGACGTCACAACCAGCTGATAAGAAAACGCGTAGCGGTCGTGTCGTCAAGTTGCCGATACGTTTCACTTGAAGGGGTGTACTGTGGCTACCATGACTTTATCTGCTTTTAAAGAAACAAGAAGATCCTAAAAAGGACCACGACTTTGCTGTGCATAATAGAAACAAGATTTAGTTCTGATAAGAACTGTTTTGCAAGCACTAAACTGTGGCTAAGACTCTTTCTGCTATAGAAACATGAAATAATAGAAACATGAAATAACCCTGATAAGGGCAGTTGTGACTTTAATCAATAGAAACAAGAAAAACCACAGTTAGCACTTTTCACACACATCTTCAATCTTCACCGTTCATAATGATCTTCAGTCTTCAATATTCTTCGCACGTCTTCAAGTTGTTTCTTCTATAAATGTCGGCCTCGCGCCGAGCCGCCGCCGCCGCGCCGCCGCGCGCGCCGTCGCCGTTGAGGAGCCGTTTGCGCACCGCTGTCGCCGACCGCCGAGTGAGGGCCGAGGCACCGGTCTCGCGCGTTTTATCAACTCAGCGAAGAGACAGAGAGAGAAATACGTCTGCGAGCGAGACGCAGCGATACCTAACGTCTGATTGGCAAAATGTACAACATTTCATTGGTTGATTAGGTTTACCTTTGTTGATATTTTTGTATATAAACAGCTCAATTTGTAAATAAATTATTTCAGTATCCAGTCAACATAAATAGTGTTTTAATATACCTTCTGAGCCTAAACCTTCTCTCCAAATTACTTTGGCTATCTCACGACCAGCTGTCACAATTCTGTGATTACTTGAAACGGAATGAAACATCTGCTTAAAATTTTGTATTCTGTGGTTACTTATTAATTAATGAAGTCTTACAAACTATTGCTCTCAATGCCTTTGTTGTGAACAGAATAGAAACAAATGCAATTATAGTGCTTATAAATTACTAAGATATAGGTAGTTTTTTTATAACCACCAGCGTCTTCCATGACCTTTTGTTTGCATTAATATCAATGAACTACCATTGACTTATATGTATAATTAGACACTCTGTTTCGATTAAAAACTCTGTCCCAGTCCGGCTGTGCGCGAGGTGAGGGGCGCGTGCGCGGCGGCCAAAATTGCTTACTGAGTTGCAGCGCCCGCGCTGCAACTCGGTGAGCAAATTCTCAATATGGGATAGCGCGTCTAGTAGAATACATATAGGTCAATGTGAACTACCCTCTTTAATCCTCATTCGGACGAGAGGCCCGCATCTTCGCTTAGTCGTAGAGTAATAATAACATAAAAGGCCACTAAAATGTTATAAAACTCTCATGCCTGTCATTACCCGCTCATAGTCGAGGTTCGAACCCCAAAGTGGGTGCCCTCCGGCGAGACCACTTTGTTTGTAGATTTATTTGCTAGACAGCTCTTTTCTCTGATGAAGCAGTTAAAGTCTGCTATACTAACATTCATGTTAAAAATTAAAAAATACTTTAGAATAGTTCGAAGGCGAACACTTGTACCCAAGCGGTATATGGTGTGGGTTACACGTTTACTACGTTACTTGTTTACACTTATTATATTAAACTGTAATGTGTAGCTGTTTAATGTACCAATAAAAAAAAATAAGCCGGCTGGTCCTTTGCATCCATGACTTAAATACGAAGATGTGTTTAGAGGTCTACTTAGTGAAGTGCCTCGGAAAACACGTTAAGTTGTAGGGAGTATAACCTTGACAAACGTTACAGATAGTCAAATGCCTAATAAAATTTGCCACCTTTCTCATAGCATCGTAGTGTACACATAGGTCTCTCAATTGCGTTTGGTCAATAAACTCGCAGAATATTGTATTTTTAATCAGGTCATACAATGATTCCTTAACTATTTTGGTCGATTGCAGTAGTCTTGAGTACATATGTAGTCATCATGTCAATAGAAAGACGTATACTGATGGACAAAGGCCTCCCGCAACGATTTCCACGATCCGCTCTCGAGTATCCAACGACCCATGCAAGATAGTCAGTCCACCTTGTAGAGGGCTTGCCCATACTGCTTCTCGCTGCTTTAATCCCGCGGCTAATTAACGAACTACCTGCCTCCGTTCGAAATAAAATAAAAATGTACAACATTATATATGGCCTTTGCGTCTGTTACAGACGATTTACGGAGTATTGTCAGAGAGACATTTCTTTTGGTGGCTAAACAAACCGATGCGAGAGCGACATAGCCCGCAGGCCTGACAAGAGAAGTTTGCGGTGGTTGGTGCCGAGCCGCTTTCATGTCGCGTCTATCTCTTATCAGCAAGTACTCCGAACCAGGCTTCATCACAGATATGTCGGTCCGGGTGGTGGCACTTCCACCCAGAGCTCTCCAGTGCTACCGTTGCCTGGAGAAGGGGCATGTCAGGGCTCGGTGCACAGGGTGCGACCGGAGCGCGTCGTGCTTCGTCTGTGGCCAACAGGGCCACAAGGCGAAGGAATGCACGGCGCGCGCCCCTCACTGCGTAGTGTGTGCCGACCTTGGCAGGCCGGCAAACCATCGCCTGGGCAGCGGTAGGTGCACGCCACCGAAGAGAAAGGGAGCGGGACGTCCTGCCACGTCCGCTCCAACATCGTCGCGGTCCAACGATCCGGGCTCTGGCCCCGGTGGGGTGTCCATGGAGGTGTAAACATTCTTTCCCCCCCAACTTATTTTGCAGGGCAACTTGAACCACTGCATCGCTGCGCAAGCTCTTCTTGCGCAGACGATTGCTGAGCGTTCGGTTGCCCTAGCGATAGTGGCGGAGCCTCACTCCGTTCCCGACCACCCTCGTTGGTTCGGGGCGGATGGGGGCCTCGTCGCCATTTATTGGGCAGGGGGGGAACGTGACCCCCATTGTACACTCCTGGCCAAGGGGCCCGGATTCGTCGTCGTGGAGTGGGGACCAGCAGTCGTGGTGGGCTGCTACATCTCCCCGAATTGCGGCCTCGCAAATTTTGAGGCGTACCTGGACGGGCTAACGAGCCATATTAGCTCTTACCAGTCCCGTCCGGTACTCGTCCTGGGCGATTTTAACGCCCACTCTAATGTGTGGGGCGATGCCCGGGACGACGTTCGAGGGGAGTTATTGCTGGAATGGGCCGCCGGACTGGACCTCCGTCTTTTAAATCGGGGTTCAGTCAGCACCTGTGTGCGATGGCAGGGGGAGTCGATCGTCGACTTGACGTGGGCGACTCCCTCGGCCATGCACCTGGTCTCGGGGTGGAGAGTTGCGGAAGAAATTGCCACGCTGTCGGATCACCGTCACATCCTTTTCAGCGTGGCCTTCCGTCCGCCCCGAGGCGGCCCTGACCGCAGTAATGTTGTCCCGCCACGGCGCTGGTGCCTACGCCGCTTGGACCGCGACATGTTGACGGCTGCCGCCGTCGCCATCGCCTGGGGGGCGAGTGAAGGTGGAGAGAGGATCCCGTCCGATCCCAATTCGCAAGCGGTCTGGTTCCGGGGCATCATGTCTCGCATCTGCGACACGTCGATGCCCCGGATCCGCCCGGGTGACAGACGAGGCTCGCAATATTGGTGGTCGGCCGAAATCGCGCGGCTCCGTTCGGAGTATGTCGCAGCGCGTCGCCGACACCAGCGGGCCCGTCGGAGGAGGCGAGCCAATGCCGAAGAGGCTGCCGGAGCGCACAGGGCGTACCGAGTCGCCGTCAAGGCGCTATCCATCGCGATAGCGGAAGCCAAAGCTCGGTCCTGGAACGAGCTCATCGAGGGACTGGATAGGGACCCATGGGGGCGCCCGTACAAAATGGTACTGGGCAAGCTCAGACCGTGGGTCCCTCCGTTGACGAGTACCCTGGACCCGGATTTCCTGAGGAGGGTGGTGGACACCCTCTTCCCTAGGGTCCAGGACAGTCCCTCGGACCCTCCGTCACCGTCGTACCATGATTGGGACGACCAGTTGGAGGTGACGGAGGGGGAGTTGGACCGAGCAGTACGGCGACTTGCGGCCCGAAATACCGCCCCTGGCCCGGATGGGATACCGGGCAGGGCGTGGGTTTGCGCCCTGGCAGTCCTGGGGGACCGATTGAGGCAACTGTTCACCAGTTGCCTCCGTAGTGCCGTGTTCCCCACCTGCTGGAAAGAGGCAAGGCTTGTGCTTCTGCAGAAGCCGGGCAGGACCGCCGATTCTCCCTCGGCGTTCCGACCAATCTGCTTGCTAGACGAGGCGGGCAAGCTCTTTGAGCGTGTCATAGCCGCCCGTCTCAGCGAGCATCTGTCGCGCGTTGGCCCCGATTTATCGGACAGCCAGTTCGGATTCCGGCAGGGACGTTCGACGCTGGACGCGATCAACCGCGTCCGCGCCCTGTCGGAGCCCACCGTTCGGGCGGGGGAGGTGGCGTTGGCGGTGAGCTTAGACATCGTCAACGCCTTCAACTCCGTCCCCTGGCGGGCGATACGGGAGGCACTGGTCCATCATAACGTGCCTCCCTATCTCCGTGGTATAGTCGGGGCATATTTGCGCGACAGGACGATTAAATTCGTCGGTCGGAACGGGATTGAGATCCAGAGGGAGCTCTCCTGCGGGGTTCCTCAGGGGTCCGTGTTAGGACCTCTGCTATGGAGCCTCGCGTACGATGCGGTCCTGCGGATAAGCCTCCCTCCCGGGGTGAGCGTCGTCTGCTATGCGGACGACACGCTCGTCATAGCCCGGGAGGTAAATTTCCAGCGGGCGGTACGGCTCGCCGAACTCGGTGTTGCGTGTGTCGTCACGGCCATAACGCGACTGGGCCTTCGGGTAGCGCCTCACAAGACCGAGGCGCTATGGTTCCACGGCTTACGCCGTAGGGAGGAACCACCCAGTACGTCGATGCGTGTAGGTGACGCAGAGGTCAGGGTGGGGCGGTACATGAAGTACCTGGGCCTCACCCTAGACAGCCGATGGGGCTTCGAGGAGCACTTCGAGCGTCTGGCCCCCCGAGTGCGCCGGGTAACCGGAGCGTTACACCGGCTTTTGCCGAACCTCGGGGGTCCTAGGGAAGAAGTCCGCCGCCTCTATGGAGGTGTCGTGCGATCCATGGTCCTTTATGGGGCGCCCGTCTGGTCTGAACGCCTGACGGGCGCCTCCCGCTGCAGAGCTATCTTGAACAGCCTGCAGCGTGTGGTGGCCATACGGATCGCACGAGGATATCGAACGATATCCTTTGAGGCGGCGACACTCCTGGCGCGCTTTCCACCGTTTGATCTCCTGGCGGCAGTCGACGCGACGGTTTTCACCGAAATCCGCGTCCGCCGGGAGAGCGGCGAGGCGCCAGAGCAGACGCTCGTTGCCTACAGGCGGGAAGCACACCGGCGCGTACTTGCACAGTGGCGCGCAAGGCTTGAGTTGCGGCTGAACGCGCGCCAACGTGCCGTCGGTGCTATCCTGCCTCACCTCGAGGCCTGGGTGGGAAGGAAGGGCGGTTGCGTCACCTACAGACTGACTCAGATACTCACCGGACACGGGTGTTTCGGTGAGTATCTGTGCCGGATCGGCCGAGAAGTGACGACACACTGTCACCATTGCGGGAGCGACCTGGACTCTGCCCAGCATACGCTGGAGGAGTGCCCGGCCTGGGAGGCCGAGAGACGAGTCCTGGTCGCTGAAATCGGACGGGATCTTTCGCCGCCAGCAGTCGTGTATGCGATGCTGGCTGGCGACTCCACCAAATGGGACGCCGTGGTCTCCTTCTGCGAAGCAGTCATGCTCCAGAAGGAGGCCGCCGAGCGGGATCGGGAGCGAGCCGACCCCGTTCGTAGACGGAGGAGGCGTCGGGGCGGCGGCGGCAGCCGTTAGCCCTACTCCCCTCGGGGTTGCGGTGGCAGTATGAGAAGTGTCCTCTACTGCCGCCATATGCAAGCAGCCCCGGGAAGACAGCGAACTGTTTGTGGCACAGTCGCTGTGCCGTACTGGCAGGAGTCGGCAAATGGGGAGGGCAACTCACAGTCCTCCCCGGGTGCGTGTCCCGACCATCTGGGACACGGCGCAAAAGGGGGGCACCGGAGCAGCATACCCGCGTTCCCGGGGCTCCCCCCATCAGGCGCCAGAAGAAGTCCACGGCAGGTTAGGTTTAGTCGGTGCGAGTCCGACATACCCACCCGCAGACACTTTTTGCGGGTGGCATGCATTAGCATTCCCCCTGCCTTATCAAAAAAAAAAAAAAAAAAAAAAAAAAGGCTTCATCACAGATCTTACAACCCTCCACTACACGTTTGTGCCATTCAACTCAATTTTCAGCGAGCTTTTCCCAGCTCCAGTGGTCAATTTTAAAAGCGGCCATATCCCGTTTGGTGCAGTCTTTAAAGCGAAGCAGAGGTCTACCGACATTGCGCTTCGCATTAGCTGCCGCACCCAACAGAACACATCGTGGTATTCGAGTGGGTTCCATTCCGTGCACATGGCCAAACCAACGAACCAACCAATGTACAACTTTAAAACTGTTCTAAAACAACACATGATAGACCTATTATGACTTCGTTATGATATTTTCCTGATACAAAGCACTGTGTCAGGATGGTGTCAAAACAAAATCAATGTTGTACTATTGTTTTTGATATTTTTAGTTATAATATATGTTTACTGCATGTATATTAAACCGACCAAATTGAGGCGCTCTTAGCCAGATGCTCTCACCAGTCCGTAAGTGATTGGCGAGGTCAAGCAACTAGGCTCGCGGTCAGTCCATAGATGGGTGACCGCCAAAGTGGTTTAATTTGTGAGCGTCTCCGTGCTTCGGACGTTAAGCCGTCGGTCCCGGTTGTAGCCATTAGGCAACAGTCGTTAAGCCATGTCAGACGCCTACTGGGCGGCTTGAACAACTCTGACACCAGGGTAACCACTGCCCATACGATAAGTAAGTAGTATTGAGTCGAATCGAATTTATCACACACAAACCCCCGTGGTTTAAGTGGCAGTAAGAACTGTACGCAAATTTTATAAATATATGTTTTGGTAATAAATAAAAAAGATATCTTCTTACGCTAAGCGGCCATAGGCTATCTTGAGTCTATACTACCGTGCTATAAATACTGGTCTAACCAACTTTATCCCTAAGTTTCCCAGGCGGTCGAGGTTATTGATTACTGTAATCTTCTGATAAGACAGTCAAAAGTCTCGTGTACCTAATATAAATGAGTTCATCAGCATTGCTCCTGCTGAATATAAAAACAGTACTTGAGAATTATAGCGCCACATTTATAGGAGACCTAAAAACTAGACTTACGAGATTCATAATGGTGAACTGAGGGCCGTATTACTTAAGGCTCATAAACTGAAGGGTCTGAGTTACAGTGCTAATGTAAGCAGTTACACAATTAAAACACATGAATACTTTGAAGTCAGAATAAGTATCATTAGAGATTTGATCATCAAATTGCCGATGTTATCTAAAATGTAATCTGGGTATAAGTACCTAAGTATTTAATTTTATTTTACCTTTAAATTTACATTAGACGACTACTGTTATAAAAGAAAACACTTAAGGCCCATTATCATTTTCACAAAATGATAAAAAAAAACTTAAAATTTTACGAGAATACTTTGCCTTCATTACTTCAAAAAAAAAAGTCTGTTTAAACTGATAATTGATGATGATTTTTTATATAAAAACCTGTTTATTGCTATATTTAACAGGTCTTTGCTAATCAAAAAGCAAAAGAGTAAAAAGGTTTGAGACACGTAATTTCATTATACACATAATGTAAATACTAGATATAAGTATAATCTCATATTGCATACTACCCGTCTCCACAAAATAAGTAACTCTTTTATGGGGCAATGTATAAGATTTTATAACAAACTTCCCAATGATATTAGAGAATTGTCTACGAATAAGTTTAAAAGAATTATTAAAGCCAAATTGTGTAGCAGGGCATATTACAAAATTTCTGATTATTTAAGTGGTAAAAGTGCTTGGGATGGAGTTGTTCTGAGTCAACACACATGATTGTAATTAATCTTAAGTATATTTTATTTTAAAAAAGGATTCCTACTGAGTTTTCTGGCAGTGTTTCTCAGTAGCTGCCACGTCATGCACTGCACGGTAGGGTAAAAAAATATGACGATTCCACATAAATGTAAAATTTTTACGGAATAAAGTTACTTTGACTTTGACATTATCCACTCCTGGGCATAGGCATCCACATGGTTTTGGGGATGGCGTTTGGCTTTTAAGTGGTAGCTGCTACCACGTATATCTATATTATATTTTTCTTTATCACAGCCCATATGTTACACTATTTTAGGAAACTAATAAAACAAGTGACATTTTGTATCACTCAGAATGAAAACACTGAGATACTCCTAAGACATCCTAAAGAAGACGGGCATGTTGGTATGGTTGGCAAATGCTTGCTTTTCACGCCGGAGGTCGTGGGTTCGATACCCACCCAGGACAAATATATGTGTGCATGAACATGTCTGTTTGTCCTGCGTCTGGGTGTAATTATCTATATAAGTATGTACACATAAGTCAAGTCAAGTGCTACAAATTAAAAGGAGCATATGTAGTATATTAGTTAACTGGTTTCCATAGTACAAGCTCTACTTACTTTGGGATCGATGTGTGAATAATTTCTCAGGATATTATTATTAAGCAAGCCCGCAGGAAACAATTTTTTTCCTTAATAAAGGTGAATCGTTTTACCCAATCAATATTAAAATCATTTAACCATTTTGTTAGTGATAGTCTTTCTGTATGTGATTGGGTCACTGTTAAACTGAGTTTTCTGTGTCTGAGTGCTCCTTTATAGGTCACACATATTACGCCTATATGTGGGATAAATACAAGTTGTACATATAAAGTAGGTATGCAAGTCAGATTAACAGAGTTTTTATAGCTAGATAGTGTTGTGATAACTACCTGAATTCCGAGTGGAATTGAGATCTAGTTTTATTTCCGGAAGATGCTTCTATCTGTTTACGATTCCGTACTTTTATTATTATTTCTTTGCTGCAGAGCTGCTATGTTGGTCACCATAGCCTAGTTGGTAGTGCTCCTGCCTACGAAGCTGGTGGTCCTGGGTTCGAATCCCGGTAAGTGCAAATATTTGTGTGATGAGCATGAATAGTTGTTTCTGAGTCATGGATGTTTTCTATGTATTTAAGTATTTATCTATCTATATAAGTATGTATATCGTCGCCTGGTACCCATAGTACAAGCTTTGCTTAGTTTGGGTCTAGGAAGATCTGTGTGACATTGTCCCTAGATATTATTATTGTTATTATATAGGAGCGGTAAGTTTCACAGAAGTAACCAATGCCCTTCCATTAGCGTTACAGTAATTATTTACTGTAGCACTTGCTGAAGTTGACGCCATTGTCTAGCTTATACGGATATTGTCGCATGTTTCTAATTGAACACCTGGGTAAACTAAACGTGGTTTGTTCATATTGTCTTTGATTTAAACTAAGTTAAGGATTATCTGATGATGATGATGTTGGAAATAAAATTTTCATTCTTTTCTTCCTTTTCTATATATCCCTAAGATCCCACTGTGGGTAGGTTGGTACAAGTCCATCTTAACGTATCCCTCAGACGGATATCCATGAAAAATTTACCAAGGCAAACAAATTAAGGTTATTTTACTATACAGAACTATAAATACTTAACTCTATTTATTATTATTATTATTTATTTATTTCAGACATTGTACATCCATATAATTGTTAGTATTATAATAACTTAAAACTATCCCAGTTAAGTAGTCTAGAACTTAGTTGAAGCCTCTTCAACAAGTTCTAGACTGCTTAACTTATTTCAGTCTTTCAACTTGGTATTTCAAACGTGTTCAATGCCCCAGTAGAGGACAGTCAGGTCTCTCGCAAATGATGCGAAGGATGCTATTGGTGCTCCCTCGTATTCGATGCATCAGGGTGGCGGTCCTCTTGCGGATAATTGTTTCAAAACTATCAGTTGTCGCCTCCGCATGACGCGCTGCCAGATCGTGGAAGCCCCAATAGCACCCTCAGCGCGTTATTGTATTGTATACGGAGTACGTTACGAGTATAGGCCCCTGACCCACAGACTGCACGTGTAAAAGGTTTGGCAGATTGCTTTGAACCTGCGGCCAGCATGTTACATCGGACCAACAACGCTCTTCGTTATCTCTCCATATCTTGATCATCCTTTACATACTCGCTTAGGATGTGACTAAGGTATTTAAATTCTGTGACTCTGTTTAGGGTCACCCCGTACAAGTAAACCGGGGGGATCACTGCAGGCTTCTTTGTTCCAACCCTGAAGACCATCATCTTACTCTTCTTAACATTATATACCAACCCGTGTGTGTGCGTATTTCTCACATACCTCCAGCAGCCGTCGGAGTGCCTTAATTGAAGGACTCAATAAAACGATTCATAAATGGACAAAGTTAAGACTTACTTCAGAATTGTTAACACCAATATGTGACAAGCAACTGTGGCCAACACCTTAAAACTAGTATTAGGTTACATAAAATGTATTTATAAAAACGGAACTATAAATACTTAACTATATTTATGAATGGGCAAAGTTAATTATTACTTCGGAATTGTTAAAACCAATATGTGACAAGCAACTGTGACCAACACCTTAAAACTAGTATAAGGTTACATAAAATGTATTTATAAAAACGGAACTATAAATACTTAACAATATTTATGAATGGGCAAAGTTAATTATTATTTCATAATTGTTAAAACCAATATGTGACAAGCAACTGTGACCAACACCTTAAAACTAGTATTAGGTTACATAAAATTGATTTATAAAAACGGAACTATAAATACTTAACTATATTTATGAATGGGCAACGTTAATTATTACTTCAGAATTGTTAAAACCAATATGTGACAAGCAACTGTGACCAACACCTTAAAACTAGTACCTATATAGGTTACAAAAAAAAATATTTATAAAAGGGGCTGCACAAATAATATTGATAATTTTGTATTATTTGCGTGGCAACACTAAGCGGTGACATTTGACAGGGAGTTTCGGGAGTTTTGGCGCCAACGCGGAAAAAGACGCATCGAGGCTATGTTTTATTTTCAAAAACTTGTGTAAATTCGAGTTTTTATGTGTAAATATGGTGGATTTTTAGACATAACATCTTCGACAGCGTACACAAGTGGAGGAAAGTGCGATATTGCCGTGAATTGTGATTTTCCGTGTTGTAACCAAAACTCCATAAAAGCCTCGAGTAAAGTCTCCACTGCTTTACTGGGGTTGGACAAGGACTATGTATGACTTGACTGTGACGGACTTTACTTGACAATGACGGAAATAAATGATAGGTATTTACTGAAGGCTTATAAGGCCAAAGAAGCCAGAGCCGTAAAACGGAATAAAAAAAACTTGTGTGTACTTATGTACACGCGTTAGAAGTTATACTTCTTAATATACAACTTGAATAGTTATCAATTTTCATACCACCTAGAACTAACGTCATGTTGTTATTTTTACGACGCGCGCGCACGATGCACGCGCATCGTAAAAATTCACTCTCATACCACCTAGAACTAACTTCATGCTGTTAAATTTTTTGGTGTCGGTGTGCGCGCGCATTGTAAAAATTCACTCTCATCATTTTTCTCCATCGCGCCAAAAGAAGTATAACTTCAAAAAAAAACATTTGACAGGTAGACGAACCGAATGGATCAACACCGAATGGTCACCGTAGCCTAGTTGGTAGTGCTCCTGCCTACGAAGCTGGTGGTCCTGGGTTCGAATCCCGGTAAGTGCAAATATTTGTGTGATGAGCACGAATATTTGTTTCTGATTCATGGATGTTTTCTATGTACTTAAGTATTTATCTATCTATATAAGTATGTATATCGTCGCCTGGTACCCATAGTACAAGCTTTGCTTAGTTTGGGGCTAGGATGATCTGTGTGACATTGTCCCCAGATATTCGAGCGCACTACGAGTGGGACATGTCAAAATAAGGTACCGTCAAGTACTCTATTATATAACCGTTGTAATGTTGTAATATATATAAAATTATTATCTGCATATGGAATTGAATTGCAGTAGATTTAATACATGAAAACGCCCATAAATTATACTTTTTGGCATTCATTCGTCTTATAACTAAATTCATTGCTAGTTTATTAACCTTTAATAAAACTGGTTATATATTCTTATTATATAAGTTTTACATAAAGGCTTTATTATCTTAAGTACCCAACTTAAATCAAGTATTATGCAGCCAATGGTTTACCACAAAACATTTTACCCGAAGAATAGACACTTTTTGCACCTTTTTATTAGGCAAATGGGTCAGTCTCGGAGGTCATAAATACAACAGGGACGAATTATAAAACGTAATACATTACAAAGGGCGACACAAAGCGGCTTATAAAAGAATTTACTTAGTCATCAAGCCTTACGTTATAGGTAACAGGGTATGAACTGCATATCCCCATGGTTACAAGTTGATGAAGAACAGAGATAGAGCACGTCACCTTACCTATGCTCACAGTGATACACAAATAAGTACTGTTTTAGAAGCACTCAACAGATTTCATCACTTCCATGTGATAATCGAATTGAATTTTATTTAACAATAACTGTTTACAGCCTATGGAGAAATCTCGTAAATCATACTAATATTAAAAAGACAAAAGTTTGTGAGTGTGTATGTTTGTTACTCTTTCACGCAAAAACTACCAAACGGATTTTGATGAAACTTTGTAGTAATATAGCTTACCAACTGTGCCCCGCGGTTTTACCCGCGTTAAACTTTATAAATTATAGCCTATGTGTTCATCCAGGGTGTCAGCTAACTCCATACCAATTTTTATTAAATCGCTCCAGCCGTTTAGACGTGAATTAGTAACAAACATACACACTCACAAACTTTCGCCTTTATAATATTAGTGTGATATACCGGTATAACACAAAGACAATAATTTATAAAGTTTAACGTGGGTAAGACCGTGGGGCACAGCGAGTATGTAAAATACGAACAGTCAAATTGATAACCTCCTTCTTTTAGGACTTGATGGGTGTGTGAAACGTCACACACACACATTAAATCCAACGCCAACAGCGCCAGCCCAACGTCCAGCTAAGACATCGAAAAATAAGAATATGCAAGCCTGATGTTTCTTTCTGACTTCCTTCTACAAGTATTCCATCAAGGTAGCGACAAAAAATTGAAGGCTAGCTTGGATAGAACCCTCCCCGGCGAGGACTAAATTGCCCCCTTTCCCTGATCAGTGATCGCAAGCCAGTCATCCGTTCCTATCACATATTTTTTTAGTATACTATCTCTGTTCTTTAGGGTCTCACTTACTCACTTATCGTAAGGACAGTGGTTACCCTAGTGTCAGAGTTGTTTAAGCCGCCCAGTAGGCCTCTGACATGGCTTAACAACTGTTGCCTAATGACTACAACCGGGACCGACAGCTTAACGTGCGCTCCGAAGCACGGAGACGCTCAAGAATTAAACCACTTTGGTGGTCACACATCTATGGACTGACCGCAAACCTAGTAGCTTAACCTCGCCGATTGCTTACGGACCGGATATCTAGCTATGAATGAGTCTTTCTCTCATCCCATTAAGGTGCCCCCAAGTCTTTTCACTTAAATTACCAAATTACCGGCTGCACAATAACCAAATTGCAACGATGGCATAAAAACTAAATACTGCTTAAGAGCAGTGCACTTAGTTACTGACAGCCCAATATTTTTAGCAAAAATAAAAGCAATTTTTATACTCGTGTTATTTCCTACAATTTTGCTCATAACATACCATTATTTGGAGAGACGCAGATTTAGCGGTCACTGAACAAACTCAAAAACTTTTTACCATCTGAGACAAAAGTAAAGCTTGTACCATCACTACTTTTTCCTCTCTGTTACTTCGTCCTATTTGCGGAACCCACCAGGCTAATAAACGAGACCGTGATCTGAATAGCTATATCACTTTCACATTAAATATTCGTAATTAAAAACAACTTTGTAAGTAATCACAAATGGGTCTTCTTACCGTTCTTAATTAAATTGTATGCCCATTCCCTACCCCTTAAACCCCACAGAAATTACCCCTTTACAATGTTAGCTTTTGAACCGGAAGACGCAGCGTGGGCAGGCCTCTACAAGATGGACCGATGATCTTGTGCGGGTCGCTGGAAACTGCTGGATGCGAATGGCGCAAGACCGGAAATTGTGGAGATCTTTGGGGGAGGCCTTTGTCCAGCAGTGCACGTCTTTCAGCTGATATGATGATGATGATGTTGAATGTTAGCTTCGTAGCATTTCTGCACGGCTTTTATAAACTGGACTCATACATTTGATATATCGATATATTTCGCGTTGGTCTAGTGGTAGCGTGTTCAACCGCAGAAAATGAGGTCCGGGGTTCAAATCCCGGGTCGGGCCAAAAAGTGACTTTGGGACTTTTCCGTAAAGAAAATTTCTCAGTATCAGCCCGAAGTATGGGAGGTGGCGGTATTATACCCCCGGAAACAGGTCAGCTAAATACAGTACAGGTAATTAAAGACTTATACCGATATCAAACGTAGAAGAATGTTCTTCATTTGAATTTATATCCACCATAACGTGTCAGTTAACTGTCAAAACTCATTGATAAATGAATTAAAAACTATTTTATATTTTTTCTCGTAATTATTTCACTTTTCTTAGCCAGATAAAATAACTTTGCAACTGAAGCTTAATATTTAATAACGAAGCATACAGCTTTAATAATGAGTTAGAAAAAACGGAACGTTATAAATAATACTGGGTACTGGCGAACACGCAAGCAGTTACTATGGTTTTATGAATTTACCGTTAACAAGATCTAAGTACACTGACAACTGTCCCCTTAAACAATCCCTATTATTCTCTATTCGTTGGTTCCCTTCACTCATAAATTCCTATACTTTCACACACAAAATCACCAATCGCTCGCTCTCCACATTTATCAATAGGACTAGTGGTTCATTATAGTAATAATAAGAATTAAGTTTAGTTTACAATTTGTAGTGTAGTATCGTCTTACGTAATTACTTTGGAACTTTGTTACTCTAAGTTGATCGTTTTAATAGATATTTCTTTTTCTCTTAAAATTAGCTTAACCAAAGGAAAGTCCAAGAGATCTGTAAGTTTTAAAAATACTAAGCAGGATTTTCTAAGTATTTGTGAGACCCACAAATAGTTGTTCTGAGTCTGGATGTAATTTGCGTCGTTCTATTATATGTTTGTAAATTACCCCGCGACACAGTGATTAGATTCGCTAGTGCGGGCGTTGTCTTAAAAAAAAAACTAAAATTATGCACCGGTCCCTCACAAAGTTGAACTAATTAAGATCTACATTAAGTCAAATTTGATTATAAGGTTTCTGTCGTTCATCTTATGTGGAGAGCTTATTATTATTATTTGTTGACCTTCATTAGTGTAATTTTTAATGAAATGCTCCTGTATGTCGTTTTACTTTTGCTGTAAATCATCATCATCATCAACCTGCTATCGTCCACTGGTCGCCGTTGTTAGTGACACGATTTTATCACCTCGTTGCATCCAGCGGTGGCGGGTGCAACTACAGATAATGAGATCTTGGGTTGAAATCCCGAGAGTACCTCCCGTTGCAGAGCTAAACTCAAGAGCAAGGGTACGTGTCCCCACCCTCTGGGGCGTGGAGCAATATACCCGTGTTCCCAGTACTCCCACGACCAGGCACCAAGAGCATCTAAGGCAGCTTAGATCTAGTGGCGCGACATACTGACATACCCACCCGCGGACACTTTTTGCTAATAGCATGCGTAAGCACCATTTCCTGCCTTAACAAAAAAAGAACAAGCCCTATTACATGGTTTAATGACTGTTTTATTTTGTTTGCAGCCAGATTCACCGACTTAACCTGCCTTTCAAGCATCGAGACAGTCAGAAATGAAACCATAATATGCGCACACGACTATGACTGGGCTGGTTGGCGAGGTTGGTAAATGCTTGCCTATCACGCCGCAGGTCGTGGGTTCGATTCCCACCCAGGGCAGATATTTGTTTGCATGAACATGTCTGTTTGTTTGGTCCTGAGCCCGGGTATAATTATCTGTTTAAGTATGTGTTTACAAAAGAAATGTAAAATATGTAATATTTTCGTTATCTGGTTTCCATAGTATAAGCTCTGCCTCTGCATCATATGGCCGTGTGTGAATAATGTCCCAGGATATTATACACTTTTCGATTCTAGGTGCTTAACATTACTGATCACTAAAAGACTGGTGAGAGCAAAAATTTATAAGGGACTGTTTGGAATATAATTTTGAACAATACAACTCGATACATTCTAATCTACTTAGTAAACTATCTAATATTAGAATACAACACGTGTAAAACACAACCACCTGGGAAATATATTTCACTCGTAACCTTTCTAGTATGTCTATATAACGATACTTCCATATTCGGGTCAGTAAATGTATAAAACTACATGTATAGTGAATAACCCTTACAGATTTATGGCCGTACTTTTAGGGCCACTTGTGTTATTAAGCATTTAATTAATTTGTAAGTCGTGATCTCTGATATCAGGGTGATAAAGACCATGATTGAGGCACTTAACATCTGCGCATAATATACTGTGTTCTTCTACTAGAGACCGAACCCTTCAGTTAGTCCGTCCGATAATCTTCTGTTTAAATTGGTCAATAAAAAGTCCACGACTAATGGAAAGCACTATATGGATTCAATGTAGAAATAATGATGGTTTTTAGGGTTCCGTAGCCAAATAGTAAAAAACGGAACCCTTATAGATTCGTCATGTCTGTCTGTCTGTCTGTCTGTCACAGCCACTTTTTTCCGAAACTATAAGAGCTGTACTGCTGAAACTTGGTAAGTAGGTGTATTCTGTGAACCGCATTAAGATTTTTACACGAAAATAGAAAAAGAACAATAATTTTGGGGGGTCGCCATACATAGAACTGAAACTCATTTTTTTTTTTCATCGTACCCATACATGTCTATGGATAGGTCTTTAAGAATAATATTGAGGTTCCTAATATCATTTTTGTCTAGACTGAATAGTTTGCGCGAGAGACACTTCCAAAGTGGTAAAATGAATGCCCCCCCCCCCCCCCCCCTCCCTGTAACTTCTAAAATAAGAGAATGATAAAACTAAAAAAAATATATGATGTACATTACCATAGAAACTAACAATGAAAATTGTTTTGTACGAGATCTAGCAAGTAGTTTTTTTTGATACGTTATAAACCGCAATTTGCTTTCATTTAATCAACTGAAATACTTGCTGCTACGTAACCCTTCATGTGCGAGTACGACTTGCACTTGGCCGGTCTTTTAAAAATAATTAAATACTATGTAAGATATGAGAACGTCATATCATATCAATGATTCCATAATACAATCTTATATAAAACAAACAGGACTATAAAAAAGGCCTTGACTAGTGGCTAACATTTTATTGATTCGATTGATATTGATTGATTTGATGGGATTGATTGATATTGATTGATTTGATGGGAGAAATTATAATAATAAATTACTACTTATGTAACTTGTAATAACGTAATATAATGATCATTTATTTGAAAAATAAGGCCTTGACTATTGGCTAACATTCTATGGCTTCCATAGATAAATTATTGTAGGTAATTGATCCCGAATACAAAAATAAAAGTATATTTTATATTATCTTAATATAAGATTTAATGACGTAAAATTATTAATATCTTGGGACATTGCCATCTGATCCCAAACTAGGCAAAGCCTGTACTTTGGTAACCAGACAACTAATAAACATACTTATATATTTCTAAATGGTGGTATTTGTGTGGTGTGACTTTGAGAGACAGAATTCGAAATACTGATGTAAGAGAGCGTTGTGGTGTGAAAGAGGATGTAGTCACACAGATTGAAAAAGGTATGCTGAGTTCGTTTGGCCATTTAGAAAGGATGAATGAAAGAAGATTGACAAAAGAAGTATACACATATATATGTGTGAATGGTACAACCGAAAGGGGAAGACCTCGTAGAACATTCTCTGATCAAATCGGAGACGTACTCAAGAAAGGTCAGGTCAGAAGTACCCTAAGCCGGCGAGCATGTATGAAGAATATAATGTCAGTAAACGAACCGAAATAGGTATGCAAGGATCGTGACAAATGGAAGTCCGTTGTCTCTGCCTACCCCTCTGGGAGACAGGTGTGAGTCTATGTATGTATGTATATTTCTAAATACAAACATATTATAGATAAATTACACACAGACACAGAAGAAATATCGGGTTCATACAAAACATTTTCTCCTGAGTGGGAATCAAATACACAATTAAATATGACAATCTATTATTACAATTTTATATTAAATCGTATCCTTGCCCTCTGTCTTAGTTTTGGTTACATTGTGTCATTCCACATAACAACTACGTACCTTATTATACACAATTTTCCTTCTTAATTTTCCTCCACATTACTGATAACATTTATTTTATTATTTTAATACTTCTGCTCTCGACTGTACGGCTCAGCGGCAGGAGATACTAATATTCTGTTCTTATTATAAAACTTTTGTAATAACTGTACTGGTACTGTTGTAACGTTTATTTGTTTCATTTATTTCGTACGCACGTGTATTACTGACGACAGTCACAGAGTTAGGGTCGTAGCACACATATCAAAACGGAAAGGGATCGTCACCGCCTCGCCTTTCTCCTCGGCGTCAAACAGTCGTCCACTTTACGTAACCACGTAACGTAAACGGATCAGAAGCTCCGCCCCGTCGACTTTGCTACAGCTTGGCGACGCCGCGCTTACGGATCGCCGATCGCTGTTTGACGGCTAGACGTCAATCATTTTGTATTCGTATTTTGGTTTAAAATAAAATGAATAACACTTTTTTTACGAGTGTACCTGCGCGAACGTTTGCAAAGGCTAACTTCACGATCGACTCTCTCGTGAATCGTACAGCACGTGCGGCAATGCAGACCGCGCGGGCGGAGAGTGGACGAAGATACGTAAGCTAGCGTACGGAGAGCCGTCAGCGAGGGTACGGAAAGCCGACAGCAAGTCGACCACGTACTGCAACGCAGTTCGTGAGCTTGTCCGAGGCGATGCGATTACGTTATGATTCCGATTAGTGTGCGTTGCAGTAAGGAGTTTCATACAAATAATACTGAACGGCTCGAGTTGATACGGCGACGATCCTTTTCCGTTTTGATATGTGTGCTACGACCCTTATACAGCTAGCAGTATCTTAACTTAGTCAAGTAAACTTTTTAATTCCGTCGATATATTTTTTAAACTGGCTTCGTCCGTATCATTGCCTGTGTGAAAAAACTGGTGAATTTTGCAGTACGGTTGGTAATCTATTACTTATTATATAAACTGTACGATTTACTTACGTTCCTAAACATCCTAATAAATAAACATACATATTTTTGCAATAATAACACTAACTTAACTGAAAATTAAACTTGCTGATAACACAGCTAACAATGAGTGAAACTATATTTAAAACCTGTTAAGAAGAGTTTGAGTTTATCCCTTACAAACTAATAAATGTACAAAAATCAATTCAAATTACATTACTTTAGAAGTTCAATTAATCATGTCAATCAAATCAAATCAAAATTCATTTATTTTCTCTGCACAAAGAAACACAGAGGCTCTAATTAAAACTAATACAGCTTAATAAATTTTGAAGTATAGAGTAGTAACCTAACTTTCTGAAAGACTGGTGCCTGTTGTAGGTATTGGAGAAAACTGAATTATAGATCACCAGGCCAGCCACTCGGTTAACTTGCTAACTTGACTACATTCAGTCCAAAGTATATTTACACTACTTGCAGAATTGCATATTTAAATTGATAAATGAAAATTCTTATTCTTATTCTTTATTGCACACAGAAAATAAATACATAAGTTAGAAGTAACAAAAGAAAAGGCATGTACATAGGCGAGCTTAATTCATTATTGAATTTTCTTCCAGCAAACCATCAGGAAAGAGAGATTTTCAAAATTATGGGTATAGGCAGTGTACAACAAACTATTATAATAAAGTACCTTGTCGGGTAAATATATTGATAAAATACACACTAATAATAACATACTATACCTTATAAAAATATATATCTATTTAATAAACTACATAAACCTACATACCTTATATATACGTAAGTTATAGAGATAAGAAGTGATTCTTAGTTCTGCTCTTAAAAATACTCAATGACGAGCTATTACGTATGGAATGTGGTAAGGAATTCCAAAGGCGTACTGCGCGTACAGTAAATGAACCATTATAGCGGCTGGAAGTATGGGAAGGAGTCCTAAGAAGAAGAGATGTAGCTGTGCGACAAGGTTTGCTACTGGGCACCAAATACTCAAAGCGTTCACGGAGATAGATGGGAGCAACAGGGTTATGAAGGATGGTAAAAAGTAGATTAAGAATATGACAGTCCCGATGCTGCCGAATAGGCAGCCACTTCAATTGCAACCCGAACTCCGACACGTGGTCGTACTTCCGTAGGCCGAAAATGAAGCGGATGCATAGGTTCTGCAGGCGTTCGAGCTTATCTAGAAGTTCTTCTGTTGCATCAAGGAAACAGACATCAGCATAGTCGAGAAGAGGGAGTAAAAGCGATTGAGCGAGAGTGACTTTAGTCTGAAACGGTAAGAATTTTTGGAGACGTTTGATGGATTGAAACGAACAGTATACTCTCCTGCTTACTTCTGCAACGTGATTGTTCCACGAAAGGTTACAATTGATTAAAACACCTAAATTTTTGGCAAATTTTGTATAAGGTATCGGCACATCATCGAAAAGAACAGGAGGAATGGCTGAAAAATTTTAAGTGTTAAACATGTGTCTGCCACCAATAATGAGAGCTTGTGATTTAGAGGGATTGACCAGAAGGCCGAAAGATTTTGCCCACTTGCTAATGTTTTCAAGATCATTATTGATGGCAGAAATAGCTTCCGTAGTTTCAATTCCTTTGAAGTGCCGATATAACTGCAAGTCGTCTGCATAGAGATGATAGTTAGAAGTTAAGATTTTAGTGATTGCGTTTATAAAAACGGAGAATAGAAGAGGAGATAGTACGCCACCTTGAGGCACACCCGCAGTAAGATCACACCACTGAGAGAAAGACTCTTCAGCGTGTACAGACTGTGAGCGCCCTCGAAGATATGAGTCGAACCACGCAATTACAGGAGCCGAGACATTCAGGGAGGAAAGGATACCAAGCAGGATGTCAAAGTCCACTGAATTAAAAGCACTGCTAAAATCCAGTAGTACTAAGACAGTGAGTAGCTTCTGTTCCATAGCCAAGCGAATATCGTCTGTGATTTTCACAAGTGCAGTGACAGTGCTGTGGCCAGGACGAAAACCGGACTGGAAAGGACTTAAAAGGTTGTGAGTACAGAGGTAATGAGACAGTTGCTTATGCACAATGCTCTCTAGGATTTTAGACAGGAAAGGAAGAATTGAAATTGGACGGTAGTGAGAGAAGGAAGAAGGATTTGTGGTTTTAGAAAGCGGCAGTACATGAGCTTTTTTCCAAGCAGAAGGGAAAGAACTTGACTCTAAGGAAAGGTTAATAATATGGGTTAAGATAGGAGCAAGTTCTTCCACAATGATAGTGATCATTTGTGGTTGGAGTCCGTCGTTACCTACCGCTTTGGTGGAAATGGATTTTATGGATTTTATGACGTCTCGCTCCGTGATTGGTGTGAAAGAAAAAGCTGTACATAGTGGCTTAGAAAGATTTAAAAGTTGTTCAAGAGTGGAACTTTTGATGCCGGCACTCATAGCGACAGGTGGTCTAGAAAAGTGCTGATTAAGAATGTTAATATCGACGTTTATTGTGTTGTCACTAGAAGATTTACCGACACCTAGAGATTTTAAAAACTGCCATACCTGTGCTGTGTTGAGGTTATTAATAGAGTTGTAAATGTGGCGTCTCTTTTCATCTCTACACATACGACTGCATCTGTTACGGAGTTTTTTATAGATATCCCAGTTTTCATTAGTTGCACTTTTTTTGAATCTCCTTTTGGCCTTATCCCTTAGAGACATCAGTTTTTTAATTTGGTCATTAATCCAAGGGGCTGGGGCATGTTTTACTCTCACCCTTTTGAGTGGAGCAGGTTTGTCGAACAACTGAATTAGTAGCTGGTTGAACATGGCCACTTTGGAGTCAATATCGTTGCAGATATAAACAGGTGACCAGTCAATACTGCCCGCTTTCGCCCTCAAACGTTCCAGACATATATTTTTAAAGCTGCGAAGGAAGATAAACTGTGACTTACGTCGAGGGCAGCGAATTTTATAAGAGACATATATTAGATCGTGATAAGAGAAGGAGGCTGAAAGTTGGCCATGCGTTACCACTTTGGTGGAATCCGAGACGAGAATGAGGTCTAGAAGAGAAGGAGTGGAATGAGGAGCATGGTGTGTAGCACTCAGAGGAAGGACATGAATATTGACAGACGAAACAAGAGAGAGGAGTCGACGACTCCGTGCATCATCTTTAAGCAAGCAGGTATTGAAGTCTCCAAGGACAATTACATGTTCATAAAGAGAATGCAGATTCTCGAGTTTCAATTCAAAAGAAGAGAAGTAATCTATCTGACTCGATGGACTATAAAATACACCCAAAAGTATTTTAGTGTGGTTAACAATAACCTCTAAAAATAGATGTTCAGCAGATTTTGAATATTGACTTGGAGACCGTTCAATAACCTTATGCTTTAGATCCGCACGAAGATAGACGGCAACACCACCGCCACCCTTTCCAGTTCTATCATTTCGCAACAGTTTATATCCGGGTAAAGCGTACTGTGCCGAGGTAAGTGTAGGTTTAAGGAAAGTCTCAGAAATAAGAACAGCATGAATAAGATCAGAATCGAATGAAGACAAAAGATCGGGAAAGTGAGCGTGAATACTTTGAGCATTGATGTGGACTGTATTAAAACATTTGGAAGAAGAGAAAGAGAGGTGTGAGTATAACTGATCACGCAGTTGAAGTGACTCATCATCACTAAGCGCACTAGCATAATGTTCATCAGAACTTACAGAAGACGAACACGATAAATATACAGCGTCATCGTTGTCGTCTAACATAAAATGTATATAAATATAAGTAAATAAAATAAATATCTATATAATCCTTTTAGTCCAAAAATCAAAAATAAATAAGCCAACCCAAGTACACTCACAAAAAACAAAACGCAAAACAGGGCAAAAAGCCAAAATCTTGTAAGACATATTTCACCGAACTTTAAAAAGTCAATGTCACAAACAAGCAAAGATAAAATGTTAACCTAAAGTTTAGCATAACTTTATAATCCAAATACCGTCATTAAATGCACAAAATAATAGAAATGAGTTGCAAAATAACAATGAATAAAACTGAATGTGACATATTTACGCAAGTATTAGGCAACTAAATATAAGAGGTCAAAACAACTTCACTTCGCTTGTCTTCGGCTCCTTTTGTCAGAAGTAGAAGCTGTCGCCGCCGGTTTTTCTCCCGCTGGTTTATCTGCAGAGAGCGACGTTTGACCCGTGGAAGCTGGTTTACGTGTGGCATTTAACGGTGGCTGGGCGGCAGGGAATTGAGATGTTAGACGGCAAAGCTCAGCAGCAGTCTCTATTTTCCGCCTGGATTTGTCTGGCAGCAGTACCACAATTTTCCCATCAGACGTCCAAGAATACCTTTCACCGAAGAATTTCCGGCAATTTATGAAGACATCGTGCCGTGGCTTCGTGAGTAATTCAGTCAGTGTCAAACCAGTGCCCTTAAGTGAAGTCTTGGTTTTCCACACTTCATTTCTTGTGCTGTGATACTTGAAGCGAATCAGGAGAGATTGTGGCTTACTCTTATTAGATCCCAAGCGATGGCAAACAGCTATATCAGATGAGGTGATGTCTGACAATTTCATTTGGTTGTGTAATATGCCTACAGCAGATGATATGGGATCTTCTTCGCCCTTTACTCCATGGAGAAGCAGAACTTTCCTGCGTGATGCCATCTCATGCCTATCCAAGCCCAACATAAGGAGCTCAATCTGGGTTCTTAGTGCACTCAAAGTACTGCATACAAAACTCTTGAAGTCAGCCAACTCCTTTGACAAGCTAGCAACAGTTTTGTGTGGCACTTCAGCAGCAGCTGCAGTTTTCAGATCCTCTTCCTGTTGTGTCATCCTGGTGGAGAGTGATTCAGCCAGCTGTTCTAGTTGTTCAGACAATTTCGAGTACAGGTCCATAGTGAGGTGCAGTGAAGTGATGATTTTTAGTTAGAATGAAAGATAATGAATATTTGATAGTGGATATGAGTGAATTGGGTGTAGCAATTGATTATAACTTTAAATTAGCATAATAAAATGTAAGTAAGTAATTAAAATATTTAAAAGAAACAGAGCTCAAATGTTTTGTTTTTGCCACTATAACTACCCACAAGCAAAAAAAAAAAGCTATACATATAAAAAAATCTTAGGAGAGTCAAAACTGTACATTGAATATTTTGTTAAAAGGATACTTGGGGCGTGATCTACAATCGATATCGAAGCCAAAAATATAGTTTTTAATATTTTTGTCTGTGTGTCTGTTTGTCTGTATGTATGTCCAGGCTAAACTCAAAAAGTACTGCATGGATCTACTTCAAATTTTGCATGAATATTAGTAAGAGGTCGGGTCGCAGGTGCACCCCGTAGGACAGCCAGTAGATACCAGAAAAAAAGAAGTTATTTATAAAGTAAGTTATACATTCCCGCTTTTTATTAAACATCCCATGTATTCTATTCTCAATTCCCAAAGTAAACGGCAAACTAAATTACTCTATCAATACAGCCATATTCCATAAGCCATAAAACAGATAAAGCCATAAGCCGATGTTCATAACGATTATTGCACAGCGCTACACTGGGTATAATTAAAATTGAACGACGCTACATAACGCGCTATCAACAGGGTTGTCGATTTGCTAAATTGTCTTAGTCTGTGGTAAATCAGAAGTCAAACTTATATTTATTATCCAAATACGACTTGTTATTAATTCCTTCATTCATGTGCTGTATATTGTTTTTATTATGAAGCCCGTGATATTGGCGTGTTTGGCTAATGCTTGCTTTTCACGCCGGAGGTCGTGGGTTTGATTCCCACCCAGGGCAGATGTGTGCATGAGCATGTGTTTGTACTGAGGCTGGGTGTAATTATCTAGTATGAGGAAGGCGCCTGTGTCTGTAACACAGTTTTTAACTAGAACAGACGCAGACGTTCACTTAAAAAAAAAACTTTATATGTTTTAGACTGAGTGAGGATACAGTTTCAACATGTACATAGGTAGGTCCGTCTTGAAACTGTAAACGTTATAAACATTAATACGGGATATATAGATATCCCGTACTAATGTGCTAATTCAAATGTCTAATACTATAAATAAAGTGATTGTTAGTGTAAATATGTCATATTGTATACGTCGCAAATTACTAAGCGTGTAACATACTGTACTTTCTAATATAAAGAAAGAATGTATATTGTTTGTAATGTTCTAGGTACTTAGCTTGGTGGTAATCCTCTTTTTATTTTTGATTTCATGTCCATAATATCTCATGATGATGCCTTTGTATTTTTTTATTTTTGTTTTGGAAATAAATTTACTATTTATTAGTATGTATTTACAAATGAAAAGTAGTATATCAGTTATCTGGTTTCCAAAGTACAAGTTTGGGATCAGACGGCCGTGTGTAAATAATGTCCCAAGATATAATAATTATTATTTTTATTATAATCTATCTATTATGTGTAACAGGGCCACCCCAAGCCATCCCGTCGGTGTCGTAAAAGTTGACTAAGGGATACACCAGGTTGTCGGCAGCAGCATCCCCTGTGTACTAGTTACCACCTAACTGTGGTCACCAACTCGCATGCAAAGTGCGGTGACTACGGCAAACCCCTCCAAAGGGCATCATTATAGTTTCAATTTCAATTTTTCAATTTCATTTATTCAAAAACAATATTTTACAATTGTGTTAGAATTCAATCTTTATCATACAAGATCATGCAACAGGTACAATAATAGGAAAATTACAATTATGTTCAAATAAAAATAGTTAATAAGTCGAGATAACATTTACACAATCAAATAATAATAAATAAATAAATCAAAAGGTAGCATTACAAATGTCAACAGGTAATATTATAATCAAAGAGACACTACAATTTAGTTACAGTGCGGAAATAATTAATTGTTAGGTATATGTTAATTTCACAATGGTCACAGTTCATCTATACAGTACAGACATTTGTCCAAGAGGAATTCTTTTAACTTGGATTTGAACTGAGGGCATCATTATAGAAACCTTTGATATCCACTACTGGACATAGGTCTCCCGCCTATGTCCAGCCGATAGCCATAATAAATAAGCCGATAGTCTAGCCAGCAGACATCAGGCCGATGCGATGTTATGATCTATTGCAGTATACTATGCTTACTAGCCCACTATTGTTCGTTCGGGTCTCTGACGATGGCATGGACCATCTACCATCTACCATCTCGCTGTCTGTCAGCAGGCTGAATATCATCAACAGTAATAATTGAAATTTTTACAGAGTATTTAATCCTGCCGGTGATGGTTCTCCTGCGGCCGTTGGGACAGAAAGTTTGTCAAGTAGCGACCACGAACCGTAAGATGCAAGACGCAGCGTGGGCAGGCCCCCACAAGATGGACCGATGATCTTGAGCGGGTCGCTGGAAACCGCTGGATGCAAATAGCGCAATCTTTGGGGAAGGCCTTTGTTCAGTAGAGGACGTCTTTGGGCGGATATGATGATGATGATAATGATATATACTCTATCAATAGAAAAAAAATCAAGTAAGCAATTTTAGGAAGGTTATTTTCAAATGTTTTAATGTCGATGATCGACAATCTTGTACTTATGTTTGAAGAGACCGTTCGTGTACAAGTCCTACTAACACGTGGCCTGTATTTTGAAATATAATACAAAAGCGCGGAGCCATAAACGACGCAAATATTCCAACCATACATGATATCCGTTTGGGGCTGACACGTTCCTCCATAAAGCCGCCGCGTGTGAGCCGTTTTTACAAATATTTTGAAAAGACTGGTGGACGCTTTCAATCCACCAAGAGCTAGCTAGCCTATGTTTAGCCCACTAATTTATTTAATTTTATTTACATTAAGCACTGTATTTATAGATAAATATGGATAAGCGTATCATATCCCCATGCTCGTATATACAAAATATTGGCCAGGGTAAGCACTCAGGCAATTGGTAAGTCTATAAATGGTTACTTTTCTAAGCGTATCTTGTTGATTCATGTCTGAGATATTTTTTGATAAGGCAAGAGGAATATGCTTTATCGTGCCACTCACGAAATGTGTCTGCGGGTGGGTATGTCGGACTAGCACCGACAAAACCTAACCCACCATAGACTTATCTTGAACCCCCGGGAACGTGAGTATCGCTTCTTCGGTGATGTTAGAGGCTTGAATAACACTGATATTAGAGAAATCTTTGTCTTAAAGGTAGAGAATTATATATATTGATATATATATACATATATATATCAATGAGGAGTAGTTTTTAGATGCTAATAGCAGAGTGTAGAGAAAGTGTAAATTGAAGTAAATGATTTTTTGTAGTTTTCATATAAGCGTAGTAACTGACAAATGCTCATTACAGAACACTTCAAGATATAATGCTGTAGCTGCCCCCACGGTTTTACCCGACTTGAAATTTATAATTTATAGCGTATATATATTCGGATATATAAGCTATATTACTACAAAGTTTCATCATATAATACGATCGGTAGTTTTTGCGTGAAAAAGTAACAAACATACACTCTCACACACTCACATACTTTTGCCTTTATAATATTAGTTTGATTATTGCAGAAGTGATTAGAATAAAATGTAGATGGTACAATAGATTTTCAAAATGTACCAGAGTGGACTCACAAATAATAGGGAAATCTACTTATGGAGAATAAAATATAGATAGATAGATTAACTCTTTATTGTACACCAATATTAAAATCATACAGTACAGAAGCATATTATAATTAAAAAGTATACAATTGACGGTCTTATCACTAACACTCTTCTAGAGCACCAAAGAATGGAAATATTTTATAACCTCCTCCTTTTACTACTCGGTTACAAATATATTCATAATACACGTCGAGAAATCTTTTGGGGAAATGGACTCCGCAATGTATTGTGGAAATTAGAAAATGAAGCGAGAACAGTATTTCAGTGTTTGCCTGAATTATTGCTCGCAGGACGGTCATTTATCTGTATTGTAATTAATTGGAATTGTGAACTGTGGACATTAATTCTACTGTAAATATGTATCGTCCAGAGGGCTCAATGGCAATAGGTATACCTTACCGTATGTGTTGCGCTCGTAACATTGCCAACATATTTAATTAATTAAGGCGCTAATCACAAATTTGCTGAAAGAAATTGCACGTGCAAAAAGTATGATTCTTGAAGAAAAGACCAATGAGCACTCCTTCTAAATACAACATTAAATTGCCGGACTAAATAGTCTTATGTATACTCACCCGAACGGAAATCATATAAGAATGAATTCGAATCCCTATTTAAGTTCAAACGGGCGGCGACTAGCTATCACCGCAGGATACATATATGTAGTTCACAAGTTGCGTAAAAATAAAGATTCCTTCTATAAAGGAGTGATACTCGTAATATAAATACTAGATATAAGCACAGCCTTGTATTACATACCACCAGTCTCCAAAAAATAGTAACTTTTATGGGAGAATGTATAATATTCTATAACAAACTTTTCAGTGATATTAAAGAAATGTCTACGAATAAGTTTAAAAGAACTATAAAAGCCAAACTGTGTAGCAGGGCTTACTACAAAACTTCTGATTATTTAAGGGCAAAACGACTTGAGATTGAGGCGCTCTAAATTAACACATTTAAGTACACTTTTATAGTAAGAAATAAATATTAAGAAAAAAGGCTTTCTGCTGAGTTTACTGGCCGTGTATTCCTGTCTGCCAGGTAGGGTAAAAAAATTGACGATTCCACACAATAAAACATTTTAACGGAATAAATGCATTTTGAATTTTAAGTGTTGGGAAACACACGTGTGCACTCCCTATTCCATCACTCGTTATATGACGGCACCGGAAAACTGGATATAGAGCATGCCTACCATCAACCGGTTTACAGGCTCCCTGTTGCATTAAGTTAACTAAAATCTTGGCTCTTACTTAGATTTTGTGTTTTTGTTGTATTAAATTAATTAATATATAATATCCTTGGACATTATTCACACATTATTATTCTAACATAGCACTTTTTGGTCCGGCACGGAAATCAAACCCGTGACCTAATTAACTGTGGTTGATGTGAAATCCTTCTAAAATTTAGAGATAAAAGCTAAATGTTCTCACCGATCCGTAAGTGAGAGGTGAGGTTAAGCAACTACGCCCACGATCATAGATGGGAGACCACCTAAGTGGTTTAATTTCTTTAAGCTATCGGCACTGGTTACCGTTATAAGACAACAATTATTAAGCCTTGTCGGAAGCCTACTGGGCGGCTTGAAGAACTCTAACACTAGGGTAAACACTATACGATAAGTCAGTACGTAAGCAAAATATAATTACCGCTAGAAAAAGAAAACTATCCTATTTTTAATTTATTATCGCTGACAATATCCGCCAATGTTAGTGGCATTCATTTATAATGACAATGCTGCCTTTCAGAGAATTGTTTGCAAAACTTCAATACCTTTAAGTACCTAGTTGTCCCAGTTTCAGTTGTTTCGCATCGTAAGGGTCTCAAATAGTCATTCAGCTCTAACTTTAAATCCGCTGATAGATTCACCCTCGGGAACTAATTAAATCCTTTGTCGTTGGTTTGTGTGAAATGTTGTGCTGTGCGGTATCCGGTATTTGAATATGCTGCCTGAGCTTTAGAACTCACTAATTAAGTTATTTTACACAACTCACTGATGAAAGTATTCATTTTATGTAGTATAGACGCCGGCACATCCGGCTACTCCAATCTGTCAAATTTCTTTTATAGATTTTCAACTTTGTCACAAAAGCATAAGGTTCACTTTCAATTGGGGAAATTTGACAGATAGTTTGATGTGCTGGCATCTCCACCTGTATTACTTTTAGTAATGTGCTTCTTTACTAGAAAGAAGAAGAAAGAAATACATTTATTCGATATAGACATACAAAAATAACAAGGGTAAGGGTATATACACTCCTTTGCAAAAAAAATACTTGTGTGTACTTATGTACACGCGTTAGAAGTTATACTTCTTAATATACAACTTGAACATAGTTATCAATTTTCATACCACCTAGAACTAACTTCATGCTGTTATTTTTACGATACGCGCGCAGATGCGCGCGCATCGTAAAAATTCACTGTCATACCACCTAGAACTAACTTCATGCTGTTAAATTTTTTGGTGTGGGTGTGCGCGCGCATCGTAAAAATTCACTCTCATCATTTTTCTCCATCGCGCCAAAAGAAGTATAACTTAAAAAATCGGGCATCTTATTGTCATTGGCTTTTATATGGATAATACTGATATTTTGAGTAATTCTACGTAATTTCGTTTATTCAATGAAAATATAGTTTTGAACACTTCTTCTATTTCGTATGGCTCTTTTCCCGTTATTATAAAATTAAATATAGTACTAAAAATTAAAATTTTATGTCTCGATTTAGTAACCAGTCCCTTGCTTCGGTTGCAAGCGCAAGCAGACCTTCAAGTCCCCCTGAGAAACGTCTTATGGGGCACTCTTCGACAATGTGCGCAATGGTCTGGTCTGGTGCTCCACAGTAATACAATAACACTTAAATCCTGGAATCGGTCTTTTTTAATCAATGTAAAACGACTTTTTTATGGGTATAATGAAATTAAGACTACGAGTATAGTATTTTAACCAAAAAGGCCTTAAATAATAAAAAAATATAACAAGTATGACCACCTCTTGCAGCGATTGCGGCATGTCATGTCATGTCATGTCATTTAAGAGAAGTAGGGCATAGCGTTCATTCGCTCAAAGAGCAGGCCGACTGGGGAAGTACCTCCACCTTACAGAAGACATTCCTTAATAATAAATAACAATAATCATTTTAATGTTGTGTTTCCGAGTGTGAGTAAGGTCGCCAGAGCTCATCGGGGTGAGGGCAAGGGTCAGCAACACTTCTTTGCTGACTCTTAAAGGACGGCAACGCACCCGCGACTCCTCTGGTATCGCGGGTGTCCATGGGCGGTGGTGATCGCTTACCATCAGGTGACCCGCTTGCTCGTTTGTCGCCCACTGATATAAAAAAAAATGTAATCGTGCATGCTTTCCACCAGGTGTTTGATGGTGTCCTGTGGAATGTTTTCCCACTCAGCCGAAATCACACGTTTAAGCTTCCTGATGTTTTGTAGAAGTGGTTGGACAGATCTTACTCGCCTATTAGGTACCAGACGTGTTTAATGAGGTTAACGACGAATATCGGGTCCAGTTCTTTTGGACATTTGAACGACTAAAGTTTAACCGCTGTGAGAAGTAACATTGGCTACACCCCTCTTCAGCAGCGCTATAATGTTACTAGCTTTTATTGCGTTTCCTGACATTAAAATCGACACAAAGATATCTGTTTTAACTCACAATTAGGCCGAATTATGCGATGACATAAAAAAAACTTGTGTGTACTTATGTACACGCGTTAGAAGTTATACTTCTTAATATACAACTTGAACATAGTTATCAATTTTCATACCACCTAGAACTAACTTCATGCTGTTAATTTTATGCGATGCGCGCGCATCGTGCGCGCGCATCGTAAAAATAATAATATCGTAAAAATTCACTCTCATACCACCTAGAACTAACTTCATGCTGTTAAATTTTTTGGTGTCGGTGTGAGCGCGCATCGTAAAAATTCACTCTCATCATTTTTCTCCATCGCGCCAAAAGAAGTATAACTTAAAAAAAAAAACAAAAAGTTAGTTTTAGTAGCCTTAAAAGGTTTGAGTTTAAAAAGTTATCAACTATTAAATGCAAACTCGCAAAAAGTAAGTAAAAAGTCACAAACTGAAAAAGGTTTCATTATTTTTAAAAACAAAAGTTTCGAATTTGGAATATACAGTTTTTCATACCCTCGCTCTTCATTAAGTGCCAGTCACATAGTTTGGCCATTAAAACCTCTTTGGAACTATAATATGATTAGGTACCAATAATATAGAAAAATCAAAACCGTTCGTTTTTTGCGAAGGGGAGAATATACACTGTAGTAGCACATAACGAAAAGTAAAGTGCAACTAAGTACTACTAATGCCTGAATTAGTGAGTGACTAAACCATCCGATTAAATCTAGTTTGTTATAATGTAAGCTTTCTCCTACCTGCCTAAATCTTTCCCAACGCCACAAATCAAATGTGTTTAATATCAAGTTCAACTGAAAATTAATATTGATGTCATCATTTTTGCAACGACACGGTATATACTATGGTGTAACACATAAAGTAGGAACACATACATACCAACTCTTTAGGGATGATACACAAGAACGTCACGTTTTATGATATATAGAGATTTTATCTCCTTTGTCTTCACTCTTGGGAGACATGTTGGAATTTTCAGGAGCTACTTATAAGAAGCCTTCAGCTAAAATATTGGCAAAGTGACAAACTGGAAATTTTTAGGATAATATATTTTTTTTGTAGAAGGTTTCTTACAGGAATATCGCGAGTTCCTGTCGTGTGTTTTGAATATTTTATATTCTTTTAGATTACAACTGTCTATTTAATTTATTTATTGAAGGAATATTACTAGTGAATGCGTGGTTAGAGCGTTGCGAAAAGTGTGATAGGGCGAAGCCAACAGAAGTTGAGACGGAGATATAAGATAGTAAACAGTCAGTCAGCACATCAAGCTACCCCAATCTGTCAAATTTCGCCAATTGAAAGTGAACCTAATGCTTTTGTAATAAAGTTCGAAATCTATGAAAGAAATTGGATAGATTGAGGTAGCTGGAGGTGCTGTCGTCTGTACCTGAAGGGGCAAGAGAGAGAGGTGGTACACACATTCTCTTACTATCTTTCTCTCATAGCCGTTAAGTTAACATAGTATATAGTATTTGTATATTGTGTATTATTTTGTATTGACTGCCTCGTTGGTCTAGCGGTAGCGTGTTCAACCGCAGAAAATGAGGTCCTGGGTTCAAACCCCGGGTCGGGCTTAAAAGTGATTTTGGGATTTTTCCGTAAAAAGAAATTTCTCAGTATCAGCCCGAAGTCTGGAAGTTGGCGGTATTACACCCCCGTGCCTCGGAGAGCACGTAAAGCCGTCGGTCCTGTGCCTGATCTCTTTCCAGTCGTATCGCTAGTCGTCCCATCGGATCATGAGAGTGATGGAATAGAAAGTGCCCCTGTGTTTGCGCACACACTTGTGCACTATAATATGTCCTGCGCAATTGGCTAATCTCCATTGAGAATGGCCGCCGTGGCCGAAATTCGGCCGGGAAGACATCATCATCATCATTGTGTATTACCTAATTAACGAACAAGCTCTTTATCATGTTTCTTGTATTCTTTCTTTCACACATTACGAACGATTTGTGATTCGTACCATTTTTGTATTTTACCCAGGTTGAGCACTAAAAGAAGACATTATAGTTGAAAAAATATCATCGAAGTTGAGAGTCTCATCAAATTTAATTCCTTTTAGCCTTGTATCTACATTTATATTCGTATAGTAAGAGATTTCCATTTGCAGAAAGTAGCTTTAACTTAATTTTATGAGCACTTGAAAGGAATTGAATGTATAGAGGGACATATTCCAACCATTATCGTGATTTGATGGACCCGTTTAGCTTTTTAGATATTGCGTATAGTGATTGATCGTAGCGGCCTTTTGCTATTCCACGATGTTATCCTCTTCTCACACATATTTACGAGGAAATTTGTATCGCCAATATTGTTGGAACATATTTCTACGTAGCATTTCGACACACAACTCCCTAAAATTATATTAAAAAGGTGACCACGTTAAACTTGTACTCGGCTGCAGATAAATATCTATGTATAAGACGCTATCAGGAACATATTTAAGTAAAATTTATTTACGGACGCTTGACTTTGGGAGTAAACTGGTGAATACGTGATGAGAGTGTAATCGGGCGAGACGAACGAAAGTTGAGAGGCAAATAGTTAGTGAATATAGAAAGAGAGAGAGTTAAGTTTCGTAATGTAATATACGAAACTTAACTGCGAACACATATTTCCTTTCCCTCTTTCTCTCATAGCGTTACATATATCTATGTTTTAATACTCATCCGTGTGGTTCAAGCACACTCGTTTCTTTCTCATTTATGTTAAGGTACACCAACATCTTTTTACTGTATAACATCATTTGATAATGAATCCAATTTATTTTATATAAAAATGATTATTTAAACATTTTAACCTAAGTAAATCATTATATTAAAAGAATATATATTCATAGTAATTAATAATGTTAACTTTATTTGAAATGTATTAAGGCTATTATATTCACCTTTTATATAATTTAAAGATTATTATAACTAAATGTATTTGAAACACCCTAACAGGGTTCATGTTTGACACAGATTATGTACATTAACACCTATTCTAACACATGAATGCAATAAAGAACTTGAACTTGAACTACTAATTACATCTCCTGTATATAACATTCTAAATAACGATTAGTTATAGGCTTATATAGTTCCCAATAACAGATGAACCAACATTCTAGAATACAAGTTATAATCTAAGCTAAAACCACACGTCCTCCGGATGCAACTTTAAAAACTAGGAAACTCCTAACTCCTCTGAGAATTGAAAGTAAAAGAAAAGAGAACACATCTCATATAAAATGTACACAAACGATATTATTTCCTCTCGCACCTTCCCAAAAGAAGTTACTATTTGCGTCTCAGTCCAAAGTAGGTCAAAGGAAATAGCGAAAGTATGGTCACACATCATACCGACCTCTTTATCGGGCAACACAGTACAATATTGTTCTCAAACAATAATAAATTCATGGAGGGGAGATGCAAAACAATATAATAACGTATTCAGTTCGACTAAAGAGTAACACACAGTACAGAGACATATAAATTGGAAAATAACGTAGCACTGGGACTGAAGGTTTAACACACTATAATTATCCATATACATATATTTAATTTAATGAATTATAAATATAAATAGTACCCACAAATTAGGTACAAAATAAATTCAAATAGTTTAAGTGAACCCTACAAGGTGGACCGACGATCTTGGAAGGGTCTTGGATGCGATTGTGGAGATCCTTGGTGGACGCCTATGTCGAGCAATGGAATTCTTTCTTATAAAGTAAACTAAACCTGTTTAAAAATTGGACAATTGTCACCGAAGGTCCGACAATTTAACCTTTTGACCGCCAGAGCAAAAGCGCTTCGCCGTGCCCTCCACGCCAAGCCGACAAATTCAATGAAATAACCTTGAAAATAGTAGGGAGTCCAAAATGTTATCGATAAACATAATAATTTTCGTCTGAAATTTGTGAATAAACAGCTTATAACACAAAAAGAATATTTATTTAACCTCATCTCCTACTGTAAAAAACTTAAGACCACATTTATAGCAACTATCAATAAAAAAATCAACCTTTTGAGATACAAAAATACATATAAAATTGCAGCAAGTTACAGTACTATTCTCTATCAGTTACGCGGCCATTGGCATGTATACATGCCAATGGCGCGGGCAACCATCCTTTTTTATAATTTCTCGCTTCTGATTAGGGATGTGTAGCTGTATATTATTATAACTTATCGAATTTATTTATTAAGTTTATATGAACTAGGTATCATTGTGGAGTGATTATTTGTGAGTATCAAAATAATAATTATTTACAAAAAAAAACAAAGAAAGTATCAATAACACAATATAGTAAAAAGACATAATTAACCTTTTTTTTTAGTCTGTAACTGTTAATTTCGGATAGATTCACAGGACTTTTGCTGTTAAACAGCCAGTATTATAGCGGGTTACCTAAGCTACCTACTACTTTAGATTTATTTTATAATAAAAAACTAATTCATAATCAGTCTTTTATTTACTTATTTTATTTTCATCATCAAAACAACTATTATCTTTAAATAAAGGGAGTTGCATTAAAACTACATATTTATTTTCCAATCATTTAGTTTAATAGAGTTTACGAGTTATATTTTCAAATATTAGTTATTTATGTAGTTCAATTACCATAATTTGATATGACATAGCGACAATTTGTATCATAGGAATATTCTAATAAAGGCACTGAATAGACTTATTAGGTAATACATTTTGAAAACTGCTAAATAGGTAAAGTACAGTTTTTTAGAGATAAGTACTTATACACTTTCATATTCTTAAAATAGTTGCCTTGTAAAATGTCACATGAAACTTAAAAATATAAAAAATCAACAATCGTATATAATTATTATGCTCATTAACAGCCTTGTACTTATTAGTAAAATGTCACATGAAAATAAAAAATATTAAAAAATCAACAATTATTATGCTCATCAACAACTTTGTTCTTATTTGTAAAATGTCACATGAAAATAAAAAATATAAAAAAATCAACAATTGTAATAATTATTATGCTCATTAACAGCCTTTTATTTGTAAAATATCACATGAAACTTAATTAGCAGTCATCAACAGTCTTGGAATTGTAAAATTTAAAATATCTATACCTATAAAATATCAATTAAAAAAATATCTCATGTTAATAGCAACCTACAAACATATTTTATAATTATCTACTGTGCTGGGCTGTGATATTTTTGAAAGCAGGGTGCAGCACACAAATTTACATTACATATCTTGCACATATATCGAGTCATCTTGCGTATTTTTTCATTTGCACATGATTTACATCTAAGGTATTTCCCCATGATTGTGGGCATATGGTCTTTTGAATTACCTGGTAATATACGCAAGGGATTTCTCGCGCTTTCCCTATTTGTAATGGGTCTCTCTAAAACATTGCTATTGTGATAACGTTCTATTATTTGCCGAGTTACGGACAACTGAAAGTCGGCAAATTTTAAATTTGGAGTACCGTTTATCTTTTTAAAACAATAATATGCATTTAAAAGGTGCATATCAAATATATGGAAAAATAGTTTCTTGTACCATTTTATGGTTTTGCGTATGCACTGCAGGGATGATAGCAACATATCTGCAGTGTCAACACTTCCCATATTTTTTGAATAATCTAAACATGCTTTAGGCTTCATTACTGGCAATCCCGTACTTCTACTGGTTCTTGCCGATGGTTCCATGTCATTATCATGTATAGTTGTTAGCATGTATATATATTTCTTGTCCTTCCATTTACAAGCCATAAGAGGACCAGAAAACTGGGTTTCCATTTCATGTAAATTTAGTATTCTACCTAAATTAGGCATACCTTTTCTATTTTTTTTTACGGTGCCGCAAGCATAAATTTGATTATCATATAAATATTTAAATAATAAAGGGCTTGTGTACCAATTGTCTACATACAAATGACGATTTGAGCCAAAAAAATCTTTCATTAAAGTGGAAACAACAGCTCCCCCAACGCCTAAATTCGCTGGATCATTTATGTCTGTACTTGCACCGCAATAAACTATAAAATCTATAATCACTCCGGAATCTACATCACACAAAACGAACAATTTAATTCCAAATCTATTTCTTTTTTTTGGCAAATATTGTTTTATTGATAAACGACCCTTGAATGGCACAATGCTTTCATCAATGCATAGATTTCTATGCGGTGTAATAACATTTCTAAATTTTTCCCTCGCGTGAGTTATACATGATTTTATTTTCGACAAAATAGAATTTTCTTCATTTGGTTGGGAAAAATGTAACATGCCAAGAATCATACAAAATCTATTTCTTGACATTAATTTTGAAAATATAGGAGAACTCAATAATATATCTGTAGACCAGTGTTCTTCTATAGATAAATGGCGGTTTCTGGTCATCAGCCTCATAATTACAAAAAATATGTACATTTCTGGGACAGTTACATCATGCCATGCATGTAGTCGTGAATGCATTCGCAAACCAACATTTAAAATAAAATAATTGTGGAATTTCAACAATAAATGACACGAAATCAGAGTCCATAAAATTCTGAAACATATCTAACTCCGTAACAATTTCAGCTGGGGTGAAATGTATACCACAGGCTAACTCATCAAAAGCAGCAACTTCGGGTGTACGTCTTTCAGCAGTCCACTCGAAAATTGGCGCTGTCTCACAATTTCTGTTATGACGAGCTTGTCCAGAAGTTGAAGGCGTATCTTCAGGCAATTCTTGATGCTCAGCAATCGTCGGCTGTAAAATAATAAATGTTTTTTTATTTAACTTTAAACTTAAAAGAAATAGAAAATCGATTAAAAACACCCTGCGAAAAAAATACTAAAGCATAAAAAAAGTTTCATTATTTTTTAAGCTAATTTTGTAAACTGGTAATACTGTAACAAAAGTGACAATTCACCATAATCGTTTGATGTTAAGGGAAGATATTTGAAGATAATTACATGGTATTTGTTATTTCGGATTTTAAATCCAAAGATAAAAAGTTGAAAATAATATATAGTCGAAGGTCATCTGTTTGACCCAAATAATAATAAGTTACCTACTGACTACAATTCAACAAGTAAGTATAATCTTGACTATTAGCATGTATTAATTTATTTATTTATTATTTTATATAAGTATTTTTTTTTTATTGAAGGTGATATTAGGACTAGCCTTTAAGTTTAAAAGTATAATTTAAGTTAGATTAGATAGTTTTGAACGTCAGAAAAGTAACGAACATTTGTCAGACCTAACTATTGATGTACGACAAGAATAATCACGAAAATAATACCCGTAATAAATTCTAATAATTACGGTACCTTCGTACTTATCGCATCAATGTGTCTGATTTCAGGTGTAAAAAAATGTCTGGCAAACGACCGGGGTCCCCGTCCATACTGAGTGGATTTTTAAAGATGCGGTGTGTAGAAAAATCCGAAGAAACTAAAAAAGAAGCTGCTACACAAACGTTCGTCGAGCCGTGTAACGAACAATCAGATGCTGGTACACAAACGCTCGTCGAACCGTATGTTGGTCGTTTGGGAGACAATATATATTATGCTTCGGAAGCATTACCGAAGTTACTATATGAAATCGAACCTTCGGATCAACGAAATAAAAGTTTTTCAATGTTAATAGCATTCGAATTAGAGAGAGTGCCAGAAGAGAACCGAAGCAATTTATATGCTCATATTCTTAATTTAATCAGAATTTATAGAGGGGATTCCGATTTGTCGGAAAGCATAGATTTAATTCCAGAATTTTCTTCGGGCACCCCAGTACCATTAAATATAAAATACAAGAAAATTGATTAAATTATATTTAATCATTTTCTTGTAACGTATTATATCGATAAATTAATATGATGACCAAGTAGGCACAGGTTCTAAGACAGGCCGCGGGCCAGCAAGCCGGCAAACTTATTGGTCTTCGAGCTTCGACGCGAGTTTGCCGGCTTGCTGGCCAGCGGCCTTTATATGTAGGAAACTGTGCCTATTTGTCATCGCATTAATAATTTATCAATATTAATATGATTAATTTATGTGATTATTTTGTTTAAGATAGGTGCCTATTTATTGATTCTTGTATTACATTTGTTGATTATTGAATATGTTAATTATTAAATTAGTTGATTATTACACGTTACCTAATTTTTTAATTTGTTGATTGTTATTTACCTATGTGAATTGTTAAATTGTTGATTAGATACGTAATAACAAGAAGGCACAGGTACGTTAGGCAGGTAGGTACTTACATAGTCCGGCGTGCCAGTTAACTTGTTATTGGTACCTACATAAGTGTTAATTATGTGTCCAAAATTATACTTTTTATATAATAAGTACTTAATACAATTTAAATATCTATGGAGTTTTTTTTATTTAATCCTATAATGACAACTAAATCCTATTACCTATGTAACATTCTAAAGGTATAAACGCGAAATTTTGTTACCTACTCTTCCACGCGAAAACTACCGAACGGATTTTAAATTAAACTACAATAATTAATCACTAATATAGCTTAATTAAGAGAATGACAGTAGTACCTAAGTCTATATAATATTATTTAAACGCGTCGTCTTTAGATGAGTAGGTACTTACCTATATACTTACATAATACTTGTATAGATCTATATGTTTACTGTTGATTGTACTTACTATTAAAACATCTGATATTAAAGTAAAATTAACTTACCTCAAAATCATTTTCATTTACTGATTCCGATTCAGAAAACTCATCATCTTCAGTGCCTTCTAGAATACGCAATAGTTCTTCTGTACTAAATAACTCTTCACTTGCCATTTTCGCAATTATAATATTGGCAGATCGAAAAAAATATCGAAAAAATATTTTTTCAACTTCCCAGCACTTAAAAACATGGCACGCGCTTACGACGTCACGTGTCCGACATCTATTCATGTCATTGCCGCAGAAGGGATTGCAATATCGGTACTGTGCTAGGGATGCGCATGATTGGCGAAAAAGACAATATTCAAATCAACAATATCGACAATATAGAAAATATGATATTATACCAAAGAATGTAGTATTTACCTTTTTTGTCAGTGACTAAGCTTATATATTTTTTTAATAGTTATTACAAAAATTAAGCGAATTTGAGTAATTTAGCTGAAATTTTAATGAAGTTACTTGAATATTACACCACATCACTAGTAGGCATGTATACATGCCATTGGCGCAAGAGAACATGTTTTTCAGCCATTAATT
This sequence comes from Pseudoips prasinana, assembly GCA_951640165.1. NCBI lineage: Eukaryota > Metazoa > Arthropoda > Insecta > Lepidoptera > Nolidae > Pseudoips > Pseudoips prasinana. The sequence continues at coordinate 37,782,671 of OX621240.1, read as the reverse complement.
AAGTTATTTTTTATCATAAATATTTGAATAACTATTTTGCAATTTTGTTCATTGTGTACAATTATATGTAATAACTGGGGATTCAGTTCTTAAGATATATCAATAAAACACGTTAAAGTAATGATTTAATATGTTTATTTTGTATTTTTCTATGATCTGTTTCTTGGCATCTATAGATGTCGGTGGCGCACAGGGCACGCTTGCGCATGGCATCTATACATGCCATTGGCGTTCAAAAGGTTATGAAAGATACCTATAGATCTCGGAAAGCTTCGAACTTAAAACCATTATAATATAATATTAGTATTTGTATTTTTGGGCTTAGCTTTGAAAAAAAGGAAAGGTTTTCTCTGATTATTTTAAGTATCTGTAGCTATATGAGGTTAGAACGGATATTTAGTGGTGTCTCAATGTCGTCGCTAAACAAACCGCTCGCTACTACAAACTGTGGTGATTGCGGTTTAATCCAAATACGAAGCGTTATTTGTTCCGTATGTGTGAATACAAGAATATATTAAGGCTGAGTGTCACACAAACAACAGGAGATGCAACCGACTTGGCTTTGTTTCTAAATCTAAATTGTCGGTTGGTCGGATGATCTGGTCGAATTTCGGTCATGGCGGCCAGTCTCGATGGAGACTAAAGCCATCTGCACGGTACATATTATAGTACACGAGTGTGTGCGTAAATATGTAGTATGCTGGTATGCATCTCTCTCATGATCCGACGGGACCGGAAAGACGTCAAGGAGTGACTGACAACTTTACGTTCTCTTCGAGGCACGGGGTGTAATACCGCCAACTCCCAGACTTAGGGCCAATACTGAGAATTTTTCTTAACGTCACTTTTTGATCGAACTCGGGATTTGAAGCCAGGCTCCAATTATCTGTGGTTGAACACACTGCCGCTAGAACAACGAGGCAGCCAATAAGGCTTAATATATTATTACAAAACTTGCATATTCAGCGCAATTGCAAAACATAACCTTCCTCGCGTCGGGTTGTAAAAACCCGGTATCATCCGCCCGCCGGCACTTTTGGCCCACTCGCGCTCGTAGATCATTCGATAATGCCAAGACTCGGCCCATTCAATATTGTAGGGTTCACTCATGAAAACCGAGTCTAAAATATTCGATATTTATAGTGTTACAATAATAAATAGCCTTGGGGGCTGTGACTATTATAACGATAGATATAGATGAAGATGAAGAAGTCGTCCCGAGAAAAACTCTGTATGTACTATGTGGCGATTATGTCATATCCTTCCAAATTATAGATGCAACCTCAGTGTGAAAATCTTTCGGAGTAGTTTTTGTCATCGGTCATCATCGGTCCACCGTATAGGCGCCCACAGTGCCGACTGCCTCGTCAGCTGTATAATTTTTTGAACTACGCTGGAACTACTTTGGTTCGCCTGCGGATTTCGATATTTCTGATTTTACCTCTCACCATTACTCTTTGGGTGAACTTGAGTCTTCTTATGAGGCTCATAGTGAGCGACCATGTCTCTTTTCCGTAAGTCACACACACTGGCCGAAGACTTTCATTCAGATATCTACTATACCTTGGAAATTTCGAAGTAATTTAGCCGTAATAAATGGTAAAGGTGAAACTTAGCTGGTACTTATTCATATTTCTATACGTTTATAACTTCCTCACATGTCACATAAATAGCTCCAGTTCCCACATAACTCATAGCTATTCGTAAATCAGACGCACGCTTCTGGCGATACGTCGTTTAAACTTAGCTTTTGTTCACCTTATAATGGCTGCATTGTTTTGATGTGTGCCAAAAATTTATGTTGCCAACATAATGGAGGGAATTCAGGTGTGTTCAATTGTGTGATGGGTGAAGGGAATGTTTAGTGATATAGGTATGCTGTGTTTTTGATTTTATTGCTATGTTGCTCCCATGTGGTAGAAAGGTAAATATTTCTACGCTCTAAATTTCTATATTTGTCTAACTCATAAATATTATATAACTATGTTCGTATAGTTTTGGATGGATTTCAATACTTATATATGGATATAGACGGCAATTAAAGTCTGAAGGTCCAGGAAGCAGCTATCCTTATGCGGCTATGATATTCTTATTGGATATAAATTTTACAACAAGCGGTGGGTCAGGTAAATGGAAAGCCAAATAGTTTTGCAAACGAAGCCTTTATTAATATCGACAGTTATAATTGGTTCAAAACTTAGATCACGGAACACTCGTATGTGCACTTAGAATTCCGGCAAAAATCACTGCATGAGAGTTCACACAATAAAATAATAATAAAATAAAAAAGGTTTTTATTCACGTAGACTTCAAAAAAGCGCTTGTAAATAGTCAGAACATGTTTGTAGTATTATAGTTGTATACATTATTATATCTAGTAACATAGATATTAGGTACACATGTATTGATAGTATTAAAACATTAATAAAATTTATTTTATAACAGTAATGATATTAGCTAGCTCGAATCAAGTTATTGTCAAGAGATTATGTTTAAGTTTAATTATCTAGTTTAAGTCTAATTATCTAGTTTAAGTCTAATATTTTTAATACATATTGGCAATGGTTCTGTCTATATTAAGGTGATATTATTATGACGGACCTTGTGTTAATAATGACGGTCGCGCTTTAATGCTACCACCGGATCCAATGCGCCCCAACTGAGAAGACCCAGCGAAACAAACTCAGCGGGTGTCTCTACTACCGGTTTCAACACGGCCCAGTTGAGACGCTCCGGCGAAACATACAACACATGGCGCACTTACCCAGTTCCACGAGAGTCGTGACGTAGGCAGTATGTAACACTTACTACTTTTACTTCTTCTCTATTCGTCTTCACTCGAGAAACTGTCGCCATCTAGTTTCGATGTCCAGATTATCCCTAATATTGTTCCAAATTTCGAACATTTCTAAAGTTTTCTTTTTCCTTATAGAAGCTTCACTGACGTTTCAAATTATTTGATATTCATCTGTCCTTTTCTGCATTCTCTTTATTTTCTATCAGGAAATTCGCACTATTTTTCTTTTATTGAATCATCTAATGTCAATTTTGTATTTAGAATTTTCTATGCCCTTTTAATCAGCTGTCCTTTTTCTTTCGTTCTAGTATTAAGTATTATATTAGAATCGACGATTCATCTCCGTCGATTCAGTCGAACCCCGAGCATGATAATATTGTGAGCACTTCTAAAGATGTGACAAAAAAATTGATATGTAGATAGGCGTAAGGAAAATTTTGAGTTTTGAGGCATCGTTATACACCAGTTATAGTTTTTATTTTATTTAAGAAGATGTGGTCGAGGGTGGACCGTGCGTACCCATATGATGCCTGTTCACTCTAGCCTTGAATAAACCATGTTATATGAGTTTGGAAACACGTCGTGTTCCACACTTTTTAATGATACCGTTAACTAGCTAAACACCTGTAACATATAGAGAGATAAAATAAAATAAATAAATAAAATAAAAAAGGTTTTTATTCACGTAGACTTTAAAAAAGCGCTTGTAAATAGTCAGAACATGTTTGAAGTAATATAGTTGTATACATTATTATTTCTAGTAACATATATATTTAGGTACACATTGTATGAAAACATTTATAAAATTTATTTTATTATAGCATTGATATTTAGCTAGCTCGTATCAAGTTATTGTCAAGAGATTATGTTTGATTATCTAGTTTAAGTCTAATATTTTTACTACATATTGTCAATGGTTCTGTCTATATTAAGGTAGGTATTATTATTATGACGGACCTTGTGTTAATAACGATGGTCGCGCTTTAATGCTACCACCGGATCCAATGCGCCCCAACTGAGAAGACCCAGCGAAACAAACTCAGTGGGTTCATCTACTACCGGTTTCAACACAACCCAGTTGAGACGGTCCGGCGAAACATACTCAAGCGGGCATGAACACGGGATTTGGTCCAATTAGAGTAAGTAATTATTTAGTTGGCAAACACTATATATGCTCGATCGGTTGTCTGAATGCTTATTATTTTAGATTATATTTAGGTATACAAAAGAAAAACTTCGAAACAATAACATTATTCATTTTGAGACAGAGTCAATAATTTTAAATTAAGTATATGATAGCAATCATTTACAGATAGTTCACGTAACTCAGCAGATCAGTCATGTCTATATGGCTACAAGGTCTCCAGCGAGCAATGTGCAGGTAGGCAGTGAGAGCCAGACGTCTTTGTCATCGATGTACTCTTTAGTGGTGTAATAACCCCTAGCCATAAGTACACGTTTAATATGTGTTTTAAAACTTGTGTCAGGCAGATCAGTAATTTGAGTAGGAAGCTTGTTATAAAACCTAATACAATTTCCTAAAAATGATTTATTAGTTTTGCTTACTCTAAAGCCTGGCATGGCTAGTTTGTTTTTATTCCTAGTATTTATATTATGCAGTTCACTTTTCTTTTAATATTTATCAATATATTTTCTAACAAACATTATATTCTTAACCACTGATAGGCAAACACAAAGAAGAGTGAGGGCAATAGAAATTCGTATTGACCTTTTGAATATGGAACCCTAAATAAGCTTGAGTAACTCCATTAGTCGATTGGGTGGCTCTGGTCATATTCACCCCATAGGAATTATATTTGAGTAAAAATATATTTTCAGAAGGGTTAAAAAAGGAAAGGTCAGGTCAGCATTTAAGCCAATACTAATCTTAGAAAGTTAATTCAATCGAATTTAAGATGTTTGTACAGACGCCAGCACATCCAGCTACCCCAATCTGTCAAATTTCTTTCATAGATTTTCAACTCTATCACATCAGCATAAGGTTCACTTTCAACCACCACTGAACCACTTTCAATTGGAGAAATTTGACAGATTGGGGCAGCTTGATGTGCTGGCGTCTTTGCATAACGGTTGGTATTCGATTTCGAAGAATTCATTCATTCAATTCGATTCAAAGAGGCGCAGTGGTTAAGATTGTTGATGCCAACTAATCATGCTAACCGAATGTCCACTGCTGGACAAGGGCTTTATATTTATTGAAGAACAACTTCTTTGCGCACGCTTGACTTGTGGCGTAAGCTGGTAAATGCGTGACGAGAGCGAAATTTCATTATCTGCGTGTGTAAACGAGTGAGGCGAATGGAAGTTGAGAGGGAGATAAAAGTTAGTGAAGATAGAAAGTGATAGAGTTACGTTTCGTACATTACTTTAGGAACAAGAGAAAGCACACATTCTACTCCACTCTTTTTTTCTCACAGCCAGTTAGTTTCGTATATTTACTACGTCGCAAATATCCTCACCTCTTGCTACTACACGTATGTAGCTCCCTGCCGTAATCGCAGTGCTACGACTGCTACGAAGAGAACTACATTCATCTATTGCAACGAATAGCTACGCGTAATTATATTATTATCGCCTGCACCGGTCTTTGAAACTTCTTTTGCCTCAAGCCTGTACTATGACAACCAGACAATTGATAAATATACTTATACTTATATATTTCCAAATAGTAATTATATCCTGGGACATTATTCACACACGGCCATCTGGTCCCAAACTAACCAGAACTTCAACCAGATAACTGATATAGTACATATACTACTTTTCTTTTGTAAATATATACTTGTATAGATAATTACACCCAGACTCAGGACAAACAGACATGTTCATGCACACAAATATCCGTCCTGGGTGGGAATCGAACCCACGACCTCCGTCGTGAAAAGCAAGCATTTACCAACCACGGCAACAGGTCTTATCTTTGCAGTCTTTTTTACTAGAAAATTTGGATTAATATAACGCAATAACATATTTATGGTTCCGTACGGAATTTCGACACGGTCCCTATTACGAAACGCTTCTACAAAACATACCTATTTATTCGACAAACACTCGTCCAACAGAACATACCTAGACGACACACAAATTCAAAAACCACTACAACAACACTTCTTCAAATGACAACTTCATAAAAAAGCTTTGGGGTCGCCTGTACGGCAGTGGAAGATATAAGGTCGATGATGTAATGATGTATTGTTAAATTGACACAAAATATCTCCACATATGCATGTGTGCATGATTGGGGTGTTATAAAGACTAGTCTCTGTTGAATATTATTACTTTGTTCCTTCAGAGACCTCTTACCTAATAGTAAGACTAACCGAAAGATCACACAAAATTCTACCTTGAACAGTTGTAATAAACTTCGATTTCCTTTGTTGTCAAATATTTGAAGCAACATCTGGTTAGGAGAGTAGTTAGTATCTTGGAGCTTATGAAGTAATTTGGAATGATAACAATTGTACACCAGTTCTTAGGATATCTAAAGGACTTGTACAATGTACTTTTATCGTTAAGGTAATCAAGGACCTAAATTAACACAATAGCAATGATATTTGCACCGGATTTTTGCACGTGTAGCGCTGAGATTAAAGTTCTCGCTTCGCTAGTTTTTCGGCACCCTGGTGTTTTAATTCGATCCAATCTTTTTGTGAGATCTATATAAGACTGCCTCGTTGGTCTAGCGGTAGCGTTTTCAACCGTAGATAATGAGGTTCTGGGTTCAAATCCCGGGTCGGGCCAAAAAGTGATTTTGGGTTTTTTACGTAAAAAAAATTTCTCAGTGTGAGCCCGAAGTCTGGAAGTTGGCGGTATTACACCCCCGTGCCTGTAAAGCCGTCGGTCCTGTACCTGATCTCTTTCCGGTCGTGTCGCTAGTCGTCCCGTCGGATCATGAGAGTGATGGGATAGAAAGTACCTCTGTGTTTGCGCACACACTTGTGCACTATAATATGTCCTGCGTAATTGGCTAATCTCCATTGAGACTGGCCGCCGTGGCCGAAATTCGGCCGGGAAGACATCGTCATCATCATTGTGTAGTACTTAATTAACGAACAAACTCTTTATCATGTATTTTGTATTCTTTCTTTCACCTTTGTTAACTTTTTAAATTATAGCCTATGTGTTAATCCAGGGTGTCAATCAACTCCATACCAAATTTTATTAAAATCGCTCCAGCCATTTAGACGTGAAGAAGTAACAAACGTACACACTCACAAACTTTCACCTTTATAATATTAGTGTGATAAACTGAAACCTAAGCACAAAAGAAGTGAAACCCTTATATTCAACAAACTGTAACCTTTCTTTAAAAGAAAATTAAACATTTATCACACTAATATTATAACGGCGAAAGTTTGTGAGTATAAATGTTTGTTACTTCTTTACGCAAAAACTACCGAACGGATTGTGTTGAAACTTTGTAGTAAAATAGCTTATATATCCGAATAACACATTGACTATAATTTATAAAAACCGCAGGGCACATCTAGTGTAAGATAAACTGAAATCTTTGCATAGAGCAATCTGCAACCTTTGCATAAAACAACTGTAACCTCTTCATAAGATAGACTGCAAACTTTGCAAACAACAAACTGAAACATTTGCACAAAACAAATTATTAACACAAATGTGTTGCAGCGCATATTCGGTTAACTCTGGCAGAATGCCCTCAGATAAGTGATAACAGTGCTAAAGAAGATACACACGAATATTAATGCACTAGATAAAGTAAATGTGCAGTGAAGTAGCAAGACTTTATTACTCTAATTTATGTACGTTGAACTGAACGCGGTTGGTGACTAAACACTATGAACAATTTTTGATCTACTGAAAAATTGGGAGGTGTTTAGATAGATAGATAGATAGAGTACACTTTATTGCACCAGAAAACACAATACATAATATCTTAATAAAGAAAATATAGGTACAATCGGCGGTCTTATCGCTTTGTAGCGATCTCTTCCAGACAACCGTTGGGTGGACAAGAAGAATTAAGATGGAAAAGGCGGTAGTTGTAAGTGTACTATCGTGTGTATTAAATGTTTAACGTTATTACATACATACATTACATTTGTAATTAATAATTTGTGGTTAATAATTGGATTGTATAATTTTTTGTACACTTAAACGTTGCTGTGTGGTGATGGCGGCGAATATCAGAATATCATCACCCCATCTCTTTCTGAGAAGGCGAAGAAGTCGATCCGAGGGAATATCTACCAGAGGACGGGTGGCAGCGTATTTGTGATTACTATGACCTTATCGTCTGATCGCCAACCCGTCCGCCAAGCGTGGCGATTATGGCATATCACCCCAGGACGATATTATTGATGGAGGCTTGTCCAGCAGTGGATTTCTTTCAGCTGTAATAATGATGATGATGAAACATTGTAAGATAAATTGTGGAGCACATTTAAGGGCTACTTTTTGGAACGAAGTTCCTTATCGCGCGTTGTGAAAGGGGGCTAGACGGAAAAAATTCTTACGAAAAGTTGTCACGACACTTTTTGCAGCTGTGCGGCGTGCGCATGTTTCTCTGTCTCTGTCTCTCTCTCTCTCTCTCTCTCTCTCTCTCTCTTATAGAAAGCAAGCCAGATATTTTCATTTCTATTTCGCATTGAACAGTGTGGTGTCGCGACGATTATTTTTGTTGAGTGTATACAGGTTTTTTGTACATAATAAATAATAAGAAATAAATTCGTTCCATCCGGGTGTCCCTTGACACCTCTCAAGATTTTTTTTTGCCTACGTAACTAAACAAATTAACGAGAACTATTTTCAGAAATATGACTAATTTATTTTCGTCTCCGCTTACAAAATACATCAGCTGCTCGATATGCCGGATGTCGTGGGTTCAATTGTCACCCAGGACAGATATTTGTGTGCATGAACATGTCTGTTTGTTCTGAGACGTGGTGTAATTATCTATATAAGTATGTATTTTATGTACAAAAAAAGTAGTATATGTAATATATCAGTTATATACCATAGTACAAGCTCTGCTTAATTTGGGATCAGATGGCCGTGTGTGAATCAAAAATCAGAATCTGAAAATGTTTTGTTTGGTTGTAATATTACAGGCTCTGTCTAATTTGGAATCCAATGGCACAGTGTTAGTTGTACCAAAAATTGTTTGGTTGGTACTGATTTGGATCAGGGCCATTGAATGCCATATTATAGAGAATAGAGATAAAAATAAATATTGAAATTCAATTTAAATTATGTGCTTCAAAATTCAGTAACATTGTTTCATTCCCTATTCAGCAAATCATCTTAAACTTGTAACGAGCGCCGATTGTGCAAAAACTCATTTGCGAGGTCCGTACTCGGCACCTACCGTACAAACGTTAGGTTTCTATGTCACACTTAAATGTTGTACCTGGAATGCAATGTCCGACTTTGTTTACCTGTACCTAGTTAAAATTCAACAGAAAGTTAACTACAATAAAAAAATGGCAATCGCTCATAGCCAGAAGCCGTGGTCAATCGATAGATGGGTGAACACCAAAGTGGTTTAATTTCTGAGCATCTCCGTGCTTCGGAAAGCACGTTAAGCCGTCTGTCCCGATTATAGTCATTAATAGATAAAGATAAAGATATATTTATTTGTCAGAAACATGTGTAGTTAAAAGATATTACATACATATAAAATATTTTTTCAACATGTTCTACCTTAATAGGTGTACAAATCAAGACATGCAGGTAAAAACATCAGAATGTATGTATAATTAAGTAAACTTATTTAGAAAATATACACATTAAACAACAATCGTTAAGCCTTGTCAGAAGCCTTACGAGGTGGTTTGAACTACAACTTCAGAGTTGTAGTTGTTTTTTTTCATGAAATTATAATAATGTCATCTTAATTGTCGTATCGAGTCAGCTTGATACGACAATTAAGATGACATTATTATAATTTCATGAAAAAAAACAACGACTTCATTAGATAAATGAATGAACCTCTGTATCAGAAGCCGAGGTTCAAATGTCAAACAGATTGCCCTCCGGTACGGCTTGTTTAATTTGTAACATTGCTGGACGGCTTTAGTTCTCACCACCCCTACTATCCGCTGAAGCGGTAAAGGCCTCCTAGGCTAATTGGAAACGTCAAGATTAATAATTTACTAATAATGAATATACACAGTGAAAACATTTAACGCTTGCTACTTCGCCGCTAAAAGCGTAGAATATAATTCCTCTCTGCGTACCATTTCCCTTCCATCGCCCCGTAAACCGTTTTGTTCACGTTATCACGCCACGCGCTATCTCTGTCTTTGTGTTGGAAATTAACACGTTTTGCATTTTAGCAAAACAATTACTTGTGCCCCTGTATACGGGCTCAGTCAGCGTTTGGCGAACAAACATTTTACAATATACTCCTTTGTAATGATTGTTACAAGTACGAGGCAGGCTGTAGATCGATCAATAACACGTTCGTTACGTATTAACTGGAGCCTTAGTCCCCCGACTTGTGGTTAGAACCTAGAACCTTATTCATTGTGTTAAGTACGCTACTACTAAACAGAGTAAGGCTCCAGTTAATACGTAACGAACGTGTTATTGATCGATCTACAGCCTGCCTCGTACTTGTAACAATCATTACAAAGGAGTGTATTATCGGACGGTGGGCATGGTTGGTTGATACTTGCCTTTCACGCCGCAGGTCGTGGGTTCGATTTCTACCCAGGACAGATGTCTGCGTGCATGAACATAAAAATAATAATATCTAGGGACAATGTCACACAGATCATCCTAGCCCCAAACTAAGCAAAGCTTGTACTATGGGTACCATGCGACGATATACATACTTATATAGATAGATAAATACTTAGAAAACATCCATGACTCAGAAACAATTATTCGTGCTCATCACACAAATATTTGCACTTACCGGGATTCGAACCCAGGACCACCAACTTCGTAGGCAGGAGCACTACCAACTAGGCTACGGTGACCGTCATATTGGTAAATATTGTCTGTTTATCCTGAGTCTGGGCTGTAATTATCCATACAAGTATGAATTTACAAAAAAAAGAGTATATGTATATATCAGTTCTCTGGTATCCATATTTAAAGTGTTTAGTTTGAGATCAGATGGCCGTGTGTGAATAATGTCCCTGGATATTATTATTATATTATTGTTTTTCAGTCAAAGAACAGCCCAACTGAACTTTGCAGAATAATAATAACTAATCATGACTTTGGAATGACGTCCACAGCTGGACAAAAGCCACCCCTAAAGATTTACACAATAGAGTTGTGTCCATCATTTGCAGGAATATGCCATAATCGCCACGCTTGGCTAACGGGTTGGCGATCACAGTGTGATGGTCATAGTAGGTGGAGAGCTGCTACCTGTTCTCTGGTAGATCTTCCTTCGGAACGGCTTCTACGCCCCTCCACTATTTCTTTTAGTAGATAGAATCTGCCGATGCATTCCAAATATTACTACTTTATGTAAAACTCTTTTTAATTCTTGACGCAAAACCACGTGGTGTAATAAGTTTGACGTCTATATGTGTGCCTATCTGTGTATCTCTCGACCGGATGAACCTATTTTGATTTTGTATATTTTTTGTTTGGAAAGTGAATTAGTCATGAACCGCTTTTGATTTTGTAGTCTGTTTGAAAAGTGAATAAGACGGGAATGTTCTAAGCTATCGGTCCAAGATGGCCGCCGCCACAAAATATTTTGTTCTACACAACTCTTTCAATATGGGTATCAAATGTAGGGGCTTGATTAGTAGAATACTATACACTATGAAAACGGGTTTTTTAAATTCTTAATACGCCCAGATTTTCTCCCATCTCTATTGGGTCGGCTATATGGATAACATGTTGCATCTAGTTTATTAAACTATTAACCAAGATAGTTAGATTAGGTACCGCTTGAAATAATGAAATTTATTCAGCACTTGGGTATTAACATACACTTGTACTTGTCAAGTTCACAATGCAGTACATAAACATAGTCGAATACAGTATAAAAATTACAAAAATATAGTTAGTCTAAAAATATTAATCTATTATTTTGAAATTTAGTTGAACAATATTAAAATTAAAGAATTGTAGGCAATGAGCATTTAGCTAGCGCAGAAGGGTCTTAACCAGTAGCTTAAATTAAACGATTAATACCCGAGGCCACCCTTGTGGGGTTCGGGCCACAGCTCAGGGGGCCGCTGAAGCAAAAAGACAGAATTCTAAGAGAGGGTGTGATCAGTTACAGACTTGTTAAGGGGCCAAAGCGATCCTCGCCGCTGAGGAGCCTACCCTAGCTAACCTGCAGCTTTCTCTAGCTACCTAGGTGGACGATATCGTCAGAAGCCTAATATAGTCTATTAGGCTTCTGATGATAAGCGATAGTCATAGATGTTCTCATTATAAATGGGATCGGGATGGGAACATAATATCTATTCCTGCCCATCTTCCTTTTTATGACCCTACAATTACTATAACTAAATATAAGCCTTTATAGCAAATAAAAAAAAACTGGGCATGAAACATTACAATGTGAGTTTATGTGTGTTTTGACACATGTTTAACTTACTTATCGTATGGGCAGTGGTTACCCTGGTGTCAGAGTTGTTCAAGCCGCCCAGTAGGCCTCTGACATGGCTTAACGACTGTTGCCTAACGTACAACCGAGACCGACAGCTTAACGTGCCCTCCGAAGCACGGAGACGCTCACAAATTAAACTACTTTGGCGGTCACCCATCTATGGACTGACCGCGAGCCTAGTTGCTTAACGTCTCCAATCACTTACGGATCGGTGAGAGCATCTGGCTATTAGCGCCTCACATGTTTAACTGAGGTAATAAAGACCTTGACAGCGTCTTTATTATTGAGGCCTTAAGGGCGGTTTTCATAGTGGGAACGTATCTACTGATATGCCGATAACTTGGCAAGAGGTTGTTTAAAACAATTCGGACTGCCGAGGTGAAAGACGGCAGGGATACCTTTGCATTAAGTGGTTGGGACCTTTCCGTTCTAGTACGCAAAGTTGAATACATAGATTTAACATTTTGTACATGTACCTCATAGATTGGTCATGCCTTTGTACTTGTCTTATATTTAACAAACACGAAAAGACAAGTAGAAAAGCATGAAACTGAAATCATAATGTTCTAGTCTAGAGCTAATTTAAATAGCATTTATTAACATCATGTTTTAAAAATGTAGAAATGAAATGAAATAATGAAATTTATTTAGCATTTAGGTATTTACATACACTTTAATTGTTGTTGTTTTACATTTATGTGGAATCGTCAATTACAGAAATTGTATTTAAAAATAAACTTGAGAGGTGTCAAGGGACACCCGTATGGAATGAAGTTATTTCTTATTATTTATTATGTACAAAAAACCTGTATACACTCAACAAAAATAATCGTCGCGACACCACACTGTTCAATGCGAAATAGAAATGAAAATATCTGGCTTTCTTTCTATAAGAGAGAGAGAGAGAAAGACAGAGAAACATGCGCACGCCGCACAGCTGCAAAAAGTGTCGTGACAACTTTTCGTAAGAATTTTTTCCGTCTAGCCCCCTTTCACAACGCGCGATAAGGAACTTCGTTCCAAAAATAATTTGATTTGAACTGTCCGCCGATCTATATACTGTATATTATTATCTTTGTTTGAATAGTATCTTTAGTTTTGAGATTCAAGTACTCAGTCCGGTGTGGTAATCATTAATAGTGTTTTGAGGTAAGTTGCTACATTATCCGTTATAAGGTTTCTGTACCCGAAAGGTATTGTAGTCATTGACCTATACGTATTCTACTAGACGCGCAATCCATTATTGCATATCGCATATTGAGAATTTGCTCACTGAGTTGCAGCGCCCGCACTGCAATTCAGTAGCAATTTTGGCCGCTGCGCGCGCGCCCCTCACCTCGCGCACAGCCGGACTGGGACAGAGTTTTTATTCGATGATTGTCGTGCTATTTATGCCATCTGAACTTCGGTTATTTGCTGTAAAATAGAATATTTTCCATTAGATAATTTGCCTATTTTTTAGGGTCAATAAGTGGTGCGGAAGTAAGGCTGCTTTATTTGTTTCATTTCTTAACAGTGATGGTTTTCAAAATATATTATTTTAAGACCATTTTCTATAAGACATAAATAGCAAAAATAGTTTGAAGTTTGTTTTTGGGGTTCCGAAGCCAAATAAAAATAATGTAATATGATGTACAGAAGCCAGCACATCAAGCTACCCCAATCTGTCAAATTTCCCCAATTGAAAGTGAATCTTATGCTTCTGTGATAAAGTTGAAAATCTATAAAAGAAATTTGACAGATTGGGGTGTATACGAATATTGGTTTGAACGAGATCTAGTAAGTAGTTTTTTTTTTAATACGCCATAAAACGTAAACCGCAATTTACCTTTCATTCAATTCACTCACATACTTGTTGCTACGGAACCCTTCATGGGCAAGTTATTTTGGCCGCTTTTTACTTTTGAATCTACTTCATAATATTAACTTACTTCATAATAGTACTTCATAATAGGTTAATAGTTTGACCGAATGTTTTTTCGTTGTCCTTATGTAATTATTCTTATTAGATGAGAAATGGTCTTTGTGTATATAAATATTGTTGAAATTTGTTATTGTAAAGACTCATTAAGTTATTAAGGTCACATATTGTAAAGAAAGGTTGAGAAAGTTGGTTTTGGTTTTTAAAACAGCAATTATAGAGGCTGGTTATAACAGACTAGATATCTCTGCGCATAGAGTATAATATTGCACAATTAAGTGCGCCATCTCAATTTTTGCACTATTTCCTCACGATTCACTACCGAAGAGCCTTTAGTTCGTCTTTTGATGCACAGAAATTGGAGAAAATGAAATCTTGGTTAGTCGATTTTTATTTTCGCTGTCTAGAATTTGATTATTAGTTTCATATAATACTTCCAAAATAAATATTTAGTGTAACGTATGTACTGGCTGTTTGGCTGAATGACATGAGACCTTTGTACATCGATGACATGAATAAAATGGCGAGCGGACATTATCGCACTGACGTTTATTCATGTCATCGATGTACAGGCAAAGGTCCCATGTCATTCAGCCAAACAGCCAGTACATACGTTACATTTGGCAAATAATTACAATGTAGAACTGGAATGACAATGAGATAAGGAACATTACTGCTCATCGAATTATATCTGTACCTACAAATCTAATAAATGAAATTGCCTATTGCGGCAACAACAACCGGGCCTTTGGGATGTTGAGCCAATCAACAAGCTTGGTTTACATCTAATTGGTTGCTGCTAGTCTGTTAAGTAAGGTAACGAGCCGAGAATAGACTCATTGGTCTAGCGGTATCATGATCAATTGCAAATAATGAGAATCTGGGTTTAAAACCGGGATCGGCCAAAAGATATAATACATTTTTCCTAATAAGAAAAGTTTTAAGCATCAGCGGTGTCTGGAAGTTGGCAGTGACTGCTGATCTCTTTTCGGTCGTGCCGCTAGCCGCTGCATCGAATCATGGGAGTGAGGAAATAGAAATTGTGCCAGTGTTAGCGCAAACACTTGTGAACTATCATATGTCCGGCGCTGTTGGCTTGTCTCTATTGAGATTGTCATTAAGGTCACATATTGTAACGATTAGGAACTAGCGTAGTCAATCTCAGA
Source organism: Pseudoips prasinana (assembly GCA_951640165.1). Classification (NCBI taxonomy): domain Eukaryota; kingdom Metazoa; phylum Arthropoda; class Insecta; order Lepidoptera; family Nolidae; genus Pseudoips; species Pseudoips prasinana. The sequence goes on along the minus strand of OX621240.1, from coordinate 37,767,207 downwards.
TAATGAGGTCCTACGCATTGACCTATATGTATTCTACTAGACGCGCAATCCCATAAAATAAAAATAATAAAAATAAAAAAGGTTTTTATTCACGTAGACTTTAAAAAAGCGCTTGTAAATAGTCAGAACATGTTTGTAGTAATATAGTTGTATACATTAGATATTATTTCTAGTAACATAGATATTTAGGTACATCTTGTATGAAAACATTTATAAAATTTATTTTATTACAGAAATGATATTTAGCTAGCTCGTATCAAGTTATTGTCAAGAGATTATGTTTAATTATCTAGTTATTGAGAATTTGCTTACTGAGTTGCAATTGTACATTTTGTCCGCCGCGCGCGCGCCCCTCACCTCGCGCACAGCCGGACTGGGACAGAGTTTTTATTCGAAACAGCGTGTCTAGTTATACATATAAGTCAATGGTCCTAGGTGTAAAACTTGGATCGGGCTGAAAAGTGATATTGTAATTTTTCTAACAAGAAAAGCACACCGTAGCAGCATGGAGTCAAGAAGTTAGTGGCGTAACACTCTCATGCCTCGGAGAATGCATAAAGTCATCGTCTCTTCCTTATCCCATGCAAATACAATACATATAGTTATAGTTATACATATAGTTTACAATATCTTGTATCCTACAATAATAATAATAATGTCCTCCTAGCCGAATTTCGGCCACGGCGGCCAGTCTCAACAGAGATTAACCATCTGCGCGGGACATATTATAGAGCTCAGGTGTGTGCGCAAACACAGGAGCACTTTCTATTCCATCACTCTCATGATCCGATGGGACGCCTAGACGACACGACCGGAAAGAGGTCAGGTACGGGACCGACGCCTTTACGTGTTCTTCGAGGCACGGGGGTATAATACCACCAACTCCCAGACTTCGGGCTGATGCTGAGAAATTTTAATTTTACAGAAAAGTCCCAAAATCACCTTTTGGCGCGACCCGGGATTTGAACCGAGGACCTCGTTTTCTGCGGATGACCACGCTACCGCTAGACCAACGAGGCAGTCAATTACAATATCATGTATATTGTAAGATACAAGATATTGTAAACTATATGTTACATAATCTCAAAAATGGGAAATCATAAATTTAATCGTCCGGCGGGTCTCGAAGCTGCACCATCTACCAGTCCGGGGTAGGCGCTCTGCGTTAAGCTACGAACGATACACGCTGGCAGATCAATAATTGATCTGCCAGCGTGCATGGTGCAGGTTCGAGACCCGCCGGACGATTAAATTTATGATTTCCCATTTTAGCGATTAGATAAACGCTTTGCGTTGCGAATAATGCTATAAAATTAAAATTTAGTATATGTACATATGTATTGTATGATATTGTATTGTATTGTATCCTTTCCAATAGCCATCCCATTGGTATATGAAAGCAAAAGATAGATTACAGAATGCACTTAATTTCTACACATTCGTGCTATGTAAGTATAAATAACTATCTCGGGACAAATAACACACTGTCATCTGATCTCAAACTAGGCAGGGCCTATACTATGGCCACCAGACAACTGATCAACATGCTTATATATTAGGTTGACTGCCTCGTTGGTCTAGCGGTAGCTTGTTCAACCGCAGATAATGAGGTCCTGGGTTCAAATCCCGGGTCTGGCCAAAAAGTGATTTTGGGATTTTTCCGTAAAAATAAATTTCTCAGTATCAGCCCGAAGTCTGAAAGTTGGCGGTATTACACCCCCGTGCCTCGGAGAGCACGTAAAGCCGTCGGTCTTGTACCTGAACTCTTTCCGGTCGTGTCGCTAGGCGTCCCATCGGATCATGAGAGTGATGGAATAGAAAGTGCCCCTGTGTTTGCGCACACACTGGTGCACTATAATATGTCCCGCGCAATTGGCTAGTCTCCATTAAGACTGGCCGCCGTGGCCGAAATTCGGTCGGGAGGACATCATCAAATGTAGGAATAAAATACTGAGTAAAGTTCCACTATCATTTTACATTTCGGGTTTCCACAAAGAGAAATAAATACAGTAATCTTGCCGTCCTTTCGTTCCGTCTTAGTAACCAACAATGTTCATCCAACTGTCACCTTTCTTCGACATTCATTCCTCTCTTTCACTCATTACTTATATTTCTCTCTCACTCACTAACGTTCCATTTCACCTAGCATTCCACATATATTTCTAAATACATATAGATAAATTACAAACAGAACTAATAATCGAGCTTATTACACATTTTTACCCGGGTGAGAATCGAACCCATCTGGCTGAGCAAGATATTTATTTGTTATTACAGATATCTTACCTTAATACCTTTTCTGTCAATTATATTTAGTTTTTGTTTTTCTTCTCAACGTTTACCGTTAGTCTCGCAAGTTTTGATTGCTTCCCCAGACAAGTTGGGAGTCAAGTCATAGTAAAACTACAAACTTAGCCAGAGGGCACCCCTTTTGAAGCGTGAAACTTGGCTCAGGGTGGCTATTGATGGGGTACCGGAGCAGCAAACCCGCGTTCCCGGGACTCCCCCATCAGGCGCCAAGAGAAGTCCACGGCAGGTAAGTTTAGTCGATGCAAGTCCGACATACCCACCCGCCAACACTTTTTGCGGGTGGCATTCGAAGGCATTCCCCTGCCTTATCAAAAAAAAGGGCGGCTATTGATGTGTATTTAGAATTCTTTTCAACTTTTTGTAGTATTTGTTTTTTGTATTTACAGGGACATTATTTACACACGGCCATCCCATCCCAAACTAAGCAGAGTTACCAAGTAAACCAGATAACTGATATACTACATATTGTGGCGAGCGGTGGGTCAGGGGATTGGAAAAGAAACTAGAGTTTGCACAGGAACTTTTATTGGCGTCGACAGTGACAGCTGGTTCACCACTACAACACGGAACACACGTACTCAAGAGTCCCGGCGACTAGTTCTTTGTTAAAGTCCCGTGACGAGCACTGCCGGAGTTAATGTCATAAAATCTTTAAATTAGGAATAATGTTTAGGATCTAAGTTTTGATTTTGTCACTGTATCACCTACCTTAACCGATTCCTGGCCTGTGACGCACCTCGCGCGTCATAAAGAATACCTTCAGGGACGTCCATGACGCGGCAAGCGCGTCAATAGAAATTTGTTGTAATTATAGTTTTTATTGAATTTAATCCAAAAATCCTTTTATTTTGTATAAAAAATAACACATTGGGGACAATAATATCAGTGGCCACTAGATTATTTTGTAAAGTTAAATTGTCAGGGGTAGTCAACCACATGGTATAATTGTGTATTCATCAATAATTATTCACACACTTAAATATAGAAAAATGTCTAAAATGGCATCTAACCGAGCTCTTTATAGACAACATGTTTATTATGATTCAAAATGCATAAAGAATTTGTGACAATAATAATTATTAATCGCATGCAAAAATTATCGCCCATTGTTACTGGCCGGTCCGATGAATAGGAAGTCTTTTGTCTCATTAGTGCCGCATATTCTTCTGTATAAAAAGGATAAATCACCATGCGCCAGCGCTCTAACGTTTTTTGTCGCGTCTTTTTACTCTAAAATAAACCTTATTTTAGCGTAACAAGACGCTTTATCCGTTTTGAGAACACTTCTGTTGTGCTATCTGTAGACATCAGACGTGCTCTCTTACTATTTCTGACCCTACCGACGACATGCGCGTGCGTGTACCTGGACTCCCGTGATTTTGCATTAGTGATAAATAACATTGTGGCTTGTGATACTGGAGTCCGATTTTACGGTTGTGTTGACCGCTTGGCTTTAGTTACTGGAATACGAATAAAAAAAGAAAACTTTAGAATCAATCTACTTGCCGTTTTTTATGAACTAGACAGCTGTAGCGGTGGGTGGTATAAAGTTTTTTTTGTTTGTAAAACATAATTGTTAATAAATAGTTCCTTTTTTGAAAAGAAAGCCGGTAGGATTCGGTTTACCTATATGGCCCCACGTCGCTACTAGAAAGTGATTAAAACTTACTTAGGGTATGACAATGTTGACAAATTATTATATCGGATCGCTCGTTTCCATTCATTTACCTACATTAAATAAAAAAAAATAGTTTAAAAATCGACTTCAAAACCTTTACGTTATACTTTTTAAAGTATAAAAAATATCTTAATTAAGATTTAATTTAATACATCTCTTAAGCAAACCTAATACGTTTAATATTAATGAAATACTATAATGTTTATGTGCTATATACCTATTGATAGGTTTGAAGTCGGTGCCAAGCCCTAAGCAAAATAAAATAGATTTTTTGATGTTCGATCCAAATGTTTACAACTCATGGTGAAAATCTGTAACTTATCTTCTATTTCGTATTAGACACGTATATAGTCACTTTAAAACAACCTAAACTAATTAATAAAACATAACACACGGTAACAGGTCTCATCTTGTATTATTATACTTAAAACTACTTAAACCAACGACGCGACTCGCGCCTCTTTTAATTTTATATAGGGCCGGGGCGAATAGGCTCGAAAAATTAAGGTGGCAAGGAATCGGTTAACAAACACGTTTAAATCTCCGTACGCACTACTGATTGTGACCGATGCGTGTAGGTATTGGACTATTTTTTGTTGAATGCATTATCTCTAATTACCCTGTTTTTATATTTTGTAATACCTAGTCTAAGTTATCTAATTATATACGCTGTGCCAATATGAACAAAGCATGTACTTTAAAGTTATATTGTATTTTCTCTGTAAGTGATTTGTTTGTAAACTTTTGAGAAAATAAATGTCTTAAACCGTAATGTCCTTACGAACACGGAGCGCTTCACACTGTGTAGGGTATACTTGGCACTGTTCAAGTACTGGTACTAGGATTCGAAGCCCAAACGTGACAATATACTACTTTTCTTTTGTAAATACATACTTACATATACAACATGTAACATAATTAACGCACACCCTCCAACACCCCAATTAGAATATTATGTTGTAATCATAATAAAATCACTGAATTTTTAATTTAACATGTAAGTATATGCATTGTTATTTACTAAATTAGTTTCTTAGAATAAAGTTTATTTTTCTTTATTTTGTATTGAATGATGGAATTTGTATGAATACAAATAAAACTGCGATTTAAAAAGTCTTATTACTTTGACTTACGGTCCATTTCAATTTGTTTTGACTGTACAGGGTTAATATGACAAAACATTCCGTAGTTTTAATTATTTTGGGAATAAAAAATTACCTATGTTAAAAATGATATAATTCGATTCAGTAAATGATTCTGAACAAACTATTTTCAGGATGTGCGTTAATTAAGTTACATGTTGTATAGAAAATTACACCCAGACACAGGACAAAAAGACAGCAGGTCGTAGGTTCGATTCCCATCCAGGACAGATATTTGTGACGGTGATCAAGACAGATGATTTGATTAATTAGTTTGATGATTAGAGTTATTGTTTTCTACAAACCACACACAGACCTTACGCTTAGAGCTTTCACTTAGACCTTAAGATAATGCTCGAGTTTATAATATTGAAAACATTACCTACGATAAAAAGTTGCAGTATGTCATAATTTAAACTGTATCTCCTACACGTAAGGCTGCAATCACAATGTTATTTCTTCTGTTCATTTACCAGTTGCGGCTTTTTACGGTTGTTACCTCAGTGGATACACTAACCCTACAAAAATAGCCCTTACAACCTTTGTAATAAGGATGCTTTTAAGATTAAATATCCACCGAAGCGACAGTAACTGCACCTTCATTAGCTCCCATTAGAGGGGAAGGAAAAAAATTGAAGGAAATCCATTAACATTATCTTGGCTACAATTTTTACCGTATTTTGCCGGTGTCCCGTGGCTTAGGATAAAGAGGAGGGACGAATGACTGTGTTTATTTCATACTTTGTTCTTATTTATTAAGCTCGGGGCATTATATTGCGTAGCGACCATAGTACAGTCACCAGCACATCAAGCTACCCCAATCTGTCTAATCTCCCCAATTGAAAGTGAACCTTATACTTACGTGATAAAGTAGAAAATCTATAAAATAAATTTGAGAGATTGGGGTAGCTGGATGTGCTGGCGTCTGTACAAGGAGCCCCTGCTTTGATAATAAATGATCTAATAAAAGTGTCAAGAAAACCAAGGGAGCAGTGAACCAGGACAGCTTGATTTAGAAATCTATGGATAAGATAATAGTATCGCCGTTATAACTATAGCGGTTAGCCTTTTATAACAAATATATAATAATAACGTACCATGAAGGAAATTAGGTAATTCCACTATTCGATCAATAAAATGTTTAAAAAGTGTATCATGACCTCACAAAGATAATTCAATGAAAAAAAAATGTATAACTTCGTGAAAAATTATTAAGACAAACAAACAAATCCAACCATTTTTTAGGGTTCCGTACCCAAAGGGTAAAGCGGGACCCTATTACTAAGACTTCGCTGTCTGTCTGTCTGTCTGTCCGTCTGTCACCAGGCTGTATCTCAGGAACCGTGATAGTTAGAATGGTGAAATTTTCACAGATGATGTATTTCTGTTACCGCTATAACAACAAATACTAAAAAACAAAATAAAAGTAATGTTTAAGGGGGCTCCCATACAACAAAAGGGAAATATTTGCACGTTTTTATAGATAGTGGTATGGAACCCTTCGTGCGCGAGTCCGACTCGCAATTGGCCGACTACACCCGCACTAGGGAATATCATCCCTGTGTCGCGGTCGCGGGCTACTTTACAAACATATAATTAGACTTGCCTACCTTTTGACTGCCTCGTTGGTCTAGCGGTAGCGTGTTCAACCGTAGATAATGAGGTCCCGGGTTCAAATCCCGGGTCGGGCCAAAAAGTGATTTTGGGATTTTTCCGTAAAAGGAAATTTGTCAGTATCAGCCCGAAGTCTGGAAGTTGTCGGTCTCACACCCGTGCCTCGGAGAGCACGTAAAGCCGTCGGTACTGTACCTGAACTCTTTCCGGTCGTGTCGCTAGGCGTCCCATCGGATCATGAGAGTGATGGAATAGAAAGTGCTCCTGTGTTTGTGCACACACTTGTGCACTGTAATATGTCCTGCACAATTGGCTAGTCTCCATTAAGACTGGCCGCCGTGGCCGAAATTCGGTCGGGAGGATATCATAATTAGACGGTCGGAATTATTTATTTTATAAATAACATTGATGATAATAATAAATACAGACTCTAATAATATTAAAATTCTATTTGATGAACATTTTATAAATTTGAAAGGTCTACATAGTACAATTCCATCAGAAAAACATAATTTTGAAATAGAACTAAATAATGAATCTTTAATTTTACACTGATACGTGAACTTAAAACTTTCAACATAACAATAGGGCTAAATATCATCAACGCCTTAGGATATTTTGAAACTATCTACAAAGGTATTTACACAATGTGCCCAAGATATCTCACCTACTTGAATAACTTATCTTTTGCACCAGCCGTATTTTCATAAAAACTTAAACCATCTGACAAATCTAATATACATATAACAAAGCAGATAGGCGCCATACCTATAAACAATTACAGACTTTGGGCTCTAACACCTAGTTTGTACAAAATATCGGCTAAGTGCAAGTTGGACTCGCGCACGAAGGTTTCCATACCATTATCTATAAAGACGAGCAAAAAATTCACGTTTGTTGTATTGGAGCCCCCTTAAATATACTTTATTTTGTTTTTTAGTATTTGTTGTTATAGCGACAACAGAAATACAAAATCTGTGAAAATTTCAATTGTCTAACTATCACGGTTCATAAGACAGCCTGGTGACAGAGGGACAGACAGACAGACAGCGAAGTCTTGATAATAGGGTCCACTTTTACCCTTTCTGTACGGAACCCTAAAAATGGCATACATGGCTTACAGTTTTTTTTTCAATAAATTTAATATAATAAATTCTAGTAAAAATTGTGGTTATTGTGACACTAGTGTAAGGGTTTGATAATCTTATCTTATCTTATCTCACACTATCTGTGCCCCGCGGTTTTACCCGCGTTAAATTTTATAAATTATCACAGCTCCTCCCCCGTAGGTGCTGCGTGATTATATGTAGCCTACATGTTGACCCGACCTCTTAGTAATATTCATGCAAAATTTGAAGTAAATCCATGCAGTACTTTTTGAGTTTAGCCCGGACATACATGCAGACAAACAGACACACAGACAACAATTCTAAAAACTTTATTTTTGGCTTCGATATCGATTGTAGATCACGCCCCAATTATCCTTTTTTAAAAATATTCAATGTACAGTTTTAACGTTCCTACGATTTTATTATATGTATAGATAGAGGGGTTGAAAGCTAAAACGATTCTCGTCGTAGTTCAGCCACATATAACATACACGAGCTAGCAAGCGTATTATGAACACGCTGAATTTAGGTGATTTTTTTTTTGATAATTTCGATGATTATAGCAAGCCACGAGGTCCTTTCTCTTCCTGGGAGTAGTAATGTCAGTAATGTAGCCCGTTCTCTGGAGTATATTCCCACGAGTTTTACGCCCCGCACGGGACGAGATGGGATGGCGTAAGGAAGAATATCTTTGCCGTCATCCACAGTGGCGCTGTGATCAGATTTCTAGATTTATTTCTATTTTTAAGGCAGTGCAATGTTTGCCGGTACAGCTAGCTATAGATAAATTACACCCAGACACAATAAATAATCGTGATCATCACACAAATATTTGTCCTGTAAAGAAATCGAACCCACGATCACCGGCTTAGCAGTCAGGTTTATTCTCCACTAGATCAACAGGCCAGTCAATGATATGTATTAATTCTTAAGAAAACAATTAAATCAATTAATGTATAACAAAAGTCTATGCAATAATTACAATAAATAATATCCTGGGACACTATTCACACCATCTGATCCCAAACTAAGCAGAACTTGTACTATGGAAACTGATATACTATATATACTACTTTTCTTTTAGTAAATACATATTCATATATATAGATACCTCGTTGGTCTAGCGGTAGCGTGTTCAACCGCAGAAAATGAGGTCCTGGGGTCAAATCCCGGGTCAGGCAAAAAAAAAGTGATTTGGGATTTTTCCGTAAAAATAAATTTCTCAGTATCAGCCCGAAGTCTGGAAGTTGGCGGTATTACACCCCCGTGCCTCCGAGAGCACGTAAAGCCGTCGGTTCTGTACCTGACCTCTTTCCGGTCGTGTCGCTAGTCGTCCCATCGGATCATGAGAGTGATGGAATAGAAAGTGCCCCTGTGTTTGCGCACACACTTGTGCACCTTAATATGTCCTGCGTAATTGGCTAGTCTCCATTAAGACTGGCCGCCGTGGCCGAAATTCGGTCGGGAGGACTTACTTAGATAATTACACCCAGACTCAGGACAAACAGACATGTTCATGCACACATATGTATATCTGTCCTGGGAGGGAATCGTACCCACATCCTCCGGCGTGAAAGGCAAGCTTTTACGAAAGACGCCATCGGGCCCAAAGATCTCCTAAAACCATGTTATCTAGCAACCGCTAGGAGCGCTTTTCATTACTTAATTTTCTGTGCTCACCACTGTATTTTCGACGTTCTCATCGTACAATTAATGTAGAAAAGTAAAGGCTAAAAATAACTGGATATATGTATTTTTATACTACGTCCCGAGTCAGGCTATCAACCCGCCGTAGATATATTATCACATTGGAACCCTTTTATAAGTCACGCGTAGACCTCCACGTTTCTGGTCGTAAAGTATCCCGGGATATGATTTGACGCACGTTCCGATTATGTTCCACTAACCACAGCCTGGAGGAAACAGTTGGTTTTGTCAACATATAGTACAAGAGCTGGCACGCATTTTTGGGTAGGTATTTGAGGCAAGCTGAAAACTTGTCCTATAGCTCTTCAGACACACCCCAGCACGGACCTGCAGACCTGGCTGGCGGATAGCGGGTCTACAACCAACCCCTAAATTTTTGGATTTTTTTTTTATCCAAAAAATGTATTTGAGGCAAGCTGAAATTTTGATATGTTGTAGTTTAATGTTTATACAATACATAAATAACATTCTGTGAAAATTTCAAGTTGCCTCAAATACATTTTTTCGATTTTGTTGCAAAATATTTTTGCACACGCCTGGCAGTGCTAAAGACCCGACAGAATCGCCTGTCTTATTTTTGTATTGTGTAAACATTAAACTACAACATGTCAAAATTTCAGCTTGCCTCAAATACATTATTTGGTTAAAAAAAAATAAAAAAATTCAAAAATTTAGAGGTTGGTTTAGACCCGCTACTCGCCTGCCAGGTCTGCAGTTCCGTGTTGGGGTGTGTCTGAAGAGTTACAGGACAAGTTTTCAGCTTGCCTCAAATACCTACCCAAAAATGCGTGCCAGCTCTCCTACTAATACGTTTTCTGGTAACATAACTTGTTTGGCTGAACGTTTGGCGCAGCGGCTAAGACAGTCGCCTCGCCGCTTCGTGTCTCGCGACGGACAACTATTTGTGTGACCCATAAATACTTGTTCTGAGTCTGGATGTAATTTGTGTCTATCTATTATATGTTTGTAAAGTACCCCGCTACACAGGGATTAGATTCCCTGGTGCGGGCGTTCTCTATCAAAAAATATATAAATAAACACATGTTCATCAAAGTTTTAGTGGATCTCGATATAGATGTTTAAGTTAAATTTCTTAGTCAGGGATTCGATAAAATAAGTGGGCGACAATTGAGTGTAATATTTTAATTATTGTTGTTGTTATTATATTGTAAATCCACCATATTCATAGTTACTTTTACGGCAAGAAAAACTTTGTTTAAGGAAAGTCTCCACGTTTTGATCAGACATCCTCTTCAGATACGCTATTAATTTCCAATAAGTGTCCAGTTTTACGTCGTTATTAGAACGGACTGTTGATTTTAGCATTGAGTAGGTAATCCAAAGAGTGGAAGGTTGTTTAGTTTTGGCTAAGTACTGGCAGAAGGCCAAAACAGAGATTCTGAAAAATCCTTGGCTCGTCTTATATTTTTCTATTCAATAAAATTACCATAGGCTTGCATATATTTTGCCGCAATTTTGTAGGTAATAGATTATCAATCACATTTCTTCACATTCATTTTTCAAAACAAAAGCATTAATTTCTAACAATCCGTGAAAATTGACGAAAACGGCGGGCTTAAGTTCGCGGGTTTTTAATTTGATTTCTTCTTTTTTATTCAGCCAGCGTTGCTACTATGGGCCGTCTTACCAGCCAGTCTTTATTCAAAAAATATTTGCGTTCGACTTCTTTGGCGCTGAACACTAAGATGTTCTAAATTCAAAAATATTTTTTATAGAGGATTAAAAACTTATTACGGCCCGCTAAAAGTTTCTTATGGAAAAAAACCACCTTTGAATACACTTAAAGGCGAACCAAGTCATCCTTTTCGAAGATGGAATGAAAAAGATAATGTCACGCATTCTTTCGTAGTCTTTGCCCAGCGGTGGAAGTTTTTCGGCTGATATGGTGAAAGTTATTATTAACAAAAACTATTTTTTTTGCATTAAGGAATTATTAACAAGGCTGTTTCATGCTATGCTCATAAAGTATATAAAAGGTGCTACATATGACGATAGTAACCGATTGTCAACGTATTACTACACTCGCGAGCAACCAAATCGACTCAAGCCTTGTCGGCGCACACATACATTGATACAACTAAAATCATGAATGGAAATTATTAAAATGATATGTCATTCGAAAGCTTAAGATGTCAGCTTTAATTTGATATCATTATCATTGAAATCCATCCATCATTTTTGAAATAAATGATGTCTGAATGCAAGAGTAGGAAAAACGGGAATTTAGGAAAAAGGGTATGTGTCTCGTATTTGACAAATTAAACAAAAAAAATTAAAAATAAAATTATTTTATTTAAATCAGTATTTCGTATTGCCCCCTCTAGCCCTAATTACATCCCGCAGTCTGTTTTTCATGGACCTTATCAATTTTTTGACATTTTCTTGAGGAATGCCGTCCCACTCCTCTAATAATGCTGTCTTTAGCTCGTCTACGCTTGAAGGGACTGGATTTCTGGCCCGAACTCTTCTTTTAAGCTCGTCCCATAAGTGCTCGATGGGATTCATGTCAGGACTGAGCGCAGGCCAGTCCATCGTGCGTAATTCGACCTCTTGCAGAAACTGTCGAGTGACTCGTGCCGTGTGGCAGCGGGCATTGTCGTGCATTAACACAAAGTCTTCACCGACAAACCCTGCGTAGGGCACAACATGATCCAGTAGAATGTCGGTGATGTACCGATCAGCTGTTAGCCCGCCTCCTCGGCCGCCCCCAGGCACGAAAACAAGTTCGGTTTTTCCCTCTAAAGAGATACCAGCCCACATCATGCAGGAACCGCCGCCATATGCCACTGTTTCAGCGAAACAACATTGGGCAAATCGTTCTCCCGGACGCCTGTAGACTCGGCCTCTCCTGTCACTGCCATGCAGACACATTCTGCACTCATCAGTAAACAGGACCGATCGCCATTGCGCAACGCTCCAATTGAGATGCTCTCGAGCAAATTGAAGGCGCGCTTGTCGGTGGCCTGCAGTCAACTTAGGGCCCGTCGCAGGTCTTTTTGGCGTCAAGTTGGCTTCCTTCAAGCGTCTTCTCACTGTCCACTCGCTGACAGCCACTTGTCGTACACGTCTCAGTTCTTGCTGCACATCAACGCCCGTAAGGTGTCGATTGCGCAGCGAGGTTGAGACAATGAAGCGGTCGTCTCTCTCTGAAGTGCACCGGTGGCGGCTCGTTCTTGGTCTCCGATTGAAGGCACCAGTCTCTTGGAACCGTCTGTATACTCGGGATACAGAAGACTGGCTCAAGTGGAGCTGGGCAGCGATTGCTCGCTGACTTAACCCTTGTTGCAACAAGGCAACAACTTGAGCGGCTTCTTCTGGTGTGGTATCCATGGGTTAGCGAAAACAAGGAATGCAATTTACGGAGATGTGTACCGGTCAACCTGTAACAAGCAACTGATAAGATAAACCGGAAGTGGGGGGTTTTATAGCGGGAGCAGGTAGCGCAAGTCGTGGATTCCTAAAGAGGTAATTTACGCTGACGGCCAATTAAAATGTGTCAATAAATCAGCGCTTAGTTTTTTTTAAGGTATTGATGTTAATTGAAAGCCTAATTCTTCAGCTTTCGAATGACATATCACTTTTGTAATTACCATTTATCGTTTTAGGAAAAACAAAGTATATGTGCGCCGTCTAGGCTTGAGTCGATTTGGTTGCTCGCGAGTGTATATTGTCTGAAAGAATTCCTCGAGGGTATTCATTAAGGATTACTTTATTGATATTTGTGGAGGTACCTAACGGTTAACACATTTTACAATGACTTTAAAGGCCCATATTCGGAAATATGCATTTGAATGAGACAGTTTCCTAACAATTTTAATTCTATTATTGAAACCTTCTCGACTACACAAACAAACATAATAATAAATAATTAATAATAACAACGTCCTCTTAGCCGAATTTCACCCACGGCGACCAATCTCAATAGAGATTAGCCATCTGCACGGGACATATTATGGTGCATAAGTGTGTGAGCAAACACAGGAGCACTTTCTATTCGATGGGACACCTAGCGACACGACCAGAAAGAGGTCAGGTATAGGACCGACAGGTTAACGTGCTCTCCGAGGCACGGGGGTAGGTATAATACCGCCAACTCCCAAACTTCCGACTGATGCTGGTAAAAGATAAAAATTATCTTTTACCAGAAAAGTCCCAAAATCACTTTTGACCCGACTTAGGATTTGAACCCAGGACCTCGTTCTCTGCGGGCGGGGAGGCAGTCAAACATACAAGCAATGGGGAACACGAAAAAGAAGCATCCACACTTTACGTTTAAAGGAGTCAAAAGGAGGTATAAATTACACCATCTAACTAGCAATAATCTTTTCATTTCTTTAAAAAAAAAAGACAACGCCGGCACTAGATAATTTAATCCCTGTGTCGCGGGGTACTTTACAAATATAGACGGATACAAATTACATCCAGACTCAAAACAACTATTTATGGGTCACAAAAATAGTGGTCCAGCGCGGGACTCGAACCCGCGACACGAAGTGGGTGGCGAGGCGACTGTCTTAGCCGCTGCGCCACACGCGCAGTCAGGGACTCCGAGCTACAAAACAGACAAATGGACGTACATGCTCTTCGATACCATGAACCTAAAAACTGGCCAAGTGCGAGTCGGACTCGCCCATGAAGGGTTCCGTAGCAGCAAGTATTTCAGTTGATTAAAGGAAAGGTCAAATTGCGGTTTACGATTTATGACGTATTAAAATAAACTACTTACTAGTCTCATTCAAACCAATTTTCGTTGTTAGTCTACATGATAATGTAAATCATATATTTTTTTTAGTTTTATTATTTTCTTATTTTAGAAGTTACAGGGGTGGGGGACACTCATTTTACCACTTTGGAAGTTTCTTTCTAAACTATTCAGTTTAGAAAAAAATTATATTAGAAACCTCAATATCATTTTTGAAGACCTATCTATAGATACCCCACATTTAGTAGTAGTTAGATAGTAAGATAAAAAAAAATTGAGATTCAGTTCTATGTATGGGGAACCCCCAAAATTATTGTTCTTTTTCTATTTTTGTGTGAAAAATTTAATGCGCTTCACATAATACATCTACTTACCATTTTCAACAGTACAGCTCTTATAGTTTCGGAAAAAAGTGGCTGTGACATACGGACGGACAGACAGACAGACAGACGAATGACGAATCTATAAGGGTTCAGTTTTTGCCGTTTGGCTACGGAACCCTAAAAATTATCAACCTTGTAAAATCTAAAGATGGCATCCTTGACAAAGTATGAACAAGCGGTTCTGCTTATACTATGACCCATCTGGCATGATCCTGTGATAATACCATGGACTCTGATTCCCTAATATAATTCATTGGTGCTTCCGAAGTGATTTTCTTTTCGAATATTGTCAGTACGTGAACCCTTTCGCCTCTCAGTGAGGTGTTGAATTCAAGTTACTGATAGTACTAGTAGTATTTTAAGATATGTATTATTAGTTTAGAATATATATAATTAGTAGTAGTAATATATAGACATGGTGCGTTCAGTATTCTACCAGTAGGCCTGATTTATTGTATACCAGAGATCGAATTTATTTAGAAGATATCTAGGGACAATGTCACACAGATCAGCCTAGCCCCAAATATACATACTTATATAGATAGATAAATACTTAAATACATAGAAAACATCCATGACTCAGAAACAAATATTCGTGTTCATCACACAAATATTTGTACTTACCGGGATTCGTAACCAGCACCACCAGCTTCGTAGGCAGGAGCATTACCCACTAGGCTACGGTGACCGTCAAAGTTCTAAATGTTTTTTTTGTATTATCTAACTTGACAATTTTGATATTTGACATGTATTTATAATTAATTAATTGACATAGTGTTAAGTAATTATTGTTATAATTATTGTGTTAATTATTGTATGCACATAGGGCGGGACATCGATGATCTCTAAAATTATTGTCCACCATTTTGTACCTACCTATGATCCACAATAAAATATCTGAATCTGAAATAGAATTAGAATAGATTAGTTTTGAAATATTGAATAAAACCTTGATCTGTTTGAAGCCTGAGGCTGGGATCTGGGGTCTGGGTCTAACCCCATCTCCCTGCCTAAGGAAATACCCACCAGAGGCGGGCAGCAGCGTTTTTCTGCGAACTATGACCATCAAAATGCGATCGCCAACCCGTCTGCCAAGCATGGCGATTATGGCATATTCCCCATTCTTTGAGGAGTCTTTGTCTTATCAATCAATGAGTTCAATTGAAATATGCTATAAGTAGGTTTCATTCTTATAATTTTAGCACAATCATAGACAATGTGGCGAAAAGATTTAGCTCGTTGGTGTACCACATTGATTAAGATTCTCCTTTTAAATTAACTTTAAGGCATTTTTTGTAGTAGTATGTATAAGGCATTATGGGGTTGGTGTATCCATTGGGATAAAGACCCCAATTAAAAAATTAAATCCCAATAAAAATAACATGTCTTATTACAATCAATTTTAATAAAATTTATTGCGACTAAACATTGACATTTTATGTCATTAAATAAATAAATAAAATAAAAATAAAAAAGGTTTTTATTCACGTAGACTTTAAAAAAGCGCTTGTAAATAGTCAGAACATGTTTGTAGTAATATAGTTGTATACATTAGATATTATTTCTAGTAACATAGATATTTAGGTACATCTTGTATGAAAACATTTATAAAATTTATTTTATTACAGAAATGATATTTAGCTAGCTCGTATCAAGTTATTGTCAAGCAATTGCATTGCATTGAAAGGAAAGCATACTCGATCGAACAAATATAATTATCTAAATCGGTTCAAAATTAACGTAAATGATCAGGCTAAA
Source organism: Pseudoips prasinana (assembly GCA_951640165.1). Taxonomy (NCBI): domain Eukaryota; kingdom Metazoa; phylum Arthropoda; class Insecta; order Lepidoptera; family Nolidae; genus Pseudoips; species Pseudoips prasinana. The sequence goes on along the minus strand of OX621240.1, from coordinate 37,750,783 downwards.
ACAATATGAAAATACATACCGTCGAATGTTGGTTGAATATTACTGATTGGACTAGTAACTAATTATGATGGATCGATGATTTCAGTATTTACTAAAATTCATTAATTCCTTTAAAATGTTACATTTATGTTAAATCGTGTTTTGTTTTCAGTGCATAACGTGGTAGTTGTTGTGTACACTGCCAGAAAACTCAATTATTTAATCGTATATCATTGCGAGGGTAGTCAAGCATCTTACAAACTAATATATCGGCAAAAGGATAATGATTATGGTTGCTTGATCAATATTAAGGTTCTGATATATCTACTCATCAGATAAGAAAAGAAAAGGCAATATCTGTCGCGTTGCAGTGAAGAGCCGAGCGGGAACGTATATCTGACACTTTGTGACATTCGGAGTTCGAACACCAGCACCAGTAACAGAATTTCGTTTTTGGTTTCTTTAATATGACAACGCCCGCACTAAGGAGTCTAATCCCTGTATCGCGGGGTACTTTACAAACTCATAATGGATGGCCACACATTACATCCAGACACAGAACAACTATTTATGGGACACACAAACAGTTGTCCGGCGCGGAACTCGAACCCGCGACACGAAGCGGCGAGGCGACTGTCTTACCTCGTCAAGAGGAATCATACGAGCCCAAACTCAATGGGGTTATCGTTTAGTTACCGAGGTCCTCTGGCCATCTTCCAGCTTCATCATTAGAACCTTAGTTACCAACTAATACTAAAGTACTCGTCAAGCCAAGTTATTTAAATATTCTTCTAAACATACAAAATCATACTAATAATATATATAAAATTGTTAAATTGACACCATCGATGTAACAACCGACTCTAACACTACTGAGCTTACATATTAGCTCATTCACATACAGGTTGAAGAGCGTTGGCGAGCTCAACCCCCCCAGTCTCACCCCGCATTCCAACCTGTATGAACGTGACAATGATCCAGCCTATCGTACATTGTTGATCTGGTATCCATACCAATATTTAAAAACGTTAATTAGTTCAGGTGGTAGACTAGTATTAATTAACTTATTCCACAGAATATCGTAGGAAACCGAATCAAACGCCCTAGTTAGATCGAGGAAGCAGGACAATAACAAAGACAAAATAAGTTATAATAATATGAACAAGAATACTTGGATTAAATAATGCTAAGTGGATAGCTATATCTATAATATAACATTATTAAAAAAAGGATGGAAATATGAAAAAATACATTAAGAAATATAAAATTAAAGTTATTCACAAAAGAAAAGATTCACTTATTGATGTTTTAGTAAGCAATTTAGGTTATATTATTTTCTCTTTGGCCAGGCGCATTGATACTTAAACTGCATCTCACGAAAGAAGTCCCACAGGCGCGGCGCTGCGACGGAATGTTCCTAGCCTCTACTGATTTCGACCAGCACTTTTTACAACTTTAGGCATTTTACAATGCCTAAACTCTTTAACTAATTAGAATGATAAAAATTTCGATAGCGTCCGAACTCCGTAACAACTGCTGACAACGACAACATGGCCAATCTGTCATATTAGTTCCACATTTTGCCGCGGGACTTCTTTCGTGAGATGGAGTTTACTACCCGCTAACATTAAACGTAACTTACATACTCTTTGTTTAACTCTGCGGAGCATAGCGTCGTAAGCGCGGCGGGCAAAGACTACACAGTTAGGCGGCGGGATACTTAAATTGTGGTTAGTAAATATGTCTTGGCTGCACGGCAGCAAAAATTGAGATAATTTCACCATCATTTTTAATAAATAGTTTGATCTGTGTTGTGTGTGTCAGGCGTACAACTGGAAAAATCATGGACAGCGTGTTGGTTACAGATTAGATTGATAATTGTGTGAAATACAATGACAATGACAAAAAACAGACTAAGTACAAAGCACTTGAATCGTAGTGCTTCGGAGTTACTGCCGTTTGAGGTGAAAGAAGAAAGAAGGTCAAATGACGGAGTTTTATTGCTTAATTAGATGACTTCGGTACATACTAGGAAATTAATGCAAAGATGTCAGATTGGTGGCTCAATAAACTGTCCTAAATTTTATTTTAAGCTCAGAAAGAATTTGATATTAAAGACTGATACAGACCATCAGAAACCTAATTAAATCCGACACTGGATTATGCCAGTTACAAGTCCCATGCAAGGTTTTGAAGTCGGTAAGCAGACACTCGTATAATTTAGATGGGCAATAGCAAGTTCGAGTGTTAATCCCAATAGACAAGGGAAATAGATAAGGGTGAGGATTGCATAGATTAGACTGATGTAAGAATTATATTATATTATTAGTTATTATATCATTATTAAAACTGACTTATTATATATATTATTAAAACTGAAAGATAGTAACGGGTAACTTACTTAATTAATTTTATTTTGGATTCGGCCAACGTTTCAACTTCTCCTGGAAGTCATCTTCAGGGCGATTGCGACCCGCACGACGTCGCGTCCCGTCTCGCACTGCGTGCGGCGCGCGCGGCTCTTTGCGACAGGGCGGGTGGGTGCGTTCGGGTGGGAAAGTCTATGGGTATCTGCGTGTGCTCCCGGGGTTTACATGGTTCCTTGTGATTGCGGTAAGAGTTATGTGGGCGAAACGGGACGTAACGTAGCTACCACTTGCTGAACATATATCAGAAGTGTGAAGAAATTTGACCCGAACGGATCAGCAATCGCAGAACACGCCATTAATTAGGGCGTTTCGCACTACATGCGCTTTGACAAAATTTTAGTCAAAGAGAAAGCATTTGTCCCCAGTAAGATACGTGAGGTCATATAGATAAGCAGACGCCCAAACTTCAACCGTGATAGCGGCTGGCCCATTCCTGCTACCTGGAAATTGGTACTATCAAAAAGACCCTACGTTGGCGACAGTCTCACCCTAAACACCGGCACCATCCGCTCATAACACACAGCTCTGCGTGTTCTCCAAACAGAAGACGCTGACAGCGATGATACGATGATATGCTGACAGCGATGATACGCAGATACTCATAGACTTTCCCACCCAAACGCACCCGCCCTGTTGCAACAAACCGCGCGCGCCCTCGCAGGCAATGGTTATTATACTACTTATATTAGGTCTTTACCTATGAAATTGCCGTTCTGCAGTACTGGCCATTTCAAATCAAAATAATTTTTGTTTGGCTAAGAATTCTAATTTCAAATTAATTTTATTTTAAAAACATGGATTCTTTTTTCCAAAAGTAGTCATTTCTTTATTGATTAGTGTTACATTTTCATCGCATTTCAATCTTTTTCGTCATCATGGATACGTTAAAAATTCGAGTAATTATGGAATATGAGTACCGTCGTGGCAGCAACGCGGCACAAGCGGCACGCAACATCAACGACGTTTACGGAGCTAACACTACAAACCAACGCACCACCTGTTATTGGTTTGCTCGCTTCCGTTCTGGAAATTTCGACCTGAAAAATGAACCTCGCGGTCGTCCGAAGACTTTGGTCGACAATGACGAATTAAAGGCGGTTGTGGAAGCTGATGATACACAATCTACGGCTGAATTAGCAGCAGCTTTCGACGTTAGCGTCAAAACAATATTGGTCCATTTGCGTCAAATTGGCAAGGTAAAAAAGCTTGACAAATGGGTGCCCCACGAACTCAATGATCGCCAGCGCGAAGTACGCGTCGAGACGTGCCTTGCACTGCTCAACAGACACACAAATGAAGGAATTTTGAACCGCATTGTTACCTGCGATGAAAAATGGATTCTGTTTGATAACCGCAAGCGCTCAGCAAGTTGGTTGGATCCTGGTTCAGCACCTAAACAATGCCCTAAACGAAAACTTACCCCTAGAAAAGTGATGGTCACTGTTTGGTGGTCTAGCGCCGGTGTGATTCATCACAGCTTCTTACCAAACGGGGTGAGCATTACTGCAGATGTGTACTGTGAAGAACTGAGCACAATGATGGAGAAGCTGGCGCATCTCCAACCAGCATTGGTCAATCGCTCGTCTCCGCTGCTCCTGCACGACAACGCGCGACCTCATACTGCACAGCAGACGGTCTCCAAGTTGCAAGAACTGGGGTTGGAAGCTCTCCGTCATCCGCCCTACTCACCAGACCTTGCGCCTACAGACTACTACTTTTTCCAGAATTTGGATAACTTCTTGGCGGGAAAAAAATTCAATACCCGAGAGGCAGTACAAAATGCCTTTGAAGAATTTGTTGCCTCCCGTCCAGCTGATTTCTTTAAGAAGGGCATCAATAAACTGCCACTGCGATGGCAAAGATGCATTGATTGCATGGGTGATTACTTCGATTAATACAAATAAAAAAATTCATGAAAAAAATTCGTTTAAATTTTTTCATACAAAACGGCAATTTCATAGGTAAAGACCTATTATTATAAATAAGAAATTTTGTATGGTTTATGAGTTTGATTACACTGTTGACGACTTTCTTAATGATAAACCTCTGTTTCATTGACATGCTATTTGACATTTATTTGATTTTTTTCACATTCCTAATATTATTTTTATTATTACTTATTCAACATAAATTTTATTTTATTTTAATAATAATATAATATAATATCTATCTAGGGACAATGTCACACAGATCATCCTAGCCCCAAACTAAGCAAAGCTTGTACTATGGGTATGTACCAGGCGACGATAAACATACTTATATAGAATATAGATAAATACTTAAATACATAGAAAACATCCATGACTCAGCAACAAATATTCGTGTTCATCACACAAATATTTGCACTTACCGGGATTCGAACCCAGGACCACCAGCTTCGTAGGCAGGAGCAGCAACTAGGCCACGGTGACCTTCAATTTTATTTATTTTATATAACTTATGATACGATTTGTATGCCCATGTGACGCGGACTGACGCGGTAAAACATGGAGCACCATTATAAAAGAAAACATTTATTTAATCTTACCCATCTTAGGCAGGCAAACCAAAGTAGCCGACATAGCCCAAAGAATTGCCAAACTGAAGTGGCAGTGGGCAGAGCACATAGCTCGTAGAACTGACGGCCGATGGGGCAGAAAGGTTCTCGAGTGGCGACCATCAACCAGAAGACGCAGAGTGGGCAGGCCCCCTACACGGTGGACCGACGATCTTGTGCGGGTCGCAAGAAGCCGCTAGATGAGGGCAGCGCAGGACCGGCTATTGTGGAGATCCTTGGGGGAGGCCTTTGTCCAGCAGTGGACGTCTTTCGGCTGATATGATGGTGCTGATGATGAACCCATCTTTGTAAAGCAATAAATTTGATTTTAATTAATTTGAGTATAATTATCTATGTAAGTAGGTATGTATTTACAAAAGAAAAGTAGTATAGGTATGAATGCAAGTCAAAAAGTTTTAACCCATGTTTCATTTTCATTTTAATTTCAATATAATTCATTTTAATATCATCTGGTTACTTTACAAGTCTAAACAAATACACTCAAATTTCACTGAATTTGCATTGTTTTTATTAAAATGTACCTGTAGCCACCTTCCAGTTGTATCGTCCGATAAACTCAATAGCATAACACTCCGTTGGGGTTAGAATTTATACGTGGGGAAAAATTGAGCCAAATCGAACTCCGGGAAGTGGGTCAAGGTGCTAAGAATAGATCACACCCGCACTACAGGCGAAACAAATTTAAGCTTGTATTGAATACTAGCTGTGCCCCGCGGTTTTACCCGCGTTAAACTTTATAAATGATCACAGCGCCTCCCCCATAGGTGATAGAGTGATAATAGGTACCCTATATGTTGAACCGGCCTCTTAGTAATATTCATGCAAAATTTAAAGTAAATCCATGCAGTACTTTTTGAGTTTAGCCCGGACATACATACAGACAAACAGATAAACAGACAAACAAACACAAAGTCAAAATTCTTTTATTCCGTAAAAATTTTACATTTATGTGGAATCGTCATATTTTTTTTACCCTACCGTGCAGTGCACGACGTGGCAGCTACTGAGAAACACTGCCAGAAAATTCAGTAGGAATCTTTTTTAAAATAAAATACACTTAATTACAATCATGTGTGTTGACTCAGAACAACTCAATCCCAAGCACTTTTATCACTTAAATAATCAGGAATTTTGTAATATGCCCTGCTACACAATTTGGCTTTAATAATTCTTTTAAACTTATTCGTAGATAATTCTCTAATATTATTGGGAAGTTTGTTATAGAATCTTATACATTTGTAAAGTACCCCGCGACACATGGATTAATTTACTTAATGCAGGCGTTGTCTTTATAAAAATGCCCAACATTTCTGCCAAGTCAACCTCTAGTGTGGTATAAGTTGCTTATTTTATCGCATGAGCAGTTATTCAAGCCACACAGGAGTCCCCTGACATGGCTTCACGACTGCTATTTAACAGCTACAGTAGGTCCCTATTTTACGTTCACGCAAAACCTACGGAACTAATCTATACTCTATACATACATACAATACATACATACAAATAAATAAAATTGGAGTGTCTGTTTGTAATATTGAAAGAACCGGTTTTTACTACATAAATATGAATATATATACGGTACATACACCAAAATAACATTTTTTACAATTTTTGCCTGTCTGTCTGTCTGTTTGTTCCGGCTAATCTCTGAAATGGCTGGACCGATTTTGACGGGACTTTATTGGCAGGTAGCTGATGTAATAAGGAGTAACTTAGGCTACTTTTATTTTAGAAAACGTTATTTATTTTACAAAAAAAAAACAAAAAAAATAATTAACACGCGGACGAAGTCGCGGGCACAGCTAGTTGTGTATATAGCTCATACATCCGAAAAACACAAGCGATAATTTATAATGTTTAATGCAAGAGAAACAACGAGGTACTTACAGCTAGTATAGGTATAATTTGTATGTTTCTATGAATAATGGTTTTGTTTTAGTTATGTATATTGTTTCTTATATGTAAGCTAGATAAAAATCGGCCAAACCAAACTACCAGCCGACTTTTCTGTATCACAATTTTTATGACACCATTCCGAAATCAATTTCTATTGCATAAAATAAACCAATATCAGTTCACAAACAATGGAGAAATGGCGTAGCATTCACATAAAAAACCATTGATTTAGTCACCTCCCTTTTGAAGGGAAAGTGTCTTTAGGCGCGTTGAGCACTTTTTGGGTGAACAGAAACCATGGAATCGTCACCAACGCTTTTCATGAGCTTACATATAGCTCACTGTATATACAGGTACCTATGTGTACTTTGGGGTGAACAAAAAGCGTGAAACCATGCATCATCACCGCAGCTTCCTATCAGTTATATGACACTTTGTATATATATATACGTTTAAGTTTATTTTAAATAATAATCTAACAGCTTGACGATACAATTCACAAGTTACTTAGTTTTCACTTCTTTCGGCAGTCCCCAATGACTGCCCCGTTTTCTTTGAAGGCGGCTTAATATCTCAACTTTAACTATAAATTATTAGTTTGACACTTATTTACAAAAAGTTCTCGTACCATTAAAACCTTTGAAATTATATGGTTTTAATTAACAGTAATGAGCGGTATGATATCTATAGTCTACTATATAAAAATAAGTCGGGTTTTCCTTCCTGACGCTATAACTCCAGAACGCACGAACCGATTTCCACGGTTTTGCATTCGTTGGAAAGGTCTCGGGCTCCGTGAGGTTTATAGCAAAGAAAATTTATAAAATTTAAAGCGGGTAACACCGCGGGGCACAGCTAGTCTTCTACTATACAAAAATAAGTCGGGTTTTCCTTCCTGACGCTATAACTCCAGAACGCACGAACCGATTTCCACGGTTTTGCATTCGTTGGAAAGGTCTCAGGCTCCGTGAGGTTTATAGTAAAGAAAATTTATAAAATTTGACGTGGGTAACACCGCGGGGCACAGCTAGTTGGGTATATAATAACACGTTTGAACATTTTTTCGTCTTATACAAGATATTTTGGTCTCAACAAATTTATTTTAATACTAAATTTCTGGTAATCTTTAAGAACTTCTAAGAAGTCTTAATTTCAAAGTGACTTGTACTAGACGGTTTGACGACGTAGACATGTGATTGATTTTACAAAGGCTTGTTCTTTTTGAGACTCAGAACTAGTCGTTTAGAAATATTCGAGGAACAATAAAGCTAAGATAGCGTCCTCAAAAAGAAGTAACGGTAAATGACCTTTATTAAAAGAGATTAAAAGAGATAGCCTTTTTTCTTTGATATTGCAAAGGGAAAGCCTACACATGCCATCCGCAAAATGTGAGACCTAGGGCACCTTTTCGATCACGATGTTAAAATTTGTTTAGTAATAATAATATTCTAGGACATTATTCACACACCATCTGATCCCAAACTAACCAGAGCTTGTACTATGGAAACCAGATAACTGATACATTACATATATTTCTTTTCTTTTGTAAATACATACTTACATAGGGAGATAATTTCACCCAGACTCAGGACAAACACACATGTTCAGGCACAAAAATATCTGTCCTGGATGGGAATCGAACCTGTGGGTTCGAAATGCAAGCATTTACCAATAACGCTAACCAGCCGTCAATGTTAGTGTGTATAGAAGTGTTTATATAATTTTAATTGCGTCCTATGGTATAAACAAAATGCTCATAAAAGTTACACAGATAAAATAAATACGTACAGACGCCAGCACATCAAGCTACCCCAATCTATCAAATTTCCACAATTGAAAGAGAATCTTACGCTTATGTGATAAAGTAGAAAGTCTATAAAAGAAATTTGACAGTTTGGGGTAGATGGATGTGCTGGCGTCTGTACATTCCAGCTGTTGTACCGTCGTTGTGGCGCTACCCAACTCACCCTATATTTGTGTCCACACAGATTTGCGGCGTGATGTCCCGCGTCGGCTACACGTTTCTTCCCTATTTATTTTTACGGCGAATCACGCCTTTGGGACATCAAAGTAAACGGATGGAACTGTTTACGTATGAACCTACGTGAAACAGCAATACAACGAGGTAGGGGTTAATTGGACCCGGTTTTTCTTTCTTTAGAAAGAAAGAAAGAAAGAAAAAATATTTATTCCGTAAACAAGCACAGATAATAATAATAATATATAGGTACAGGAAGTTCTTAATTGCTATCTGTGCGAGTCCGAATTGGTTCCATCTCAGCACTAGCTGCGACATTACTGTTGCAGCGCTGGTTTTCTGATGGAACCAGGTAAAAATAACAATCGGACAATTTCTGTGTCAGTACAGCTCGCATTTTAATTTTAAAAGTAGGTATCTGAACACTAATAATCTTACTTACAACTAATTAAAATACTACATGTGGATATGGAGACTTATAAAAAATAAAAAATATTAATAACTCTAACACTAATTTGTAGATAACGTAACATACACAGTATATAAAATAAAAATAAAATTATTTTTGTGATTATGTCGACATTCTTGTCACGCGTTTTTCTTTGATTTCGACACACCAAAAACCAACTAACTTGACTATTGCTTAATATATATTAATTAATATACTTTATCGTGTGGGCAGTGGTTACCCTAGTGTCAGAGTTGTTCAAGCCTCCCAGTAGGCTATTGACATTATCGACTGTTATCTAATGACAACCGGGACTGGAAGCTTATCCCTCCGAAGCACCGAGACATTCGGAAATTAAACCACTTTTTAGTCAAATAGTTGCTGGTGGTGTGGTGTGGTGACGGCATAGAATATCATCACCCCATCTCATACCGTGGGGGGCGTAGAAATCTTCCGAGGGAATACGTACCAGAGGACGGGCAGAAGCGTTTTTCTGTGAACTATGACCATCCGACTGCAATCGCCAACCCGTCTGCCAAGCGTAGCGATTATGGCATATCCCCCATTCTTTGAGGAGGTTTTTGTCCAGCTGTGGACGTACTTTGGCCGACATGATGAAGTTAACCATTTATGAAGTGACCGGGTGGCTAGGTACCTTGTGAATGATACTAGTATAATGAATCCGTGCGTGTTGCGTCACCTTAAAAATATGTGCATTTAATTTGTTTTATATATTTATGTTTTATATTTAGAATTAAGAAAAAACCGACTTCAAAAACTAAAAAGTAGAAAAAAATTATCTTAATAAAGATTTAATTCAATACATCTCTTAAGCAAACGTAATACCTTTAATATGAAATACTATAATTTGTATTTGCTACCTATTGATAGGTTTGAAGTGTACCAAATGTAATAGTAGGTACCACAGTCGCCGCGCGTTACTTTCAGCGGGATAGCTTTGAATTTCTACACAAACGACCGTCAACGACGTCTGTCCGCTTACAGACTTCGTTGTCGGTCGTCTCGAAATGTAGTAAAATATTGATGCGTTGTCTCCTAATTAATTATTAATCTGTTTATTATTCAGGGCCACAAATATATTCATATATGTATACGCATAATATAGATTTATTATAACTATAATAGGTAACTCATTCGGGTATTAATATTAAATATATTTTTATGATATAGTTCATCTGTTTCATATTAATTCATATTGTTCTTTAAGTCTATTTAGGTAGGTTAATCTTTAGTGTAGGAATTTCATCACAAAGTATGAAAGCTGTATGTAATATTAACTTTTATTTGGCTTGGCTTGGCACCGACTTCAAACCTATCAATAGGTAGCAAATACAAATTATAGTATTTCATTAATATTAAAGGTATTACGTTTGCTTAAGAGATGTATTGAATTAAATCTTTATTAAGATAATATTTTTTCTACTTTTTAGTTTTTGAAGTCGGTTTTTTTAAACGAAGTTTTTTTTATTTGTTTCTTTTTAGTGTCTAGCTATGGGTAGAACTACGAAAGGTGCCGCGCTCCTCAAAACTATAGTTCCCAACAAACGAGAACGGAAAAAAGAAATATCCTCCGAAAAAATGTTGTTCGGAACTCTTTTTCACGTTCTTGTAAGACAGTGATTGATCGAAAAGACCGTTTGTAAAGTAAGAAAAACTACATAAATTACGTTCACTCTAAGAAAACTTGCACAGTACGAGTCTAGACTCGCTAAGATTCATGAAAGTCTGAACAGCAAGCGCATGGGTTAGCCCATATTTATGACCATCTAGCTAACGAGTGTGTATGCTGAGGGCTTACAGATTAGGTCTTATTAATGATCGCATAGCCATCAAGTCTGCTGAGCAGAGGGCATGATTCTACGAAGACTAGGTCTTATTAGTGATCGATTAGCCAACGAGTCTACTGAGAAGAGGGCTCATAGCTTAGGTGTTATTTATGATTAATTAGCTAATGAGTCTGCTGAGCAGAGGGCTGTTAGACTAGGTCTTATTTATGATCGATTAGCCATCGAGTGTTACTGAGCAGAAGGCTCATAAACTAGGTCGTATTGAAGATCAAGAGGAGTCGAGAGAGTTCGAGTCGGACTCGCCCGTGAAAGGCGGAATGTTTTTTGAGTTGATAGAATGGAACGTAAATTGCGGTTTACGATTTCTGACGCATAAAAAAACTACTTACTAGATCTCGTTCAAACAATTTTCGGTGGAAGTTTGCATGGTATGTACATCATCTATTTGTTTTAGTTTTATCATTCTCTTATTTTAGAAGTTGCAAAGGGGGGGGGGGGTCACATTTTACGCCTTTGGAAGTGTCTCTCGCGCAAACTATACAGTTAAGAAAAAAATGATATTATAAGCCTCAATATCATTTTTGAAGACCTATCCATAGATATCCATGTATGGTTTGATGAAATGTCTTTTTTGAAATTCATTTCTAAGTATGGGGAACACTCAAATTTTATTGTTTCTTTTTCTATTTTTTGTGTGTAAATCTTAATGCGGTTCACGGAATACATCTACTTACCAAGTTTCGACAGTATAGTTCTTATAGTTTCGGAAAAAAGTGGCTGTGACATACGGACGGACAGACAGACGGACATGACAAATCCATAAGGTTTCCGTTTTTACCATTTGGCTGCGGAATCCTAAAAATGGCAGCTATTCCGCATCAAACTAAAGAAGAATCACGTAAATCTGTTCATAAATCTCAGCGTAATAGGTAAAAAAGTGCGCTTGTGCTAAAGGTACATGCGCTTACAAAAACGAGCTTGTACGCGCGTATTAAACGCTAGTCATCTGAAATTGTTCTTTATGTTCATGCCAAAACACTTGAACAGTATGAGTCTACCTAGACTGCCTAAGATTTAAAAACGTCGGTGACAAAGACAATTACATCGTCCACATAAACACAAATGTTCATACAAAAATGTCCATAAAATTAAAACTACTGGGCCAAACTGTATAAAATTTTTATGGGACCAAATGGCAACTATTTCGCATCAAACTAAACTATCTAACTAACTAACTAAAGAATCACGTAAATCGGATCATAAATCTCCGAGTAATCGGTGTACATACATAAAAAAAATACCGGTGAACTTGAGAACCTCCTCCTTTTGAAGTCGGTTAATAATGTAACAATGCTTTAAATTTGGGGGGCTAAAAGTAGTCGAACTTGCGCTCAAGTTATTTCGTAATATCTCTCCAAAACAACTTGTTAACATGGCTCAGAAGTGTGATGAGCCTGTAATTCTTCAATAGGATTTATCACTTTTTGAAAAAGAGCACTATTTCTGTGCCAAGCTAATGGCTGAGTTAAATTGCTTATGCCCATGATGTACCACGCGCCTTTAAAAGCTCAGCTATAACTCCATCATCAAACTTAGAAACCTTCGCCAGAGGACGACTTATGTGGTTTGATCCTCGGCTCAGGGCACATAGTGACACGCATCTAATGGAGAGGATCAGTTTTAGGGACGTTTTGTGCAACATTAATACACGAATAAGCAAAACACTCAAGCAGCCATCAATTCACCAGGTGAAGACGTTTAGCCATATAATACCTAATTCGCAAAATAGCACCCGAGTCTCAATAGAGCCAATTTGCATATAGACTAGTTCTCAAAAGGACTTATTCGCAAAAACGCAAATTTTCATAAAGGCTAAATAGTTAAATGCTATGTAGCCCCCACAGAAATATACAAAACGTAACTCTCTCTCTTTCTATGTCCACTAACCAAAGATATTATAATCTAACTTATATCTCCCTCTCAACTTCCGTTTGCCTCGCCTGATCACACTTTTCGTAACGCTCTCGGCTCACATTCACCAGCTTACTTCACGAGACAGGCGTGCGTAAAAAAGTTTTACATCAAAAGCCTTTTCCTATTTATGATAATAAGGTACTATGATACAATCACTCAATATATAAAATAGGTTTGTATCTATCTAACAAGTAGAACAATTTGCTTTCCATTGGATCTTGCGCCCTAGAGGGCACTTTTGTTTATATTCGTACAAAATATGATAATAACATTGTGTCCCTCGCTTGGGAATACTTGAAATTTGCTGAAAGATGTCTTTTATCAAACAGGTTTTTGTTAAAGCTTCTTTCTTAACATATTTCTATGGTAATCTGAATGTGGGAGATGTAAGCGTAGATAAAGCTATAGGAACTTATTTAGGTAGTATATAAGTGGTATATAATTTTGCAGAAGAAAAATATTGTATTCGAACTATTCGGTATATTAAAAAATGCTGCTGGTCTCTGAAACAACTAGAAGCCTACTAATAAACGTAACTGAAGCACATGAACATACAAAAAACACAAGAAAATAATATCCCGTTCAAGAATAACGATAGTCTTATTTAAATTGTCGTATCCTTAAATGTCTTTAAAAAATTGTTACCCAGTTAAATTAAGGAATCTTGTCGTAGAACACTTTTACTCTGCCTCTGCCGCTTTATGTCCTTCACAATTATTTACACTACAGATTAGAGAGTGTTAGAAATCTGCCTGTGTCGCTAAACCTGACTTCATATGCAAACTAACCTACTTGATAATATACCCATAATATAGCAAGAAATAAAACGGGTTAGCATATCATATTAATAGCCAAGTCGAAAGGTTTAAAAGTTATTAAACTAATTTTTATGAAACTAGTTTTTTGGCATACAAAATCTCACCCGCACTTAAATTAAAATAAATCATTTTAAAGGCGGATGAAACTTGGTGTCAAAAATAAGTAAGTACACTTCCATACCTAGGTGAGCAGTAAAGCCATCTGTCCTGTACCTTACCTCTTCCCGGTCGTCTCGCTAGTCGCCCAATGAAATCAAAGAGTGATATAATAAAAGTTGCCCTTTCCAAGACTTTCCTGGTCCAATTTCGGTTACGACGTCCAGTCTTTACCGAGACTAGCCAAATACGTGAAATTGGACCAGGAGAAGCTTTAAAATATATGTTCTTTAACAATAATAATAATATCTAGGGACAATGTCGCACAGATCATCCTAGCCCCAAACTAAGCAAAGCTTGTACTATGGGTACCAGGCGACGATATACATACTTATATAGATAGATAAATACTTAAATACATAGAAAACATCCATGACTCAGAAACAAATATTCGTGCTCATCACACAAATATTTGCACTTACTGGGATTCGAACCCAGGACCACCAGCTTCGTAGGCAGGAGCACTACCAACTAGGCTACGGTGACAATGAGAACAGAACTTATAAGTAATGACGAAAATCTTGGGAAGTAAACAAATTTGTCTACAACTTGAATGATCAAAAAATAAGGTAGTAATAGTAGGTAATTGTATAAAAAAAATTGTTCAAACTGCAGTACTTCCGTTTATAAATTCAAAGTAGAATTGTGTGCATTGTTCCACCGATGTATACCCCCGTAATTTATTTTCCACAAAACGCTATGCGCGGCTATAATACCAGTATTTAGGGGAGCACAAAACGTTTAGCTCAGAATTAAATTGCTGCACGTAATGTGCGGTTATATTTAAAAAAATATATTATCAATGCAGAATTGCATGTAGACAGAAGTGGTCAGCGTAATGATAAATGTTACAGTAACTTTTACATGGTTTAGGTAAATAATGTCCATCATTAAAACTTAAAGCACGAACATGAAAAAAGAAAAATAAATTGGGCTTATACAGGCGGTATTTCTAGGGATGGCACAACTTGGCAAAATAAGCTAATGCACAAAAGGTAAGGCATGGTGATTTGTTGGTCTAAGAACAACTCTTCCTATTGCGTAAATATATTATCACCACAAATATAACCTTATTGATTTGCTGTTCAACTCAACGTTGTATTCCTATGTTTAGATGAAGTTGCAAATTCAAGTCATGCTGTCTGAACGACGAACTGACGTCCACTGCTGGAAAAAGGCGTCCGAAAAGATTTCAACAATGGAGTAGTGTCTATCAATTGGAGGGATACAAATCTCACCTGATAGTAAGTTAAGCTGTGGTCTAAAGTGGGCCACGCAAACCCATAAGATACTGTTCACTCCAGCTTTGAAAACTCGACATCATTTACAAACTAAGCCAATACCACCAGCTGATTTAGTAATTATAGTATTGTGCTGGTTTATTTTATTTTTATTTTATTTTATTTTATTGGTACAGAAACAGATTATATATATTCAACATTATATTCTACATATTTTATGTTATAAGCAAAATTTTAAACTGTAGTCCAATTATAACTGTACACAGCACTTATATTATAGCTTCATATATATTTTAATATTCTAGATAATTGAAATTAAAGTACACACACAATAATTATACATAATACACAATAATTGGCATGCTAAAATTAATAGTTTGAGTTTATAAAGGGTTGATAGGTTTTAAATGTAGATTTTCTTTTTTGAACAAAGCTTTTTAAAGTTGTTTATACTGTCATGAAATATGTCAGTTTCGGAGAATATAGAACTATACTGCTTACACATTCTTTAGTATTATCTTAATATTCATTTGAATTTTAGTACGTTTTAAAACTACGTTACATTCACAAAACGAAGCCTGGCTTTTATGTGTTTCATATGTGAACATTTTATTTTATTATTAACTAGATAACGTCCGCCGTATTTAAATAAATCCCTATATCAATGGGATTTTACAACATGCAATTCACGGACACAACTCACACATCACATCATCAGGTCTGAAATTGTCCACTGCTGGACATCGATAGTTGCTCGAAAATAAATTATTTATTCATTTATAAATATCCCCCAAAGATTACTATAACCTTGTTACGGTGACTACGGCAAACCCTCCAGGGATTGCCGTAGTCACCGCACTTAGGATGCGATTTGGCGAATAGTTAAGTGGAAGCTGTAGTACTCATGTGACCTTGCTGCCCAGCTACCTGCTGTATCCCTTAGTCGCCTTTAAAAACACCCAAGGGATGGTATGGGGAGACTCTGTTATTCTTTCTAGGCTATAAACCACACGGCAAAAAACACAAGTGGGGCTCTTAAAAAGTTGTAATGTGCAGGAGTCGAATCAGCAACACATAAACGCCGAGGTAGTAGTGACTAACTTAAACACTGCACCACGCATTTTATCAAATTGTATGACTACTTTATGTAGAGTATTTTTAAACCAAAAGATTAATTAAGCCCCTTAACAAGCAGTCAACTCATATAATCACTGCGTCATTAACTAATCATCCATCGTAATTAAGGAGCTTAAATGTACGGAAGGCTTTAATCAAATTGATTACAGGATAGGCTTCTAAGATTACAATCCACTGAGTGCAGCTGTAAGCACTGGGTGCAGCTGCTGTAAACTAGATAGGATTAAAGCCTTTGAAAAGACTTCGTTACGTGTTGGGTTTGCGATATAGATGGCTACATAAGCCGGCTAGCTAGGAGACTGGTCCATTTTTCACTTTAAGGCAAGGACGGCTCCAAATAAGTATTTATACTTTTTAGTATTTCAACATCCAACATAAAAAGAGGTTTGTTATTTGTTTAAACACCTATGTCTGTGTGTTTTTGTGTAAATGTTTATTTATGGCATTGTAACTCACAGACTAATCGGCCGAGAGAATAGGTATTGCAATAAATAAATAAATTATTAAAAAATATATATTAAACAAATTATATCTGAGCGCAGCTAACTCACTCCCATTTAATCCCAAACTAGGCAGAGTCTGTACTACTGCAATTAGACAACTGATAAACTTACTTATATATTTCTAAATATATGCATTTTATAGATAAATTACACCCAGACACAGAATAAATAATTTCGCTCATTACACAAAGATTTGTCCAGGGTGGGGATCGAATCTACGGGTCAGACTCCGTGGATTTGGTAACTTTCAGTAATGTTTCTTATTAAAGGTTTTGGCCGATGAACATAAATTATTGTAATTGTTCTTATTATCAAATTTATATGTCCGAATATGTTTTTGGATTATTTTATTTACTGTAATACAAAAAAATATCCTGATAATCCTAAACAACCAGGTTTAAAGGCGACCAGTTATACTACTACATATATACTTAAAAATGCTGTGTGTGCTGTGATGTGTGGCGGACAACATAGAATATGACTATCCCCCCGGGGCGTAGAAGTACCTAGTTCCGTGAGAATAACTCCAAGAGAACGGGCAGCAGAACGATCAGGATTGGCAGACAATCCGTCTGCCAATCATGTTATATCCCCTCACAATTTTTTTTTATATCACAGGGCGACAAACGAGCAAGTGGGTCACCTGATGGTAAGTGATCACCGCCGCCCATGGACACTCGCAACACCAGAGGAGTCGCGGGTGAGTTGCCGGCCTTTAAAAGTCTGCAAACAAGTGTTGCTGACCCTTCCCCCCACCCCAATGAGCTCTGGCGACCTTACTCACACGCGGAAACACAACATTAAAATGATTAATGTTATTATTAAGGAATGTCTTCTGTAAGGTGGAGGTACTTCCCCAGTCGGGCTGCTCTTTAAGCGAATGAACGCTGTGCCCCACCTCTCTTAAAACAGTGATATTATATGATCTTATCACAATGATGGGTACCTACATCTCCATTGTGTAATTTTCTGGGAGGCTTTTGTCCAGTTATGGACGTCATTCGGCTGGCATGATTATGATATTATTAATGTTTTTAAACTTTCGCGATTTGTACACATTTTTACCCGACGTTTCGGCGTGGATTGCACCAGCCGTGGTCACGGGTCGACTTGTGCAATCCATGCCGAAACGTCGAGTAACCTAAATGTAATGATTTTTCTTTAATTTTTATCGCAATTGAGACCTGTGTCCACAATATGTAAAAATCATTATGCTATTCTTAAAATACAGGTTTTTTAACATGTGATAATATGTCCCAGTTTTACTAAGCATAAAACTTTCGGCTCCAGTAAAAAAACAGATAGGGTATAAAATAAATACAAAGCCGATGTTAAAATAAAGCTTGTTATCAAAATTTCCATTTGGGTGCTCGTGCAATCGACACCACAATAAAAGATACAACATTTTTGTAACGATATGCATCGAAGTAAATTCACTGCGAACATTTCCGGGATATCAAAGAGCCGATATGAATGCAAAAAATGTTACAATACTCTTTATTCAACACCATCATCAATTTGTCATGTGATAGCAAGAAAACCGGCCAAGTGCGAGTCGGACTCGTACACGAAGGGTTCCGTACTATCTATAAAACGGCATAAAATTACGTTTGTTGTATGTATATTTGTTTTATTATTATTTCAATATTTTTTTAAAATCTACGCCCGCACTAGGGTGTCTAATCACTGTGTCGCGGGGTACTTTACAAACATATAATAGACGTACACAAATTATATCCAGATTCAGAACAACTATTTATGGGTCACACAAATCGTTGTCCGGCGCGGGACTCGAACCCGCGACACGAAGCGGCGAGGTGACTGTCTTAGACTCATGGAAATCCGTTGTCTCTGCCTACCCTTCTGAGAAACAGGCGTGAGTCTATGTATGTATGTATGTATCATTAATTTACTGCGTAGGTATTTCCGGTCGGGTATGACATGACAACCTTCTAGAAGCAAGCCTACTCCTTTCTTAAACGCAGGTAAAGTCACTGCAGCCTTGGTGTTGCGAGTATCCAGGAGCGGCGATGATTACTTACTATCTGGTGAACCGCTTGCTCGTTTTTAAGGGTCCAGTACCCAAGGGTAAAACGGGACCCTATAACTAAGGCTTCGCTGTCTGTCTGTCTGTATGTCCGTCTCTCACCAGGCTGGATCTCATTAAGCGTGGTAGTTATACAGTTGAATATTCACAGGTGATGTATTTCTGTTGCCGCTATAACAATAAATATTAAAATAAAAAAACTTGAGAGGTGTCAAGGGACACCCGGATGGAAGTTATTTCTTACTATTTATTATGTACAAAAAACCTGTATACACTCAACAAAAATAATCGTCGCGACACCACACTGTTCAATGCGAAATAGAAATGAAAATATCTGGCTTACTTTCGATAAGAGAGAGAGAGAGAGAGAGAGCGAGAGACAGACAGAGAAACATGCGCACGCTGCACAGCTGCAAATTATCGTGAGATTCTTTGCTAATTAATTTAATATTATAAATGCGAAAGTAACTCTGTCTGTCTGTCTGTCTTTGCTTCACGCCTAAACTACTGAACCGATTTGTGTGAAATTTGGTACAGACATAGTTTGGAACTTGAGAAAGGACATAGGATAGTTTTTATTACAAAAATAAAATAAAAAATAAAATTTATTCCGGACATACAGCGCCATCTATTGGTCAAGAGCCGGCATCAATTCCGTACTGAAAATTCATCGGAAAAATGTAAATAAATAGTAAAAAGGTATGAAAATATAATATAATACAAATTTTAGTAGAAAGAAAATGCTCTAACGGAGTATAGATAATTCTATTAGTATCTACTATACTATGTCAAGTTGGTGATCGCGCAATGGTGTCGATCGTTACACGAGTTCGGTTCATGTTATTGTTTTAATTCATCGGAAAAAAGTAAATAAATAGTAAAAAGGTATGAAAAATATAACTCAATTGCTTCTTTTCGTGAGTTTTTTTTCCGTCTAGCCCCCTTTCACTACGCGCGATAAGGAACTTCGTTCCAATAAAATAAATATATATACAATGATTTTTTGCCGATTTTAAAGATAGTACGGCGCCCTTCGTGTGCGAGTCCGACTTGCACTTAGCCGGTTTCTTGTTAACATATTCAAAAAAAAACAAATTAGTTAAATGTACATGCTTTTTATATTGTCCTTCTTGCATGTGCACATTTTTGCGGGCGGGAGGGCGGTGCAAATTGCATCCCAGCATGATTAAACTGACAATTAGCGGAATTAACACTAAATATTGATTTTGTATTTTGAAATGTACAGATATAAAATAATAACGTATAAAAGGCGGCCTTATCGCTATCTTCGATTTCTTACACAACCTGAGGTTGGATTAAAGGTGTATAAAATAAAACAGAGCAATGAACCTTTCATTACTCATTTTTATTTCATTATGTAACAATTTAGTATGAAGATGTTGGGGCAAGATGAAGAAGGGTTTCTCACTACAGTCCACAAATCTCTTACAAAGTCAATGTACCAATTATGTTAGAAATGTTATTACATCGCTTACAAGAATAAATAAACGATGGTTCTCATTGCGGTTAACGAAAAACAGTGCTATGAATTCAATAATACTCAGTGACAAGTTAAAACATATTACATATGGCTCATAGCTACATGCTCTCACCGGTCCGTAAGGGATCGACGAGGTTAAGCAACTAGGCTCGCGGTTAGTCCATAGATGGGTGACCGTGAAAGTGGTTTAATTTCTAAGCGTCTCCGTGCTTCGGAGGGCACGTTAAGCTGTCGGTTGTAGTCATTAGCCTCGATAAGCCTCGTCCGAGGCTTTTGGGGGCCTGAACAACTCTGACAGTAACCACTGCCCATACGATAAGTAAGTGAAAACACGTAATGATTTGCCTTAATTCATTTTTTCTAGTAAAAGAGACATGACAATAAATAAAAAGTAATTGCAAGCTGCCTTCTGCAGATGTTGTAACAAAAGAACTAGCCATTCTATGGAAAACTATAATTACGCAGCAGTGAACGTTCCATAAAGTAAGATAACTAGCAGTGGAAGAACTACCGCTTTGCCTTAGATGCAATTACATGGAAAGGTGATTGCCCATTTCTGTCTCCCTTAAATTAAACCGAGTATGATCATGAAATAAAATCCATTATTCATAACCTATTTTTATAATTATTATTTATTTGTTACGCACAAAAACTTTGTGGGGTTTAAGTTTTCATGTTTATTGGTTATTTATTTGACTAATTTTTATTTTGAGTACATTTGCAAAGACAGGTAAATACTGAAATCATTACGATCACATTAATCACTTGCAGTAAATATCAAACTAAGTTGTTCATTATTTAAATGTATTAATATCGTTAATTAATAGATAGATATTAAAAAAAGTGAGTTTTACAAGAGCAACTGACACTTGACAGTATGCGTAACGATCCCCGCAAACGGTAAAAAAAAGAACTGTCAATGTCTATCTGGCTGTCATGTTTACTTGGTGAAAAACAAGCATGGTTTTCGGATGTTTTTATCGTTTGTTGCCACTGTTTTTGTTTTAATTAAGTGTGTCGCTGCCGTTCGTTGTTAGGTCAGGCTATAGTTAGCTTAATTCTACTGTTGTTAATGTTCAATTAAAGAATAACATGCCAAAGCTTATTCTTTCTCTTTCATATTGAGTGTCATTATCGTTATTGCTTGATAGTTCTAGCATCATCTTACCTGTAAAAAACTATTTAGTTAAAGGGGACATATTTCATATTATTCTTACATTGTTGCAGAGCCCATCTTTCAATTTACCAATATTTTTTGAGTAGGTACTCATCTACACCTAACCTCAAAACTGAACTTTGATTTATATTATTAATAAAACCCCACAAAATATTTCTATATTTTTTATTTTATTATATGTCATGATATCACTCCTCTTTTACCTACAATTTTGGTAATCATACAAAATTATTTACAGAGGGACGAAGCTCTATAGAAGAATGGGCAATTTCCTTTATATTTTATGTTTATATTCTTTTTTTTCTATTACATTAGAACTCTTGCTACTAGAATATAGCCCAATTCCCCCTCGGGGCTGCGGCGACTGTCAAATAAGTGTCCTCTACTGCCGCCACGTGCAAGGAGCTCCGGGAGGACAGCAATCTGTTAGTGGTGCAGTCACTGTGCCAGACTGGTAGGAGTCGGCAATAGGGGAGGGCAATGCAGAGCCCTCCCCGGGTACGTGTTCCGAACATCTGGGACATGGCGCAAAAGGGGGGCACCGGAGCAGCATACCCGCGTTACCGGGGCTCCCCCCCTTAGAGACCAAGATAAGTCCACGACAGGTTAGGTTTAGTCGGTGCGAGTCTGACATACCCACCCGTAGACACTTTTTGCGGGTGGCATGCGTAGGCATTCTCCCAGCCTTACCAAAAAAAAAGAAGAATCCTTTGTATTGATGAGAGCTTACAAAAATTATATTTAAACACATAAAAAATTAGTACGTAAGTAAGTGGGAATTAAGCTTTTCTTTAATATTATTAGGCTCATTTTATGACGCAAATAGTTGTCCTGTACCGGGGATAGAAATAGACACGCAAGGATGCCGGGATAGTAACAAAGTGACTACGTTAATTACTGCGCCACGAAGTCCATCTAGTAGAACCACAGACAACACGGATTGAACGCGCACTGCAGCGAATTTAAGTAGATTTTTAATTAAACGATGGCTAGATTTTTTGGGCTACATACCCGTAAGTGATGACTTATACAAGGCAGTTATATTGTTTGTAGTTTCATTTTAAGTTTATTCTTTTAATAATATCCTCAGCAGCTCCAAAATGGACTGTATTTGCGGAGCATCGGTCCAATCCAGGACGTATCTAACAGCTTGCCCAGCCTGCCTTGCCACATATTCATGGCAGGGTCTTAGAAATTCCACAAGCAGGTCTATCAGTGTGGCCACATTATGGGCCACAAAAATTTTACGAGTTGGCTATCGAAACGCTAAGAAGAAGAATAATATCCTCAAAGAGTAAGTTTTTTTTATTCAGATCTCGCCCGTGCTAGTGGAATACCTCTCTGTATCGCGGGGTACTTTACAAACATATAATTGACATACTTTTTTGGAAAGTGAAAAGGATTTTTAAGAAATACAAATTTCTTGTTGATGGTATTTACGAGTAGTAGTTATAGATAAATATCAGTCCCGCGCATGTTGATTATAGCCGCAGATACCCATCTGATCGGATCATAACAGTGAGAAATGAAATTACAAAAGTTTTCACACACAATAATGTTAATAACCGGTAATCTCCGTCCTGAATAGTTGGCTAATCTCAGCCAGGAGTAAGTCCTGCATGGTTGGGTTAAAAGACGGCCAACTACTTCATACGGCCAGAGAAGATGGAGCCTTGCTGAAATAGTTTTTACCATTATCGTAACGAAACCTAGGAAATGGTACACCTATAGAATTTAATTTATATTTTGTACACAGTTTGCTCGCTCTAGATTACTTTCATCCCCAATTCTCAGCAAACTCATTGTAACCTAAAAGACTGACGCCAACTTCGCCAATAAACTGCACTTGTCTCAGATTCTTTTATTAAAGTGGATTGCATGCATCTCGAATGCCGTTTCCGAAGGCTTCCATTAGTGCCGGATATTGGAGGCGATACGTGACCCGAAGACGAGAAAGTAAAAGCTTGGAGAGATATATCGAATTGGAGCCACGTTTCGTAAAGTAGATGTTTGTTTGGGATCTAAATAGAGTACTTTTGTTTGAATAAATTAGTCAACTTTTAATAAAGAACATGGTTATTCTTGTTTCAACACTCAACTGTTTGTTTAGACACCAATGTCTGTGGCATTTGTGGCATCGTAAATCCTTAATGCATCGGCCGATTTTATTCGAACCAAAACTAAATTCAGATAAGTTTTTGTTGGTAGTTTTTAACTAAAAGCATAAAAAATATGAAAGAGAATAATGTTACCCGCTGGACTATAAAATTTATGAGTTCATTTGTGAGATTCTATTTACGCTTTGCATTTCGATTAACCCTTTAAAACTGTATTATTTAAAGTGTATCGTTCGTAGCTTAACGGTAAAGCGCCTTGTCGGATTGGTAGAGATTGCTGTTTTGAATCCCGCCGGAAGATTAAATTAATAATTTCCCATTTTTAAAGATTTTTTTTAAACTTTTGCATAGTAAAACTAGAATTTAAAATGTAATTAGAAAATGTAGTATCGGGAGCATTAATAAATAAAAGTGCATAATAACGAATTCATAAGTACTTGAGTTCATAGTAGAAAATAAAATAGGAGATTCCATAACTACAGAATGACCGGGCACTGTCGTGACAGATAACAAAACAAAAAAATACTGTTCTATTCTAAAATCTAGGGGGGAAATTTTTTATACGTTTTATACGAAACTTGCAGCATAGGCAGGCCCCCTACAAGATGAAGCGATAATCTTGTGAAGGTCACTGGATAAGGATAGCGCCAGACCGGCAATTGTGGAGGCCTATATCCAACAGTCTTTCGGCGATGATGATGATGATAATGATACGAAAATTGCACCTTCTGATTGTTTAGCCATCTGATCTGAAAAAGAGTAACCGTAAAATTCTAGTTAGTTTGCTATCGACACGCCAAGAATATTTTAATTTTTGCAGACTTTAATATAATGTATCGTAATAATGTCCTTTTCTTTTAAGCTATTGCATAGCTTCTATCGCGGGCCTTAAGCGTGGGGACCGAATCCAGAAATTCCGTAACGCAAAAAACCTAACACCACCCACTCCGACCGCCATCTATCGATAAATACCAGAACTTTTAATGACTTTTTGAAATATCACGCTTGTCTCTTTAGTTCAGCAACCCGCCTGTAGGTGGCATTAGTTGTATTGGAAAACTACCGTAATCAGCTGTTTGTGAGAAAGTATATAGGTGTATAGGTATTTATCATCTACGTACAACAATGAATATCTGTACTCGTATAATTTGTGTAAGTGTTTTAAATATGAATAAACAAAGTGCATTTATTAATGAAAAAAGTCACGAAAAAATTGTGAAAGAAAATGAGTTAGTACTCTTACATTAATTTTATTATTATTATCACAAATGCAGTATTATAAAATAAATAAATAATTATAATTGCATTATTTAAAAAAATAAGCTATGCAATAGCTTTACCACGGCAGTCTCCGTGTGCCACACGTCTTTTTATTATATATTGTTTAATTATTTTTTTTCTTGCTGTGTGGTGGCGACATAGATTATCATCACCCCATCGCATCCCGTGAGGGAATATCTACCAGAGAACGGGCAGCAGCATTTTTCTGTGAACTATGACCTTCAAACTTCGATCGCCAACCCGTTTGCCAAGCGTGGCGATTATAACATATCCCCCCATTCTCTGGGGAGGCTTTTGTCCAGAAGTGGACGTACTTTGGTGAATGTTCTTTTCATTAAATTACAGCACGGCGACCAGTCTCAAAAGAGTCTAGCCATCTGCCCGGTACATATTATAATCATCAAATGTATGCCTAAACACAATTCCTTTTCCTTTTCCTGTCGGAAAATTCAATTTATGACTTCCCATAAATTAAATTGTCCGGCAGGTCATTGCATTTCTTTTGCTCATAGTTATTATGCTATTCATGTTTTTTAAGACAACGCTCGCACTAGGGAATGTAATCCCCGTGTCGCGGGGTACTTTAAAAACATATAATAGACGGACGCAAATTACATCCAGACTCAGAACAACTATTTATGGGTCACACAAATAGCTACCCAGCACGGGACTCGAACCCGCGACACGAAGCGGCGAGACGACTGTTTTAGTCGCTGCGCCACGCGTGCAGTTTTGGCTTAAAATAAGCAACACGTTAGACCTTGTTTAAATATGCGAAACGAGAGCATAATTTATGAGTTTTAGTAGTTTGTTAGACCTATTAATTCTTAGCATTACATCTCATGTTAGAAACAGATAATATTTACATTATTTTAGTGTCGTAAAAGAGGTTCTTTCGTGCCATTTACAGCTAGTTACGTTTGCCTGAAATAATTATGACTGCGGGTCGGGACTCAAGTTATCGGCATAAAGACAGAATTGCCACCAATGTGCCTCAAGAGTATCATTACAAATGTTAATAATTAAAATCTTTTCGGCTGTTTTACAAGAACAACAACGTTGCAAGTATTAAGAAAGTTAGTAACACTTGTACCGAGGCGAAACAAGGAAATAGTGTTTTAACGAGTTGATGACATATTGAAGAGCTAAGTTTGAGGAGGGGATAAACAAGGACTGTTGCCTTGGAATTCTTCTAAATACATTGTGTGTAACATTTGTTTCACGAGCCCGAAGGTTAGCTAAGCCCGTTTTCAGACGCGACTGATTTACGAGTGTTTCAGTCGTGAGATTTAATCGCCGACGTCTCAGCAATTTAAAGATTTAAGCTTGGAACTATGTATGACTTTGAATCCGCTGTGACTCAGTTGGAAGTGAACCTGGCTTCTGATTCAAAGGTTACTTACGAATTCTCGCACAAAATAAATATTTGTGTATAACACTTGCAACTTGGATTGAAGAAAGCTCTACAAATATGTAATTTACAAACACAAACACTGTTAGTGGAGGACATTTTTTTAAACGTAAGAAAAAATAAGTATTATAGCAATGTGATTAATGCTACACTAATAATATGTCCACATCTTTGATAAAAAGACTAATTATTAAGTAAGTAAGAATTTTAAAATCAATTTAAAAAAAAATATATTTCTCTTTGAATGGGTGTTTTCTCTGGATCTTAGAAATTTATTTACAAAAAATAAAAGTAATGAATATTAAGAGAGGTAGGGCACAGCGTTCATTCGCTTGAAGAGCAGTCCGACTGGGGAAGTACCTCCACCTTACAGAAGACATTCCTTAATAATAACATTAATAATTTAATGTTGTCTTTCTGAGTGTGAGTAAGGTCGCCAGAGCTCATCGGGGTGGGGGGAAGGGTCAGCAACACTTGTTTGCTGACTCTTAAAGGCCGGCAACCCACCCGCGACTCCTCTGGTGTTGCGAGTTCCATGGGCGGTGGTGATCACTTACCATCAGGTGACCCACTTTGTGTCGACCTCTGAGATAAAAAAAAAAAAAAAAAAAATACTATCCGTTGTCTAGTATCCCTTGTAAAAGGTTGGCTTAGTGTGCGCTAGATGTCGCTGTGTCCCGGATGTATATTTATTCTCAAGTATTTGCTTTTAATCGACTTCAAGAGAAGAAGGTGAGTGGCAGACAATGCAGCTTTGTATTTCAATATGTATCTATTTAGAAATATATAAGTACCTATGTTTATCAGTTGTTTGGTTGCCATAGTACAGGCTCTGCCTAGTTTGGGATCGGAAGGCAGTGTCTTAATTGTCTCAAGATATTTATTTATTATCGTTGGAAGCCACTACCGCTAGACCCACGCGGCAACCTTAAACACAGATAATATTTAACAGAGGTAAGGCACAGCGTTCATTCACTCAAAGAACCGCCCGACTATGTAACTACCTCCACCTCACAGAAGACATTCCTTAATAATAACATTAATAACTTTAATGTTGTGTTCCTGCGTGTGAGTAAGGTCGCCAGAGCTCATCAGGGCGGGGAGAAGGGCCAGCGACACTTGTTTGCTGAATACTTTAAAGGCCAGCAACGGACCCGCGGCTCCTCTTGTGTTGCAAATAAATTAAATTTTTTTACGTATATAATATTGCGAACATCACCATTTAGCATCAGATTGAACGGTAACAACACTTTGGTTCAAACAAACGTAATTTGCCGTAGTAAGTGAATTGTATGACCAAACATCACGCCACGGCCCTATAGTGCCTTACTGCTGGTGTCAACAAAGACACAATCTATCCCACTAGATACAATCGGACAGAGTGCCTCATAGTATGAGATCCAGTAATATAATGATTACCTTCAACGATTTCAAATACAATCTTCAAAATTAATAATGTATATTACTGCTAACCCACAAGCTTTATCTAGCAAACTTTTTAGTTGTAAAGTAACTAGCATTTATTTCATCATCCAAAAATTTAACCTATTTAAAGCGTTTAAATAAAACAATAAACCACCTGATGCTACGTAGTAACCGCTACTCCTGAGCATTAGCAATACCACGAGCATAGCAAACCGCCGCCTATCGTGATATTATCTTATCTTATCTTTGATGGGGTGTACTTGCGTACAGCACTTCGACCATTCAGAATCTTTTGTACTATCCCCCACTGGTTTTTATTCTATCCCTAGAGCCCTGAATGAAGTCTTCACATAATCCAGTACGCTTCTTAGGGGTAGATCCTTGTAGTCTCCTGGTTCCGGATATGCCAGCCCCAGGATGGCCATTCTGTGTCTTGCCAATGCATCGCATTTACATATTATATGCAGCATTGTTTCATTTTCTTCCTTACAGGTCCTGCAGATCGGGCTATTCGACAGTCCCAGTTTGTGTAGGTGATAGTTGGTGCCATAGTGGCCCGTGAATACTGCTACTATGAGTCGTAGCTGGTTTCTGCTGTACTTCCAAAGTTTTTTGGAGCAGCTTTTGTCGTGAGATTCGTGAGATTAATACTTTTTTTAAACGACGTTTCAAGAAGGTCATATCGTTGCTCTGAGGTAACACCGCATTAGGTAATTCGCTCCAGAGCCTGCGTTGTTTGAACGCTGAAAGCGTACCGTGCTTGACGAGATCGCTTTAAGGTGGTATGGATGAACTCTACTGCGAGAGCACGTGGTGCGATGATAAAAATGGGACTATGGCACCAGCTCAAGCTGTTCCTCACAGCATTCCCCGTGAAAGAGACAGTAGAACACGCATAATTCATAATAAACTGTTCTATTGTCTTTATCGCCCACCTGTGTAACTTTCAGCGAGATCTTATTTGCTTGAGACTGCTTGAGATACCAACTTTAATGTGATATAACAGGTGATATGCGATATAGGTTTACAGGCCCTTGGAGTGGTAAATTATTATTAATAATAATAACAATTTACTTTCAGATAAACATCCATATTGTTAGTAACAATTTTTCTTAAACTATGTTAGTACTTCTACTTCATTAGGAGTCTTAAGAACTCCTTCATAATGCAGGAGTCATACTTCTCAGCAATGACTTTTAGGGTGCCATTAGTGATGCTCCGCAATCTATTCTAATTAAGCTTCTACGTAAGCTTTTCTAAATATTGTATTATAATTTATTAAGTATAAATAAATTACACAACAAAAACAATCAGAACTAGAACAAAATTTAAATTGATAATAAGAACACCAAGTGTGTTACGCAACAAAAAATAAGTATTATTTTCAACGTTACATGCTATCTGAGAAACCTAAATCATAATTCAATATCACAAAAATCGATTAAACAAGAAAAAAATCACGGTGGCGTGTTTGAGAGAACATTATTATATTTCAAATATTTACCAGAAGTTTTTTTTCAACCGATTAAAAACGTAGAATTTGTCGAAATTAAGTGAAAATTAACAGTGTCAAAATGAATACAATTATTGTTAGTCATAATTAGTGCGCTCATAGTTCACTTAGGGATCGGTGAGAGCATCTCTCACCGATCCGTAATTGATCGGCGAGGTTAAGCAACTAGGCTCGTGGTCAGTCCAGATGGGTGACCGCCAAATTGGTTTAATTTCTGAGCGTCCGTGCTTCGGTGGGCACGTTAAGCTGCGGTCCCGGTTTTAGTCGTTAGACAACAGCCGTTAAGCCATGTCAGAGGCCTACTGGGCGGCTTGAACAATTCTGACACTACCACTGCCCATACGATAAGTAAGTTATACTGTATTATTATTGCTTATTTATCAATAATATACCACGCAATTTATAATCATTAATTGTTAATAAAAAATATCAATAATAATATAATATCTTGGGAATAAAACAATATTTTGTTTCCCATCTTAGAAGAAAGGTATGTATTATATGTATTTAAAATGAACCCTCATGACAATCTTTTAAAAGCAATAGAAATGAGCGAATAATTACCCAGTCAAATCTTAGACTACGACAAATATGGATGCCGGGTTTGGAACATGAAAAGGCATCGGCTTTGGGAACGTTTCGAACGCGTTAAATTATTTATTAATGGCGGTGCGTTGTTACAAAAACGTAATAAAAACTAAAATTAGGCAAAGAGTTATAAAACCTCAAAATAAAGATAAGATGATAATTAAATACAAATCTGTTGGCGTGGGCAGACTGGCAGTATGGCATACAACGTGGCAATGTTGCCAGTCTTCTGGGTACATTCCCCGACAACGATGAGGACTTTTGTGACGCTGCTTTTTTTTTTTCATTTATTTAGTCATGCTATCTTACAAGCTAACAGATGTAACATCCAAAACACTTACAAGATTGATTTCATTAAAATTGAATTACACAGATTTATATAAAATAAGAATAATGTCAAAGCCAATAAGAATAATAAGTAATAGTAACAATAATAACAATAAAACATAATTAAATATTTAACTGTCCTATAATATTTTATTTTAAATTATGTGGAATTTATTGTATAAATGACCCAATCCATCGGCAAATAAGTCCAGTTCGGGATTCTGAGCAATTATGTCCCCGATAGTACGGAGTGCGCATTTGTGGGCGCGTGCCGCCCGCGCTCGGTGCGCGCAGAGGGCGGCGGCGCTGATATGTTTCTGGGAACCAAGATACGGTACGGACAACCTCTAGTATTTGGGGACTATCAATTATATTATAAATTATCGACAGATAGTGCGCGACTGGGACATTTGAGATTTACATTTGAGATTGTTGAATGGAAGGTGGTTATCTTGACTCCATATGGTAACAGCATCAATATATCTCTGTAATGCCACTGCATCAGCCTCTGTTTCGATGCCCAAACTTAACTTTAAGTAATCTGCAAATAGAAGACACTGGGATGTCAAAACAACTTCCGGTAAATCGTTAATAAAAATAACGAATAGCAAAGGTCCCAATGTACTGCCCTGACTTACTCCGGATCTTGTAAACTACTCGCTAGAGTCATATACGCTTAAACGCACATATTGTCGTCGATTATTTAGGTATGAAGCAAATAAATTAAGTAGCTTTGGCGTAAACCCAATAATTGCCAATTTTTCCAGCAGTATATCATTATCCACCAAAATTGAGTATACTTATTAATTCTTACAAATAGCATAAATTCTAAAACTTTTTATTATTAACAAAAAGCCTTCTTCCTCTCTTCTACTATGCTGTGCCCGACAGGGTCCATAATTGTTACATAATTATAAGATTATTATACCATCTGTTTTACATCGTGGAAGCAATAAACAATTGAGAATTGAGTACATTTTCTGATGCGCACGGGCAAATTTGATATGCAGTCAGTATATTGAATAAATTACGTAATTGATGGATACAAATTGATAAGTGATAAGTTCTTTGGCGAGCATAAAAAAATATCCACATTTTTAATCCTTTTTAACCTCAAGCATCAGAAGCCTTAGCCAAAACGCTGTTTTATATAGACCATTCATACCATTTTATAAAGACCATTTTCATAGACCATTCATTGAAAAAGGAATGCTGAGATGGTTTGGCCATTTAGAAAGGATGAATGAAAGAAGATTGACCAAAGAAGTATACCCGGCCTGTGTGAATGGAACAACCGGAAGAGGAAGACCTCGTCGAACATTCTCTGACCAAATCGGAGACTTTCTCAAGAAAGGACAGGTCAGAAGTACCCTAAACCGGCGAACATGTATGAAGAATATAATGACAGTAATCGAGGCAAAAGACGTGTGTAAAGATCGTGACAAATGGAAATCCGTTGTCTCTGCCTACCCCTCTGGGAAACAGGCGTGAGTCTATGTACGTATGTATGTATGTATTCATACAAAAACCAGTCTATATAAGACCCCAATATAAATACCATATCTCATCAGTGCATTTGTAACTTACTGCGACCTTTCAAATACGCCACGTCCGGCTATTATCGGTGTTATGAGCGTTATCGGACTTGGAATACGATCATTTTTGAAATATTATGTTTGAAATGGGTGAAATGGATATTCGTTTGGGTTTAATGGCGTTATTTTATACCTAAAGTTTGGATACGGTTTATTTATGAAGTTCAAGATTTGAATCATTAAAACTCCGAACTTAAAGCTAGCCGACTCACTTGCGCATTCCTATAAAAATTAATAGAATATAATGATATTCTTGTAACTATCCCGAATTGGTCATCTTCAATAATTTTCCCGAAATATTTGACATATTTTTATACCGAACTAAATTGGTTAAATATTTTACTGTTCTCTGTAAAACAGATACTTATTTTTAACATTTTAATAAATCAATCTAAAATACCAATTTAACCGACATAGTCCAAAAAATTGTAGTATCTTCTCAGTTGGGGCGCATTGGATCCGGTGGAAGTATTAAAGCGCGACCGTCGTTATTAACACAAGGTCCGTCATAATAATAATACCTTAATATAGACAGAACCATTAACAATATGTAGTAAAAATATTAGACTTAAACTAGATAATTAAACATAATCTCTTGACAATAACTTGATACAAGCTAGCTAAATATCATTGCTATAATAAAATAAATTTTATTAACGTTTTCATACAATGTGTACCTAAATATCTATGATACTAGAAATAATAATGTATAAAACTATATTACTACAAACATGTTCCGACTATTTACCAGCGCTTTTTTAAAGTCTACGTGAATAAAAACCTTTTTTTATTTATTTTATTATTTATTTATTGGCAGTGCCCAAGCTGAAGTGGCAGTGGACAGGGTACATAGCTCATAGACGCCTGCAAAGGTTCTCGAGTGGCTATCACGAACCGGAAGACGCAGCGTGCACTGGAAGCCCCTGGATTCGGGTAGCGTTAGGCCGGCAATTTTGACGATCTTTAGGGACGATCTGTTGTTCAGCAGTGGACTGCTGATATATTGATGATGATGTTAATAAAAAAATATATATTATCTAGTTTAAGCCTATTATTAGAAAATATTAGACTTAAACTAGATAATTAAACATAATCTTTTGACAAAACATGAAACGAGCTAGCTAAATAACATTACTATAATAAAATAAATTTTATAAATGTTTTCATACAATCAATACAATGTGTACCTAAATATCTATGTTACTAGAAATAATAATTATTTATTATTTATTATTTATTCAATTAAAGGCCAACAAGGACCAATTATAAAAATACACTAATACAATACAATACTTAAAATAACATACAGAACAATTACATTACAATACAATACAACAAAACAATCAAAACAATATTTCGACATCATCCCGTACATGTACCATGTCACAGTGATACATGTATTGGCAGTCGAATCGCTGGGCGAAGGCGCTCAGGATACTGTTCCGGCTGACTCGCACCCTGCTCACCAGGGATGTGCACCGCTTGCGCATTGTTGTATAAAAACAATCCACGCGCGCTTCGGCGAACATCCCTGAAGCGCTACAGAAGCGAGGCAGCCCCAACAACACCCTGAATGCATTATTGTATTGGACGCGTAGAGCGCCGTACTGCTTTTGCGTATAATTCACCCACAGACCGCTAGCGTAGAAGGACGTGCAAAATGCCCTGAACAGGGTGATCTTGACGTCTCTTGAACAGCGAGCAAATCTGCGTGCTATCATATTTGCACGAACAGACAACGCTCTACGCTCCCTTTCTATGTCATTATCGTCTTTCAGATCCGGGGTTAGCAAGTGCCCAAGGTATTTAAACTGTTCTACCCTACTCAGGGGCTGACCATTCATTCTAAGTTTAGGCGTTTGACTTAGGGACCTTCCCCGGACCTGAAAGACCATCCACTCACTCTTCTTTACGTTGTACACCAACCCATGTTGTCCAGCATATTTAGCGCAAATGTCGAGCAGCTGCGTCAGTCCACCTATAGAAGCACTGAGCAACACCATGTCGTCTGCGAAGCTAATATTATTAAGGCAGACTCCATCAATATGACAGCCGACATGTGTGCCGCTGAGCTCCTCTACAAGCGCGTTTATATACAGGTTAAAAAGTTTCGGCGATGACAGCCCCCCCTGCCTCACGCCGCACTCCAACCTGTATGGCGTCGAATATGCCCCTGACCACCGAACAACGTTGATCTGGTTCCCATACCAATATTTGAAAATACGGATTAGTTCCTCGGGCATCGTTGTTTGGTGTAATTTTTGCCATAGAATATCGTAAGAAACCAGATCAAACGCTTTCGATAAATCAAGAAAACACGCAAAAATGGGCGTATTTTTATCCGTGTAGTACTTGACAGTTTGCTTCAGACACAATATAGCCGTTTCTGTAGAGAGACCTGACTTGAAACCAAATTGGTTATCGTGTATATGTAAATGTTTATCAAGCTGAGCGTTCAGCAAACTGTCAAGCACCTTTGCGACTATAGTCGCTAAGGAAATCGGTCGATAATTACATTTATCACCAATATCACCGGTTTTGTTTTTGACAATTGGCACCACCACAGTCTTCATCATCGGTGCAGGTAAGTAGGAATGTCCTACACAGAAGGTGTAGAACATCGCCAGCACTCTGGGCATATGATATCCCGCGTACCTTAGATGTTCAATGCTCAGGTCGTCATGGCCTGGAGACTTGCCCCGTGACATAGATTTAATGGCCCGCCGCACATCTTTGGCCGTAAACTGGACGCTGACTCCCCGACCACTGCAACCCTCATCGCTCGTGGACTGTGACGATGCCAACTTAACGGTAAAGTGCTCTCTAAATAGGTCTGCTATTCTCGACAGGTTACAAGCACCATTGACACTCGCAGGAAGACCTGGTTTACTATTAAGTTTGTTTGTAGACTTCCAAAAACTTCGGAAGTCGTTCCTGGAATGATGTGACGCAAGGATGTCCATTTTTATTTGATCAGTATGATTCTGACACCAGCGGAAACGTGATTTAAAAATCTTACGAGTTGTCTGCATGTCATTCCACACGCGACCCTCTGCCGGCTTGCCGTACAAAACCCACAACTCAAACTTTTCCCTGGCCGCCCTGTGAGCATCACTTACGTGCCTGTTCCAACCGAGAACCGACTTCTTGTATCTGGGAACACTTGACGAACGACTATCGGAAGCTGCTCGACATAATATTTGTATTATTCTGTCGTACATATTGTCAATAACAAGTCTATGATCCACATTATTACATACATAATCACAACAATCGGTCATTTCAATTGGAAAGTCAATTAATTTTAAATTATTATTACATAAATTACTATACATGTCACATTGTTCAGAGTTTCTATAACCCCAGCGCACATCGTTATATTGCATAAAATTATCATGAAATTTAGGTTTGATTTTATCTAACAATATTTCAATCTGGAGAGGAAAATGATCGGACCACAGGACGTCCTCAAGAACTATAATGTATACAACTATATTACTACAAACATGGTCTGACTATTTACAAGCGCTTTTTTAAAGTCTACGTGAATAAAAACCTTTTTTATTTATTTATTTATGTATACTAGGAAAACAACAGTTTAGAAGCTGAGATAAAATATGAAATGTAGGAGTGAGTTTTGCGCTTCTGAGCCTTAATGACTCACTCGTGTCTGTAGTATTGTATAGCCAGTGGTGGTGTCAGAGTTGTTCAAGCCACACAATAGGCATCTGCATTGTCTTATCGACCGTTGTCTAACGAGTACAACCAAAACTGGTAGGTTAGCATCCCCACAGAAGCAGATACTCAGTAATATAACTTTTAACTGTCATTCACACAACCTAACAATTGGCCTAGGTACTTTCCCTCTACGATCACTTGCGGATTGGTGAGACCAACCTTAATATAATAATAATAATAATAATATCTCGGGACAGTGTCACACAGATCACTCTAGCCCCAAACTAAGCAAAGCTTGTACTATGGGTACCAGGCAATGATATACATACTTATATAGATAGATAAATACTTATATACATAGAAAACATCCATGACTCAGAAACAAATATTCGTGCTCATCACACAAATATTTGCACCTACCGGGATTCGAACCCAGGACCACCAGCTTCGTAGGCAGGAGCACTACCAACTAGGCTACGGTGACCGTCATAATATATATAGACATAATATATATACGACAATATAGACAGAACCATTCAGACAATATGTAGTAAAATATAAATTTCAATAATTAAACCTAAACATAATGTCCTTGACAATAACTTAATACAAGCTAGCTAAATATCACTACCATTATAAAATAAATTGTATAAATGTTTTAACATTCCGTGTACCTGTAATAAGTAACTAGAAATAATAACTGTATTACTACAAACATGTTCTGACTATTTACAAGCGCTTTTTTAAAGTCTACGTGAATAAAAACCTTTTTTATTATATTTATTTTATTTTAACGGACTATGTGCGCAATTAGTTTACTAATAAACAGATTTTCACACAATTTGGTACCGTTTAAGAGCAGAAAAGTTTCTAGTTCTCACTCTCCTTTGGGATGCATTGTTTTATGTCACGCACTCAGTCCATTATTTGTTGGAGATTTTAGAATAAATAATAATAATTGCCTGGGACATTATTTACACACGGCCATCTGATCCCAACTGCCCACTGATATACTACATATACTACTTTTCTTTTGTAAATACATACTTATATTTACACCCAGATTCAGGACAAACAGACATGTTCATGCACACAAATATCTCTCCTGTCATCAATATCCCGACCTCCGGCGTAAAAAGCAAGCATTTGCCAACCACGCCAACAGGCCCGTCTAATAAAATAATATCTATACATATAATAAATTCGTAGGAAAGTCAAAACTGTACATTGAATATTTTTTAAAAGGATAGTTGGGGCGTGATCTACAATCGACATCGAAGCCAAAAATATAGTTTTTAGAATTTTTGTCTGTTTATCTGTTTGTCTGTATGTAAATCCGGGCTAAATTAAAAAAATACTGCATGGATTTAATTCAAATTTTGCATGAATATTACTAAGAGGTCGGGTCAACATATAGGCTACATATTATCACGCTATCACCTACGGGGGAGGAGCTGTGATCATTTATAAAGTTTAACGCGGGTAAAACCGCGGGGAACAGCTATTTATAAGTAAAACACTAAATAAATACATTTAAAGAGCATGTTTTACGTAGTTGACTATTTTATTTTTACTTCGTATCTCTTGTAGTAGTAGAAAATTGTCCGTGATTTTCATAGGTAAAAATAAAAGAAAAATTGTACATTTTCTTGTGTTGTATTTATTATAAAATGTAATTATTATACTATTTATTATTAACTAGCTGTGCCCCGCGGTTTTACCCGCGTTAAACTTTATAAATTATCACAGCTGCTCCCCCGTAGGTGATAGCGTGATAATATGTAGCCTATAATGTGTAATGTTCATGAAAAATTTGAAGTCAATCCATGCAGTACTTTTTGAGTTTAGCCCGGACATACATACAGACAAACAGAAACACAGACAAAAATTCTATAAACTATATTTTGGGCTTCGATATCGATTGTAGATCACGCACCAAGTATCCTTTAAAAAAAATATTCAATGTACAGTTTTGACTTTTTCTACGATTTTATTATATGTACCTATAGATTAATTATTAATGTCGTCTTATAATTGGAACTTATACTTACAGCAACCCATGGGTCATCGGCAAGGTCGAATGCCATGAACTCCATAGTCTAGTTAAGGATATGGACGTTATGGAATTGACCTAACTGTCTATTCCATTCAATGAATGTATAAGCAAGAATTCTTTTAGTCTTTTATAAAAAAAATACGAACAATACCAGTAGCTGTAACAGAGAAATAAAATGTATTTCCCTTTTATCGTAATCGTAAGATAAAACACAGAAAGCTTTGCTATCATTACACCTTTTATTGCGCCCTGTTTATTGACTTGTCGTCCGATAGTCAACGCGACGGCCAAACTTGTAATTGCTATCCCGGGGTACAGAGCACTAACGCACAGAGGAATAAAAAAAATATCTTGGGAAATAAATGTCTTCTGGCTAGTTTGTAGCGTCATAATAATAATAATATCTTCCTAGCTGAATTGCGACCACGGCGGCCAGCCTCAACAGAGATTAGCCATCTGCGTGGGACATATTATAGCGCTCAAGTGTGTGCGCAGACACAGGAGCACTTTCTATTCCATCACTCTGATGATCCGATGGGACGCCTAGGCGACACGACCGGAAAGGGGTCAGGTACAGGACCGGTGGTTTTACGTGCTCTCCGAGGCACGGGGGTATAATACCGCCAACTCCTAAACTTCGAGCTGATGCTGAGATTTTTTTCTTTTTACAGAAAAGTCCCAAAATCACTTTTTGGCCCGACCCATTGAACCCATTTGAAACCAGGACCTCGTTCTCTGCGGGTGAACACGCTACCGCTAGACCAACGAGGCAGTAAATTTTGTAGCGTAATTAACACATATATAAAATAAATATCTTGGGACAACTAACACACTATCATCTAATCCCAAAGTAGGCAGAGCCTGTGTCAACCTGACAACTAATAAACATACATAAATATTTCTAAATACATACATAATATATTATACGAAATAAATAATTATGTTCATCACAAAAAGATTTGTCCTAGGTAGGGATTGAACCCGAGACCTCTGGCTTTCGACTGAAATAAGAACTTATTCTGTATGGGTCCACGAATCTACAATTTGTCCAAAAGTTAACTAGGAGTAGTACCTATTAACTACAACATTTAAAAATATTTTGCCAAAAAAAATCTTTTTATTGCGTAAATAAATTGATTTGAATGATTACGGCCATTTATGTAACTACTAAATGTTTAAGGCACATATGTTTTTTTTTAAGACAACGCCCGCACTAGGGAATCTAATCCCTGTGTCGCGGGGTACTTTACAAACATATAATAGACGGACACAAATTAAATCCAGACTCAGAACAACAACTTATGGTTCACGCAAATAGTTGTCCGGTCGGGACACGAAGCGGCGAGGTGAATGCTTTAGCCGCTGCGCCACACGTGTAGTTTTAAGTATAATTACTGTAACTGTTGCTTACTCTGTGCTCGTCGCATTCTCTGTGCTTCAAGTGTTGTTTGCTAACATCAATTTGACAGCACCCTGTACCTACTCTACTCAGTAAAATTGAAGCCGCTCCGTTAGAATTAATTACATTTTATAACCGGCAGACCTAACGTGGTTGAATTTTTAAATATTGCCATATTACACTGTAATTCATAAGTTATGATGAATGAAATCGCTCTTTTTGTTGCATAAATTTTTTGTTTATTGTTATTTTGGGAACGGAATTGTTGCTATAATGGGTTTACTGTGTGCGAGTAAATTTTCATGGAATATATTGTGTTTACTCTCATGTTTTTTGCTTTAATTTTTGGGACATACATAAATAAGCTGTTTTTTTAAATTATAATTAATGTTTTACGTTCCATTTTCCAAATGAAGGCCGGGATTATAAAACATATTATTTTTTAATTTTAAAAATATAAAAAAAAATTAATTTTAGAGTTTTATTACTTAGGAAAGATGCACTTGATACGACACGACGCTTCACAGCCATCTGATCCCAAATTAAGCAGCGCTTGTACCAGATGACTGATATAGATATACTATTTTTTCTTTGTAAATACATACTTATGTACACGTATATCCACAAATATCTGTCTTGGGTGGGAAACGAACCGACGACCTTTGGCGTGAAAGGCAAGTATTTACCAACTACGCCAACAGGCCCGTCTATATTTTATTTTATTTTATTTTATTACTTAAGGAAAACTTTCAGCTAGAATAGAAATGACACACAGAATAAAAGATGAAAGCCTATTAAAATTTTTCACAGATATACACAAGTTTAGGAAGAAAAAGTAAAAGTAGGTAGACAAATAGACATGGAAAATAAAGAATAACATAATAAAATAGAATAAGTAAAATAAAAGTAACATTAAACTAATTTATTATATTAACAATAATTAATATACTTAATAAAATAGAATGAGAATAATATAATAATAAATAGTACGGCTTATAATGCGCTAACAAAATATCTGCAATTTGTTTTTTTTAAATGTAATGTATCTTTATGAAACAGGTCAACATCTATTTTCTGACACACCGTGTTGAATGTCCTACTTGCCCTTACCATGTAACTGTTCTGTCTATAGTTGGTGTGAACTACCGGTACGCAGAGGCCTATGATTTCTTAACATAACGGATGGAACTCGTAGCCCTATCTTCTCCACTAACTCAGAACAGTCGATGGTGTCGTTTGACTTATACACTCATAATACACTTGAGAACTCTATTTGTTAACTGGTAATATTAATATAAGGCTACCTATATTGTAATTTATAATAAGACATTTGCACACCTTTTAAAGGTAGAATATGGGCCTGGACAATATATTATTTTAATATCTTCAAAGTATGCCATATTAAGCAAATAGTGATTTGATTTGAATATGTATTCATATAACGAAGAGCATTATGTTCTATTCTAGTTGCCTCGCCCGATCACTCTTTTCGTAACGCTCTCATCACGCATTCTCTAGTTTACTCCCCAAGTCAAGCGTGCGTGAACTCATCTGTACTTGATTATCTTTATCTATTTCCCCACCTTATTTACCCGTACTAACTCATAAACTTTAAGACTCCGCTTATCGGTAACAAAACCTTTACACTTCGTTGTATAAATCATGCATGTTTGTCAAACGTTTCGATACATAAATAAACCTACAAGATTACGATTGGTACTGCTTACGCCCTAACTTTGATTATGTGGTGGCCGTGTTTTCACAATTCTCAGGACACCTCAATATATGTATTGTTAATTATTTTTTTAATATAATAGTATGGCAAACGAGCAAGTGGGTCACCTGATGGTAAGTGATCACCGCCGCCCATGGACACTCGCAACACCTGAGGAGCTGCAAGTGCGTTGCCGGCCTTTAAGAAAAGAATAGGCTCGTTTCTTGAAGGTTGCCATGTCATACCGGATCGGAAATACCTCCGCAGCTAATTGATTCCACAGAGCGGTAGTGCGCGGCAAAAAGTTTTTTGTGAAACGCACAGTGGTGGATGACCATTCATCTAGGTGATAAGGATGAAATTTCTACTTTTGCGTTTTTTTACTACCATTCTAACGCAACGTGGGAAAGACCCTATAAGATAGACCGATGATCTTGTGGGAGGTCGCGGGAAGCCTCCCCTCCCCTCTCTCACGGGATGAATAGGGTGGCTGGCGACAACGAATGCCATCAGTCACATAGCCCAGACCCAGCTCCAAGCCTGCAATGCGTAGCAAAATCGGCAGACACTTATTCACATATAGAGGCTCCACGACGATCTATATACACGTATTAAGAACCTTCATAGAAGTTGTTCGTATGTAAAATCTGTGTAGTGAGTTTAACACAGATCTTGTAAAGGAACAACTATAATGACCCTAGTTCATTATTGGTTTATTATATTTTGTCATTTATTATACAGCTTGTAACTAATGTTGTTGTCAATTTAAAATAATATCACGATCGTTTTGTCAGAGATCACACTCCTAAAGTATGTGGTAGGTGGTTTGTTCATATTTGCAATAGGATAACCTTGTCTGGTAATGACTACTAGTTACTGGCTGGAATTGTAAATTTATTTTAAATTTCATGATCTAGAAGTCAGCACGTAAGTTTTGTGTAAGACCACAGTAAATAATACTTCCGAACAAAATCAAGCTCTTGATGAGAGCTAAGTATTGTGATGGGCATAATTGATCACGGCATCGCAACAAAAACATTCATACTGCATGCCCTTAGAGAACCCAGACTGGTTTATTTTATTGCAGTCTAGCCTTAGTTCGATACTCTGTAGTACCAATGCCCGTGACAACCTATATTTTAATTTATTCCAGTAAGTACTTGATAGAAGAGTTTTATGGCAGGTGGATGCGCCATAAAATCGCCAACAAACATTTATTGATATAAGCAATAAAATACTAAACGTGGCACCTATCGATCTTTTAAGTGATTACTTTTTGAATGGAGGGTTATTGAAGGTCTTGACACTTTTTATAACAGGGGGAGGAAGGGGTTGGAAGCTACCGCGTCCTTTTGC
The DNA here is from genome assembly GCA_951640165.1 of Pseudoips prasinana. Classification (NCBI taxonomy): domain Eukaryota; kingdom Metazoa; phylum Arthropoda; class Insecta; order Lepidoptera; family Nolidae; genus Pseudoips; species Pseudoips prasinana. Next base: position 37,708,674 of record OX621240.1, on the reverse strand, counting down.
GGCGCTTAAAATCCTACATGTGGTCACTGTGTAAGACCAATGGTAGTAACATAACAACAAGGTAAGACAATTAATACCTATCAATTAAACACTAATTCTGTGACATTAAGGGCCTATGTAGACCACGTTTTTTTAAAACGCGCGTCACCAGTGTGCTTAAAAACGTGGTGTGCATAGGCTGTAACAAATATATATTTTTTATTTTATTTATACATAATAAAACTGTATTAACATATCTTAAACAGGCTAAATAGATTATAAGGACCATATGTAATTTACTTAATTTAAAATCTGAACTCTATGTACTGTGAATTAATGAATTTAATAAAATATAATTTTATTTTAAGTAACATTGAATAAATTTAATGTGAAATCTAAACATTAGACAACTTAAAAATTTTGAATTAAATAAATAATATTAATTGTACTATATATTTTTTTTGCTATATTTATAATATCATTAAGTTATTACTGCACCCTATAGGGTCCATGATGTTCTTAAATAATAAAACAAAGTGTTAACCGCCTATTATCACTTTGTCGAATACACATAAATTACCAATATGCATATACGAACAGTAAAACTATATAGAACGTCCTGCTACAAATAAGTAGAAAACAAAATGAAATGATAATTCCACACATCATATTCACCCTATTAGGGTAAACGTCACCGATCGCTCGTAGGGTAAACGAGCGATATTCGTGCGGTCCAGCTAATATTGTCCGGCGGTATAACGTTACGGTGTTTACGAACGTATAACCCACTCATATTTTTATATGATAGAATGTCACTACGATAAAACTATCCGATGGTACGCGAGAGAATGTTGGTAATTTGTAGTGTGATTTTTGAAGTAAAACTTGTTTACGAAATCTTGACTTGGGGAGTAAACCAGAGAAGGCGTGACAAGAGCGTTACTAAAAGTGTTATCGGGCGAGGTGAATGGAAGTTGAGAGGAAGATATAAGTGAGTCAAGACAGAGAGTTACGTTTCGTATACTGTAGGGCAAGAGAGTGAGGTGCGAGCACACAATTTATGTCTCTCTTTTTGTCATAGCCAGTTACGTTTTACCTAAGTTTTACTTCAGTCGTGTGTCGTGTTTAAAGCACATTCGTATTTTTTCCTCATTTATGGTTTTAATTTTTTTTGGTTTAATTTTTTAATACATGAGTTTTAGTGGTAAATGGTAGAAATGAAAACAATGTTAGTAATTTCAAATCGTCAGATTTATGCTTTATATCGACACCTCCAGGATGAAACGTAGTAAAAGCCAAAAGACCATTTTTCAGTACGGCCAAAAAACATAAATGGTAAAGTTTATTTCCTGTATATCTTTTGATGTACTAAATATATAATAAAACACTATAACTCATTAAGCTTGGATTTTTAGGTTGTTAACTAAATAGAAACTCAAAATAACCTACATTCATTAGTTCCAGAGATGGCATGGCCTTTACTACAAAAAAAAAAGTTGCAAATGGCTTCTACGACATTGTTCTTCTGCTTGGCTACTGTAGCCATTTTTTTATTAAGTTGTATAATACTTTAAAATTTGTTTTATCGAAGGGATTTTTGAATTAAAAGACAATTGTCTTTTAATCCAAAAATCTGCAAAAAGAAGAATGTGTAATTCAGTGTAGTAAATGCAGCACATTAATGATCAAAATCATTATTAGTTCAAAGTTCTTCATTATATAAAAGTAATATTGTACTTATCTGACAAACGCTAATAAAATTATCAAACTAAAATCAACACAACCTTCTTACAATAACATAATATAATTATCTTAAACCAATCAGTTCTTCGTAATGTATGACCAGGTAATTAGTGTTTTAAGGAAAAATGCTTAAGTACCTACATTTTCCTAAACTTATTAAAGAAATATCAAACTATCTTAGGTTCATAACTAAAATAAAAAATTGCAGAATCTTTTCATCTTTGGAAGTAATTGTAAATGGCACATTATTTTATACCTACTGAGAAAAATCAACACACCCTCTAAACTATGCAAAAATAGGTAAGTATATTAATAACATAATCTCTTAAAACAATCAGTTCTTCATAATGTATGACTAAGTAATAAGTACTTTTAAGGAAAACTACATTTTCCTAAACTTTTGATTAATACGAGTATCAAACTCAATCTTATCAAAAACAAAACAAAATCTTAGGTTCATAACGAAAGCAAACATATTTTGTACTAAAAAACGCAGTTTTACACGTATATGAAGAAATAACATACGTAACATAATTAATATTATTCGATCACGTCTTCATCTTCTTCATCGGTTTCAATCAAAGTATCATTTTTATTACCACTATGTGGCATCTCCATAAAATCTATGTGAAACCTTTTGGGTATTGTTCCGTCTGTGCACAATTTTTTTAAATCTTTATACTTTAGTACTGAAATAGGAAGTTTGTCTACATAGGATTGTTGCAAGTTTATGTTATTTAGTTCTTGTAAATAATCTGCATCTTGTCTTTCACTTATTTCAGGTTCTTCTGCCGGCGTGCTCTTTCCCTTCCCTTTTCCTTTTCCCTTTCGTTTGATTTTTGTTTTTTCAAATAGTGTCACTTTCTCACTTTCTGCTGCTTCGCTCATTGAATATATTATTTCTATCTTATTTAAGTTCTTTTTTCTAAAAGTAACTGTCCGAATGCTCTTGAATTTTATATTTTATGACGTTTCTTTTGTAAAGGTTCTTGCCGCTAAGTCGTCCCAGTTGATGAAATCGCTATGTTCCATTACATTGACTCTATACGGCTTAGGTTTCTTCCTTGCAATCTCAAAGTAGGAAGCCCACTGAGTGGGACTCCACACAATAATTTTCTTGACTTTAGACTCTATTGTAGCGTGAACAGAGTCAGCAGGCATATAAGTATGGCCTGAAAGTAAATAATTTATTTGGATTACTTGCAGATAAACAGATTTCAGTAAAAAGTAATTCAATACAGATAAAACGACTCTATTTTGTTTTGGCCTGCTTTGCGCTTTTTTTGTATTTGTTGGGATTTCGTTAATTTATTTGTGACAGTGGAGGATGAGTGGTCGGCTGCTGTGAGGTTTGTACCTATAAATTCGGAATCAGTGCTGGAAAAATAGCGGTGAGCATCATCCACTACGACGTGTGCAGAGACAGGTGAGTGGTCAAGAGGTGCTGCGCTTTCAGATCTGGTGCTGAGAATATGAAGGTGAGCATCGTCCGCTGCAGAACGTGCAGAGACAGGTGAGTGGTCAAGGGATGCTGCACTTTCAGATCTGGTGCTGAGGACATGAAGGTGAGCATCGCCCGCTGCAGAACGTGCAGAGACAGTGATTTGCGCTGTAAACATTAAGATTAGGACCCTGGTCCCTGGAAAGATACTCGTGAGAATCTTCTGCCGCTGTTGATGTCGAAGGAGTATTATAGTTAACTGCTAATTCAAAAGTAGACGAAAATAAACTAGAAATAATTTTAATAGGAGTTGTTTCCGGAGTTTTAAAGAATTTGTGAGATCGCGATGAACATAATGTGGAAATATTAATACTATCCTCTGGTGAAACGCTGGTACGTTGTATCCATTGTCTCTTAACTGGCGTCTCAACGTCACTATTTTCTATAACATCTAAACTTTCAATCGATGTTCTCACAGGTGTCTGAGTACATGTCTTTATTTTTTGTTGTTCTCTTGACTGATTAGATGGATTGTTGGGATTGCCTGTTTTTGACCCACTAACGACGTCATTAGAAGATGATCTGTAAAAGTATTTTATTTAATTGTAAGTTTATTTCTTTACTTACTGATACACATACATTTATCTTATCACATAATTAAGAAATTAATAATTATTTAGTAAAAGCCAAAGTAGGAAAATCATTTGCTTCAACGAATTGTGTTAAAAACCTATTTATATTAAAACAATACATAACAATTTGTAGTAAAAGCCAGTTCTTATATTCTCTCAGCAGATCATCTTTTGAAATAAAAGCCAGGTTTATAACCTATCAGTATAAATACATATAATTATAATATACATGACAGTTTGTAGTAAAACCAAAGATTTTTAGTCATTAAAATACTTAGTTGAATAAAATGACGTCGCTGAGAACCGTCGGATAAGTATCGCGCCTCGCTACAATCTATATTATTATTTTCGAATGAGAAACTTATATTATTATACTTTAGGTACTTACTCCTCGCCAGTCCGACGTTTATGGTGTGATAACAAAGATTCCACTGCTTGTTTTCTTCGTAACAACGAATTCAAAACACTGTTTTTATCTTCCATTATTTATATTAGTACTTATCACCTTTAAATCACCATCACACATTCAAAATACAAATACTTTTCGCCGATCGCTGTTATAAAAGTTCAGAACACCCTACTGCCATAAATGATCAAAGCCAAGTGAGCGGGGAGTTGCTCAGACGCTTGGCCGCCCGGGTGCGGGCGGTGTACGGGGAGAGAGGGACGGGGGAGTAGGTATCCCGCGTGCGTGCGAGTGCCTACCGAACGCGCTGGCCGAACCGATGTTATTAAATGTAAGTACATACTTAGTTTGACAAGTTCCGATACAAAATAATGCAGCAAAACACAGACTTAAAATAAAAAGTCTTTTACAATTTTATGCAGATCAGTAATTTTTTGGACGATCTGAGTTAAATGTGTAGGTATAAGCCATATAAAAATGAGACATGTTCTTAAAGTCAAAAATTAAAATTACATTTCAATAGTCTCGTAGGAACTAAAGGGTCGTAAAAAGCAAGATATTAAAAGTTGTGGATGTTACGATTTAAATTGACATTGTTAATTTGTAAATGTTTAGTTCAAAAATTGTCATAAAAGCCATACTTCTTACTATCGTGGCTTTTACTACGAAATGTTCAATAGTATTATTTTCAGGTAATATATTATAAAATGTTGTATTAACCATGAAATGCAAAAATATGTATCTTACTACATAAATTTGGAAATTTATTTAAAAATTTGCTTAATGCGACATTTAAAAATAAGAATATTGGGTACAGGGAGCTATCGGAGCATGTTGTAAAAGCCATTTTTTTGGTGAATTTGAACATTTTAAATATACATTTTGATAGAGCGCGCGATTCTGATTAAGAAACCGTTAAAAACAGATTTTGGCCAAAATGGCTTTTACGACGTTTCTTCCTGGAGGGGTCGATATTTTGAAGAATGCTATATAAAAGGTAAACGGCAAGAATGTATGGGACTTTTGTACCGCTAGTAAAATTTCGTGTTGCGGGATATTTTATGTTTTAATTGGTGGTTAATGTGATAGAAAAGGCATATTTAATTTCTTAGATTTTTAGAACTAGGGATATAAAAGTTATAGCCAGTTTTATTTTAAGGTTACGTTTGGTAATCTGTGTGTCAACCTCATGACCGTGGGAACATTGCAGTTCGAAAATCACTCTTACTGCCTGAGTAATAAAGATACTGTAAATATCAAAGTGTGTCTACTGATGTGGCAATGAAATGCTAGTGTTAACTAGTGTACCAATGAAGATTGTTACATATTATATTTACATAAACATTGTTATGGTGATAAAGTAAATGTTGTAGCTCTTTTTACAGTTTTTTACATGGATTTATTCCGAACCTGCCCCGAAAACCCTAACCGGGTCGCGAGTTAGGTTAGGAAGATGCAAAAAACTATTATTTGTTGAAATAATGAAAAGTTCTTTATTTCCATTAATTACATAGTTCATAACCCAGTGTACATTTGTGTGAGGTTGTCAAGGGTTATATATGAGGTTTTGAGTGGAGGTAAATAAAACAATAGATTCTTTGTTTTTTGTAACTACATTAATTTTATTGATATTATTATTAATTTATCCTTAGTATTACTTCATCTAAGAATATCTTCATATAAGTACCAAACAATAATTATCACATAGCACAAAGCAACATTGGGTTTATTGAGAACTTCACTCTCTTCGGATAATGCTTGTCTTCTTAGTCGGGGCAAGCGAATGTTGCAATTAACACATTGCAAACTCGTCATTTTAATTAAATGATAAAGCGTCCTTTCGTGAATCCACTGTCAACAGATATATATTATAGCACGGAGGAACTGATGCTGAACTCACGTAATATCTGCAAGATCATTTGCTAAATTGATGACATGTATCAAAACAACAGCAATAAATACCTGACAGATTGTCTTTGCCTGTCAATAAATAATTGCCATGAACAAAAAAATATTGACGATGTAAATCGTTCCTATTCTAAATCAGTAATTATTACGATATAATGCAACTACTGTGCCTTCTTAGGTATAATAAATAAGTCTATTATTATATGATTTATATGTAACACATTGACCTGCATATTTATAATGTGTCGTTTTATGTTATTAGTTTTTCTTTCTTTTTCTCAAAATTCGCCTCAACTAACATAAAGTCTGTAACTCATCATCATGCACTATATCCCTATTTCCGAAATAAACTATTCTACTACATTGGTACCATTGCATTGAATACTAATAATGAATTTAGGGTCCGAAACCCAGCTTTCAAATTCAATGTAACAATCCATTGGTCATGGATCATTAAGCCCTACATTACTCGAACCGATAGCCCCGAACAAGGCCTAGTAAAATATTGGCTTTGTAAAAAGAAATGTATTGTTCTGTATAATATATCTAGTTAGGATAAGGGTAATCTCCGCGTAGGGTAGGATTAGGGCAAAAATGCTGAAAGTTATTGAATTATGTGCGGTTTGTTGACGAAGTTAATGCCTGTTTTTGTACAATATATGTATTTTGGGACAGTTAGAGACTTCTTACAGTCGTACAATGTGGAATTTTAAATACGTGTATATTTTTGGCTATATTTCGAATACCATTGTTCATCTTAAAAATGCTACATTAGACTAAAAAAGTCTTGACAAAATTATCAGTTAATTTAATTGTTTATAATTATGTATTCTTAGTGATACAATATGGCTTTGTTTAAAATATTTAACGAATTTATTTTTGTTATTATTTACTTATTATCTCTGCCCCGCGGTTTTTCCCTCGTTAAATTTTATAAATTGCCTATGTTTTATTCGGATATATAAGCTATATTACTACACAGTTTTATCAAAATCCGTTTGGTAGTTTTTGCGTGTAGAAGTAACAAACATACACACTCCGACGCACAAACTTTCGGCGTTATAATATTAGTTGGATTATAGTTTTTTAATGTCTTTTTTACTCGAATTACAAACACGTAGTATGATTACAAAACAAAAATCTATTCCGGAAGCTATTGGCCCCGTAGAGATATAAGGTAAAATTATATTAATATGAGTATTGGAAATCTGTACACAATTTTCTTCAATTGTTATAATTCCGTGTCGAACAGGAAAAACTAAGCCAGATTGGATCATTCTTCTCAGAAACGTGTGGACGTATCACCGCCGATCGGTTGTAAATAATATCACATACTCAAGATGACAACCCCTTAGCGCTGTGAAAAGAACAGATATAAAAATCAACGGTACCACAAGATACGGCCATTTACGCCTCATATTTAAAAACTTGCTACTATGCCTAACTCATGTAAACAAAATTTTAGCTATATCTTTACTAACATAGAATAAGTCTTATGTATTACTAACAATTTTGAGTCTTTGGTTACTTTAATAAATAACTTTATTATTATTATGCTAGAATCATGAAATAAGCCAAGAAATAATGTGTTACAACACCCCCAAATCGGGAAATTTCTTGTTAACAATACTTAAGTTTACATATCTGAAACCCTTGGAGCGTGTGCCCGAGTCGCACTATTGGTTCAGTTTTGTGATCATTATATTATGATATAAAATATGAATTCACTGGATATATAATGTGTGTTATCATTGGAACTACTGTAGAAACATACATATAATCATACGTAGGCAATAGAGTGATCAAACAATTTCAACTAATAATTTACATGAAATTGTTGTTTGATGAATTAATTGATAAACAATTTTACGTTGTCAAATTGTTCTCTCAGTCGCCCTTGACCGATTTTAACACGAGTTAAGTAGTTTGATCAATCTACTTAAAGTAAAAATTTTATATAGTAATAATATCCTGGAACATTATTTACACACGGTCATCTGATCCCAAACTAAACACAGCTTGTATTATAATATAATATGTTATTGCTTGTATTATGGAAACCAGGTAACTGATATACTACTTTTCTTTTGTAAATAGATACTTATATGGATAATTACACCCAGACTCAGGACAAGCAGACATGTAGATGCACACAAATATCTGTCCGGGGTGGGAATCGAACTTACGACCTCCTGAGTGAAAAGGTGCCAAAAACACGAACAGGCCCGTCAAATTAATCTGGAAATCAATATGAATTCACTGCTATTATAATATCTATTACCATCGTTAGAACTGTTCATACTATACAGACATACCTACATTATAATCATACAAGTTTATAAAACAATTTTATGTTTATTTGTGCTCTTTACATGGTCAAATTGTTGTCTCAGTTATACTTAAGTTTATTCGATACCCTCGGAGCGCTGTTTGTTTGATCACCCTATTAAAAGTAACAATATAATATCTCGGGACTCGGGAAAATGTCACACAGATCATCCTAGCCCCAAACTAAGCAAAGCTTGTACTATGGGTACCAGGCGACGATATACATACTTAGGTATATAGATAGATAAATACTTATATAAATAGAAAACATCCATGACTCAGAAACAAAGATTCGTGCTCATCACACAAATATTTGCACTTACCGGGATTCGAACCCAGGACCACCAGCTTCGTAGGCAGGACCACTACCAACTTGGCTAGGGTGACCGTCAATATGAATTCACTGCTGTAATATCTATTATTATCATAAGAACATTACATACTATATAAATACGAACATACGAAGCATATGCGCTTCGCTTGTATTAACACTTTATGTTTAGTTATACACTTTACGCTGTCAAATTATGGGCTCACTCTATTAAAATGCTATAGAAAAGATCACCATTTTTAAACGGTTAAAATTGCCATTAATTTCAATTAAGATACAGAAAATCAACACAATTTAATTCTATGGCCCCATTTCTCAAGATTTCAAGACGAGTTTACACGCTGTGTTCCATTAAACGGAGTTATGTTAAAGTGTAACACTTTGTTGTGCCGCCTCGGACAATTCAACGTTTGTTTAAAATGTTTCATGTCCGTTTTACAATCTTGTTATGAAAATGTGTTAATGGGATTAACGTTGGGGTAAAAAGTAATATGTCTTAATTTTCCGAGATTAATTATGCTGAAGGCAAACGGGTTCGGTAAGGGTTCCTCTATTACTGTGCAAGGTTTGGGCGAAAATTGTCGTTTGGATTTATTATATCCAAGTATAATGGAGATTGGTGAGCTACCTGTTTTTTGCTAAATTATTCAAGAGAGGTAGGGTATAGCGTTCATTCGCTCAAACAGCATCCCGACTTCATTTTAATTTTTTCATTTCATTTATTTCAGTAACAATTTTTACATTGTATTGAAAATAACTAAAAAAATAACTAATAATAATTATGCTAAAAACAAAAAAAATACATTACAAATTCCCACACAAAGTCAAAAATAAAAACATTACACATACCAATACACATGTCAAAAATTTAAAATAAAATATCAATAAAAATAGTTAGCATTAATATGTCTAGTTATATGTATCACGGAGAAACTCATCAAGGGTGTAGTAGCACTTCTCTAACAAAAATGATCTTAACTGCTCCTTGTACTGATTTATGTAAAGACTCTGGAGACTGGAGAAGTACCTCCACCACCACAGAAGACATTCCTTAATAAAAACATTAATCATTTTAATGTTGTGTTTCCAAGTGTGAGTAAGGTTGCCAGGGCTCATTGATGTGGTGGGAAGGGTCAGCAACACTTGATTGCTGACTTTTAAAGGCCGGCAACGCACCCGCGACACCTCTGGTGTTGCGAGTGTCCATGGGCGGCGGTGATCACTTGCCATCAGGTAACCCACTTGCTCGTTTGTCGCCCTCTGATATAAAAAAAAAATATAGCTCGATGCTTAAATCGGTCTGTAAGTGATCGGCGAGGTTAAGCAACTAGGCTCGCGCTCAGTCAATAGATGGGTGACCACCAAAGTGGTTTAATTTCTGAGGGTCTCCGTATTTCAGAGGACACCTAAAGCTGTCGGTCGCGGTTGTAGTCAATAGATAACAGTCGTTAAGCCATGTTAGAGGCCTACTGGGCGACTTGAACTACTCTGACACTAGGGTAACCACTGCCCATACGATAAGTAAGTATGTAAGCCTGAATAAAAACGCGTTTTATTGCTGACTAGCTGTGCTCCGCGGTTTTACCCGTGTTAATTTTTTTTAAATTATCACAGTTCCACCCCCGTAGGTGATAATATGTAGCCTATATGTTGACTCGACCTCCTAGTAATATTCATGCAAAACTTGAAGTAAATCCATGCAGTACTTTTTGAGTTTAGCCCGGACATACATACAGACAAACAGACACACAGACAAAAATTCTAAAAACTATATTTTTGGCTGCGATATCGATTGTAAATCATGCCCCAAATCTCCTTTTAAAAAAAAAATTCAATGTACAGTTTTGAATTTCCTACGATTTTATTATATGTATAGATAATGAGGTCTTGTGTGCAAATAGCTTGTCTTCTGTCTCTAATGAAAAAGATACTGTGATTTTTGGGTAAGCCAAATTTCGCTTGAGCTTCTCATAGTTAGGAATTTGGCTGTATTCCAACTGGCGTCTTGAAGAGCTCACTCCAGTTGAGTTGGCAAGCCTAAGCCGAGAAAATAGGGACTTTACCCGTTTTTACCCTATACTTGTGCTCCATAACATATTCCGCGCAGACCGTCAAAACATACCAATCCAACTATGTAGTAAAAGAGCTGTAACTTTTGAAGGCTGCAACGGATATCTAAATAAAAAATAAATAAATAAAATAGCCTTTTATTCAGATCTCTTAGTACAATGAATTTTTAAACGTATGTAAAGGACTAGCATTAAAATCTTAAACTTAATAGATATGAATAAATTTAAACTAAGATTTGTTGTTTGGTTATCTTTCCCAGATCTGTTTGCCAATCGGCAAAGGCCTCCTCCAACCTTTTCCATTCCTTTCTTTCTTGAGCCACTCTGTTCCATGTGACTCCTGCCACTTGTCTAATATCATCGTCCCACCTTTTCTGTGGTCGGCCTCTTTTCCTTTTGCTTTCCCTTGGATACCACCATGTCACCCTTTTGCTCCATGTGTCCTCTTACCAGGTGACCAGCCCATCGTCATTTGAGTCTTTTGATTTTGCTTATTACATCGCTAGTTTTTGTTTTGATTCTAATGGCGATTTTTTTTTACTCTGTCGGACTTTTTAATGTTTAGCATACTCCTTTCCATTGCGTACTGGCAAGTTGCTAGTTTGTTTGAGGTGACCTGATTTAAGAACCATGACTGACACCCGTACGTAAGGACAGGTAGTATGCAGGTGTTAAAAAGTTTGCTTTTTAGGTTTATATGGAGCTCTTTATCTTTCATGGCCTCTCTTAGACTCCAGTATCTCTTCCAGCCATTTGTAATTCTTCTGTCCACTTCCTTCTGCATAGGATCTTTTTGAGTTATGAGCTGCCCTAGATATACGTACTCGTCTGTATAGTTGATTACTGTGTTTCCTAGATCTATAGTATGTTTGTACCCGTTTGTCATCACCCTAGTTTTATCGGGATTCATTACCAGCCCTACCTTCTCACTTTCATTCGCAACGGAATTCTAGAGAACATATATTTTTGATCAGACTAGTTAACAGGTGAGAATTAAATTGATTCATTTGGGAGCTAGGATGCCTACATACACGCACTCAGATATAGGCTTCATACTTGTAACACATATTTTATTGCTTTTGAAAACAGTGCTGCTGTAACCCTGGTTTGAGAAAGCGTAAAAATGTTTCTAAAAAGCATATGTAGTAATAATAAACAAGTGAGGTAGTTCAAGAGAGGTAAGGCATAGCGTTTGTTCGCTCAAAGAGCAGCCCGACTGGGGAAGTACCTCCACCTTACGGAAGACATTCCTTAATAATAACATTAATATTTATTATATATTTATTTATTTTAATGTTGTGTTTCCAAGTGTGAGTAAGGTCGCCAGAGCTCTTTGGGGTGGGGGGAAGGGTCAGCAACACTTGTTTGCTGACTGTTAAAGGCCGGCAACGCACCCGCGACACCTCTGGTGTTACGAGTGTCTATGGGCGGCGGTGATCACTTACCATCAGGTGACCCACTTGCTCGTTATAAAAAAAAAGTGTGACTTTAGACCATACGACTGAAGTAAAACTTGGATATACGCCACGTAACTGGCTACGAGAGAAAGAGAGGACAAAAATGTGTGCTCGCACCTCTCTCTCTTGCCCCTACAGTAATATACGAAACGTAACTGTCTTATATACATCTCCCTCTGCACTGCGTTCACCTCGCCCGATCACACTTTTTATAACGCTCTATGATATAATGCGTGACGACGCATTCACCAGCTCCGCGGCGTAACGGCACGGTCTGACTGAATCAAGATTTTTATTTCTTTATTACTATATTTGACTATGTTTCTGTACTGCATTATGAGTCCGACAAGTAAATATGTACGTTATTACTCAAGTGCTGAATGAATTTCATTATTTCATTTCACAGCACTACACATACCGTCAAAACTTCTCTTTTTGATATGAAATTCCTAGCAATCTTATAGAAAAGTATTGTCCAGCATTATATAAGATAGCAAGGGAATTGACTTTTTAATAATAGTAGTGATATAGGAAATTATTCATTTCTCTCAAAAAGGTACAAAAATAAGTAGATTCCATGTAAGATTTAAAATTATCATCATCATCATCATATCAGCCCAAAGACGTCCACTGTTGGACAAAGGCCTCCCCCAAAGATCTCCACAATTGCCGATCTTGCGCGATTCTTATCCAGCGGTTTCCCGTGACCCACACAAGATTATCGGTCCATCTTGAACGAGAAAATAAAAATAATAACTAGCATGCTAGTTGTTATGTGAGCGGGAAATAGTCTCTAGTTTAATGAGATTATAAAATACGATAAGTTAGCTGACTCCACTCCTCAACTCACCAACAGAACTGGAGAGCCTCTGAAGTGGTATTTACTTACATAAAATGTCTGAGTGTATTTAGTGCTTTAGTAAAAGTACAGGTTTCTAAATTAAGTGAAAAAGTATTGAATTTCTAGAATAATTTAGCCAACCTTATTTCTTTTTCTTCTGCAACCCCAAGAGGCCTAACGTAGAGACACAGCGTAGCTATCCATACAGTTAGTAAATACGGCCTGCGAAATATCTCAATGAGGTTAACGTGACTGCTTTGTAGGTAGGTAACATTCTATCCACAGACAATAAGATATAAGACATTTATTTCTGAACAAATTTACATTTGTGTTGAAAATATAAATATAAATAAGACTTACAACTAAAATATATTTTAACAAGACAACCCAAATAGCAAATTAGAAATAATAATAATAAATAACAAAAAAAAAAAAAAACCTACATCAATCATTTTAAAACTATTTTTTATCTTCAGTGTACTCTGAAATGCTATAGTAACCTTTTTTCAACAAAAATGCTTTAAGCTTATTGCTAAAAATATTTGCATCTATTATAGTTTTAAACTCTAGTGGCAATTTGTTGAATAATGTGATAGCTTGTACTCCAGCGCTATGTTGTACCACATTCAGGTTCGGTTGAATCGCCTTTGTGAGGCCTTTCCTGCGACTATTTAATCTTGTTTCTCTGTCCGATTCCGATTCATATTTTGATAAATGTTTAATAAGATTAGTTAGGACTATAAAGATATAAAGGCAGGGTATTGTTAATATTTCTAATCTGATGAAATGTTCTCTACAAGATTCTATCTGTTTGATGCGCACTATTGTTCTTATGACTCTGTTTTGTATGACAAAAGCTGCATTTATGTTGTACTGATAACTATTTCCCCAAAATTGAATGCTGTAACGTAACTTTGATTCAACTAGCGAGAAATAAACCATCTTAAGTTGAGTAACAGAAATGACATCTCTCAAACTCCTGATTGCATAACAAGCAGAACTTACTGTGTTTACTATGGAAGACACTTCTTGTTTCCAGTTCAACAGGGCATCTATTTCTACTCCTAGAAATTTGACGTTTTCCACAATTTCAATTTTGTTTCCATGAGACATTACCTGCATTCTATTCGTATTTTTAGCTGTTGACTTGAATAGTAGGCATTTCGTCTTGTTTGAATTCAAAATTAAATTATTAACACCAAACCATTTTTCAAACGACTCGTATATTTCCCGTATTTTGTCTTCTAGCCGTTGTATAGTTTTTTCGGCAATGATTGCATTTGTATCGTCAGCGAAAATTACTAGTTTAGCTTCTGAAGCGTGATTTGCTATGAAAGCCGACAAATCATTCAAAAAGATAACAAAAAATATTGGTTCTAAAACTGAGCCTTGTGGTACACCGCGGTTTATATCTTTGATGTCTGATTTGAAGGCTTTTTGCTCGTTTTCAATCATTGATTTCATCTCAACAAACTGTTTTCTATCCTGTAGATATGACTTAAACAACTGTAAATTTGCATTTCTAATACCGTAATGTTCCAATTTTGTCAGTAGTATATTATGATCTACTGTGTCGAAAGCAGAGCTTAGATCCAGGAAAAGCCCTGCAACCATTTGTCTATTATTAAGATTTGTTAGGACCTCTTCTAATAGAGAGTCGATTGCATCCGCTGTACATATAGATTTTTGATAACCAAACTGAGCAGCATTCAATATTTTGTTAGCGTTTAGATGTTTAACAAGTCTGTCCTTCATCATACGTTCTAATAATTTTGACAAAACCGGTAATAAAGAAATCGGCCTATAGTTGACTGGATCAGTCATTTTGCCTTTTTTAAATATTGGTAATATTCTAGCAACTTTGAACTGTTCGGGAAAAACTCCAGAACTGATGCAGTTATTAAAGAAGCTTGTTAGAGGACAGGTAAGGATATCAATATTTTCTTTAATTATGGTTAGTGGAATATTGTCGTACCCAAAAGAGGACTTGCTATCCATATTTTTTACCATATTATACACCTCTACTGGTAAGACTTCATCAAATATCATATCAGTTTCAACCCTTTTAACATTTTCAACAAGATACATTTTGGCCAGTTCTGGATCGAAAGATTTTAGTTGAGATTTATTTTGAAATATATCAGCAAAAATGTTAGCTATTTGTACCGGATTATTTGTGGCCAAATCATTAATTTTGATTATTGGATTGTTGAGGGATTTTCTTTTTTGGTTACTTCGATGCTGGTTAACAATTTTCCAAATAAGTTTACTAGAGTTAGAAGTGTTTTCCATTTTCCTTCTCACATCTAACCTTTTTGCACACCTAATTATTTTTCTGTGTGTACTCACATACTTATCACGATAATCCAGGATAGTTTGATCACAACTTTGTTTATTGATAGTATTAAGAAATCTTTTAAATTTGCTGGATA
This sequence comes from Pseudoips prasinana, assembly GCA_951640165.1. NCBI lineage: Eukaryota > Metazoa > Arthropoda > Insecta > Lepidoptera > Nolidae > Pseudoips > Pseudoips prasinana. The sequence goes on along the minus strand of OX621240.1, from coordinate 37,693,107 downwards.
CTTTGATGCCTTTTGTAATCCATGAAGAACTGTTTGCCTTATTCATGTTAGTTTTGATTTTTTTGCATTCGAATGACGTTGCATGCACTTGGTTAAATTGTTGTACAAAAGTATTGATATCTGTAGACCAGTTTTGTTTGAGTAAATTTTCCCTGTATTTTGCCCTGTTTCTATCGTTGTAAATTATTTTGTTAACTAGTATAAACTGCGCTTGATAATAATGTCATAAGTTCAAATCATGGGTCAAGACAATAAAATTCTTTGGGGGTTTTCCGCCATGAAAGACAACCTGTAAGTAGCAACCCTAAGTCGCTACATAGGACATTTTTTTTTAAACCCCCGCACTAGGGTAATGAATCCCTCTGTCACGGGGTACTTTACAAACATATAATTGACGGACACAAAGTACAAACGCCAGCACATCCAATAACCCCAATCTGTCAAATTTCTTTTATAGATTTTCAACTTTATCACAAAAGCATAAGGTTCACTTTCAATTGGGGAAATTTTACAGATTGGGGTAGCTTGATGTGCTGGCGTCTGTACATCCAGACTAAGAACAATTACTACTTATGGTTTACATAAATAGTTGTACTGTGCAGGAATCGATCCCGGAACACGTTCAGTCTATAGTCTATATCCGGCTGCTCCTCGGAGAGCCCATAAAGCTGTCGGATCTGCACCTAATGTCTTTTCGATCGTGTCGGATAACCGTCCCATCAAATTATGAGGGTAAGGGATGAGATATAGAATGACGTTTGCGCACTCACTTGTACACTATTATATGATCTGCATAATTGCCTAGTCTCCATTAAGAATGGCTGCCGAAGCCCTAATTCAGTTGGGAGCAGAATTATATGTGTATATCCGCACGGGCTGAGTATTAATTAAGACTATTCGTGGGCTACATAAAGGTCAAAAGCAGATTCTTCTTGAATAACAATTCATAAATCAATTAAATCTAATTAAATCTAATAAGGTAACTTTAAAAATAAATGAATAATTATTTGAACAAAATGTGTTATAACATAAAAAAACGCTTTAAATATAAATTAATTTCATTTGAAATAAAAAAATGTAGAAACAAAAGCCATAGAATAAAAATTAGAAGTAAATGGGAACACTCAATTTGGTAATCAGTTACTATAACATTTTTATACTTCGATAAAGGTAAACTACTTAATGTCAAAAGACCATTTTCATGAAGACATCTTATTCTGTTATTCAATTTTTATTCCCCTGTACCGGTCCAATATTAATAATTTCACGAGGATATTCAACCCACGCGAATATATAAACATAGACGTCCATTATTTAATTATATCTATTCAAACATAATTTAGGAGTACCTACATTTTCAAGGAATGTTTGAGACATCTAGAAACTGATAATTTAATGACCTATGAGTTGAACCTTATTTATTTGTCTATTTTTCAATTACATGTGAGTACATTTGCAATTTTTTATAACTATACATAAAAATGTTGTCCTTTAGGTTGTTAACCTGTAACATATATTGTATTAAGAAGTCACCGTAGCCTAGTTGGTAGTGCTCCTGCCTACGAAGCTGGTGGTCCTGGGTTCGAATCCCGGTAAGTGCAAATATTTGTGTGATGAGCACGAATAATTGTTTCTGAGTCATGGATGTTTTCTATGTATATAAGTATTTATCTATCTATATAAGTATGTATATCGTCGCCTGGTACCCATAGTACAAGCTTTGCTTAGTTTGGGGCTGGGATGATCTGTGTGACACTGTCCCTAGATAATATTATTAAGAAGTGGATTCTAAATGTCAAAATGTAGACTGGATTGTATAAATTCGAGACAGAATACCACGCTGCGGTAACGGTGCGGTTAACTGATACGAGGCCGGATACTCCGTAGTTCACGTGTTCGATTCCCACTCTAATATAATTATCATGGTGGAGTATGTGATTATAAGGTCGGTCGCGTTTTAATGGTAGCATTAAATCGCGACCGTCGTTACAAACACAAGCTCCGCCATAATAATGATATGCGATTTTTACCTTTATATATATAGAACTATCCAGACAAGATGTAGTGAATTTTATCTAAAACATAAATTTCGATAATTTAACCTATATAATAGCTTGACAATAACTATATATAAGCTAGCTAAATAACTAAATCATAAATATCATATCTAAATGTTTTCATATAATCCGTGTACTTAAATATTTAACTAATATGTACAGACGCCATCAAGCTACCCCAATCTGTTCAATTTCCCAAATTGAAAGTGAACCTTATATTTATGTGATAAAGTTTAGAATCTATAAATGAAATTTGACAGATTGCGGTAGCTGGATGTGCTGGCGTCTACACCTAGAAATAATGCAAGACCGGCAATTGTGGAGATCTTTGGGGGAGACCTTTGTCCAGCAGTAGACGTCTTTCGGCACATATGATGATGATGTATTACTACAAATATGTTCTGACTATTTACAAGCGCTTTTTTAAAGTCTATGTGAATAAAAACCCTTTTTTTACTTCGCACTTAAATTGCATCTCACTTTAAAGATATCTAAAACTTCTAACTTATGTATATGTTAATTAAAAGATCCATTATATTTTTCTTTAAATATACTTAACATGCTTACAGTGTTTTGATATTTAACGGATGGATGGTTAAATTCAGAAAAAATGCCCAACTGCGAGTCGGCACCACGGCACACGCAGTGGAACTCAGCTTAATATGACTTATTAGCAAAACTAAAGTATCAATCAAACTTACTTGTAATCCTTATTTCATATACTTAACTGATTGAATGATCACTATTAATTTAGAATTACTATATTGGGTCAGGCAAAATGGGAATTAGATTCCTACTACAGTCAAAGGACTAATAATAACTGTTTCCATTCCTGCCTAAACCCATACTACTTACATAGCCTTTTTTATATGCAAAACAAATGAGCAAAAAAAATCCATGGGAGGCAGCGATCACTTACTACCAGGTGACCGGTAGTAAGTGATCACCGCGGCCCATGGACACTCGCAACACCAGACGAGCTGCAGGTGCTTTTATTTGCAGGTGCTCCAATTAAATAAATAATAGCTAGAAAAGGCTTTAACGTTAGCTATCCTCAAATTAATTTTCAATCAAGTTGCTTAACCCATTTCCCTTGTAACCTAATTCTAAGCAATCAAGAGGGCCACAGAATAAACAGAAACTAGAAACAAGTTAGTATTTGAGTTCTGACCTCGTAAAATATAAATAGGAACGCGGTTGAGCCAATGATATTGGTAAACTTTACCAAATTATAATTTTATTTATGTAGTATATTTAGGACTACGTTGTTAGGGTTCTTTGTGGTTGTTTGTGCGGTTTAGTAGATTAAGATTGGATGGAGGCCCTAGAGAGCGCCTTTTGCTTGTATATTAAAATAGCATAGCATTTGTTTTAGAGTACCTCGTGGACAAGAGCGTCAATGCCGTAAAAAAGATTTATTTTCTATCCCCAAAAGTAGAACCTGTTATTGTAAGAACATGTTTGTAAGTCGTGCCTGTGAACTTTATAATAATAGCGAAAAACTAGCAGACATTGATGTTTTCTGTTGTACAGTAATATCATTGAAAAAATGTTTTTGTCTTTAGTATAACCTTTTTAAATTTCATAAGTAACTTAGAACTTAGCTCATCAACTAATACTTTGTTAATCCATGAGGAAATCATAGGTAGGTCTTTAAGTAAAAAACGAAATATTTAAGTTCTTCTGTATGACCGTTTGTTTCTTATCAAAATAAATAAATAAATAAAATCTGCTAATTTAAATTGGAAGATTTAAAGTAAAAATCGGAAGACGAAGCATGGGCATTATCCCTACAAGATGGACCATTGATCTTGTGAGGGTAGTTGGAAGCCGCTGGATGCGGGGAACAGCAGACCAGGGATCGTGAAGATCTTTGAAGTCTTTCGGCTGGCATGATGAGGATGATATCATTATCACCATATCAGGCAAAAGTATCCCACTGCTGGAAGAAGAAAGGATTTCCACAAGGTCTTGTGCTGGCCGCATCCAGCGGCTTACAACTACCCTCCCAAGACAAGACCAGACATTGTAAGAATGCTTGGGGGGCGCCAAGGTCTCCCCCAATGTCTGGTTTTATGCTGCCCGCATCTAGCGGCTTCCCCATGACATATATTTTCGCTTTGAAATTGTTTCTAGTTAGTAGGTAGTATATATTAGGGAAGAGATCGATTTCTAATGAGGTCAGAATATCATCAACGACTTTTATTTGTGGCCTGATCTCCTTCTAACCATATTGGCTCTCAGTCGCATTGTATTATGGAACGTATCAATATAAATAGCAATAGAAAAGGTTTTTAGTCACGCAGACTTTAAAAAGCGCTTGTAAATAGTCAGAACATATTTGTAGTAACATAATTAATTAAACATAATTATTTCTAGGTACACATAGTATAGGTATTTATGTACACGGATTGTACGAATACATTTAGATATAACATTTAATTTATGACTACATAAACACTCTATTGCATAATATGTCCAGCTTAATTGACTGGTCTTCATTGAATTTGACCGCTACAGAATTATTACATTTCAATACGCATTTCAACATCAATGGCGAATTGAAAATCGTCAGTGTCTTTAAATTTCTAAGCCCACTCTAGGTGGTGAACTGAATTCTTTCTCAAGTAAAATTACAATAATGTTTTTCAAATTAGACACATTTAAGTAAGTTAGCCTTTGTCCAGCAGTGGACGTCTTTCGGCTGATATGATGAAGTTAGTTTAATGAGACTGAACAACGTATAATACCTACATTAACACGCTAAATACACAAAACACATTAATTACTCGAACAGGAATAAAAATCAACTGATACATTCTTTATGGCATCCAAATATTTTTCGTATTACACGATTTATTTTTTTATCATTGGTTCAGTTTCGTAGACAGATAGCGCTTTACTATTTATGTTACAACTTCTATATAGAGATATACCAAATATACAATAGCCGTTAATTGGGATTCAGAGAATAATACTATAATAACTATCAAAACCACTAAAGCACTAATTAAATTCTCACTAAATTTTAACCAGATTTAAACACTATTATTAATTAACTAAAAGCTTTAAATCTATTTCAATTGACACAATAAAATACATATTAATACTGCATGAATGCCGGGACCAAAGTAATATCTAATATAATATAGTAAAATAAATAATTCAACGCTGTTATAAGTAGTAAAAATCAGGTATTTCATTTCATCGTCCTCGGGGGTGCTAAGAGAAGTGTCCTCTACTGCCGCCACGTTCAAGCAGTTCCGGGAAGTCAGCGGAAGCGATCTGTTTGTGACACACCAGAGACCAACCAGGGTACGTGCCCCAACAACCTGGGTCATAGCGCTAATGAGGGGCACCTGAGCAGTATACTTACCTTTCTGGGCTCTCCCCACTAGGTGTCAAGAGAAGTCCACGGCAGGTTAGGTTAAGCAGTCTGAGACGGACACTTTTTGCACGTTACCTCTGCATTAACATAGTCATAACTAGCTGTGCCCGCGACTTCGTTCGCGTGGATGTCGGAACTTAACAATGTATTTTTTAGTGTAAAGCGCTGTGGGAGGATACCGATACAATTTCTTTTTTAATTTAATTTAGTGCTTCTTTATTTTATCTGTGGAACCATCTGGAGCGTACACAAAAACGTTATTGGGGTTGTTTACGCGTGAAAGAGCTACGTATAGTTGACCATGGGAAAAGCATCCAATACTTAGATCCATCCCCGGAACGGATAATGTCTAGCCCTGAGCTTTATTAATGGCATAACAGAGACTGACTGGGAATTGCACTGGTTTGAAAGAGAAAGGAAAGTTTTAAGGTATTATAGGTATCCTTGGAATAAAAACAATATCACCGGCGCCGCAACCTGTTAATATTTCAGCTTCGATAATGTTTTGCTGCAGATTTGTGACTTTGAGCCGAGTGCCGTTACAAAGTTTAGGGGGACATAAATTTCTGAGGAGAATTATTGGTACACCGATTTTTAAAACTATTTTGTGGGCTTGAAGTCCGGGTGTGCTGAGGGAATCCAAAAATTCTACCAGGTAGTGCGTGGCGTCATCTTCTTCCATGCCTGTATTTATTGAGCTATAGTCTTTACTATTCCCGGACGCATGAGTCAATATTTTGAAATTAATTGCCGCAGCTTGGTCATTGCGGGGAGTAAAAATAGCTCGCTGACATAGCCAAGAACCAGCTTGATTGCCAATGTTTGTGGTATCTCCGTACACAGAAGAAATTAGCTCTAGCTGTGATGTAACGTAAGAGCAGAGATTACCAATCAATATAACTTTTCCATCTTCTTGTACGGGGTATGTGCCATCGAATATTTTTTTACAATAAATTGGCAAACTCCCGTGCATTATCGCAGCCTCTGACTGATCAGGTTCCCTCCTATACTTATAACTATCTCTTGAATAGCCAATAAGGACCTGTTGTGACAAATTTCACGTACCTTGTCAGGAATTTCTCCATCAGTATTTAGTTGTACATGTCTCATAAAATCTTCAGCAAACTTGTCATGGTACTTTTGCCATAACTGGTTAGCACCCGATAACGCACAAAAGGTCAATAAGATGGCAAACAAATGTCGCAAGCGATGTGGACTATCGCTCACGCATCCTTCCGCTAGAGCGTCATCCCAATGCTGACCTCCATCTAATAAATGGCGTACTCGGCAAGCGGCCTGGTATGTGGGATGTTCAATATCATCCATTTTACGGAGCTCAGGTAAAGACGTCCTCGCACTACATGGACCAGACTGTGGGATGAACTCACACGTGAGCACGCCACGTGAACCTGCCCGCCTTCCTTAAGTCAATTCCAGCTAACTTGAAAGTTGGACTTTGCGATTTGTTGATGGTTAAATAAATAAATAAAATAAAAAAGGTTTTTATTCTCGTAGACTTTAAAAAAGCGCTTGTAAATAGTCAGAACATGTTTGTAGTAATATAGTTGTATACATTAGATATTATTTCTAGTAACATAGATATTTAGGTACATCTTGTATGAAAACATTTATAAAATTTATTTTATTACAGAAATGATATTTAGCTAGCTCGTATCAAGTTATTGTCAAGAGATTATGTTTAATTAACTAGTTTAAGTCTAATATTTTTACTACATATTGTCAATGGTTGTGTCTATATTAAAGGTATTATTATTATGACGGACCTTGTGTTAATAACGACAGTCGCGCTTTAATGCTACCACCGGATCCAATGCGCCCCAACTGAGAAGACCCAGCGAAACAAACTCAGTGGGTTATCGCGACACACACTTTTATAGGAACTACAGTATTTTAAACTGAAAAGGGAGATCATTTGGCACTAACGGAATACGTGACACGAACACTGGTTCTCCCTGGGCGGATCCAAGCATAATAGTAGCCTCTATAACACGATGCAAAGCTTTGACTTGAAGCCTAGTGCCGTTGCAAAGTTTAGGTGGCTTCAAATTCCTCAGAACCATTATAGGTATACCCACACGCAACATACATAGGGGATGTATGTTGCGTGTGGGTATACCTATAGTGGTTCTGAGGAATTTGAAATATTATTTGGAATATTATAGGTACGCCCTTAGGGGTGGAAATACCTAAAATCCTGAAATACATATTTTTATTTTTAACGGAAAGGCCATACCAATTTTAATGCTTTTCATTTAAAAAAATACACACTTTTCATACAAACTTACATCCCCTATTTTACGCCCTTGGGGTGGAATTTCCATAAATTCTAAAATATTTATTTTTATTTTTAGCTGAACTACTAAATATAAGTTTCAATGCCTTTAACTACAAAAATGACGGATTTTCATACAATCTTTCATTCTCTATTTTACCCCCTTAGGGTTAGTATTTCCAAAAACCCTTCCTTAGTGAATGCATACGTCATAAAAGTACCTACCGGCAAAATTTCAAGTCTCTAACCCCAGCCGTTCAGGCTGTGCGTTGATATGTCAGTCAGTCAGTTTCCTCTTTTACATAGGTAGGTATATAGATTTGTGCTGAGAAAATTATGAGAGACAGGGTTAATTTACTACATTCAAATACATCAAATCGGACAGGCTCAATAAAATTCGAATCGTCTCTACATTTGCGTTACAAACGAATCAACAGCACAAACTTTCGATCGACTGACATTATAATTTAAAATTAAATTATAACAAATCCAACCTTGTACATAATTCAATTTGCCCAAAGAAAACAGAATATTTTAATAACCAATTTTGGACAACGACATACTTCTAGCCAACCAAGACCCTATTTCAAAACAATTCGGAACATTCAAAGCCCTAATCTAACACCGCGAGTCAAAAGCAATGCACAACGACATCTATCGAAACAAAATTCAACTATCAAGCACAACGATATCTATCGAAATAAAAATCAACTATCAATAATTTAAAATAATAAATCCAACCTTCTACATAATTCAATCTGCCCAAAGAAAACAGATTTTTGTAATAACCAATTTTGGACAACGACATACTTCTAGGCAACCAAGACCTTATTTCGAAACAATTCAGTACATTCAAAACCCTACGTAATCATGCAATCAGCAAGCACGGGCAAATCTTAACACCGCGAGTCAAAAGAAATGCACAACGACATCTATCGAAATAAAAATCAACTATCAACCTAGTTCATTCAGAAAAGAGATGTCATAATATGCACAATGACATCTATCGGACAGTTAAGGTAGCTCAACTATAAACATTAGTTCATCTTGAAGTAATGAAATGTGTGTTATTTTTCTTCATGATTACTTTAAAATCTAATATCTTTTGATAGCCTTAACCGATTGCAATAAAACAAAAACTAAATGTTACCTCAAGTTACGCTCAATCGTTGTGTATAAAAGTTATCTACATTGCTTTAGTATATTTTACGTGATACCCGAACATATAAACAGACAAACAGACACACAGACAAACAGACAAAAATTCTAAAAAGGCTGGAAATGGGTTCTATTGGTTGTTCTTTAATACCCTGGCTATTTTTTTTGGATTTTCATTTGATGTACAAAAATTATTTTTCTACAGATTTATTATATGTATAGATGGCGTTAGAAACTGCCATATTATTCCGCTACGACTCGCTACATATTAAAATAAAATAATAAAAATAAAAAAGATTTTTATTCACGTAGACTTTAAAAAAGCGCTTGTAAATAGTTCGCAGTAATATATAATTAATTTATAATTATTTCTAGGTACATATAGATATTTGGGTACACGGATTGTAGGAAATAATTTACAATAAGATTTATTTTATAACAGTAACGATATTTAGCTAACTTGCTTGATTATCGTATGGGCAGTGGTAACCCTAGTGTCAGAGTTGCGTCCTGTAGGCCTCTGACATGGCTTAACGACTGTTGTCTAATGACTACAACCGAGACCGACAGCTTAACGTGCCCTCCAAAGCACGGAGACGCTCAGAAATAAAACCACTTCGGCGGTCACCCATCTATGGACTGACCGCGAGCGTAGTTGCTTAACCTCGCCGATCGCTTACAGACCGGTGAGAGCATCTAGATATTTAGCTAACTAAAATTAAGTTATTGTCAAGGATCATGTGTAGGTTTAATTATCTAAATTTTAGCTATATTTTTACTACATATTGCCGGTGACAGGTGTCAAATATTTGATACATTCTATCTGTTACTTTACTTCGTTGTATAGGCATTGGTTAATCCACTAACAGAACAAAGCAAAAGGACGTAATTAAATTTTCCTGCAGCATACTAACAGACGATTAAATAATCATGTATGTGTGAAGCCAGTCTTAATTATTCTTCAACGTTTACAATAACTTGAGCTACGCTATATTTATAAACAAAGCCCATTTTCACTCATTTGCAAATCACCTTGGAAGATCGTAAAAACTTTTTAGAGCGCCATAACGTGTTTTATTCGACCCGTTCTATACAAAAATATTTAAGCCCCATTTTTGTTTACACAATATGCATTGAGGCGAATTTTAAGTGCAAATGAAGTGCAAAACTGTGTCAAATCGTAAAAAACTTTCCCCGTTCGCGTACGGAAGTCAATATAAAAATTTTGACGTTTACCTTGTGTAAACATTTATTTTATTTTGAATACATTGCGGTTCCCAATCTCTGTTTTAAAGTATGTTTATATTATTGCGCAGCCATGTATGCTAAGGTAACCGATATTTTCAGTGTGATGTAGGGTAAAAGACCCAGTTACAAGCAAAGACGGGTGTTCAATTATTCATGGACACATGTATCTTGCTTAACGCATCATTTTTCCTTCATGTAAGTAAAGGTAGCTACGTGTTTTATCCGGGCACGTAATCTTAAGCTCAGTGCGATAATGTATGACTGTCAGACTCACATGTTCTGGCGTTATCTGATGTTTTATTTAAATACCTTTACTTAGAGCAAATGATGGTACCTGCGAGCTGCGAATTTCCACGAGTTGTGTAATTATTTTCAATTAACGGAACAACTTTCTGTGGTACTTTGTTTTGATGAGAGGCTCTAAGGTAGACGTGGGGGTAGATTACAAAATGACGTTTGTAATTTTATATACAAGCGCGTAATTTTGCTTTGATATATTCAACAGAGTACCTATGTAATATAATGGCTATAACAATGCCTGCTAACATTAAAAACGGAGATTAAAATAAAAAAATAATGACAGAAGAATGTCGTTTATCATCATTATCATCATTACAGCCGAAAGAAAAGCCTCCCCCAGGAATCATCTTGGAGGATATTCCATACTAAACACGCCACATGCAGACGGATTGGCGATCGCAGCATGTTGGTCATAGTACTCAGAAAGAAGCTGTTGCCCTGGTAGATATTCCCTCGTGCCCGTTTCTACGCCCCCCAGGGGATGAGATGGGGTAAGGATATTCTGATGGCTGCCACCGTCACCACACAGCCAATTATAATGTAGTTCGTATAACAACGTGATTTAAAATGTTTTTTTCGTTTCTTTCTGTTCCATTTCTTCCCTGATTTCTATCACAGATGTTTAATTTACGGTAGTAAAAACCTTTACAATGACACTTCGTTTATTGAAATTCATCCTGCTGTTTACAGGCTAGACTGTTTATAGAGGCTAGTTAGTGACATAACTGTTAGTGGTCCGCGATAGTACATGCATGTGTCGTTGTCATTCCCAGTCTGAATTATTTTCTTACCATACACGAAAGCAAAGATAAGTTTGAGGTTCAATCGTGTCTCAATGTCACCATATCGGACTATATTTAAGAATAAGATGTAACAATAAGATCATGTTGTGGGTTCGAATCCCGGTAAGTGCAAATATTTGTGTAATGAGCACGAATATTTGTTTCTGAGTCATGGATGTTTTCTATGTATTTAAGTATGTATAAATAATAAATAAATAAATAAAAATCTTTATTGACGTAAGTGATAACTTTACATTGTTCTTAATCTAAGAGTATGTTTCTATGCTTATGACATTATTCTAAGTGACAGTATCCATCTATATAAGTATGTATATCGTCGCCTGGTACCCATAGTACAAGCTTTGCTTAGTATGGGGCTAGGATGATCTGTGTGACATTGTCTCTAAATATTATTATTATTATTATGTTTATATAATATATTCTAAGGAATTTAATTTAAGTAATTAAAAAAGAAACAAAAACGGCCACGAATAAACTTGTCCTTATTACACAAATATTATTTTTACAAAATGACAAGAAATAATACACGGTGTCGTTGGTTGATGTTATCGAGGGTATGCCTGCCGGCTAAAATAGGAGGCGCTCTGATTTCCGATGGCTTATATAGACTGCAATGACACTCATCCCACTCTTCAGTCTAAAGTTGCTTACAATATTATATATATAAGATAGATTTGAAAATGGGCCCATAAACATATGGTCTAACATAGTTGCTAAGGCATTATGTCGACTCTTACTATCTAATTATTATGCCATCATAATAACAGACAAATGTTACTAATCTATATATATAATAAAATCGTAGGAAAGTCAAAACTGTACATTGAATATTTTTCAAAAAGGATACTTGGGGCGTGATCTACAATGAATAACGTAGCCAAGAATATAGTTTTTTGAATTTTTGTCTGTTTATCTGTTTGTCTGTATGTATGTCTGATACATACAGATAAACAGACAAAAATTCTAAACTCTAAAAGTACTGCATGGATTAACTTCAAATTTGCATGAATATTACTATGAGGTCGGGTCAACATATAGGCTATATATTATCACGCCATCACCTACGGGGGAGGAGCTGTGATAATTTATAAAGTTTAACGCGGGTAAAACCGCGGGGCACAGCTAGTATGCAATATTATTCTTACCTATACCGTATACTCTAACGAAGAGGTACGTATCCAGTTAAGCGAAAACAGGGTCACGTGCCATATTCTAGCAATAAGCCGGCCAGTAGTTAAATTCTACTTTTGCGCACATACATGTGTCATCTCATATGATTAGTCTCGTTAAAATTGGCCATTCAATAGCTAGGGAGACCTCATTGTTTCAGGCACAGATACATTTCCCAGCACGACAGGATGTATTTCAAAATGAAACACGTATTTTCTCCTAAACCCTTCGAAATTCAATTACGTAATATGTCGCTCAGAATTTCGTCAAACTACATTTAATTAAGGTGTTGCACTGGAATGTTTAGCGTGCACGTTTTAATGGCAAGTTGATGATTATGAATGAGAATATTTGTAAAAGCCTCGTTTAGTTATATATCATCAGTGACATGCAACACAGTTTTGCAATTTTTATTTTATTATTAATAATTATACTGTTCATGATATCAAATATTTATCAGATATGGAATCAATTACTCAATGTCACACGTGTTCCTAGACAATCTTGGACCATAGAGATGTTAAAGACCATGAAGGTATATCACATTACTTTAGTTTTCTGCATTTAGTCGTATGGGTAGTGGTTACCCGCGTCTGAGTTTTTAAAGCCTACCAGTAGTTTTGTGACACGGCTTAATGCTGTTGCCTGACAAATATAACCGAGACTGAAAGCTTAACATGCCCTTGAAATCATGGGCACTCAGAAATTAAACTAGTTTGACGGCCAGCTATAAGGCTCAGTCTAAAATATATTTTAAAAAAATTTGAATTACTTATATTTTAAATAGGTACGTTTTGTTTACCCTTTCCACTTTTTACACGAAAAAGTTCACTAGACGCTCCATTTAAAATGTACACATTTTGCTAACTACACTTTCTAATCATTAACATTTGTTTTACACAAAATCATTACCTTAACCAGATATAAAACTAAAAAAGAAAACCAAGTAAAATGAAAACTTATGACATAATTATGTGGCAGCCCTAGTCCTTAGTTAGATTCTGCATAAGATGCTAGTGTTGATGAGATTTTCTGACAGATTGGAAAACTGAACGCATATTCAGTTGCGGCTTCCTAGACGCGACATTATACCTCTTTTACTATGCATGAACTGTCACAAATAGTGTATCTACGCCAGCTTATCTACGAGGAAATACAGCTACGCCGTAGCAGATGGCGTAGCATAATTATGGTCTATTAAATAAACACGCTGCTGTGTGGTGACGGCGACAAATATCAGAGTCAGAATATCATCACCCCATCTCATCCCGTGGGGGGCGTAGAAGTCGACCCGAGGGAATATCTACCAGAGGAAGGGCAGCAGCTTCCTTCTGATTACTATGACCATCTTACTGCGATCGCCAACCCGCCTGCCAAGCGTGGCGATTATGGCATATCCCCCCAAGACGATTCTTGAGGGAGGCTTGTCCAGCAGTGGACTTATTTAGCTGTAATGATGATGATGATGAAATAAACACGGATAGTAATGTAGTTTAATACTGAAGTAGCCAACTACCAGCCTTTTTCAAAACCAGTTATTACTGTGAATAACTGAAATTGTCTGGTATTCATTTTGTATCATTAATACATCTAGCGCCAGATAGTCCATTCATAAAAGCTAAACATAACGTCTATTATTTTTGACACGAACATAGTTTTTTTATAAGTCTGGGGAATGCATGCCATCTTCCTATATTTGGGACAAAGTATACGTAGCCATTCATTTTGAAACAAAACATTCGTGACCATCATATGTAAAAATATCTATCATATGCACTTGAAAAATAACTCAATATTTCATTATTACTTTTATAGACTTAAAAATTTACTGGCTTATCTGTTTTTTCTTTAAATTGAAATTATGACAAAAATAATATCAAAGATCTCAAATAAAAAAAAAACAAAGCTGATGAATAACACGTACATACATCATCCGAAAGGGTGTTAGAAAGGGGTATCCTAAATTTGATCTGCCAGTGTGTATCGATCGTAGCTTAACTCAGAACGCCTACCCCGAATTGGTAGATGGTGCTGATTCGAGACCATCCGGACGATTAAATATAGATTAAATTTGCGCTTTATATTGTGAACTAGCTGTGCCCCGCGCTTTTACCCGCGTTAAACTTTATAAATTGTCACAGCGCTTCCCCCGTAGTAGATAGCGTGATAATATGTAGCCTATATGTTGACCCAACCTCTTAGTAATATTCATGCAAAATTTGAAGTAAATCCATGCAGTACTTTTTGAGTTTAGCCCGGACATACATACAGACAAACAGATAAATTCTAAAAACTATACTTTTGGCTTCGATATCGATTGTAGATCACGATCCAAGTATCCTTTTAAAAAAATATTCAATGTACAGTTTTGACTTTCCTACGATTTTATTATATGTATACATAACGCTATAAAATTAATCAACTGGTGAATATATATTTGCCACCATTATTGTGATTTAGTATTAGAAATTATTTATGATAGCTCCTATCCAGCGTTTATGCTCAATATTAATTAAAACAATTTATTATGTAAAACACCACTTTTCACTCAAACTCTCTATTAAATACCTATAATTCTAACGTACCACTTTAATAAGTTAATTAGCTATAAACATTATTGTGAAAGTTATTTATATCACACTTAAAATACCATCTCTTTACTCCACTTGTTTACACAGCACTTGGTAGTAAAATCTAATAAATTATCTCCAACTCCATACAAAATTCAGTGATCGATTACAAAAGTTAGGCTTACCTTCTGTAGAACTTTACCTGTGCCCTTTTTGGGTACTTTTCTACCTCTAGGTATACCCAGTCACCATATTAGATTAACCTGAATATATGTGCAAAGTTTGTAATATAATTTACACTTGCTTCGGCTCATCCATTTGTAGAGAGTGGTGTGAGAGTGGTTTCTATTTCAGTTATTCATTAAAAATTGACAAATTATAAACGATGTTTAGTACATTCAGCAAGTAGTTTTCATTTTGTTTAATTTAATTACTGAAATAAATGATTTCTCCATAAATTATATTTGCATAGTAACTTTAATGTTACTTTATTAATATATAACCAAAAATAACTAGTTACAAAACAAAAAATTATATCAACTTCAACAAGACAATATATTTAGAATTGCATGTCAACAATAAATTAATAAATTAACGCAGTCGATAGAGCGTTTACTATGGCCCTCCATGAACTGATAAACGAACTTATGTTATTCTAAATTAATATTTATAATTACAGATAAATGACTCCCAGCCACAGAACAAATAATTGTCTTCATCATACAAAGATTTGTCCTGGATGGGGATTGATGCAGAAAATGTTAAATGGTGTTCAGATATCCTTATTTCATAGTAACTTAGTTAATTATCACTGTAGTTTCCCCAGATAAAATAAAAAGAAATACTGAAGCTGGACTGACGTAGGCGAAATATGGGCAGTAGTAATATTCTTGTATTACATCATATTTTCACACGGATATTATTCATAATTTGTCAAACCCTACTCCATGGTTAAAGGCATCGCATAATAGGCATATTATTGGGTATCGATACTACACAATTTTGTGTATCCGTACCATAATGCTTCAATCAAGAAGTACCCTCGCTTTTTTGTATATATTATGCTGTGAAAAAAATAAAAAGTTGATTTATGTAACAAAAATTTAAATTGGTTATAATTTAAAACAATAAGTACGAACCTTATTAAATTATTGTGCCTATGCAAAGCTTTAAAATGGAAGACTATGCCCAATACAGAAACGCTGGAAAGACAGCTCCCATCAAGATCCAATGTGGACCAATGGCCGTTGTAAATGTGGCTGGTAGATAAAGAATTCTACGATTTTGACTCGGAGTTTATGAAACTACCGATGACTTAATTACTTACTATTAGGACTATAAGTTATTATAATATTACAATATAAATTATTTGTTTGTAAATGTATTATTATTATTTATTTATAAAATTATTGAAATTATTAATTGTAAATTGTTGTGTTATTTATGACTTGTAACGATTTTTATCAATAAATCAATGAAGTTTACTCCAACACAAGTATTAATTTAACTTACTGACCTGGGGTTGACTCATATATGAATAGATAGAAATTAAGAGGTAATAAATACATAAATTGAAAATTTGTAAAAAACAAGAAAGTTAAAATTTAAATTTAATGCTAACGATTCTGTCATTTACAACATTATAAATAAAATAAATAAAAAAGGTTTTTATTAACATTGACTTTAAAAAAGCGCTAAATGCTCATGTTGTATTTAAGTACCACTAATAAGAAACTTTCAAATAACAGATAATCCATTAAATGGTTTGCTAAATTTAAATAAATTTAGACAGTGTGCATATTTAGTGTACAATCCAGTATTATTGGTGCTACGTGCGAATATTATGTTCAAAAAGGAGATTTACAGTAATAGGATTAAATATGATCCTTAGTTAAAGCTATTAAATTGGTAACACTTTTATATGATGAACTGTGTTCAGTCGGGTAAAATTATTAAGCAGTATTTAAAATATTTAACTAGAATTAAATTAAATAAATAAAATTAAAAAGGTTTTTATTCACGTAGACTTTAAAAAGCGCTTGTAAATAGTCAGAACATGTTTGTAGTAATATAGTTGTATACATTATTAATTTATAATTAAATTAAATATATGCGAAGTCTTACAATTACTTACTACACACTTGTCGTATTTTGCGTGAGTGGTTACCGTTGTATCAGAGTTGTTCAAGCCGCCCAGTAGGCCTCTGACATTGCTTAACGAATGTTGCCTAATGGCTACAACACGACAGCTTAGCGTGCCCTCCAAAGCACGGAGACGCAATTAAACGCTTTAGCTTTAGCTTAACCTCGCTAATAACTTTCGGACCAGTGAGAGAATCTGAATATAAGCGTCTCAAAATTATATGACTGTTGATTATAGAAAAAACGCTACATGCAAAACATTGGTTATGTAGTTAGATTTAAGAAATAAATACATATAAGTTCTTGTCTATAGTAAATCTGAAAAAAACTGTTGGTGAACCTTACATAAATGAATAAATAAAACCCTTTATAAAGTAACCATTTATTTAGAGGATAATCTTAGCTATCTCTTGACTTCCACGCTCCGATTGAGAGGTTCTCCTATAAATACAATCTTGAGCTTGTCCTTTTACTAAAGTATATTGCAGTATCCAAAATTTGTCAAACCCCACTCAGTTCTCAAAGGCATTGCTGAAGGAGGCGGTTATTAGGCATCGATCACAGCATACACAATGTCCATGCGACAGAGATTGATCGTCTTTCGTCTATTGAATTAGTTCGACCTGTAACCAAATTCTATTTACAGTTTACTGTTGAAAGTCACGGGATTATATAGTTAATTTTGAAGTAGTCTACTTCAGGCTTTCACCGTTTCTCAATAGCGCAAATCAAATGATCATGAAATGTGTCTATGTAACGTCGTTAATAGTATTACTATTTATTTTGATCGAATAACGTAAACTATAATTACTAATTTTAAGTAAAACATAATGTAATTGACTTATTAGTCTATTTAATAAACTCTCTTTAAACCTTTATGCAATACAGTAATTTACTGTAGGCAAAATTATATACATTCCAACAAAACAATATCATATATCTTACAGATTTACTTAAAATACAAATAATAAATTTAAAAAAATAATAACAGTTAATAAACATATTTAAAAATATTGTACAGACGCCAGCACATCCAGCTACCCCAATCTGTCAAATTTCTTTTATAGATTTTCAACTTTACCACATATACATAAGGTTCACTTTCAATTGGGGAAAATTTGAGAGATGTAGCTTAATGTGCTGGCGTCTGTACATCGAATACGAATTAGAAGCAAAACTCCATCCAAGGATACACAGTGTAACTTGATTTTAGAAATCGCATAATTTTTTTTATGTTTGTTAAGTTTTTTTAATGAATTCGCTCGAGGTATGGGAACAAATAATAAATAAAATTAAAATAAAAAAGGTTTTTACTCACGTAGACTTTAAAAAAGGGCTTGTAAATAGTCAGAACATGTTTGTAGTAATATAGTTGTATACATTATTATTTCCAGTAACATAGATATTTAGGTACATATTGTATGAAAACATTTATAAAATTTGTTTTATTATAGCAATGATATTTAGCTAGCTCGTATCAAGTTATTGTCAAGAGATTATGTTTAATTATCTAGTTTAAGTCTAATATTTTTACTACATATTGTCAATGGTTATGTCTATATTAAAGGTATTATTATTATGACGGACCTTGTGTTAATAACGACGGTCGCGCTTTAATGCTACCACCGGATCCAATGCACCCCAACTGAGAAGACCCAGCGAAACAAACTCAGTGGGTTCATCTACTACCGGTTTCAACACGACCCAGTTGAGACGGTCCGGCGAAACATACTCAAGAGGGCATGAACACGGGATTTGGTCCAATTAGAGTAATTATTTAGTAGGTAGGTACCTAGTAATCGCATTCATTACACAAACATTTGTCCTGGGTGGGGATCGAACCCATGACCTCTGGCTTAGCAATCAGGATCAGAGACCAACGGGCCAGTCAATTAGTGTTTAGTTTTAAATAATAGTTGTGAATATATTAAATTATTATTATAGTTAAAATATAATTTATAATATTACTAGCTGTGCCCCGCGGTTTTACCCGCGTTAAACTTTATTAATGATCACAGCTCCTCACCCGTAGGTGATAGCGTGATAATATGTAGCCTATATGTTGACCCGACCTCTTAGTAATATTCTTGCAAAATTTGAAGGTAATCCATACTTTTGAGTTTAGCCCGGACATACATACAAACAGACAAAAACTCTAAAAAATATATTTTTGGCTTCTATATCAATTCCAGATCACGCCCCAAGTATCCTTTTTAAAAAATATTCAATGTTGACTTTCCTACGTTTTTGTTATATGTATAGATAGAAGACTGCCTCGTTGGTCTAGCGGTAGCGTGTTCACCCGCAGAGAACGAGGTCTTGGGTTCAAATCCCGGGTCGGACAAAAAAGTGATTTTGGGACTTTTCTGTAAAAAGAAAAAATTCTCAGCATCAGCCCGAAGTCTGGAAGTTGGCGGTATTATAACCCCGTGCCTCGGAGAGCACGTAAAGCCGTTGGTCCTGTACCTGACCTCTTTCCGGTCGTGTCGCATAGGCGTCCCATCGGATCATGAGAGTGATGGAATAGAAAGTGCTCCTGTGTTTGCGCACACACTTGAGCACTATAATATGTCCCGCGCAGATGGCTAATCTCTGTTGAGACTGGCCGCCGTGGCCGAAATTCGGCTAGGAGGACATTATTATTAGATAGAAGATCACAGCTCCTCCCCCGTAGGTGATAGCGTGATAATATGTAGCCTATATAAATTGGAAGTAAATCCATGCCGTACTTTTTGAGTTTAGCCCGGACATACATACAGACAAATAGATAAACAGACAAAAATTCTAAAAACTATATTTTTGGCTTCGATATCGATTATAGATCATGACCCAAGTATCCTTTAAAAAAAATTTTCAATATACAGTTTTGACTTTTCTACGATTTTATTATATGTATAGATATATAGATACATGCATAGACGCCACGCCTGTTTCGCAGAGACCACGATTTTTGCACACCTCTTTTTCCTTGTTTACTGTCATGATATCCTTCAAACATGCTCGCTGGCTTACTGCTGACCTGGCCTTTTAAGGGTTCCGTAGCCTAATGGCAAAAAACGGAACCCTTATAGATTTGTCATGTCTGTCTGTCCGTCCGTATATGGGGGTACGATCGGCAAATAGTGACGCCGCGGCGTCACTATCTGCCGATCCGAGCTAAGCAAAACGGCGCGGCGCGCCGCGCCGTTTTGCTTAGCTCCGTAGATATTAATTGAATTTTTGTAAAAAAACTGACTATATTAGCATAAAACATATATCATTCTCAAGCTTGTGTTGTGCCCTCCATAGTGGTAAAAGTGTGAAATCAGAACTCCTTACAACGAGTGAGTAATTAACATTAGCATTATTATAATTTGTTAAAACGTTCCGCCATTACCGAGTGTAACTGACCTGCGCAACCCGCAGTGCGCCCGCTGCTGCACAACTCAGCGCTTGCATCGCTTCACAGCTTTGTTCGTATTAGACGGATGAAGAATATTTTATTTAATTTTATATTGCAAAAAAAAATCTTTTAATCAAATCTGCACGCATGATGGCTGGTTTATGCGCAGGACGCAATATTAGAATCCCCAACGAAAAGTGTTTGGGTTGCGCTTTCTGTAAACTAAAATATGATCTTCCTTGCGCTAACATTACCGAAAAACGCTTTTCTGTTATGAGTAACGATCACAAAAATAAATGCAAATGTCATGCATGTCGCTCCAAGCAACCGAAAACCGACAATAATAACACCCCTATACGTCCTGACGACCGATGTATGATCGACTCGCCGGGCAAGTCAAAAAACTCCAATGATCGTCCGTCTATGTCTGATAATATTACACAACGAAAAAAGACTATGACTGCCTGCAGCACGGATACTACAAATGTGGACTCAAACTCATCCCTACCTGCTCTTACTAGGGAAGATCTTCGAGAAATAATCAGGGAAGAACTTAATATTAAGAGATCAACATTGACAAATGAGCTCCACGAAACCCTAAAGAATATGGTCAGGACAGAACTTCAATACATCAAAACTAAAGTCTGTGAAGTAGAGGACAGCCTTGAATTTTTAGGTAAGAAGTATGAAGACACTCAAAGCGCTGTAGCTCAACATGGAATCACAGTAGAAAAGCTTCAAAAAGCAAATGCAGATTTAAACAATGTCGTGCAGGATTTACAAATTAGGGTGCAGGTCATGGAACAGCACAACCGTTCTAACAACATTGAGATACAATGTGTTCCTGAACATAGACAAGAAAACTTGATGTCTACGATAATGCAGCTCTCCAAAGTGGTTTCCTGTGACTTGAAAGAAACTGATATTCACTACTGTTCTCGTGTGGCTAAGAGTAATAAAGATGATCAAAGACCTCGCGCCATTATTGTCAGATTAGCTACACCGCTTCTTCGAGATACGTTTTTAGCTAAAACTATAAAATTCAATAAGGCACACCCTAACGATAAGGTCAATACTAGTCACATTAGAATTGGAGGCACTAAATTACCGATTTACGTTCTTGAACACCTTGAACAAGAACAGAGGGCTTCACCAGCAAAGTGCAGTGTTAGTCTCAGGTGTGAGTGAAGTGCAACTGTGAGTACATTTAATTTAGTAGTAAAAAAAAAAATTAAAAAAAAAGTTAACAGCAATAATTATTCATTATTTTTGAATAATTGTTAAACGTTATCTCTGATAACAATTATTTTTCGGACTTTCGATAAGTTTGCATCGTGAAAGGAAGAACAATTTTGAACGTTATTAACAAGGACATTTAAACTTAGATAATTTCATAATTTTAGAACTTAGTTTATAAGGTGTGCATGTTAGTTAGGACTTAGAGTATTTTATAAAAAACGGGGGAACGGGGAATCCATGCCCAATTTCCACCGATAATAAGTGTAATTCAAACACTTGTAATTTTTTTGCTAAAAGCAAAAGGACTTGTAAAATTCGTAGAGTTTGAGAACATTGTAGTTTTGTCTACGAATATTAAGTTTATTTTTAAATTTTCATAGATAGTAGATATATTGTGTAATTCAGTTTTATTGTTGGTTTATTATTAAGTTTAAATATGAAGGGCTCAGTCAATCTCTTACATAATTTACAAAAAGTTATAAATGAAGGTTTAATTAATTTTAAAAAAAGTCCAAAGGAAAGAATATCTGTAGAATACCTTGAAAGTAGATTAGAATTATTAGAGAATGATTGGTGTTCATTTAAGGAATGTAACACTAAACTTTATGCGAACTATGAACTAGATGCTATTGAAAGGGAAGTAGGAGATAGTTATGAGATTGCCGAAGATGCTTATATTACATATAAATGTTTATTAAAATCTAAACTGAATGAATTAAGAGTATCAGAAAAACCGAAACTTACTGGTGAACCATCCAGTAGCCGGTCTTCTGATCTTATTAAGCTACCTAGGATTTCTATCCCTACATTCTCGGGAAATTACGCAGAGTGGACGACATTCTATGATTTGTTCGTCTCAATGGGTCACAATAATGATACACTTGACGATGTCCAAAAGTTACATTATTTAAAAACGCATCTTTCAGGTGAAGCCGAACAACTAATACGGCATACGCCTATAACTGCAGCTAGTTATAAAGAATGTTGGGCTCAGTTATCAAAAAGGTACAATAATAAAAAATATTTAAGTAATTGTATTTTACAAAGATTGTTTGGCCAAAAGCGATTACATATAGAATCAGCTGTAGGTTTAAAAGATCTCACCGATCCCATAGCGACTGTCTAAACGCATTAAAAAATTTATCGATCGATGTGAGTACATGGGATGTCATTATCATACATATTGTGACATTAAAATTGGATTGCGAAACACGTAAGCAATGGGAGTTAAGTCACAATAATAGTAATGAGTTAGGTAAAGAGTTGCCATCCTTTGAAGAGTTCAAAACGTTCATTGAAAATCGTTTCCGTGCTTTGGAGTGTGTAGAACCCAAAAGAGTAGCTTCAGGTCACCACCTCAGTAGTAGTTCACAAATTCACAAGCCTAGAGCAATATTAGCTACAAACACACCCAGTATGCAATGTGAGTACTGTTCAGAGACTCATAAGCTTTGTTTTTGTAAGCAATTTTCCAAGCAACCTATAGAAGTGAGACGTGAATTTGTTGCAAAAAACAAAATTTGCTTTAATTGTTTAGGGAGTAATCATGGTGTGTATAACTGCAAGAAACCAACTGCCTGCAGAGTTTGCCACAAAAGACACCATTCTCTATTACATCCAAATGGAGAGCCTGAGTTACAAAAAAAGGAAGGTATAGCAAATCGCTCTGCTGATAGCACTAGTTATGTAACCAGTGCTAATCACGCTACATCTTCGTTGACCACAGGTAAGATTACTAAGCCAAGACAGGTTTTATTAGCAACAGCTCTAATAAAAGCCAAGTCAAGGTCGGGAAACTATCAAACGATCAGAGCCTTACTAGATCAAGGGTCACAGGCTTGTATTGTGACAGAAGCATTGGTACAATTTCTGAGCTTAAAAAAGATGCCTGTACAAGGACATATTTCTGGGCTGGGAGATCACAGCTCAACAGTAGCAAAGCACATGGTGCATTTGAGTATTCAATCTCGGGCAGACCCGGATTTCATTCTCGATATAAATGCATATGTTTTAAAAAAAATCACCTCGCACTTACCTGATCATAAAAGTAGCGCCGGTAGCGTGGATTGGTTAAATGTAAATGTTCTGAATTTAGTGGATCCAGAGTTCCACACACCCAATAAGATAGATATTCTATTGGGCGCGGATG
The DNA here is from genome assembly GCA_951640165.1 of Pseudoips prasinana. NCBI lineage: Eukaryota > Metazoa > Arthropoda > Insecta > Lepidoptera > Nolidae > Pseudoips > Pseudoips prasinana. The sequence continues at coordinate 37,669,208 of OX621240.1, read as the reverse complement.
CTTACAGCCGCATTATCAAAGAAGGTATCTTGAAAAGTCCTTCTGGAACGCTAATAGCGCAAAACACTACCTTGGGGTGGATTTTATCAGGAGTAATAAGTACAGAAACTAAGGACAAATCAAACACTATTAACGCAATGCATGCACACATAAATGAAGACGATATACTTCGAAAATTTTGGGAAATAGAAATAATAATAAAAAATAATAAAAATCTTTATTGTCTCTAATTAATAACAATTTATACAAAATTGAGACATCCCCAGTAAGTAATGTAATACTTGTGTAGGGGCTGCCTCGCTTCTTACCGACGGTTACACAATAATAATCTAAAATTAAATTTTGACAAAGTAATAACATATTATCTGAACTAAAATAAAAGAAAATAAAAACTAAAAAATAAAAACTTACTACTTAATTTGTGAGTGTGTGTGTGTGTGTGTGTGTGTGTGTTTTAATTATTATCATTATATTTGTTTGTTGTGTTGTATATAGGTAAGTATGAGTTTATATATACGTAAGATTTTGTTTTAAGTAGGTCTAAGGAAAAACAATTCTTTTTCATCATAAGTAAGAGTTTTTAGCCACTCTGTTATCTCCCTTTTGCATTCATGCATGACTTTGGGGTGAAACTTTAGCTTCGCATTTATTTTATTGTAGATATAGGATGTCTGAGCCAGATACTGACGACCTGCAAAAGATGTTTGTACCTTGTGTGATTTGGCTACTATATCCTTTCGTCTTTTATCTTGGGGATTTGGGTTGAAAGGTATTGATTTGTGTAGGTATAGGATAGCCTGTAATATGTATAGCTTTCGGACTGTTGACAAACCACAATCTTTATATAGTTCGTTTGTTGGATGTCTGAATGGTTTAAAGTGCATTACCTTTATCAAAGAACGTTGAGCTCTTTCCAGTTCAAGGAATTTAGGTTTGGTAGCTCCTCCCCATACATTTATACAATACGTAATTACTGATTGAGCCAGAGCATAATAAATCCTGTTTATTAATTGTGAAGACATAACGTATCGCAAAGTTTTGAAGATAAACATTAGTTTTCTTATACGGTTCATAGTTGCTTCAATATGAGGATGCCATGATAAAAACTCGTCAACAATAACACCAAGATACCTAGTAGAGCTCATTCGTTTAATACTTTGGCAATTACAATTTGGGACAAATTGATTGTGTTATGTGGCGCATTTGTGAATAAAGATGTTATAATTTGTATCTGGTTTTGTTCGTATGCTGGGCGAAAAACATATGTAGTTTGTTTTTGATATGTTGAGGGTCAACAGGTTTTCTTTAAGCCAAAATGCTATTTCAGCTAGGCCATTCTCAGCAGAATGGCGGACCGCCTCCCAAGTGTCTCCTGAATAGACTACAGCCGTATCGTCTGCATAGGCGAAAATCTTTCCTCCATTACTCTGAAGGTCACAAAGCCCGTTTATATACACTAAAAATAATGTTGGGCCCAGTACGCTCCCTTGAGGGACACCAAAAATTACAGTTTCTTCATCACTATGGTGGTTATCGATTTTAACTAGCTGCTTTCTATCCTGAAGGTAACTCTCAAAGAGCGAAAGAGCAGTACCTCTTATACCTATTTTCTCGAGCCTTCGTACAAGGATAGGTACAGAGACGGTGTCAAAAGCTTTTTTGAGGTCAAGAAATACAGAAGAACAGAGTAGTTCAAAGAAAATACTTACACCAGAAGAAAAGATGTGTGAAAATGTATATATTGAAACCACTAAAAGAGACAGTAGGGGTAGGTATATAGTCAGTTTACCTTTCCGAGATGAAGATCCTCCCTGTTTATCTGGAAACTCGCGTGCTATAGCTGCAAATAGATTTAAGGCATTAGAAAGAAAATTAGAACACAACACAAATGTAAAAAATGAGTACAAAAAGGTCATAGATGAATATTTACAATTAGGACATATGCGATTGATAAGTAAATATGATAAGAACAAAGACAAAGCCGTTTACTTACCTCATCATGCCGTAGAGCGGAATGACAAAACCACAACAAAGATTCGTATAGTGTTTAACGCGTCCGAGAAAAACAGCAACGGTGTCTCTTTAAATGACACGTTAATGGTTGGACCTACATTACAAGCTGATTTAAGGAATACAGTGTTAAGATGGAGAGTTCATCCCATAGCCATGGTTGCTGATATAATTAAAATGTATCGTCAGATTAGGATTGCTGAAAAGGATACAATGTTTCAACGCATACTGTGGCGAGATAATCCTGAAAAGGAAATAAGAGATTACGAGCTATTAACAGTCACATTTGGCACAGCTTTAGCACCTTATCAAGCCGTCAGAACACTTCATCAGCTCGCCTATGATGAAGGTAAGAATTACCCATTAGTGGCTGATAAAGTACTTAATAATTCTTATGATGATGATGATGATTTTATGACCTCATGTGACAGCGTAGAAGAAGGTTTAGAAATCTATAATCAAATAACAGAACTTCTGAGTAAAGGTGGTTTCTCGTTACAAAAATGGGATTGTAATAATAAGGAAATCTTGGATAGAATAAGTACAATAGAGTAAAATATAAAGATCAAAGAAGAAAATAGAACACTTAAAAACAAAAAGAAAGTAGAAATTAAACTAGATAGTACTATGAAGATTCTTGGACTTACCTGGGATCGCGAAGTTGATGCCTTCCAGTACACGGTGAAGCTCCCGTCGTTGAAGATCGAAGCTATAACAAAAAGAATGGTAATTTCGGATATAGCTCAACTGTTTGATCCGCTTGGATGGTTGGCTCCTACAGTAGTGCTAGCCAAAATCTTTATTCAAAAATTATGGCTAGTAGGTCTTGGTTGGGACAAAGTTCTGACAAGCGAATTAATAAAGGAATGGAGTACTTACCGCGAGGAGTTGTCTCTGCTCACAAACGTTCGTATCCCTCGTTGGCTTGGCACGAAGAATGATGATAACCGGGAACTTCACGGCTTCTGTGATGCGTCGCAGGCAGCCTACGCCGCAGCAGTTTATTTAAGGTCAACAGATGCTACAGGTAAGGTCATGGTGTCACTCTTAGTTGCTAAGACCAGAGTAGCACCTATCAAACAAGTAACTATACCACCAAGTCGTTGGTTAATGGGTTGTGTTTTAGATAAACATCCCGGAAATGATAATGTCACCCGTGTAGTCACACTTCGTACCAAAACGTCAACTATCAAAAGGCCAATGTCTAAATTATGCATGTTACCTGTTGCTGAATAGTTGTTAACGTTGTTTTTATGTTTGATTTTTGTTAAAATTTAGTTGTAATAGATTCTATTATTTGCTGTTTTATTTCGGGTTTAACCAAGTTATGTTATTTTAATTTAAACTGTTATATTTAGATCAATTTATACTTAAGCTATCTTTTGTAAGTACATTCCGTCAGTAATGTCCTTGGTGGGTGGTATGTTCAATGTGTAAATTTCTTTGCCGACAATTCCCTAGATGGCGTTACTGTCGAAATAGATCGCGGTATGGTTTCGTTCGCAATTTTAGGTGACCTACCTATGTATTAATTTTCGAAATATAGACCAGCTTCAGATCAATATACAGATTGTGTTTTATTATTATTACCGTCTTGTATATACACCCCCGGCGAAGCTCGATCGTTAACACTCCCATAAACAAAAAGCTTCATGTAGCCGCCAGACAAACTGCTAAAGAAAAAGACTACAAATTCGTATGGATCAAGCAAGGTCGAATATTTATGAGGAAAAAGGAAGACGACGTGTCTATTTATATCAGGAACCAAACGGTATTAGATAATCTCAAATAGCTATTATTTAGTTATATTATAGATTTATTATTTGTTTTTATGATTTATCTTTGTACGTATTGTTATAAAATTCAACTGTTTGAACATATATTGCCAAAACACTAGAGGTCTACGGACCAAAACTCATGACTTTTTGCGTAGTATCACATGCGCCAACTATGATGTAGTCATCTTAACAGAAACATGGCTCAGTAATAAAATTTATGACGCTGAATTATTTGACAGTCGGTATACAGTGTATAGAAGAGATCGTGAGAGTACAGGCTTTCATTCAAATAAAGATGGCGGGGGAGTATTGATAGCAATTGCCAACAAGTTCTATTCTACCCACTTTAAAGATGGAGAGAGTAATTGTGAAGATCTTTTTGTGAAAGTAGAAATAAGTCCTCACAAATACATCTACTTTTGCGCTGTATACCTTCCTCCTCCATTGAATAGTAATATTTTTGAACACTTTATAGACAATTTTAACTAAGTGACAGAGGAAATGCAAAATGTCTGCTTAGTAGGAGACTTTAATATGAGTTGTATCACTATGGTCTAAGTGTTCTGATAATGATAATACCCATTTTTTAAACCGTTCAAACTCAATAGCTCAAACGTTTATAGATTTTGTGTCACTTAACAATCTCAAGCAATATAATGACGTAACTAACAGCACAAACAAAACTTTTTATTTGGTTCTGAGCAACGTTACAGGTACATCTGTTAAAGCTTCTGACAATGCATTGGTTAACATAGACCCACACCATCCTCCTTTAGTAATTACAATAAAATATAATAAAAGTGCCTCATTAAAAACTAATAACACTTTACGATATAACTTCTACAAAGCAGACTATGAAAAGATTAAATTGGAACTGGATGAGGTAAATTGGACAAGTGAATTTGATAAGTGTGACAACGTCAACGACATGGTAGTATTATTCTATGCAATTCTGAATAAGTTAATAGATAAGTATGTACCAAAAACCAGAGTCATGAAAGGTAAGTATCCGCCGTGGTTTAGTAAAAAATTAATTAAATTAAATAACGAAAAAAGCAAGTTACTCCATAGATACAGAATTTTCAAAAATCTATTGGATGAAATATCGCTACAAATATTGAACAAGAGATGTAAAACCCTAGCAATAACTTGTTATAATGAATATATAAGTAAAACAGAGGAAAATATAAAAAAAAACCCTAGACATTTCTATACTTACTTAAAAGATAAACGCAGTAACTTAGTCCAAATACCTCAAATTATGACTTTCCGTGACACAACTGCATCTGATAGATCGCGTATCTGTGATCTATTTGCACTTTACTTCTCTTCCACATTCATTAATTCCCCTACTAAGGTTGCTTTAACAATGGATATCGGTTCGAATTCAAATAATACTAGTAAAATCCAAATCGCGCACAGTACTATCTTAAATCATTTAAAACGACTTAGCATATACAAGGGAGCAGGATCAGATAACATTTCACCATATTTCGTATGTAGGTGCGCCTCAAACTTAATTGTTTCTCATTCAATTTCCATTTCTCAATCAATTTCCATTGTTTCTCATCATGAATAAATCCCTATCGACTGGAATATTCCCAACTATTTGGAAATCTGCTAAAGTTGTTCCGATTTATAAAAATGGCGGCAAAGAAAACATCTCAAACTATAGACCTATTTCGATCTTATCTGTTTTTGCAAAGTCCTTCGAAGCCTTAATTTATCCATATTTAAGAAGCTACACCAAACAAATTTTTGTAGATGAACAGCATGGATTCATTAAATCCCGGTCTACCACCACAAATCTCGCTACATATCTAACCAAAATTGTAAATGCAGTTGATGTTGGAGCTCAGGTTTGTGCTGTATACATGGACTTTTCAAAAGCATTCGACAGAGTCTGTCATAGTCTCTTATTAACCAAACTAAATTCATACGGCGTGGACGGCCCACTTCTGGAATGGTTTCAGTCCTATTTAACTAATAGAACACAACATTTGGCAGTAAAAGGTTTTAAGTCGAAGGACTATATATCTACATCAGGAGTTCCTCAAGGTTCGCATTTAGGGCCGTGGCTTTTTAACTTGTTCATCAATGACATTGTTTCATACATTAAACACAGCAGTGCTCATCTTTTTGCTGATGACTTAAAGATTTGCAAAATTATAACTGATGACTCAGATCGCGAACTGATTCAAAAAGACCTTGATGCGATTGTTGATTGGTGCACAAAAAACAAAATGTCTTTAAATGCAAATAAATGCCACTCTATTACGTTTACACGCAATCGTAATGTGATTGAAACTCAATATCATATAGACGGAACAACACTTCAAGAAAAAAATGAGTTGAAAGATTTAGGTGTTATCTTTGATAGTAAATTAACTTTTTTGCCCCATATTGATCACATTGTCAAGAAATCCTGTAAAATGCTAGGCTTTATCATTCGAAACGGAAAAATGTTCCGGAACCCGTCCACAAAAATTGCTATATACAACGCCTATGTACGTAGTAATCTGGAATATGGCTGCGTTGTATGGTCGCCTCAATATAATGTACATCAGCTTCGAATAGAACGTATCCAAAGACGATTCCTTAATCACTTAGCTTTTTTTTATGGGATGCAAAGACAGCTCCCATCATATAGCGAGAAATTGAAACACTTTGGTGTAAAGGAGCTGTCGATTCGAAGACGGGTACACGATATGATATTTCTGTACAAAGTGTTGAGAAATGAACTGGATTGTCCAAGCCTTTTACAATCATTTACTTTACGTGTTCCACGTCGGGTGCCCAGGCGTGCGCTCGTTGGGTCTGGGTTATTACACCAACCGTTTGCCAGAACCAATCTTAAGCAGTTCTCGGTTATATCTCGAATAACAAAAACATACAATGCTATCTCCGGGGAGGTAGACGTCTTTAAGGATGGGCTACCCACTTTAAAAAAAAAATGTCTTGAGTTTATTAAGTAGGCTTTAATTAGTGTTATATTAGTGTAAATAGTATATATTTTATTTTAATTTAGCATAAGAATGTGTTTCAGTTATTTGCTTGAGTTGATTATAAATATGTTTTAATTTTTGTTATGTTAAAAAATATGTTTAATTTTATTTTATTTGTTTTATGTAGTATATTTTATTTCATTTAATTTTCGTTATGTGTCACTATTATTACATTTATGCGCATGCTGTGACACCTTAAAATGTTGTGCATTTAATTGTAATTTTGTAGTTAATAATCTAGACGTAAGAAATAATGTAACAACTACTGGTTGTCCAAATAAATAAATAAATAAATATCACAGCCACTTTTTTCCGAAACTATAAGAGTTGTACTGTTGAAACTTGGTTAGTAGATGTATTCTGTGAACTGCATTAAGATTTTCACACAAAAATAGAAAACGAATAATAATTTTGGGGGTTCCCCATACATAGAAACGAAATACAAAAAAAAAAATTTCATCGTACCCTATGGATAGGTCTTCAAAAATGATATTGAGGTTTCTAATATCATTTTTTTCTAAACTGAGTAGTTTGCGCGAGAGACACTTCCAAAGTGGAAAAATGAGTGTCCCCCCCCCCCCCCCCCCCATGTAACTTCTAAAATAAGAGAATAATAAAACTAAATAAATATATGATGTACATTACCATATAAACTAACAACAAACATTGGTTTGAACGAGCTCTAGCAAGTGGTTTTTTTTTAATACGTCATAAACTGCAATTTGCTTTCATTTAATCAACTGAAATACTTGCTGCTACGGAACCCTTCATGTGTGAGTCCGACTCGCATTTGGCCGGTTTTTTTAGTTGAGTTAGCCGGAACCATCACCTTACTTAACATACCCTTACCGTACGAAGACGCTCAATGGTCAACCCACTTTTGCGATCATCCATCGAAGCTCTCCGAACCTACAACCACTGTTTATTTGTTTATTACGTAAGAGTATTTTACAATGCGATGTACTTATGATATTTATTCAGGGTCAAAATCTAGCCACAAAATACCGTGAAGCATTTTGCCGTAATTGTGTTACAGTCAAGAATTAAAACCCCAAGAAAATTCTCAATTTAAATATATGTATAAAATAAATTCTATCCCGATCCTTATTCAGCCTTCATCAGGAATCTCATATCATTATCTCTGAGAGCCTAAATATTTGTAGTACCAACCTACCTTATCCACTTTTATACGTTTCATTAGGATTATTTCGGAAAACTATCAATAGTTATTAGGGTTTTAGTAACACATAAAAAAAATTGTAAAAGTAGCTCATAAAATTTTGAGTGTAGTGTTTACCTATAAGTAACTAGAGATTTAGATCTTAAGTATTGTGCTCTTTTTAAAGATTGATATTGATAAAGATTGAGATTAAAAATTGTTGGTGAACCAAATAAATAAAAAAAAAAATATCTAAAGACTTGAAGTTTGGAATTTTGGAGGTATGGGAAATATCAATAATCTTATATCAGTGCCAGATCAGACGGTAATGCGGCAACGGCTAATTACGTATCCTGCACAATGCACATTCATTCGTCCGCAGCCAGTCACACAAATTCCAAATACCCTCACGCAATGAGGTCAGCAGTGAACATTTGATGTAACAGAGGTGCCAACAGACAGCATACAGACATTAATCAACGCGCCGCAGCAGATTGAGTTAATTTTAAATGCATTCATGACCCCTTGACATGACACGCTATCTATCACACCAGCGCGATTTTGGTGCACATTTACTTACAAAATAAACCGCTACCACCATAAATTAAATGTCTTTTTTTTTTCGAAGTTATACTTCTTTTGGCGCGATGGAGAAAAATGATGAGAGTGAATTTTTACGATGCGCGCGCACACCGACACCTAAATTTAACAGCATGAAGTTAGTTCTAGATGAGAGTGAATTTTTACGATACGCGCACAGTGACACCTAAATTTAACAGCATGAAGTTAGTTCTAGGTGGTATGAAAATTGATAACTATGTTCAAGTTGTATATTCTAGTATTTTTATTTAAATAAAATCTTTTTGATTAATTTTAATATTTATCGTTAATCACTACTGCATTTTAATTATTTTTTTTCCATACGCCAAAGAAGTATAACTTCTAACGCGTGTACATAAGTACACACGGATTTTTTTTTTAATCTCGTTTTACGGTTCTGGCTTCTTTGGCCTTATGAGCCTTCAGTAAATATATTTTTATATCATTTATTTCCGTCATTGTCAAGTAAAGTCCGTCACAGTCAAGTCATACACAGTCCTTGTCCTACCCCAGTAAAGCAGTGGAGACTTTACTAGAGGCTTATATGGAGTTTTAGATTCAACACAGAAAATCACAATTCACGGCAATATCGCACTTTCCTCCACTTGTGTACGTTGTCGAAGATGTTATGTCTAAAAATCTACCATATTTACACATAAAAACTCGAATTTACACCAGTTTTTGAAAATAAAACAAAGCCTCGATGCATCTTTTTTCGCGTTGGCGCCAAAACTCAATTAAATATCTAAAAGACAAAATCTAGGGTTGCCATCCGTCCGGGTTTCCCCGGATTTGTCCCAGTTTCGAGGGCGTCCAGGGACCGTCCAGCCGGGGTTTCATTTGTAATCCAGGTTAAAAATCATGGCGACTCGCCCGTCCCGGTGTGGACAACCGAAAAACCGACACTTGAACTGGCAGTGAATCACAGGACGGTTATGACTGTTTACATATCTGAGTTCTGGGCTCCATAATCGGGGGTTTTGATGCATCATGTCCTTGTTGCCAAATTTTAGAGATGGCAATCCTATAAATGCCTTCCCCGATCTGCTATGGAATGAGCTGTTCAGGTGTTATCGTACTAACAATAGCTGCATAAAGCTTTTCTAAAACTTTACCCTCTCGTGAATCTATCCGTCGGTAATCTTTGAACACCAAAGAAAGGCTTTGGCGCGGTCAAATTATTTAGTAGTTATATTTTATTTTTAAAGATGACTTGAGTCCACTTCATCATCATCGTATCAGCCGAAAGACGCCCACTGCTGGACAAAGGCCTCGCATACCTTACCATGAAGTTACTATGAAGACCTGATGAATACTATCCATTAAATTTTAAAACTAATCTCACAATGTACCCCAATAGAAACCTGTTTCAGAAACACATACCGGACCAACAAAGGACCCAACGCACTTTACCTTGTTCTCACTCCACTCACTCACTTCTTACACACAACCCTACACACGGTACATACACTCAAACACACATACCCACACTCACACATGTAAAAGATCATGTGTGAGTGTGGGTATGTGTGTTTGAGTGTATATATATATTATTTACATGTTTTGTATGTATATAATTATCATAATAAGCATTCACATCACCCAAAACGACACGTTCATTCAATGCACCTGGTTTTTAGATTTATCCGGAGAGAGCCTGGAGATCTGTAGTACAGGTTTCGACCTAGTTCAGACTCCAGACTCTCACAAGGACCGTTTTACTTTTCAAGCAAATTGTAAACCTGCTGTTTTTCTATAATTCCTTGTGAGATGTAAATAAACATTTACTATGATTTATTATTATTATTATACCTCTATTTTCCCGTAAAACTCTGTACCGCTGCTTAAAAATTACTTGTTAACCGAATGTCTAAGTCAACGTTAAAGATAAAGATGAATATAATATTACCGAATGATATATTCTTCAACCTTAAACGTAGCAGTTTTATGACCGAATATTGAGCAGCCATATTGGGTCACAAATTACAATATTGCCAACTCTGAGATACTTTATGACACTCAAAAGGGTCTAGACGTAGGTTTTATGAAAGAAACTTCAATGTTTTTGCGGTATTTTGTGTAGACCGGACTTGGGTCGAGTTCACAATATTGTGCTACAATTCTTGTTGGAATTTCCTTCGTACGTGAAAGATGATTTCAACAACCCTCCACTCCTGTTAACATTCAATACATTTTACGTCACAAAAAAGCTTATCAAAATCCAATTAGTTATACGCCTATAATTATTCTATATGTAACTAGAATTAATTACGTATATTTAACTATATTACTACTAAACATATTCTGACTATTTACAAGCACTTTTTTAAAGTCTACGTGAATAAAACCCTGTTTTATATATTTATTAAATTGGTATGTAAAACTAATTCACTTGATATTTAAAAAATATGATATCACTCCACCGCTCTGCACCATGGTGGTTGAACTCAAATGTGTCAGACCATTTGGTGCTCCATTAACTTTGAAATAATGAAATTTATTCAGCACTTGGGTATTTACATACACGTGTACTTGTCAAACTAACAATGCAATACATCAACACAGTTTAATACAATAATTAAACAAACAAAAATATTTTGAATTAGTCCGTGTACGTGCGGTCTGTTTCGCCACATACCAATATTTTATTAAATCTATACATATAATAAAATCAGGAAAGTCAAAACTGTACATTGAATATTTTTTAAAGGATACTTGGGGCGCGAACTACAGTCGATACGACGATCGACCAAAAATTAAGATTTTAGAATTTTGTCCGTTTTTCTGTGTATCTGTTTGTCTGTATGTATGTACGGGCTAAACTCTAAAAGTACTGCGTGGATTTACTTCAAATTTTACATGAATATTACTAAGAGGTCGGGTCAACATTAAGGCTACATATTGTCACGCTATCACCTACGGGGGAGGAGCTGTGATAATTTATAAAGTTTAACGCGCGTAAAATGGCGGGGCACAGCGAGTCCTTAAATAAATAATAAATAGCAAGTTACTAAGCTATTAATGTTACATTTAGCAATAGTATATTAAAATTTATATGATGATGACGCTTACATGGGTTATTGAGATCTCGTAAGTGGGAGATGGTTGCATTAGAAATAGGAAAAGGGTAATGGAACATACTTGCTGTTTTGCTGACGCCATAGAATATAACCAACCCATCGCATCTCGTTTCATCGTGTTCAGAGTTGTTAAAGCCGCCCAGTAGGCCTCTGACATGGCTTATGGACTGCCTAACGACTACAACCGGGACCGACAGCTTAACGTGCCCTCCGAAGCACAGACACGCTCAGAAATTAAACCACTTTGGTGGTCACCCATCTATAGACTGACCTAGCCGATAATTTACGGGCCGGTGAGAGCAGCTGTCGTGAGCGTAGATGTCGTCTAATAAAAATAAAATATAGTACTGTTGGCAGGTTCATAGATGTTTCATGTAAAGTAAAAATCCTACATTCATAATTTTTAGTTATTATTAAGTATTGAAGAAAGGGGTTTGACTTTAACAGTATTCTGATCTGTAGCAAAGGAGCAACTTTAAAAAGTGTCATCCCCATTTCCCGTGGGCGTTGTACAAAACGAGGACTTACCCTTATCAATCAACTTCCAAACGTTATCTACATAACATCACGCCTACATCTCCCTGAGGGTTCAGCAGTTGTATTACAAGTTATATGGACGGTATTTTAATACTTGTGTTGGTTACATTTGGTGGTGTGCGGAAATAAAGGCAGCTATTGGAAAATTTTACCTAAAATTCTACATTCTTAGCAAATTATATTATAAACTAAAGATATACTAGATTGTTTGATGTACTATGGCATATTGCCGGTGGCGTAATCGACTGCTATCCGTCTGTATCATGTTCTAATCCTTGATGGGGTCAGTTTTTCTTCAACTGTTGTAGATGAACTGCTGTTTGTTTTGCTAGGTCTTCTCAGTCGGGGCGCATTGGATCCGGTGGTAGCGATAAAGCGAGTCGCTATACACACAAGATAGTATTTAATTTTTACCTCAATATAGACCTGATGAAGTAAAATGTAATATATCTGAAATTACAAATATAATATATATTTTTTTTTTGACAGTAAATTTAAGAAATTAGTTTTTTAACTAAATCATGTGTACCATAAATTAAATTATAAATCCGTATGAAATAATGAAATTTATTCAGCACTTGGGTATTTACACACACTTGTACTTGTCAAGCTCACAGTGTTATAATTAAACATAATTGAATACAGTAAATAATAAAGTAACAAAAATATTTTGAATTAGTCTGTCCGTGCGGTCTGTGTCTGTCTGTTTAGTCCAATATATTTTAATTAAATCCTTAAATAAATTACAAGTTACTAAACTATTATTGTTACATTTAGCAATACTATAATAAAATTAAAAAATTGAAGACAACGAGCAGTTGGCTACCGCAAAACCGGTAGCTTATTTTAAGCGACTAATACCTCATCCTATGATCAAATATAAGTCACGATCTAATAATCTATTTTTACCTACAATTAATATATACATAGTAAATTTGTAATACTACAATTATTATTCATATTCTGACTATTTACAAGCGCATTTTTAAGTCGTTGTGAATAAAAACCGTTTTTATTTTTAGTTAATCTGGAAAAGCAATTCCTAAATTCAATATTGTGATATCATACAAATTCGTATAGGTGTCTCACTGAAGATATTCTAGCCTATTGAGGTTTCGGGTTCAAATCCAGCGTGCACTAATATTGATGTTCGGATTTTAGTCGAATGAAAAATTCTTAATATCGGCCCGGAGTCAACATTTAAACGATTTTAACCCTTTGGGGAGGATGAAAGGCTCAGCGGCGGCCCCCAATTTATCACCAGTTGTATAGAATAGCCGTCCCAATCAATCATGACAGTGAGATAAATGTGGAGTTATACATTCACAGATGCTTAAGCATTATAAATTGTTCATCTCGCGTAATTTACCAAAACTTATAATGCACTATTGGGGCATAGAAGTCCTCCTTTTTTTATTAAGGCAGTGGGAATGCCAACGAATACCACCCACAAAAAGTGTCTGCGGGTGGGTATGTCGGACTCGCACCGACTAAACCTAACTGCCGTGGACTTATCTTGGCGCCTGATAGGAGGAGCCCCGGGAACGCGGGTATGCGGCTCCGGTGCTCCCCTTTTGTGCCATGTCCCAGATGGTCGGGACACGCACCCTGGGGTGGGCTTGGGATTGCCGTCCCCTATTGCCGGCTCCTGCCAGTCCGGCATAGCGACTGTGCCACAGACAGATCGCTATCTTCCCGGAGCTGCTTGCATGGCGCCAATAGAGGACACTTCTCATACTGCCACCACAGCTCCGAGGAGAGTTGGGCTAACGGCTGCTGCCACCACCCCGACGTCTCCTCCGTCTACGAGTGAGATCGGCCCGCTCCCGAGGGTACCTGAGAACGAGCAGCAGCGTTTCTCTGAATACTATGACCATCATACTGCGATTATCGCATGACCCCTAAATGATGACGATTTAGAAATATACATATAAGCAAGTAAGTTTATCAGTTGTCTGGTTGCCATAGTACAGGCTCTGTCTAGTTTGGGATCAGATGGCACTGTGTTAGTTGTCCCAAGATATATTTTATTATTTATGTAATTTAAAAAAGACACTTAAATTTTAATATTTATGGGATTGTTCGCAATGCAAAGCATAAATCGTATCTCCAAAATAAGAAGTCGTAAATGATAGTTCGGAAGGTCTTTTTAATAGACCGGTCACCATAGCCTAGTTGGTAGTGCTCCTGCCTACGAAGCTGGTGGTCCTGGGTTTGAATCCCGGTAAGAGCAAATATTTGTGTGATGAGCACGAATATTTGTTTCTGAGTCATGGATGTTTTCTATATGTATTTAAGTACTTATCTATCTATATAAGTATGTATATCGTCGTCTGGTACCCATAGTACAAGCTTTACTTAGTTTGGGGCTAGGAAGATATTATTATTAATATTAGAATGATCTTTTACATGCAACTGTGAACACATCGGTCGGCTGCGTTTCTAAGATATTTATTATTATTATTTATTAATCTAAAGAGTTTTTACTTTATTCATTGCAAATAAACATACAAAAATCCGTTTTTCCCTTCATTAAATTAGTTCTCGTTCATGGTTTCGTTGTAAGAGCTGCTATTCCTAAGGAACAATACCTACCCAGCTTATTACACTCTGGTGTAACAGATGGACCAATATACACTGTGCAGGCGACTTGCTTCGGAGATAGATTACTTCATCCATTACGTCAGAGCGACGTCACTGGCCGGCACCTAATATTGTACGCAGCCTATGCCCGCCAGATAGTTTTACGATTGACAGACTAATCATGTTTAGATTACATCGAAATTGTTACAATGTAACAGTGCCGGCTCTGTTGTTTAAGATGGATCTATTAGACAGTTTCATGATTAACTTGACTTATCTCAAAAATGGGAAATCATAAATTTAATCGTCCGGCGGGTCTCGAACCTGCACCATCTACCAATCCGGGGTAGGCGCTCTGCGTTAAGCTACGAACGATACACGCTGGCAGATCAAATTTAGGATTCCCTTGCTAACACCCTTCCGGAGGATGTAGGTATTATCTATCGGTGCAGGTTCGAGACCCGCCGGATGATTAAATTTATGATTTCCCATTTTTGAGATTAGATAAACGCTTTGCATTGCGAATAATGCTATAAAATCAAATTTAATAACTTGACTTACTTACTTATGATAAACATGTCTGTTTGTCCTGAATCTGGGTGTAATTATCTACATAAGTATGTATTTACAAAAGAAATGAAGTAGGTATATGTAGTATTTCAGTTATCTTGTTTCCATAGTACAAGCTCTGCTTAGTTTGGGATCAGATGGCCGGGTGTAAATAATGTCACAGAATATTATTATTATCAGTATCAAGTTCCATTTGGAACTCATAATACGGTGTGTCGTCATTATTATTTTGTATCGCATAAGCAGTGGTTATCCTAGTGTCAGAGTTGTTCAAGCCGGCCAGTAGGCCTCCGACATGGCGTAACTACTGTTGTCTAATAACAACACACGAAGCACGGAGACGCTCAGCAATTACACCATTTTGGCAGTCACCCATCTATGGACCGACCGTGAGCATAGTTGCTTAACCTCGCTGATCGCTTATGGACCGTTGAGAGCATCTAGCTATGAGCGCCTCATGATTAACATGAATATGCTTGTGACAATAATAGTATATAATTATTATTTTTTTTATGTCAGAGGTCGACAAACGAGCAAGTGGGTCACCTGATGGTAAGTGATCACCGCCGCCCATGGACACTCGCTACACCGGAGGAGTCACGGGTGCGTTGATGGCCTTTAAGATTCAGCAAACAAGTGTTGCTGACCCTTCCCCCCCCCCCCTCCCCCCCACCCCGATGAGCCCTGGCGACCTTACTCACACTCAGAAACACAACATTAAATTATTAATGTTATTATTAAGGAATGTCTTCCATAAGGTGGAGGTACTTCCCCAGTCGGGCTGCTCTTCGAGCGAATGAACGCTGTGCCCTACCCCTCTTAAAATATTATATTCAGGGAAAACATAGGCATATCTTTTCACTTCAATGGAAACGGTAATAATGACTTGTGCTCGGAGGAGGCTCCGGTGCGGTGGCGGCAGCCGCTAGTCCAAATGCTCTCGGGACTGCGGTGGCAGTATGGAAAGTGTTCTCTACTGCCGCCAAGTACAAGCAGCTCCGGGAAGACTGTGATCTAATTAGTGGCGCAGTCGCCGTGCCGGAATGGCAAGAATCGGCAATAGGGGAGGGCAATCCAGATCCCTCCCAGGGTACATTTCCAGACCATTTGGGACATGGCGTGAATGGGGGGTACCGGAGCAGCATTCCCGCGTTTCCTCAGGCGACAAGAGAAGTCCATGGCAGATAGGTGTAGTCGGTGCGAATCCTACATAACCATCCGCAGACAGTTTTTGCGGGCGCCAAAGTTATATATTCCTCCTGTCTTAGCAATTTCTGTTTCTCTATTGCCGTATATATATATATATATATATATATATATGTCGTATTTTGAGTTTATCTACTAAGGAAGACTCCTTAGAATAAAAACACCAATAAAACGCGCGAATTGAATCCAAGTCTTCATTATCTGCGAATAAACACTCTACTGCTAGCCAACAAGGCAGTCGACAGTTGTAACAACGCTTCATATTGGATGAAAATTTCAAGAAAATATATATTACTAGCTGTGCCCCGCGGTTTTACCCGCGTTAAATTTTATAAATTATCACAGTTCCTTCCCCCTAGGTGATAGCGTGATTATATGTAGCCTATATGTTGACCCAACCTCTTAGTAATATTCATGCAAAATTGGAAGTAAATCCATGCAGTACTTTTTGAGTTCAGCCCGAACATACATACAGACAATCTGACAAAAATTCTAAAAACTATATTTTTGGCTTCGACATCGATGGTAGAGTATCCTTTTAAAAAAATATTCAATGTACAGTTTTGACTTTCTTACGATTTTAATATATGTATAGATGGGACACCACAATATATATTTTCTTAAGATTGTTCATCGTAGGATTTGTAACAAAACAGCTGAATAGGAGAGGCGCTGTTACTTACAACACTTTCTTTAAATTAAATAATTTCCCAAAATTTAAAAAAAGGGTTTATTAATAATAAAATAAAACTATTTTATTAAATTTACTTGGTCAATATTTTTTTTGCTGTAATTTTATAAATAAACGAAACGCTCCAAAACTGCATCAGCCTATTTTTATATTTGTAATGGTAATCATGGAAGAGAACATAATTTATACATTACCACCACACAACGCCATTCACATCACGAAGTGGAGAATCTGGGTGAACCAAGCAAAAAGTGCGAGCCTACCCCTTCGAACAAAAAAGCCAAATATAGATCAAAAGTTACACTTCAGCGCGAAACTGTGTACCTAACGCGCGAAATCACGCCGTATTTGTCGTACGTTACTGCCTCCTTAATGCGCGCAGATATGCATTTAACCCATTGTGACCAAAGCGAATAAGGTTTGTGCATAATTATGCCGCTAATAAGTTTATGTACCGAGTCCAATTGCTTCAAAACTGATTCATGCGACATATTTAGAATAAGTGAAAAAGGTGCCAGAAAGTTTAAACCAATAGATTGTAAGCCAATATTAAAAAGACAACATCGGCACTTGGGAAATGAATCTCTGTGTCGCGAGGTAATTTTAAAACATACAGGGTGGCTAAGGAGATGACGTTCAAGCACAAAATTTAGATACTTTATGATAAGGAGTATACGAATCACCCCCATGTACTACTCTGTCAAGAAAGTACCGGGAAAAGATCAATAATATACAAAATGTTTTTTATTCATCCAAATTTATTTTATCACCTTCAAAGTTTGCTCCTTTAGAAACGATACACTTACGCCAACGAATAATCCATTCATCAAAACATTTTTAAACGCTGCTTTCGGAATTGAGTTCAGTTCTCGCCGCGAATTCTCCTTTATGTCTTCTACCGATTAAAAACGGGTACCACGAAGTGGTAATTTGAGTTTAGGAAAAAGAAAGAAGTCAGCTGGAGCCATATCTGGTGAATATTGTGGTTGCTGGATGGTATTTGTTGAGTGTTTGGTCAAAAATTCGTTCACAATGATGGCCTTGTGCGAAGGCGCATTATCGTGGTGCAAAATCCAAGAATTTTCTTTCCACAAATCTGGCCTTTTTCGTCGAATTTGCTCTCTTAAACGCCGCATAACACTCAAATAATATTCGTTATTTACCGTTCGATCTTCCGGTAAGAATTCAGAGTGCACAACACCGCGATTGTCAAAGAAAACAGTCAACATGACTTTGACTTTTGATCGACTTTGGCGTAGTTTTTTCGGTTTCGGTTCAGTTGGAAGGCGCCACTCCGAAGCTTCTTGACTAGTTTGCATGTCAAACTCGTAAACCCACGTCTCGTCACCAGTAACAATGCGTTTCATGAATGTTGAGTTGGAATTGACACGTTCTACCATGTCCTCAGCGACTTTCATGCGATTGAGTTTTTGGAGAAAATTTAGATCTTTTGGGACTAGCCGAGCGGCAACATGTTTCATACCCAAATGATTAGTTAAAATGGTACGAATCGACTCGTGAGATACAGAAAGTTCGGCGGCTATCTCTCTCAAAGTTGAATGAGGATTTTCAGTCACTATTTCCTTCACTTTGCGATGTTAACTTCAGTTGCAGACGTTGATGGCCTACCAGAGCGAGGCAAATCTTTCATCACATCTCGACCGCTTTTGAACGCTTTGAACCACTCATAAGCACAAGTTTTTGATAAAATCGATTCACCGTAAGATCCCATCGGATCATGAGAGTAATGGAATAGAAAGTGCTCCTGTGTTTGCGCACACACTTGAGCACTATATGAGTCGGCCCACGATCGCTCGACGGAGCGCACGTATATCGTAGCCACACCATCGTCTCGGGCCTTCGTAGTGAACGTATGCTTGTGTGCATAGTAAT
Organism: Pseudoips prasinana; assembly: GCA_951640165.1. NCBI lineage: Eukaryota > Metazoa > Arthropoda > Insecta > Lepidoptera > Nolidae > Pseudoips > Pseudoips prasinana. Next base: position 37,650,096 of record OX621240.1, on the reverse strand, counting down.
ATTACCAGTGTTACTCAAACTATTTTCTAAATATCTAAAATGTTCGAGTGTGGTAGCTGTGGAACGGAACACACAGATGGACCAACCTGCAGTGTCTGCAAACTACATTATGATTTCCAGTGTTCAGGGGTCTCTGCATCAGGATACAGAAGATTGGGAGACAAGAAGAATACATGGAAATGCCCAAAATGCAAAACCAATCCACCTACAGCAACAACTTCTCCTTTGCCCAGTCAGTTGGATAGGATGCAAGAACAGCTCAACAACATCGCAATGAAGCTAGCAGTATTACCATCTCTAGTTGAAGACGTGAAACCCATCAAGAATGAGATTAACAGTATAAAGGACTCACAAACAATGGCACATCAACTCATTAGCGACCTTTCTGGCGTTTTCAAGCTTTGGACACCCGTGTAAAACAGGCCGAAACAGAGATACAAGTTATCCCATCTCTTAATGCCGAAATTACCAGACTTCAACAGGAGTTACAGGATAGGGACCAATGGGCGAGGGCAAATAACATTGAGATAAGAGGGATACCACAGACAAAAAATGAGAACCTTTATGAGATCGCACAAAAGATTGGTCAGGTTTGCGGACTTCCATTTAAGAAGGAAGACATAAACTACATTACACGCGTCCCAACAAAGGTGCCTAACATAAGCAAACCGATAATTATAGCTTTCAATAATCGCTACACCAAAGAAGATTTGATTGCGTCTGCTCGCAAACGTAAACAGCTCCAGTTATCCGATCTGGGTTTTAGCGAAGAGACCAGTTACTACGTAAATGATCACTTGACGCTGAGAAACAAATCACTACAGGGAAAGCTAGGATCTTGGCTAAAGAGAAGAGCTTCCAATACGTATGGGTTAAGCACTGCAAAATAATGGCCAGGAAATCCGATACGTCACCTGCGTTTTTTATAAGAAACGAAAAGGACCTTCTCAAAATAACATAAATACTCGGCTAAAAATATTTTGTCGTTTAAACTGTTATAACTTAACACCACACAGTTTGAGAAACGCACCAAATGCCATAGTCTTTTGTTTCCCTATTCATAGTAAACAAGTTTACGGATCGTCCAGTCGGTTATCGCAGGTAAGTCCGTTACACCTCAGGCAAATCTCGCCGGCCCAGCGCCTTAAACTTACCGTACTAAGGCTGATTATTGCATGTTATGTGCTCGTTAACGGATGCATTTATTTAGCAGATTTATTTGAGAACACATTGGATTGTACTCACTTTGTATTCAAATTGTTATACTTTTATATTACGCTATTCTGCAGCAACAATCACTTTCTAGATCGGAATACCTCATTTCAATTAGTGTTTTTAATTACGACCGGAACTAAAAACATAATTAACAACATTAAACAATGTCTAAGTCTTCTTTGGACTGGGTCTAGCTCACGTAGTATGTACAAAAAGCTATGTTTACAACATATCTTATATCGTTTCTACTTAAATATTGTAATAATTTATTTTTATAATATGACGATTGACTTCTGTTATTGTTTATTGTTATTTAATAATGGCTACCATTGATTTAAATATATATTACCAAAATACTCGAGGGCTGCGCACTAAAACACACTTATTTAAACGTAATTCACTTTTAAATTCTTATGATGTTATCTCATTGACAGAGACCTGGTTGCTCAGTGGTATTAGCGATAGTGAACTATTTGATAATAGGTATATTGTTTGGTGAAGGGATAGAAATTATGCGGCCACGCATGAGAAGTATGGTGGGGGGGTGCTATTGGCTGTTCGCCGAGACCTAATAGCAGTTGAGCGCCCGGCTTGGTCTTCATCTGCCGAAGATATCTGGATTTCAATCACATACAAAAATAAAAACGTGAGCAATTTCCCTAAGTCCATACACTTTTGCACTATATATCTTTGTAGCGAAGGGCAAGGTAACTCATTCAATACGCAATTGAGTAATTTCACTGACAAATTATCACATATAATAAACTCATGTCCGAACGACGTATTTGTTATCATGGGGGACTTCAACCTGAGTCGCGTCCAATGGACTTTTGACTGCAATGGTCGACTACAACACTACGGCCACTCAGGGGAGACTCAGACTTACTTTTTTGATACTTTGACCGAGTGCAACTTAACACAATTTAATTTTTGTCATAATACCTACAACAGGTTATTAGACTTAGCGTTTTGTAATTCTGACTTATCGGTGTCTGCATGTAATTGCCCACTAGTTCCCGAAGATCAACACCACAAATCCTTAAACATAACGTTAAAATTAATAAATTTCGAACCCCTACCAGTACAAAGTAGAAAAATGTATTTTTATGAATCAAGTGACTACAACAGAATCAACATAGCACTAAATGAGATTGACTGGGAAGATTGCCTGCTTAACATACGTCTAGAGGATGCTGTAGATCAATTCTACAAGTCTTTATATGAACTCATAAATATATATGTACCTTGTAAATTGCTTAAACCATTCAAGTTTCCGCCCTGGTTTAACTCCTCTCTACGGAAAGTTCTTAAAGAAAAGTTTAAATATCTCCAAAAATATAATACATATAAAAATAAATCAGACTATGAAACCTTTTCTTTACTCCGCAAGAGAGCTAAATTGTTAGAAAATGAATGCTATAATGCCTACCTCAGAAAATGTGAAGATTTAATTATAAATAATCCAAAAGTATTCTGGTCTTTTACCAAATACAATAAAATTGGTCTTAACACATTGCCTTCTTTTATGACTTACGATGACGCTACTGCGACCACTGGAGAAGAAATATGCCTACTTATTTCGGACTACTTTCAATCAATGTTTCTTTCTCCCTCCGCCCCTCTCAATACTCGACCTCTTCACCAAGCAAATTCGTGTCACAGTCAAGCAATTAGTGACATAGAAATTACTCCTGAAACGGTGCGAAGACTTCTTAGGACATTAGACATCACTAAAGGGGCTGGGCCCGATAAACTGCCCCCGATATTTATAAAAAATTGTTCAGAAGTGTTGACGAAACCACTTGTGCTGTTATTTAAACGCTCTATTAGTGAAGGCATTGTTCCAAGCATTTGGAAGTCTGCTTTTGTAACCCCGATACATAAAAATGGTATTAAAAATAAAGTTAAAAACTACAGGCCAATTTCAAAATTATGTATTTTTGCTAAGGTCTTCGAACGATTGGTTTTTTCACAAGTATATAATGCACTTTCGAGGTCATTCATTCAAGAACAGCATGGTTTCTTAAAAAATCGTTCAACAACCACCAATCTATTAACATTTATCGACTTCACTACTGACAGAATGGATGCTGGAGGACAAGTAGATGCCATTTTTACCGACTACAGCAAGGCGTTTGATCGAATAGATCACTCTTTACTGCTTGACAAGCTTTTTGCTGGCGGAATTCATGGTAACCTGTACAGGTGGTTCACTTCCTACATCGAGAATAGATCTCAAGCGGTTGCTATAAATGGCTACTCTTCACCATGGAAATACATTCCGTCTGGTGTGCCCCAAGGTTCCCTGTTAGGTCCCCTGTTGTTTAACCTCTTTGTAAATGACATAACCTCCTGTTTCAAACACTCTAAATTTCTTCTATATGCCGATGACATGAAAATTTTTAAGCAAATTCATAATATCTCAGACTGCCATCTTTTACAGCAGGATCTTCAGAGATTTGAAAATTATTGTGTAAATAACAAATTAGATCTTAATGTTGCTAAATGTCACTCAATAACTTTCTCCCGTAAGCTAAATTTAATTGAATTTAAATACAAACTTAAAGGTCAAGACCTAAATAATGTTAAAGAGGTACGTGATTTAGGAGTGATTCATGATAATAAACTAACATACGAAAAACACTTTGAAAATATAGTTGGGAGGGCCAACAAGTCCATGGGATTTATCAAAAGGTCCAGCTCTCAATTTAGTAGTATCAATCAAAGTACTAAAAATTCTTTACTGTTCATACGTGCGTAGCACCCTCGAGTATTGTTCTCAAATTTGGAACCCTCAGTACAATATTTACATCAATAGACTAGAGTCAATCCAAAGAAACTTTATGAGATTTCTGCAATTTAAATGTAAAAAATATGATAGCAATTATGAATCGAGATGTCGTAGACATTTACTACTTATATTAGCTACTAGACATTTACTACTTTTATTAGTATTATTTATATTTACTCTTTCTGAAAGACGCAGAATAGCAGACATTATTTTATTAACTAAGATAGCACAGAGCCGTATAGACTCTCCTCATCTTCTTTATAAAATTAATATTAAAGTTCCAACCAGATCCGTTAGACATCCTATTACCTTGCAAACTCATTTCAGTTCTACAAATTATAGACAAAATTCTTTTTTCAATAGATCTGCTAATTATTGATACGATTTTCCGGAATTTGATATATTTAACACTACGTCTCAAAAACTTAAATCTATTATTAGTAAGAACTGGTTTGGTGCTAATTCTAAATTCTAAACAAACATAATATTAATTTTACTTAACGAACTTCTCTCTTTCTTTCTTTTATAATAATTTTGTAATTGTATATTTTTATGCATACCAAGTTATATAGTCTGTAATATGTGGAAAATGTTAAATAGTTCTAAGTTATCCTTATTTGAGACTACATTAGATAATTGACACTGTAATTTTCCCAAATAAAATAAATAAAATAATATGTCCCGCGCAGATGGCTTATCTCTGTTGAGACTGGCCGCCGTGGCCGAAATTCGGCTAGGAGGACATTATTATATGATATTACTAAAACCAGCACTGTATTTAATATTAATAACAGATGCAACTCAAATTCCGCGCCAAAATGGAAAACAGTTGTGCCAATCTAACAACAACAAAAAAAAACTATTATTTGAATTTGGAACCATAAACAAATCATCCATTCCCGATACTTTTTTGACTGAATGTATGTTCTACGATTTTGCGTAGTTGTCGAGAATAATTTTTTTAATGTTTTTTTCGTAGATTTCACCTAACATCAATTATTGTTGATTTTCTCGTCCTGTTGACCATTTCTGGTTCAGTTTTTTTGTGATAACTAATTAACATAGTTTAACCTAATACCCTAAAAAGTATGGTTTATCTAATCATTACAGAACTGACTTAAAATTTATTCTAAAGTTCAAAATTAGGGTTTGAGCTCAGGACTCATAAATTTTTAAAGTAGGTATCAAAAAAATGCAAAATCGTAGAACATACATGGGGGTGATTCGGATTCTCCTCATCATAAAGTATCTAAATTTTGCGTTTGAACGTCATCTCCTCGGCCACCCTGTATAATTGACGGCACAAGTTACATTCACACTCGGAACGCCTTTTTATGGGGGGCACAAATATTGTCCTGCGCGAGAATCAAACCCGGGACACGAAGCGACCAAGTAACTGTCTTAACTGCTGCGTCACACGAGCAGTCAAAATGCAGTTTAAATTAGATTGGCACTGGTGACCTGTAATACAGGTTTGTACTAAACCTATCACAGGCACCAGTCTCTCACAAATGCTGGTTGCATATCTACATATATTCCCTAATTAAGTATGCATAATTTTTTTAAGTTGTTATGTATGTGAAATGTAACCAATTCTTGTGATGAGAGAAATAAATAAATAAATAAAATTGAAAATTAAAAAAATTGAGATCGCCAACTACTCCATTGTAATGTTCACTGTTCAGTAATTCTTTGTTACACTTTAATAGATATTGAACTCTAATGTCCCAAGGTCTCATAATCTCTAGTTTGCTCCAATTACCACGAATAGCGTCATCGCTCTCGAAGTAATTTAAAACCGCACGTAATACATTATAGCCTGTGTCTGCGAATCTCGTCTAACAAATCTGGACCCGATTTGAGACAATTGGGGTAGAGTTTTTGACAAACGACTTGGCGAGACCTATTCTTAAGTCTTTGTGCGAAAACTATCTTCACGCACGATTTCCTATCACCTTCTCTAAAACTGAACTGATTGCGATAGATGTGACAGTAATAAAATGACGTTGAAATAGGCTAAAGTTGATTATTATATATTTTTGTATAAGTAAGTTAGCAATCGATTTACATAAACGTGTGTACAAACAAATCAAGAAGTTGTTATCATAATATTGTAAGTACATACCAAAAATATTAAAAAAAAAATTGTTTTTGGTTTCTTCTTTATATTTATTTTATGTTGAGTCTAAAATCTTGTACTCACGTACCAAATAAAATGTAAAAAAACTTACCGAAAACAATAATGTAAAATAAAATTATTATTATTAAGAGCAGATGTTACAGACTATTATTTTTAATGGCAAGTTATAACTTAATTGCACTGAAATATCGACAGCGCGTAAACAATTGCTTATTCTTAACATCACAGGAGAAAAAATATGAATAAGTTTGTATAGGAAACCTAAAGATATAAGTAAGATTGAAAATAACATAAGATGAGATGGGATGAGATGGGACGAGGCGAGACGAGACAAGACTACGAGTAGATAAGAGATGAGATGACGTGAGATGAGATAAGATCTACTTATTTGCATTTAAAAGTGTCATTAGATGTTTTAAACATTTTAATAAGTTTATACCTAAATGTCTAAAATAAGCACTGGTATGCACATAAATACTACATGATTAAATATATTACTAATTTCATGCTAGAGCTGAAAACTAAAAAATAAATATTAAAAAAGTTCACACACAACATAAACATAACATTTGGTACAGACGCCAGCACATCAAGCTTCCCCAATCTGTCAAATTTCCCCATTCGAAAGTGAACCTCATGCTTTTGTGCTAAAGTTGAAAATCTATAAAAGAAATTTGACACATTGTGGTAGCTGGATTTGCTGGCTGTCTATACATTCTGGCATACACTAATTTCCTCTTAACTTACTACATTGATACTAGTGTTGGAACAATGGAAATCTTTTTAATATAGATATAGATTTTAATTAGACGGTCACCGTAGCCTAGTTGGTAGTGCTCTTACCTACGAAGCTGGTGGTCCTTCGAATTCGGGGTCCGAAGGATCACCAGCTTCGTAGGCAGGAGCACTAAGTGCAAATATTTGTGTGATGAACACGAATATTTGTTTCTGAGTCATGGATGTTTTCTAAATAAAATAAATAAAATAAAAATAAAAAAGGTTTTTATTCACGTAGACTTTAAAAAAGCGCTTGTAAATAGTCAGAACATGTTTGTAGTAATATAGTTGTATACATTAGATATTATTTCTAGTAACATAGATATTTAGGTACATCTTGTATGAAAACATTTATAAAATTTATTTTATTACAGAAATGATATTTAGCTAGCCCGTATCAAGTTATTGTCAAGAGATTATGTTTAATTATCTAGTTTAAGTCTAATATTTTTACTACATATTGTCAATGGTTCTGTCTATATTAAAGGTATTATTATTATGACGGACCTTGTGTTAATAACGACGGTCGCGCTTTAATGCTACCACCGGATCCAATGCGCCCCAACTGAGAAGACCCAGCGAAACAAACTCAGTGGGTTCATCTACTACCGGTTTCAACACGACCCAGTTGAGACGGTCCGGCGAAACATACTCAAGCGGGCATGAACACGGGATTTGGTCCAATTAGAGTAATTATTTAGTAGGCAAACACAATATATGCTCGATCGGTTGTCTGAATGCTTATTATTTTAGATTATATTTAGGTATACAAAAGAAAAACTTCGAAACAATAACATTATTCATTTTGAGACAGAGTCAATAATTTTAAATTAAGTATATGATAGCAATCATTTACAGATAGTTCACGTAACACAGCAGATCAGTCATGTCTATATGGCTACAAGATCTCCAGCGAGCAATGTGCAGGTAGGAAGTGAGAGCCAGACGTCTTTGTCATCGATGTACTCTTTAGTGGTGTAATAACCCCTAGCCATAAGTACACGTTTAATAGGTGTTTTAAAACTTGTGTCACGCAGATCAGTAATTTGAGTAGGAAGCTTGTTATAAAACCTAATACAATTTCCTAAAAATGATTTATTAGTTTTGCTTACTCTAAAGCCTGGCATGGCTAGTTTGTTTTTATTCCTAGTATTTATATTATGCAGTTCACTTTTCTTTTTATAATTATGAATATTTTTTCTAACAAACATTATATTCTGATATATATATTCCGATGGCACAGTAAGTATATTTATTTCTTTAAATAAATTTCGCAAAGAATCGCGACTTCCTAAACCATAAATGGCTCTGACTGCTCTTTTCTGCAATACAAAAATAGTACCTATGTCAGCCGCCGAACCCCACAGCAGAATGCCATACGACATAATGCTATGAAAGTACGCGAAATACACTAATCTAGCAGTTTGTTCATCTGACAATTGCCTTATTTTCCAGACAGCATAGGAAGCCGAACTTAATTTACCTGCTAACTTTTCATATTTCATTCATGTATATAAGTATTTATCTATCTATATAAGTATGTATATCGTCGCCTGGTACCCATAATACAAGCTTTGCTTAGTTTGGGGCTAGGATGATCTGTGTGACATTATCCCTAGATATTATTATATAAATTAATCTGTAAAATATCGTTTGCTTACTTAATAAAAGAGCTTTTCTACTGAAATTCATTTCAGCAATAAGTAGAATTATTTTCTCGAGTGAGTTAATCTTTCTTAGGGATATTAATTTGACTCCCAGGAAATTAATTATCATTAATGTACGGAATGCTTTAAAGTACCGTTATTGTTTTACTGAACTTTCTTTTAGTAGACATGGTATAGTCAAAGTCACATTAATGGAAACATTTTTATTGGAAAATGCTTATTACCTTTGAGAATTTAAGGTTTGTTGCTGTTATATAAATAATAATAATAATAATGTCCTCCTAGCCGAATTTCGACCACGGCGGCCAGTCTCAACAGAGATTAGGCATCTGCGCGGGACTTATTATAGTGCTCAAGTGTGTGCGCAAACACAGGAGCACTTTCTATTCCATCACTCTCATGATCCGATGGGACGTTACGCCTAGCGACACGACCGGAAAGAGGTCAGGCACAGGACTGTACTTATATACTGTGTTACCATGTATGGCACGCTGACTGTACTTAGTTTAGAGCTGTAGCTAGCTTAGTGATTCACGAGTGAATTTTAGTTTATGATACTGATTTTGACTGCACGTGTGGCGGAGAGGTTACGACAGTCGCCTCACCGCTTCGTGTCGCGGGTTTGAATCTCGCGCCGAGCCACTATCTGTGTGACCCATAAATAGTTGTTCTAAGTCTAGATGTCATTTGTGTCCGTCTATTTTTTTTTATAATATTTATTTATGTATAAGGTACAAGGTCATCTTATGAACTAGAACTGTGTCCCACAAAACAGTATAAGTATACTATTTGACTGTGGAATCAAGATAAAATAATACTATGCTAAAATGATTACATTTTTATACGGTGTTAATGTATTATATGTTTGTAAAGTACCCCGCGACACAGGGATTAAATGCCCTAGTGCGGGTGTTGTCTTCTTTAAAAAGAAAAAGTGATGGCAGTCACGCGAATTCGGACCTTACAAACATATATTTTATAGATAACCAAACAAATCTGTCATTGGTACAATTATCTACCTTATTGGCCAAAAAAAATGTGGAACCATTTAAATAAAGCGCGCTGAAATAAAAAAGAGTACGACTAACTTTATGGTTTAGGCTGATTTCAGAGTGAAGCGAGCGGCACGCGCCGGCGGCGGCCAGCGCGTCTCAACAGCGACGCGTGCGAGACGCGTCACTGTGAAACGCTAGCTGCCAGTAGAGGAGCTCGGGCAGCGCTGGCCTAGGGCGCGCGTGTCCCCGGCGGCGCGTTAGAACTGCGTGACAATGAAACGCAACCACTATCTAGTGTAATTATTGTAAGCGCGCGCGTTTGGACGGCGCCACTCGCCGGCGCGCCTCTGAAATCAGCCTTAAATGTTTCCGCAATTTGTCTTCATTGGTAATCATTTGGAAATTTTATTTTAAACTAGCTGTGCCCGCGACTTCGTCCGCGTGTTAATTAGCTTATTTTGTTTTTTTTTTGTTTTTTAGTAAAATAAATTACTTTTTCTAAAATAAAGTAGCCTAAGTTACTCCTTATTACATCAGCTACCTGCCAATAAAAGTCCCGTCAAAATCGGTCCAGCCGTTTCAGAGATTAGCCGGAACAAACAGACAGAAAGACAGACAAAAATTGTAAAAAATGTTATTTTGGTGTATGTACCGTACATATATTCATATTTATGTAGTAAAAACCGGTTATTTCAATATTACAAACAGACACTCCAATTTTATTTATTTGTATAGATAAATATGTTTATTTAATTATAAGTAGTTCTATTCTTTTTATATGTTGTGGACACGGGTCTCAATTGCGATAACGATTAAGGCAAATCAATTTGCCTTATATCCTATAAAAATGTGCACAAATCGCGAAAGTTTAAAAACATGATTAGTTCTATTCACTTTGATGACACTTATTATGGTTAGGGTCGCAACTAAACGCTACTACGTACAGACGCCGGCACATCTAGCTACCCCAATCTATCACATTTATTTTATAGATTTTCAACTTTATCACAAAAGTATAAGGCTCACTTTCAATTGGGGAAATTTGACAGATTGGGGTAGCTCCATGTGAGCTGGCGTCTGTACATAGACGCAGGGTATATACTAGAGAGGTTGTATACTAGAGGTAATTAACAGTATCACTCAGTCGTATTTGTCGTCTAGCGCTATCAACGTTGCAGTAATTATTTACTGCAGCATTTGCTGAGGTAGACGCCTTTCCTAGCTTGTACTGATAATGTTGCATGGTTCCAAATGAACTCCTATGTAAACTAAACGTAACTAGTTATATTGTCTTGGATGTAAACTAAGTTAAGTTAAGGATTATCTGTGCCTTTTAGGAATAAATTATTTTTTCTTTCTTTTTTACTCTTTACAAAATACAAGTACCTAGAATAAAGTAGTGGTTTACATAGTACAGCCGCCAGCACATCCAGTTTCCCCAATCTGTCAAATTTCTTTTATAGATTTTCATCTTTATCACATAAGCATAAGGTTCACTTTCAATTGGGGAAATTTGACAGATTGGGGTAGCTTGATGTGCTGGCGTCTGTACAAGCTCTGCTTAGTTTAGGATCAGATGGCCGTGTGTGAATAATGGGACAGTGTATTCACACATGGCACATTCATACATTATTATTATAAGTACATACTTTATCGAACAACAATTTACATCTATATACTATATGTAAAACTATAATATTGTAGATTATTTAGATTAGAAGTGAATAAAATAGTTTTCACCTTTATCGGCAGTCTCCAAACACAACCAAGATTTGAAATAGCGGCTTTATAGGCAGACTAGATAGCTTACATTAGCTTGACTAGATAGCTCACATTAACTCTACTATATAGCTCATATAACTCGGACAAAACACTATGAACAACTCCGTCTAACACATGGGGACCCCTAATTCCACAAAATCCAATTAGGTAAGTCCTACGTTTGAGTAAGTTGATTGCACAATTGATATAATTTGGTACGTATATTCTGCATATAACTTCCAGTAGATAAAGCTTCTAGTAACGTCAGCGTAGATTGATTGGGCTGTGCGAGAATTTAATCTGCTTTATCGAATGTCGAGCGAAGTCGCAATTATACGTTCGTCATTGAGTGCAACTACACGAACACTAAAACAGATATACCATCCAACATAATATACTATAATGTCATACGACATTATTTACACCACCATCTGATCCCAATCTAAGCAGAGCTTTTACTATGGAATCCAGAAAACTGATACACTACATATACTACTTTTCTTTTACATATAGGTACTACATCTTTATTACACCCAGGCTCAGGACAAACATACACGTTCATGCACACAAATATCCGTTCTGGGTGGGAATCGAACCCACGACGTGCGGCGTGATTACTTTTTCTACATTCTTTTAGCTTTGACGGTCACCGTAGCCTGGTTGGTAGTGCTCCTGCCTACGAAGCTGGTGGTCCTGGGTTCGAATCCCGGTAAGTGCAAATATTTGTGTGATGAGCACGAATATTTGTTTCTGAGTCATGGATGTTTTCTATATATATAAGTATTTATCTATCTATATAAGTATGTATATCGTCGCCTGGTACCCATAGTACAAGCTTTGCTTAGGTTGGGGCTAGGATGATCTGTGTGACATTGTCCCTAAATATTATATTATACTATATTATTATATTTTATCATATCCGACCAACTTGGTCCCCTTTTGAACATAATATAATTTTCATAATAATAAATACTTTAAGGATACGCAAGTTCTACAACCTCTTAATGTACTCCCTAATACCCATTGTGTTCAACCAATCTTGTACAAAATAACAACGCGAATACAGTAAAATAACAATTAGTACGGCAAGAGACCGAACATTCCATTAAAATTTTCGGCAAGGGTTGTACACATTGTAAACTCATTAGGGGTAAGCCGCGTTCACCATCAAACCTGAAAGCGAAAAATGATACCGTAATAAGAGAACTTAGCCACTAAAGCTCTAAACCATATTTTTCAGTACTTACATGCTCTTGCAAGACAGTTTTCGGCATTTTCTTAGAGTAAAAGTTGAAGTCGTTTCTCTTACCTGATAGTAAACAGCCTAAAATGGGCTTTTATAGAGCATGCGAACTTAAAGCTACAGTCATAACATACATTCTTTCATATGATTAGTTTGTATGATAGTGAATTAGCATGGTTGCAATGGTGTTGAATATAGTACCTATTACTACCCCCGTAACTAAACCAGATTGACCAATTGATCAAGTTGACTTTTATAACAGTATATTTGTTATTGATAAGAAAATACTCTTTATTGCACACCAATCTTTGTAATAGGTGTGAAATTTATAATAATAGATTGTTTCATCAACAGCAAAGTGAGTTTCAAGCATGAGTGTTAAGTCGGTGCGCGAACGCAGGCAAAGGCACTAAATTAACACGAGTGCATTAATTATTTAGGCTCCTATCATAAGTTCGAAAAATATTTGACCGAATTTCATTTCACCTAAAACATTTTAACTTTTATCGTTTTGTTTTTTTTATTACACCGAAGTCACGTCTGCTACTGTATCAGTTTACCTATTATCAATACGTTTTTACGTTACTCCGACATTTCATTTGTTCGAAAAACTTTTCACCGAAGTCACGCATAGCCGAAATAACATTCGTTTGAAGTATTATGTTTCCGAACATTCATTATACTACAAATTTAATTACCATATTTTCAGAAAGTTTGTGCACATTGTTTCATCTCTTATTTTTGCTGTTGCTGCATCATGCAAGTACGTATGAAATATGCAGCAGGCATGCAGCATGCAAGCAGTTATACAGCATGCAAGCAGGCATGCAGCATACAATCAGGCATGCAACACGCGTGCAACATGCAGCAAGCATTGTTTCTGTCACGGCTCCGGCGCTGCGGGGTTTGGGCGGGCCCACGCGAGCTTATCGTCGCAGATGGTTATAACGCTCACCAGCGCAGCTTCGGCTTGCTAAGCCTCAGCCGCGGTGGCGGTCCTTCAAACCACCTGCTCCTTAGCTCGCGGGCCGCCCTACCCCTCCGCGCCTACGCGGGCTTAAATTACACTCTAGGGGTAGGGCAAACAAGACTGTGTGGAGTTGGTTTTGCAGCGATTCGTTTCTGTCACGAAATTTTATCGTGCAACATTGACATTGACTTTTTATGACACTAATTAAATTTAATTTTGAATATACTACCAAGTATCCGTCTATAAATTTGTGACCAAAATCCAGTAATATGTTATTTTGGTGTGGTGAAAATATGGCAAATAAAGCATTTGGCAAATGAAAAAAGTTCAAAAAAGGCTTCGGCGGAAAGAAAAATGTTATTTTGTAAATTGGTGAAAAATAGTTCGGTAAAGTAATACCTATGACACTTCGATTATCTAATAATATGTCAAATACTGCACATAGCAAACAACACGTCGGTCAATAGTTTTCAGTAAAATGAAAATTGAACAAAAATAAATCGGTAAAGTGATCGGTTCCCGCATTAATTACTAGTGTTAACAAGGTATGTAATCTACCTTTCTTTCAACTGCCAATCTACCTACCGTGATAAAATATTCCTACGCAAAATAAAAACTCAAATTTATGTAAACAAAGTTTAATTCATGTTCTCCTCAAACATTTAAATCTTACATTTATTAAACGTACATACATACATACATACATAGACTCACGCCTGTTTCCCAGAGGGGTAGGCAGAGACAACGGATTTCCATTTGTCACGATCTTTGCATACTTCTTTTGCCTCGATTACTGTCATTATATTCTTCATACATGCTCGCCGGTTTAGGGTACTTCTGACCTGCCCTTTCTTGAGAACATCTCCAATTTGGTCAGAGAATGTTCGACGTGGTCTTCCCCTTCCGGTTGTCCCATTCACCCAGGCCAGGTATACTTCTTTTGTCAATCTTCTTTCATTCATCCTTTCTAAATGGCCAAACCATCTCAGCATGCCTTTTTCAATCTTTGTGACTACATCCTCTTTCACACCACAACGCTCTCTTACATCAGTATTTCGAATTCTGTCTCTCAAAGTCACACCACACATACTTCTCAGAGCTCTCATTTCCACTGCATTTATTTTACTTTCATTCTTTTTCTGCCATACCTAACTTTCACTTCCATACATTAAAGTTGGCACTAACACTCCATCGTGCACGGCTAGTCGGGCCTTCTTTGATACTTGCCGGCTACTCATAAAGGCGTGTAGTGCCCCATTCACTCTGTTCCCCGCATTTACTCTTCTAACAATATCTTTTTCATATTTCCCATCTCTCGTAAACAAAGTTCCCAAATATACAAACTCATTCACCTGTTCGACTTTCTCTCCTCCAATCACAATATCACACGCTGTCGTGTATTCATCCCTCTCAAATACCATTACTTTCGTCTTACCTACATTCATTTTCATCCCTTTCCTTTCAAAGGATTCATACATATTTGTTACCATCACCTGCAACTCGTCCGCCGATGATGCAAGTAAAACTTGATCATCAGCGTAAAGCAGACATTTGATGAGTAACTCATTCATCCTTACACCGCATTCACTTTCTTTCAAATCTTTTAAACAGCTATCCATGAATAGGTTAAACAACCACGGTGACGCTACACATCCCTGTCTAACACCCTTTTGGATGCTAAACCACTCGGTGTATGACCCGTTAATCCTCACGCAAGCTCTGGAATCCCTATAAAGAGATTTCAGTGCTTGAACAAGGTTGTCGTTCAACCCATACATGGACAGTACCGACCATAGTTCATTCCTCAACACTCTATCGTAGGCCTTTTCTAAGTCTACGAAGGCACAGTAGACCTTTTGGTTTTTGCCCAAAAACTTCTCTACTATACTTCGCAGAGAAAAGACCTGATCCGTGCATCCCATTCCTTTCCGAAAACCCGCCTGTGCATCCCATATTTTCGCATCGGTTTCTTTCACAACTCTTTCAACCAATACTTTTGCATACAACTTACCAACGACGCTGAGCAGACTAATGCCCCTATAGTTTTTACAGTCTTGCCGTGAGCCTTTCCCTTTGTAAAGAGGTACAATGACAGCCTTGCACCAATCACTTGGCACTTGGCCGGTGGTATAGCATAGATTGAAAAGGCTGTACAGCTGACTCGCTATGACGCCATGTCCAGCCTTCAGCATCTCGGAAGTTATCCTGTCATACCCTGGTGACTTACCTGATTTCATACCCTTAATAGCTTTCACAATCTCATCCATACCAATTTCATCTTTACATTTGTTCTCGTCTATACTTAGTGAACTACGTTCACTCTCTGTTACACCCCTTTCATACAAACTTTCAAAATACTCCTTCCAACGTTTTAACACGCATTCTTCCCCTTTCACTATATTTCCATCTTGGTCTCGTATGGATTTCAGTTCTGAGGTTTGAGTTATGCCTCTTACTGATCTAACGGATTTCCAGAAAAACTTAATGTTCGTCTGAAAATCCTTAGACAACCTTCTATCAAAATTATCCTTTTGTTCATTTTTCTTTTCGTTCACCACATCCTTTACAATTACTTTCATTTTCCTATAATCATTCCAGGCCCTTTCTATATCCTCATTCGTCGCCTTATTCATTCGTTCGTTTGCTCTGGTGGCTAGCCAGTCTAACCACGCTTTCTTCTTTTCACATACAACTTTTTGTACACTTTTATCCCACCAAATATTCTTCATCTTTCTTCCTCTTCTTCTCTTTATTACACCACATACTTCACCAGCTACACTCACCACACCTTCTTTGACTACCTTCCATAGCTCTTCTACTTCTCTTATGTCTTCAGATCCCTCAAACTTCTCAACCAACTTACTTTTGTACTCGTCTGCCACTTCTTCCTCTTGCAGTTCCTCTACTTTTATTCTCTCTAGTACACTTTTAGTCTCAGGGATTCGGTGGCGCCATCCTTTGGACAGACCACTTATTCGGCTCATCACCAGAAAGTGGTCTGTATGGATTGCGGTCCCACGATAGACTCTTGTGTCTAGAACATTCTTTCTCAGTCTTTCATCTACAATCACGAAGTCAATCATACTCTTTCTCACATTTTTCCTCTCTCGTGTAAACGTATGGATTCTTTTATGTTCAAACATAGTATTTGTAACACAAAGACCCCATTCCAAACATATCTCAAGCAGACTGTACCCATTCTCATTCTCACTCTCGTCACCGAATTGACCTAGTACTCTTTCAAAACCATCACGTTTTACCCCAACCCATCCATTAAAATCACCTAACATTATTACTCTTTCATTATACCGACTTAACCGCAACACATCTCTCAGGGTCTCCCAGAATGCCTTTCTTTCCTCTTGTTCTCGCTGTATTACAACTGCACCCATATCTACAGGAGCGTACACTCCTACTAGGAAGATACGGGTCATACCAACTTTCATTCTCAACCACATTACTCTTGCATTCACGCATTCGAACTCAGTCACACACTCAGACATACTTGTGGAAAGAATGAGACCCACACCTTGGCAAGCTCGGGTGGTGTTCGGTACTCCAGACCAATACGCCGTGTATAGTCCGTGGTTTGTAGTATCACACCCTTTCCGCTTCGTCTCATTCACACACAACACATCGATCCGCTTTTCACTCATCAGCTGACATACTTCGTCCATCTTACCTTCTATTCCTCCTCCAACATTCAACGTAGCAAAACGGCTCTCCGTTGACCACTTTTCGCCTCTCTGGGAAACGAGACGTGACGGGTGGCGGACCACGTCGCCGACGTTTATTAAACGTGCGGTTATTAAAAGTGATATCCCGCGATTTTTGCGGCAAAAACTATTGTTAACAATTTAATTTGCAGCCGTTTCTATACTTTGTGGAGTTGAATTCATATTGCTATCGCTTTCTATTTCAATTTTTTTAAACTTTTCTTGCTTAATGTGAAGTATCAAAGTTTGAAAATGTATGTTTACGTAATGGGCGCATTTGTTAAATGTGTTCTTTTTTTCACCTAGTCGGATTTATTCAACCGATTTTCATTTTATGTCAAACTTAATAAATAATGATACTAAATACAAAATTAAATACCGTGCATTAGCGAAAATCTGTGTAAATGTTATGGTGCTGAGTACAATGTGGGGTTATCTGATGTTTTGACAAAAGTTACATATTATTTTTATATATTGTGGACACCGGTCTCAATCGCGATAACGATTTAAGGGAAACCATTACCTTTAGGTTACCCGACGTTTCGGCATGGATTGCACCAGCCGTGGTCACGGGTCGACTGAATCCCATTAAATCCTTAAATCGTTACCGCGATTGAGACCCGTGTCCACAATATATAAAAATAATATGTATCTTTTGTCATTTACACAGATTTTCACTAATGCACTGTATTTAATATTATTATTTACTTTTGTTAAGTTTCACATAAAATGAAAATCGGTTGAATAAATCCGACTGGGTGAAAAAAAGATCACATTTAACAAATGCGCCCATTACGTAAACATACATTTTCAAACTTTGATACTTCACATTTATCAAGGAAAGTTAAAAAAAGTAAAAAAATCGCGAAAGTGCAAAAACATTAATACATATTATTTATCTAGTTGTATGTCGTCAAATGGTATTTCGTAAATCACGGTCTAACTACCAACCAAGTTTATACTGTATAGTGTTTTGTTTTTCTTATTTGAATATGAAAAACACTTTAGTAACTTAACCTTCAATGTGTACTTCAAAACGAACTCTACCTACTCCGTTTTGATAAGAACCGTCGCCAATAGGCCAAAATTGAAATAATAAAAGTATATTGAATTTGCTCCATCTACGGAATTAGACTACAGCCTACGAAACGGGTGGCGAGAACGCGGTATTGAGTTCCCCATGCCGGTGTAATTGAAAAGAACTGTACACTGTTTTCGGCAGCGTGCACTACGTACGATCCCACGACGTGATATGGTGACCATATTTACGTCGGTAAATACTGCCATGTGTCTTAAGCCACTAAATATTTGTTTATTGTCTGATGTGATAGATTCCTTTTATTTAGACTGTTGTAAGTTGCGCTCATGGATAGATACTCTTAGGTCCGCTAGCGAACAGCGCGGTTATGCAACTCGGCTCGTGATAAGTCCATAGATGGGAAACCACCAAAGTGGTTTAATTTCCGTTTAAGTTGTCGGTCTGGGCTAGAGATGTAAAATGACTGAATATGACTAGTCGCAATTGTCATAAACCTTAAATGACCGGTCATTTACTGTCAAATTCAGTCAATTTGACTCAAATATGAATGTCTATTCTCGACTACCACCCAATTATTTATTTATTTGGGCACCCAATTTATTTGCAAGTTTAAATGAAGCAACGTTTTATTTTGTATTATATCATGAGAGGATAAGACGACATCAAAGTCGATGCGCGAGGCGATAAGACGTTGCCATTTTGTCTTAAATGCACGCATGATTAGAAATGTAAAATGATTAACACTATATAATAATACTATAAGTCATAAAAACCACTTTTTTGTTTCAATTACGAATTTGTAGACTTTTATCAACGACAAAAACTTAAAAGGTACTAAAATATTACTGAAATCAAATTAACTTAAAATTACCATTTTTGACAGTTAATGACCATTTTGACCGTAAATGACAGTCAGTCTAATTCAGTCACTTTAGTCATTTTCAACACTAGTCTGGGCTGTGGCCGTTAGACAACAGTCGTTAAGCCATGTCAGAGGGCTACTAGGCAGCTTGAACTACTCTGACACTAGAGTAACCACTGTCCATAAGTAAGAAAGTAAATTTCGTTTTGGTACTAGACGGTCAAAGTTATTTTTGCAGATATATATTTGGATGGCACATGATAATAATTAATGAGTGGGGTACAACGTTAGATACCTATTGTCATTACTAGATTTGTTAAATTATTCGCCACTAAAACTCGAAATAGTAAAACTTAACATCATTGTGAATGCACTTTTAGAAGTCGTGTGAATATTTGAGAAGCATCACAATGTGGAGCAGGGCCTCGGTAGTCGCGTGCAGCAGTACGGTGAGTGTTGTGGGTTGTCCGAACTTTAAGTATTGCCTCAAATAATCGTAACACACGACTCGTTAAAATATATGTTAGTTAGTAACTAACATATAGTTTTAATAAATAACATCAACTCTCCATGTTTGCGGTTTAGAAACCTTATTAAATATAAGAATATTTATTCAATTATTATGTGAAAATAAAGAAATACATATTTAAATAATTAACATAACTTTATAAGAAACAGAAAAATATCAGCTAAATTAACTATAATAACTAACTACTATAGCTAAGTTATATGGCGTTTATTAAATTAATTTAAACATCAAAATACAAAATCAATATGTAGTGTTAATTCCGCTAATTGTCAGTTTAATCATGCCGGGATGCAATTTGCACCGCCCTCCCGCCCGCAAAAATATGCACATGCAAGAAGGACAATATAAAAAAGCAAATTACATGCGCCAGTACGATACCCAACAATTGCATCCCGGCATGATTAAACTGACAATTAGCGGAATTAGCACTACATATTGATTTTGTATTTTGAATGTTATGGATTTCCGCATAGTAACGCCTGATTCCATTACTTAATTTAAACATAATACAATAAAATATAACTTGGGGCAACTACTATCTGATCCCAAGCTAGGCTGAGTCTGTACTTTGGCAACCAGACAACTGATAAACATACTTATATATTTTTAATACATACATATTAAAGTAATTTACATACATACACAGAACAAATAATCGTGCTCATTAAGCAATGAAATTAAAACAAAACTTAAAGCTAAATTGTGAAGCAAGGCGTATTACAAAGTTTCTGACTGTGTTAATGATAAAACTCCCCCGGGGGAGAGTCTCAGACGTTCAGTGCACGGCGGGGGCACTGGTGAGATCGTTTACGAATACCCAGAGCCCCTGCTACAGGCACTGTGAGGCTGGCTACCGTGGTGGTTTTAGTGGGTCGGCCCTACACAACGTGCGAATGGCATTACCACCACGTAAAAAAAAAGGACATATACTTCTGATCTGGCCAAAAGAGGCTAAAAAAACTTATTCAAACTAGCAATAATAATACTGTTCTCCTCATGCTATCTATTCTTAAAGTGTTTATTTTGTATTCGTAGAATTCAAAGCAGAAAAGGCATTAGCATGTTTATGAAATCAGCCAGAGTTCTTAATTTATTTTCGGTTACCCTTTGAAAATAATTTCGGGTTTTTAATTGCACATAATATTAGCATTGATGAGAAGATATTTTGGAAATGGTCCGTAAAGCTGTGTATAGAAGCTATATTCAAATTTTCCGGATCAAATTGTGGCTAGTCACAATGGAAACCAGCCGCCATAGCCGAAATTTCAATTGTTAGATATAATCATTTCTGACTTATCTATACTCTATACAAATAAATAAAATTGGAGTGTCTGTTTGTAATATTGAAATAACCGGTTTTTACTACTTAAATATGAATATATATACGGTACATACACCAAAATAACATTTTTTACAATTTTTGTATGTCTGTCTGTCTGTTTGTTCCGGCTAATCTCTGAAACGGCTGGACCGATTTTGACGGGACTTTTATTGGCAGGTAGCTGATGTAATAAGGAGTAACTTAGGCTACTTTTGTTTTAGAAAAAGTCATTTATTTTACTAAAAAACAAAAAAACTAATTAACACGCGGACGAAGTCGCGGGCACAGCTAGTTAAACTATAAAATACCTCAAACTTAACCGTTTTTAAGTTATTGCACTTTAAAATGTTTTTACTAAAATTGGCCCATTTTATTCAATTTTCCATGTTTTGTGGGTCAAATTTATTTGCTTTTGCTATTTTTATATAATAATAATATCTTGGGACAATGTCACACAGATCATCCTAGCCCCAAACTAAGCATAGCTTGTACTATGGGTACCAGGCGACGATATACATACTTATATAGATAGATAAATACTTAAATACATAGAAAACATCCATGACTCAGAAACAAATATTCGTGCTCATCACACAAATATTTGCACTTACCGGGATTCGAACCCAGGACCACCAGCTTCGTAGGCAGGAGCACTAGGCTACGGTGACCGTCAAAAATAGAGGTATGGTATCAACCATACCTATATACCATACCTCGGTAACTATTTTCATAAATAAATTGGGATAAAATGCACATGCACAACCGTGTGCGCAAATATAGGTCCACATTTTATTTGCTCAATCTCATGATCCTATAAATAAATAAAATAAATAATAAAAAAGGTTTTTATTCAGGTAGACTTTAAAAAAGCGCTTGTAAATAGTCAGAACATGTTCGTAGTAATATATAATTAATTTATAATTATTTCTAGGCACATATAGATATTTAGGTACACGGATTGTAGGAAATAATTAACAATAAGATTTATTTTATAACAGTAACGATATTTAACTAACTTAAATTAAGTTATTGTCAAGGATCATGGGTAGGTTTAATTATCAAAATTTGAAATTTTAGCAATATTATTACTACATATTGTCTAATGGTTCTGGCTATATTAAGGTACGAATTAAATGTTATTATTATGGCGGACCTTGTGTTTATAACGACGGTCGCGCTTTAATGCTACCACCGGTGCGCCCCAACTGAGAAGACCCAGCGAAACAAACAACAAGTCTAGGGCAGCTAGACGATACGTCCGGAAAGAGGTCTTGTACAGAACCAACAGCTTTACGTTCACTTCAAAGAACAGAGGTAAAACTTTCAAAGTCTGGGTCGATGTATACTAAAACGATAGCTGTCTGACATGAGTTACATAATTGTAGGTTTATTAGTCAGATAGTTTATGCTCTTACTCGCCTGTATAAGCTGGTAAAGCAGTAAAACCCTCCTAGGCTAACTATTGACGACATATAAAAATATGAAAATACCTCGGAAGATATGAGCACCCTCAACAGTCAGCATGTGATCGTTAAAGACGTTCGACGGTCACCGTAGCCTAGTTGGTAATGCTCCTGCCTACGAAGCTGGTGGTCCTAGGTTCGAATCCCGGTAAGTGAAAATATTTGTGTGATAAGCACGAATATTTGTTTCTGAGACATGGATTTTTTCTATGTATTTAAGTATTTATCTATCTATATAAGTATGTATATCGTCGCCTGGTACCCATAGTACAAGCTTTGCTTAGTTTGGGGCTAGGATGATCTGTGTGACATTGTTCCAAGATATTATTATTATTATTAAGTTAAGCAGTGGTAACACGGTACTTCTATAGATATGGACTATAGATGGGCTACCGCTAATGTCAATTTAGTCTAATCTTTTAATTGGGAGTATTACAAGATTAGATTAAATTGACTTATTTTAAAGTCCTTGTCAGCCTTGTTCACTTTTTTATCGTGTGCACAGTGGTTACCCTAGTATTGGATCCGGTGGTAGCATTAAAGCGCGGCCGTCGTTATTAACACAAGGTCCGTCATAATAATAATACCTTGATATAGACAGAACCATTGACAATATGTAGTAAAAATACTAGACTTAAACTAGATAATTAAACATAATCTCTTGACAATAACTTGATACGAGCTAGCTAAATATCAATGCTATAATAAAATAAATTTTATAAATGTTTTCATACAATGTGTACCTAAATATCTATGTCACTAAAAATAATAATGTATACAACTATATTACTACAAACATGTTCTGACTATTTACAAGCGCTTTTTTAAAGTCTACGTGAATAAAAACCTTTTTGTTGATGTTAAAGCTGGTTAGTACACAAAATCATCATAATGTCAGAACTTTTCTACTTATTAGCGGCACCCGACGATTTCTTTCAAAGTTCAGCTGAAAAAAATGGGGCGTTTTAATTACCGCCAATTTAATATAATTGCGTAACACCAAACGAAAATTATTTACTCTTTTGGACTTGTTTACTAACTACGTGCTCTGAAAGAATTCAACCGAAGTACATTTGAAAAAGACCTTGTCGTAATAAAACACGTCTAGTCGACCTCTTCTTTCACCTGAACTGACCAGGACGACCAGATTGACTTAATAATGCTAGTACCTACCTGAAGCGTGGTCTGTTCCCTGCCTTGTTGGTCTAACCACAGACAATGAGGTTTTAGTTTCAAATATCGGGTTAGGGCAAAAAAGTCATCGAAAAACGAAACGAAAAAAAATATAGAAAGGTTTTTACATCGATATTAGTAGCAGCCCTGGAGTGGGTAGTATTAGACGCCGTGCCTTGAGCTAGATTTATCTGTTGACTAGCATGTTGCTTAGTGACCCTAACTGCTAAGCCAGAGGTTGTAGATTCGATCCCCACCCAGGACAAAACTGTTGAGCTCGATTATTTGTGGTGTCTGGGTATAATTTATTTATAATATGAGTATATTTATAAATATGTAGGATCCGGGAGGGCCAAAAACGGTATGTCAGGGTTTGGAGTTCCCATGTTGCTGGGATTAAGTAGCCACAATTAACAAACAAGGTCGATTAATTTACACACTAATTACAATATTACAATGATTGCAATTACTTAAAATAAAGAAAGTAAAATGGAGACGAACAGTATCTTAATTCTACGTTCGTACAGTGGCAATACAACCACCCGAATAGCGTATTGTCTAGGCAATATTGCTATAGCATCGGGTATCGCGTCAGCAATTCCACGTATGCAATATACAGTGCTAGACTGTACCAAGTAGACCAACAGTTCTGTTGGGAGCAGAGCTCTTTATCGAGTCTAATCCGAAGATAGACTGCCTGTACCTTCGTTCGCGAGTCGTCTCTGTTCACCCCTTCTGGGGCGAACGAGGAGTCGGTAACGGGGCTGTGCCCCTCGTCCGAGGTTTCCGTCGCATGCCATGAAGATGGCACGGTCTTTGGGGCGTGAGGCTTTGCTCACTAGGGTGAATATCCCGCTTGGGGATTGTGCGTAGCCCTTTGGCTGTTCATTAGTCCGTGGGGTACCTCTTCCCCGGTCCGCCTCCCCGCCAGCTGGGCGGTCAGGTCCTGCCGGGTGAGACGCCATGTGGCGAGGCCCAGCAAGGCCGACCTGCGACACGGCGGCAGGGGGGAGGGGGGGGGGGTTCCCACGTAAGACTAGGCGATGTTATGCGGCGTCGCTGTCCCCGCCTCTCTCGCTCTCGGAGTTCTGGCCATGGGTCACCCCCGGCCGCTACCGATTCTCTGGCCGCTTCTAGCCTTTTCCTTAGGTTGTTTAGTTTTCGTGAGCGTGTGGTTGCTCCTTGTGGTTGCGGTGCTGGTGGTACAGGGGAGTTTCTCCTGGCGCTCCGCAAGGTATTCGGAGTTCCCACTAATGTGGGTTGGGCCTGTAGCGCATCCGTTTGGGATGTGCTTTGGACGCAGTCGGAGAGGGGATGGGCCCCTTTCGGCCTGCGTCGCTTTTTCCTCCTTTTTGCCTTCTTGGCCTTTGGAGGGTGGATATTGGGGAGGTTAGCCGCAGCCATGAGGGTAGTGCTGGGCGCCTCTCCTCTTGGTATCGGCACCAGTTGAGTGATGGTCTGGGGCGGGCGCGGTCTAGCCTTGATGGCGACCGTGCCGGCCTTCTTATTGCGTAGTTCGCGCTTGTAGGTAGGGCACCTGATGCTATTGGCCGGGTGGTCGCCATTGCAATTGGTGCAACGAGGCGCGCTTCTCCTGCCTCGGGATGGGGCACTCCCTCGCGAAGTGTGGTCCGCCGCACCGAACACAGGCGAGCGGGCGGTGGCACATGTGCGATGAGTGCCTGAAGCCTTGGCAGCGGTGGCATTGAGCGGGGCCCCTCTTCCCCCGCCATGGTTCTATGCGGATACCGGGCATGCAGAGAATCTCTGAGATTTCGTATATGCCCGGCAATACGTTGGTCGTCTGTAACAGTTGGCAGTAGTAGACGCAGCCCGGTCTGCCGTGTCGGGCTCATATCTCTCGGACGTATTCCGGCTCGAAGCCTTTGTCCTTCTATCGCGGCGTCCCGTGTGAGGCCACGGTACACGTCGATCGGGCGGGTATGAGGGTAGTTCGACATTTTTGTTAAAAGGCGTTCCGGGCGGACTGCCGGTGTTGGAAACGCGCGCGCTGTGGGCGCGGGCGCTCTGATCGGCCGTACCGCACGAGTAGCTGAGGCGCGTGGAGTCGGGGGTACAGCTGGGGCAGGCGGCGGCTTGCCTCTCGGCGTGTCATCCCGACGCGGTGACGCGGGCTTCCGTGGGTTGCGATTAGTTGACGCGGGTTGTGGGTAGGCGCGGCTCTCGGAGCTCGACCGAGTCTGTGAGGACCGGGGAGCTGCGTGAGGTTCAGCTCTCGACCGCGCCGTCGGCGGCGCGGGAGCCAATTGATGCGCGGTGGGTTTCTGATCGCCGCGTGCAGCGAGCACGGGCGCCGCGGGGCTCAACCTCCTCGCGGGGGGAGCCGAAGGGCTCGACCCCCTCGGGGGGGGAGCCGCACCACGGGGATCACGGGGGGGCGATCGAACGAATGTCCGAGACGCGAACCCCTGCGACCCATTGCCAGAGCTCGGTCTGGACGGACGGATTTGGAGATCGGCGGCAGTCGGTGCGGTTACTTGGCCCTGTGAGGGGCCAGGCTCGTCGCGTCGCTGCTGCGGACTTTTCTTCTTCGGCGGCATGTTGGTAATAATTGGAGGTAATCCACTGTTCGTGAACCCCTCGCGACCTCTGGTGGCGAAGCCAGGAAGTCGACGAGGAGGTCCGAGCGAGGCGCTGGTGTTGCGGCTGTCGTAGGTGCAAGCACGTCCGACGCGGTTCACGAGGCGAATCCGACTGCCTGTACAAGCTAGTGCGAGCTCTTATATAGTGGTAGGCCACGCCTCCCACTCCCTCCAAACAGCTCTGTTCAATGGCGTAGGGAAATCCGTCACGCGTTTACTCGATACAATTTACAAAAAGGATCTAAATCCATATAGTGTAACTATTACAATTTTTCAAATAATTTAACAGGAGTTATCGTGAAGTTATAACAGTTGTTTTAACAACTATAATCTAATTACAATATCAAAATATACGCTCAACAATGTTTTGTACAGTACCAACTAAATGTCGAAATTAGTTGGCGAATTTAATTTTTAACTATCTCCGACAAATATATAAGTATGTTTATCAGTTGTCTGGTTGCCATAAATAAGTCTCCTAGTTTGGGATCAGATGGCAGTGTGATAGTTATCTTATTATTATTATTACTTACTTATTTATATTGCTGTTATACTGCGTATTATACTTTTTTTTTTAGGCAGGGGGAATGCCTTCGCATGCCACCCGCAAAAAGTGTCTGCGGGTGGGTATGTCGGACTTGCACCGACTAAACCTACCTGCCGTGGACTTCTCCTGGCGCCTGATGGGGGAGTCCCGGGAACGCGGGTATGCTGCTCCGGTACCCCCCTAATACTGCGTATTATACTGTTAACATTATGGTCCCCATTATACTGGTAAGAGACACTACAGTAGTACAACACATAATTAAGTTCGGATTTTAAAATAAATATAGTTACGACTAGGTCCATAAATTTAGATAAAAAATATAATAAGTCACGAAAACATAAATATCCCTAAAACATCGAAACTAAGTTTAAAACTAATGAGCCAACTATAGTGATAAAAAATAACTTTTATTTCCAACTTTATTTGAAAATTCCTCGAATACAATTATAACGCTGAACCCTTTTGGAACTTTCCGTCGGCGTCTGGCAGTAATTACTAAAAAGAGTAGTGACCTAATAAATAGAGCCTATTTTCTGGAGTGTGTCGGTTAATTTATTTTCTTGTAGTTTCTCGTGATATATGTTTTAGCTGTAAAAAGTAATCTATCAACTACGTTACAGTATAGTGGATGGATGACACAGATGTATAGATAATTGACACTAGATACTAATAAATAAAATGGATATGTCACCGGAGATTAGTAGATTCAAGGTTGTCGCTCGAATTTTCACCATCGTATATTGTAGTCAGTGTGTTTACTTTTTACGATTTAAATGAAGGTCTAAGATCAAATTGCAAATCTAATTAAGTTATAAACTTTGACACAATGAATCAAGCATAACGAAACGTGACAAAGTACATAGATTTTCAATAACAAAGCTACAAATATACACGGATGTAGCTACGAACGCGCGTCGATTTCAATATTCGACCGCACTGGCCGGCTGCTGCTACAAAAGTGACGAGCGCGCCGCTCAACCGGTGTATCATGACTCCATCGAGCGCCGGCAGATGGCAGTGGCGTTGCGAGCATAAATCTATTGTCAATCGTTAACTCCGTATAGCGCTGACAGATGGCACTAACGTTCCAAGGATGACTGGATTGCGACAGATAAATATCCGGGACATAGCACACAGCGCCATCTATCATCTAACAGCCCAAATTAAGTGAAGTTTGTATTATGGAGAAGAGACGAGATAACGGATAATAATAATATCCTGGTTTAATAACCTTGTTGGTCTAGTGGTAGCGTTGAAACATAATAAGGTCTAATATATTACGGTCCTGAATGCAAATCCCGGGTGTGTCTGAAAAATTATAGTAATATTGGGATATTTTGACGGTCACCGTAGCCTAGTTGGTAGTGCTCCTGCCTACGAAGCTGGTGGTCCTGGGTTCCAATCCCCGGTAAGTGCAAATATTTGTGTGATGAGCACGAATATTTGTTTCTGAGTCATGGATGTTTTCTATCTATGTAAGTATTTATCTATCTGTATAAGTATGTACATAATTATATCGTCGCCTGGTACCCATAGTACAAGCTTTGTTTAGTTTGGGGCTAGGATGATCTGTGTGACACTGTCCCTAGATATTATTATTCGTACTAAGAAAGACTATCAGTAGTCGGCGGTATAACTTGCACCCAGAGACCGCATAAAGCCTCCAAAACCAGGGGACCTACCGCCTTAGTCACCGATCATCATGATCATGATCAGCGTTCAAATAGATGAAGGTTAATGACTAAATCATTCATTCAATCGGTATCAACGTTAATAGCCGATCCGAAGCCGATTGAACGAATGATTTAGTCATTTATAACTTTCTTCTATTTGAACGCTGATCTCCAGCCTTTTTGACCTTTTTCCAGTTATATCGGATCATGAGAGTGACAGAGTGAGTTCACCTGTCTGCACACACAGTTTTGCTGTACAATATATTTCGCGGAGTCTCCATTGAGATTGGCCGCGATGGGCGAAACTCGACGACAGAAGACTTTACAATTAATCTTTTTGCACTATTTGTAGTATGAGGATATATTTGATGTGGCTGTTTAAGTTGAAATTGAAACCTGCACTATTGTCCACGTACTATTATATTGACTGTTTAAATTAAGGTATTATAATTGACAATTATCAATTATTTAGTTAGTTAGTTTAAGATAATTTGACATTTTTTATTATATATTATTTAGTTTAAGCTTAAATTATTTTGTACGCCTTCTATTGGCAAAACATAGCGAACATGTATTTCTATTTATCATCTTCTAATGTACTTATACCTATGTTTACAAAAATAAAGATTATGATTATGTTTTATCGGTATAAGAATCAGTTAAACCATTTCGAAAACGGCAAGAATTAATGCCTAGAAAAACTAGTGCCACAGTAGGTACATAAATCAGTATGTAGGTAAGTTGTTTTATGCAACATCACTAGGTTCCAGCGGTTAGATAGCAGTCAGTAGGTTAAGCGCAGTAATTAGTCGGGCACGACGTGGCACCGTGGACCTGACTAATTAATTTATTTGAGAAAGTGCCACAGAATGGCTGTGTTTGAACTAATATTATAAAGAGAAAGATTACATATTTTGGAATTATCCTGTTGCTATGTGGTGACGGTGGCGAATATAAAATAAATATAATAAAATAAAAAAGATTTTTATTCACGTAGACATTAAAAAGCGCTTGTAAATAGTCAGAACATGTTTGTAGTAATATAGTTGTATACATTATTATTTCTAGTAACATAGATATTTAGGTACACTTTATATGAAAACATTTATAAAATTTATTTTATTATAGCAATGATATTTATCTAGCTTCAATATCAGAAGGCCCATAGTGAGTGACTCACTATGGGCCTTATCAGGCGGCTCAAGGTCACCCAAAGAGCAATGGAAAGGGCTATGCTTGGAGTTTCCCTCTGAGATCAAATCAGGAATGTTGAGTTCCGCAGGCGAACTAAAGTAACCGACATAGCCGTAAGAATTGCCGAGATGAAGTGACAGTGGGCAGGGCACATAGCTCGTAGAGCCGACGGCCGCTGGGGCAGAAAGGTTCTCGAGTGGCGACCACGAACCGGAAGACGCAGCGTGGGCAGGCCCCCTACAAGATGGACCGATGATCTTGTGCGGGTCGCTGGAAATAGCTGGATGCGGATAGCGCAAGACCGGCAATTGTGGAGATCTTTGAGGGAGGCCTTTGTCCAGCAGTGGACGTCTTTCGGCTGATATGATGATGAATATCAGAATATCATCACCCCATCTCATCCCGTGGGGGTCGCAGAAGTCAACCCGAGGGAGTATCTACCAGATGATGGGCAGCAACGTCACCCTGTGTACTATAGCCATCATAATGCGATCGCCAATCAAAACTGAATCTATGCGGGGGGCCTTTTTCCAGCAGTAAACGTCTTCGGTGACGATCGATGACGATTAAAGGAATCCCGCGAGTGAAACAAAAAACAACGTAATATGCATTGACCTATATGTATTCTACTAGACGCGTAATCCCATACTGAGAATTTGCTCACTGCATTGCAGCGCCCGCGCTGCAAATCAGTCAAAATTTTTGCCGCCGCGCCCGCGCGCCTCACCTCGCGCACAGCCGGACTGGGACAGAGTTTTTATTCGAAACAGCAATATAAGTCAATGCTAATATGTTATCACGATCTTCTTGTTCGACCACGAAAATAACAATATTATGGGATGTGTATTGGAGGTAATACGAAACCTCGATTTTACTGATTTTAATATGGTTGACACGGGTCGAGGAGAGCGTGACGATGTCGGCGGTAGCAATTCCTCTTAAATAATAATCATACTATCCTGGGAAATTATTCGCACACGGCTATCTGATCCCAAACTAAGCAGAGCTTGTGCTACAGAAACTAGATAACTGATATACTACATATACTACTTTTCTTTGTAAATACTTACTTATATAGATTACACACAGACTCAGGACAAACAGACACGTTCATGCTACGGTGTGAAAAGTAAGCATCTACCAACCACTTTTTTTTTTTTTTTTTTTTAACGTGACGCGTGCAGTTAGCCTTACGGCTTTTACTGCTTCACCGGGCAGTAGGGGTGAGCGTGGGCTCTAACCGGCCTAGCAAATGTAAACTACAAACTAAGTACCCGCGCCGGAGGGCACCCCCTGTGGGGTTCGAACCTCGGCTCTGGGCGGATACTGACGGGGAGAGGGCCTGAGATCATGATATTTAGGGAGTTTAGTGCAACTTTCGCTCTACGTTAATGACATGACGCGGCCCCCCGTCCGCGTTGAGGGGGGCTTTTTATCGGTACGATATGCAAACTAACTACCAACCACGCCAACTGGCCAGTCAATATATATTAGTGTCGTCGCCTAAGCTACCTGTAGCAGCGCGGAATGGTGGGGCCGTGATCTGCGTCCCCGCGCCCGCCCCCGCACCCGCCCCCGCACTAGCCCTCACCTTGCGCCAGCTTTGGTCTCCACTCCACTGGACTTACTTGCCTTCCACGCGAGCCAGGGAACGGGCACGTCTTATTGTTGTAAATTTGACGGATTTCTTCGGGATTTCCACGGATTGTAGGAAATAATTTACAATAAGATTTATTTTATAACAGTAAAGATATTTAACTAACTTAAATTAAGTTATTGACAAGGATCATGTGTAGGTTTAATTATCATAATTTTAAATTTTAGCAATATTTTTACTGCATATTGTCTTAATGGTTCTGTCTATATTAAGGTACGAATAAAATGTTATTATTATGGCGGACCTTGTGTTTATAACGACGGTCGCGCTTTAATGCTACCACCGGATCCAATGCGCCCCAACTGAGAAGACCCAGCGAAACAAACAAACAACAAGTCTAGGGCAGCTAGACGATACGTCCGGAAAGAGGTCTTGTACAGGATCAACAGCTTTACGTTCACTCCAAAGAACAGAGGTAAAACTTTCAGAGTCTGGGTTGATGGATACTAAAACGATAGCTGTCTGGCATGAGTTACATAATTGTAGGTTTATTAGTTAGATGGTTTATGCTCTCACTCGCCTGTATAAGCTGGTAAAGCAGTAAAACCCTCCTAGGCTAACTATTGACGACATATAAAAATATGAAAAGACCTCGGAAGATGTGAGCATCAGTTACTCTACACTCAGCATGTGATCGTTAAAGACGGTTCGACGGTCACCGTAGCCTAGTTGGTAGTGCTCCTGCTTACGAAGCTGGTGGTCCTAGGTTCGAAACCCGGTAAGTTTTTTTTTTTTTTATCAGAGGGCGACAAACGAACAAGTTGGTCACCTGATGGTAAGTGATCACCGCCGCCCATGGACACTCGCGACACCAGAGGAGTCGCGAGGGCGTTGCCGGCCTTTTAGAGTCAGTAAATGAGTGTTGCTGACCCTTCCCCCCACCCCAATGAGCTCTGGCGACCTTACTCACACTCGGAAACACAACATTAAAATTATTAATGTTATTATTAAGGAATGTCTTCTGTAAGGTGGAGGTACTTCCCCAGTCGGGCTGCTCTTTGAGCGAATGAACGCTATGCCCTACCTCTCTTTAAAAAGTGAAAATATTTGTGTGATGAGCACGAATATTTGTTTCTGAGTCATGGATGTTTTCTATGTATTTAAGTATTTATCTATCTATATAAGTATGTATATCGTCGCGTGGTACCCATAGTACAAGCTTTGCTTAGTTTGGGGCTAGGATGATCTGTGTGACATTGTCCCAAGATATTATTATTATTCTTAAGTTAAGCACCTGGTAACACGGTACTTCTATAGATATGGGCTATAGATGGGCTACCGCTAATGTCAATTTAGTCTAATCTTGTAATTGTGAGTATTACAAGATTGGATTAAATTGACTTATTTTAAAGTCCTTGTCGGCCTTGTTCGCTTATTATCGTATGCACAGTGGTTAGTATCAAAGATGTTAAAGCTGGTTAGTACACAAAATCATCATTTTTTTTTTATGTCAGAGGTCCCAGACGAGCAAGTGGGTCACCTGATGGTAAGTGATCACCGCCGCCCATGGACACTTGCAACACCAGAGGAGTCGCGGGTGCGTTGCCGGCCTTTAAGAGTCAGCAAACAAGTGTTGCTGACCCTTCCCCCCACCCCGATGAGCTCTGGCGACCTTACGCACACTCAGAAACACAACATTAAATTATTAATGTTATTATTAAGGAATGTCTTCTGTAAGGATCATAATGTCAGAACGTTTCTACTTATTACCGGCACCCGACGATTTCTTTCAAAGTTCAGCTGAAAAAATGGGGCGTTTTAATTAACGCCAATTGAATATAATTGCGTAACACCAAATGAAAATTATTTACTCTCTTGGACTTGTTTACTAACTACGTGCTCTGAAAGAATTCAACCGAAGTACATTTGAAAAAGACCTTGTCATAATAAAACACGTCTAGCCGACCTTTTATTTCACCTGAACTGACCAGTGTCTCTAGCACGAGTTCCTGCAGTTTACTTACTCGATCACACGTACAGTTTCGTCCCATACATTGAGCACCAGAGTTTTAGTTCTTAATAGTTTCCGCGAGAGGCGCTGGTGCTCAATGTATGGGACGAAACTGTACGTGTGATCGAGTAAGTAAACTGCAGGAACTCGTGCTAGAGGCACAGGACAACCAGATTGACTTAATAATGTTAGTACCTGCAGCGTCGTCTGTTGCCTGTCTCGTTGGTCTAACCATAGACAATGAGGTTTTAGTTTCAAATATCGGATTAGGCCAAATATGTTATAGATATTTTTTTTTACATATTAGTAGCAGCCCTGAAGTGGGCAGTGTTAGACGCCTTGCCTCGACTGCCTTGACCCTAACTGCTAAGCCAAAGGTCATGGGTTCGATCCCCAACCAGGACAAAACTGTTGAGCACGATTATTTGTGATGTCTGGGTGTAATTTATTTATAATATGAGAGTATTTAGATAGATAGATAGATAGATAACTCTTTATTGTACACCAAGTAAAATAAAACATAAAGAACAAGGATGCATTACAGAAATGTACAATTGGCGGCCTTATCACTAAATGTGATCTCTTCCAGGCAACCTAGGCAGGGATTGGAGTATGGAATAAAAGAGTTTCGGTAGTTGTCAGTGTACAAAAATGATGACATGGTACGCACTGGTACCATGACTAAATCAGTGAACTTACGCTATAAACTTATACTTAACTTACATATAACATACCATCTATACTATATATAACTATATACATATATCTAAATATACATATATATAAATGTATACATACATAAATAAAAAATAAATAAATATATATATATATATATATATATATATATATGTATATATATATAAATTCTTGAAAATTATAACCATTATGTACACAAGAGCTATTTTTAATGCTGAAGTTCTAGACCAATTAAAAGTAATCAATTTGTACTTTGTTGAAGAGACAAGTAGTGTTCTTTTACAAGATTCTGAAACTGTCGTAGTGATTTTGCTTGACGAATTACTAAAGGCAGTGCATTCCACAGACGGGCACCTTGCACAGCAAACGATTTCTCAAAAAATATTGAGGAATGCTCGGGCATTTTTAATCGAAGATTTTGCGCTGATCTTAGTAACCTCGAATGTGATTGGTAAAGGAAAGAAAAGCGATCTTTAAGATAAGAGGGAGTAGAAGGAGTAAACAAAACATTGTATAAAAGTGACAGAATATGAGCATTCCGGCGAAAGCGAATGGGCAGCCACTTGAGCTTGTTGCGAAATTCCGTGACATGATCATATTTACGAATATATAAGTATATATAAGTATTTATAAATAATATAATATAAGTATATAAGAATATATAAGTATTTATAAATATATAAGTAAATTTATCAGTTTTCTGGTTGCCATAAAGAAGTCTCTGCCTAGTTTGGGATCAGATGGCAGTGTAATAGTTATGTTATTATTATTATTACTTACTTATTTATATTGCTGTTATACTGCGTATTATACTTTTTTTTTTAGGCAGTGGGAATGCCTTCGCATGCCACCCGCAAAAAGTGTCTGCGGGTGGGTATGTCGGACTTGCACCGACTAAACCTACCTGCCGTGGACTTCTCCTGGCGCCTGATGGGGGAGTCCCGGGAACGCGGGTATGCTGCTCCGGTACCCCCCTAATACTGCGTATTATACTGTTAACGTTATGGTCCCCATTATACTGGTAAGAGGCACTACAGTAGTACAACACATAATTAAGCTTAGATTTCA